>CM065639.1:47091836-48483662 GCA_033220585.1 Dipteronia sinensis
GAAATTGTGTCATTTACTTAGTGTAACCATATACATCCTACATCTCTCCATTACATTATGTCCATGTAAATATATTAATACATGATTTACATTTTATTGCATTATTTACTTTTCATGCACAATAAAACACACGCATATCCGTGTTTAGCTAAACTAGTGACGGTTGACGGATTCCACCTCCCTTGGGAACGAACTTTATTTATCATTGTACTACACGACGGCCTCGTACTATTGCGAGCTCCCGATTTGGTGCGGTCAGTCACCTTTGACTGGAATCGTAAAAATTGTTCTTTGGGTCACCCTTGACCTTATGTATGCAATTTGTACTTCGGGTAGGGGATGACTCGATACCGAAACATAAAAATTATTTTTCGGGTTACCTTGGACCCAAAACATGAAATTTGTACTTCGGGTAAACCCGATATTGGGTCATCCTTAACCCGAACCATAAAAAATGTTCTTTGGGTCATGCTTGACCCGAAGCATAAAATTTGTGCTTCGAGTAGGGGTGACCAATATTGGGTCACCCTTGACTCGAAGCGCAAAACTTGTTCTTCGGGTCACGCTTGACCCGAAGCATGAAATTTGTGCTTCGGGTAGAGGTTGACTCGATATCAGGTTACCCTTAAAGAAAAGATGAAGAAAAAAATATTTTTGATTCAATACTTACCTTTTCACCACTTCATTTAATTTTCACCACTTAATTTTCTCCAAAAGAAAAGTGAGGGTATTTTAGGAACTTTAAGACATTCTTACAACTTTTTGTATAGAATGGTTAATTGTGCGAATTTCACTCAAAATAAAGACATTTTTACTAAAAATTCCTTTTTTGCAACTTGCCAAGGGTCAACATGAGAAGTTTGACCCTTATTTAGATATTAATTTAATAGTATATAATCAAAATGGGTTAGTCTATATCAACTTAAATATATGACTTCAATATCTCAACCATTGGATTAAATAATACATGAAAAAATTGGTAGTTGAGATATTAATATCAAAAATTGAATCAGAAATTTGAGTTAATAACTGATACAGCTTGATGGGGCCCAAAAATTAAATGACACTTTTTGAAGGTGGCTTTTCAATAGTCATTGTTTCAATAACTTATGTTTAAAATGCACATATTATGGTGAATGGACAAAAATACCCCCAACAGTTGTTCCATATCAGATTTCTTTCATTCAGTTTACAGTGACAGAGTTGTGACGTAGAGAGAGAAAGTCCCATTAAAACCCATGCAATCACTCGAATGGAGACAGAGTGGCGCTACGCATACGCACTCAGGGGTCGAGCTCAAATTGGGTTTCAGTTTTAAATCTTACATTGTTAAAGTTGTTGAGGGTTGGGATTTTCGAGTGGGGAAGAGGATGAACAGTAACTTAGTGATTGTGTTCCAAGACGATGTTACAGAAGTCTTGGACAGTGTACTAAAAGTCTCGGACAGTGTTACAAAAGTCTCGGAAAAAAGTCTCGAATAGTGTTACAAAAGTCTCGGACAGTGTTACAAAGGCTCAAGTTACATGTCATATGGCTAGGGTCAATACTTAAAAGGCTTGGAGATACAGAGTTGACAAACCTAAGGTTAATACAAAAGGCTTGGAAACACTTACAAAATGCTCGAAATGTAATTACAAAGGCTCGGAAGCTACTTCATTAACAAACCTAAAGGATATTTAAAAGACTCGGACACATCTTGAAAAGGCTCGGACACTGCTTCATTGACAAACCTAACGGCTATGCAAAAGGCTTGGATACAACTTCACAAAGGCTCGGACAATGCTTAGAAAGGCTCGGAGATTCAAAATTCACACAACCAGCTTAAGGTTTATAAAAGACTTGGAGAATAAATGAAAATGATCAGATAAAGTGTTACAAGACTCAGAAACCCGGGTATAAAAAGAAGTATTTAAGAGATATATCACCTTGTTGTACTGAAGAACATTCACTTCTAAGTTGAATAAGAAAAGGGAGGCAACCTTGTACTTTTTGCTGTAGGGGATTTCAATTTTCAGAGAAGTTTATTGTAGAAAGAGAGAGTTGTTGAGTTGGGACTACTGAGTTAAGTGTTGAAAGTGTGGAGATGTTAGCTAAGATGGAAGTACAAACAAAATAAAAAATTGATTATCTAAAACAATTTTAATAGTTCACCATAATATGTGTCTTTTAAACATAATTTATTAAAGCATTCATTTGGATGGAAAATAAGTTTAAAAAGATGACATTCTGGACCAATTCCACATTGGGACCCAATAAAAATATTATATTAATATATAAAATATCTATAAATTGACCTTAATTCTTATAATTTAGTTATTAATTGCAATAATATGTGTATATTATATATATATAATATGTGCAATAATATATGTATATAATATGTGCCTTAATATATATATATATATATATATATATATTTTGCTAAAAAGATAAAGAGCTTCATTTTATATTAATATTCTTAATAATTAATTATAATAATATATGTTTTGGCAAATTAGTCATTTTCGCTATATTTTAGTTTCCTAAATATTAATTATTAGATTTAACTATTTTAACTCAGTCAATATTCATTTGTGTTTAATTAACGATTCACATGCAATATATTAATATAAATACATCCGTATATATAATAGTTATATAATAGTTTCCATTTTAATTGTAATAATATTCTTATTAATTACCATTTTTTTCTAAAGGGATACCGTTGTCTATAATATCTATAAATTGGCCTGATTTTTTTTCTAAAGGATAAAGAACCAACTTGCCACGTGTTAACATGAAAATCTTAGACCTTAATTAGTTATTAGGAAAATGCTTCACAGTACACAACCGCGATTGAATCAATCGCTGGTTGTCCTCGTCCTTGCACAACACATGGCAAAACGCTGACATTCATTCCATTATTACCCTTGCAATTTGGCCAACATTTGCCGGTTTATTACTTGAATGCCATTAATATGGACATATGACATCAAAATAGAGGTATAAATTGTAATAATATATAATAAAAAATCAACTAATCTATATAATATCTGTAAATTGGCCTTGAGTTCTTATAAATTAGTTATTAATTTTGATATATATATATATATATATACGAATTATCAAATTAAGTATCTTATACGAATTTTTCGTACGAGATCACGATTTATCATATGTGATAAAGTGTGTAAAAAAATTTACTCGATTTATCACATATTCACATGTGATAAACCTTGATTTCACACGAATTTTTTGTACGGAATCCCTGACTTGATAACTACTAATATATATATATATATATATATATATATATATATTGCTAATGAGATGAAGTTGGTCTAATGGTATATCCCTCATATATACACAGCTATACCATAAGATTGTGGGTTTAAGCATCTCCTTTCAAAAAAAAACCTCAACTTTATATAATAGTTCATATATCTATATATTTATTTATTTATTTATTTATCTGTTTAAAAGATAAAGAGTCACAACCTTTATAATAATATATATAATTTTAAATAGTACAGTAATTTGAGGTTTTTGAAAGGGGAGAGACTCGAATACAGAACCTTATAATATAGGTGTAGGGGATATACCATCGGACCAAACTCATATTATCATAATAATATTCTTATTAACTACTAATTAATTGTAATAATATATTGTTGGGCTAAAGAGATCGAGAGCCACAACTTTTCATTAGTCTACATCGTATCTATAAATTGGTATTATTATTTTTTTCTAAAGAGATAGAGAGCCCCAATGATCATAATAATATTCGTATTAAACATATTTTCTTTTAAGTGATAAGAGGGTGGCAACCTTCCATTAGTCTATATCATATCTATAAATTAGCCTCTCTTTTTTTCTAAAGAGATAATGAGACTCATTTCAATTAATAACTAATTAAAGTCAAAGCTTCTCATGTCATGTTGACCTCGTAAGTTGAGGCTCTATTATTATTATTATTATTATTATTATTATTATTATTATTAAGGGAGTCTCATGTAAGATATTTTTTATTTTAATTTTAGTAAGAACATTGAAAAAATTATATCAATTTTTATGAAATTTAATTTGAACTTTTTTTTGAATGATTAATTCAATGAAATCCGGCTATCTATAAAAAAATTTGAAATTTTTTCAAATAGTAAAACTATTTTTTCTGATTTTGTTAAATATAAAGGTATCAGAAAAATGAACAAAATATAGAAAATTTAAGAAAAATAGTTCTAGTGTTAGAAAATTTCTTAAATTTTATTCATATGTAGATTTCAATGAATTTATCATCCATAAAAAAATTCATATAAAAATTTATAAAAATCGACATGATTTTATTAAGATCTTTACCGAAATTAAAATAAAGAATCCCTTATAATAGACTCACTCTGTTATTATTAATTTTTTATGGAAAAAGTTGAGACTTGATTATTATATATTATACAGATATTATACAATAAATAATAGAAAATATATTTTAGGTATTAAGTGAGTAATGATTATTATTAGAATTTATATTTTACAGGGTTGCAGATATCGTGATTCAAACTGAGATCCATTAGAAGACAAAACAATTTGGGCAATTGGGCATATTTGATGATGATTGTAGGGGCTTATTAGGCCATTAGGCAGTATTCTGCCATGACTTCCTCTTCCCTGTCTTAGTTTCTTTTCTGGGCACTGCCCACTTGTGTACCAAAAAAAAAAAACCAATGATTTAATCATGCGTAGCCATATGGGATCCGATAGAAAGATTAATTAAAAAAAAAGGTGATTAATTGTTTAGCATAGAGTATAGAGAGAGTTTGGATCATTTCCTGGTCGGTTTTTTTTTTATAAGAGTTTTATTTATTTATTTAACAATAATTAAGTTTAGATAAAACATTTGTATGTATGAGAAAAAAAGAAGTAACAAATCTTTGACTTTACAATATTAATCTTGGATTATATAATATTTTTTATGTTTTTAGATATTAGTGGATTAAGATGAGTATAAACAAAAACTAGATTGCCTAATAAAATTTAAGAGTGAATAAATTGAGATAACAAGAATTTTAATATAAATTCAGTTAGAGAGCAAACACACATTTATCTATTTAGAGCATCTCCAATGTAAAAATGGTTTGCATATGAATAATTGTTGACATGACAACAATGTCAAGAGACTTGCTTCCTATGTGGCATAAATATGGACTTGATAGACAACAAACTTAAAATTTGGTCTCCGATGCTTCCGTTTAAAACACATTTTGTTTTAATGACGTGTCCAATTTTATATCTTATTTTCTTTTTTATTTTATTTACTTACCAAAACTATATGAAAAATTAATGTTAATTTTAAATGTTTACTGAGTCAACCTAAAAAAGAGCTGTGCAATAGGCCGTCTGAAAGTGGATGGTCATGTTGACAATGTCTATTTTTTTTTGTCACGTCATCTTGAAGTTGGATATACACGGTTGTATTGGAGACACAATTATTTACAGAATGTCTATTTATCTTACGTGACATTTTTTTTTTTTCACAAGCCACGCTTGCATCGGAGATGCTGTTATACATTCCCTTATTTAAAATTTAACTTATAAATACCAAAATACCCATAGTTATTAGAATTTAAAAATGAAGATAACAGTTTTATAAAAATAAAATACAATTAAAGTAAATTAATTGTAGATATTCTTTTTAATGGAGTATAAATTAAAAAAATAGTTAAAAATTGAAAATTAAAAAATCCTTAATTTAAATTTTAAAATTAATTTTTTAATGTTTTAAAATTAAATAAAAAATAAGTTTTTTCAAATTAAAATTTAATTTTTTACTTTCTAAATTTAATATTTTTTTAATAAAAAATGTTTCTAAATTTTAAATTATTTTTACTATTTATTAATTTTTTATATAAAAATGTTATTTTTATTTTAAATAATTATAAACAATTAGGTATTTTAATTAGTTCAATTTTAGATATATAAATAGATAAATAATTAAATACATATTTACCCTCCAACTATCTATATTGATGCCAAGTTTCAGCTGACCCGGTCCATGTATATCACACGAGAAGTGATTTAGAGCATTTCCAACTTATACTTCATCTCTATCTTATCAAAAGGGAATATTCCTTCTAGATAATCTTTATATAAAAAAATATAACATTTTATTAAACAATACTAGTTATATATATATATATATATATATATATATATATGAAACTAGTGCATTTATAAACCAATACTAGTTTCATACATTATTGTTTTATAAATACACTAGTTTCATATACGTGAAACTAGTGTATTTCATACATGTTAATTGACTTCATTAAATATTATGTAAATTAAAATATCAAAAATAAAAGTTCTTGTGGTTGAATAATATGTTTCAATTTGATACGGTTATATATATAAAAGTAAATTTTGATAAATAAAAAATTATTAAATAAAATTATTATTAATAAATATTCAATATTAGTCTCATATTAAAGTTCTAGATAAGATATTTCTAACGTTATAATTTTTATAATAGTAAAATTTATTAATTAAAACTTATTATATATTAATTGAATTTAATTAAAAAGCTAAAAAAATATATAAATATCATATAACTATTAACATGAGAGTAAACATAGAATAAAAAATGTAAAAAGTGAATTTAGAATTTCATATTGAGTAATGCTTTTTTATCCAAATTTGATATCCAAATCTAGTGTCCAAATGATGTGGTAACACTCTAATGTTGCCATATCATTTAGACACCAAATTTAAATAAAGTAGCATATCATATTTGGTACTCTAAATTTAAAGAAAATTTCAAAAAAATTTCTTAGAAATAAAAAATAGATTATGATTGGGATATTCTATTTTAAAATTTATATTCTATTTTGGAATACCATCCGTCATGTACAATCATCATGGCTGGCTTTCGTAGCATCTTCTTCGATCTCCATTGCTTATTTGCTCAATTGCTTGTTGCTTGACAATCTGGCAACAGTATTATATATGACAATAAATATTAAAATAGTTTAAATATTCTTTATCACGTTGTTCCACTTAAAACCAAATAGAAAACACACATCTACGTCTGCTTGTCTAGCCATATTCTGAAGGGCTAAATAAACCGAATTTGTATTCTCCCCTCGTCTCATTTTGTCCTTGGATTGTCTTCACCTTATTTTGTTTTGGACTAAATCAATTATCTTAATTAATCAATTTTTTAGTTATGTAAAACTTAAAAATTAATAAAAATAATCTAGACCATTAATTTATTACATTAGCAACGTATCAATAGTTTATAAAGGTGAGAACAAGACGATAAGAGAAAAATATGTGGATAAGATCCGGATCGAAACAAATAAACCAATCCCATAAAGTTTGCTGTATTTTCAGAATATACATTGTATCTATTTAGACTTTTTTTTTATATTTAAAACTAAACTAATAAAAATATCAAATCATTCTTAGTTATTAAATTTTTTGAAAAAACTAAATTAAATTAATTAAAGACAATTCTTACAATGGAATATAAATTAAAAAAATAATTTTATAAATTTATTTATTTTTATATTTTTATAGTAAATGAAAAAATATTTCTAATTTATTTAAAGTATCTTCGTTTTTAAATTTAAACTATTTTGCTGTTTTTAATATTTAAGAATTTAAATAAATTTTAAATTATTTATATTAGTTGATAATATTTTTTTTATTAAAAGATTATCTTTATTTTTAAATTTTAATACTTAAAGGTAACCTTGTCTTTTTATTAGTTCAATTGTAAAAGGCAGAAGATGTCCGATAAATGAACACTGTCTTTTTAACTATATTTATTCTAGCTGTATTTATACCAGAATTTAAAAGAGGTCTTAATGGATAAATGTATATTTAGGGGTCGTTTGTTTTTTCCACTTAAAACTTAATAGGTCTGAATCATAATTATTAAGTTGTTTTGTTTGTTTTTATAAGTAGTCAAACAACTTAAAAATACCAAAAAACAACTTAAAATAAAAAGTAAAAAATCATGACTTTTCACTTAATTATAAATCACTGAATTGCATTAAATGCATTCCAAAATCTTTTCTTCCGATAATATCCCCTATATATAACATATTTCCAATTTCATCATAATTATATATGGTACAAAAATCTTTATTTTAATATATTGCTTATTTTAAATAGTTTTAAAAATAAAAAAGAACCCTAATCACTTCTCATATTGATGTTTAATATCAATATTTTATTATGATATAAGAGTGATGTATTTATATATTATTTTTTTAGAGTGTTTTGTGTGAGTTTTTCTGCTGTCCCTTTTATTTTTTGAAAAAAAAAACATTTCTCTTTTCTTAGTAAAAATGAAGTTTATTTGTAATCGAAGAAGAAGATCATGATCATGTATTAATATATAATTATTTTATTCCATATTATATGTATAATTGTTTAACATGGGTATAAATGTAAAATTACTAAGTTTCAGACAATTTTACTTTTAAAAAACAAACATATTGACAATATATTCAGACGTGAGAAAAACAAACAAACATGTCATTCAAGTTCAGATTTCAGTCCCTATTCAGTCTTTAGAAAAATTCAGGACTGTTCAGATTTCAGATAAAAAAACAAACTACCCCTTACTCTCTAACGGTATTTATACTAAGTTTCAAAGGGAGTCAATGTATTTAACCTATTTTAAATAGAAGCACAAATATGATTGATTTAAAGTGGCGTATATTAGTTTCTAATCATAAATTTTCTCAGTAAGTAACAAGTAAGATTTTCTTGTTATTAAAATGCGAAAATACATATCAATGCACAACTTGGATTGACAGTAAAAAACGTTTATTCAGTCAAACAATATTTAAGATAAGGACGGTAACGGGTCGGATCAGCATGCCCCGTACACGAAATCCAATTGGGGCAATGTGCCCCATATCGGACCTGAACCTGAATGGGTTTTCAATTTTTGTCCCATACCCAAATCTATACTTGACCCGAATTAACTCGTTTCATTTTTCATTTATTAAAATAAATGTTCAAACTATTAAATATACAAAATTTTCCCTTTACATTTTGAATATTTAAACAAATAATTATATAAATATTGAATCAACTAGGACGAGTCAGAACATAGCGGTTTGGCTCGAACTATTAACTTTCAAGTACTCCAAACCCACTGTAAACGGATTAGATCCCCGCTAGTTTGGGGTGGATTGGGAATTTTTGCCATTCCTAGGCCCCGTCCTGCAGCTGTTTTTCAGTCAGTTTTCATCTTTGTTTTTCAAAAATAATTTCGAATTCGCGTTCGTTAACCGTTTTTCATTTTATTTTCAAAAAACAAAAAACAAAATGAAAAATAAAACCAGCGTTAACAGTGAAATATTTGAAAAAACACAAAATACTTGTTTTTGTTTTTGTTTTTCAAAAAATTTAACAAAAAAATTATTTTCTTTTTTCTTTTTTCTCTTCAACCATGACTTCTTCATGTTCTTCATCATCTTATTTCTTTCTCATCTTCTCTCTTCCCATCTTCATCTTCTCTCTTCCATCGTCGTTCGCCGCCGCTGATCAGCTTCTGCTCGCCACAGATCAGCTTTGCTTTGCTGCTCGCCGTCGCCGATCTTCTTCAGCTGATCTTTTTCGTCTCCTGCTCGCCTTCTTCTTCTTCTTTAGCTGAACATGTTTTTTTTTTAGGTTTTGATTTGTGATGCGTTTTGATGTTGTGAGTTTAAATCTGAAATTTTGAATTGGGTTTTGTATTATATAAAGTAATTGAAGTTCTTGGATTTGTTTGGTTAGAGATTGAGGTTTGGTTTTACCAGTGGGAGTGTCTTGCCTGAACTGACATGTTTTTTATTTTTAAATTTTTTTAATTTTGAGTTGTATGAATTTATTTGGATCGGTCAATGCAGGGGTGGTGTGCATTCACGGATATAGATTCTGGAATGTGCATCAATGTCTCATCATCGGAAGTATTCACAATTATGATCCAATTCTAAGAGAATTTAGATTTTGTAATAAAAATGAAGACTTTTTCTTCATCATCATCTGGAATGTGCATCAGTTAAAAGAAAAAAGCACCAGATGATGAGACTTTAATTGGATCGTAAGACTTTTTTTTTTCAATCGAATGTACATCAGTTAAAATGAAGACTTTTTTTTCAATCGAAAGACTTTATTTATTTATTTTTAATTTTTTAGTAAAAAATTAATATTTATTTCTTAATTATAAGATATTTGATAAATTATTGACTCACTTTATAATCAAATTATAAAAAAAATAATAGGAAAATTACGATTTTTGATATTTTTTTGTTAGTTTACCAGACGCGTTTTTCCGTTTTCATATTCAGAATTCAACTTTTATCATAACCTACCAGACGCGTTTTTAAATTTCGAAATTGAAACCAAAAATAATGTTTTCATTTTCCATTTTCCATTTTCCATTTTTTATTTTTCTTTTCGAAAACAGCAAATTAAAAACGCTTACAGGACGAACTCTTAGGGCACGTTTGTTTCACCGGACATGACTGAGATTTGACTATTTTGAGTCCAATCCTATGTTTAGAGAGTCCAGTCAATCGTGATTATTTTTATCCCAAGCTCCTTTTTATCCTGCCAGAGGAGGATAAAACAATCCTCTCCAAATCAATGGGATTATTTATCCCTTTCAATATTTACTGTTCTTCATCTTCGATCAATTAAAACATAACCTGAAAAAAAAAAAACCAATCTCAGATCCAAACATACATTTATCAATCTTCAATCTATTTCCAGAAAAAAAAATCATATTTTTTTGAAATAACCAGACAATTAAAAAAACCAAAAAAAAAAACCAAGAAAATGAAACAAAACAGAGCATCAAACAAACCCGAAAAATCATTCAAATACATTCAAACCCAGAAAATAATCAAAATCCGTTAAAGCCCAGAAAATCAAACCAATATATGAGTCACAAAGTAATACCAACATACCACTATTGTCCTCTTTACCACCATAATTTTTTTTTTAAAACAAAAACAAAAAAAATTTAGATATGGAGTTGGATCTCCACCAGATCCATCCCTGTATAAAAAAAAAAACAAAGAGATAGAAGGGGGAATGAGAGAGAGAGAGAGCCGATGTCCTCTCAGTGGAGGAGAAAGACTCGCCGGCGGTCAAGAGATCAGAGAGACGAGGAGTGAGAATAGAGAGAGATGAGAGGGAGGGTTGTTTGGGAAGAGAGAGAGTCTGAGAAAGAAAATAAAGTTGTTAGGGAAAGAGAGAAAGAGTCCGAGAAAGATGAGAAAGAAAAGAAATTCAACTGAATTATATTAAAATGATTTTATTTATTTAATAGAATTAAATTATTTTTATCTAATCCCATCACATACCAAGCACATGATTGAACTATTTTTAATCAAATCTCATCTTACACCAAACATTGCAAACACAATAATTAATCTAATCTTATCCGGTCCAGTCCAATCTCATCTTTTAAAAATAGTCCAATCCAATTCGCGCACCAAATGCACCCTATGTCAGCTAAGCAATGAGTCGGAACTCGGAATCGAGTGGCCAATAAATCGATAGCAAGTGTTCGCATGCACACACGTGTGGGCAAAACCTTACTATCCAAGTCACGCACTGGAGTTAGGAGTAGACTTGAAGCTCAAAAAAACAAACTTCTTTCAAGACTTTGTTCACAACTCAAAAATCAACAATACAACTGCAACAGCAACAGCAACAGCAACAGCAACAGCAACAACAAAAAGCAAATCCAAAGAAAACTGAACCAAAATGGCACCGACGACGAAGTCGAAGTCGACGACCAAAATGTCGGCAACGGGGACGGAGACCAACAAGACGGTGCATTCGCCGTTGCTCACTTACTTCTCGATGATCTCGCTTCTCACTCTCTGTCCTCCTTTTGTCATTCTTCTGTAAGTATCTCTATCGCTACCGCCGCCGATACTCCGCCGGCGGCGGCGGACTGTCGTTTGTATATATTTCTTAAACTGTTATTTGAGGTTGTGTTTGTCGATATCTTGAGAAATCTCATGATCATTGAATCATTGATTGATGTGTTGTATGTGTAATTGAATCTACTGTTGACTAATTATGAGATTAGTTATTTGAAATTAGTGGTGGATATATAATCCCTTTGGGCACCCTCTGTTTCAAGCTGATTTTTGAGGGTCAGTCAATGCTATGGTTTTGTTTTTCTAACATGATTGAATATTGAGAGTAACGAACCAATGTAAACTAATTATCTCCTTGAAATCCAACTATATAATGTCCTCACTTTAAGAAATATTTAAAGCACAAAACAACTCACAGAATTTGTACTGATCTAATCATTCGCTTGAGATTTATCATGTAAATTTTACTGCAATGTTTCGAATTCAATATAATACGGGTTCACTAATTCATGCAGATGGTATACGATGGTACATGCTGATGGGTCTGTTATCGAAACTTGGAACTACTTGAGGCAACATGGCCTGCAAGGGTTTATGAACATATGGCCAAGACCCACTGTTGTTGCTTGGAAAATAATTGCTTGTTATGCAGCATTTGAGGCTGCACTTCAGCTTCTTCTGCCTGGCAAAAGAGTTGAGGGTCCAATATCTCCTGCTGGCAACCGACCCATTTACAAGGTATTTGTTACCTCATATTGTCTGTTTTCTTAATGCCTTGGCATTTCAAGCATGTTCTTGTATATTTGTTTGGTGGTCTTTGTGGATTTTTGGGTTTAGTTTTTTTAGCAACAGAAAATTGGAAAAAATCTGTTATATGTTTACATTATGGTTTAAGTTATTTGCTTACTCTGTTTGCAATTGTTTCAGGCAAATGGTGTGGCAGCATATGTGGTCACAATAATTACTTATTTAGGCCTCTGGTGGTAAGGGTGTTCTCCATCAAATTATTTTGTTTAAACATAGCAATATTCTCTAAAAACATAAAGTTTTGTTTGTTTAGAAGTATTTTAGTGATATTCGGTGATAGCTTTTCTTTTTCTGCTGCTGCTAGCAGTTCTTGTGTGTTTTTTTTTGCCTATTGATTTGCTGTACACTATTGGTGATGCATATAAAGTTTTATTTGCTCAGCCAGATCTTCATGGATGACATGCACTGGGGATATCAAGGGTTTGAAACGATTTAATAGTTTAGATGCATTATTTCTGTATATTTCACAACAATTTTTATGGGCACTTGTTAATGGTTTTGCTATCTTCAATTTAGCTGTTTGTTATTTTTGCTATTTTGTTTAGTTCAAAGAGATTTTCTTAGGACTATTGAAAGATTACTCCATGGAGTTATGTTGTATTGTTCTCTTTTCTCATCAATGTGAGTGGTGTCATGGTCATCTTGGATTTTGTTGTCTGAATTTTAGAGACTAAACTAAAGGTTGTTGTGCCATTGGAAACTTGATATATGTAGTTTTTGACTCTAATGTGACTGGTCTCATTGAATTCTCTTTCCAAAAGAGAAATTGGAAAGCATATTTAAGCTCTTTCTCAATAAGAATCTACATTTTGATATTCAGCATTTTGAACCACTGGCTTGACCCTATAACTCTCAGTGGAATTGTGTGCTGTTCATTGATCTTACTTATGGTGGTTGGTGGAAAGTTGCATGATTTGCCAATGAAAAATAATCTTCATTGAATTTACATTTATTGTTGCCTGCTTATTTTTTTTTTTTAAGCAATTTGCTTTACCTGTTTTTCTGGTTTAAATTCATCTAGTTTGGGTGATCGTCAATTGTAGTTGATTGATACTTTTACTGTATTCATTCTTCAGGTTTGGGATATTCAATCCCACAGTTGTTTATGACCATTTAGGGGAAATATATTCGGCACTTATTTTTGGAAGCTTCATCTTCTGTATTTTCTTGTACATTAAAGTGAGGATTCAAAATTTAGCTAACTGGCGTATCATTTGTTCAGTTTACTTCAGTATATATCTCTGACACTAATGCTTTGTCTACAAGGGTCATCTGGCTCCATCCTCAACTGATTCTGGTTCATGTGGGAACCTAATAATCGATTTCTATTGGGTGAGCTTCTTGAGCTTTTGTGATATCATTGTTGTGCTTATGTAAATAATTTAATTTTCCATAAATATCTTGACATACTTTGGGTGAACCAAAAAGAAAAACAGAAAGATTTGAGAAGTTTGGAGCCTAGTGGTTTATCGAACTTATTAAATGAAGATGTAAGATAGGGAATTTTTTTTCAGAAATCTGCAAATGTCTCTCAATTCTCATGGTGCGTAAATTCTAATTTTTCTGCCAAGCTATCCAGTCTAGAAATCCAAACTTGTTCTGGAAAAGTTTCTGAGAAAATGTGATTTTTGACAAAATCTCTTTTTTCCCCTTTCTTGAACATGAGCTTAAAACATCATTTTACATTTTTACTTCATGTAGTCCAACCAGTTTGATTAATCATGTAAAGCAGTAAAGATAGTTTAGTCTAAGGCTCTAAGCTTTTATTTATTATTCAAACTCCTTACATCTCCAAGTTCTTAGTAGAGCTTTGTTCAATCCCTATTTGTTAACTTCAGTTTTTCAATGTCTTACCTAGGTTAAAGACCTGGTAAGTTATACTGACATGGGTTTTTGGAAATTCAAATAAGAGTTTATAATGGGATACCTTAAAGCATCCTTGTGCATTATTGCTTCATGGGATACTTTTGTCTATAATCATTCTCTAAAACCATATATATGGAACTCTGAAATATACAGCCATTAATTTAAGTCTGCAAATATACATCCCCACTGATCGGTAAGGTTTTTAGAAGAAAAGATTTTTCAGTTAGTGCTAGGCCACTGACTCCAAATACAAAAGTTACATTTCTTGCATCAAAGGTTTCATCACTTTTTCACTTTCTCTAACTATGATCAATTTACTGAAGCTGCATTATGTTTTTCTTTCTTCATTTATTCATATATCTTGGAAAAGTTGTTCAACATTTATCCAATCTTTGCTTGTTACATGTATCTTTCCATACACACATGCACACACATACATATACTATAAAGGATGTGCCATCTCAGATCTAAAAGACCAAGAACCATTAATTAGTCCCTCTCTTTATCTCACTTTCTATCCATCTGTGTGTATGTATCTTCTAGGTGACTCACATTTCAGACGTGAACTATCTCACGACCTGTTTCCCTAATTTTCTATCAATGAACTTTGATTGCCCAGGGAAAAGGGGACTGCTCTAAGAAATACTTTGCTGCTGATACATGATTTTATCTAATTTTGCATAGATTAAATATAACAAAACCCTAATGTTATATTCACAATGTAATCTCTATTTGAGGGTACATTCTTATCAATTTGTGACCCTCAACAATGCTATGTACAAAGCAAACATACAAAGGCCAAGAATAAATCATGTCTCAAAAAACTATATACAAAAAAGTGGGAAGCTGTTAACCTTGTGAAATTTATTAGAGTGTGTTCTGATGTGGCAAATATGTGTAGTTGAGGCCATACTCTTATTTAGTTTTTATTTTTTTATTTATTATTTATATATTTTTAATTTTTGGCGCAGGGTATGGAATTGTATCCTAGAATTGGTAAGAACTTCGACATCAAAGTTTTCACAAACTGCAGATTTGGGATGATGTCTTGGGCAGTTATTGCTCTCACCTATTGTATTAAGCAGGTAGAGGCTCTGATATTTCTGCATCTAAATGCCAATCCTCTTGTGACCTAATCTCTCTTGGTGTGAAAACTTACAGCAAGACCTGTCAAATTCCTAGGTGAAGGGGTTAGACTGTAGAGTCCTTCATTTGCTAGGTCCACTGTCCACATATAGTCTTAGGCAAAGGTATTTCCCTCATTGTGATAATTTGATTTATCAAATTCTTTTTTCATCAATCTAAGTCAAGTTATCCACATTTGGCATCATTTTGTGGGTGGTTGTCTATGTATTTGCGTCCTGTATTCTTGTGTTAAAATGGCTGATAGACCTTTTATGACGGTGTTTCTTGGTTAGCCAACAAACAAACAAGCTTCAAATCTCATAATTCTGCTTATCCCTTGTTACATATAGTTACTACAATTAAATCTTAATCTCATACATACTGTAATACACAAATGCGTAGCCCACTTTTTATTTGGTGCTTTCATTATAGAAAGTAAGCCAATACAGGTTGTTGCCTTATTTAGGTCCACAATTGTATTAGCTACCTTGGTACTTAGTTATACCCATTTGACTCTTACTATTTCAACTTAGTTCCAACTGTATGTCTTCTTATAGCTTAAGACTTAAGATGATGCTTGCTTTGAACAACAGTTCATGTCCTTAAACTGTTAATTATGTACTTTTAACTTTGAAATTTATGGACATGGTCTTTTAATCTTCTTCTATTTAATGTCTACTTTTGTTATTTTACTAGTATGAAGCGAATGGGAGAGTATCAGATTCCATGCTTGTAAATACAATATTGATGCTGGTTTATGTTTCAAAATTCTTTTGGTGGGAAGATGGTTACTGGAACACAATGGACATTGCGCATGATCGAGGTATAAATATGTTCCGTTGCTCTCTGTTTGTCTCATGCTAGTGATTATACATTGTCTTGTCAATGTCAATAGAAAGGTCAAGTACAACCTAGAATGAGTGTTTCAGCTTAATAAAATAACACGATGGAGGTTGCTGTGGAAGTTTTAAAGTTGTTTTAGCAAACTGCTTTTGTGGCAGTTGCTATTTTATTGTAGGAAGTAACTGTTATATTGCTTTAAACTATTACTCAACTCTTTCCTAATAGCTTACGCTTTTGGGTTGAATAGTTTTTGATATGCTATCAGAGCCCGTTTTACTAGGAGTGCTTGGGCTCGAGTCACCCTATGTAATTGAATTAGTTTATTTTTATAGGAAACAGAAACTTTATTAAAAAAAAAAAGTACATTAGTGAACTAGTAGTCCCATCCAAAACAACAAGCTAAGCAAAAATAAAAATTAGAATGAACTCAATAATAATAATAAAAAAACAACAGCCTTCTAATCTAACATAATGAAAAATAGAGAATTATCTCTAAATTCTTCAGAGATGGATGCCCATTCCTAATAGCTTAAGCTTTTGGGTTGAGTGGTTACGGACACTTTTCTTTATATTAAGGTTCTTAGGATATTAATTTCTTCAATTCATCTGGAATTGATTAGGTTTGGCTACCAGAATAGGCCTTACGTTTTTGGAATGCATAATTATTAAGTAATAGAGTAAGCCTAGCTTCTCATTATCTCTCTTGTTTCTACTTTTTCTTACTTCTCCCTTTCTAATTTTTTTCTCTCTCTCTCTCGTCTCTCGTCTCCTGTTTCTATTTTTTTCTTTTTCTCTATATCTGTTTATTAAGTATAAGTTATTGACTTCTATCTGATTGAGATTATGAAAATTATTGTTTTGTACCACTGCCTCTAGCATTTTGTCAACAATATATTAGATGGCATACTATTGTGCTTTGCTGATTTGCTCTACCCTTCAACTTCGAGTTAAATTTTAGTCAACTTGAGATTTGCAATTTAATTTTGTTTAATTCATTAATGAGAAATACCGTTGTAAGGTCTATTGTGTGTTAAAATTGAGCTTGGGACGGATTTTGTTAACCTTTTTTGTGGTATTTTGGTAGGAAGTTCTTAGAAATTTACTTTGGTGTTCTATTGTTTGTTTATTTGACTGTTTGTTTCTTCTGATTGCATCGCATAAGTTTGTGAAAAATAACACTTGAATATGTAATTAATTTATTCCATTTGTAATTCGTAGCTTACAAGTAATATTACAAACATAATATGTTGTATGGTTATTTGCTTTTAAGCTCATTTTTCTCACTTATTTTTCTATGACAGCTGGTTTTTATATTTGTTGGGGATGCTTGGTATGGGTTCCATCTATATATACTTCTCCAGGCATGTACCTAGTTAACCATCCTGTGCACCTTGGAACTCAGGTAACTAGTGTACAATTTTTAATTGTTTGCCAAATCTATTGAAGTTGTGACATATGCTCATTGCTTTCTTGGTCAGATTTTCGTGATATGTATTGAGTTCTACTTTTGAGGACATTCCAATAAAATGTCCTGTCCCATCAGTTTTGTACATACGCAATGAAAATAATGGTCTGACCAGGTGGTCTCATGGTTGTAAATTTAGTCAATTAAATGCAACGAGCTGGCTGAAGGAGTTGTGGACTTGCTCCTTGTAATGAATTGGGTAGAAATTTTAGTAGTGAAACTTGAGTGTGAATTATCTCACCAAACAATAAAACTCGGCCATTTTTTCTTGTTGTAGTTAAAATACAGAAAAATGAACTGGCACATTTATGAAATTTGACCAAATAACTAAATTACGGATAATTTCAGTCTGTAAAGTTAAGACTGACTTTGTCGGTGTTTTCAAAGTTACGATTTGAGTTTGAGATGATGAGTGTAAAAGAACTTACCTATCAATTTGTAAACCAAGTACTATGTGTTGGGAAAAAATCATAATTATTTTGATTAGCTTAATCACTTTTAGTTATAGCAGGTGAGAAATTCCAATTTAAAATATGAATTCTTGATCTAATAGTATCCCTCTCTTTTTCCAGCTTGCACTTTATATTCTAGTGGCAGGAATTCTTTGCATATACATCAACTATGATTGTGACAGGCAAAGGCAAGAATTTCGCAGAACAAATGGCAAATGTTTGGTTTGGGGAAAAGCGCCATCAAAGGTGATTTGTCTTATGGCACTTATAAATTGTTTCCATTATATGTAAATTTTTCTATTTACTTATTTCCTCAAGTTTCTAACTAATTTGGAGTTGAAATATGGATATATAGTTGAGTTGAGCTTTTATAGTTTTCAAATTTCTCGAACTTGTAATCCATTTGTGGATGAGAAACAGGCATAATCTAATTTGATACTTTTGCAGATAGTAGCCTCATACACAACATCATCCGGTGAAACAAAAACAAGCCTTCTTTTAACCTCAGGATGGTGAGTTTTCCATCTTTATGTTTTAAACATGAATGCAGCGCTGAGAACTGGGTACAAAGTAGGGTAGGGGGATAAGATCGCCCGTTAATTTGTCCCAGTTATCAATCTTTTTGCCTTGGAATTAATCTAACTATATACTTTCTTAATTGAAGATCTTGTGTAAGTCAATATTTGTTTAGTTACATGAATATCTATAAGGATACGTAGGCATGGGGTAGGTTAGCTGGACAGGGCTGTATTGTCTTTGCCTGACATGAATTAGTTTTTCCTATACCGTAGTTTGAAATACGAGCTTGGACCCTGGCCTAACTGCAATAATTATTTGATCAATCTTGCCTTTTTCAGGTGGGGTTTATCTCGTCATTTCCATTATGTTCCTGAAATATTGTCTGCCTTTTTCTGGACTGTCCCGGCTCTTTTCAATCACGTAAGCATTTGCTATATGGGAATAACTTTGCTACTTGAAATTTATATAAACATATTACTGAAATCACTTGCTTTTGCTGTTCTTCTGCAGTTTTTACCGTACTTCTATGTTCTGTTTCTCACCATACTTCTGCTTGACCGAGCCAAAAGGGATGATGATAGATGTCGATCCAAGTAAGTGATGCTAAGCTGCAAACTTAATAATTAATATTATGATATGTTCTATCTATTATACAAATAATGAATTTTATCTTCTTAAGTATAGCAATCGATATTCTATGAGCATCAACCTTATCATACAATAATGTTTTTGCATTTTGTAAGTGTGGATGTGTTTTCCAACTTCGCTATATTCTCGTGTTCTATAATCTGAGAGAACGAAATATAGGAACAAACTTGAGGTTTGGTAATCTCTTCTGTTTTGCACACACTTGCACAAGCATGTGTGTTCTTATACCAACTTATAGTTTCAAAGAATTTGATATGGTTGTATAGTAAACTTATGTTGTGATGCTTTTTAGAGTTATATCAGACTTGTCTCTTGAGGATTTTATTGAACTGAATGGAATCTGATGAGATCGTGCTTGCAGGTATGGGAAATTCTGGAAATTATACTGCGAGAAGGTTCCATACAGGGTCATTCCTGGAATCTATTGAGACATGATGAATCTTTGACAGTGAAACATCAAACTCTCTCCTTGGCATATCTGAAACCATATGGTTGACTACTTAACTTCATGTTTTTATGTAACATTATCAGCTCCTAAATGATCACTCTTTGCTAGACACTTGTATAGTGCTTGTAACTTATGATATGTTTGGAAGAAATAATCTTTCTTGTATGCGATTTGGTTGGTTTCTTGTGGGTTTGCATTTTCTCATGTGCTAGGGATTGAGCATGAAGAGAGAAAACTAGGGGTACGTTGTTTTTCAGATTTTAGTCTTTTCCCTAAAAGACGTCGTCTCTGTCCAATAAAACAGTCACGTTTATTATTTTCAGGAATGATACCAATCATGGTTCGTGTCATTGTTTGAGATGATTTTTGAAAATATGGGAAAATATTAAATGAACATATGGACGAAATGGTATCCTTATCAGACTATTGACTTTTCCTTTTGATTAAGTTGAAATGGCTGCTAGTTGAGATGCATTTTTTGTTTTTTAACTTAGAGAATCAAAAAGAGTGGTATTGTTATGTTATTGGTATATTAACTTTACTGGGACCACCCAATGGTAGATATTTGAGATCATTGAGTTGCATTAATTATACGTGTTCAATGTAATGGTTTAACAAATGATTCATATGTTGCTATTGAAGGCAATGCCTGGTGATAGAGAACCATACATTTCAACCATGTTGAGATTCCAAATTTAAATCTCCCTACTTCAAGTCAAAAAAATAAAATAAAAAAATAACCGATGATTGTTTTTATTTTCAATATATCGTTACTTGAAGAACAATGTATCAAAAGATATTTTAGATAAAAATAAGGGTGTGTTTATGAATTATAAATTGATTTTAATGAATTCGGGTCTGTCCTGTATATTGTTTTTCAGTTCATTTTTGTTTTTGGTTTTGTTTTTTAAAAAATTATTTCAAATTTGCATTCGTTAACCGTTTTTATTTTATTTTATTTTTTAAAAAAATGGAAAACAAAATAAGTGTTAAAATTTAAAAAAAATATGGAAAACACATTATACATGTTTTCTCTGTTTTTGTTTTTGTTATTCAAACAAAAATTAACAATAATTTTTGTCAATGATGTAAATGATGTAATGTCTTGCAACCTGTTGAATCAATCCAGATACTGAGAAGAGCTTTTTATTGTATCTTTCGCTTTTGAGCTGATAAACATCTGAACTAGATGGATCTTGAGATTGAAATTGGTCTAAAAGATATCAATTATGAGTTGGTATCAATAATTATACATGAAGAATTTTTGACCCACTTTTCATTCGAATTAAAAAATTATAATAGAAAATAAATTAAAAAAAAATTACAATTTTTGATATTTTCCAGTTAACCTACCAAACGCGTTTTCTCGTTTTTATTTTTAGAATACAACATTCAGTATATGTTACCTAACGCGTTTTCGGATTACAAAATTAAAACCAAAAACACTGTTTTATTTTCGTTTTTCTTTTCGAAAAACAGTAAATGAAAAACGCTTACAGGACACACCATTAGTGTTTATTAAAATGATTGGAAATTATGGGTCGTTTGCTCTTTCAAATGAAGACCGAAAATTGACATTTTTTTAACTTCTTTTGTCATTTGAATATAAGTGATGGAATTAATTGATCATGATCCTTTACCCATCTCATTTATACTCATCTTTTAAATATCAGATGACATGGATTTGATAACGTTTTCATTTTTTATTTTTTGTTTTCTCATTTTCATTTGATTTCGAAAAATTGATTTTTATATTTTTAAGATTCGAAAACGTGTCTGCTAACAATTGTTGAGAACGATATTCAGAAAATAAAAACATAAAAAACGCGTCTAGTAGAATTAATTTTCTAAAATATTTTCAACTAAGTATAAATGTATAATCAAAACATTCTAATGGAGTTATGAGTTTTGTTTGTAATTTCTTAAACTTTCGGATCTATGTCTGAAAAATTTTGTGGGTTGATATCAATTCAAACAGATTTATCAGATCAAATGCCTTTCTTCAACATATTCTCCCACTACCCAGATTACAATCTTGAAGAAGCAACTAATCCCACTAGGATCGTGATATTACAAATTTAAGAGCTGTACTAATCCAATTCAAACACACCTCTAAACCAATCCCAAAATCCATCGGTTTCCAACGACAAAGATATAATCAAACCAAAAACATCATTCAATAATCCTAAAACAGTCAAATCTCAAAAAATTCAACAGATCCAGTTCAAACTGACCTAAAATCACTGA
Source organism: Dipteronia sinensis (assembly GCA_033220585.1). NCBI lineage: Eukaryota > Viridiplantae > Streptophyta > Magnoliopsida > Sapindales > Sapindaceae > Dipteronia > Dipteronia sinensis. Next base: position 47,114,124 of record CM065639.1, read on the forward strand.
ACCAAATTTGCAAACACACAAATTTTCAAAACCCAGCAATCATAAAATCAAATTAATCAACCAAAGCATCAGTACGAAACAACCCACAAAATTTTCGGTTCGTTCAGGCCGTAGCAATTAACCAAATGAATGGACTAGATTTAGTTTCTTTATTTTTTCCTCTTGACTAAAACCAACTCAAAGCCTAATTATTTTCTCCATCTTCCATTCTTCTTCCCTCTCACTTTACAAATCAACTCCAGTTCAATCCTAATTCATTTCTTTATTTGTTTTTTTTTTTTCCTTTGTCACCTTTACAAACAGCTTCCCTATGCAAAAATAAATAATAAATGAGATGGGTATAGGATCCTGATCTGAATTTAATGTATTTTTATTTGATATAATGCATATAATTAAAAACAAATATTTTCATAAATTCTAAACAAAATTATCTAAATATTGATAATGTATGATCAATTAATTTTTTTGATTAATAATAATAATAATTAATAAGTAAAATATTATTATTATTTTTAAAAATATTTTAGAAAATATTAACTTCATGTAATTAGAAAAAGTAAAAAACATTTAAAATTATTTTATAAAAAACACATTTATTAGCAGATTTGATATTATTAAAATTTATAATTAAGATAGAATTAGAAATATATTAAATTTAGGAGGACAGTTTTGCAATAAAATATTTTATATACATTATTTTTCAATTCGTTCTCTTTATCTCTCTCCAACGACATCAACCAGAACCCTTCACTACCGCCGCCTCCACCAACAGTATTCGACCTCCGCCGGGACTCCTCCCGAATCCGTCGTCAACTACAGCCTCAACGACGACGAGACTTGTTGGTACCAAAACAGAAACCGTCTCTTTCAAGTTCACCCAATCAAGACACCATCTCCGGCAATCGGTCCATCGCCCAAAACATAGGTAAATCTGGATTCCTTTGTTTGTCTGATCAGATTTTGTTTCTATTTCTGAGCAAAAGTATCCTGATCAATTTCCATAACTTAGAAAGAAAAATTAGAGTGATAATACTCCTCCATGTGGGACATCACAGAAATCTTAAAATTTAAGGTTTCTTGTAGAAATTGATTCTCTGACTCTCTGACTCTATGAAATTAGCCATTTTTTTTATTACTGTCTTGTAAATATTATATAAAATCAAGAATTAATTCCCGACTGGATTAAAATGTAAATCATATATTTTGTTTCTAAATTATCTTCTATTAATAATTCTACCTGTTATGTAAATAGGGGTATTTTTCTATAATCGAATTGTTCAATTTTAAATTTATAAAGGGTAAGTAAGCATTTGTAATTTAATTCCATTTGCTCTCATTTCCCTTTCATTTTTACTCTCGTTCAGTAGAAGTTAGTAAACATTTTTATTGCTCTCATGTTAAGTGTAAAGGGTGGTGGAAAATGAAATTGGAAGGTTTTGATGTTCCTTATATTATTGTGCACAGGGAAGAAGATGTCATCATATGAAAATGTGGTTGGTGGGAAACTCAAGCTTAAGGGAAAAGCACTAGATGTGAAAGCTGGTGGGGTGAAGAAGAAGAAGAAACATAAGAAGGAACGTGAACAAATCGATCAAGTTATAGAACATGACCTTTCGGCAGGTTGGTTTTCATTTACTTTATCAATGTATGTATTTGGTGTATGAAGTTTTTCAATGTTACTAAGTCTTGTTTTTGCCACTGTTACCATACAAACTGAGTAAATAGTTTCTTGTCTATAGATTAAACTTGGGTCAAATCAGATTGGGCTCTCTGCCTCTATGCTTATGCCAACTTAGGTGTTGGAGAATCCACTATTTTCTATTTTGCCATGTGTGCTAAACATGATTAGAGATTGAGAATGTTGTGCTTTAGAATTTCTTGGTTTACTTAATTGAATATATGTTGATTTTTTTTTCCTGATACCCTTTTTGTTTTTTGGTGGTGAAAGGGCTAGGACCTAGGATATGATTTTGTCCCGGAAAGAAACTAACAAGCATTTTTTTTCTTCTGAATTGATATGAAAGATGCTCTTTAATGCCTTTTAATTTAAGGATTAAGTTGGTTTTGTTGACAGTGCAAAACTTCTTTCCCTGGAATCGTTAATCTTTGTTCATTATTTACTGTAAAAAAGGTTAATATTCTGAATCTTTATGAATGCTACTACTATTATAGGTCCCTTGCTATATTTTTGGAGGAGCCATGATTTTATACTTTGATGATTGTGGTAAACATGATTAGAGATCGTGAATGTCTTTGATTGCGGTAAACTTGTGCCAATTTTATGTAGTCTCGAAATCCTTTTTGTTTGTTGGTGTGGGGATATGATTTTTTCCCCTTACATAAAGGGAAGAAGCCAACAACTCATTTCCTTGAGACTGTATTTGTTTTGGACCAGCATTAATATAAAATTGTGCTCTTATCCTCTAATGTAAGTGTTAAGATTGTTAGTTAACATGTATAATTCTTCCAGGAACTACTAATCTCTGTTTGTCTTTTGTTTTGTTAAATAAAAGATAATCTGTTAAATATTCAAGAATATGACATGCTAGATGTTCCAATCAGCTTTGCTGCTTCTGTTACTGCTGTTGGTCTTTCTTCTGAATATTCAATCTACTGTCTGTTATTGCACTTGCACACACTGTTATTATACTAAAGTATGGAAATGGCTTGTCAAACATTAATAAGATCCAGTGCTTACCATAAATTCCGAAAAGTGAAATTTCATTGGCATGCCCAGTTTTGAAATTTTTTGACATGTATGGTAATTGATGAGAATAGATTGGAATCAAACTAGAGCAATTTCAGTCACCATTTGCAATTATGAAACCATTGCTTAAGCAACAATGGTACAAGCCCACATAATTACTGGTTCTTGTACTTGTAACACTTTCTGTTCACTTTAGACCTTGTAATAGTTTACATACCCTTTGCTAAAATTTTGGTTTTACTGTATCGATTACTGATATAGTCCTGTTTTGTCGTTGATTTGATTGAAATAATGAAATTTTCTGAGTTGAAATTGATACCTTATTGCTTTGCTCTGGCTTAGTTGCATAAGGTTGAGGTGGATTAGGGAGGTTGTAGATCCAAATATGGTCTGTCAAAGTAAATAATAAAATGCACATAAAGAATATATAATAAAAGGAAATTGTAGCGTATGCTACTTTTTTTTTTTTTTTTTTTGCTTTATGATTTCTGATGCCGATGGTGAATCCCTGTCCAATGAAGCATCGAAGAGACGAAGAATAGAAAGCAACCATAGTTAGAATAAATGAAAAAAGCAGCAACTTTTCAGGGAACTGGGTTCTGTCATTTGACATTATAGTCGTCAATTGCACTCACTTCTTCCAGCACAATGGATGTAATAGGGGATGACATATGTCATTTTTTATTTACATGTGCATCTGTGGTATGTTAGTAGATTTATAAAATTATTAAAGCCAAAAATTGGCAATGTATATGGTCGACAAACACTTTGTTCAGTGCACACGTTTGTGTGATCTGGTTTTGCTTCCATTTCGCTGTAGGTGGCAGCACAGAATTATCAACAACTGATCCTAGTGAGACAGAGATAAATGATGCTGACAAACAAATTGTGGAAGAGAAGGCTGCTCCATATGATGATCATCTCACACCTGCGGAGAGACGATACATAGATCAGAGACAGAAACTCGATGTTAATAGGTTGGCAAAGGAATCTAATAAATCTCACCGTGATCGAATCCAAGATTTCAACCAGTATTTGGCAAACATGAGTGAGCACTACGACATTCCTAAAGTTGGCCCTGGTTAATTCTGACAAGGGTTTGAGTATCATTACCAAAGGTTCAACCATCGCACCTGTTATCTTACAAATGTAGCTTAGCTGCTGTGTTTGCATACTGTGCAATGTTTATCTTGCCTGTTTGTTCTTGATGTCTCATAATTCAATTAAAATATTATGTCCTTTGTTGAAATTTGCTTGAGCCTGAGTACATTACAGATGTTGATGAGGGCTTTGTCATGTTGTTGAAGTAACTGATCAGGAGCTGTGGATCATTAGGGTGGGTGGCCTGATGGGAATTTGAATTCTGGAACTTTTGATAGAAATTCAAACAAGAGGGATGTTCTGACTTGTGATAGTAACTCAAACACATAATTGTTCAAACCTTTGGACTAAATTGAATTAATTGATGTTTCATTAATCAACTGGGATAGCTTCTAATCTGTTGAAACACGAGGAATAGCCAAGCCAAGTTCAAAGTCCAAAGCCACTGTTGTAAATTGTGAAGCTAATACTTTGACCCCAATGAAAGGATGGCTCATTAACAAGGAATAAAATATCGGTATTGATATCAGACTCCTAAATTTATAGATATATCGGGGATATTATTGATATCGGTGGATATTCGGTAAAAAATTAAAAAAATGATGGATATTTAAATCTAATGTTAGAATTTTTTTGTGAAACTTTAATACAAGCTTAAACAAGTAATTATACATTAAATGAATAATATTTCAACAATAAATTAGCATAATTGTGATTTATTATAAATTATAATATAGATAGAGTATGTATATAATTTTTAAAATTGAGTATTTAATAGAATAATATTTTGTTTCACTTTTACAATATCATATATTTATATACAATATAAAGAGATTAAATATTTAATAAATAAAATTATCATTAAAAAATATATACAGTTCCATACTTCCAAGATTCAATCATAAATGATAAATCATAATTCATACATAATAATACATTGCATGTCTGAAATTTAAAACAAAAATGAATTCGTTGCTGGTTCAAATACATAAGATGCATTTCTATCTTGATTCGAACAATAATTTTCCTAAGAAAACATGCTAGCATAGTTTTCAAGGTAGTTATTAATATGCCACACGTATATTGCTTGATTTTTTCCAACTGATCCATGAATTTGGATTTACCCAATTTGGTGGATATTGTTAATCTGCACACATAGGTATTGCATATGACATTTGTGGAGAAGGATAATCAAATATATTGCAGCTACCATAACTACCATAATATGGTATATGAGAATCTGTCCTTATCTGCGAATCACCCAAAGAACTATTTTCTGTGTCCACACTCATTGAGGAGAGAGTCATATTCATAGAATCTTTATCAATTTGATTTGTTCCTCCATGTTGTTTTACCATGATTTTGATCAAAATTACTTGCATGAGCATCCCAATCTACCGCACTAGCATTCCAACCTGTTGCACCAGCATCCCAACCTCCGGCACGAACATCCCAACTTGTTGCACCAGTATCCCAACCTCCTGCACCAGAATCCCAACCTCTGCCCTCATCTCCATCATCTCCATCATCTTTTCCTCCACTAGTTCCATCAGAGGTATGTTGGTCATTGGAAGAGTTGCTAACTGTAACTCCACAATCTACACCAACTTCTTCTCTAATCACTTGTTCAACATTTATTTCCATATCTCGAGCATGAGAAGCAATTTGTGGATCATGATTTCCCTCATCATTATCATCATCATCCAAATAGGCTGGTCTAACCCAGTCAAAAAAAGGATTCTCATTATCGTCCCCTGCTTCAACAGCTAGTTGAAGTAGATTCATAAAATCAGTTTCATTTACTTCATCTTTTTCAACTGCTATATCCCTAAGTTTTAACTTCATATTATAATAACAATAAACAAGTTATTCAAGCTTAGAATAGGCAAGACGGTTTTTTTGTCTTGTGTGGATTAAAGCAAATGTGGACTGGACTAATTTCTTTCGCAGACAGAAGGTGATGATGTTTGTGACAGTATGCAAACTGCTATTGCACGCAATGATGTAGCACAATTTCCACACATTCCCACCAATCAACTGCAATAAAAATTATTAAGTATTATAATTATGAATATCATTTCAAGGATATTATTATTTATTATTATTACATAGATTATTGTAATAAAACTTATATACCCGGTTGTATTTTGCTTCTAGCTGCAATGGTTGCTCATTCACCAAAACTTTTCTTTTCATCCTTAAAGTATATGAGCTACATTAATGACTCATGAGATCAGTATGTAAATAATAAATATAAATATAAGTGTATGACATAATACTCCCATGCAAAGAAGTTATAATATTGGAATTATAAAATTGATTGTAAGTTGTAACTTTTTACCTCATTTCCAAAATTAGCAATCCCTGCAGCTTCAGGGTCTAATTTCGTATAGACAATATGTACGGCTTTCAAAAGATCTGAATTATCCCAAATATTGTCTCTATATTGGTACTTTGGGTTCAAATAGTAAACTAGAAGAATAAAAAATAATAATTTTTGTATAAATAATTAAATACTATACTAAATATTAATTATGAATGACAAACAATCCGAAATAAAATTTACCTGCAGCATGTAGTGAGTGATTAAACATTTTATCCCACCAATTTTGTATAATGTCTAGAATCCATTTAGTATTCCCTCTTTGCTGTTTTACTGCATCTTTCATGACACGCATTAACTCATATAAGATAGGCATAGTGGGTACAACTTCTGTATCAACCAATCTCAGAACGGGTATAGTGGCTCATATATTTTAACTACAAAAGCCACATTATTCCAAAATTCTGAATCTAAAATAAGCCGTTCTATTCTTTTTCCATTTGCGGTTCGACTCAATCGATTTGCAGCCCATGTATCACTAGTAAATAGATGTTTCAAACTTGTCTTTTTTTTTTCAAAAGACTATCAAGGGCAATATGATTAGTCGCAAATCGAGTTGCACCAGGTTGCACTATCTCCCCTTTACAAACCTCCCTCATTTGCAATAGTAACCATCCATGATTATATAAAGTTTGTCACATCCCTAGCATCATGAATGACACGTGCAACAATGTCATTTTTTCCAATATCCTCAAAAATCAAATCTATACAATATGCTTCACAAGGTGTCCAAAATAAAGAATATTTTTTCATGAATTTTTTACATGCTTTCACAAATGCAGAACCATTGTCGGTGACAATTTGCACGACGTTCTTCTCACCGACTTCTTTCACCACATATTTGAGCAATCCATAAATATACTGATGAACTCACCGACCTCTCTCACCGACCTCTTTCACCACATGTTTTTTTGTTTTAATTTTTTAATAAAAATTATGGGTTTTACACAAACAAATCAGATTGCTTTCACAATATTTGTCCAATTCTACTTCAGTAATTATACTATTGACTATTGTGTTGGAAAATTTTATAAATTTGTTAATACTTCTTTTAAAATAATTTTCAATATAGATTATTTGAACAATAATTTAAGTGTTTAAGATTAATTTTTTTAAGAAAAATAATTTGCAAAATATCCCTGGATTTCGGGATGAAATTCACAATATTCGGGAATATCGGGATATTTCGGAAATATCGGGATATTTCGGGAATATTGGGAGATTTTTATAAATATTTCGAAATCGACCGGATATTTACTAGATATTGGATATTACTTCTGTTTCGATATCTGTCCCTCAAAAATATAGATATATCGGTGGATATATCGGTGGATATATCGATTTTAAAAGCCTTGGGCTCATAAAAGCCGTAGTGCCATCCAACCCAACCATATTTTTGGACCAATAATTATATTGGCTTAATTATTAAAATTTGTATTGTTGTCCTGCCAACTTCTCAAAATTGTTAATGCCAATCCAATCCCAACCCAACCAACAATTGCTCTTCTTAAATTATTCATCTGGGTGTCATCACAGAAATTGCTATCCTTGGCTTTTGGTTTCTTTCTGTTTATTTATATATCAATTTTAAAAATTAAATAAGATTTGAAATTCTTTTTGTGGAAAATTAAAGCCAACCCACCAGCAAATACTAGAACAAGTGGTTGAGGCTTGTCATGTGATCTCTCTTTCAACTTTTTGTCAAAATGTGCCCTCCCCTTTTTGTGAGTATTGAGTTGTATGAGCTCCAGAGTAGTTCTAAGCTTCACCAAACACTTGTTCTTCAGAGCTTGAGCAAAGAGTGGTGATGAATTTGATTTTTGAACAAGTACTCGTCGAGTCAAGCAACAACTGCAAACATATCAATGCTGTGTGTGAATTTTGCAGAAGCTGATCATGATCATCATGCCCTGACTTGCAAGGAATTTGATTGGCATCATTTCTGTACTAACATCTAACAACCAATCAGGACTCCAAATCTTTCAAAAATTGTAGAAAAATGTTGTGTAAATGAAGACTCAGATTATTTTCAACAAGTTTGGAATGGATAAATTATCAAATCTTACAAGCTTCTAGCTTGGAACTTACACTCTCGATTTCTCATTTTTTTAATAAAAATTTTATCAAGGAAGGAGAGGAGAGATTAACAATATCTAAAAGCTGAACTCACTCCAATCAAGGAGTAACTGTTTTGAATACATCTGAATAAGCTTTTAATTAGTTTTAAACTTGCATTTTTTATAATTTTTTATTTTTACAGGAAAGTAGATAACTAACATTCACTAATAATAGTCAATCTGTTGTTTCGTATTACTAGCGCCTCTTGATTTTGTCCTTATTTGACTGTGTAAATGATCTTGTGCACAGTGTGATTTTGATTCTTAGAATCTCGTAGAAACACTGGATTTTCAAAGAAATTAAGACATTGATGAACATCACATACCTTACAACTATAGTGTTTTAGCCAATTTATATGTGGTTAATTGATCACAATTATCAGTGTGAAGGTTTGTTCGACCTCTATTAGAGGTAGATGAAGACGAAGATGGGAAAAAAAGTTGGAAAAATTTATTTTTGTCTAGTAGGTCTCGAAAATTTTCGAGACTTTTAAGGTATTTTCGAAACTTTTCGTGTATTTCAGAGACTTTTCAAGTAATTTCTGAGGATTTTTCAGGTAATTTCGAGGCTTTTCAGATAATTTTTGAGACTTTTCAAGTATGTCTAAGAGTTTTCATGTATTTTCGAGACTTTTTAGGTAGTTTCAGAGACTTTTGGTAATTTCCGAGACTTTTTGGCTAAAAAATGAAAATTTTCAAAACTTTTGGTAATTTCCGAGACTTTATAGGTAAAAATGAAATTTTCTGAGACTTTTGATAATTTTCGAGACTTTAGTAATTTCTGAGACTTTCTAGACAAAAAATGAATTTTGCTAGACTTTTTTTTAGTCTCTGTTACTTTTCTGAGACTTTTTACAACTTCTAAGATTTTTTGGCCAAAAATGAAAGTTTCCATTTATTTTTCATCTTCTTCCTTGAAACTCCATTACATGTTGATGCCACCATAACTCCATCTAGGGGTTTTTCCAATTTCTATCTTTATTCTGCCATCATTTTGTATCTTTTTTACCTTATAAACCCTATGTTTTTTACAATTCTGCCATTGCATCAGTGCTTCTCACAACACTAATGTTAGACAAGCCACAAATTTAGCCCAAATTTTAACCCAAATGATATTGTAAGAAAGGACGGATTCAATATAGGATAAGGGGGGCAACTGCCCCCCCCCACCGGGCAACTGGCCCCCCCCCCCCCCTGAAGTTTTGAAAATTTACAAATTTGCATATGTTATAATTTTTGTAACATCCTTAATTTTTAGATTTTTATGTTTTTACCCCTATTTCATTCTTATTTTCTATAAACAAAGAATCTAATATTTTTTCCATCAAATAACATTAAAAGGTATCTTTGATTATATATATAGTATTTATTTCAATGTATCTTAAATATAAATTGTTGACGGTGATTTTTGGATTATGTAAAGCGGACCACGCGTCACACAAAGTACATTAAATTAACAATCGAATAATAAATCAAAAAGGAATAAGAAGATCAAGCAAGCAAGGTTTTACGTGGTAAAACCCCAAAGTAGGGAAACATCCACGGTTGCCGGCAACAGCGAGAAATAAATCCACTATCCAGAAAGAATATTACACACTCGAACTCACTTGCTCTCCCTTGTATCTAATAATTCGTCAACCCTTGTTGGATTTATTTAAGGTTTATTTATACATGTATAGAACCCTAATTCTTGGAGTACAAGTAAAATAAAGGTAGTAGTAAATTGATAAGACTTTAACTTGTTGGGGTTGTTTAATCGCATCGGGACTTTGCTTATTTTGGGTTCTGATAACTCTTAAGGAAATCTGTTTCCTTATCAGCGTGTGCTTCTTGCAACCTTGTTTGAGGAGGACTCTTCTTTACATATTTGAGTCGTAATAATGTTATCAACATACCAGGCATCTGAACGTGTCTAGATATTATCCACGTATAGCTTAGCTGGTCGTCCTCCAAACCTGACCAGATCTCTTTTACCCTCGATCAGGGATCTTAACCCGATCGAATAGTTAAACCCGATCATTTAGGTTTCCCCCGATTGCTGTCTTGATAACCCGATCAATCTAATTACCTTGGTTGGGTATTTCCAACCCGACCGTCTAAGTAACTCTGATCAGTATTGTAGGGTTATTTTTTGATCACTTAAGGTTGGTTCAGTTTTACTAACATTTGTTGACATGTCACTTGTTGTCCCTGTGTAACACGATGTTTATGCTGACGTGTTATCTCTCCAAAATATACCAATAACAATACCCCCTTAAACATTCAAACCGAGCATTTGACTAAACGACAATCATTCGCTCGGTGAGATATGTTTAACCCGGGAGCCTTTTGTCGCGTAGCTCTTAAATGCGTACTAATGATGGACAGCTAACTTTTAATTTCAGCCACAAACGGTTGATTTGCCTAGATGATTTGACACGAATGATGCAACTGACGACGGCGTTTTAAATTTCAAACGACGCGTGATCTTCGGGATTCGAACACCAACCACTACTCTCGTATGACATCATCATTGCCTATAAGTTCTTTCAAACTCTTTCATTTTTCATCTCACGCAATCGTTTCTTTTAAACTATGCAACTTCTCATCTTCTAGGCTTTTTTTTTTCTCAGAATTCTTTATTTCAGCCAGATCTTCATCGTTGCAAGAGTTCACATCTCGCTCATTTTAATCATCATGTATGGATTTGCTACCAGCGAATGTTATGTTGATTTGTTGATTCACTATATTGAAATAGGCGATAAGGAAAATATTGCTGGGATTGAATCGATTTTAGATGGATTTTTTCAAGATTTTTCTTCTAGACCAGTTCATCCCATAGCACTTAATGTTGATTATTCAGTGTCTCTCCCTGAATTCCGGCTTCCTTCTTTTGAATCACACTTTGTTAACACAACTGTTTCTCCTCCACATACATCCCCAGATATGTCGAAGATAACCGGATCCGATTGGGGAAGCAAGCCAAGCTCTAGAGATTCTTCTACTGTTGACTTGAAGATCCCTTCTCAATTATTGAAGATGAGAGATGTTCCCAGGGTGCTACGGGCTTTTCTTCTGAAGTTCTCGGCAGAGCATCCCAGCGCCTTTGATTCAGAAATAAATACTGTTGATGAACCAGAGTTATTGAAGTATAGTGAAAGGTTCGATCTCCCCCGATCGGCTGAACTTTTCTTGAATGATCAGCGCGCAATCTGGAACCCTCCTCCGGGTGCAGTGGCCATCTATAGGATAATGCTTATATCTAGGGTCATGCTACCCCTTCAACCTTTCATCGCCTGATTCCTGGCTGAGGCCGGTATTGCCCCTGCTCAACTTTCACCAAACTCATATCGAGTCCTTATGAGTTTATGGCACATGTGGAAGCAAATCGGTGCCAAATACTCCTCGACCCCACAAAAGATTCGTAACTTTTATACTTTGGGTCGGTCAGACAATGAAGGTACCTTTTACCTTCAATCTAGTTCGATCAACCATTGGATTCTTGAAGGGTATAACCAACGACCCACACCTCCATCCAGCAAAGATCACAAGGGCTTCATTTGGGGCCTTCCCTCCTCCAACAAATATTGGAAGAACAACTGGTTCTTCGTTTGGGGTGAATGGGGTGAAACCGTGGTCGCTGATCATTGGCAAGAGTTGACTCGGAACAGTGTTCCCATGCATTTCTATAGTCCCGAACTATGGAACAAGATTCCTGCCAGTTTAACAGAGGATCAAGCCAAGAATGTTGTCAAAGATGCTCAGACAACGTGGGAGTCTAGGGATCGGCGCACACTTTTCGTCAAGAAGAACCTTCTTGATTTGGGCCTGTTTCCTCCAATCTCGAATTGACGCAAGTACTGTAAGTAAGCTTTACTTCTTGCCTAATCTTGAACTTTTTGAGCTCTGTTCTATTCATTCTGACGTTTTTTTAAATGGTTCAGCGTACGAGGTGGACATCATGGCAGGGAAACAAGCAGAAAAAAAATTAAAAATCTTGATCAAGTCAGCCGAGCAGAAGCTGCTGCCCAACTGGCTCAAGGGATTGCTCCCCCCAGCAGGTCATGGTAGTATATTCTTACGAACCTGACCCCAATACATCTTCTGAAATTCCTGATCGGGAAAGAGAGAAGAAATCTTCTGATCGGGGTGAGTAGAAAAGGTCTCTCAGAGGTTCAATAAGGAAATTTACTAAAAAAACAGCTGGTTGACGCCTGACCAAACCTTCTGGGAAATCTCCAGTCAGCAAAGTGACCAAGACTGCTGCTGGCTCTTCTGCTCCCGTTGTTGCTTGTGGAAAGAGGAAAACCGAGTCAGCATTGGAATCAGGAGCTCATCAGATTGAAGTCAATGTAGTCATCATTGAGGAGGATGATGAGGATCGGGATACATTGACTGATCGAATCCGCAGGGAGCACCGATCGAAAAAGGGTAATGATTGTGCTTTGGCTTCTACTATTCCTATGCCATCTGACCGGACCGGGGAGGACGATCAGATTACTACCGGGGCTATCAGACAAACCACCCATCAACAAATTCACGCTCCAAGTCTGGCTGAGCCAATTCCTTTTTAAATTGGACATCCAATTAGCCAGGTTTCTTCTGGTCTTCCGGTTCATCGTGCTGTCAAGGCCCCTACCCAATTCTCTGTTAAACGTCAGATAGTCTTCACTGACTTGGATTCTGACGAAGGGCAATCCAGTCCTGAAAAAGTATCAATCAATCCGCCCGCTCCTAAGGACAACTTATCTGATCATGAGGCGGATTATGTTGATAAAGTATCTTTCGGCCTGAACCGCCCCTCTAGGCCCCTGCCCAATACAGTTTTGGTTCCCGTTATAAGTGGTGCTGAAGCAGACCCGTCAATAGCCACTAACCAGGAACAAATTCAGGGGCAAACTGTTGCCACGCTCCCGGTGGCTGCTCATGAAACCATTCCGGTACCACGTTCAGTTCCGACTGACCAACCGTCTTATGGTCCAAGGGTGACAATACTTCCTACTGTGGCTGGAACTCCTTGCCCGGAGGAGACATTACCCGACCCTCTCGACATGCTGAAGTCTATGTCTGCTGGAAATGGCTACATTAGCGAGGGCTACTGAACTGATTTTCGGAGTGCTAGTGATGTGGAAAGAGTCCGTGCTATTTATAATAACGACGTTTATGTGCGTATTTTTCTTTCTCATGTCAATTCCTTTCTTTTCATGCTTATATAATTATAACTCATTTCCTTTCTCTTTTTAAGGCTATAAAGGAGATGAACAGGGCCATGATGGCTCAGAAGAAACAGGCTGCTGAAATCTCTTAGTTAAAGATGGAACTGGAAAAGAGGAAGAAAGCGGTCAGTTCTGCTTCAGCGAGCGAATCTAAATTAAGAACGTCTTTTGAAGATAAGCTGAAGCAACGTTACGCGACTGAAGCAGCTCTAAGAAAGGCCATTTCTACTGCTGAGACCCGAGCTAATAATGCCACAACCAGCCTGACGGAGCTTGCTATGAAGAACACTTAGCTTGAAGCGAATTTGGCTAAGGCCGAGCAGCGGTGTGCGGAGCTTGAACAGAGGCTGTCCCTGGCTGAATAGGCTGCTGTTGTTCAGGAGGCAGAAGTTTGAGCCGCCAAGGAAACTCTGGCTGCCTCTCAACAGTCTATGCTTGAGGCTCAGCAGGGTTCCGAGGAAGCCCTGCTCCGCTATGAAAGGCTAGTTGAAGATTTGAAGCAGCTGAAGGTCAGCATGAAGGTACTTTCCCAAGAATCTAGATTAGCCCTTGAAATTCAAAGCTTCGATCGCTACAAAAGGTCTCCTGCATTTGAGGCAGTTATGCTGAGGGAGCTGGAGCGAGGGTTAGCTACTGCTAGAATGTTCTTTGGGGGCAAAGAAAGGTCTACTGGAGAGGCTAGTCGCAAATGGGACCGAACGATTGAAAAGCACAAGGCTGAGTCACTCAACGCGATAAAGAACCAGATGATGAGATGGAGGGCTTATTGTAAGTCTATCGGGAATGAGCCTCATAACATGCATCTGGAGCTCCCCTCCAAATCCTCCCTGGTTACCTTTCATGCGGCTGAAGAAGGTGGTTCATTATCTAAGGGCATCAATATTGGACCTATGCCTAAGGATGACTACTCTATTTTCATGGGTGAAGATCACGAAGATGACATCAGCTGGCCAGATTTTGGAGATCTGACAAAGGGCTATGAAGAAGAAGATAAACCCCCCCCCCCGGCACCTCCGGACCTGGTGGCCCCTCAGGAACTCTTACAGCCTGATTCCTCCTCCGTCCCTGTACATTTTATTATACCGCATATCTTGTAAATTATTTTTAAATATTATTCGATTAACTCATTCTTTAAGGACATGGTTATTCATCTATTTACTCGCGTGGTTTTTCTTTCTTTTAATCAACCTTTTTTGGCGATTGTCACTTCTGATTTGATCGGTAATCTTATTAACTAATCGTGACTAATCTGATTGATTAAGTCTTCAACCGATTGAATTCGATTGACTATTAACTCGATCAGCTATCTTTCTTGGCTAAACAATCTCGGCTAAAATGATTTTTAATCATTTCTGATTCGCTCGATTATCTTGTTAACTGCTCGTTTTTGACCCAGTCGATCATCTTTTTGGTCGGCTGAACTTAGTCTGGTTAGTTTATGTACTGTCTAGCCTTTTGTTATCCTAATTAATTATCTAATCAACTGACCGGATCTGGTTTGGGCTGTAGTTGCTTTGTATGTTCGTTCAAAAAATGTTCATTTAATGGACCATTTGCATGGTATCTAGTTTATAGACTCTTGTCATTTATCTGGCAACTAAGTCACTGAGACGTCTCCCGGTAGTCTGTTGCTCAAGATTCGTTGCAATGAGGTTTTCTTATCTAGTTAACTTAACTTATCTTAGCCAAGTTTTTGATTAATTGGCGTTCAAGTACGAGAGTTTGATTACCTCATTCAACTTTCAGCGCATCCCATCAGGTATCTAATCACCTGAAGACGCTCTAACAGTGCTTTTAATACACCCAGTTAGTTTCAGTGAAGGTGCGCTGTCTTTACAACATACACTCTCGGCCCCATCACTGGGCCTCTCGAGAACTCGTTCGAGGTTTGACGAGATTTGCTTTTGTAAAGAAAAGCGATATTAGAACATTGTTTCTTGAACTATGTTTCCCTCGAAGGGTTTTTTTATTAATCTCTTCAGCCAAAACTATAAAGAGCAATAAATGATTAGGGAATAAGGAAAAATCTGTAACTACTCTAAACTTAACATAAAATCTAAAATTCTGGTAAATAGGCGATAAAGAAAAAATCCCTTAAGGGTAAAATATCTTCAAGTACTGAGCGTTGCATGGCTCGGGCAACTTGAACAATTGCTTTTTGCTGTGGTATGCAATATTCAAACAAATTTATAAAATCCCAAGATGCACTCAAACAAGTATAAAACTAGTATGTGGCAAGTATGAGTATCGTTCCTCAGAGATCGAGCGATAGCTATGATTAAACTAATGCCTTAGTTAAAAATGCAAGAAAAGTAAATTGATATGGATTTTGAGAAAAAGTAAAACTAAAATGTAAACTAAGCTAAAATGCACTAATCTAAAAAGTATGGACATGTGATATGTGGATTAAGGAATTGATGAATTCAACTAGCAAACCATGGGTAAAGAATGAACTCACTTTAATTGTCATTAACTAATGTAACCACCCTAGGATGTATATGAGTGATTATTTACCACTTGTGAGTGCCCAAACCATCATGTATAGCATTGACCACCCACAATTGGTTATACAATGAAAGAACATCCATCACATAAGGGAAAAGTCTCTTTGTTAAAAATCACCAACCCATCATGTATAGGTTGATGCTTAATCTATCACATGCAAACAATCCTAGGATGTATAGTCTTGATTACCCATGAAAGATTAGAATTAGGTGAGATTAATAAGTCCGGATATCACTTGGGTCATGTACCTTTGTTCAATCCTCCTATTCAATTGAGCTTAGAGAGCCAAGAATCATGTATACTAGATTCTCTACACATATAATTTCTCAAACAACTCATGAAGAGAGTCATGTACAATCAAACACAAATTGCTTTTGAAATCAAGTAAAACATTTGAATAGAACAAATTAGATAGATTTTAATAAAAGATATTGAGTTCATTACAAATACCCATATTTACAAGTGAATCACATCAATCCCTTAATGGGATTTAGCTACTCATAACAAATGGAATACAAGAATAAAAAGGAGGGAAGTAGAAAAGACCCATGTAGAACCTTCTTTCTTCAAGCTTCAATCCATCTCCTATGTCCTTATGAGTAGCAATTGATGAACATGGTGATAGGTTTTTGGTGAGAAAGGTTTTTGAGATTTAGAGAGAGAAAGAATGAATGGAATTGGTGTATGGTCCTGGGTCTCTCCCCCTTCAAAAATCAGATTTGAAAAATATTTATACTTCCTTCAAAAACTAGGCCAAAATGCTGATGTGGCGAGCTGGGTATCCCGTATAGCACGGGTATAGCACGGGTAGGTTACCCGTGCAGTCTTCATTTCCCTTCAGATTTGCACAATGTGCACGGGTATGTGCACGGGTGGATGACCCGTGCACCACTCGTGCAGTTGTTCCTTGCCGAGGCTCTGCTCACTAGGTTGTGGATTGCACAAGTCATACCCGTGCAGTTACCCGTGTACTGAGGATCTTTAACAATTCATCTTCCGGTGCACGGGTAGTGCACGGGCGTGCTACTCGTGCACTTTTGCCTTCTTCATTTTATTTGTGCACCGATTTTTCCTTCTTATCCCAGTTCAGGCCTCTTTACCTATTGCTTGCAAAAATGATCAAAAGAGCCATAAAAACACCTAAAAACACTCGAGAACAGCGCAAGGGAAGAGGATGTGAGGGCCAAAATATATAACATATTTGGTTCAATCAAATACCCCCAAACCAAACCTTTGCTCGTCCTCGAGCAAACAAAAAGACACAAGATAAAACAAACATAACACTATCTAGAAATTTACTAACACAAAGAAAACATGCTGCAAGCTAACTATTAGGGATATAAACAAAAGAGAGTGGACATGAGGAATATGTTCATTCAGAATGTAAATAACTCCAAGGCACCACAAGGGGAAACTCGCACGACACGAATCCCACACTTAAAATTTCCTCGCCTCGGAAACTACTCACTCTCACGCCTTGAGCTTAATTCACTTCGATTCTAAGTTCTCACATGTGATCTCTCTTCTTTTTCCACTCAGAAAGTAGGTTCACACTCATGCAAGATGTATGCAAATGAAGTTATGTATTTAAATCAAATTAGTTACATGCATTTGATATAGAATTAAAGCTCTTTTAAGTAAATGAGTCTCATGAAAGAATCAAGTGTCATGAAAATGGAAAGAGCATGCCTCAACTCGTATTCCCAAACTAGACTTCCTAAAGGATCAACTAGGTCTTTCCCTTTGGTTATAATGGGGCCATGGGGTGAATTGCGGTGAACAAAGAATAGGAAATTAATTCAAAAATCATTAATCATGCTTACATTTACTCACCCACCCATATATAGCTCAACTTGACAACTTAAAACACTAGCGTCTAGGCTTAACTTTCATTACATTGTGCAACAATTATGTACTCCGATTTGTGAGTACTTTACATTTAACATTCAAGACTCTTGTGCATATATATATATATATATAAATATATATATTTTCTTTTTCACCTTTTACATTTTGATAATTTGAGCTCATAAGTGCACATTTTTCGTACTTTTACATTTGTGAGACATTTGCCTTGCACATTTACACATATTGCCTAAGTACACGCTATCTTTACATATTAGAGCTTTACACCTTTCAACACTTTACACACACACACAAGTCCCAAGTCCTCCTCATTTGTTCCTTGTTCCTCAACTGGTGTATTATTTGGAATTCCTTCAACCATTTCTTCTTCAAGATTGTTGTTCTCAAACAATCTGATCAATCCTCCAATCCAATGAATATTGTTAATTCTCGGTACTAAGCCGCCTCTCAAGGAACATCTCCCGTGCATGTACCTATGCACCTGTAAATTCAAAATAACAAGTACAATCAAAGTAAAAGAAACTCAAATAAATAACTAACACTAAGGCTAAATCTAATCACCACTATGTACGCCGATCTCCGGCAGCGGCAGCCATTTTGAACAATTGCTTTTTGCTGTTGTATGCAATATTCAAACAAATTTATAAAATCCCAAGATGCACTCAAACAAGTATAAAACTAGTATGTGGCAAGTATGGGTATCGTTCCTCAGAGATTGAGCGATAGCTATGATTAAACTAATGCCTTAGTTAAAAATGCAAGAAAAGTAAATTGATATGGATTTTGAGAAAAAGTAAAACTAAAATGTAAACTAAGCTAAAATGCACTAATCTAAAAAGTATGGATATGTGATATATGGATTAAGGAATTGATGAATTCAACTAGCAAACCATAGGTAAAGAATGAACTCTCTTTAATTGTCATTAACTAATGTAACCACTCTAGGATGTATATGAGTGATTATTTACCACTTGTGAGTGACCAAACCATCATGTATACCATTGACCACCCACAATTGGTTATACAATGAAAGAACATCCATCACATAAGGGAAATATCTCTTTGTTAAAAATCACCAACCCATCATGTATAGGTTGATGCTTAATCTATCACATGCAAACAATCCTAGGATGTATAGTCTTGATTATCCATGAAAGATTAGAATTAGGTGAGATTAATAAGTCCGGATATCACTTGGGTCTTGTATCCTTGTTCAATCCTCCTATTCAATTGAGCTTAGAGAGCCAAGCAATATGTATACTAGATTCTCTACACATATAATTTCTCAAACAACTCATGAAGAGAGTCATGTTCAATCAAACACAAATTGCTTTTGAAATCAAGTAAAACATTTGAATAGAACAAATTAGATAGTTTTTAATAGAAGATATTGAGTTCATTACAAATACTCATATTTACAAGTGAATCACATCAATCCCTTAATGAGATTTAGCTACTCATAACAAATGGAATACAAGAATAAAAAGAAGGGAAGTAGAAAAGACCCATGTAGAACCTTCTTTCTTCAAGCTTCAATCCACCTCCTATGTCCTTATGAGTAGCAATTGATGAAAATGATGATCGATTTTTGGTGAGAAAGGTTTTTGAGATTTAGAGAGAGAAAGAATGAATGGAATTGGTGTATGGTCCTGGGTCTCTCCCCCTTCAAAAAATAGATTTGAAAAGTATTTATACTTCCTTCAAAAACTAGGCCAAAATGCTGATGTGGAGAGCTGGGTATCCCCGTATAGCATGTGTAGGTTACCCGTGCAGTGACCCGTGCAGTCTTTATTTCCCTTCAGATTTGCACAATGTGCACGGGTATGTGCACGGGTGGATGACCCGTGCACCACTCGTGCAGTTGTTCCTTGCCCAAGGCTCTGCTCACTAGGTTGTGGATTGCATGGGTCGTACCCGTGCAGTTACCCGTGTACTGAGGATCTTCAACAATTCATCTTCCGGTGCACAGGTAAGTGCACGAGTAGTGCAAGGGTGTGCTACCCGTGCACTTTTACCTTCTTCACTTTATTTGTGCACCGATTTGTCCTTATTATCCCATTTCATGCCTATTTACCTATTGCTTCAAAAATGATCAAAAGAGCCATAAACACACCTAAAAACACTCGAGAACAGCGAAAGGGAAGAGGATGTGAGGGCCAAATATATAACATATTTGGTTCAATCACAACTCTCTTCCTTCTGGTCGGACAAGACGATATGCTCCGTACCCAGCTAGTCCGACCACCTGATAAGGCCCTTCCCACTTGTCCCCTAGTAACCCAGCAGATTTATCCCTCGTGTTTGTGGATACCCTTCTAAGAACCAGATCTCTAAGTTGGAATTTTCTTTCTCAGATATGTGAGTTGTAGTATCTTGCAACTCTTTGTTGGTAGGCTGCATTCCTCATCCTCGCTATATATCTTTTTACTTCTAACTCATCTAGATTCTGTTTTAGGGTCTCTACATTGGTATCCTGCTGATATAGCTGGACTCAAGGGGAAATGTGGGCTATTTCAACCGGAATGACGGCTTCAGTCCCGAATGCCAGGGAATAAGGTGTCTCTCTAGTTGATGTTCTTTGAGTTGTTCGGTAAGCCCAAAGTACTTCATGCAACTTATAAGCCCAGTTTCCTTTTTTTCCATCGAGCTTGGCTTTCAAGGTATGCTTGATGATCTTGCTGACAACTTTAGTTTGGCCATTGGTCCGAGGATGAGCGGGCATAGCATAATAGTTTTTAATGTGGTACTTTTGGCACATTTCTCTGAAGTTATCACTATCGAATTGAGTGTCATTATCGGTGATAATTATGTTTGGGATCCCGAACCGATAAATGATTATTTTCTTTACGAAGCTGGTGGTGTTAGCTTCGGTTATATGTACCAATGCTTCTGCCATAGCTCACTTTGTGAAATAGTCCACTGCCACAATAACATGCTTTGCACCTCCTTTAGTTGCTGTCAGCATTGGGCCGATCAGATTTAATCTCCACATCGTGAATGGCCATGGTTAAGTCAGGTTCTTCAAGTTCCCGGGTGGCTGTTTGATGTCGTTTGTGATTTTTTGACAAGTACCGCATTTCTCGGTCACTGATTTGGCATCTTGAAAAAGAGTTAGCCAATAGAAGCCTTGTCTGAAGGTTTTATGGGCCAAACTGTTTTCACCAGAATGGTTTCCACATATGCCTCTACGCATACTATCCAGAATCTTGCCTCCCTCACTTTGACTGACACATCTCTGTAGGGCCTTAGAAAACCCCTTTCTGTAGAGCTCTTCTCCTATTTTTGAATATCGGGCTGCCCTGTATCTAGTGCGCTTTGCTTCAGCTGCATCTTCCAGGAGTGTGCCATCTTCCAAGTATTGCCTGATCGGCTCAGTCCAAGTGACATGCTCTCCTTCTATTATTTCCACTGCTAGCATTTCTTCTTCTTTCATGCTGGGTTTCTTAAGATGGGCCACTGGAATCATATTAGACCAAATACCAGCGGTTTCTAATGCCAATGTCGATAATGTGTCAACTTTCTCAATCTTTTATCTGAGAATCTAAGTGATTCTATAATCCTTGAATCTCCCGAGGAGTACCTTAGCTATTTCTAAGTATGCTACCATATTAGAGTCTTTTGCTTGGTACTCATCCAGGACCTGGTTAACTACAATTTGAGAATCACTGAATATCTCTACTTCATTCGCCCCTAGTGCCGTGCACACCCTGAGTCCAGCCAACAGTGCCTCATACTTAGCCATGTTGTTGGTAGCCTTGAAGTCAAATCGCAAGGCACATTCCACTTGATCACCTTTGGGGGTTGATACCACTACGCCTGCCCCACTGCCATACGCATTTGACGACCCGTCAACGTGTAGTTTCCAGTTGAAAACCTTCCTTTCCTTTTCTTCTAGTATCCTGATCACCTCACTGTTCGGCTCAGTGAACTCGACAATCAGGTCTGCCACTGTTTGGCCCTTTATTGCGGTTCTTGGAAAGTAAGTGATATCGAACTCACTCAACTCAACCGCCCATTTTGTTAGTCTTCCTGATACTTCTAGCTTGGATAGAATTTGCTTTAACAGGACAATCTGTGTACACCTCAATCTTGTGAGCCTGGAAATAGGGTCTTAGCTTTCTTGCAGCTGTCACTAATGCTATCGCCATCTGCTCGGCTGCTGAGTACCTTATTTCCGCTGGCAACAAAGCCTTGCTAGTGTAGTACACTAGTTTCTGCACTCTTTCGTCCATCCTGACGAATACAGACCCAATAGCCACAGTTGTGACTGACAGGTAAAGGTACAATGTTTCTCCCACCTGAGGCTTTGACAAGATATGAGCCTTTTACAAGTACTCTTTGATCCTCTGGAATGCTTGTTCACATTCTTCATTCCATTCTACTCCCTTGCCTTTTCTTATTGCTCTGAAGAAAGGTAAACATTTGTCAGTTGACTGGCTGATGAATCGGTTTAATGAAGTTGGACAACCCATCAATCTTTGAATGTCTTTTAGGGTAACTGGGGACCTCATCTTTTCTAGGGCTCTTATTTTCTCCGGATTCACCTCGATTCCCCTTTGGTGCACTTGGAATCTGAGGAACTTTCCCGACGGTACCCCAAAAACACAGTTGTTCGGGTTTAGCTTCATCCCATATTTTCTTAGCACTCTGAATGTTTCCTCCAGGTCAGTTGCATGCCTAGTTGCAGTTACGCTTTTTGTTAACATGTCATCTACATAGACTTCCATGTTTCTACCAATCTGTCGGCCGAACATCTTGTTTACCAGTCTTTGATAAGTTGCTCCGGCATTTTTGAGACCAAAATGCATTACTTTGTAGCAGTAGAGCCCTTGATCTGTTACAAAAGCAGTTTTCTCCTCATCTGGGCTGAACATCCTAATCTGGTTGTAACCTGAATATGCGTCCATGAAGCTCAGCAACTCGTGCCCCGCAGTCGCATCGACCAACTGATCTATTCGGGGTAGAGGAAAGCTATCTTTTGGGCATGCTTTGTTCAGATCTTTAAAATCTACACACATTCCCCACTGTCCATTTTTTTTTTCACAAGTACCACATTTGCCACCCAGTCGGGATATTGGACCTCCCTAACTGATCCTGCTGCCAGTAACTTACAGACCTCTTCTTTAATCGCCTGACTACTTTCCGGATTGAATCCGTGTCTCTTCTGAATTATTGGTTTGTGCTCTGGGTCTACAGTTAGAGTGTGGGAGATTATTTTGGTGTCGATTCTTGGCATGTCTTCATGCTTCCAAGCGAACACATCTTTGTATTCTTTCAATAAGTTAACTAACTGATCTTGTACTTGCTCGATTAGCTGTGCTCCCAATTTTACTGTTTGTTCAGGATTTCCACCGTCTATCACTACTTCGATAGTCGGTTCCCCTTATTGGCCCTTCCCATCTTCTAAAGACGATTCCCTTGGGTCCAAATCGAACTGAGTTGGCTTTTCCGCCTCTCCCTCAACGAGATCTGTCTGCATAACATCTGGCTCACCTTTCTCTATGTAAACAGCCAAATTAGCCTTTTTCGCCCATTCTTGGGAACCCTTTAATACCACAACTCAAGCTTCAGTCAGGAATTTGACGGTCAGGGCATAAGTTTTCGTGATTGCTTTTGTTTTATATAAGAACGATCTGCCTAACAAAGCATTGTAAGGCTAATTCTCGGTGTCTACAACCATAAAATCGAGCAATACTGTCTTTTGACATGGAAAATTCCCTACCTTGACCGGCAGTTTGACCGTCCCTAGAGATCTCACTTCTGCTTCTCCAAATCCTTTGAGCTGGATTGCCAGTGGTTGCAAATCCTTCCTATGAAGCTCTAACTGATCGAACACCCCGGTGCTCAGGATATCCGCCGAGCTCTCATTATCGATTATTATTCTTCTTACTTCCCGGTGTCCTATACGAACTGTCACAACGATCGCTGTCATTCGGCTTAACCTCCAATCCGTAAGTGTTAGCTTCAGAGAAAATGATCAGATCCCACTCTTGCTTGATATTTTTTCTGATCAGAACCCACCGAATTCACCTCGAGGTTTGTCTGGCCATCTATCGCTTCACGAACCTTTGACATTCTCTCCATGCTACTTCTTCCCATACATGGCCCTTAAAAAATGGTGTTGATAGCTCCAGCATCTGAACTTCCCCTTGGACTGCCCTTTCTATTCTGGTCGGGTTTTGTGAGATCGCTCTACCGATCATCACTTCCTTTAAGAACCACGTCTTTTAGGTGCCCTTCTCTGATTAACTTTTCAATGTAATCCCTTAACTGGTAGCATTTAGAGGTTTCATGACCATTTTCACGGTGGACACGGAAATATTTCAAGGTGTCTCTCCAGGCAAAACTGAATTGCTTTGGAGGCTTCTTATATAAGTTCTTGTCCTCAATTACATTCAAAACTTCTTCTTATTTCTGTGCTAGAAGAGTATAATTTGTGTACTGCCTCTTATAAGTCTTGTTACCCTTTTGATCATCTTCCTTGCGGCCTTCCTTGCCTTTCCAGAGTTATTCTTTTGGTCTTCTTTGGGGTTTCCCTTCGAGCTATTATCCTTGGGCTTTTGGGACTCTTACTTGGTCTGCCGCCATGTATATACTCTCCTCCATGGGCTATTTGTTCCTCTTCTGCCATCGCTTATATTCCCACATCATCCACCAGATTAACATAGGTGATTGGTCCCCTTTGTCTTAAACTAAGTGATAATTGACTGTGCTGCAAGCTGTTGACAAATACAGCCACAACCGCATCGTCATTATAATCCTGTACTTTCGAGACTTCTTACGAAAATCGGGCAATGTAGTCTTTTAACTTCTCGTCCTTTCTTTGCTTCGGGGTCGAGAGAACGGATATCAACTTCCTGCTTTGGATATTTCCCATGAACTACCTTGTGAAGGCATGTATCAACTCCTAGAAGTTTTCGACCGATCCGTTTGCAAGGCCACCGAACCATCTAGACCCCTGATATCTTAATGTTTGAGGGAACATCCTGCATAAGAGTGCGTCGTCGTAATCATATTGTGCCATCGCGCTCTGATATCTTCTAACATGTTCCTGAGGGTCGGTGTTGGCCTTGAATTGCTCCATATGAGGCATTCTGAACTTTTTCGAGAAACGAGCTTGTCTTATGGATCCAGTAAATGGACTTCCGGAATTGCCAATCAACAAATTCCCTTTTCCTTGTCTCCGTTCTAGTGCTTTTATCCTTCTTAGCAAAACTTCAAGCTCTCCTTCTGGCTCACCATGCTCATCAAACTTCTAACGGATGACGATACCGTAAAGGTCCTTTGCAGTTTGCCCTGTAATTTGGGTGTCACGAACATTATATCTGGGAACGGGAGTTGCCTCTCTGTGTCTCTTTAGGGGCCCATCTCTGTCAGTTGAAGGTGATTGAGACCTTCTCTTGTGTCCGTCATATTTATCGCCTTGGTCATAACTCACTTCCCGTTCATGACTTCTTGCTGCGTCATCATGCGAACTGCGCTCCCTCATTCTCTGGCTGGTTTGGTCCCCATCCCTCATGTGGTCCTGGTAATCTCGAAGACCATCATTCTTTTGGGATCGCTCCCTTTTTTCATGGTGATTTGCCTTATCTTTACCATTTTTCTATGGGGCGTCAAGAGTCGGAACTACTATCTCAGATTGTATTCTGGGGTCCTGTGTCACCTCAGGTGTGTATAACTGGAATGGCGAGGTCAAATTTGCAGTGGCAGTTATATTAATTCCCTGTCTAGCGGCGTCTTCGATGACTCTCCGCAGTGACTCTTGGACATGTTGGAATGCATCCGGGGAAATTCCTAGAGTAGCTTTTACGGAGGTTATCACGGTTTGACCAGTCAAAATTGGAGTCAAGGAGGGCAAACTTTCTGCAATGATACAAGCGTTCACTGGGCCAGAATTGTTGACACCGCGTAGGGGTGCCAGTCTGACGTGGGGATTGACTTCCATCCCTATTATCTGCCATGTCACTGCTTCACAAGTTCTTCGAGGTTAACTTAACAAAGTTAGTCCACCTTCACACCACACACCCCCTCCTTCTAGCGCCAATTGTTGACGTTGATTTTTGGATTATGTAAAGCAGACCACGAGTCACACAAAGTACGTTAAATTTACAATCGAATAATAAAACAAAAAGGAATAAGAACATCAAGAAAGCAAGGTTTTACGTGGTAAAACCCCAAAGTAGGGAAACATCCACCGTTGCCGACAACGGCGAGAAATAAATCCACTATCCAGAAAGAATATTACACACTCGAACTCACTTGCTCTCCTTTGTATCTAATAATTCGTCAACCCTTGTTAGGTTTATTTAAGGTCTATTAATACATGTAGAGAACCCTAATTCTTGGAGTACAAGTAAAAGAAAGGTAGTAGTAAATTGATAACACTCTAACTTGTTGGGGTCGTTTAATCGCATCGGGACTTTGCTTATTTTGGGTTCTGATAACTCTTAAAGAAATCTGTTTCCTTATCAGAGTGTGCTTCTTGCAACCTTGTTTGAGGAGGACTCTTCTTTATGTGTTTGAGTCGTAATAATGTTATCAACATACCAGGCATCCGAACGTGTCTAGATATTATCCACGTGTCGCTTAGCTGACTGTCCTCCAAACTTGACCAGATCTCTTTTACCCCCGATCAGTGATCTTAACCCGATCGAATAGCTAAACCCGATCATTTAGGTTTCCCCCGATCGCTGTCTTGATAACCTGATCAATCTAATTACCTTGGTCGGGTATTTCCAACCCGACCGTCTAAGTAACTCTGATCAGTATTGTAGGGTTATTTTTTGATCACTTTAGGTTGGTTCAGTTTTACTGACATTTGTTGACACGTCACTTGTTGTCCCCGTGTAACACATTGTTTATGCTGACGTGTTATCTCTCCAAAATATTCCAATAACATAAATGAAAGTCGATCATAACATATATGTTATATCTCAACTAGCCTCGAGGGGCGTAGCTCATCCGGTAGATGTACGAGCTTGATGCTTGGACAAAGACTCCCAAGTCAGTGGCTCGAATCCTACCAATAGCAAAAAGCTTCAAAAAAAGTACTTAGTCTTGATTATTATTCTTATTCAAATAATTTTGTTATCTCTTACCATATTAATTATCTCACTCATCACCCTAACACCATATTATACTTTTGATATGTTATTTATTTTTGGTGTAATTTCACTTAAGTCCATACTTTTTGGAGAAATGTCACCTATTTAAATGTCTTTACCATATTAACAATTTTAATCCTTTGTTTTTCCAAAATACATCACTTTATTCCTTTTGTTAGTCAAAGGTTAGTCAAACTTAATGGAACTACGGTTATTTTAGTCTTTTTCATAATAACATATTGTTATAGGGATTTTTTGATAGCATGACAAGTCAGCATGATCACCTGAAAGCACAGTGATTAGATATGCTATGTCACCAAAGTTAGTTAGGAAAGATCAACCCAAGGCAACCAATAGATAATCTCAAGACTTGATCAAGTTTGCCCAAGATGGTCGAGAAAACTAACCGATCGGGTACAAATAACCTGGTCTGGAAAACTAACCGATCGGGTAGAGACAACTTGGTCAGGTGAAGTCAATCCGGTCAGGGTAAGAGAGATCTGGTCGGGTTAGATAGCTGGTCAGTTGGATAACGCGTGTGAGACATTAAATGCGATCACGACTCAAATACGCAAAGAAAGAGTCTTACTCAAATAAGATATCTCGAAGCATCCTCTGATAAGGAAACAAACTTCCTTATAGATATCAGAGTCCCAATCAGGCAACAAATCTAATTCATTCAATTCGTGGAAGACATGAAACAGGAAAGAAGATAAAGACGACTTCAACAAGTAATCAGTCCTAGTTAGACACAACTACTTTTCCTTATTTGTATACCACGATTTAGGGTTCTATATACATATAAATAGACCTTAAAACGTCATTGTAAAAGAGAGAGAAATATACACAGACATACATAGGAATCATTAGATATTCAAGAGACTAAGTAAGGTTGAGCGTGTAATCATATTATTCATAGTGAATTCCTTTCCTTGCCGTCACCGACAACCGTGGATGTTTCCCCATCTTGGGGTTTTACCACGTAAAATCTGTGTTTTCTTAATCTCTTCATCTTTCTTGTTCATAACATTATTATCAACTCACCATAACTTGTGTGACGCGTGATCGACTTTACGTAATCCAAAAATCACCGTCAACACATATTATTAACATATAACAACAAAATTAGCCTAAAAAGATAACAAAATAAGATATATATTTAATAAAGACAACAAAATAAGATATTATATTATTAGATAAGATTTTGTTTTTTTTTGGATAAAGATAAGAATTTTTTATCTTCATCTCTTAGGCTTCTCCAACACCTCTCTCTCTCTCTCTCTCTCTTTAAATGAAAATCAAGAAACCCAAACAATCTTAAATTTGCTAAGACAAAATAAGCTATATTTTTTTTAAAGACAACAAAATTAGATATTATATTATTAGATAAGATTTTGTATTTTTGATGAAAGATAAGAATTTTTTATCTTCCTCTCTTCGGCTTCTCCAACACTACTCTCTCTCTCTCTCTCTGAATGAAAACCCAAAAACCCAAACAATCTCAGATTTGCTTCGAAATCTTTATTGAATTTTACATTTGAGAGCCGTGTATTTTAATTAGTTAATTTAAACGAAAAAAATAACTAAATAATGATCTATCTCCCCTCTATGTTCTCTTTCTTTCATTCTCTGTAAAAACTCTTGAATTGTTGACTGCCAGAGTTTGGTTATTTTGGTTGGATTCGGATTTCGTTTGTGTTATTTTTCGATGTTAAATTATTGAAAAAAAGAAGAAGAAACTGGATGATATCGTTGTGAGGAAGGAGATCCTTGTTCTAGAGCGAATTTTTCCTGTGTGAAAAATATGGTTGTGGAGATCTAATGAACCTCTATCAAAAGAGGCGATGGTGACCCATCGACTGGATCTCCAACGCTCGATGACGGAAGTCCGTCACAGATCTTTATCGCTGGAGTGGAGATCTAGACGATCTCTATTGTCGCTTGATCTCCATCGTTTCAGTGTTGTGATCTAATATATTGGATATCCACGGTGGAGATCCATTGATCTCCTTTTTTCTTAATTTTTTTCTTTCTAATATCTATTAATTTTATTTTATGTTTTTAAAATTATAACTGTTGTTTTTAATTATTTTTTATTATCGTTAATTTTTTTGTGTTTTTAAAATTGTAAATGTTTTTTATAAATATTTTTCTATTATTATTTATAAATTTTTGTTTTTTTAAGATCTTAATAAATTTTATGTATCTCTCAAAAACAAATTGTGTTAGTTTAATTTTATAAACAATTTAAATATTATTTATTTTTGAATTAATCATTTTAATGTTAAAAATTTGAAATTATTTGATTTTTTTAAGAGTAAAGATGTAACTAATGACAACACCATTCAAGGGCAAAATTGACATTTTAAGCTTGTATTATATATTAACAAGGGCAAATTCATACTGTTGACGATGATTTTTGGGTTGTTGAATAGTTAACCTCCAAATATTAAAACGCAGGCAGATCGAAGCTTTAACCAGTCTAGGTTTAAATAATCAAAGTCTTTATCTCCACGTGGATGTGATACGATTTGTTCGTATTTGTGATTGATAATGCATAAAAGTAGGAAATAAAAGATGAATAAGGCATAACACATGTTTTACGTGGTAAAACCCCAAGGCGGAGAGGAGGGTAAATTTCTGGACTGAATTGGGTAGGGAGGAAACATCTCTTAAGACGATTTTTCCTAGAATTTTCACTTTGGATTCTAATAAGAGCTGGCCGGTTATGGATTTCGGGTCTTGGCATGGTCAGAGGTGGGTTTGGATGGTGCCGTTGAGGAGACAAGTTTTTGACTGGGAGAACGATCAATGGTGGGCTTTCCTTAGTCGAATTGAGCATCTCAATCCTCGCAGTTTACCTTTAGATGCTCTTGCTTGGTCTTTTTCCTCTAATGGTGCTTTTTCGGTGGGATCTTTCAGTAGATGTTTAGAGGACTCGTCTTCGAATGTTTTGGCAGAATTTACGTTTGTTTGGCAAGGGATTTTCCCTCACAAGATTGAGGTTTTCACTTGGCAACTTTTAAGAGGAAAAATAATGGTTAGACAGGTTATGGGTAGGTTTGGCTTTAGCCCAAATCTTTCTATGGAATGTCCGATGTGCAAGTCTAAGATCGAGTATGTCGATAATTTATTTATGCACTGTAACTGGATGACTTAGGTGTGGAGCTAGTGTATGGCTTGGTGGGGAGTGTCTTGGTGTGCAAATAAAACTCTGGTGGAATGGGCTTTTGGGTGGTTAGGTTTGTGTCCACATTCTAGGCAAATCAGAGCCTAGAATTCTTTGCTTTTTGCCATGGTTTGGACGGTATGGGAATCCAGGAATCAAGTCATTTTCAAAGATACAGAGATGGGGATTTCTCAAGCGGTTGATATGGTCAAGTTCAGAGTTGCTTGGTGGTTCAAGCATCATGGCAGTGGCACCTCGGATTTGATCACTTCCCTTCTTCTGAACATTAACGATCGTTGCTCTATTTCGAAGCCTACAAAAGCTTTTACGGTGGATGACAGGCCCCCTTCCGTGATTGGTGCCCTGAAGTTTAATGTTGATGGGGATGCTAATGGAATCCATGGTATGCATGCATTGGTGGTGTCATGAGAGATCACAGTGCCAAGGTTTTGGGTTCTTTCTCCAGGCATATCGGGATTGCGGATGCTAATTCAGTCGAGATTATCGCAATTCACTAGGCATGTGTTCTGTGTGCTGGCATGCCGACGCTTGTTGGCAAAGTGATCAACATCATAAGTGACTTAATGGTGGCGGTCTCTGGGGTTAATGGTATCCGTAAACCTCATATACGACATTCACAGTCTTCTATGTTTTCTGGGTAGAACTGTGATTAGTTTTAATTCAAGGACTAGCAACAATTCTCTGTTTTTCGTATGGGTTCTCTTGGTGGTTTTTATGGGTTGCTTTGCTGATTCGTTTTGGCTAGGGATCGCTTTCGTTTTTGTTTTGTTTTTTTTTTTGCTTCTTTGGGTTTTTGTTGTGCTTTCACAGGGTCTTACCTTTCTGTTGAGGTTTGCTCTATTCTGGCTTGATTAGCCTTTTATAAAACTATCGCAATTAGAAAAAAAACTTCATATTCTTTAATTTTTGCCACATCACCTCCATATTAAATTTAGATAATTGTATTGGAGAGTGTTTTTCTAACTTTTTTATCTATCTATCCTATGTGACACTCAATTTTCTCCAAATGCATATTTGCATTGGAGATGCTCTTAGTATCTAAATGAAGTGAAAGGAAATCTAGTGGCAAATTGTCTAACGGCAGGGGATAATGGGGAATATGGTAAACTATAGGGGATAATGGCCATTAAGAATTTTAATTTATTATCTGTGTTTGGATAATTACATAATCATCAATAGTCTTTAGCATTAATTAATTCGATACAAATGTTATCTTCCAGCCAAGCTTTCAGATTTCTGATTGGCAAGGTTAAAACCGGCAAATGGTTATGCAGCTTTGGAATATCTTGAAACAGGTAATATATCTGAATCCAATTGAGCAATTATAAAATTTATGATTAATGACCATTAAAATGAATACAATAAACAATAACTTTCAAGTGTACAACTTCGTCATGACATGTGAATTAACATGTTATTTACTTGTTAATAGCTATGTTTATGGATTTGGGCAAGTTTGAGCAAAGTTTAGTGAACTTATTCACTTTGCAACATCAGGTATGTATATTACATAAATCTTCTCTTAATTTTTTTTTTGTATTCACGATATTTTCTGTTAACCCGAAAATTCACTCAGGGAGTAAAATTTCAGTTAGCACCCTCAACCGTTACTGATAGGTGGTAGCGGGGTAGGTACCTTCTGTACTGACGCACTCCGATCGTACCTCTAAACTAATGGTACTCTAGAAACAAAGTTAAATGGAATGGAATGCGCGAGTCTAATTAACCCTTCGCAAGTGTACGAATCGCTGTTGAGTATAGCGGACACAAGTAAGGGTTTCGTTCCCACAAGGAACTCGAACGTGTTCTAGTTATTGGTCTAGTATAATTCGCCGAAAGTTAAGCTAATAAGAAATTGCTTGTAAATGCTAGGTTTAAAGATTCTAAAGATATGTTGAGGAAGTAATGATGCAATATGCTAATAACAAAGTTCACAACCCATGTTCTAATCTTAAACCATCTATATGTAAGAGTTTTAAGTGCAAACTACTCAAGATTGGTCAACCAAGAGATAAATCAACTATTCATGCACAACAATTCATGCTTGGATGTTAAGTAAAGTTCATGCACAACAATTCATGCTTGGATGTTAAGTAAAGTTCATACCCAACAATTAACATGTGAATATATTAAGCACAACTGCAAACTCAAAATAAATAAAAGATAGACTAGATCATTACTAAAAGTGTTCACATATATATAATCACTAAATCCTCAACACTTGCACAACATTCATGTAAGATAAGCATTTTTCTTGTATATTGTAAAGGGACTTTCCCCTTTAGCACGGCATAGACTGCTGGGCAATCTCTGCTTGCACCGCGGCACACGGAGCGGTAAACGCTAGTGTGTCATGTGCAGTGTGGACCGCGGTTGATGCATATGCCTACACAACGGTATTCTCCATAAAGCCCATGTTGTTTGTACCACGGCCTGTGCACCTGCATGCACAGCGGTCCTAACTGCAGTGTTGTCCGGAAGGTGCACTATTGTGTGTACCGCTGTCTAAACAACTTGCCCGAGCCGCTGTCCACCCAACGGTAATGATGAGATTTTGTTACTTGTTTTCTAAACGGTGTCATTTCATCTATGGCTTCCTATATATATATATATATATCCTTTGCCCTTCTTAGCCTCCCTAGAGCTTCAGATTTCAACTCAACTTCATTTTAGAGCTCAAGAGTGACTTGCAAGAAAAGCTATAAAGATACAATTTTTCTTGACCGAAACCCAAACACCCATCATTCATTCATGAATCAAGCATTATCTAGCTTCATCTAGGATGTGATTTAGCATGGGTCTTCATCAACACACATGACTTGGTAAGTAGAACACCATCTTCATTCATTCTAGTGTTCTTGCTTAACAAGAAATCTTTTTTATGACTTTGTTGCATCTAGACTAAATTTTTATCTACAAGATGAGATTTTTCTGTGTTGATTGTTGGGTTTTGAGTTGTGATAGCTATTGCATCTAGGTTTGCATTTGTTTTATATAGCTAAGTTATATGTATATCATATAGCAACATAATATCTAGGATTGCTTGACTTGTGCATCCGTCATTAGATAAGCTTAAATGTGTTGACCTCGCATTTATGCATTTAGAATACTTTTGATATTCACGTAGGTTGTTTTTTCTTCATTGATTGTTAAACTTTATGACTAAGTAGATTAGTGCACAAAGTGGTTGCTCTAGGATCACTATTAAAGGCCCATTGGGTAGAGTGAAAGGGTTAGTGACCAAGTATGGTGTGACTTGAGGTCAACATAGGTTGTAAACTTTCATTCAAATAGTGGATTTGAGAACCGCGTGTGACTAAATGGACAGTCCGTGAGTTTTACCCAGTTGTAGGGTTTCTCACATAAAACAACTCATGGGTTTTTAGTGTTTTCCGCTTAACTTGTGTTTGTTTATTGATTGCTAATATGGGGTAACTTTTTCAATACTGACTAATCAAGAAAAGTTGGTAATTAACTTGATTAAAACCTATTCACCCCCCTCCCCCCCTCTCTAGGTTGTTAGACACATGTTTAGTACTATTTTCATACAGGATCCAATCCAATCCAATACGATCCATTGGATCGGATTGAATCCTAAATTCTAAAATCCATTGGATTGGATCGGATCTTGGATTTCGGTTTGGAAATCCGCCAATCCGTCTAAATTAGGTATTATTTTTGTATTGGGCAATTTATTTTATCCACTACTTTCTAATGTAAAGGCCAAACCCAAATTCAATTTGATTATCTGAATATTTGTAAAGGCTCAATCCAAATATAATTTATAATATTAGTATTTTGGGTTTTCTTGCTCAATTTCTCCACAACCATCAATCCACCATCTTCTTTTCTTCTATTCTTCTTCATCAACATCACGACTTATTAAGTTTACATTTGAGGATGATGTTTAATGTTTATAAACTTTTTGAATTATATAAAGTTTACAAGTTATGTTATGTATTTTTTTAATGTTAATTTTATTTGAATTAATTAGTAATGTTTAAATAATTTATTTGATTTTATTTATTTCCGATTATAACTTTATAAATTAATAACTACTTTATATTAATTCGATCCATCGGACCATATCGGATCGGATTGGACTGAAGTATTTTACGATCGGATTGTATCGGATCTGATCCCACTATAAAATTAGATCGGATCGGATTACAATTTCTTCGATCCAATCAGATCTTAGATCATAACAAATTCATTGGATCCGATCCGCCGCACAACCCTACTTGAAAGTGATAAGTAGCAGTACTTGTGCAAGTTGTGATCCTTGTGGATATATGGGCGGTTATCTCCTCAATTCTCATGAAAGTTTTCACTACCAACTTCTTTAAAATATTCTTCGATGTGGTCGAATCCAAAGCTAGAAAAATGTGTTGAATCCACCACTTGTAACTCAGCTTCTTCTTCTTTTTTCTCTGAATCGAAAAGTGTATATATATATATTTATATGAAACTTTTCTTCTCGGTACGCACTAATAAAATATATCAGTGTCTTGCATGTGAACCATTAGATTTATTTGCTTTGATTCAGTCTATTTATACTTGTCAGTACTTATTCATAATCTATGACCCATATGCAATGCTAAGTGCGCACTGAGAAGAAAAGAAATATATATGACAGGACTGATTGCACCGTATGGTGGATCCGTCCCACCCGAAAACCGGATGGTTTAAAACCCAAACCGCCCCCCCACCCCAAAAAAAAAAAAATTATTTGCTTTGATTCAGTCTATATATATACTTATCAATACTTATCCATAATCTATGACCCATATGGGGGACCCCCCTCGACCGACCGCCCAAAAAACAACAACACACACATAAAAACAAGGGGTAATTACCCTGGTGGCCATCGACTTTTGCCACCACTCTCAAAATGGCCACCAGTTGGGGATATGGTTTAGAAATGACCATTTTTGACAAACAAAGTTACACTATTGGCCATTCCGTTATAACACCGTTAACTTTTTCAAACAATGTTACACTAATGGCCATTACTTTGTTCACTTGGTATCAAAATGACCATTATAATAATTTTTCTCCAAAATTACTCTAGTGGCCATCCATTTGGTCAATTGGTATGAAAATGACCATTATAATTGTCCCATTTTTTCTAAAACATGTGTATTGACCATCCATTTGGTTAATTGGTATCAAAATAATCATTATATGTACAACTATATTCTATTAGAAAAATAAAGTAAGCAATCATTAAAAATAAAATTTGATTTCAATAGAGAAAATAAATAATTCATTTGATTCAATATAATTTTAGCTAGTCATACACATCAAATACTACTTGTCAAATTGCACAAGTATACCAAAATCCCCTACACAAGTATACCAAAAAACTGTTTAAAAACCATACCCGATTGCACCATATTCAAAACCACACAAAAGTTTGCTACTTGTCAAACCATACACTATTGCACCATACCCGATTTGCACCAATTAATTTTCAAATTAAGCTAGCAAACAAGGGCTATATTATTGCAGTTGCTACTTGCGTGCTACTGACCACCCATTAATTGCCTTTTGATTTTATCACAACAGTTACTTGTTTTGAATTTTAAACATGAATTAATTCTCAAATTCAGCCAGCTCTATTATTATAGTAGTTACTTGCATGCTATTGACCGTCCATTAATTACCTCTTGCTGCGGAGTATGGCTGGATTGACTCACGTGCTTCATAGGATCACATCTGTTCTGTTGTGTTGATATGAAACAAGAGCAATTAATGTAATGGTAGCATGGCTGGATTGACTCACGTTTTGGAGCCCAAAGGACCCAATTACTCAATTTGGCGGTGCTGCGGTTCTGCGGAGTCACTTCCTGGAATTTAAATTTGTTGGTTTCTTAGCAATTAATGTAATGTAAGTTTTGGTGATGGTCGGTCTAATTTTTACATTTCCAATACAAAATGGACATCATAATCGGATAGTCTCACCACATTACTCTGCTAAATTAGAAAAGTCAGTAGAAAAACTTACATGAGACGGTTTCATTATCATTTGAGGAGACCGTCTAATACAAGTGTGCTAACTATTTTAAATTATAATTTTATAATTCCAATATAAATGATACACTTACATTGGAAGGTCTCACCAAGTAGCAATAAGACCTTTCCATGCATGTTTTTCTCAAAAGTCGGAGCCATGTTGCTAAAGTAACGTTTCCTTTTATTTAATTTCTAATCTAGTTCAAAAAATAACTCCTAAGACAAAGTAAATTATACTTTATGGAAGAAAATTAAGTCAAATAAAATTCCAATGTCGTCCAGTGATAAGAAAATTCAAAACAATTAATGAAAATTAAATGATAACGAAATTAAATTTTGAACATAACTAGTTTGTAGCTCGCACGAACATGGTAAAATATAACGTAATCACAATCGTTTTAAGATTTATTAATATTTTCCTATTTTTGTTTTCAATGTCTAATTTCTTTAAGTGCTTCTTGTATCAACATTTTCAACCCGTTTTTGTGACAATTTTGTTCATTTCATTACTCATTAATGATGTAAACGGTTTAGTAAATTATCGATATAATATAATAAATATAATCTTACATTCAAAAAAATTAATGAAAATTAAATGATAAGGAAATTAAATTTTGAACATAACTAGTTTGTAGCTCGCACGATGTGCGAACATGGTAAAATATAACATAATCACCATTGTTTTAAGATTTATTAATATTTTCCTATTTTTGTTTTCAATTTCTAATTTCTTCAAGTGCTTCTTGTATCACCATTTTCAACCCGTTTATGTGACAATTTTGTTCATTTCATTACTCATTTGTGATGTAAACAGTTTAGTAAATTATTGATATAATATAATATATATAATCTTACATTTGAAGTTAATTGACTACAAATTTCACCAGATGAACCCATTCTTGGGATAATATACTCGAAAGATTAAATGATAAACCCTATGTCTTTTGTGATGTATTTTTATGATGGAATGAATTTGGTGTCCTCGGGAGCCAAAAAGTGACAGCCTTATATAACAAAACTAACAAAATAAGATTAATTAATTAATTAATCATATTTTCTAAAATCATAAAGGAAATTAATTAATTAAATGATAGAGATGTCTTGGTTTTTTATAAAAAAAAGGTTTTTTAATTCACCAACCTCTTCGTATTTTATATTAATTAATTATTAAATATAATTAATTAATTAATTAATTAATAGTCACCTAGAAAAAAATTCACAATGTAGTCTTGACAAAATTATCATTAAAAAGAAAAGTTTGTAAAATAGTATATAGTAATATATATTTTTTCTCTCGGCATTTTTGAAACTTTTAATACAAATCAAGCAATCCATAAAAAATTAATAAAAAGGCTTGTTTCAAGATTGAATTGCACATAGATTTAACTATAGTGACTTCTTATTCCATATAAGTCATCACAACACCAAACAAAAAAAATAAGATATGAACAAATAATGTTTCAAAATGACCCATCAATAGCATTTTGATATACCTCAAATTTTCAATCAGTAACTTCCCAAATTTGAACAAAAATGAAAAAGGAAAAATAAACAATGATCCATCATCCGTTTATCTCCAAATCATAAATCTCAATATCACAAAATATCAAAATAACCCATTAGTTTATCAAATCAAAATTCCCAAATCCCACCAACATACAACTAACTCAATGAATCAAATAAACATAAAACAATTACAATGACCCATCATTTCCAATAATTATGGGATTGCTTTTTAATTTATGATGTATGAGATTG
Source organism: Dipteronia sinensis (assembly GCA_033220585.1). Taxonomy (NCBI): domain Eukaryota; kingdom Viridiplantae; phylum Streptophyta; class Magnoliopsida; order Sapindales; family Sapindaceae; genus Dipteronia; species Dipteronia sinensis. The sequence continues at coordinate 47,152,065 of CM065639.1, forward strand.
TCTCTTAATTGACTCTTGATTTGGGAAGAATACTAGAAAGAAAAACAATTATTCCATTAAAAACATTTCTTAATAATAATATATTTAATTTTATATTAAATTATGGAGTTTAAAAATGTCCAGGTTCATTTTATATAATGAGAAGAATAAGAATACTAATAATAATAGAGGCCAAAAGTCATAAACAACTCATTAATGATTAATTGTTTAAAAAAAACGAATTAATGGTTAAAGCTATGTTTAATCATAAGAATACCAAAAGAATAACATTTATTGATAAGTATATATTTAATTTTATATTAAATTATGGAGTTTAAAAATGTCCAGGTTCATTTTATATAATGAGAAGAATAAGAATACTAATAATAATAGAGGCCAAAAGTCATAAACAACTCATTAATGATTAATTGTTTAAAAAAACGAATTAATGGCTAAAGCTATGTTTAATCATAAGAATACCAAAAGAATAACATTTATTGATAAGTATATATTTAATTTTATATTAAATTAAGGAGTCAATTAGGCCAGAGTACATATTCATCCGGTTTTGTTTATATAGATTGAAATTAATGCATTTAAACTAAAACTCCCAACACGGAAGGGTTTAATTATGTGATGACTTCTTAATTTGTGATTTATGAGATAGTCTCTTAATTGACTTTTGATTTGTGATTTATGATCAAAACTTTTCCACGTAATATAAACTTCCAATTAATTATGAAGATGCAAATAGTAGTAGAAGTTATTTTTTTTTACTTTCTTTCAAAAAAAAAATTATTTATTACCAAATATGAAAAACAATTATGAGTAAATTTATATTTTGAACAAAAGAATCTATTGAATTGAATGCAATAATTAATGTTTATAATGTGTACCATTGATAATTGATAAAAAACAATTATTTTAATTCTTTGTTTTGTTAACATAATATCATTAATATATTACAATTAATATGTTTTTAGAATTTATCATTAATTCTATAAAAAAATGGATTACCTTTAATTTGGTATTACAATTGATGTTTTGAAAAATATTTATTTATTATCATTTATATGAATAATTAAAATTCAAAACAATTATTTTTGGCACAATAAACTTGTATTCAATGCATAATTAATACTTTCTAAAAAAACCAAAAAGAAAAAAGAACGAAAGGTTAAAAAAATATAAAGAAAAAAACTGCAAAAAAGAGTGAAAATTCCCTTTAAAAAATCTGGGGGAAAATCGGGTATTGGATACCCAAAAACTGGAGTTGATACAATATTTGTTTTTTAAGAGGCAATACATTATTACACTTAGAACCAAGACTATAACCCTAATATTTATCTATAGTAATAGTCTGTCTATCGAATCTATCGTGCATAAGTACAAAGCACATCATGAGTCTTAACCAGTTCATTGATTTTCTACATTGGTGGTGGTGAGCAGGATACTAGCTTTTCGGATGGTTCCATAGTGAACACCATAGTGGAAAACTAAATGAAAATCTAAGACCGCCAAAGTTAAAATTTCATGATCAATCAAAAATTACCTTTTCAACTAATAATGGGTTTCCTCAAAAAATAAAATAAAATTATTCAACCAAATATTAAAAAAAAACAATCGGTAGAAATTACTCTCACCACCCAACACCATCAAATTCCCGACCGCTTGTTTTAAGTTAGCTCATAAGGGAGAGTCAATAGGATGAGATGGAAAAACGTGAGATTAAAAAAAAAAACCTAAAACTAAAACTAAAGGATTAAAATTATTCAAGGAAATATTAAAAAGAAAATATGTAGAAATTCCTCTCACCACACAACGGCATCCAATTCTCCATTACTTGTTTTGAGTTTGCCGAGAAAGTTAATGGAATGAGATAGAAAAAGTGAGATTTTGGATGGTTTTTATAGAGAAAATTGACGGAGATGAGAGGGCATAAATTTTTTATGGAGAGAGAGAGAGGATATACCAACGGTTTAAATAATTGATTTACTGTATTTATTAATTGTGATCATGAGTGCTTATTTAACTTGTGTATTAGTACAGAGTACCTATTGATCTGATTTGTTAATATAGATAGAAATTAATATATTTAAATCTAAAGTTCTCTCACCGTGACCCTCAGCTTTTATATATTATATAGATATAAAGTAATTTTACTTGAATCAAGAAAATTAAATAAAATAAAATTTAAAACAAAGTAAAAAGGGGTTCTTACAATTGGGTTCCTATCCAATTGGGAAACGTCACTTTTTTACTTGTCTTTGTCTAAAAGTAGCTCTTTTAAACCCTTCCGTTTGTTAAATGTTGTCAAACTTAACTATTCCAAGAGCATTTTAGTCTTAACACATGCATAATTGTTAAAAAAGAGAAAACGAAATTAAGAATACATAGATTAATCTTCACCTTCCATTTAGAGATGGATGGTGGAGATTAAGAAATATATATATATATATATATATATACATAAACAAAAAAAAAATGATTTTTATATATAAACGGATCTCCACCATCATCTTAGATCCATTTTAAAAAATAAGCAAGTTAAAAATAAAAAAAGATGGTGGAGATCCGGAACAAGTCTCTGGTCAAGCTTAGAATTACTCTGGAGCTCCTAGAACTTGATACCCATAAATGAAACCTCCAGACCTTTAATTAAATAGGGGAGGGGTGACCTTGAAGGAAATACTGTACATTTGGTATGTGTAGGGGGATATACTCCTCTCCACCTAACTATGTGAATGTTGTTTTCTCTATTTTTCGAACCTTTGTTTTTCGTCTTAGTTACTTCACCATTCTCCTCCATCCGATCTCCATCGCATGGTTGAAAAAAGCATTCAAGTTACCTTTATGATGAAACTTTTTTTTTTTTTTGATATCAAGGATCCCGGACTTCGTTCAAGCACCTATCCGCATGTCCTCCTCCAACCGCGTGATTCGTAGTGGCTTGTTTGTTGTGGGATGTGGAGTATGACAGATAGGAAACCCCGGGCCATACCTCTAGGCCCATAAGGATGCAAGGGGGTAAATCAAAACTCGTCCCTGCCTGAGTAGGATTCGAACCGCTGACGTAGAGCCCCATGTCAGTCCTTCCACCTGTAGAGCCAAGGCCCTAAGGGCTAGCCTCAAAAGAACTGCCAAGAGTTGAACCATGGACTTGGGTTTCATTCCAAGCCCCTGGACCACCAAACAACCTTCTTGAGGTTTTTATGATGAAACATTAACAGTGAAGCATGTGCATAATTATCATGTATAGTATAGACTATAGAAGCACATGCAACTTAATTAGTGGAGCATCCATTTTCCCCAAATTGGTACAAGCCAACTTTTAGAAAACAAAAGCTAGGTTTAAACATAAGCAGAAACAAATCTTTCAAGGATCTTATAAGTTATAACACACAGGTGTTTGTCCGTCTGTCTTGTGTCCACTTTATGCATTCTTTCAATGTCAAAGAAGATGGTCGTACTACAATGCAAACCACAAAAGTGGTTTGTATGATACAACCATTCAACAAATTAAATACAACCATTAGATTCTCATCCAACGGTTTAAGGAAAGCAATAAATTAAAAATTTAAGAAACATGCAACCCGTCAAATCGGTTAACTTGTTCATGGAACAAGTTTAACGTTGAGAGGAATATTAAACTCGTTCAACCTATGTCGAACTTATTTATGAATATTTACATTGACTTGTTTAATGAATAAGTTTAACGTTGAGAGGAACGTTAAACTTGTTCAATCAACGATGAACTTGTTCATGAAGATTTACGTTGTCTTGTTGACAGAACAAATTTAACGTTGAGAAGAACGTTAAACTCGTTCAATCAATGATGAACTTGTTCATAAAGATTTACGTTGACTTGTTGACTGAACAAATTTAACGTTGAGGGGAACGTTAAACTCGTTCAACCTACATTGAACTTGTTCATGCGAATTTACGTGAACTTATTCACATAACAAGTTTAACGTTGAGAGGAACATTAAACTCATTCAAACTACATTGAACTTGATCATCAAGATTTATGTTAACTTGTGAACTGAACAAATTTAACGTTGAGGGGAACGTTAAACTCAACCTACGTTAAACTTGTTCAAGCAAATTTACATGAACTTGTTCATTGAATAAGTTTAACGTTTAGAGGAACATTGAACTCGTTCAAACTACGTTCAACTTGTTCGTGAATATTTACGTTGACTTGTTCGCTGAACACGCTTAACATTGAGAGGAAAGTTAATGTAACAGCATAGGCCCACAAAATAGATATTGTCCACTTTGGGCTTCATGCATGGGTCCACTACAAAAAAAATGTTTATTAGTGACGAACTATTTCCGACGGCAATTATTGCTGTCGGTAATGGTACCTTTTCCGTCGGCCATATTAGTGACGTCGAAAATGAGAAAAAATATAATACCACATTTCTGAAGGCCCATTAACCGTCGGAAATAGTCCTTATGCCGTCGGAAATGAAGATATTTCTGACGGCCTAAATGGCCGACGGAAATAGTCTGTATTTCCGACGGCATATTTTCCGCCGTCGGAAATAGTATGTATTTCTGACAGCTTTTTTAGACTATTTCCGACGGCATTTTTTATACCGTCGGAAATGGTAAAATTTAATTCTAATTAATTTTAAGGGCAATTACGCTATCGAAAATGCAGTACCATTTTCTACATTATTTGTTATGGCTTTGTCATGGAAAAAATAATTAATTTATTATTATAATAGTAATTAATAAATTATAATGGAATGTATGTTATAATTTATACACTACAAAAAAAATGTGATCTGTTGGTCAATATTTTAAATGTATCACTATATGTGTTATTTTGGTATTTATCACTATTTTATTTTTGCGAAATCACTCTGTTAAATTTTTCGCCAAATATTTTGATTTAATTTTGAAAATTTCAAATAATATGTCATAGGTAATGTAAATTTTTTTTTATGGCGATCACTGCAAGAAAATTAGACAATAGGGACCAGACTTTAGGGATAAAAAAAAGGTACTAATAAGAAGTTTACTTTATGTGTACATCTGACTAAATTAAATAAGTATAAAATATAGCAAAATTATTAGTAATTACTAAAATAAGTTTAAATTATTAATTAATAAAAATTATTAATTTTTTTAGTAAAATGTTGATTATAAAAAATAAATCAACAAGGATATAATATATGTATACTATTTCAAGATAAAGTAGTAGTAAAATGTAATTTCCTATGAAATAAGGGAAATATTTTAATAAAATATTATTTTTAAAAACAATATCAACAGTTATATTTAAATATTATACAAAAAAATATATTTAATTAGATAGTATGCAAACATATCAATAGCTTATATATAATTAGTATGCAAGATATCAGATACAAAGTTATAGGAAAATGGTAAGAGTAACCTTTACTATCAAATCCAAGTCATGGGTTCGAGCCACATAAAATGCAGAGTCGAAGGCGCACCATTTTTTTTTCAATGAACCTTTTTCGACGGCCATTTCCCAACGGAAATAAAAGTAAGCCGTCAGAAATCGGAAATACTAGTAATTTTGACCACCTTCAATTATTATTACTGATGCATTTTTATTATTTCCGACGGCCCTGGCCGTCGGAAATAGTAGTATTTCTAACGGCTCGTCGGTAAATGGTTATTTGCGACAAGCGTATTTGTGACGGCATCTGACGGCTTTTTCCTGTCGGAAAAGTGAATTTCCGACGGGAAAGCTTCTTTTCCGACGGTATTTAGCCGTCGGAAAAGACCATTTTTTTTGTAGTGGTCCTTCACCTTCACGGATTTGCTTTGGATCATGGGTTACATGCAAGCATCCTTCACCCATTGCCCAAAACGCCTCTACTTAGTTAGGAGAGACTAAAGCTTACAAACCATGGACCTTACTTGGTAGCGATGTGGAATGTGACAATCTACCCCCCTTAGGACCTCCCGTCCTTGTGAGGGTCCAAACACAATCACAAATCCAAATCCACATCCATACCGGGTAACAAGCCCGCTATGATACCATTTGTAATAGCCTAGGCCTACCAAGCAGATATTATCCACTTTGGGATTCACACAGGCGTCTTTCACCCTTACGATTTTGCTTTGGATAATGGGTATCACGTAAGCATCCTTTACTCCTGGCACAAAACACGTCTACTTAGTTAGGAGAGACCAAGGCTTATATACAAACCATGGACCTCACTTGCTAGCAATTTGGGATGTGACAATATCTACTTAGTTAGGTGAAGGACGCATGCGCGAAGCCCAAAGCGGATAATATCTACTTGGTGGGCCTGAGCTGTTATAGTTAAACTCGTTCATTCTACGTTGAATATGTTCATTCAAGTTAATGTAAACATGTTCATGGAACAAATTTAACGTTGAAAGAGATGTTAAACTCATTCAACCTATGTTGAACTTGTTCATAAATGGTTACGTTGATTTGTTCATAGAACTAAAATATACAAGCATGGTTAAATTGCCAAAAGCTAACCTAGAGGGGGTGAATAGGATTTAAACCTCTTTTCAATCCCTTGAAAACAAACAAGAGTTTTTCCCTTTAGATAACTTGTATCACAACACATTAAAGCATGAAAGCACGTATAGATTATTGAAAAGTATATTCAATTAGGCATGTCAATTAAAGTCTATAATTTGCAAGTGAAGAAATCTTACTAAACATAAATCAACTAACACTTGTATATATATTAATATTCAATATTCACAAATACAAATGTATGAATGACTATATACAAATTAGTCAACTATTAACAAATACAAATGATATTTACAACTTGATCAAAAGAATGTTTGCTTCTTTTTCTTTACAAAAATCTTGTTTACAAAGCCATGAGGAAATGATGAACTAAGCAAGATACAATCAATTACATATACGAATATAAGAGAGAAAGGGATAGAGACATTTGACACGTTATTTTTACGTGGTAAACCTCCGAAGAGGAAACATCACGGGTTGAAACATTCAACCACCTCCGACAACACCACATTTCACTAGTTGGATAAAAGTACACCCTTAAAGTGACCAATCCGCCCGATTGTCTACTTCCTGTTGAATATCCGTTCATTAGAGGTAGGCGGCTTCTAAGTTATGCGCCGGCAAGTCTTTCATTAGTAAAACGCCCGAGGGTAGGATCTCATGCTCAACCTACGGATTCGCCTGATCCTAGTCAAGACTTCTTTGCATAAGCTACAACCGCATATTCCAACAAGAGACTATATACCTTTGCAAGGCTTCCTAACGTGACCAAAAGTATGCAAATGCAAACATATGCAATATATAATAAATGATCAAGATATCCTATGGAAACTAGAAATGATCAACAAGCACACAATGTATGTTTTTCTAGTTTATAATCCAAACAATTGACATCACACAAAATGATGCAAATCACATATGAAATGTATTGGTTAAGTTCATTTCATGAATAACTAGACATAGACATGAAAGTTCACAAACAATGTTGTGTAGCTCTTTATGCATAAACAAAAACCTAGAAAATGCAATCTAATCAAATCACACTGAAATCCTAGATTTTATTCATGCAAACTAAATCTTGAAACATAACATATTCATTAAGTACATGTTCAAGGCTTTAGAACTAAAACAAAAATTGCTAGAATGCAAAATATATTCAATGAGATTCTCTAGCAAATATTTAGAGCACAAATTCACAAAATAAATCAATTGAATCTCAAAGGCTCTAAATATAAAATTAAATGTGCTAATCTTAAATATAATCAACTAAAAGACCCTAGCACATGTAAAGGCTACCAATCATCATGATAAAATCAATCAACACACAAATAACCCTAGAATATAAGTTAGTCACAATACAACTCCCAAACATGTGAAGTTTTAGATTTATGAAAACCAAAATCACATTCAAATCTCTAATTAGACAAATCTAACTTATAATTGAAACTTTATCTCTAAACAACATTTGTTCAATTCATATACACTAAAATAGGAAGAAGACCCAAGGTATTTGAACATGTAAAAGCTTAGAAATCAAAGAATAAACAAATACCTTGAAGAATTAAGTGCAGCCAGAAAATTGATGTTGAACGCCAAAAATACTTAAACAAATAACTTCAAAATTATTGGGAGAATATAGATAACGTTAAGACAATTCTCTCACTTTTGAAATGACTCAATTTCATTTAGAAATAAGTGAGATATGATGATTTGAAGTTAAGAGAAAAGTTTAGAATATTTCTGCACAAGTCTTCTTCAAAAGACAAAAGAGAGGGGAGAGGAGATATTTAAAAGAAATAGGATGGAATCTAGGTGGCATGGTAGGGTACTACGGCTGCCCAAATGTGGCAGAGAGGGTCCCTCCCTGTGGGGCCCACGTGCCTCCATGAGAGAGGGTACGTTGTGGCATTTTGCAACCTCTTTCTTCCCTTGTGCTCCTCTTGTGTTATTCGACCGTTCTTCGGCCTTGGAACTTAGAATTCAAATCCATTTGCAAATTACAAACCCTAACTCTTTTACGGACATGGATATTTACAAAAATTTAATCAAAACTTAGAATTCGACTCGATACATAAGGAAGAAAACCATGCAAGATAAACACACGGAGAATTTGGTAAAATCCAACTCGGAACTCGAAAACTTATAAATGAGTAACCGAAATGTTCGAAACTCAATCCAGAAAAATATGAGAATATATTCAAGTCTGATACCAATAAAACATAAATAAACAAATACAAGAATACACAAGTATATCATATCCTAGAGATAGTCCAAGAACATGCAATTTTATAAAAGTTGTCAATTTAAATCTAGGGAAAAGATTGTTTTGCACCTTGACCTTTACCTTATTAGAAAGTTGAGGCCAGGATTTGGCCAAATTGGCCGTTATTCCACCCGAAATCGTAATAATGTTAGTATTTCTGTCTATATTTACGTTGACTGTTAAAATTGAGAGGGCAAAATAGTAAATGACTATAATTAAACAAATTAAAAATTAAAAAAACTCTCTCATCATCATCTTCAATTGTTCTTCTTCTCCACCTGACCACCGATTCATTTTTCTTTTAAAAAAATTAAAATAAGAAAATCCCCCAAACAATCATCATCATCTTCAAAAACAAAAATCTTCATCTTCACTTAAACCTGGCCGCCCAACTCATCAAATCTTCATCTTCAATCTTCATCTAATTTCAAAAAATGGGATCTGATCAAACCCAAACCTTTTTTGAAACAACCCCAAAATCCATTTTCGAAAAACCCAAACATCCACCAAGAATCATCCCAGTTCATCAAGCAACCAAAAGAAAAAAAATCAAACACAGAAACTTAAATCAAATCCCACTACCAAAATCAAACCCAACAACAAAATCAAATCAAAACACATAGATTGATCGAAACACACCCATCCACCGAATCGAACTTTCAACCACTACAAATCAATCAAACCAAACCCTAGGAACACACCACCACCATCCCCAAACCAAACCTAAATCAGAAACCGCAAACCCCAAATCAAAAACCCCAAACCGATCAAAAGAAAGAGAGAAAATAGGGAAGAAAGGGAAAAGAGAGAGATGCTATGTCGGTCATGAGGAAATCGAGCTCCCAAATCGATCGACGTACTTCTCAGCTCCCAGATCAATCGACGATCTTCTTGGCTCCTAGATCGAGTGTCGATTTCGGTCTATTTAGGGTGATGACTAGGGTTGGTGTTTGGGTGTTGGAGATAGATGATTATGATTATGATGATGATGACGATGGATATTTTTTTGGGTGGCTAGGGTTTGTTTTTTTTTTGTGTTTGGTGAGTGATTTAATTTTTTATTTATTTTAAATTTTGATAAAAAATAAGATCTGTCTCCACCAAATCTTTTTTTTTCTTTCGATAAAGAGTTTTTTTTAATTCTTTTTTATTTGTAATTTCGGTTTTTAAATTTAAATGAAAAATAAAAACTTCCACCATCCATCTTAAAGATGGATGGTGGAGATCAGATCTACAATTTTATTTATAAAATTTTAAATTCTTTTTTATTTTTTATTTTTGTTTTAAAAATAAAAAAGAATTTGAAAATTTTGAAAAATTGAATTCTTTTTAATTTTTAATTTATGTTTTTTTAATTCTTTTGTTTTCTTTTTTTAAAATTATTTTTCATTTAATAAATATCTGGAGGGTTAAATGGTCATTTTTTGATTTTTTGGATGGAAAAAAAGGTCATTTGACCATTAGGATTGACGGTCAAACCTTGTTTTGACAGAAAAGGTAACATAAGGGGTAGATTTTACATATAATTTTAGATGAGTGTAAATATCGCCACTGTTCCCCCAAATAATCACTATGTATTTAATAACTAATCCTAGCCTTCCAATGCACTTTAATCAAGGGATGGAAAATTGTATAACAAATTGTATAAAAAATTGAGGCTGTCGATTATATATATAATCAAACTCCTTTTTTTTTTTTTTCAGACAACACTACACTGATTTTCCTCACAACTTTCTTTGTTCCTCCCGACAACACACTGATTAACAACATTTTGTAATTTCTATTATTTAACATAAAAAATATTTTCTTTAAATATTAATTTAAAAGAAATATAATTTTATTTAAATAGTGATATATTATTTTTAGATTAAATAGATACAAGAAAATAACAATTAAATACAATAATGTATAAAAATTAATAGAACAACGGTATGAATGTCAAATAAGATGTTTTTATTTCATATTTCAAAGACTTCAGATTTAAGATTCAATTCACATGTTTTGTTTCAAACATATTATATCATGTAAAATATAATAAATAGACAATGATTCTACTTATTTTTGTGGTTGCATCAAACTAGTGTCAATATATAACATTGATTCCGATGAGTTTTGTTTAGTTCTCTCTAATAAAGTGTCAATAACATTGTTTGTGAAATTGGTTCCGTTTCTGCCACAACATTTGGTCCATTATCTTAAGTGATGGTGAAGCCCATTTTTTATATTTTTAAACTAATAACAAAATGTTCATCGGTTCAATTAAGACGGGTGGTTTTTAATGAATTTGTGTGATTGTTATGATGGAGTTATCTTCTTAGGGTAACCACAATATCATGCATCTCTCTAATCCGTCTTTGTAAATACTATTGTATATAATTTATATTGTTATAGCAATATTTACATAATCGTGGCAATAATTTCATATAGTGCACACACAACACACACCCTAATAAGTTTTCCAATTCAATTAAATTATGAACAGTTGATGAATTACACCTCACTGCGGAACGATACTCTTGCTTGTTGTTATACTAGTCTCTTGACTTGTGCTCTTGCGAGGTAGAACAAAAACACAAACGACATGTGCTAGTTGGATTTCCAGGTCATTGTTCCCTCTGGAGATGAATTTTCAGCTTCGCGCATCAATTACTAAAATGGGCATAACTTCCTATAGAAAGCTCAAAATCGTGAACCGTAAAGTTTTATGGTAACTAGACATCGGGTAATTTCTGAAAATATATGGCTCTCAACATGATTCGATATGAGGAGGGAGATATGACCCTCCAAAGTTGGATGTTCTGCCCGAGCTTTACAATTTCAACCCTTTTAACCTTCAAATCTCTTCACTTAAGCTCAAACACCTTATTAATGGATGATCACCTATACAAAGCTCATAAAACACACTAAATAACATAAATGCCCAAGAAACGAGCAAAAAAAAAAAATTAGGAAATGAGGGCTACACCAAGTGTAAAAATAAACACTATCATTGAGTGCACTGCTTCAACAATCATTTGTTTTGTTTAAAACATTATACCCATATCATAGAAACAAAGAGATGAAAATTCCATCACTTAAGAGTTTAAAAATATTAGAATAATACAATAGAATTGTCAACAACCTTTTCTGGCAAGGGTCTAAAGGAGAATTTTCCACCAACTTATTACCTGGTAAGAACCACTTCTAACTCCCAGGTACCCAGCAGCATCAATACCGGAACCTTGGAATAGTCGATATCTGGTAGGACTAGAAACCGCGACCGCTTTGTCTACCTATCTACCTAGACGAAGCGCTGGAACTACGAACCAAGAGGAATATGTACCGCGCCGAACTTACACCCCTGGTACCAAGCAAAGCTAGTACAGAGTAGCACCATATACCAAGTACCTCGCATGTACCTGGTACCTCCTACCTGGTACCTAGGTACCGCGACACGCACTCGGTATCTGAATACCTCGATATCAGCCCAGAATCCAACCAAGATGGGCATCCTACCTGCCAAACTAGAAGAATATCACCATAATGATACCAGCACTCCGTCAAGAACAAACCCTGTCCTAGCAGGAGAAGACCAGTATATCGATGTGCTGCACCACTAGGATTCAGAGTCAGTTTCTCCTTCCAAGCAATGTAGGAGAGAAGAGTTGACTTCTTTGCCATTTAAAATGCCATATGAGGCCAAATAGTTAACCGAATCAAAGTTTAAATACGACAATAATTGGAGGGATCAAATCCCGTGCCTTTAGCCTCACTTAACGTCTTTCAACGCCTAAAGAAAGACTCCAAATACTCCACATTAATTCGACCAGATTCTTAGGAATATGGGATGTTTATAAATACGAACATGAAAGACGAAGAGTGGGGGGGGGGGATCTTTTTCCAGAAACTTTCTTTTGAGTTTTCTGAAGTCAGTTAGAGGTTCAGAACCACTACTGAGAGGATTTTAGCCACTTATCGACACGTACGGTGTCGCCATCGCCATTCTGTGTAGAGAGAGGGAAAATAGTGATAGTGTTGTACTGTGATCAAAACCACTCTTCTTGTAAACAATCCTTTGATCAATAAAATAGTACCACCCGCACTATCTCTACATATACCAATCTCTCATAGACTTCTTTTGTTTGAAGCTTGATTACCTATTGCCATGTTAAAAGAAATCTTGGTACCGAACGTACCTACTCCGCTGCCACTTACCGGTAGCGATTGAGGGTGCTAATCTGAATTTTACTCCCTGAATGAATTTCCCGGTTAACAAGAATATTTGACTTGTTTGGCTTTTCAATAAAAGCAGGCAAGTAGCAACTGCAATAATTAAGCCCTTGTTTGCTAGCTGAATTTGAGAATTAATTTTTTGCCGGCACTACATATATATAGTTTTTTCTCTCCTGAAAAAGAATTGATTTTATTTATATTAGTTCCACAATTATCAACCATTATATTCACATACTTCAGTTTAGTTAAAGTCTTGTTAAACTTAATCAATGACTCATAAGTCTTGTCCTAAACTTAAAAGTTCAGTTCGGTCATAAGGAGAGAAAAACTATATATATATATATATACACCTTTCAATTCAAAGAAAAAAAAAGCTGAGTTAAAAGTTGTGGATTCAACACATTTTTCTAGCTCTGGATTCTAACACAATAAAGAATATTAAAAATAGTTGGTACGTAAAAAACATTCATGAGAATCAGGGCTGTCTTCATTCATTTCGGGGCCCGGTCTGTTTAATGATATTATCAAAAATCAGGACCCCATAAAAATGCTGAGAGAGAGAGAGAGGAGAGGACGTTGTGAGTTCTTGATTTGTTGTAGTTTTTGATTTTTCTGCTGTTCGTTTTTGTTGTATTAGATAGGGTAGTTTCACACTTTTACAACTCAATTGGGCCCTGACATTGAATTGAATGGGTAGTTTATTTTTGTTGAATTGAATTGTTCAATTGAGCTTTACTTTGAAAAAGAAAAGAAATGAATAAATAAATAAAACAAAGAAAAGAGAAAGATTGGCCCTTTTTGAATTTAGAAAGATTAGACCATGATTTCACAAAACCAACTAAAAAAACAAAGAAGAAATAGATTGAGTCAGTTGGGGGCCCCAACAAAATGATGGGTTTGCTACCCCTACTGGCCAACCCTGATGAGAATTGAGGAGATATCCACCCATGTATCCATAAGGATCACAACTTGCTCAAGTGCTACTACATATAAATTTCATATGGTCATAGAAATCGCTATCATAAGTGCCACTTTTTTATGATTGACTTATTTCAATGACAAACTATAATTGGAGATTTTAATATAAGGTTAGATTAGATGTATGAAGTGTTCATGATCAAGTTTCCCTTGGCATCCCCAAAACTTCAGGATCAAGTGCTTAAAGGTATACCATTTGACTTAGATTCTTGAACAGAATAGCTGTATACACACACACACAATTCATTCATATGTTACCCTGTATCATTGTTCAACACTTATATACACACATATTGATATGTTCATGCGTTGAGCATTTGGATTGTGGTGTGTTCATTCGCGACATTTCTTCGCAATTTGTTTATCATACTAGCACACTTACACATTTGATCTTTGTGATCATGCATTGCATTTTATCATGTGATATCTTGTTTTGTGCATGTTGTTTGATATGTGTTAGATATGGTTGGTTGTTTGGAGTAAAGTATCTAGTTTCGAAAGATTGGTTTTTCAATGGTTTAAATGTTTTTCAAAACTGACCATTGTACGATATTGCGACCATAACGTTTTATACAAAGATTCAAATTGAGTTTTGAAAAATTCTTGATAAACAAGACCGTCATATATTTCCAACGGTATATTTTTCATAATATTTTATGACCGTTTGGATTGGTTTTGAAATCTTCAATGGTATATGATAATTTTTCCAATATGTTTATTATGTAAACCTTTTCTCTTGTCATTTACAAACATCTACTCCCGGGGTATGTTTTGATATCTCATGAATAAAAACATATTCAAATTTATTATATTGAAATTGCTCATTCAAGAGCAAGTACGGAATGGATAAAATATCTTTCTAATTTCATTGTATGTGATATCAATATTTTAATTCCTTTTATGTTACTCACAACATTCTGTCGGGATCGTAGATTTCTTCTTCAAATGAATGACATGTAATCATATCACTTTATAAATATGAGATAAAACAAAATCATGAATCATATTGATTTTTCGAACTTTCGATTCAACCATGAACTGCAGGTTCATATATAAAATTCAGAAAACTTCAAATTCTGAATGGAAATTAAAATTTGACTTTCTAGATGAAAGAATCATAACTTGATCATATTCAAAACTACTGGTTCTGATAAACTTTTATATTTAAATTTTAATATCACAATTTAAATTGAATTCAGAGCTTCAAGTCTGATTAGAACTTCAAGTTTAAAATTCAATACTTTATATTCAAATTCTTAACATCAAGTTATATATTGAATTCGAATTTGAAAATTCAAGTTCTAAATAGTAAATATTACACACTTATTTATATATAACATATATATTTTATAAAAACAATTTAAACTCAATATTTTAATGAAGAAATTAATAATTTTTATTACTTGATAATTTAAACTCATTATAATAATCATTACAATTATTTTTATGATAAACAATTAGATATTATAAAATTTTTATCATAGCATTTAATTAAAGGGCTTAATTACTATACATCTTCCATATAATTACAAGTTAATTGTTAGTCATTGGATTTCTCCAATGATCTACCAAAATCAAGAATTTAAAAAATAAAGTTTAGTTTTATTGGTGTGTCACCTGGCGTCTTTTAATTGGTCCGTCTCACCACATATATGAAACAGACCTATGGAAGATTTTCTCAACCTTTATAGGTTTCCTCGTGGGGTGATGACCATGACAAGAGAGGCTAAGGTGAAATTCTACTAATACCTACAATCGGTGGAGTGGTGAAAATTCACCCAATTTCACAACAAACACAAAATTTTAAAAAATCTGAAAACAATCCTTAGTCTCTTTTTCGAATTTGGATCCTCTGCTTACTGATTTTGATCTTGACTTGGTGACCTATATAAATCTGGTGATATGTGTGCATGTAATCGATGACCGAATTTATTTATTTTATTTATTTCACTTTTATTATTTTTAAATGTAAAATATTATACTCAAGTTAGTGCTGTAAATATGGGCCGGGCCTGGAGGGCCCGGTCCGGCCGGCCTGCCAAGGATGGCGGGCCATGCCTGGCACGGCCCCCATTCTTGGCACGTGCCGGGTCAGGGTTCCAGGCACGGCATGCCGGCCCGGTACGGCACGCCAGCACGGCGTGCCTACCGTTGGGCCAGCGGAATTTGTTTTTTTGTTTTTTTTTTTTAAATTTAAGTATATAACGGTATTTTTTTTTAAAAAATAACCGTTGGCTGACGTCAGCCAATGGTTATTTTTTTAAAAAAAACAATAAAAATTACAATTTGCCCCCTCAACTCTTGTGTTTTATATTTTTACCCACTTTTCTAATTTTTCTATAAATACTCCCACACATTCCACTTTTCATTCACTTTCTCTAATTCTCTCAATCTCTCCATTCTCAAACTCTCTATACAATTTCAATTATTCTTAATTTCATTCTTACTCTCTCTCTACTATTCTACACTACTAATATACTATTATAATATTTTATTAGTAATTTACTATTATTCTCTAATCTCTCCACCAAGACACCAAAGTTCAAACTTCAAAGGTACATTTTTATTTAAGTGTTATATTTTAAATTTAATATGTTTGTTTAGTTAGTAAATTTATCATTTTATGTTTATATCAGTTATTAATTTTATTTATTTAGTAAATTTATCATTTTTATGTGTAGGGGTTAATTTTTATTTTTATTTTTAGTAAATTAATCATTTTATGTGTAGGAGTTAATTTTAATATATTGTTTTAGTAAAATAATCATTTTATGTGTAGGAGTTAATTTTAATATATTGTTTTAGTAAAAAAAATCATTTTTATGTGTAGGGGTTAATTTTAATATATTTTTTTAGTAAAAAAATCATTTTATTTGTAGTAGTTAATTTTAATATATTTTGTTTGTAAAATAATCATTTTATGTGTAGGAGTTCATTTTAATATATTGTTTTAGTTAAAAAAAATCATTTTATGTGTAGGAGTTAATTTTAATATATTGTTTTAGTAAATTAATAATTTTTATGTGTAGGAGTTAATTTTAATATATTGTTTGAGTAAAATAATCATTTTATGTGTAGGAGTTAATTTTAATATATTGTTTTAGTAAATTAATAATTTTTATGTGTAGGAGTTAATTTTAATATATGGTTTTAGTAAAATAATCATTTTATGTGTAGGAGTTAATTTTAATATATTGTTTTAGTAAAAAAAATCATTTTTATGTGTAGGAGTTAATTTTAATATATTGTTTTAGTAAATTAATCATTTTATGTGTAGGAGTTAATTTTAATATATTGTTTTAGTAAAATAATCATTTTATGTATAGGAGTTAATTTTAATATATTGTTTTAGTAAAAAAAAATCATTTTTATGTGTAGGAGTTAATTTTAGTATATTTTTTTTAGTAAATTAATCATTTTATGTGTAGGACTTAATTTTAATATATTGTTTTAGTAAAATAATCATTTTATGTGTAGGAGTTAATTTTAATATATTGTTTTAGTAAAAAAAAATCATTTTTATGTGTAGGAGTTAATTTTAATATATTTTTTTAGTAAATTAATCATTTTATGTGTAGGAGTTAATTTTAATATATTGTTTTAGTAAAATAATCATTTTATGTGTAGGAGTTAATTTTAATATATTGTTTAAGTAAAAAAAAAATCATTTTTATGTGTAGGAGTTAATTTTAATATATAATTTTTAGTAAATTAATCATTTTATGTGTAGAAGTTAATTTTAATATATTGTTTTAGTAAAATAATCATTTTATGTGTAGGAGTTAATTTTAATATATTGTTTTAGTAAAAAAAAAATCATTTTTATGTGTAGGAGTTAATTTTAATATATTTTTTTAGTAAATTAATCATTTTATGTGTAGGAGTTAATTTTAATATATTGTTTTAGTAAAATAATCATTTTATGTGTAGGAGTTAATTTTAATATATTGTTTTAGTAAAAAAAAATCATTTTTATGTGTAGGAGTTAATTTTAATATATTTTTTTAGTAAATTAATCATTTTATGTGGAGGAGTTAATTTTAATATATTATTTTAGTAAAATAATCATTTTATGTGTAGGAGTTAATTTTAATATATTGTTTTAGTAAAAAAAAAAAATCATTTTTATGTGTAGGAGTTAATTTTAATATATTGTTTTAGTAAATTAATCATTTTATGTGTAGGAGTTAATTTTAATATATTGTTTTAGTAAATTAATCATTTTATGTGTAGGAGTTAATTTTAATATATATTTTTAGTAAAATCATCATTGTATGTGTAGGAGTTAATTTTAATGACCTGAACTTTTTTTTTTTTTAGGAAATGGATCCCACCCATCCTTATTTTCCAGACGGTCTAAACATGCTGAACGATGATTTTGATCTCTCCGGACCGGCAGAAACCGGAGCGGGACCTTCTGGTTCCGGCGCCACACCGACATCACGTACCAAATCTAAGAGGTTAACATCAGACGTATGACAGTGTTTTGACGTAGTAGAAATGACACTTCTAGACGGTACGGTCGGCCCCAGAGCCAAATGTAAGTTTTGTCCTAAGAACTATACCACTACTAAGGGTGGAACCGGTCATTTGAGAAGACATATGCAAAAATGCATGCCCAAACACGTACATGTACCCAATACAACCCAGACACAACTGCAACGGCGCCCAGACGGGTCGGTTACGACGCGGCATTACGTCGCCGCACATGCTAGAGAATGTTTGGCACGGTACATTGCACAAACTGATCAACCTATTAATTTCGGTGACTGTGTTTTTTTTCAAGAATTTATCACATCTGCATTTTGCCCCCAAATGCAAATTGTTTCTAGAACCACCACTAGGAACGATTTGATAAAAATGTTTAAAACCCAACGAGATGACTTGACGGCTGAATTACAGCATCTAACTGTCTCAATTGCATTAACTTCAGATATTTGGAACGCATGTTCCAAACAGGACTATTTATGTGTCACAGGACACTATTTAGACTCTGAATGTAGGATACAAAAAACAATTCTTGGTTTTCGTCCTATGGATTTTGCACATACCGCAGACAATATTTTTGCTGTCATTCTTTCTGTTTTAGAAACTTATGACATAACTCATCAGCATCCTCTCTATCACATTAGATAATGCATCGGCAAATACTAAGTCTATTGCATTGTTTACTGAAAGAAACATCCCGCAAGCTGGGGGTTATTTCTTCCACCAGCGTTGTGCATGTCATATCATAAATTTAGTTGTACAGTCTGGTTTGAAGAAAGTAATCAATCGTATAGAACGCATCAGAGATGCCATTTCTTGGATCGGTAGCTCTAATCCAAGATTTCAAGAATTTGGCAGACACTGTACATTAAACGGTCTACGACCCCGACGATTCCAAACTGATATGCGGGTAAGGTGGAACTCTACTTACTTAATGCTGAAAAATTGTTTGGAATATGATACAACTATTTCAGGTTTTTATAACATGAAATTGGCCGAAAGTGGCTGTCCACCTGCTCATCACTGACACCAGACGATTGGTATGTGGCAAAGATTTTTGTTGAATTTTTACACTGTAACCCTTTCTGGGGTCTACTACCCCACATCTTCCCAGGCAATCCATCAGATTGTGGAAATGTCTGACATGTTAAACACTTATAGGGAAGATGACTTGCTTAGCGATGCAGTTGTTGCCATGGAGACCAAGTTTAAAAAATATTGGTCTGAAATGCCTTTCCTTTATGCCTTAGGTGTTATAGTAGATCCTAGAATTAAATTAGCTGGTTTAGAATATTTGCTTGAGTTTACTGGTAATAAATTATCAATAGATTATTCCGAACAGATTACTGACATTCGAAACAAGTTGTTCGAAGTTTTTAGTATTTATGAGCGCAGGTTTGGCGGCATTCACACGGAACCATCACCAGAACCGGACAGACAACCGTTGCCGACAAGTTGGAGCATTCTCAAACGCCGAAAAAAAGACAAATCAGTAAGTTCTTCTTCTTCAACTACACGATCTGCTGCATCTTCTGGTGCCGAACTGAATAGGTTCCTTGAAGCACAGTTTGATGCCGACGAAAACACGGAGAATTTTGATCTGTTGTTATGGTGGAAGACATATAGCTACAGGTATCCGGTCTTGTCACACTTAGCACGTGACATACTGGTTATCCCCGTGTCCACTGTGTCTTCAGAACAGGCATTCAGCACGAGTGGACGAATTATTGAACCAAGAAGAAATTGTTTGACTCCAGAGATGGTGGATGTATTAATATGCATTCGGGATTGGGAGCATGCTCGAAAGAGGATGCAAAATGAAACGGTAGATGAACAATTTATTCAAAATTTCTCCAATTTATATGTCGATGAGGGTTCCGGCAGTAACCAGGTCCAGAACTAGGTTGTACATGTACATTTACTTGTAATACGATTGCACTCTTTTTCCCTTACCAAGTTTTTATCCCACTGGGTTTTCTTGGTAAGGTTTTTAATGAGGCAATCATGTAAATATGTAATACTGAAAGTCCGAAATAAATAAAGAATTCTTCATTTCATATTTTTATCTACTTTTCTTTTCTTTCATGTTTTATCTTTATTTATTTTTTGAATTAATTCATTAAATAAAATAAAAAATGTATCTATAATCTATTATTAATTTATTATAAACATTTTTTTTATTATACAAAAATAATAATATATAAAAAAATTAAAAAAAAAAAAATATGGGCCGGCCCATTTGGCCCGCCAAATTGGCCCACGTGCCGGCACGGCACGGCACGCGGCACGGCACGGAAGGGCCGTGCCGGGCCCCCATTTAGGAAAACGGGCCGTGCCTGGCACGGCCCGCCAAAGTGGCGTGCCGTGCCAGGCACGGCCCGTTTTCCTAAACGGGCCGGGGGACCGTGCCGATGTGGGCCGGGCCGGCCCCCTTTTACACCATTAACTCAAGTGCTTTAGATTTGAAAAAAGGTCAGCGTTACAGCGTATCAAGAGGATCCAAATCTATCTTTTTCACCCCCTTTTTTTTTTAAGTTATCATTGTAAAAAAAGAAAAAGAAAAAGGGTAAATCCTCAAACAGTCTTAGCGATATAAATTAGAAGCATTGCCAATATTTCTTTAGTACCACAACTCAAATTCACATAATTTGTATTGCATCACCACTCTCATCTCTCTCACATGGAAAACCACAACAACACTTCCTTCTCCATTGAGAAAAAAGTAGTGCTTGTAAAGCCCTCAAAAACCACACCTTCTTCACATGCTCTTTCTTTGTCCACCATTGACAATGATCTTTCTCTTCGGGTTCTATATCGAACCATTTTTGTCTACAAATCAAACAATATATTCTCCACCACTCAAGATCATAATGATCATAAACGTAAAACTGATAATAAGCAAACAGACCCGGCTAGCTTGATCGAAAAAGCTCTCTCGGACATTTTAGTTTTCTACTATCCACTGGCTGGGATGATGAAGAGGCAAAGTGATGGGAAGCTTCAAATCAACTGCAACGCTATTGGCGTGCCTTTCTTGGTGGCAAATGCTGATTGCCAACTCTCTTCTCTTGATTACTTAAATGGGATCGAAGTCGATGTCAAAACAGCTCAAAAGTTTTTGTTTGATTTTCCATCTGACCCTAATGAAGGTGAACACCCTCTGGTCGTTCAAGTAACCAGATTCGCATGTGGGGGATTCGCAATTGGGATGGGGTTGTCACACTCGATCTGTGACGGAACCGGTGCAGCTCAGTTCTTTCGAGCAATGACTGAGCTTGCTAGTGGGAAGAGTGAACCATCAATCAAACCTGTTTGGGAGAGGCAGAAACTGGTGGCGAAAGCCCCTCCAGGACCCCCCAAGTTCATTGTTGATCCGGCTTCTTTGGCAACTTCACCATTCTTGCCAACTGATGACACCGTGCATGCATGTTTCAATGTGAATGCTGAGAGCATCAAGAGGCTCAGAATGGATTTGATTAAAGAATGTAAAGGAGATCATGTTCATCAAACTCAAGGTAATTTTTACTTCACAACTTTTTAAGTGCTCACTGCCTATGTTTGGAGATCAAGATTTAGGGCTATGAAGCTGAGCCCGGATGCGAAAACTTTGCTCTGTCTGGCTATGAACATAAGGCGCCATTTGAATCCGCCTCTGCCCGATGGATACTATGGAAATTCATTTATCAACGCAAATGTGGTTCTAACAGGGAAGGATCTTAATGAAAAGCCACTCTCCGAAACCGCAAAGGTCATCAAAGAGTGCAAGAAATCTTCATCTACAAACGAATACATTTGCACAACCCTTGAGCTTTTGGAGAGAATGAGAGAGCTGAATGTCATGTTTGAAGGCATTGCGTTGGATCTGACAGATTGTAGGCACCTTGGTTTGACTGAACACATAGATTTTGGATGGGGAGGTCCAGTGAATCTGGTTCTTGTGCCATGTGACAATGTGGACTTGTGTCTCTTTTGGCCTCCTAACAATGTGGATCCTTCAATGAAAGGTGGAGTTAGGGTTCATGTCACACTTCCTAGAGCTGCCATGCCCAAGTTCAAGGAAGAAATGGACGCTCTCAAGGTTCAAGAAGATCATAATGATAATGCTTTATGTGCTTGAACTATCGTGTTATTACTTTCGCTTGAATAATTTTTTATGTTTTAAATAAAATGTTTACTTTCGCTTGTAGGATCTAAGGGGTCGTTTGTTTTTTCACTTAAAACTTAATGAGTCTGAATTGAACTCATTAAGTTGTTTTTTTTTTTTTAAGTGGTCAAACAACTTAAAAATATCAAAAAACAACTTAGAATAAAAGTAAGAAATCCTGACTTTTAACTTAATTTCAAATCACTGGATTACAATTAAAATATTCTCTTCCAAGTCTATCCTCTAAAAAAATATATATTTCTAAATTTATATTAATTTAATATGGTGTGAAAAATTTCTTTTAACATATTTCTTATTTTAAACATGTTTTAGAAAAGAAAAGAAAACCCTAATTACTTCTCATAATAAAAAATTTCAGGGATTGAACAATTGAATTTTTCTTCTGCTAAATCCCGGCAAGAACTCTTTATTTATTTATTTTTATCTAACTATTCGTATAGTGCTCAATAAATTTGTCTATCATATTGAGTAGATTTCGTGGCTCGAAAATGTTATAGAATTATCGTATATAAAAAATTCAAGAACATTTTTTTTATTTTGTTTCCGGTGCATATGATCCAGGAAACCAAAAAAACAAAAATGGTTTCATGAATTATATTCACCGGAAACGTGGACAACATATAAAATTGAACTTGAACTTGAACTCTTTTTTGACAATAAATTTAACTTAAACTTTGTTTGCAGAACATGCAAATTTATATTCTTTGATTAATTTTTTATTTTGTTAAATTGAACCTTGTTTGCAAAAAAAAAAAACATACAAAATGTTATAAAGAATGGTGTATGTTAAATAACTTCTTTTAATTAGTATGAGTATAAATGTAAAATTGCTTATTTTCAGACAGTTTTATTTTTAAAAAACAAATATGTTGACAATACATTCAGATGTGAGAAAAAAAAAACAAACATGTCATTCAGATTCAGATTTCAGTCCCTATTTAGTCTTCAGAAAAATTCAGAACTGTTCAGTGTTCAGACAAAAAAAAAAAAACAAACGGCCCCTAAGTTTCAATTCAGGACTGTTCAGTGCTATCTCACCGGATCTCCATTTCAATTGAAAACAATGGTGGAAATCTTTTAATGTCATCTCTCACCTCATCCTCCATCTTCACCCATACTCTCTCCCTCTTCCTCCACCGCCGCATCAACATGCAGTTGTCTTCCTCCGTCGCCGCTGCAACATCAGGTCGTCTTTCTCCTCCGCCGCATTATCCGGTCGTCTTCCTCCCTTCTCCTCCTCTTCCATTCGTCGTCTCTAATTCCACCCTCTACTCTCAATATTTTCCATTGCAAATAGATCAAAGATTCCCTGTAAATGTGGTTCTCATCCTTTTGCTTGATAAAATGACAATCAAAAGGATTATTAATCCTCAAACCCAGACAAAACAAAATTGGATTTGATCGATGAAAAAGTCTTTATTTTGTTTTAAGAAAAAAAAATCTGGATTTTGTTTGTTAGATTTTTAAGAAAGAATTGTAGATATTGTTTTTCTTTTAAAGAAAACAAAATATGGATTTAATATGTTTAATTGTTTATTAAGAAAAAAATCTTGATTTTGTTGAGAATTTTTTAGATGGCGTTGATTTTCTTCTTAAAGAAATTGGATTTTTTTTATTAATTTTCTAAATTTTCTATTGTTAATTAGTTAATTTTTAATTATTTTAATATTTATTTTTAAAATTAACATTATAATAATTAATAAAACATTGATAGAAGGGCATTTGGTCATTTCATCATTCATTGTGGTCAATGGTTAGTCAAGTGTCAGTCAAAGGTTAGTCAAGGGTATTTTCTTATAATTAAAGAAAAAGTTGGATATAGCTGTGATATTACCAAACATTAAGGTATGTTATTGCAATTAACCCTAAAAAAATGACAATCACAAAATCAAAACCTTAAATCACACAATCACAAAAGTAAAACCTTATTCAGATCGACTACTACTTCATTTGGTTTTTGTTGAGTAAAACCGTAGAAAGCATTTCCATTTCCAAAAAAAAAAAATCGAAACCCAGAATCACAAAATCAAAACCCACAATCACAAATATACAAACATGATCATGGAACATGGAAGCAACAATAAGCAAATCAAATAGCACTACCACTACCACAGTCAAAAACCGAAACCTTATCACCCAACACCATCAACAACAAATACGCCTAATCAATTCCTGTCTGAAAAAACAAATCAAAATCAAAATCAAAATCAGCCATTCTCACCACCTAAACGAACCCAGCAGCCCCTCCCACCACCATAATCCAGTCCGAAAACCCCTCCCACCACCAAAAACAAACCTTGCCACAAACCCACAAAATCGAACCCCACAAATGGAAATCGAATCGAACAATCCACAGAAATAGAAATCGAACTACAAAACCAACCCAGTTCACACAGAAATCGAACCCTAAAATATCTAATCAACCACGAAATCGGACCCTAAAACCAGCCCGGAAATCGCTGTCACAAAATTGAAACACACTAAGCAACGTAGAGAGACGTTTGTGATAGAAAGAGAGTCGGTGATGAGAGAGAGACTGTGGTGAGAGAATGGTGGGAGAGAGTGAGAGGCGGTGGTGAGAGATTGTTTTTTAAAGAATGAGTGAGGAGAGAGAATGAGAGATCAATGGTGAAGAGAGAGAGAGGCTATGATGTCTAATCAGATAATGGTGAGAAAGAGATTGATGGTGGGGTTTAGGTGTTGGATTTTTTAAGGGAAACGATCGTTTTGCCCATGACCTTTGCCCTATTAGAAATGTGAGGACAAAGTTTACCCATATTGGTCGGTCTTCCCCCCTGAAATGAAACTAATATAAAATCTTCCCCGTCTGTTACCTTTTCCATCCAAAAAAGGTTTGACCATGGTCAAATGACCATTTTATGCTTAAAAATAACAGAAAATGACCATGGTACCCTTCAGCTATTTATTAAATGAAAAATATATTTAAAAAGAAAATTAAAAAAAAGATGAATCTCCACCGTCCATCTCCATGATGAACGGTGGAGATATCTTTATTTATTTTTTATTTCAATTTAAAAACAGAAATTAATAATAAAAAAGAATGTAAAAAAAAATTAAGATCTAGATCTCCACCGTCTATCTCCATGATGAATGGTGGAGATATTTTCTGTCCCACCAAATTAAAAAAAAAAGTTTACAATCTGGATCTCCACCAAATCTCAGAAATATTCTTCAACTTTTCCAGAATTAACCACACAATCCATTCACACAATCCTCAACAAAATCAAACCAAAAACGGGAAAATCACACAATCTTTGGATCCCAAATTTTCAAACCAGATATCAAATTCAACCCCACCATCACCATTATCAGTATTATCATCAACATTTATCATCAACACAATATTAAGAAAAACAAAGCCCAGAATATTAATATCTGTAAAAAAAAAAAGAAATCTATGGATCTCTACAAAAATTAACACTACAAAAATTAATGTAAATATTATCTGGTGGATCTCCAACTTCTTTCTCAAGAACAAAAAAAAATTCTTAATCAATTTCTTTATCCCAAAACAAGCTGACAATATTTTTACCCTAAATTAAGATATCATCAACACAAGATTACGAAAAACAAAACCCAGAATATTAATATCTGTAAAAAAGGAAATCTGTGGATCTCTACAAAAATTAACACTACAAGAATTAATGTAAATATTATCTGGTGGATCTCCAACATCTTTTTCAAGAAAAAAAAAATTCTTAATCAATTTCTTCATCCCAAAACAAGCTGGCAATATTTTTGCCCTAAATTAAGAAAAAAAACAAAGTAAAAGAAAAAATAAAAAAAAGAGAGAGGAAGACTCCATTACAGGAGGTGGAGATCGATTGACCGGTCTCCAAAACAGAGAGAGAAAAAATGAAATTGAATCATTCCATACATTTCCTTCTCCCAAAAAAAAAATATCATACCCAGAAAAAAAAAAAATTAAACCACCCATTCACAAACCTTAGATCTTCAGCCACCACCCCCAAATCACAACCACACGTCGCCACTACCTCCATCTCCAACACCACCACCATCCACCCAAACCCAACCAATCGAACCAAACCACCCACACCCATACATATACTTAAACGAACCTAGAAAACACCCACTCGAAGAAGAAGAAGAAGAAGAGAGAAAAAGACCGGTTTATGGTTTAATGAAGATGGCGATGAGAAGATGCGGAGATGGGAGAGAGATAGACAAGAGAAACAGATGAGACTTGCGAGATCGTGAGAGAGGAGAGAGATTAGATTTTATCAATTTTTTTTTCATTTTTCATTTTTAATTTTAATATTTATTGATTTTGTAATTTTTGAGCATTAACGTTTCTTTTTTCTTTTTTCTTTTTAATCTCCACCATTCATCTTTTTCAAATGTATGGTGGAGATCAACTAATGATGCTTTTACCATATTACCCTTTTTAATTTAATAGTCAAAGCACATCTGGATGGAAAATATAACAAAAGGGGATAATATACATTAGTTTCATTGTAGGGGGGAGACCGACCAATATGAACAAACCATGTCCTCACATTTCTAATAGTGCAAAGGTTAGGGGGCAAAACGATCTTTTTCCTTTTTTTAAACATTATTTTTAATATAAAATTTTCATAATAATGATAATAATGATGATAATAATAACAGTAATAATAATATTATTAATAAATTTTAAAAGTGATGATATAATATTGATAACAATAATAATATTAAAGTGAAAATAATAATAATTAGAATAATAATATTAATAAATTTTAAAATAATAATATATGAAAAATACTAAAGTTTGTGGATCTTCACCTTCAAACAAGTGTTCGGACGCTGAAGCATCAATCATATCATACACTATGATGGTAACGAGCAGAGAAGTTAATAGATAAAAAATAAAACATATATATATATATATATATATCATTTTAAGATAAAATTATATAAAATGATATATTTTTTTATTGATCCAGTTCAGTTGGATATTTTTTATGTTATTTGTCACATTTAATTGTATTGGTAATATGTTAAGTTTGATATTTTTTGTGTTATTTGTCATATTTAATTGTATATGTAATATTGTTGAGTAATATTAAGCTTCCTAAATTTCTTACCAACCGGTATTCGTCAGTGACATATCAACATCTTATAAATTATGAGATTATCTGGCGAGTGATGAGATGTTGACAAGTCACTTGCGAACACAATTTAATAAGAATTTTGGAAAGGTTAGCATTACTTAATATAATTATAATAGCCACTGTACATACTTCTGATGTGGGACTGTGGAAGCGATACATGACAATCGTAAATGTTACTGTTTAATTTTTTTATTATATAATAATAAAGTAACTTTAATAGACAGGTCATAGTAAGAACTCCAACGTGAATTGCAACATCAAAAGTATTAACAATTTTTTATTATAAAAACGTTGTAAATAAGTTTGTATTTGTACAATAAATATATTATAGGGTAAATTGCAATAAAGCACCTCAATATTTGACATAAATATATGTAAATTGCCAATTTTCATTGAATTACACATAAATACCCTGTCTTTAGTTGACTTCGTTTAAGTTAACGGTTTGACCGCTGTTTAAGAGTAAAATGACTTAATTACCCCTATCTTAAACAATTAATATATATTTTTTAAATTGAATAAATTTAATAGTTAAAAAAAATAAAAAGATAAAAAAAGAGGCACCATCAACAAATCCTCCCCAGATCTTCAACATCAGACCACACCATCATCACCAATTCTCATCTACCTTCACCATCAATGCTTACCAGATCTCTAAGCTCTAATACCCCACCTTCTCTTTTCTTAAACAATCCAAACACAAAACACTTCAAGTTCATCATTAATCTATTTCAAAAAAACACAAATCAACTTAAACTCCATCTATTCGTTTTTTTTTTTTAAGTAAACTCCATCTATTTAAAGAAAAAAAAAATAAGGATGAAGAATATCTCCAACTGTTCTCAAACTCCATCTATTAAAAAATAAAATAAAGAAGCGCATAAAAAATAAATAAAAGAAAATTGGAGCACGGAGCAGATCGCTCCATCTGGGAGCATATTTGATCCCTTATCAAATGGAGCTCTTTTCTCCAAAATGGAGGAGAGATCAAATCTTGGAACCCCTTTTTTTTTTTCTTGAATCGATTTTTTTTCTTAGAACCAGAAGTAAATGAATGATCGGCTTTTCTTCAAACCAAGAGTGATCAGTTCTCTCTCTCCTCCTAATTTTTTTCTTCAACCGATTGAATGTTCTTTTTTTTTTCTTTTCCAAATCTATTTGATTCATAGTGTATGATTTTATTATTATTATTGTTATTTTGAATGTTAGATTATATATTTTAAATGAGTTTTAATGAATGGTATGTTTGGATTGGATAAGAAATCTTTTATATTTGTTTACCTTTTCGCACATGTAAAAGACCAGTTTACCCTTACGATGTTAGGATCACCGTTAACTTAGCGGTGGTCAACAAGGTCAAGGGTATCTATATGTAATTACATAAAAACTGGCATTATGCAAGTATTTATATCAAATGTCAGGGTACTATATCGCAATTTACCTTATATTATATTATATTATATTTAAGGTTGAATACCGCAAATTGCACGTGCCTCTTTCACTAGTATATATATAATACATTCACCATAAAATCAGTTGGGACATGGGCTCCACTTCAAATTTTAAAAAATAAAATTGGTTATATATATATATAAAATTTTTCTTTTGTCAGTTCGTTCCGATAAGATTTACATACTTTGACTCAAAGTATATGCACTTGTTAAAATTTCTCCATAATCTATGGTCCATATTCTTCATTCTAATATATTTTATATTAGGACTAACTGACAATAGAAAGACTATATATATATAATATATATTTATATTTATATATTCCCACCTTAAAATAGATGGGAAATGTGCCCCACCTCAATTTTATTTAAAAAAATATTGTGTTGTTTCCACCTTAAAATCAGGTGGGAAATGTGCCCCACCTCAATTTTATTTTTTAAAAAATTGTGTTTATATATATAGTCTTTCTATTGTCAGTTCGTCCTGACATAAAATTTATCAGACATTGAATGTGAGCTACTCATTTATGAAAGAGCTTTAACACGTGCATACATACCAAGTCAAAGTATGTAAAATGAGTGGCTCACAGAAAAATTGTTATATATATATATATTAAAACGAAACACGTGTTACCTTAGCCGGTAGACTACTTCCTTCCTTTATTGCCATTAATGGTAGTGAGAGTTCAATTCTAACAATTTGCATTTTACAAGCAAATTAAATATATATATTTTTAAATTTAATTTTATATTATAATTTTAATAATTTTTTTATGTCTTTTTTATTTTATCATCTTTTTCAATTTTTTTTAATCAAATTTTCATTTTCTACTGAAACAAAACAATTCGTTTTCCCTTTTCCGTTATTGTCAACTTCTTAACTACAGTCAATTTGTGGTTACTTAATTTAATTTTATATTAAATTATCTCTTATTATTTTGAACTTTTATTATTACTAATAGTTTTAGTTTAACATACCTAACACATCTAATCAATAAACTCTAAAAAAATCCCAAGCTTTAGTTTATTGTATTTAAATAGTCAATCTATTATTATGATTTATTTATTTTATTCTTAATATTTTTCTTTATTTTATAGTTTTAATTTCTATAGAATCAATAGATCAATAATTAGAAGAATGAAAAATTCAAAACTATGTTTAGTAATATTTATTAATAAATTATTTTTGTATAAATTTAAAGTTAATTCATTATAAATACAAAACAAAATTAATTTCTTATTATAAAATTATATTGAAATTTTCATTGTTTACGTTGTTGTTCTTTTTATTATTTATTTTTTACTATTGTGTTTTTTGTTTTTATTTCTTTTTGAATGTAAGATTACTTGATTCATCTTGGATAAGTGTTCTATTTGTTTTATTTTATCTAAACTTTATTATGCCATCCATTTTTTGTTTATATAAAAAAACTTATTTTTGTTTAGAAAAAACTCATTTTACTATGATCTAAAATTTTTAATATTTTTATATTATTGTTATTTTCTTCAAATGCCCTACATGACAAAAATTCCTAGGTCCACCACGGGTGGCAGCGACTTGAATCTGGTCATTGCGACCAAGTTGAATGAACACTCTTTCCACTAAGCCACATATGTCGGTGTTTACTACAGAGAGCATCTCCACAAATTTTATTGTTATTTATTATAGGACAAATTGTAATAAGAATCTCATGACAAGAAAAATGTAAGTTTCGTTATAACTACACAGAACTACACTATCATTAATTGATTTGTTTTTAGTATTACTTAAATTCGGCGTTTTTTGGGGAGGTGAATGACTCAAACCCACAATCTCGTGATGTAGATGTGAATGGTTTTACCACCGGACCAACCTCATCTCGTCCATTAATTGATCCTGTTAAGTTAATATTTTGAACTCCGGTAAAAAGTGAAATGTCTAAATCATCCCTAGTTTAAATAATTAATATAACTTTAACAATTTTAAACAATGTTTTTTTTTCTTAAAAAAGAAGAAGCTATAACCTCCATGGTAGAGGAAGTTCCTTCTCCGTCAGTGGAGGCCAATCTCCTCTCTGACGTTGGAGGAGATCAATAGTGGACCCATGAATTTTAACCAGGGGGTGCTTGAAAAATAAATATTGAAAAATTAAGACCATAATAAAATGAGTATTTTTTGGGGGGGGGGGGGGGGGGGGGGAATGGGTGGGGGAACTCGAACCCGTAATTTCGTGGTGCATGTGTAAACCCAATTTCGTGGTGCATGTGTGATGGGTTTACCACCGGACCAACATCATCTCATCCATAATAAAATGAGTATTATTATATAAAGAAAAATTGATTGCATAATAAAGTTTAGCTAATATAAAACAAATAGAATACCTAATCAAAATGAATAGTCATACATTCAAAAGGAAATAAAAACAAGAATAACAACATTTAAAAAAATAATAACATAAAAAAAACATCATAAACAATGCAAAATTACAAGTTTTCTCGATGGGGCTTCATATTTTAAAGAAAAATTGATTGCATAACAAAAGTTAGCTAATATAAAAAAAATAGAATACCTAATAAAAATGAACAGTCATACATTCAAAAAGAAATAAAAACAAGAAAAACAAAATAAAAATAATAATAACATAAAAAAAAACATAAACAATGTAAAATCACAAGTTTCCTCGACGAGGCTTCATATTTTAAAATCATTGCACAACAGTCTCCCTATCGATCAATTGTGTCGAAAATATCTTTCTCCACGTTTGCAACCAGTCTATCATTCAACCACATACATATCTCTCATTCGATTACGTATGTCAGTCTTTACAATATTTATAGCAGAAAACATTCTCAAGTTGATCATTAAGTACAAAAAGCTTAATAAGAGAATAGTCTCTAGGATAAAATTGAGCAAGTCGAATCAATTTATATTTTTCGAATGCATAAAATGTTGGGATTTATGCCCTAAAGCTTGTAATTTGTAAATGTAAATGAAACAATAATAAAAGAAGTAGTATATTCATTCAATAGATTTGTCTCATACATTTTAAATCACATGTATTTAACATTCTAGATTGCCTGATGTAATCTTGAACTGAGTATATGAATGTCATGTATGGTGGATTCAGTTTGAGATGAGCAATCTAAAGAGTCCGAGGATAGCAATAAAGCTGAGTACTTTATTTGTGGTTAATCTACAGTTGCAGTCCATTCCGTAATATACGGTGATCCTATCATGGACTTTTCATATGGTGATATGAGAA
Source organism: Dipteronia sinensis (assembly GCA_033220585.1). NCBI lineage: Eukaryota > Viridiplantae > Streptophyta > Magnoliopsida > Sapindales > Sapindaceae > Dipteronia > Dipteronia sinensis. The sequence continues at coordinate 47,184,474 of CM065639.1, forward strand.
TGGAGGCACCTTGTATGATGTGATCGTATAGAACTGGGTCACGATTTATATGAATCTCTTACCAAGATCCGTTACACGATGAGATTCATATTCATCTACAAATGATAGCTGTATGTGGATGATCTTAATCTTGAGTGTCTTACTGACTCCTTCATATTAGATCGTGGTTTTTTGATATACCATGGGTGAGATCGGATGAGATTACATGGTCAATATGCTCCGTATGTTAGAATCACGATTTGGCTTGTGACTGGGAAGGTCTGGCACAATAGTGGATTCCGCTTCTTCTTGCGAGAAGTAAATAGTAGTTCCCTTAAGGGTTGATTTGAGGATTTAACTATATGAGTACTCTCTTGCTTCCGTAAGGAAAGATGATTTATTATTCATTAGAGAATCAATAGTACTTAATGAAATAGATATAATTGGAGGGGTATAACGTACATTATGACCCAACTTAATTTATGAACTACTGTGGAGAAACATACCATATGTAATAGTTATATCGATTGACATTGATCTTGTTTTTGTTTGTCTAATACTTATACAGTGCGAGAGTGCAACCTCGGGTTTTCAGTGGAATAACTCCGAGATTAATAATCATAAAATATGAATTAAATAGTTTAATTAATTATTTCCAAGGATTATTGGAGCTTAAAACTGTGGGTCCATTAGGTTCCCTTGCTAGCCCGATTGTTTAAGGTAATAACAGACACAGTTAATTAATTGGATTGCCAAATTATTTGTGTTACGTAAGTGACACAATAATTCATGGATTAATTGAATAATGAGATTATTTAATTAATAAAAATCGAATAATGAGATTATTTGATTGATAAATTAATCATAATTAATTATTATTAATTAATCGATAATGAACTAGATTTTAATTGGTTAAAAATCAGATTAGTTTATTAGTTATTAGAATGAGATTCTAATAATTATTAAAAATGTGCTAGACACTTAGATTGAAATTAGCCGTTTAATCTTAGTAAATGTGCATTGAAAACCCTAATTCAAAATAATGAGTGGGAGAGGGATATATGACATTATATCCCATGGTCTTTATCATTAGTTCAACATCGTGAGGTTCAAGTAGGGCCTCCAGACGGTTTTGCTTTCGTCCTCCCTAAGGAAGGTCTCCATGAGATTCAATAACAAGGTTGACTTCCTAACAGATAAGATTTCTGAGTATATTTCAGGATTGACCTACCCTAAGGCGGGAATTCTCGAGTTAAACTCATATGATCTGAAATGATGGGTTACACTTACAAGGTTGTAATTAAAAAAGTTAATTATAAACCTGATCGAAATAAACGATGGTTGAATGATATGAGAATAAGAGTTGTTCTGGTGTATCATTTGATTGAGAATTTCTCAATCTAACATGCAATTATTTGACCTACCCTAAGGCGACACTTGCTTGTGGTATGTTGGATTGTCGTGGCAAAGCAACATGTTTTAGGGATTTTGCCATGTTCATTAAATATGGTCATGCATCATATTTGATCATATGCCGAACATTGTCATGTGATTTGATTGAATGGTTGAATGAATTCTTTATTTATGTTTTTTCAGCAATGACGCCTGCACTTTTACAAATTCTTGCGATTGATAAATTAATCGGAGAAAACTTTACAAAATGGAAAAATCACTTTAATGCAATCTTGGTCACCAAAGACCTTAAATTTGTACTAACGGAGGAGTGTCCTCCACAACCTGCTACAAACGCCACACGAAATGTTCGTGAGGCTTACCAGAGATGGGTAACAACCGATGAAAAGGCTCGAACCTTCCTTCTGGCCAGCATGATAGATGCGCTTATGTCGAGGCACAAGACGATGACTACAACATCTCTGATGATTGAGTCATTGCAGGCCATGTTTGGTCAGCCATAAGCAAAAGTGGTACAAAGCTATTCATTTCGTGATGCTTGCTCGGATGAAGGAATGAGCATCTGTTCGGGAACATGTCTTGAACATGATATCTTATTTTAATACGGCTGAGATCAATAACTAGGCCATTGATGAGCTAAGCCAGGTGAGTACCATACTAACAACTCTTCTGAAAAGTTTCGATCAATTTAAAAGTAACTATGGGATGAACAAGTTGCAGTTCACTCTTACACTGTTGGTTAATGAGGTCATAACTTTTGAGTCCTTGAAAAAGAATAATAAAGGTAAGACCATGAGGCAAATGCTGCCGGACCATCTTCTTCTCATTCAACGAAGAGGAAGAGGTTTTATGGCAAGGCTAAAGCCAAACCTAAGAACAAGAAAGCCCAAAGCAATAAAAAGGGCACCTTCATCGATAAAAATGCAGACAAAGGATTGTGTTTCCATTACAATAAGGTCGGACACTAGAAGAGGAATTGTCCTTAATATCTAGTGGCGGTCGCCAAGAAGAAACAGAAAGTGGACTGATTCTTGGATCGAGCTTGATGAGAGAGTCTTCTCTATGCGAGTTGGATCAGGGGATGTCGTGTCAGCAAGAGCAATAAGAGTAGTTAGACTAAAATTTAATAGTTGTTTTATTGTTTTGAACAATGTATATTTAATTCCTGGCTTTACCAGAAATTTGATTTTTGTATCCAAATTATTGGAACAACATTATTCAATTTCTTTTAATATAAATCTGTTATTATTTCTAGAAACGGATTGAATATATGTTCGGGATTAAATAAAGACAACTTGTATGTTTTAAGGCCGTTAATTCATACATCACTGCTTAATACTGAATTGTTTAAAGTTGAAAAACCAAAACCAAAACGACACAAGGTTTTTCCAAATGATGAAATGTATCTATTGCATACAAGACTTGGACATATAAACCTTGACAGGATAGACAGGCTAGATAAAAAATGACCCTTAAGTCAGTTAAAGGTCGGCACTCTACTTGTCTGCGAACCTTGTTTAGAAGGTAAAATGACCAAGAGACCTTTTACATGAAAATGACCAAGAGACCTTTTACATGAAAATGACATAAAGCTACAGAACCATTAGGGCTTATACATTCAGACGTCTGTGGACCGATGAATGTTAAAGCAAAAGGTGGTTATGAGTATTATGTCACCTTTATAGATGGCTACTCAAGATACGGATATGTCTACCTGATGCAACGAAAGTTGGAAACGTTTGAAAAGTTTAAAGAATTCCAAGCTGAAGTTGAGAACCAATTAGGCAAGACTATCAAAGCTCTACGATCAGATTGTTGAGGTGAGTATCTTGACCAAGAGTTTGAAGACTATATGGTTGAGAATGGAATTGTATCCCAACTCACAGCTCCTGGAACACCACAACAGAATGATGTTGTGGAGAGGAGAAACAAAACCTTTATTGAAATGGTGAGATCTGTGATTAGGTTCTTATCGTTGCCAAACTTTTTTTGGGGTTATGCAATACAAACCGCGATTTACATTTTGTATGTAGTCTCATCCAAATATGTTCCTAACACTCCCTTAGAGTTGTGGAATGGTAGTAAAGCTAGTTTACGACATTTCCGCATATGGTGGTGTTCAGTACATGTACTGAAGAATAGAGCTGGGAAACTAGACCCTAAGTCTATGGTCTGCTTGTTTGTAGGTTATTCTAAAGAGACTAGAGGTGGATACTTCTATAGCTCAGAAGAGAACAAAGTATTTGTATCGACAAATGCAATGTTTCTTGAGGATAACTATATGAGGGATCATAAACCTCGAAGTATGATTGTATTAAATGAGATAGAGCCTGGTATGACCAGTTCTTAGTCAACAAGATGGGTTGATCCATTAACATCTGAGAGTAAGATAATTCCTAGTCACGATACACTATCACCTAGATGTAGTGAGAGGGTTGTGAGAAAACCTGAACGCTATTTAGGTGTTGGATAGGAACGAGATATCGTCTCTAATGCTAGTATGGATGATCTATTGACATTTAAGAATGCAATGGATGATCCTGACAAAGAGGAATGGCTTAAAGCCATGAATCTTTAGATGGAGTCCATGTACTCTAACTCAGTCTGGGAACTTGTAGACTTATCAGATGGGATGAAACCCATATGGTGTAAGTGGATCTACAAGAAAAAGAGAGGAATAGATGGGAAGGTAGAGACCTTCAAGGCAAGGCTGATGGCAAAGGCTTATACCCAGAAAGAGAGGATCGATTATGAAGAGACCTTCTCACCAGTAGCCATATTTAAGTCTATTAGGATTCTCTTATCTATTGCTACATATTTTGATTATGAAATTTGGTAAATTGACATCAAGACTGTATTTTTGTATGACAATCTTGATGAGAGCATATATATGATGCAACCAGTGGGATTCGTGTCTCCAGATCAAGGGCAAAAAGTTTACAAGTTGTAAAGGTCTATTTATGGACTGAAGTAAGCATCTAGATCATGGAATATAAAGTTTGATAATGCTATCAAAACCTATGGCTTCGAGCAGAACGTCGATGAGGCTTGTGTCTACAAGCGTATCATTGACAAGAAGTTAGCTTTCTTAGTCCTATACGTAGAGGATATCCTACTCATTGGGAATGATGTAGGGCTATTATCAGAAGTAAAGGGCTGGCTGGCTAGCCAATTCCAAATGAAAGTTTTGGAAGAGGCGAGTTATGTTCTAGGGATCCAATTAATAAGGGATCCAATTAATAAGGTATCGTAGAAATAAACTCTTAGCATTGTCTCAAGCATCGTATATTGACAAGATACTTGTGTGATTCTAAATGCACAACTCTAAGAAAGGTATTTTACCTTCCAGGCATGGAGTTCACTTGTCTAAGGAACAGTGTCTTAAGACACCTCAAGAAGTTAAGGATATGAAACATGCACCCTACGCATCTACAGTAGGCAATCTTATATATGCTATGTTATGCATTAGACCTGATATCTGCTTTGCAATGGGAGTAGCCAGTAGGTTTCAATCCAACCCAGGATTGGATCATTGGGTTACTGTAAAGGCCATTCTCAAATATCTTCGGAGAATGAGAAACTATATGCTGGTATATTCAGGACATGATTTGATCCCGTTAGGATATACAGATTCTGATTTTCAGTCAGACAGGGATACAAGGAAATTCACGTCTGGATCAGTATTCACCCTAGGTGGTGGAGCTATAGTGTGAAGGAGTGTTAAGCAATCATGTATTGCTGACTCAACCATGGAAGCCAAATATTTAGCCGCTTGTGAAGCAGCTAAAGAGGCTATCTGGCTCCGTAAGTTATTGACTGATCTGGAAATTGTTCTAGATATGGATACGCCCATCACACTTTATTGTGATAACAGTGGTGTTGTGGCTAATTCCAAAAAACTAAGAAACCACATGAGAGGGAATCATATAGAGAGAAATATCATATCATTAGAGAGATAGTGTAGAGAGGGGATGTGTTCATGACCAAGATAGCGTCGGAGGACAATCATGCTGATCCATTTACAAAGACCTTAATGGCTAAAGTGTTTAAAGGTCACCTAGTGAGTCTCAGTTTACGAATGATGTCTCACATGCTTTAGTGCAAGTGAGAGATTGTTGGAATTTATGCCCTAAAGCTTGTAATTTGTAAATGTAAATCAAACAATAAAAAAGAAGTAGTATATTCATTTAATAGACTTGTCTTATACATTTTAAATCACATGTATTTAACATCCTAGATTGCCGGATGTAATCTCGAACTGAGTATATGAATGTTATATACGGTGGATTCAGTTTGAGACGAGCAATCTAAAGAGTCTGTAGATAGCAAATAAAGCTGGGTACTTTATTTGTGGTTAATCTACAATTGTGGCCCATTCTGTAATGTGTGATGGTCTTATTCTGGACTTTTCATATGGTGATATGCGAATGGAGGCACCTTGTATGATGTGATCTGATAACACCGATAAATACACCTTTTGAGGTTCTCATTTCCTATCGTTTGCTTTTTTTTCGAGCATATTTTGGTATATAATATGTTTTGTGAGCATTGTGTAGGTTATATCCCTTAAAATAAGGGGTTGAGCTTAATTGAAGAGTTTTGGAGTTATAAGGGCTGAAATTGGAGTTATAAGAGTTCTTACAGATCTTGATTCCGAGGCTTGTGGAGGAAGTTATGGCCGTTTTTGTAATGGTGCGCGCAGCAGAAAACTGACCCACGAAATTTGGGGCAGTAGGTGTCGTTTTTGCACTGTCGCGGGAGAGCTGGACGACGCCACCCGCGACCCCCCTATTTTTAGCCAGCTTTCAGCCCGTTTTGAGGGGCAAACGTGTCCTTTCACACCCCAATTCATACCCTAACTTCCAAGCTCTATAAATACCCCCTTTTCTCTCAATTTTTACAGACTTCTTCTCTCCCTCTCCCTCTCTCACGTTTTCTCTCTTCTCTCTTACATTTTCTTCCATTTTCTTCATCTTCTTCACCAATAAGTGAGAGAACAAGCTCCTATGGAGGTTCTTCCTCTATGAGAGCTCACCATACACCTCCACCACCATTTTTAACACTTCCTCCACCATCTTAGAGTAGTTTACAAGAAGAAAGGAGTGATCTTAGGACCAAAACCGAGCTAGGAAATCAAGGAGGGCTTGGAGGAGTTTTTTTCAAGGGTTTTTCCTTTAAACTCATTTCTTTTTGTATAACTTGTTTTCTTTGATGTAATCACCAATTTGGGAATATTATAAACCTACACTTGTGCCAATATATATATGATTGTTCTTATATTTGTTTGGGTTTTGTTTTACTCTTTGTTAATATCATGATTTAAACTCTTATTGTGAAATCCATGTGCGTGGAGGGTCAAAATTGATATGTATGCATGATTGGGATTAGGAGTCGAGTAATTTAATGTAGGAGTAGATTAATTTAGCTTCCCACAAGTGTTTGTATGTTAATGAATGGCCAAAATACCATGTATTGAGTGATTTGAGTGTTAGGGATTTTAGCCCCAAAGAGTAGAAAATATTTAGTTCATGCATTTAGTTGCTAAATTGGCCTTGGTTCACATCCTTGTGCTCAATGGGTCTTTTTAAGACACATTTGCCTATCCTTGTCCGGATTGGGTAATGAATTGATTTTGGGAAAATTCTCAAATCAAGAGGGTGAACCTTTAACCTAAATTGAATGGTCTTAATGTATAACAATCAACTTATTTGCACATTAGTGTTGGGTGAACTTGTTTCCATTTTTAGCCATCCTTGAGAGATTGATGAAACTGAATCCTTGACTTAGTAGTAAAGACAAACCGAATTCCTCTTGTGCTTATGTAGTAATATGGATATTTAGTGTGCTTAATGCTTTCACTCGGTTAGCCACCTTGTGAATGACATTTAGGGTGTGTGTTATATATCACGTGGTTCGCATTTATATGCTCATCGTGGTATCCTCTACATTTGACCAGTAAGTTGAGAGATCACTAGGCTGGCGTGTAGAGCTCGTGTGTGTGTCCCACCATCCTTAATGGATTCATTCTTATGCATGAATGCAATCTCTATGCACTCGAGAGAGGGTAGAGATTAATTAAGGGGACACGAGTATATAACATACGTGTTGTATGGGTATCTCGTATTCTTGATGCTTTCACTTGATTGCCATCCCGTATTTGGTTAGCCGAGTGGATGAATCATTGGCTGTCGTATGGCCCACGCGGTTGCCCATTACATGCTCAACTAAATGTCTTATGTATACGAACAGAAAGTGAGAATATCACTAGGCTAGCGTACATGGGTCTTTTGTGTGTTCCACGGCACTTAATGAATCCATGCTTTGTGTGGATGTGATCTCTAAGATATCGAGAGAGATTAGAGATCAATTAAGTGGACACGAGCCTATGATATACTTGCACACTTGAGGGACTAGATGAGTCTAGTGCTTAATTAGGAGGATTGTCATGGTTGAGTTATTTCCCTAGCGTATCCACATTTCATGCATCTCTCCATTCCATCCTATCACTGTACATAATTATTTATGTAGTTTGTTGGTTAGTTTAGTATTTACTTTCCGCATATTCTTTTTGTATACGTAACACACGATTCTGCTCGGCGTGTTGTATAGCTAGAACTAGAAACGGTCGATGAATCCCACCTCCATGTGGAACGATACCCTCGCTTGCCGCTTTACTAGTTTTTATTAACTATAGAGCACATTACGTAGGACTTCTTATAAATATCTTTTTGGTATCCGCAATTCCCTAACGACAGAATAGCGGGGTATCATGATCATATAGGACTGGGCCACGATTTATATGAGTCTCTCACCAAGATTAGTTACACGATGAGATTCATATTCTTCGACAAATGATGGTTGTATATGTGTGATCTTAATCCTGAGTGTCTTACTAACTCTTTCTTGTTAGATCGTGGTTTTTTGATATACCATGGATGAGATCGAATGAGATTCCAGGTCAATATGCCCTGTATGTTGGAATCGCGGTTTGGCTTGTGGTTGGGAATGTTTAAGCACAATAGTGGAATCTACTCCTTCTTACGAGAAGTAGATAGTAGTTTCTTTAAGGGTTGAACGATATGAGTACTCCCTTGCTTCCGTAAGGAAAAATGATTAGTTGTTCATTAGAGAATCAATTGTACTTAATGGAATATATATAATTGGAGGGGTATAACAGACATTTTGACCCAGCTTAATTTATGAACTACTGTGGAGGATCATACCATATGTAATAGCTTTATCAGTGGACACCGATCTTGTTTTGGTTTGTGTAATACATCTACAGTGCAAGAGTGAAGCCTCGGGTTTTTAGTGGAATAACTCTGAGATTAATAATCGTGAAATATTAATTAAAGAGTTTAATTAATTATTTCTAATGATTATTGGAGCTCAAAACTGTGGGTCCATTTGGACCCCTTGCTAGCCCGATTGTTTAAGGTAACAAGAGACACGGTCAATTAATTGGATTGTCCAATTATTTGTGTTATGAAAGTGACACAATAATTCAGGGATTAATTGAATAATGAGATTATTTAATTAATAAAAATAGAATAATGAGATTGTTTGATTGATACATTAATGATAATTAATTACTGATTAGAGGTTGTTGATTCAAACCATGACTAAAATAAAATAATGAGATTGTTTTATTTAAGTCCCTTATTGTTTTATTTAAGTCAAGTGTTTCAATCTCAGTGAACAGGATTATGTGGGATTGAGAATTCTACTATCCCATTGTCACTAAAATACTATATGTCCTATTTAAATATATGAGATATATATTTGGAGAGATTTTAGTATCCAGTTTAAATATATGGAGATATATTTATATAACTAGGAGACTGAATGGTTGAATCACGAACTGAAGAGATCAGTGAAATACATGAGTGAGAGCATCACCCTTATAATCAATAAGGGTGACTCATGGCCAATTAATCAAAAGCAATAAAAGATATGAAGTACTCATTAAAGCACCACTAATTGTTAGGTAAAGAATAAACACTTTCATTTTATTTATTACAACAATGAGAACTTTCTTTCTGTTTAGTAAAAGAGAGAGCACTCTGCCTATTAAACAAAAGAAGAAAGTTTGGTATGCATAATCATTCGGCTATACCAATGAATGAAAGCAAAAGCAAATGCATTTTATATTATGATAATGGGGAACTAATGCATTAAAAAAAGAAAAGTTGATAAACACTGCACATATTTTAAAGGAAAGCAAAAGTCATTTTATTATAGAATAAAAAGAAAGAGCACTTATAAAGGAAGCTCTTTCGTTCATCTTGACTTATAGCTTTTCATTCATACTTTGCCGAGAGAACAAGAGAGAGAGAGAGAGAGAAAAATAGTTTTTCTATATTCTTTCTTATCAATTTGCTTAAGTTACTTGGCCAAAAATAGGAGAAGAGAAACAAAAGAGTTTTGTTTCTATGTTCTCTGCTCTCTAGTGTAACTTCCATTTAATTCCATGAAGTCTGTGATGCGCCCATACATGGTTACCGGATCACGGGTTATAGTGAGGAAGATCCGGTGGTAACAAATTGGAATAAAACACAAAGAAAACGAAGGAGTTGGCATCAAGGGTATGTTCTAACTTCTCCTATTTATTCTTATATATCGTATTGGTTATTTACTTTGTTACAATTTTTTAAAATCCGATTTCCGCTGCCAACATAAAATTGATCCCTCAGACTAAGACATGCAACACAAAGAAATGACTCTGTATTCGTCTATGGAAAACGACTGTTTAACTCTTGAAGTTACACATCTATCACAACACAAAATAAGTCAACTCCATAATGATGCATATCCTTGATCCCTTAAGTTTTACGTCTTGATCTACCTTGAAGTATAAACATATCATCCATGTTAACAACTCTGATTCTATGCTTTGCACAAAAGGGAGAAACCTGACTTAGACAAGAATCCCACACATTCTCTCTCATTGTTTGAGGTCGTTCCTTACTTACTTTTACCAAGATCATGGCATTCACAATATCTTGATCTTTCTTCTGTAATGTTTGTGACAAATCTTTTGTAACCTCCAATATTGTTTTCATTAATTAGAGACTAAAAATAAAATCATCAAATGTTTCGATTGGATCCAATGAAATCTTTGCTTCATATTTTTGCTCTTAATTTTATCCATTCTCTCTTAACATCTCAATTACTTCAACAATAGATGAGAACATGAAAATCATTCGGAGTATATTATTGTAATGTGAACTGCAACATGTATCACCTTGCTCTTTGATGACTAGTTTCTTGATTTAAACCCTGCTTCAAAAACTTTAGTTGCTTGTTTTTCTCGAAGAATATATCATGGCTTTTTTATCAGATGATCCAATAACATTCACCACATAAGTAATTTGATATAAAAAAGTACTAGTAATATTTGTATTAGTTGTGGCACATAAGTAATCCCCCTTGCCTCATTTCCCCAATTTCCCCCAAAACCTTTTTCTTTTTATAATTATTCAATTTTCCAATTTTCCTTATTTTACCCTAAGTATGAATACTCATTTGTATTTTGTTAGATTGTTTTTTTTTTGCATGTTATAAACATTAAACTTTTATTTGATTTTTTTAATTGAGTTTTTACTAAGTAATTTTATTTGAATGAGTAAGTCTTAGTAATTATTTTTAATAAAACGGAATCAAATGAGGGAAACGAGGGAAAATGTGGACAAATTGGGGACTAGGGATTGGGAGAAATAGGGGTAATGGGGGAGGATCGTGATACCTTCTCCTAAACATCTCCATCTTCATTTTTCCTAAATGAGGAAACGAGGAGGGCTGAGGAGATGGATATGGGTCTGGGGAGGATTGGGATACCTCTCCCCAAACAACTCCATCTTTATTTTATTCTAAATGGGGAAAAGGGGAGGAATGGGGGAAAAGGTTGGGGAATGGGGATGAGGATGGGGATGGGAGAACCCATATTCATCCCCATTTCCCCAATTGTCATCAAGAGATCTTCAATAATTTTATAATGTCATTTTTACAATTTCCACTTGTAACGATAGAATTCACATTATTGATACAAATAAGTGCATTCTATTGAAAACCAAAGCATAAATATATAACAATATGTAACAATAATAAATTGATAGATGATAGAATAAATTGAGCCAGAGGAAACTTTTGTTTATACTCATTTGAATACGATAAGCTGATTGCTTTACAACTTCATACATTTACAATAGAATCCATTCTTATTACAAGGAAGGCAAGGCAAGGGGTGATTATTGCAATTTGCTATGGTGTATGCATTATTGCATTGTTGTCTCACGCATAGCTTTGATTTCTCACTTATAGGCTTGCCGCCCATGCCAATATTTTGACACCTAACCATGGTGATTCATTGTTAGGTCGATAAATATTCATATTTGAGACCCCTAATTCCTATATTTTATGTTATGTTCTTGAGTGAAATTAGATTTTTTTAACATGTTTGTTGAGAATGTATAGAAGATAGCACTTGAAGTGAGTTTGGAGATTAAAAATGTGATTTTAGAGAAGTTTGGAAAATTACCTATGCAGCACGTTCAACTTGTGAAGACAATAATTCCTTCCTAAGATCAAACTAGGTGGAGATCTACATACATTTGGAAATCCCTGAATGTCTAGTTTCCGGGAAACTTTACGGTTCACAATTCAGAGTTTTTACAGCCGATTTAGTAACAGGAGGTCAGAGTTGGAAAAGTCAACAGTGGCCTAGGCCATGGCTTGTGTGTAGCAATTTACGTAGCGGCTAATTCTAGAGAAATTCTGCGGTTTGGACCGTGGTTGACCTACGTAGCGTCCCAAACCGCAGTGGAGAGTATTTTTGTCGGAAAATCACTCCGAATTGGTCCAGAATTGTCCCAAAACTTTCCAAATAAAATCATAGTGACTCTAGAAGACCAAGACATATGTGGGAAACTTTCTAAACTCAAATTAGGAGTCAATCATCAAAAGTGGAAATCCAAGTTAGGAAAGAATTCTCATTCCTTGATTCATTTTACTTTCCCACTTGGTGAGCTTCCTACAACAAAGCGAATTAGAAGTCCACAAGGAGAAGTCGCCTATAAATATCAAGAGTTTTCTACAATAGAGGGTACGGAGTTGGAGATTGAAGATTGAAGACTCCATCAACATTATCTTCTTTCTACCTTTCTTTAGATTAGATGTTTTTATTTTTTTTCTAGTTTTTTTTCTAGCTAATTTTCTTTATTGGTTAGGGCTAATTTGAATCCCTAAACATGAATTCAATTCCATAGACAAGTTTTGTGTTTTGATGAAGTATTATTTTTCTTATATGATGATTTCAATTTCTCAATAAGAATTGTTTTTCTATTATCTTTATTTCTTTGATTGGCCATCTTATGAGCATGATTTTAGGATCTATGTTGAAAGGGTACAAGTCTGACACCATACAAATCTATCCTTTGTTTGCAACAATTAATTGAATTATGACCCAATTAAGGGAAATTGATTCATGAATTACTTATGATAGATACCATGTTTAAGGTTTCATGTGATATTCATATTTTCTTCGTTCTTAATGGATTCCCATTATTAAATCTAGTAAATTCCCGTGCTAGGTTATAATTTGGAATATATGTATTTATGTAGATGTCATGTAACTTATATACTAACTAAGAGAGAATCAATACAACTTGAGTGGGATGCCAACACCTTGTTGTGAATATCTTCATCATGTTTTATTATTTTTCCACTTCATTATTGTCTATGGATTGGATGATTGTTTAGTAGTGTATAGAATATCCTAAATAGAGTTTTTCCATATATTTTCCTTGAAAATACACAAAGTGTGTCTAATACAACTTAGAGGGGGGTGAATGAGTTGTTAATTGATTACTTAACAACTTTTTTGATTAGTCAACTTTAATCACAAATAACCCAATACAAACATACAACAAAAAATCAAGTAAAGTGCGGAATGTAAAGAACACTTGGTTTTAGGTGGAAAACCTTCGACAAGTTAAAAACCACGAGATTAGCTAACGCTAGCCAATCAGTCACAGAATCCACTATTTGAATAATTGTTTACAACCTAAGTTGACCACTTAGTCACACTTCAAGATTCGTAACACAATATATTCTACCCCTCATGCCTTTACTAGTGAGCCTTGACAAAATGCTTGCCAACCATACCTTGGTTGCAAGACTACACTTGCTTGTACACTACACCTTGTAGTCACAAGACTTTAATTCAATGAAGAGAATAAATGTCTAAGTGTGAATCATGAAAATGATTCTTCAATGCAATACAATGTTAGACAAACATTATATGCTTAATTTGGGATTTAAAGACAAGTCAATAAACTCTAATTATCAATGTCTAAATGAATACTCATAAAGACCTAGCTTGATGGCATAAATGGCTTAACATCCTAGCTATCACAATCAATCACAATGACCTCAATCAATTAATAGAAAGTCTCACAATATACCCAATATATATTCAACATATATTCATTGTAGAGACAAGCAATTAATCAATCAATAAATGCAATCTTAGAGTAATATCTATCACAAAACAACCTCAATCAATTAATAACAAGTGAGCCACGAAATTATCACTCAATGTTCATCATATAGTCACCAAAAATACTTAACAAAGTATTTATCATCTAATCAAAATATATTCAACAACACATTCATCAATGGATAATAATCAAGCATTTAATCAATAAATAAATGCAACACCAAGGTCAAGAAACATCAACAAGTGAAATGAGATGAATATGATGTTACCTAGTCAAGAACTTGAAGACCCATGTCATGTAGATGATGAATGATGAAGATTGTGATGGATTTAAGGTGTTTGAAGAGTTAGAAACTCAAGCTATGAAGCTTTTTCTCACTAGAAACGAACTCTCTTTCTTGGTTTTTGATTTCCAGAGAACTAGGTCTGAAAAGGGAAGAAGACGATGTATTTATAGAGGGAAACATGAGCTGGGTGAAAAGACAAATTTGCCCCTGAAAGTTTTCGTTCGGCAATCAATTCGGCAGTTACTCCGACCGCTAATTCAGCCGCCGAATTAGACCAGAATCTTCAAGTATGATTCTGCGGTCAGTTCGGCAGTTAGTCCTGGACCACCGATTAGACCGCCGAATGAAGACATAATTTTTGTTTTCAAACGGCGGTTCATTCGGCTGCCAGGATGACCACCGAATCAACCGCCAATTCCCAAAAGTGGGGAATCTTCATGGTTGATCAAATGCGCTGAAAATAAGCACACCATCATCCATGCGCGAACATTTCTGAAAAACTATCGGAAAACAAAATACACAACAAACCACACATAAATCAACCAAAGAAGTGCTTGTGTGAGTTGATACATAAATGCACACAATCGAGGAAACACAAATGAAAAGTGATATGAGAATGCATGTAAGTGTTTGTGTACCTAATCTCTTCAAGAATCAAGTCAAGTGAATTACCTTTTGCTCTTGCACTCACTCTTGAAGTCACGGAAATGCTTGGAAGCTTTGACAACGGAACCTAAGCTACCCATTACAAAATCATCCCCAATGTGGTATGTCATAAAATAAGCCAATTACAAAATAGAGGTTTTTACATTCCTCATTATTTTTTGATGCATTTTTATTATTGTTTTTCTTTAGTTTTTATAACCAAACCAAAACCCCATTCGTGTGTGTGCGTTTATAGTCTTTGTTTTCCTAGTTTTAGTTAGATTAGAGTCTTAGAGTGTCTTAGATATAAAGTCAATATTTTTGTAGGTAATTAATTCTCTGTGGGAACGATCCTTGCTTGACCAATGTGCTATTTTATACGATTTGTACACTTGCAAGGTTTTTTTTTTAATTATTTTTTTGCCTATTTGGTAACTAACAAGTTTTTGGACTACTTCTATAATATTTCTCCTTGGATTTTCACCATTTTAATGTATATGAATTTTCTAGGGAAAACCTAGTGGGACAAAAACCTTTGCAAAATCTATACAATGATCATCTGGATCTTGTGACGTTGGATGTGTTCAAAACTACCTCATTTAAAACCTTATCAGGAAAACCTAGTATGACAAAACCTGATCGAAAGGAAAAATAGTATAATGCATATATGTCCAGGATTAAGGTTTTCTTCAAACATTTGTTCACACGTATACTTTGTTAGGAAAAACCCAGTGGAACAAAAACCAAAGCAAAGATATCCATTGATCTACAGGATCAAAGTATAATGATCTTCTGAACCACGATAACATATATACTTTAATCTACTAGATCAAAGTAATACATACAATGATCTTCTATATCAAAGAAAAATATATATCATGATCTGCTGGATCTAATGATTTTTGGGTGTGCTTAAAGAATTGTCTCATTAAAAACCTTATCAAGAAAACCCAATGGGACGAAAACTTAATCAAAGGGAAAAAGAGTATAATGCACTGATGCCCAAGTTAACTAATATATTTCATTCGATATACTCCCCCTAAAGGAACATTCCCCTTGGTAAAAATTCTGTTGAAAACAATCTTCTAGATTGGTCATGAGCTAACACATATTGATGTTTATTTTATAAAATGCAATAACATCATAAATAATTGGAGGATATAAAAGTGGAGGTCTTGCTTCATGGAGCGCCATGAAATTGATGTGCCACTGATCAGTCCTTTTATATATGTAATTTTGGCCCCAATATTTTCTTTCCCATATCATTCATTTCAAATTCTCTTTTCAAGTACGCAGCAATTTTCAAGAGCTCTCCAGGAACCCCAATTAAATTCATATTATCAAATATCAACATAAACTGTGAATATAGTAAATTTAGATTCCGATTTCTTTATGAAACCACATTGGTATATAATATAATTATTATACCCTTCGCTTATCAGATATTCACTAAGACAGTTATACCACATCTGTCCTGGTTGTTTTTTTTAATCCATATAATGATTTTGTAGGTTTATCAAATACATATTACGAGATCTCGATTTATATATATACACACACATAGATATAAACACACACATACACGCACACACACACACACACACACACACACACACGCGCGCGCACGCACGCACGCACGCACGCGCGCACGCACGCACTCACGTGCGCACGCACTCACGCACGCGCGCACTCACGCACGCGCGCACGAGCACGCACACACACACACACACACACATGCGCGCGCGCGCGCAGGCACGCGCACGCACGCGCACGCACTCACGTACGTACGCACGCACGCACTCACGCGCACGCGCACACACACACACACACACACGCGCGCACACGCGCGGGCGCACACACACACACACACACACATATATATATATATATATATATATATATCAATTTTTATGAATTTTGATCTAAATTATTTTATGGATGATACATTCGTGGAAATCTATGTAAGAATAAAATTTGAGAATGTTTTAAGCACTAGAACTATTTTTCTTGAATTTTCCTATATTTCGTCCATTTTTCTGATACCTTCATATTTAAAAACAAAATTGGGAAATATAATTATAGTGCTTGCAAATTTTTCAAATTTTGTTCAAAGGTAGATTTCATTAAACTTATTATTCACAAAAAAATTTAGATCAAAATTCATTAAAGTCGATGTGATTTCATCAAGGTCCTTACTGAAATTAATATAAGAGATCCATTATGAGAGACTCACTTTATATATATATAAAGCGAGTATATATATATATATATATATATTTATATTTATATTTATATTTATATATAAAGCAAGTCTCTCATAAGGGATCCCTTATTTTAATTTCGGTAAGGGCATTGATGAAATCACATTGATTTTAATGATTTTTGATATGAATTTTAATGTGGATGATAAGTTCATTGAAATCTACTTATGAATAAAATTTGAGAATTTTTCATGCATTATAACTATTTTTCATGAATTTTTCATATTACACTCATTTTTTCGATGCCTTCATATTTAACAAATTCAGAAAAAATAGTTTATTGCTTCAAAAATTCTCAAATTTTATTTATAGGTAGATTTCAGTAAAGTTATCATCCATAAAAAATTCAGATCAAATTCCATAAAAATCGATGTAATTTCATCAAGGTCCTTACCGAAATTAAAATAATTGATCCCTACATATATAAACGGCTAAGTTGATGTTAACATCAATGTTTTTGGACAGTTATATGAGAGAGAGTTGGTTTATTTGTATTTCAATATTTTTTTGATTGTCTAATTGTCTAAATGAGACAATAAACCTAGTTATTAAATAAAATAAAATCATACCCTAAAGAATAAAATTATTGTTGACGGTGATTTTTGGTAAGTCAACCGGTCAATGTATAGATGCGACATTCTGAAAATAAGAAAGAAAAAACGATGAGAGAAGATTTACGTGGTAAAACTCCAATAACGGAGAAATATCCAAGGTTGCCGCTTGGTGACGTGCATTTTGTTGTGTATGCAATATCAAAACAAATTTATAAAACCCACAATGCACTTAAACTGTATAAAACGAGTATATGGTAAGCTGAGGTATCGTTCCTCAGAGATCGAGCAATATTTATGACTAATTCTAAACTCTAGTACTAAATGCAGTGAAAGTGAAATGATAAGGTTGTTGATTGAAATTGAAATAAAATGCAACTAAATGAATACTAACTAAAATGCAACTTAGATAGTAGGTGATAATAGATGATCAATGACTTAGGAATTGATGGATCCATTAAAGTAAACTATGGGCAAGATGAACTCTCATTGATGAACTTTAATCACATGTAACCAAACTTGTATAGCTTAGTTGTATATCACTCATGAGTTTCCAATCTAGAGTGTAATAATTAATTCATTAATTAAACAATCACATCATTTAATTAATTGCCTGAATAAAATTTTTGTTACTTTCATAACATAATTAATTGGACCATCCAATTAATTAACTGAGACTATTGTTATAATCAACATTCAGGGCTAGCAAGGGGACTGATAGACCCACAGTCTTGAGCCCTGATGGATCCATAGTCTTGAGCTCCAATAATCCTTAGAAAAAATTAATTAAACTCATTAGTTAATATTTCATGGTTATTAACATCGGAGTTACTCCACTAAAAACCCTGAGGTTGCATTCTCGTAACTGTAGATGGTTTTACATAAACCAAAATTCAGTCCATCGATATAGCTATTACATATGGTATGATCCTCCACAAGTAGTTCATAATTAGAGATGGGTCATAAAGTCTGTTATACCCCTTTAATTTTATCTTTTCAATTAAGTACTATTGATTCTCTAATGAACAATTATATCCCTCATTCCTTTACGAAAGAATGAGAGCGCTCTTAATTGTTCAAGCCGCAAATCAACCCTTAAGGGAACTACTTCTCTTCTTCTCGCAAGAATGAGTAGATTTTCCTATTCCGTACAGATCTTCCTAGCCACAAGCCAAACTGCGGTAAATCAAAAACCACGATCTAACTTGAAGGAGTCAATAAGACACTCAGGATTAAGATCACCCATATACAGCCATCATTTGTCGATATATATGAATCTCCCCATGTAACAGATATTGGTGAGAGATTCATATAGACCGTTGCCCAGTCCTATGTGATCACATCATATAAGGTTCCTCTATTCTTATATCACTATATGAGTAGTCTTGGGTAAGACCATCGTACATTACGGAATAGACCGCGGATATAGATTAACCACAAATAAAGTACCCAACTTTATTTGCTCTTTACGGACTCTTTAGATTGAATGTCTCAAACTGAATTCCTCTGTTTATGACACTCAAATACTCAATTTGAGCTTACATCCAACAATCTTGGATGTTAAGCACATATGATATAAAAGTATGAGACATAAAATTAGAATGAAAAGACTACTTCTTTTATTTATAATTTTTCATCATTTACAAAATACATGCTTTAAGGGCAAAACCCCCAACACCTGGGCCACCACAGGTGTAGACAAGCTAATACAGAGAGGTCAAATTGGCAGTTGTTGTTACGTTGATTTCCTATCTAGCGGCGTCTTCATTGACTCTCTATAAGGACGACTGGACTTGCTGGAATGTGTATGGGGAAATTTCTAGGGGAATGTCTGTGGCAGTTATTGCGGCTTGATCGGTTGAAGTTGGGGTCGCGGAAGGTAGATCTCCTCCAGCGACGCTAGCGTTTATAGGACCAGAGTTGTTGACACCACATGGGGTACCAACGTCATGTGGAGACTGACTTCTGTCTCTACTATTCACCATGCTGTTGTTTCACGAGTTCTCGTAAGGTTTGGTCTAGCAATTTAGCAAAAGTTATACCCCCTCCTCTTGGCGCCAATTATTGATTGTGATTTTTGGGTCTACATAAAGTTGATCACGCATCCAATAAACAATTGCAAATTGTTAACAATGTTATGGAAAGATCAAGAAGGAAAGAACATGCAAAAATACGATTTTACGTGGTAAAACATGTAAGTGCCTCTTTTATGATTGGCTTATTTCATTGACAAAATCACAATTGGGGTCATATATTGTAAAGGGTAGATTAAGAATTGAAGATCTCTCATCATCAAGGCATTGGACTCCAAGTGCATCAAGGAAGGTAAATTACTGGACTCCACTCCTAATTGAAGAGATGTAGTTGCACACACTCACCTGCATGCATCATATTCTTGTTTACATAAATTTGAATGATGCGTTGTATGCCATTCATCACTCTCCACACTTGCACATTTTGCATATAAGTTAGTGTGTTAAGGTTGCCTGGAAAAGAAGATTTTTCTCTTCACCGCGGTGCAGGTCGCTAGCTAGGTACCTGCCTCAGCCGCAGTCCCAGCAGCGGTTGGTTCTAGAAGGTGCATGCTTTGAGGACTGTGGTTTGTGCACTTGTACTCACAGCAGTCCCTGCAGCTGTATTCATCAGTAGGCCCCTACTGCCTAGACCGAGGCCTGTGCATATGTACGCACAGCAGTCCCAACCATGATGTTGTCCAGACGGTGCACTGCTGTGTGTACCACGGTCTGGACAACTTGCCTGAGCCGCGGTCCGGTAAGCGGTATTGACGGGATTTTTTTGATGTCCTTCAAAACGATGTCATTTTGTCCAATGCTTCATATATATATATATATATATATATATATGTTCTTTTCCATTCTTTGCCTCTTTAGAGCTTCAGAATCTATTCTCTCTCATTCTTTTTAGAGCTCAAGAGTGACTTGCAAGAAAAGGTAGCAAGAAACCATTTTTATTGTCTAAAACCCAATCACCCATCATTCATTCATGGTTCAAGCATCATCTAGGTTCATCTAGGATGTTTCCAAGCATGGGTCTTCATCAACATAGTTTACTTGGTAAGTAGAACACCATTCTCATCCATCCTTGTGTTCTTGCTTAACAAGAAATATCTTTTATACTTGTTTGCATCTAGATTAGAATTTTTGTTACAAATAGAGATTTTTGTTGATGTTTGGGTTGTTGTATTATGATAGTATTTCATATAGGAATGCTTTGATTTCATATAGCTAAGGTATGAGCATGTCATATAGCAACATGATATCTAGGAATGTTCTACATGTCATTATTAGTTTCCAGATAAGCATCAAATGTGTTGACCTAGCATTTATGCATTTAGAATATTTTTCATATTCACATTAGGTTGTATATCTCTTCTATTAAGAGTTGAGTCTTGTATGTGCGGTTGGTAGTGTACAAGCAAGAGCCTAAAATCACTATTAAAGGCTCGCGGGTAGCAAAGACTGATTGGTAACCTAATAAGTGTGATGTGATCAACCTAGGTTGTAATCATATTTGCAAGTAGTGGATTTGAGGATTCGAGTGGCTTTTAAGCCCGTGAGTTTTTACCCTATTGGGGTTTTCTCATGTAAAACAAATCATTGTGCCTTTACTTTACTCTCTGTATCTTGTTACAATGATTGTTTGTTAGGGTTTGTTGTGATTAATTTTGACTAATTGACTAACCAAAAGATGGAAATTAATTTAGTTAAAAACCTATTCACCCCCCCCCCCCCCCCCCCTCCCTCATCTAGGCTAGTTTAATCACTCTTAGAGTATTTTCAAAACCCTAGATTGGGAAAACATTCATGGTTGCCGGTGACGGCGAGAAAATAATCCACTATGTATGAGATAATTACACGTTTTAGTTCTCTCTATCTTTCGAACTGTTGTCTTCTAACCATTACATAGTGGATTTATACATGCATAGAACCCTAATTCTTGATACACAAGTAAGGAAAGTCGATGACACTTAATGAAATTCTAACTTGTCGGAGTCATGAATATCTTCTTTCATATTTTTCATCTCTTGTATTTTGAATGCATTAGACCTCTTGGCTAATCTGGACTCTAATATCTCTAAAGTTTATTTCCTTATGAAAGTATGCTTCAAGACACCTTACTTGAGTAGGACTCTTTCTCTGCGTATTTGAGTCGTGGTTGCATTGAATTCAACATTTTTTATGTGTCGTTTAACCGACCGCCTACTAGACCTGACCGGACTTCACTATCCCCGACTGGTTACATGACCCCGATCGGATGTCTTAACCCGACCAGCTTAGTGATTCAGACCGAATCACCTTCACCTGATCGATGTAACCAACTCAATTGAGTTATTCTTACCTGATCATCTATGTATTCCGACCAGCTCATTGAGAAATCATCTTTGGTCAACTTAGGTTGGTTTAGTCTTGTTGACTTTTGTTGACATGGCATCTCTGACTACCGTGAACCCCGGTGATCATGCTGACCTGTCATTTTTCCAGATTTTACCAATAACATCTCTCGATTAAGGAATCTGAAATCCATCTATTACTCTCCATTGGTAATGGTAGAGCAGTTGTGTCTCATAGTTAAAGACCCATTAAGCACAAGAACATGGAACCAAAGCTATCCTAGCAAGGTTATGCATAAAACAAGCTTTTCCCATTCAATTGAGCTAATAGTCAAGATTATGCCCCGAATGGTCATCCAAGCACAACCCTAACTCTCATTCACTCTTATCATTCCAAACATAGCATTTTGAATAATCTATCAACATACATACACAAATGAGACATTTGATTACAATACTCCTATATTAAGTTATTCTACTCCTAATCTCATCCATGAATACACATTAATTAATAATCCTCCATACAAATGAATATCACAATAAGAGAATTAATCATCAATAGTAAAGAATAGAACAAAACCCGAATCAAATAAAAGAACAATACATACATAAATTAGCACAAGTGTTGATTTACAAATATTCCCAAATGGGGTTACCCATCAAAGATAGGAAATACAAAGAGAAAGAGTATAAGAGAAAACCTTTGAAGAAACCTCCTCCAAAAGCTCTCCATCTCCATTGAATGTTGCTTGGCTCATTTTTGGCCTAGAGAGCCCTCATTTCCCCTTTGAGTCTGCTCCAAAGACAGATGAAAGAAATGTATAGGTGTTGGTGGTGAGCTTCCCATGGAGGAGGATCTCTATAGGAGCTTTAGAGCTCCTCTCTCTCTCTTGATTTGTGTTGAAAACCTAAGAAAAGGGTTTCTTAGAACAAGAGTGGTGTTTTTGGATGTTTAGAGAGTGGTATCTTAAGACAAAAAAGAGAGGTATTTATAGTGGGGAGTGTTAGGGCAAGAGTTGGGTATGAAAAGAGACCAATACCTCTCTGAAAAATTGGCCGAAATACTGGTTCGAAACCGTGCCCGGAAGTCACGTTTTTCACTGGAATTCACTGCGGGTTCGTTGTGTGGGTTTATTCCCGCACTAGTAGGTACTTGGATTCCAGAGATATGTGCGGTTCGTTTTATGCGGGAAAGAGAGCGCACTTGTGAGCTTGAAGGTTGGCTTACCATGGAAGTTTAAAGGATTTGTAGCCAAGAGATAACATTGCATAAAGGCCTGAAATCGAATGTAATAGAACCGGAGAAGATTAAGGCGTCGATATGGGCATAAAGTTGGCTAAGACATTGCCAGAAAATGAACTGGGAATCCCAGGGTCAATATGGGGTCGAAGCGGGTCTAAACCGGGTCACGCGGGTCTGTAACCGGTTGGCTGGAGGTAGAAGATGATGACGCTAGCATACAGATCCAAAACGCTGCGTTTCATTAATGACGTGGCGTTGATGCCTCTCTTGCTCGACAAATTAGAATATGCGCCCTTGATCTCTTTTTTTTTTCATAGTTTCTTCAATATTGTCCTAAATATTTTATTTTAGCCCCTAATTCTCCTAAATTACAACAATGTCCCCTTTTGCCCTCTTTTCTTCACTTTAGGTACAAACACCTTCATTGAGGGACATTTTCCTGCACTTGGCTAAAACACACGTTAAGTACACCAAAACGCTCGAAAATGAGAACAAAAGACAGGGAAAATGAAGCTCTAAATGTGAATATTTGTAGAGTGATCAGTTGGATAATGTTAAGTTTTAGATTTGTGTTGGCTTGATTCCATAACAAAACTCTTTTTCTTTGTAATGTTTAGTTGCTTAGGTGGTTTGTGATTGGATCAAGCTTCAAAGAAGAAAAGCAACTTCTCATGCAAAGCTCGTCTTTAAGAGGAAAAGTGCTTACTTGAATACTAAGGTATTGAGACTTTTCTTCCTCTTGCAAGGCGTTAGGGCACACACACATTGCATTCATTTGTGTCCCTGCATCGTTGTGCAAAAATTGGTATAACACATTCACACACTTGTTCATGTATGCACATGCATTAGATTTAAAGTTGACAATTTTCATAAATTGCATGTTCTAGAACTATATCTAGGAAATGGCATACTTGTGTGTTTTTGTGTTTATTTGTTTGTGGTTTTATGTTATTGAACTTGAGTTTGGGCTTATATTATGCTTTATTGAGTTCATGTCATTTCGGTTACTCAATCATTTAGTTTTGAGTTCAATCTAGGAAGTTAAGAAACTTTCCGTGTTTTTTATCGTACATGGTTTTCGTCCTTGATTTTCAAGTAGAATTCCATATTTTTTTAGAAAGTTGTCTTGACGTATTTTGTACATGAGGGGAGTTCAAATTTGGAGTTCGAAGGCAGGAGAATGGTCGAAGAACATTTCAGTACGCGAGGGGAGTTCAAGGAAGGCAAAAGGGGCAACCTTGAAACATCTCTCTGTGGAGGAGCTTGGCCTCCACGGAAAGGGTTGCCTTCTGCCCCTGTTGAGGCCACGCGTCTCCAAGGGAAGCAGAGGTGGCTGCCCCCTATTGGCCCTTCAAATTCTTCTTGTTTCCCTCTCCTTTAAATATCATTTTCCCTCTTATTTTTAAATAGAAGTTGTTGGTGGAAAAAAAATTGAGCAGAAATTTTCTCTCTTTCTCAACTTCCAAACACCATAACTCTCTCAAATCAACTTCTATTTTAGATTTTTAAAGTCGAAATTGTTGGTCTTGAAGAGAGGAACAAATCCCAAGACGGGCACATCGTTGAAGTGCCATCAAAAGATTGAACATTTAAGTTTGGCCTCGCAAGCGTGCGAGTCACAGAGACTAGCACAGCGGCAAGCAAGGATCGTTCCGCAGGGAGGTGGGATTCACCGACCGTATCTAGTTCTAGCTATCATTACAACACACCGAGCGGACTCGTGTGTTGCGTATGCAAAAGAATATGGAAAAGTAAATGTCAAACTAACCTAACAAACTACATAAATAAACAATATGTACAATGATAGGATGGAATGGAGTGATATGGAATGTAAATGGTTACACTAAGTAAATGACTCCACCATAGCAATCACATATTTTCATACAAACATGCATAGTCAATATTGAATGTCGTGCTCACTTAATCCTCACCGATTGTCCTCACTCCAGCAACAATCGACTATACCGATATGCACTAGCAACCTATTGTTACATGGTTGCCCGAACTGCACTCGAGTTCATTAAGAACTATGAGACACATAACGATAATACATGCAAAACCGCGTGCAGGCTCTACATGTAGTGGCCAACCTACTAGTGCACGTTGAGTGCTTCTCCTCTCGGTCCTTCACACAACAACCTAAGTTCATTCAAGTGGTGGCTAACCACTCAAAAGCGTTAAGCACTTCAAATGGCCACTCAACCATCAACAAACACATTCAATAAAAAGGCAACAATGCTAGGTTTATATCAATTCCCTAATGAATGAAAGTACACATCAAATAAGAGACAAAAATACAAGGAAAGAAATACAAAATAGATAGAAAGGAGACCCTTCATCCGTAACCGGGAATCGAACACCGGGTCTTCTCGGGTGTCAATCCGAGATGTCCTCACCACTGGACTACTACGGCGTTCTCCAATCTCATGAATGCAGAACCCTCTCAATAAAAGAGAAAGCTCTCTCCTTATTTCTCTAAACTCCCTAAGATGGATGGATATGAATGGAAAACAAGTTCACCTAACACTAATATGCATCAATGCAATTGTTTAACATTAAGGACATTCAAATGAATTAAGGGCTCATCCTCTTGATTTGGGAATTTTCCCTAAATCAATTCATCACCCATTCCGGCCAAGGATGGGCAATTGTGTCTTAAAAAGACCCATTAAACACAAGGATATGAACCAAGGCCAATTTAGCAACTAAATGCATGAGCTAGCCTTTTTTACTCTTTGTGGCTAAAATCCCTAATCACTCAAATCAATCAATACATGGCATTTCAAGTCATCCACCAATCAATCAACAATCATGGGTAACTAAATTCCTATTCTAAATTACATCTACTCCTAAACCTATTCATGGATACATATTGATTTCTAACCATCCACATACAGTACATATCATAATAAGAGCTTAAAACACATAAATCAAAGAGCAAAAACAAAACCCAAACGAATTCATGAACAAAAATACATATATAGCACATATGAAAGGTTTACAATATTCCCTAATTCGGGTTACACATCAAAGAAAACAAGAAATACAAGGAATGAGTAAAAAGGAGACAACCTTTGAAGACAAACCCTCCAAAGAAGCTCCTAGCTTTCCTAGCTCGGAATTGGTCCAAGAACCACTTCTATTTCCTTATAATCTACTCTAAGATGAATGGAGAAGGTGTAAAATGGTGTGGTGGAGGTGTATGGTGAGCTCCCATGGAGGGAAAACCTCCATGGGAGCTTGAATCACTCCTTTGGTTAAGAAGATGGAAGAGATGAAGAAGATGGAAGAAAGGGGTAGAGAAGGGATTGAGAGAGGGGAAGAGATTTCTGAAAAATGAGATAAAATGGGGTATTTATAGAGTTGGGAGGTTAGGGCAAGATTTGGGTGTGAAAAGATAAGTTTGCCCCTCAAAAATGAGCTGGAAAACGAGTTTGACAGTGCTACAGGCGACATGTGAGGCTACATGGGTGAAGTCGCCTCTCAAGTCGCCTAACCCTCTGGAGCAGAATTTTCAGCTTCGCGCACCATTATGGAAATGGCCATATCTTCCTCTAGAAACCCTGGAATTGAAATCTGTAAAAACCGTTGGAAAGTAGACATCCGGGGCTTTCCGAAAATAGGTAATGAGAAACGTAGTTCTATCTGAGGAGGGAGATATAGTCCCCGAAAGTTAGTTGTACTGCACGGCATCCAAATCAGCCCAAATAACACCATAACTCTTCAATTAAGCTCAAATACCTCCCGTAGGGAACATGTACCTACAAAACGCTCACAAACACATTATATACCAAAATATGCTCATAAACGAGAACAAAAGCTAGGAAATGGAGACCTCAAATAGATATATAAATCTGTACGATCAAGTGCGGGAGGGGAGTTCAAGGAAGGCAAAAGGGGCAACCTTGAAACCTCTCCCCGTGGAGGAGCTTGGCCTCCACAGGAAGGGTTGCCTTCTGCCCCTGTTGAGGCCACGCGCCTCCAAGGGAAGCAAAGGTGGCTGCCCCCTATTGGCCCTTCAAATTCTTCTTGTTTCCCTCTCCTTTAAATACCATTTTCCCTCTCATTTTTAAATAGAAGTTGTTGGTGGAAAAAAATTGAGCAGAAATTTTCTCTCATTCTAAACTTCCAAACACCATAACCCTCTCAAATCAACTTCAATTTTAGATTTTTAAAGCCGAAATTGTTGGTCTTGAAGAGAGGAACAAATCCCAAGTTTTTCAGAGTCAAACAATGCTAAGAGTTTTCATGATGATCTCATTTCAGTTCGTGAGACACTGTTTGTAAGTGAATCAATTCTATTTCATTTTTTTCTTTCATGATCTTCTTAGTGATTCTTTTTATATAAGTTAAAAGAAATGTTTAGAATTATTTTGATTCCAATATTAGGATTTGTTATTTACTTTCAAGATTAGTTCATGTGTTTTGATTAAATATCATTTTTGCTAATCTTGAAGAACATGAGTTTGAATCTAGAATATCTTTGTGTATTTGATCTTGATTGTTGATTTCTAGATTTGATTACATGTTTTTTTTTAGAGATAGAACTTCTTAATTGAGATTTTAATTTTTCATGACCTAGTTCTTGATTTTTGTTTTTGCTTGTTGAATATGTTGATAACTTCAAGTGTTAACTTGTTCACTTGATTTCAAAGTTAGTTGTGTGTTTTTCATTGAAAACTTGTTGAAATAACTTTGATTGACATGTTTAGGTTTCTAGATATTTTTAATAAATTAGTGTGAATGCTTAATCTAGATTTCCTATCACATGTTCATAAGGATTAGTTACATTTGCTTGTGAGCTTGGCTTGTACTAAACTAATTCTTCATAGAGTGTGTTTGATCAACTTGCTCTATTTGCTTGTGTTTGCATCATTTGAATCCACTTAGATCATTTGCCGTGTAAAGAGGTTGGAAGTCTCATTCCTTAGAGTGATTCTTTGGATTGAGCATTAGAAGTCACATTTGGAGAGTGATTCTTCAAGTTGTGCATTGGAATTCTGGGCTAGGATCGGGGTGATCCGGATAGCTAAGCAAGGAAGTCTTGGCTAGAGTCGTGAGGACTTGGATAGATAAGCATTGGAAGTCTTGGCTAGGATTGGGGTGATCCAGATAGATAAGCAAGGAAGTCTTGTCTAGAGTCGGGGTGACTTGGATAGATAAGCAAGGTGTCTTCCTAGAGACTTGAGGTCTTGGATAGGAAGTTGGCATAGTAAGTTCACTTGCCCGAGGGTAAAGTAGGTGTTGATAGCTTAGAGAGTGAATCTTGTGTTGATTGCCTCTTGAGTGTGTAACTCCTATTTGTCATAGTGAATTGCTTTAGCCAGTGGTTGTGGTATCAACCCATGGATGTTTCCTCATTTTGAGGTTTTACCAAGTAAAAAACATCTTGTGTTGATTTTTGTTTTTATTGTTTTTCTTTTTTGCTTTGAATTTGTATTGATTCATTCATTGCTTTATTGAATTCATATTGTCTTGTTGAATCAATATACTTGTTAAAGCTTGCTTGTGAAATTGTATATCTTGTGAAGAAAAAGAAATTGTCAGAATTTTGAGGATATACCTATTCACCCCCCCTCCCCCCCCCCCCCCTTCTAGGTATATTTGACACTATTATATTAAGGGGATTTCAGATAACACTTCGAGAATCCAAATGGATACCAGGGAATATCAGAGAGTGGGTGAATACGAGAAGTGAGATCCCAGGGAGATCCGGGGGTGGGAGAACCAATGGATATCTAGGGGAAACCCTGATGGAGATCAATGAAATATATAGGGGTGCACTTAGGGCTGGAGAGATCTATAAGCTGAGTAATATGATGTAAGCTCAGTTGTGAGCTTGGGCTCTATAAGACTCAGTTGTAATTGGGATTTAGGATTAGAGAAAGAATATTGGAGTTGTATAGTTGTAATTGTTGGAATCTAGGGTTACAGATTGCGCAGCGGAAGGTTTTAAATTTTTTGTATGCAATCATTAAACTAACCCATTTGTACAGTAATAATCAAATGAAATAATAAAGTGAAGATTCATACCTACATAGGAGGCTCCTTCACTTTGATACGAACTGCTCCTGATTTGAACCACGTGATCTTCCTTGATATCTCCCGGAACTGATAACAGCGTGTGGGCGCGTCACGATATTCAGGACCTGTATGGAGGAAGAAGAGAAAAATACACAAGTAAAAACAAAAATAAAAGTGTAGCACTTGTGGTCTCACCACACACTAACTTTTTTCTTTTTCTTTTGTTTTGCTTTTCGTTTTTTTTTGCTGTGCACCTTGTGATCACGATCACTATTTTTCTTCTTAAGTAATCTAATTACTTTTCTCTATCATTCATTCGGTTATCAAGTAATCTGATTACTTTTTAAATAAAAATATATATCTCATATTTATTCAAAAGCCAACCGAAAATCTAATTTGATTTTTAAAATTTTTCAAAAATATCTCATATCTTTTAAAAAATTAATTAAATATTTATTTTTGAATTCAAACATTTTAAATTCAATTTCAAATATTGAATTTAAAATAAAATAATCATATTATCTTATTTTATTCAAAATCAAATATCAACTAACACCCTCCATTTAGTGATTAACAACATAATTAAATAATCTTATTATTTAATTTATTTAATCACCATTATTCATTAATTAAATAATCCCATTATTCAATTAATTCCTGAATAAATATGTGTCACTTTCGTAACACAATTAATTGGACAATCCAATTAATTAACCGTGACCCTTGTTACCTAAATCGATCGGGCTAGCAAGGGGACCTAATGGACCCACAGTATTTTGAGCTCCAATAATCCTTAGAAATTATTAATTAAACTCTTTAATTAATATTTCATGATTATTAACTTCGGTGTTATTCCACTAAAAACCCGAAGCTGCACTCTCTCAACTGTAGACGTTTTTACACAAACCAATAACTCTCGGTGTCCATCGATATAGCTATTACATATGGTATAATCCTCCACAAGTAGTTCATAATTAGAGCTGGGTCATAATATCCGTTATACCCCTCTAATCATATCTTTCCATTAAGTACCATTGATTCTCTAATGAACAATAAATCCTACATTCCTTACGGAATTAGGAGAGCGCTCATATTGTTCAAGCCCCAAATCAACCCTTAAGGGAACTACCATCTACTTCTCAATGGAAGGAGTGGATTCCATTATTGTGTACAAACTTTCCCAGACACAAGCCAAACCGCGATCCCAACATACAGAGTATATTGATCGGGAATGCAACTCTGACCTCACCCATGGTATATCAAAGACCACGATCTAACCTGAAGGAGTCGATAAGACACTAAGGATTAAGATCACCCACATATAGCCATCATTAGTTGATATATATGAATCTCATCGTTAAACGGATCTTAGTGAGAGATTCATATAGATCATGGCCCAGTCCTATATGATCACATCATACAAGGTGCCTCCATTCTCATATCTACATATGAATGATCCAGGATAGGATCACCGTACACTTCGAAATGGACCGCAGCTGTAGATTAACCACAAATAAAGTACCCAGCTTTATTTGCTATCTACGGACTCTTTAGATTGCTCGTTTCAAACTGAATCTATCTATATATGACATTCATATACTCAGTTTGAAATTACATCCGGCAATCTTGGATGTTAAGTGCACATGTTATATAAAGTATGACACAAAATGAATGAATATACTACTTCTTTTATTTATGTTCAAATTATATGTACATATTACAAGCTTTAGGGCAAAAACCCCAACAATCTCCCACTTGCACTAAAGCATGTGAGTCATGTCTCGTAACCCTAGACCTTCTAGGTTACCTTCAAACACTTTAGCCGGTAAGGTCTTCGTAAATGGATCAGCATGATTGTCTTGTGAGGATATCTTGGTGACGATCACATCTCCTCTCTGCACTATCTCTCTAATGAGATGATACTTTCTCTCTATATGCTTCCCTCTCTTGTGGCTTCTTGGTTCTTTGGAATTAGCCACAGCACCACTATTATCACAATAAAGTGTGATGGGCTTATCCAGATCTGGAACAACTTCCAGATCATTCAAGAACTTACGGAGCCAAACAGACTCTTTAGCAGCTTCACAAGCGGCTACATATTCGGCTTCCATGGTGGAGTCAGCAATTGAAGATTGCTTTATACTTCTCCACACAATGGCTCCACCACCTAGGGTGAATACTGATCCAGACGTGGATTTTCTAGAATCCCTGTCTGACTGAAAATCAGAATTTGTGTATCCTAACGGGATCAAATCCTATCCTGAATACACTAGCATATAGTTTCTCGTTCTCCGAAGATACTTGAGAATAGTTTTGACAGCAACCCAATGATCTAATCCTGGGTTGGACTGGTACCTGCTGACTACTCCCACTGCATAGCAGATGTCCGGTCTCGTGCATAACATAGCATATATGAGACTACCTACTGCTGATGCATATGGCACACGTCTCATATCCTCAACTTCTTGAGGTGTTTTAGGACACTGTTCCTTAGACAAGAGGACACTGTTCCTTAGACAAGTGAACCCCATGTCTAGAAGGTAAATTACCTTTCTTGGAGTTCTGCATCGAAAATCGCATAAGAATCTTGTCGATATATGATACCTGAGACAATGCTATGAGTTTGTTCTTACGATCCCTTATAAGTTGGATCCCTAGAACATAACTCGCCTCTCCCAAATCTTTCATTTGGAATTGGCTAGCCAGCTAGCCCTTTACATCAGACAACACTCCTATATCATTCCCAATGAGTAGGATGTCATCTACGTATAAGACCAAGAAAACTACTTTCTTGTCAATGATGCGCTTGTAGACACAAGGCTCATCAACGTTTTGCTCGAAGCCATAGGTTTTGATCACATCATCAAACCTTATGTTCCAAGATCTAGATGCTTGCTTAAGTCCATAAATGGACCTTTGCAACTTGCAAACCTTTTGCTCTTGATCTGGAGACACAAATCCCTCTGGTTGTATCATGTATATGCTTTCATCAAGATTGCCATTGATGAATGCAGTCTTGAAGTCCATTTGCCAAATTTCATAATCTAAATAGGCAGCAATGGATAAGAGAATCCGAATAGACTTAAACATGGCTACTGGCGAGAAGGTCTATTCATAATCGACCCCCTCTTTCTGGGTATAACCCTTGGCCACTAGCCTTGCCTTGAAGGTCTCTACCTTCCCGTCTACTCCTCTCTTCCTCTTGTAGATCCACTTACATCCTATGGGTTTTACCCCTATTCGGTAAGTCTACAAGTTCCCAAACTGAGTTAGAGTACATAGACTCCATCTTGAGATTCATGGCTTTAAGCCATTCCTCTTTATCAGGATCTTCCATTGCATTCTTAAATGTCAATGGATCATCCACACTATCAGCAGAGACAAGATCTTGTCCCTCACTTACACCTAAATAGCGTTCAGGCTGTCTCACAACCCTCTCACTTCGTCTAGGTTGTAGTGTATCCTGACTAGGAATTATCTGACTTTCAGATGTTAATGGATTAACAACTCTAGTTGACTGAGTACTGGTCTCACCAGGCTCCAACTCATTTAATACAATTTTAGAACGAGGTTTATGATCACTTATATAGTTATCCTTAAGAAACGTTGCATTTGTCGATACAAATACTTTGTTATCTTCAGGACTATAGAAGTATCTACCTCTGGTCTCCTTGGAGTATCCTACAAACAAGCAGACCACAGACTTGGGATCTAGCTTTCCAGAGTTCTTCAGCACGTGTGCTGGACACCCCCATATGCGAAAATAGTCGTAAACTAGCTTTACGACCATTCCACAACTCTAGGGGAGTTTTAGGAACAGATTTGGATGGCACTACATTCAAAATGTAGGCCGCTGTTTGTAACGCATATCCCCAGAAGTAATTTGGTAATGATGAGAAACTAATCATAGATCTCACCATTTCCATTAGGGTTCTATTTCTCCTCTCCGCGACACCATTCTACTGAGGTGTACTAGTAGCTGTGAGTTGGGACACTATCCCATACTCGACCATAAAGTCTTCAAACTCTTGGTCAAGGTACTCACCACCATGATCTGATCGTAGAGACT
Organism: Dipteronia sinensis; assembly: GCA_033220585.1. Lineage (NCBI taxonomy): Eukaryota > Viridiplantae > Streptophyta > Magnoliopsida > Sapindales > Sapindaceae > Dipteronia > Dipteronia sinensis. The sequence goes on from CM065639.1 coordinate 47,217,793, forward strand.
TGATAGTCTTTCCTAACTGGTTCTCAACTTCAGCTCGGAATTCTTTAAACTTTTCAAATGTTTCCGACTTCCGTTGCATTAGGTAGACATATCCGTATCTCGAGTAGTCATCTATAAAGGTGACATAATACTCATAACCACCCCTTGCTTTAACATTCATAAGTCCACAGACGTCTGAATGTATAAGCTTTAGTGGTTGTTTAGCTCTAAGCCCTTTACCAGTAAAAGGTCTCTTAGTCATCTTACCTTCCAGACAAGATTCACAGACAGGTAAGGTGCCAACCTTTAACTCATTTAAAGATCCGCTTTTTACTAGTCTGTTTATCCGGTCAAGGTTAATATGTGCAAGCCTTAGATGCTAGAGATACGTTTCATTTTCTGGAGAAATCTTATGTCGTTTAGTTTTTGGTTTTTCAACTTTAAACATTTCGGTGTTGAGCAGTGTTGTATGCATTAACGGTCTTAACACATACAAATTATTTTCATTAATTCCTGAACAAATATTCAGACCATTCTTTGCAATAATAACTGATTTATTATCAAAAGAAACAGAATATAATTGTTCTAACAACTTAGAAACGGAAATTAAATTCCGTGTAAATCCAGGAATAAAAAATACTTTGTCCAACAAAATAAAATTATTATTACAAAAACGCAATCTAATTACGCCCACTGCACGTGCCGACACGACATCCCCTGACCCCACTCGCATCGAGAAGGCTCCTCCTCAAGCTGTGTCCAAGAATTAGTCCACTGTAAAGAAGAACAAGCATGGTTAGTGGCCCCTGAATCAACTATCCAGGGTGAAGAATCATCTTCAACTAAACATGACTCAAGAACAAGTAAATCATATTTACCTTTCGCTTTCTTCTTCTTGGCTACCTCCTCCAGATACTGAGGATAATTCCTCTTCCAGTGTCTGACCTTGTCGCATTGGAAACATTTTCCTTTGCTCTTGTCGATGGAGGCGCCTTTCTTTTTACTTTGGGCTTTCTTGGGTTTGGGCTTACCCTTCGCCTTCCCAGTAGACCTCTTCCTCTTGTTATTATTGGAGGAAGATGGTTCAGGCAACATTTGCCTCACCGGTCTTACTTTTGCTGTCCTTGGTCATGGACTCAAAAGTAGCGAGCTCATTGAGCAACTGTGTGAGACTAAACCTTAACTTGTTCATCCCGTAGTTGTTCTTAAACTGATCGAAACTCTTCGGAAGAGTCGTCAGTATGATGCTCACTTGACTGGGTTCATCAATGGCCCCGCCATTGACTTCTGCCGTGTTGAAGTAGGACATCATGCTCAGGACATGTTCCTGAACTGATGTACCTTCCTTCATGCGAACGAGCATAACTGGAACGAACAGCTTCGTGTCGCTTTTGCTCGGAGGGCTGCCCGAACATAGCTTGCAATGACTCCATAATTTTGAATGCTGTAGTCATTGCTTCGTGCTTTGTGACAAGCACGTTTGGCATAGAAGCTAACAGATATGTTCGGGCCTTCTCATCAGATGAGACCCATCGCTGGTATGCCTCACGAACAGTTCGTGTGGCATTGGCAGTAGGCACCGGAGGACATTCCTCCGTAAGCACAAACTTGAGGTCTTTGGTGACCAGTATTGCATTAATGTTAAGTTTCCATTTTGTGTAGTTATCACCAGTTAATTTATCGTTTGCAAGTATTTGTAATAGTGCAGATGACATGGCTGAAAAAACATAAATTAAAGATTCATTCAGTCATACATTCTAAACATGTGCTAATGTTCGGCATAAAATTAAACATGATGCATGAAAATGTTTAATGAACAAGAACAACCTTAAAAACAATGTTTCTATGCCACGACAATCCAACATACCACAAGCAAGTGCCGCCTTAGGGTCGGTCAAATTCTTGCATGTTGGATCGAGACCTTCTCAGTCAAAGGATATACCAGAATAACTCTTATGCCAATATCATTCAACCATTGTTTATTAGGTCAGGTTTTTAATTAACCTATTTAATTAAAACCTTGTGAGTGTAACCCATCATTTCAGATCTCAAGAGCTTAACTCGAGAATTGCCGCCTTAGGGTCGGTCAATCCCGAAATCCCCTCCGAAATCCTATCTGTTAGGAAGTCAACCTTGGTATTGATTCTTATGGAAACCCTCCTTAGGGAGGACGAAAACAAAGCCGCCACGAGGCCCCACTAGAATCTCATAGTGTTGAACTAATGATGGAGACCGCGGGATATAATGTTATATATCCCTCTCCCACTCACTATTTTATATTAAGGGTTTTCTATTAATATTAATGCACCTAGATAAAACTAGATTAAACGGCTAATTTTAATCTAAGCGTCAAGTGCATTAATCACAAATTATTAGAATCCTATTCCAATAACTAATAAACTAAATTGATTTTTAACACTTAAAAAAATTTAGTTCATTAGTGATAATTCAAATCTATGTAAACTGTTTACTAAGACTAGAATTATTATTAAATGTGTATTTACCAAGTTTTAACTATTAAAACTAAACACATTATTTAGGTCCAATTAATATTAGGAGCTTAATCAAATTAATCCTAATATATTTATTAAGGACCCTACTAATCTAAGTATTTAAACTCTTTAATAAAAAGATTAGTAATTAATGAGATTTACCAAGTTTTTAGTCCTAAAAACTAATCCCATTAAAAATAGCCAATTATGTGAATAACTCATTTTAATCAAATTAAAAAAAAATAAACACATAATATAGACGGCTATAATACATGTATGATATATCAACATATATATATATATATGTGTGTAGGCACAACTAATTTAAATGACATGTATATACATGACAATGCTTAATCATCAAATAATTAAAACATACATGAGTTGACCGAGTGTTGTGGATTATTTAACCGAAAAATTAGAATCTAATTACAAAAAATATTCCCAAGGCATCCCTTGGTCTTCTTGTAATTTCCAAGACTTCCAATCTCTTCAGGTCATGTGTGTTGGTAGCATGCGTGGGTAGTGCATGCTCGCTAGTAGGAGTTGTGCGCTGAAGCGCTGGTAGGCCCGCGCTGGTATGCAGGTGCGCTGGACGTTGAGCGCAGGTCATGCGATGCGCGCAGGTGGTAGGGTGCTGATGGCATGCGCTTGTCTGCGATGCGCGCAGGAAGGATTGCACGCTGGTGGCAGGCATCGCTGGTGGCAACACGGGAAGGCATCGCATGTGCTGGTCTGCATGCTCGTTGGTGCGCGCTGGACTACCAGGTCTTGTTGTAATTACAATTTTTTTTTTAATAATACAACAGTAAAAATAAAAAAATAAAAAAATAAAAAAAAATTATACAACCCATAAACACTCTAAATCCACAACACCATAAAAAATTACGATCAACCATGTTTTTAAATTAAACAATTTAATTAAAAACATCATACACTCATAAAAAAAAATATGTGCCTACACATTCATACATATCAGGAGTAATCGAATTCGATTTTACTGTACAAAAATTGGCTCTGATACCAATTGTTGGAATCTAGGGTTACAGATTGCGCAGCGGAAGGTTTTTAAAAACATTTATGCAATCATTAAACTAACCCATTTGTACAGTAATAATCAAATGAAATAATAAAGTGAAGATTCATACCTACGTAGGAGGCTCCTTCACTTTGATACGAACTGCTCCTGACTTGAACCACGTGATCTTCCTTGCTATCTCCCGGAACTGATAACAGCGTGTGGGCACGTCACGATATTCAGGACCTGTATGGAGGAAGAATAGAAAAATACACATGCAAAAACAAAATAGAAGTGTAGCACTTGTGGTCTCACCACACACTAACTTTTTTCTTTTTCTTTTGTTTTGCTTTTCGTTTTTTTTTTTGGCTGTGCACCTTGTGATCACGATCACTATTTTTCTTCTTAAGTAATCTAATTACTTTTCTCTATCATTCATTCGGTTATCAAGTAATCTGATTACTTTTTAAATAAAAATATATATCTCATATATATTCAAAAGCCAACCGAAAATCTAATTTGATTTTTAAAATTTTTCAAAAATATCTCATATCATTTAAAAAATAATTAAATATTTATTTTTGAATTCAAACATTTTAAATTCAATTTCAAATATTTAATTTAAAATAAAATAATCATATTATCTTATTTTATTCAAAATCAAATATCAACTAACACCCTCCATTTAGTGATTAACAACATAATTAAATAATCTTATAATTTAATTTATTTAATCACCATTATTCATTATTTAAATAATCACATTATTCAATTAATTCCCGAATAAATATGTGTCACTTTCGTAACACAATTAATTGGACAATCCAATTAATTAACCGTGACCCTTGTTACCTAAATCGATCGGGCTAGCAAGGGGACCTAATGGACCCACAGTATTTTAAGCTTCCAATAATCCTTAGAAATTATTAATTAAACTCTTTAATTAATATTTCATGATTATTAACTTCGGTGTTATTCCACTAAAAACCCGAAGCTGCACTCTCTCAACTGTAGACGTTTTTACACAAACCAATAACTCTCGGTGTCCATCGATATAGCTATTACATATAGTATAATCCTCCACAAGTAGTTCATAATTAGAGCTGGGTCATAATATCCGTTATACCCCTCTAATCATATCTTTCCATTAAGTACCATTGATTCTCTAATGAACAATAAATCCTACATTCCTTACTGAATTAGGAGAGCGCTCATATTGTTCAAGCCCCGAATCAACCCTTAAGGGAACTACCATCTACTTCTCACAATAAGGAGTGGATTCCACTATTGTGTACAAACCTTCTCAGCCACAAGCCAAACCGCGATCCCAACATACGGAGTACATTGATCGGGAATGCAACTCCGACCTCACCCATGGTATATCAAAGACCACGATCTAATCTGAAGGAGTCGATAAGACACTAAGGATTAAGATCACCCACATATAGCCATCATTAGTTGATATATATGAATCTCATCGTTAAACGGATCTTAGTGAGAGATTCATATAGATTATGGCCCAGTCCTATATGATCACATCATACAAGGTGCCTCCATTCTCATATCTACATATGAATGATCCAGGATAGGATCACCGTACACTTCGAAATGGACCGCAGCTGTAGATTAACCACAAATAAAGTACCCAGCTTTATTTGCTATCTACGGACTCTTTAGATTGCTCGTTTCAAACTGAATCCATCTATATATGACATTCATATACTCAGTTTGAAATTACATCCGGCAATCTTGGATGTTAAGTACACATGTTATATAAAGTATGACACAAAATGAATGAATATACTACTTCTTTTATTTATGTTCAAATTATATTTACATATTACAAGCTTTAGGGCAAAAACCCCAACAATAACAATTTTCTCCATAGTGATATTTTTTTCTCTTGTCGTCTTGACGGCAGTGATTTTTTCCTATTTTGGGTTTTCCACGTAAAATCTTATGTTGTGTGATTAGATTCTCGCATCTATTTTTTGATTAATAAAATTTAAAGGCAAACAATATTAAAAATAAATAAAGTACAATACACAGAAAATAAATAACACTTGATTTTTATGTGGAAATCCTCCAACTATGAAAAACCGCGTGACTACCCTCACTAGCTACTTAGCCACAAAAATCCACTATATGAAAAGTAGGTTACACCTCAATTGATACACAAACTCTCACTCTCGACAATCATAGGTTTTGGTAACATGCCACTCAGCATTCTTGGTTCAATCTTAAGATACCTCTCAGTCCACTACTCTTGGCAGTGAGCAACTCCTAATCTACCATGCGGGCCTTTTATTAAGTCTTGACACTTGCTTGTATAACTACCACTTATAGCTAAAAGACTTGAACTCAAGAAAAGATTTATAATCTAACTGAACAATGATATGTAATGCTTAGTACATATACCCAACACCTAGTTATAATCTAACCCTCAAACAATCTCCATAACTTTATAGATATGCAATAAACGAGAAGTTTTAAAAGCAAAGAACAATTAATGAAAGGAAATTTTATTCTTACCTAACAATGGATACCATTGAAGATTTATGCATGAATTGAACCTTTATGATGTAGAATGATTGAAGAAAGATTAAACGCTTCTCTCTCTAAAAACCATTACTTCTCTCTCTAAAGTGTGTATTTTCATGGCAGGGTTGATGAAGAAGAGAGAAATGTAAGTTTATATAGGGCTCCCATCAAATTGTGTCGAGTTCAACAAATGCGCAAAATTGCGATCAGCATTGCGGTCACTGGCTGTAATACCACTAACCTCATAATTCTCTAGAGGATGTTTCTGTCATAAATATTTGGTCACTGGTCGCAATACCTGTTACGGCCAATATTGCAGTCACTAAGCGTAACTTCTTGAAATTCGAGCGCCTCAGAACATGACCAACTGACATCGAAAACTAACTTATAGTATACCATTAGAAAGGTATGGATGTCTAATTTCTCCTTCTTTTCACAAAATAAGATTTGAATGACTTTAAAAAAAATTATGGTCATTTAAGTGACCAATGGTCAGATTTGGAAAACAACAGAGTTCCCCTGTTGGTAGTGGTCTTTTTAGAGACTTCAAAACTAATCAAAATGGTCATAGAATTTTATGAATAATATACTGTTGGTAAGATATAAGTTTCTAGTTGAACAATAATTTTTCAATTTGTATTTGTTAACTAGATTTTTCTAGCAAGGGACCAAGGGAGAATTTTCCAACAGGGACCTACCCAGGAAGACTCATCCAGATACTTCAGGAAGCCAGCGAGATCGGTACCACCACCTAGATGGGACCGATATCCAACGAGGTTGGAGCCTCGACTATACGCCTATCTAGATAGGACATCGGCTCTGAAAGCTTGTACCTCGCCCTACTGAAGCTCCTGATACCAGCTCGAGACCAGTACGATGATAACTTGCATCCCGTAAGGATCTCGACATCAATCAAGGCGCCTGGTACCTCGATACCTACCTCGATACCACTTTGGTACTACCCCAATATTTGCCTTGGTGTCACCCCGACTCCCACCTTGTACTTAGTATGCCTATCCGGAGCTCCTCCAAGGCAAGTACCCTGCCTTCCAGGCAATATGATAGGGAGCACGAAGACACAAGCACCCTTCCAGCAGAACACAGAACAAGCTCATCAAAATTAGGTACCATCGTTATACTCCATCAGAAATCAAAATCAAAATTTCCCTTCACGAAGAAGGAAAGCTAACTCCATCACCACCAAGCTCCAAGAAGAAGGAAAGTTGACTCCAATGGTCAACCGAATCAGAATTTGAATTTGCCATTAATTAACGGGATCAAATCCCGTGCCTTCAGCTCCACTCAAATGTCTTTCAACGCCTAAAATATGATTCTCAATGATCTTCATTATGAGAACCGGATTTCGAGAGGATTTTGGGGAAAATACTACATATACGGTATTGAAAGAAAAAGAAGGGGGGGCATTGCTTGAAGGATTCTTGATCGCTATAACGAGAGAGACTCTGAGAGAATTATCTCAAAAATTCCCCGAAGCCAGTGAGAGTCCGTTGACAATCACTGGAGAAAAATATCCACTTATCGACACGAACGCTTTCTCCATCTCCATCCTGTGTAAAAGAGTGAAAATAGAGAGAAGAGTATGTGTATACTTATTGTAATCCTGTTATAGTGATTTATTAAATAAAACAGTTTTCTTTTACATCTCCCGGTCCCTCGTGTTCTTTCTCCATCATTTGATCTCTTGCTCCTGATCATAGAAAGGGACCCTGGTACCGAAGGTACCTACCTGTAGTGGGTGAGGGTGTTAATTGAGATTTTCTTCCCGAGCAAATTTTTTCCAGTATCTTTTAATAAAATTTTATGATCACAAGACTTACAAATGTCAGTTTTGAAAAAAGTTTAAAATAATGAAAAATCAATCTTTCGAAACTAGACACTTAACTTCAAACAAACACACCACATCGAAAATGAAAACTACAAGATATCACATGATAAAGTGTAATGCATGATTATACAAATCAAGTGTGTGGGTGTATTAGTACGATGACCGAATCACAATGGAACGTCGTGAATAAACACAACACAATCGAATGATACAATAAACCAAGATATTAATCTAAATGCTTAGTGTATGAACATATGAACAATATATGTGTGTATAAGTGTGCACAACGATGCAGAGACACAAATTATATGAATTGTTTGTGTTTGCCCCTAAACTCTTCATAAGATCAAGTCAAGTAAACTCTTCAAGACCATGGAGAGAAAATTATAGGTCAATCAAATGTACTATCAATGAGACATGCACCAATCCATGTTAAACAAACTTGAACTAATTAAGAAACTAACATGCATATCAAATATAGTAACAATGCACAGTTTATTCAAAAGAGTTTTACTATAAGATCAAAACCGTGAAACTCAAGCAATCACAAAAGAGCATTCAAAGATAATCATTAGATTTACTCGAACAATATAATCATGCAAGGTTGCTCTCTTTACTTGAGCTCCCGTTCAAGGGTCAATCCAACCATATCATGGAAAATTACAAAACCCAACAGACCCTCTAAGTGATTCAAACCTATATGTATCTGAGAGATTTGTAAAAAAATTAGCTAGTTAATAGACGGTTCCGACATGCTCAAGAACTACAACTATAATCTCAACTAGTTCCCTAATGAAATGGTGATGAATGTCAATGTGCTTTGTTCTAGAGTTCTAAACAAGTATTTCTTCAAATATTCAAGCACTCGAGTTATTACAACAGAGGATATGAGTACCTTAATCAAATCGGTAATTTTCAAGCATTTGCTACATCCATAGGGAACTGTGTGCATGCACTTCCCACGGTTATGTACTCTTCCTTCACAGTGGATAGTAGATATCGAGTTCAGCTCCTTAAAAAGCCCCGGCATTAGGTTGTTCCCACATGGTAGGTTGTTCATAAATGGAAACACCTTCCATATATGCTCCTCTAGTCAACAAGGTACCTACCCACACTGCATCACTAAAACCAACTCAACTGGAATTAGTGTCAAACAAGTGCCAAATCCTATAAGCAAAGGTTCCAGACAAAAATCAAACGATTCGTTAGGCTATGGTGACATGGAAAACCTTGGGATTAGAATGATACTTAAAACAAACACCAATGCTAGAAGCTATACATAGATATAGGAACTAAAAACAATAAGAAACATCAGACAATCTATCCTATAGCATTCACAGCCTGATGATGCCACTAAGAATTATCAATTTCAATAGCCGTCGATACGGCTCTAGGCTTCAAAATCATAGTGCCACCTTCAAGTCGTTTGGTAGGTATCTCACAACCTTTCTCAACACTCATCAATGCTTTTTCATCAATGGATCTAATATAGACATTCATCCTAATTTTCCAAAATGAGTATTTACCACTCTTCAAGAGTGGACGTCTAGCACTAGAAGCACCTTCCGGCATGGAATCACCCATAGTAACAATCATGGATTTTTTTTTCATAAAAAAAAAAAAAACTCAAACTCTATAATATGGATCTACCTAATTACTTCTAGACACCCGCTTTGATACCAATTGAAATTATCTTAACCACTTACGGTGTAAAATATACCTAGAGGGGGGGGGGGGGGGGGTGAATAGGTATATGCTCAAATTCTTGTACATCTTTTTCACATAACCAAGTTAAGCACACTTAGAGCCTTTAACAAGTAAATTACTTTAACAATTTAAAGTAAATTCAATCAAGCAAGTGTTAAAACATTACAAGTTAAAGTAAGTAAAGAAACTAAAAATGCAAAAATCAACACAAGAGGTTTTTACGTGAAAATGAGGAAACATCCACTGGTTGATACCACAACCACCAGCAAACACTTTTCACTAGTTGGATAAAAGTACACCCTTATAGGTGACCAATCCACATGATACACTTCCTATTGGATATCCCTCATATCCTACCTGCAGGCCTTTTACTAATGAAATCTTTGCCTACTCTCAAAACATAGCAATCCACATGCCACTAGAGAGCAACTCCCTTTCCAAGACACTTCACATGCCTTGAGGAAGATTTCCTTGCTTGACTATCTAGATCTTTACAATCCTAGCCAAGACTCCCTTGCTCAACTTGAAGCTTCACACTCCAAATGAGAGACTTTCACCTTTTGCAAGGCAATGATGTAAGTGAAATGCAAACATGCAAACATGATGCAAAACACAAGCAAATAGAGTATATAGATCAAATACACTCTATGAAGAATTAGTATTGCACAAATCAAGCTCACAAGTAAATGTAACTAATTCTTATGAATATGTGATAGGAAATCTAGATTAGGCATTCAAATATCATTCACAAAGATATCTAGAAACCTAAACATGTCAATCAAAGCAAGAATAACAAGTCTTCAACAAAAAGCATAAAAACTAGCTTTGAAATCAAATGATCAAATCCACACTTTAATTCCTCAACATATTCAATCAAATAAGAGCTAGATATGAATAATAGAAATCACAATCAAAATATTGTAGTTCTAGAACATATGACTAAAGCCTAGAAATCAACAATCAAGAACAAAACACAAAGTTTTCTAGATTCAAGTTCATGTTCTTCAAAATTAGCTAAAATGATAGTCAATCAAAAATACAAAAGCAAATTTTGAAACTCATCCAAACAAGTCTAAAATTGGAATCAAAACCATTCTAAACATTTTTCTTTAATCAAATAAGAAGATCCATCAACTTGAACATAAAAGAAAAATGGAAAGATGATGATTCACTTACAAATTATGAACACACGAATAGAGATCAGATCACTATGAAAACTTTGGACATCATTTGACTCTGAATATACTTGGGACTTGTTCCTCTCTTCAAGACCAACAATTTTGTCTTTCGAAAATCTAAAATCAGAGTTGATTTGAGAGAGATATCACAAAAACAAAATTGGACAAGTTGTGTAAATTTCTACACGATATTTGAATATATATGGAGGGAAATGAGTTGGAGAGGAGAGGGACTCTAACAACCAATGCAGGGTTGCCACCTCAGCCTCCTATGGAGGCATTTGACCTCCACAGGGGTAGATGGCATCCCTTTCTGTGGGGCCCATGCACCTCTAAGGGGAAGGGGTGCAAATGCCACTTTTGCCATCCCTCTTCCCTCGCGCACCACTCGCGCTCTTCGACCGTATTTCGGCCTCCGAACTCCGATTTCAAATTCGCTTTCGTATTACAAACCCGCATTCCCTCACGGACATGGACGTAAGACTTTCACAAAAGATATGAGAATCAACTCGATAAACAAAGATGAAAACCATGCACGATAAAGACACGGAAAGTTTCGTAACTTCCAACTTAGAACTTGAAAACTAATGTGAAAATAATACTAAGTGTGTATCTAGCAACCTAGAGGGGGGTGAATAGGTTTTTAACCAAGTTAATAGTCAACTTTCCTTGATTAGTCAATATTAAAAATTACCCCATATTAGCACACAATAAACAATCACAAGATAAGCGAAAAACACTAAAAACACACGATTTGTTTTACGTGAGAAACCCTCCAACTGAGAAAAACTCACGAGATATCCATCTAACCACACACGGACTTCAAATCCACTATTTGAATGAAAGTTTACAACCTTGGTTGACCTCAAGTCAGACCATACTTGGTCACTAACCCTTTCACTCTACCCAACGGGCCTTTAATAGTGATCCTAAACCAACAAGCTTATGTACTAATCCATTTAGTCATAAAGCTTAACAATCAATGAAGAGATTTAGCAACCTATGTGAATATATATGAACATTTTAATATGCAATTAATGCTAGGCTACACTAAATGCTTGTCTAGGAATTTAAAGATGATAATAAGTGCAAATCCTAGATATCAATATCTAAATGCAAAGCAAGTAGATTTAGCTAGAAGGGTAAAAGGGTCTTAAAAGCTATCAATGAACATATATTCTCAACCAACAAACAAAAACTCAAGCATGTTATAAATACCATTAATCACAAAGACATGCATTAAATCAACATATAAAGCTAAACCTAGGCACATAAGAACACAAAAGGATGCAATGGAGATTTAGGGCATGTTCATATTATCTAGTCAACAAAAGCAAGAAGAATAATTGATGAGATAATGCTTGGAAGATGCTAAATGCACATGGATTGGTGTTTGGTTGAGTAAAGGTGAGTTCTTGGGAGTTTCTCTCTCTTGTGGAAGCTTAGTCTCTTAAAAATGGCTTCTTAAACTCGCTAAAATGAGCAAGGAAGAAGAGAGAACATATATAATAGGGCTAAACAAAACTGCGTCGTTTTGACAAAAACACGCCCAGAAAAATTTCACTGTGCGCTGGTCGACAGGCGCACCATCAGCGCACACCTACTGCCTAAATTTCACTGGTGTGGCTACACGTGGCGACCAGTGCTGGGGACTACGCGGGTATGGACCCGTGCACTTTCAAGAAAAAAACATGCAAGGACTTCTACCTTAAGGCAAGCTAAACAATATGTAATAAAAAAATCATGAATGAAGAGAGTTATAACATGAGTATGCACATACAAGAAACACATAAAGGGTAATGAAATTGAGAATGTATGAGATGTGTGTGTGTGCAACTAGATCTCTTCAAAGAGAGTTAAACAAGTGATATACCTTTGAAGTGCTCTTGAGCTTTGGAATGCCATCCAGACTTAATCACGACCAATGAGGCCTAATCTACCCTTACAATCAATTCCCTATGTGGTATGTCAATGAAATAAGCCAATCAAAATATGAGGAACTTACAATCTCCCCATTTGGCTATTTCGAGACAAAACCACCACTCACAAAAAATCCTCACAACTAAAAGACATGAGGTCAACAGAAAAAATATTCTACATTACAAGGAGTTCCCTAGATATTAGATCTTTAAATCTTCAAACTCTTGTAGAATAGCCATCCCTACAAAACAATGATACTACACTTTCCAAGACAAGTATATGTGAGGTAATCAAGAAAAAAAGAAAGATAAAAGCAATTTGCATAGAGAAAATAAGCAACATGCAACAAGCAGTGCAAATGATCCCCCTAAATGAGTTACTCCCCCTCAATAAGACAATCTCTCCAAATATATAACACCCATATGCAAATCCCATAAAATGTACACTACTCCCCCTTTTTGTCACAAGATAGGCAAATGAGCTTTCCCCAAATGGGTCACTTTAGCAAAGAAAGTTATTTGCAAGATAAGTGCATAATCATATACAACAACCTTATGCAACTCAATTAATTGAGAGGGAATCAAGAAGGTTTTATTTAAAAGAAATGTATGAAATTTTTGCTTTGGATGCAAGACATGCAACATCAAGGTTCAAGCAAATGGTATTTGGCAAAGTGAACATCAAAAGAGTTTCCAAAGGAAATCAAACCAATTTGTACCATTTTTCCATAATCGAACAAGATATAGCTTTAAAAACTTATAGCACACACAAACAACCATGTCAATCCTTAATGGTCAATCAAGATATGGATATAAAATCCTTATTCATTGAACGGATATAGAATCTTTATTGGTTGTTGTCTTGTTCAACTATTAAAAAAGGAGACAAAGCTAAATTGGATGAGACATCCTTATTTATAGCATGGACACAATGTCCTTATTGAGTTTAGCCTTGTCAAGTTGCTTCCACACACATTTGCACACACATAACTCATGCATAACTATTAAGCATGTCAAAATCAAGTACACATGTCATGGAGATAAATTATAGGTCATTCAATTGTACTTCCCAATCAATTCTCTTAGTCCAAAAATCCATGTTTGAACATAAAAGTGACATGGACTACAAACAAAGCAAAGGCACACTTATTGAATGAAAAAAAGCCATATAATTATATATAAGCACAACCGAAATGCTCAAGCAATTAATAAAGAAGCATAAAGTTGATCAAGTTTTTGCTCATTTCAACTATGCAAGGTTGCTCTCTTTGCTTGAGCTCCCCATATGGGGTCAATCACCAAATCATATCAAGGCATATGACAAATCCCAATAGACCTACTGAGTGCCATGAACCTAATTGAATCTAAGGGCTTTGTGAATAAATCCACTAGTTGATCATTTGTGCCAACATGTCAAGTGCAGTGCATTTGTTTTCAACTAGCTCCTCTAATAAAGTGATGCCTAATGTCTATATTCTTTATCCTAGAGTGCTGATCAGGATTCTTTGAAATGTTAATTGCACTCAAGTTATCGCAATAAAGGGTTAGAGTACCTTGATCAAAGTCATAATCCACAAGCATTTGCTTCATCCAAAGGAGTTGTGTGCAAGCACTCCCGGCGGCTATGTATTCTGCTTCAGCTGTGGATAAGGAGATGGAATTTTACTTCTTGCAAAACCATGAGACCAAGTTGTTCCCTAGGAAGAAACAACCTCCCGAGGTACTCTTTCTATCATCACAATTTCCTGCCCAATTTGCATCATTAAAGCCAACAAAGCTAGCATTAATGTCAAAAGAGTACCATATCCTATAGTCGGATATCCCATTCATATATCGAATGATTCTCTTCACAGAGGAGAGATAGGACTCCTTGGGATCTGCTTGGTACCTAGCACACATACCCACACTAAAAGCAATATAGGGCCTACTTGCAGTCAAGTAAAGCAAGCTACCAATCATGCCATGATAAAGCCTTTGGTCCACACTTTTCCCACTAGCATCTTTGCTTAGTTTCAATGTGGTACTCATGGGTGTGTCACAATGTTTGGCATTCTCAAGACCAAACTTCTTCACTAGGTTCTTTATATACTTAGCTTGGGAAATGAAAATCCCATCACGTAATTGCTTAATTTGCAAACCTAGGAAGTAATTAAGCTCACCAACTAAACTCATCTCAAATTCATGAGACATCACATCAACAAAGTGTTGGACTTTGGATTTGTTAGTGGAGCCAAACACAATATCATTAACATAGATTTGAGCTATAAATAACTCAGATTTGTTTATCTTGATGAACAAAGTCTTGTCAACACTACCCCTAGAGTAGTCATTGTCAATAAGGAATTGAGTGATGCACTCATACCAAGCCCTCGGTGCTTGTTTCAACCCATATAGAGCCTTCTTGAGGCGATAGACATGATCGGGGTGGTGTGGATCCACAAACCCCTTGGGTTGGTCAACAAACACTTTCTCTTGCAAGAAGCCATTGAGAAAGGCACTATTAACATCCATTTGGTGCAATTTGAACTTGTACACACGAGATATGGACAAGAGAAGCCTAATGGACTCAATAAGGGCAACCGGAGCAAAGGTCTCCTCAAAATCGATACCCTCAATTTGAGAGTATCCTTGTGCTACAAGTCTAGCCTTATTTCGCATAATGTTGCCAGTCTCATCAGACTTCCTCCTATAAGCCCATTTGGTGCCTATGACATTGGTGTTCTTAGGTCTAGGAACTAGAGTCTAAATCCTCATTTCTTTCGAATTGGTTTAGCTCTTCTTGCATAGCAAGAACCTAAAACTCATCATTTAAGGCTTCATCAACCTTTTTGGGTTCAATTAGAGAGGTGTAGCAAGTATGGCTAATTTGATTAGCTATTTGACGCATAGTCCTAACACCCTCATTCACATCTCTAAGAATATCATTCTTGTTGTAGAGATGTCTAACCCATAGAGTGGGTGCTTTAGAGTCCAAAGATGGATCCTTATGAAGAGGTTGAATGACCTATTCATCATGATTTGACTTCACATCAATAGAAGTCTCACCATATTTCTCCAACGGAGAATCATGAACCACATCAACCTCCTCACCATGGTTAGTAGTTCTAGGCCTACAATCATCTATAACAACATTGGATGATTCCATGACATTATGAGTTTTCAAATTGAATACTCGGTAGCCTTACTATTAAGCGCATAGCCAATAAAAATTCCCTCATCACTCTTGGCAATAAACTTGCCAAGTTTATCTCGGTCATTAAGTATGTAGCATTTGCTTCCAAATGAGTGGAAGTAGCTAACATTTGGCTTCCTACCCTTTCACAATTCATAGGAGGTTTGCCTAGTACCAGGCCTTAAAAAGACTTTATTTCCTATGTAGCAAGCCGTATTGACGACCTCGGCCCAAAGGTTCCTAGGCACATTGTTGCTAAGCAAAATCACATGGCCATCTCTTGAAGGACCTTATTCTTCCTCTCTACAACCCCATTTGTTGAGGAGTTCGAGAAGCCGAGAACTCATAGGAAATACCAAAGCTATTACAATAGCTTTCCAAACAAGCATTTTCAAATTCCTTCTCATGATCACTTCTGATTCTTTTAATGCTTTTAATGTGTGAATTCTTTCCATTTTGAATTTTAGTGTAAAACATTTTAAAATTTTCAAACGTTTCAGATTTTTCTATAAGAAAATATGTCCATGTAAATCTAGAGAAATCATCAACACAAATAAAAATGTATCTCTTGCCACCGAGACTCTCGGTTTTCATGGGACCCATAAGATCCATATGTAGAAGCTCTAATGTCTCCTTAGTGGCGAGATACTTGCCTTTCTTGTGCATAATTTTGGTTTGTTTCCCTTTTTGACAAGGTCCATAAACACTATCAACTTTCTTTCCAAGCTTAGGGAGGCCACGCATAACCTTGAACTTATCTAAGATCCTTAAATCTCGATAGTTCATGTGGCCAAGTCTTTGATACCCCAACTCAACTTCCTCACACTTTGACATATTACAAGAGATAGCACTAGCTTCAAAACAATAGCAATTGTCACTAGATCTCTTTTCTTTTAGCAAAGTTTGTCCATTTGGCATTAAAATAGAGCAATCATTTTTGTTAAACAAGACGGAGAGTCCATCACCATTAAAATGAGAAATGCTTATAAGATTGGTTTGCAAGCCATCAACAAGTAAAGCATTGGACAAAGAGGGTAAATCGGGAATGGAAATGGTTCTTTTCCCTATAACTTTCTTTCTAGATCCATCACCGAAGGTGACAAATCCACCATCCTCCATGACAAGAGATTTAAAGAAACTCTTGTCCCGTCATATGCCTAGAACACCCATTATCCAAGTACCAAGTGTTGGAGGCCTTTGCCTTCAAGGAAATTTGGGCCACATAGTAAAAATATTCATCCCTTCTAATCCATCTAGGTAAAATATTCTCTTTCCTAGTGGTCTTAGTCACATTGGCTCTAGATTTCCTAAGATCATGCAAATTTGCTCTAGATTTCCTAGGGACATAAATTGTGGTTTTGGCTCTACTTCTTTCAATCGTACTCTTAATTCTACATATTTTAATGTATTTGAAGCAATTAAGTCTAATGTGACCATCAACACCACAAAAATGACAAGTGGGAATACAGTAAGAAGTCATACCATCCCTATGTTAGTAAAATGGGGCTTTCCCATGTCTTAGAGCTTGTCTCTGGTGTTGGATTGGTTTTCTCTTCCTTTGTTGTTGAGTTGGAGTAGATTGCTTTCTCGGTTGACCTTGCATGACTTGTTCTTTTGCTTGGTAAGATTTGGGTTGTGGGAAGGTTGCTTTTGGGGCTCTCATTTGTTGAGCTTGAGCTTTTGATGTTGTCTTCATTTGGACAGCTTTTGAGCATTCTCCTAGTTCAATCTTCTTTCTAGGATGTTGTGGAGGTGAAGACTCTTTGCTTTCCATGCTTTTGACAAACACAGTCTTGTTTGAGGATGTTGTCTCCTTGTCATCATCATAGTCAAGACCTTTCTTATCACTTGGCTTCTCTTCCTTTATTGTTGAGTTGGAGTAGATTGCTTTCTCGGTTGACCTTGCATGACTTGTCCTTTTGCTTGGTAAGATTTGGGTTGTGGGAAGCTTGCTTTTGGGGCTCTCATTTGTTGAGCTTGAGCTTTTGATGTTGTCTTCATTTGGACAGCTTTTGAGCATTCTCCTAGTTCAATCTTCTTCCTAGGATGTTGTGGAGGTGAAGACTCTTTGCTTTCCATGCTTTTGACAAACACAGTCTTGTTTGAGGATGTGGTCTCCTTGTCATTATCATAGCCAAGACCTTTCTTATCACTTGGCTTCTTGCCAACCCCCAACATATGGTCAAGCTTCTTTATGCTTGAGGTCATCTTAGTAATGATTTCTCTTGCCTCTTCAAGCTCTTTTTCCATCAATGCCTCATTTCTCTTGGCAATCTTCACCTTTCCATTCAAGTGAGTGACTTCGGTTGATAGCTTGAGATTCTCTCCTTTTAACCTTAGAATCTCTTTCTTCATCTTCAATCTTGAGCTTTGAAAATGCTCAATGAAGCCCATGTTTTCTACATCTCTATTAATGGAATGAGATGAGGAGTCACCATCACTTGAGTTGTCTTCACTTTATTTCTCTTCCTTTTCATCGTCTACTGTTTATTTTCTTTTAAGCGAGGATGTGAAGGCAATGAAGTTTGCCACATGGTTTTCATAATCCTAGGATCCCCCTTCATCTTCCAAGTCAT
Source organism: Dipteronia sinensis (assembly GCA_033220585.1). Taxonomy (NCBI): domain Eukaryota; kingdom Viridiplantae; phylum Streptophyta; class Magnoliopsida; order Sapindales; family Sapindaceae; genus Dipteronia; species Dipteronia sinensis. Next base: position 47,236,221 of record CM065639.1, read on the forward strand.
CACTATCGCTCCACGTTGCGGTCATAGCCTTTCCTTTCTTCTTGTTCTTTAAATTGCCACAATCTGTGGAGATGTGTCCAAAGCCTCCACATTCATAACATTGGATCCCTTTCCTTGTGGGCTTGTCTTGACTTGGTTCAACCTTTTTGAATAGAGTTTTCTTCTTCACTTCCTTTCCCTTAGAGCCAAATCCCTTATTTACAAACTTGATGAACTTCTTGAACCTTTTCACCATGAGGGCCATCTCCTCATCCCAGTCTTCCTCCTCCTTCTCAACCTTGGAGGTCTTCAAAGTAATGCTCTTTTGCTTCTTTGGAGGTAAAGGAGTAGAAGTCCACCTAGACTCATATGCTAGACGTCTCCCAATGACTTCACTTGGCTTCATGTTCTTGTAGTCACTATTCACCTCTAGTGCCGTCACTTTTGATTCAAACCTTGCAGGAAGTGACCTCATAATCTTCTGATTGACCCTCTTATCCGAATAAGGGTCACCAAGTTGATGGCTTTGTTGACTATGTCCATTAACTTCACTTGAAAGTCGTTGAAGCATTCATCCTCCTCCATTCTAATGGTCTCAAATTGCATTTGAGGGACTTGGAGCTTAGAGTCCTTGACAACTTCAGTTCTTTCATGAGCCGTTTCTAGGATCTCTCATGCCTCATTTGCATTCCTAGTTGTTTGAATCAACTTGTATTGATTTTCATCCATGGTGCAAAGGATGGCATGCATTGCCTTGTTGTTCCACTTGGAAGCTTCAAATTCTAATGAGCTCCATTGAGACTTAGGCTTGGAGACTTTACTTCCATCTTCAGCGGTCATTGTTGGAGGAGTGTAGCCATCTTTAATTGCCATCCATTCATGGTCATCTATTTGGCAAAGATAGGATTCCATCTTGCTTTTCCATGATGCATTATTCACCCCATTGAGCAAAGGGGGTCTTGTGCTTGAAGCTCCCTCTTGTCCACCTCTGTTTCCACTCATAATGTTTGGGGTTTGAATGTAATGAATGCAAATGAAAAGTAACAAAAAAATGCAACAAACAAAATGTGACAAACAAAATACAAAGTTCAAGACACACAAAGAGCAAGGATCACCTAAGTATATCTAGGAACCCGCTCTGATACCAATTGAAAATAATATTAAGTATGTATCTAGCAACCTAGAGGGGGGTGAATAGGTTTTTAACCAAGTTAATAGTCTTTTCTTGATTAGTCAATATTAAAAATTACCCCATATTAGCACATAATAAACAATCATAAGATAAGTGAAAAACACTAAAAACACACGATTTGTTTTACGTGAGAAAACCTCCAACTGGGAAAATCTCACGGGCTATCCATCTAGCCACACACGGTCCTCAAATCCACTATTTGAATGAAAGTTTACAACCTAGGTTGACCTGAAGTCACACCATACTTGGTCACTAACCCTTTCACTTTACCCAACGAGCCTTTAATAGTGATCCTAGACCAACAAACTTGTGCACTAATCCACTTAGTCACAAGGCTTAACAATCAATGAACAGATTTAGCAACCTATGTGAATATATATGAATATTCTAATATGCAATTAATGCTAGGCTACACTAAATTCTTGTCTAGAAATTTAAAGATGACAATAAGTACAAATCCTAGATATCAATATCTAAATGCAAAGCAAGTAGATTTAGCTAGAAGGGTAAAATGGTCCTAAATGCTAGCTATCAATGAACATATATTCTCAACCAACAAACAACAACTCAAGCATGTTATAAATACCATTAAGCACAAAGACATGCATTAAATCAACATATAAAGCTAAACCTAGGCACATAAGAACACAAAGAGATGCAATGGAGATTTAGGGAATGTTCATATTACATAGTCAACAAAAGCAAGAAGAATCTATGATGAGATGATGCTTGGAAGATGCTAAATGCACATGGATTGGTGTTTGGTTGAGTAAAGGTGAGTTCTTTGGAGTTTCTCTCTCTTGTGGAAGCTTAGTCTCTCAAAAATGGCATCTTGAACTCTCTAAAACGAGCAAGGAAGAGGAGAGAACATATATATTAGGGCTTAACAAAACTGCTTCGTTTTGACAAAAACACACTTAGAAAAATTGCATTGTGTGCTGGTGACATTGCACTAGTCGACAGGCCCACCACTAGCGGACACCTACTGCCCAAGCTGCGCTGGTCGATAGGCGCAACACCAGCGCACACCTACTGCCCAAATTACGCTGGTGTGGCTACGCGTGACGACCAGCGCTGGGGACTGCGCGGGTATGGACCCTAAGGCAAGCCAAACAAGATGCAATAAAAAATCATGCATGGAGAGAGTTATAGCATAAGTATGCACATACAAACACACAAAGGATAATGAAATTGAGAATGTATGAGATATGTGTGTGTGTGTGTGTGTGTGTGTGTGTGCAACTAGATCTCTTCAAAGAGAGTTAAACAAATGACATACCTTTGAAGTGCTCTTGAGCTTGGGAATGCCATCGGGACTTGATCACGAACAATGAGGCATAATCTACCCTTACAATCAATTCCCTGTGTGGTTTGTCAATGAAATAAACCAATCAAAATATGAGGAACTTACATAATGAATGAGAAACCGAAATGACTGGGACTCAATAAGGAATAAAATGAGAACAAATTCAAGTCCGATATCACACAAACTTAAATAAAAAAACAAACACAAAAACACACAAGTATGCTGTTTCCTAGAGATAGTCCTAGAACATGCAATTTTACAAAAGTTGTCAAATTAAATCTAATGCATATGCATACTTCAATAGGTGTGTGTGTGTGTGTGTGTGTGTGTGTGTGTGTGTGTGTGTGTGAATGTGTTATACTAATTTGGCACAACTATGCAGGGACACATATGAATGCAATGTGTGTGTGTGTGTGTGTGTGCGCGCATACGCCTTGCAAGAGGAAGAGGAATCTCGATACCTTAGCATCCAAATAAGCATTTATCCTCTTAAAGACGAACTTTGCATGCGAAGTTGCTTTCCTTCTTTGAAGCTCAATCCAATCATGAACCACCTAAGCAACTAAGCAATACAAAAAAGAGCGTTTTATAATGGAATCAAGTCAACACAAATCTAAAACCTAACAATAATGTATTATGAAGTTTAAGAAGTGCTTTAAGATGATTGCATGGTACAAATGTTTCTAAAATTATATTTGGAATAAATATATAATTTTTTTTTATTATGTTATCTTGTTAAAATTTTAATCTTTTATTAGTTTTATAACATTTTTGTGCATTATAAGAATATTATTATATTTTCAATAATTCTTAATAATTTTATCATAAAATATCAATAATTATTTAATTCATCCATATTAAAAATATTTAGGAAGATTGATTTAAAATAATTTTTATTCATTATTTATTTTTTTAATTTATTAATTTATAATCATTATTATTTAATATAGTCTAATATAATATATCACCAAACACATGGTTGTACTGACAATCATACAATACAGTACATTACAATTCAATCAAATTCAATATAATACATTACAGTGTGCCAAATGAGCCCCCATTGTATTAGACTGGCTATGTTTGTTTGCCTTTATTGTATTGTATTAATCAATAATACAATAAAGTGTTTGGTGTTCATTTATACTGTATTATTTTATTACAGAATTTTGCACCTAATACATCCTACATTGTATTAGCTATTATATAATAATAAGTGGATTATGTTGAATTGTATTGGAAAAATTCTCTAATTTTATTGACAAGCCAAACAAACCAAACATTCTATTGTATTATTCTAATGCATTTTGAACTCCTAAGAGCATCTCCAATGCAAGAGTGACTTGTGAAAAAAAAAATGTCATGTATGATTAATAGACATTATGTTAATAAATCTTTCTCTGATGCAGCCGTGCATATTCAATCTCAAGCTAACATGGCAAAAGAAAAATTAGACATTGTCAACATGACCGTCTACTTTCAAACAGTCTGCTGCATAACTATTTTTTCGGTTGACTCAGTAAGTATTTCAAACTTATAATAATTTTTCATCTATTTTTCATAAGGAAATAAAATAAAAAATTAAACAGGAAAAAAATGGACATGTCATTAAAAAATTGTGTTTTAGACAGAAGCATTGGAGATCAAATTTTGAGTTGATTGTCTACTAAGTCTATTTTTATGCCACATTGGAAGCAAGTCTCTTAACATTGTTTCCATATCAACAATTAATGGTATGCAAAACACTTTTGCATTGGAAATGCTCTAAGTGATGAAAATTTCATCTCTTTCTTTCTATGATGTGGTTATAAATGAACAAAATAGATGCCTGGATTGTTGACGCACTGCACTCAACATATCTGAATCATTGATTTTTTTCGGTAAAATAAAATATACAATCTGAAAAAATTGGGCATATATATATATTGTGAAATGGGTTAAGTGCCCATGTAAAAAAAAAGGTTAAGAGCATCGTGTATTTAGACATGATCGCGGTTCGGTTCAAACCGTGGTAAAAAACCGAAACCGAAACTGAAACTGTGGCTTTCGGTTTCGGTTTCGAAACTGGAACCGGAACCGTGGGCTTAAGGTTACGGTTCCGAAACCGGAACTATGGGCTTAAGGTTACGGTTCCGGTTCGGTTCTAAAAAAATAATGGACTGGAACCGCCGGTTCGAGTTCAATATTTTTTTTTTCAAATTTTTTTTAGCCATTAGGCCTCAAACCGTTGGACCAAACTGCCCAATAGCCCAAGTGCCCAACGGCCATAGGCCACCCTTGGGCTTGGGCTTGGGCTTGGACAGTCCAAATGGACCAAATTTTCTTTTTCTTTGTTTTTTTTAAAAAAAAAATGCTGCCTGTTGGGCTTCAAATGGTCACCAGACCGTTGGGGCGTTGGGCCCTGTAAGTTCCTCATATTTTGATTGGCTTATTTCGTTGACAAACCACATTGGGGATTAATTTTTGTAAGGGTATATTAGGCTTCATTTGGTGTGATCAAGCTTCAAGGACATCATCTCTCTCAAGAGCTCTTCAAAGGTATATCACTTGCTTAATTCTCTTTGAAGAGGTTTTAGTTGCACACACTCACATTCTATGCATTTGTATTGACATGCATGTATGGTTGCACACACACACTTCTTGCATCTTGGAGTTGATGGGCTGCACAGTAGGTTAGGCGACATGCTAGGCCACTTGTGCATGTCGCCTGACAAGTCGCCTATGTCTTAGGTTTTTCCCACAGTGTGTTAGGCGACATGCAAGGCCACTTGTGCATGTCGCCTCCAATGTCGCCTTTGTCATGTTCTTTTTTCTCCAGTGTGTTAGGCGACTTCATAGGCGACTTGGGGATGTTCGCCTTACATGTCGCCTCTATCATCTAATTTTTTCTACAGTGTGTTAGGCGACTTCATAGGCGACTTGGGGATGTCGCCTCACATGTCGCCTCAGGCAACGTGTTTTCTCATAGTGTGTTAGGCGACTTCCAAGGCGACTTGCTCATATCGCCTTGCATGTCGCCTTTTTTACCCGAACTGGGCATTTCGGGTATTTCACACCAGCTCGTTTTTGGTCTCTATAAATACATCTTATTCTCCTTCATTTAGACTAGAGCTCTGAAAATATATCTCTAAGTGAGAGAAAGTAAATCCAAGAGAGAGAGAGCTCCAAGAACTCATCTTTACTCAACCAAACACAAATCCATGTGCATCTAACATCTTCAAGCATCATCTCATCATGGATTCTTCTTGCTTTCATTGACTAGGTAACTTGAACATGCCCTAAATCTCATTGTATTTATTTATGTTCTTGTTTGCCTAGGGTTAGCTCTTTTATGTGATTTTATTGCATATCTTTTTGTTTATTGGCATTTATAACATGTTTGAGTTGTTGTTTGTTGGTTGAGAGCCTTGTTCATTAATAGCTAGCATTTAGGACGATTTTACCCTTCTAGCTAAATCTTCATACATTTGTATTTAGATATTGATATCTAGGATTTGCATTTATTGACATCTTTAAATCCTTAGATAAGCATTTATTGTTGCCTAGCATTAATTGCATGTTTGAATATATTTTACATATTCACATAGGTTGTTTAACCTCTTCATTGATTGTTAAGCTTTGTGACTAAGTGAGTTAGTGCACAAGCTTGTGGTCAAGAATCACTATTAAAGGCCCGTTAGGTAGAGTGAAAGGGTTAGTGACCAAGTAGGTGTGACTTGAGGTCAACCTAGGTTGTAAACTTTCATTCAAGTAGTGGATTTGAGGACCGAATGTGGCTAGAAGGATAGCCCGTGAGTTTTGCCCGGTTGGAGGGTTTCTCACGTAAATCAATCCTTGTGTTTTTATTGTTTTCCGCATATTTAAATTGGATTGATTGATTGCTATTATGGGGTAGGACTATTAAAATTGATTAAGTTGAAAAGTTGGTAATATATCAATTAAAACCTATTCACCCCCCCCCCCCCCCCCCCCCCCCCCCCCCCCCTCTAGGTTGTATTAGACACACTTTGTGTATTTTCAGGCCCAATGGTCTAGTGACCGTTTGAGGCGATGGGCCCAACGGTCTAGTGACCGTTTGAGGCCAACGGTTTTTTTTTTCTTTTCTCATTTTTTTTCCTATAAATACCCCCACCACCCCCCACCCCCATTCATTTCTCCTCACAACCAATTCTCTCTCAATTCTCTCCCAATTCTCTCTCAAATCTCAATTATTCAATTATTTATATTTATTTTATTGCAATTTTTTTAATCAATTCAAAATCATTTAATCAATTCAAAATCATTTTCAACAAATTTTTGAAATTTATTTCCAAGAAAATTTTTCAAATTTATTTCCACCCATTTCTTTTATAATTTTCTCAAAAGTTTTTTCACATTTCCATTTTTTAAATGGCAAGTGGAAGTGGAAGTGGAAATGGAGCTGGAGACGCTCCAATTCCTCCAAGGCGTTCCATTTTCAGGAATTCCAGAACTGGTAAGGGTCTTATGTCAGAGCTGGTGTCTGTCCATTCAGACAATATTGGTTATGACAACGTTGCTTACCATGAGTTCCTGCAAGGACAAGCCTATTTTCAATCCCTAAACTATCCAGTCAATCAAATCCCCCTTTAATAATTTATGAACCCGAAGCTAGCCACCCTAGCGGCCCTAGCCCCAATATCACAAGCCAATCATAAAATATGTCTGATCACAGTCCAGATCCTGATTTTGAAGTACCACCTACTGAAGAGATCTTAGAGAAAGCTGAGAAGCAGCCCAAATCAGATCTCTTCGTATACCACATGAAGAAAATTATGAAAGAGGATGGAACGATGGAAGTGGTTTGCAATTACTGCCATAAAGAATTAAATGGAGTAAATCTAGAGGATACGGTACATATTGGAAGCATATGTCAACCCGACATCCAGCGGAACATGCCAGGTCGAGTAAACAAACTCAAATTTCCAGGTTCGCTACCCCTAACACTTAATTATTTAAATATAGTGATCAAACTAATAGAGAATAATTAGCTACAATGGTAGCGGTAGAACATTTACCTTTTGGTTTTGGTGAAAGGTTGGTTTTATTAATTATTGTCATAGAGCATTAAATCCTGCTGCATGTCGTTCCTAGAACTACTCCCACACGTACACTTTATGATATTTATAAAAGAGAAAAACAGATTTTGAAAAAAAAAATTGAGAATTATAAAGGTCGTGTTTCAGTATGTGCCGACATATGGATTGACCATCAGCGAACGAATTCATACTTGGGTGTCACTTGTCATTTTATGGACAAAGCATGGACAATGCAAAAAAGAATTCTTGCATTTAGAGTTTTTGACTATGTACATACTGATAATAATATTTATAAAAATATGAAAATTATTTTTGAAGAGTATAAAATTGAAAACAAATTTTTTTTCAATTGGTTTTGATAATGCTTCCAACAATACGGCATCTATTCCTGCTTTAATTGAATTATGCAAACCTTATTTTAATAGTAAATTTTTTTCATCAAAAATGTGCTTGCCATGTTTTAAATTTATGTGTTCAAAAAGGTTTAGAAATTCTTCAAGCTTTTATTAAACCCATTAGAGATGCCCTATTTTATTTGTGGAAACATTCTTCTGTGATGAAATCATGGGTAAGATTTTGTAAACAGGCAGGTAGGCGTCCCGTTAGATTTTCTCGTGATGTTCCAACACATTGGAATTCTACTTATAAATTGTTTTCTAAAAGTTATGATTGTAGAGATTTATTAGTTTCTTTTATGCAATACAATGTTCGTCAAATCAATCTTTATCCACACCATTGGGATGTTTGTACAAAAATTTGTAATTTGTTAAAAGTTTTTAATAGTGCTACTAGCAATTTTTTGGTATTTATTATCCTACTACTCGATTGTTTATTATTGAGAGTTGTAATATTATTGGTGCATTTTCCGAGTGTTCAACCGATATACAATTACAAGCATGCATTGAAGCTATGAAAAAAAAAAATGGTTAGACTATTACAAAGAGTTTCCAACTATTTATTTGCTTTCATTGTGTTTTGATCCACGTTGTAAATTATAAAATTTGTTTGATTATTTAACTCTTTATTATAATTGTTTAGAAATAGATGCAGAAATTCATATTTATTGTTCTACAATTAAGACATTACTTTATGAGTTATATGAAGAATATCGTAGAGTTTATGGTCCATCACTGAACATTAGTGTTTCACAAACTCAAACTGTATCCAATACTCGATCCTCCGGATTTTTGGGGTTAGGATTTCAACTGTTATCTCAAAAGACCAAAAAATTACGAGCTTCTTCTTCTTCATTAAGTTCGGCCTCATATTCAGTGATTAAAACTTATCACAATACCAATTTTGAGTTTATATGAGACGGTGATGAGGAAAATTTTGATATCCTACATTGGTGGAGGGATCATCAAAGGCACTTCCCAATCTTGGTTATTATAGCCAAACAAATTCTTGGAACACCGGTTTCTACAGTGGCTGTGGAACAAGAATTTAGTGTCGGTGGAAATATTCTGGACCCAAGGCGTTCGCTTTTGAGTCCATGATCAATTTAAGTCCAAGTTTGTGTTGATGATCGGACCAAGGCCCAAAACAGGCAACAAGAAATCGAATAAGAAGCACTCACGATTTCTTCGACGATGACCACACCACTGGCACTGGAATAGAAGGCAGCGATTAGTTTCAGTCACAAGTCCCAACTCACTTCACCAAACTGACAATTAAAGGTAAAAGAATTATGTGGCATTTGATTCCTCTAAACCCCAAGAGGATATGTAGACAACTTAATTGTGGTACAAATTAAGTACAATGCCGATTTAAATTTTTTAGACTTTAGTTCTATTTCAATTTAGTTTTTTAGTTTTTTATATTTTTATTTTATTTTATTTTATTTTCAGCTTAACTAATAAACTTCATTTACAAATTATAAGTTCACATCATTATACATTAATTTTTTTTAGTTAGTAGATTAAAAAAAATAACCAAACCACTTGGAACCGGAACTGGAACCGGCGCTAGACGGTTCCGGTTCCGGTTTTAGGTCCCCCTGGAACCGAAACCGGCAGTTCAAAACCGGAACCGAACCGCGGTCTACTCTACATGTATTATAAATAGTTTGGACATAATAAGATTTATGTAAGGGGATTTGCATGCGAGAAGTTTCATTTCCTATATATATTTATGAACAGTTTTCTCCATCATATTTTTAAGAATTCTTTTTTGCTTGAAAATTTTATTCAAATTAGTAGAATATGTATATTTTTTATTATAATTTTTTTGGAAAAAAAATAAGACATTAAATCGATATTTAATTAATATAAAAGACATTAAATTATATAGATATATATAATTTAACCACACATAATATTATTTTAATATTGCAATATACTAAATGATAAATTGATAACATATTAACATATACATTTTTTTATATATAAATAGATCAAATTCAAACTTATGCTATATCAATTAAAACCTATTCACCCCCCCCCCCCCCCCCCCCCCCCCGTTGTATTAGACACACTTTGTGTATTTTCAGGCCCAATGGTCTAGTGACCGTTTGAGGCGATGGGCCCAACGGTCTAGTGACCGTTTGAGGCCAACGGTTTTTTTTTTCTTTTCTCATTTTTTTTCCTATAAATACCCCCACCACCCCCCACCCCAATTCATTTCTCCTCACACCAATTCTCTCTCAATTCTCTCCCAATTCTCTCTCAAATCTCAATTATTCAATTATTTATATTTATTTTATTGCAATTTTTTTAATCAATTCAAAATCATTTAATCAATTCAAAATCATTTTCAACAAATTTTTGAAATTTATTTCCAAGAAAAATTTTCAAATTTATTTCCACCCATTTATTTTATAATTTTCTCAAAAGTTTTTTCACATTTCCATTTTTTAAATGGCAAGTGGAAGTGGAAGTGGAAATGGAGCTGGAGACGCTCCAATTCCTCCAAGGCGTTCCATTTTCAGTAATTCCAGAACTGGTAAGGGTCTTATGTCAGAGCTGGTGTCTGTCCATTCAGACAATATTGGTTATGACAACGTTGCTTACCATGAGTTCCTGCAAGGACAAGCCTATTTTCAATCCCTAAACTATCCAGTCAATCAAATCCCCCTTTAATAATTTATGAACCCGAAGCTAGCCACCCTAGCGGCCCTAGCCCCAATATCACAAGCCAATCATAAAATATGTCTGATCACCCTCCAGATCCTGATTTTGAAGTACCACCTACTGAAGAGATCTTAGAGAAAGCTGAGAAGCAGCCCAAATCAGATCTCTTCGTATACCACATGAAGAAAATTATGAAAGAGGATGGAACGATGGAAGTGGTTTGCAATTACTGCCATAAAGAATTAAATGGAGTAAATCTAGAGGATACGGTACATATTGGAAGCATATGTCAACCCGACATCCAGCGGAACATGCCAGGTCGAGTAAACAAACTCAAATTTCCAGGTTCGCTACCCCTAACACTTAATTATTTAAATATAGTGATCAAACTAATAGAGAATAATTAGCTACAATGGTAGCGGTAGAACATTTACCTTTTGGTTTTGGTGAAAGGTTGGTTTTATTAATTATTGTCATAGAGCATTAAATCCTGCTGCATGTCGTTCCTAGAACTACTCCCACACTTACACTTTATGATATTTATAAAAGAGAAAAACAGATTTTGAAAAAAAAAATTGAGAATTATAAAGGTCGTGTTTCAGTATGTGCCGACATATGGATTGACCATCAGCGAACGAATTCATACTTGGGTGTCACTTGTCATTTTATGGACAAAGCATGGACAATGCAAAAAAGAATTCTTACATTTAGAGTTTTTGACTATGTACATACTGATAATAATATTTATAAAAATATGAAAATTATTTTTGAAGAGTATAAAATTGAAAACAAATTTTTTTTCAATTTGTTTTGATAATGCTTCCAACAATACGGCATCTATTCCTGCTTTAATTGAATTATGCAAACCTTATTTTAATAGTAAATTTTTTTCATCAAAAATGTGCTTGCCATGTTTTAAATTTATGTGTTCAAAAAGGTTTAGAAATTCTTCAAGCTTTTATTAAACCCATTAGAGATGCCCTATTTTATTTGTGGAAACATTCTTCTGTGATGAAATCATGGGTAAGATTTTGTAAACAGGCAGGTAGGCGTCCCGTTAGATTTTCTCGTGATGTTCCAACACATTGGAATTCTACTTATAAATTGTTTTCTAAAAGTTATGATTGTAGAGATTTATTAGTTTCTTTTATGCAATACAATGTTCGTCAAATCAATCTTTATCCACACCATTGGGATGTTTGTACAAAAATTTGTAATTTGTTAAAAGTTTTTAATAGTGCTACTAGCAATTTTTCTGGTATTTATTATCCTACTACTCGATTGTTTATTATTGAGAGTTGTAATATTATTGGTGCATTTTCCGAGTGTTCAACCGATATACAATTACAAGCATGCATTGAAGCTATGAAAAAAAAAATGGTTAGACTATTACAAAGAGTTTCCAACTATTTATTTGCTTTCATTGTGTTTTGATCCACGTTGTAAATTATAAAATTTGTTTGATTATTTAAATCTTTATTATAATTGTTTAGAAATAGATGCAGAAATTCATATTTATTGTTCTACAATTAAGACATTACTTTATGAGTTATATGAAGAATATCGTAGAGTTTATGGTCCATCACTGAACATTAGTGTTTCACAAACTCAAACTGTATCCAATACTCGATCCTCCGGATTTTTGGGGTTAGGATTTCAACTGTTATCTCAAAAGACCAAACAATTACGAGCTTCTTCTTCTTCATTAAGTTCGGCCTCATATTCAGTGATTAAAACTTATCACAATACCAGTTTTGAGTTTATATGAGACGGTGATGAGGAAAATTTTGATATCCTACATTGGTGGAGGGATCATGCAAAGGCACTTCCCAATCTTGGTTATTATAGCCAAACAAATTCTTGGAACACCGGTTTCTACAGTGGCTGTGGAACAAGAATTTAGTGTCGGTGGAAATATTCTGGACCCAAGGCGTTCGCTTTTGAGTCCATGATCAATTTAAGTCCAAGTTTGTGTTGATGATCGGACCAAGGCCCAAAACAGGCAACAAGAAATCGAACTAAGAAGCACTCACGATTTCTTCGACGATGACCACACCACTGGCACTGGAATAGAAGGCAGCGATTAGTTTCAGTCACAAGTCCCAACTCACTTCACCAAACTGACAATTAAAGGTAAAAGAATTATGTGGCATTTGATTCCTCTAAACCCCAAGAGGATATGTAGACAACTTAATTGTGGTACAAATTAAGTACAATGCCGATTTAAATTTTTTAGACTTTAGTTCTATTTCAATTTAGTTTTTTAGTTTTTTTTATTTTTATTTTTTTTTATTTTTTTTTCGGCTTAACTAATAAACTTCATTTACAAATTATAAGTTCACATCATTATACATTAATTTTTTTTAGTTAGTAGATTAAAAAAATAACCAAACCACTTGGAACCGGAATTGGAACCGGCGCTAGACGGTTCCGGTTCAGGTTTTAGGTCCCCCTGGAACCGAAACCGGCAGTTCAAAACCGGAACCGAACCGCGGTCTACTCTACATGTATTATAAATAGTTTGGACATAATAAGATTTATGTAAGGGGATTTGCATGCGAGAAGTTTCATTTCCTATATATATTTATGAACAGTTTTCTCCATCATATTTTTAAGAATTCTTTTTTGCTTGAAAATTTTATTCAAATTAGTAGAATATGTATATTTTTTATTATAATTTTTTTGGAAAAAAAATAAGACATTAAATCGATATTTAATTAATATAAAAGACATTAAATTATATAGATATATATAATTTAACCACACATAATATTATTTTAATATTGCAATATACTAAATGATAAATTGATAACATATTAACATATACATTTTTTTATATATAAATAGATCAAATTCAAACTTAGCAGCTGTCAAATAGCTTTTATGCTATAATATTTCAGTCTGTTTTCATTTTTGTTTTTCAAAAACGATTTTGAATTCGTTTTCGTTAACCGTTTTTCATTTTATTTTTAAAAAAACAAAAACAAAATGAACAACAAAACCGGTGTTAAAAGTGAAAATTTTGAAAAACACCAAATACTTGTTTTCGTTTTTCATTTTTTTTTTTAAATAACTCACTTTTTTCTTTCTTTTTTTCTCCTTCTGCTGGTCATAATTCACCGTCGTCGTCACTCTTCTTCTTCTTCTTCTTCACGTTTTGATTGGATCTTCTTCTTCTTTTGATTTGAGTTGTGGATCTACTCTTGGATCGATCTTCTTTTTCTTCTTCACCACGCCGGAGGCGGTGTGACGCCGATTTGGTTGGAGCAGATCTTCTTCTTCTTGTTTGAGCTAGATCAGCTCTTGGGTCTTCTTCTTCACCACGCCCAGATCCACAAATCTGTCTTTGTTTTATTTTTTCTTAATTTTTTTCTTTTTAAAAGATTGGTTCTTTACAGCCATAAAAGCACATGAATCAGAAGCACTTGACCTGCTTTGAAGAAGAAGAATAAGAATCTCTCAAAGACTTGTTGAAAGTATCAGTTCCACATGTGGATGCCTAATCTTTCATCCACTGCATCACCTTCATGAGCCTCAAGCTCATATAATTAAATGTGCACACAAACAACACAATCAGATAATTTATATTTAATCAAAAAATTATAATTTATAATTTATAATTAATTTGATTTTCTTTAAATTAAAAATAATTTTCAATAAAATATTTAGTCAAATTGTTTTTAGGTTATAATGTGAAATAAAAAAATTCGGATATAGTTGATAATTGTTTGGGATGAATTGTTGATAATTTTTGAAATTTCTCGGTTAACCTACCAAACGCGTTTTTAATGTTTTTATTTTTAGAATATCATTTTCCGCATATGCTACAAGACTGTGTTTTTGGATTTCGAAACAGAAACCAAAAATACTATTTTTATTTTCATTTTTTTTTCGAAAAAACAGTCAACGAAAAAAGCTTATAGGACGGACCTAATTAAATTGTCCCACATAATTTCTCTACACTTTTATACATATGTGCAAGAGCAATAGTTCCATTATATATATATTATATATATATATATATATATATAAATTTTAACATACTTTTATGATCATAGGATCAAATGGGATTGGATGGTTGAAATTTGATGATTTATTCTCACCTAATTTAATTCTTCAGTTTTAATTTTTATTCTCTTTCAATTTAGGGGGTGTTCAGTATCGTTTTGGAGTGTTGTTTTTTTTTTTTTTTGAGATTAAAAAATACAAAAAACCTGTTCGGTACACTTTTTCACAAAAAAAGAACAAAAACATTGAAAACTGTTTTTGGTTTAAAGTATAAAAACCGGCGCATATCAAAAATAACAATTAGGCCCCGTCCTGCAGCTGTTTTTTTTTGTTTTTGTTTTTGTTTTCCAAAAACGATTTCGAATTCGCGTTCGTTTAACCATTTTTCATTTTATTTTTGAAAAACAAAAAAAATTTGAACACAATTTGTGTTAAAAGTGAAAATTTTGAAAAACATATGAAAGTTGTTTTTCGTTTTTTTTTTGTTTTTCAAAAAAAATTATTGAAAAATTTAACAATAATTTTTTTTTCTATTTTTCTTTTTTCTCTTCACCAGTTCACCGTGCCATCTTCTTTCTTCCCGATCTAGTGGTCTTCTTCAGATCGCCGGCACCGCCGCTAATCAGCTCCCTCTCGCCGCCATCGATTTGGTCTTCTTCTTCTTCAGCTCGCCGACGATCTGGTCTTCTTCAGCTTGTCTTCAGTTTCTTCTTCAGCAGCGGTCTGATCGTCTTCTTCAGCTTGCCGATCTGGTCGTCTTCTTCAACGGCAGACTGGTCTTCTTCATGGGCGTCTGGTCTTCTTCTTCAGCTCGCCGGTGTGGTCGTCTTCTTCAGCTCGCCGGTGTGGTCGTCTTCTTCAGCTCGCCGGTGTGGTCGTCTTCTTCAACGACGGACTGGTCTTCTTCATGGGCGTCTGGTCTTCTTCTTCAGCTCGCTGATCTGGTCTTCTTCTTTAGCTCGCCGATCTGGTCGTCTTCTTCAACGGCGGACTGGTCCTTCTTCTTCAGCTCGCCAATCTGGCCTCTTTCTTCAAATTGGTTTTCGAAAATTTGATGAAAGTGAATCTGGGTATGGTGGTTTTAGCTCTGTTGTTGATTGGTTTGAGAAGATTCAGATTGGATCTTTAGTTCATATGTTCATTTTTCTATGAATTTTATTGTTGATTGGTGGTTTTGTATGCTAGATCGGCCACACATAAAAATAATTATTAATTTTTTAATTTTTTTTTGATTTAGTTAATACTTTTAGGATGAATTTAATATCAAACTTTGATATTTTTCGATTGATCTACCAAACGCGTTTTTAGTAATTTTTATTTTTAGAATATGGTTCTCATATGTGCTACCAGACGTGTATTTCTGATTTCAAAACTGAAACTAAAAACACTGTTTTCATTTTATTTTTCTTTTTGAAAAACAGTCAACGAAAAACGCTTATATGTTCTCTAATTTTTATTCTCGTTTTTGATGGACCCACTGTCCACCACCACTTATTAATTTTTTTAAACATAAATTATTGTTATGTTTGACAATATGATCTTCGGTTGGGATATTTGATTGTGGTTGTTTGCAATTTGGTGAGAGAGAGAGAGAGGCTCTTTCATAAAAAATAAAAATAAAATTAAACGAAAAGATTGACAAATTCATGTACTATTATTTTGATCTCCATCTTTGTTTCTTGTTTTTTCTTCTCCTTCATGTTGAGGGGTCATATCAATTATTTTTAGTTTTTTTTTTCTCTTTATAGGTTCCTTTTACTTGATTTTCTTGGGTTTTTTTTAATTGTCATGATATGGTTACAGTCTTCTTTGTTCACCGATGAATTCTTAATCTCTTTTTTCTTACAAGTTATAAGAAATCATTGATTTGAGGAAAAAAAAAGATGATGAATAGAAGAGAAGAGAATACTTTTCTGGGGTTGTTGTGTTGTGTGCAGACTGAGTTGATGTTGAGTTGGGTGGATGGAAGGGGTTGAAAGAAGAATCAGCACGGCACTCTCTCCCTCTCTCTATCTCATCATCCATTTGTTTTTTATTATTCATTCATTTATTACAATAATTTAATTCCAGTTTTATTTTTTTAATTTCAGCAACAAGAACAAAGTAAGAGAAAGAAGAAGAGATCAAAGATCATCGAAGCTCAAAGGACATCCAATCTCCAGATTGGATCTCCACCATCCATCTATCTTGATGGACAGTGGAGATCTAATCTGGAGATTCGATCTCCACCTTTTTTTTTCATTTTTTCCTTAAAAAAATCTATTACGTCTCCCGTACTCTCCACCATCCGATCCAATAAAAAAAGTTTTTTTTTTTCAGTTTTTCAGTAAATTCAATTATTCCAATATATATATATATATATATATTATATTTATATTTAATATATAAAGAAAATTCGATGTCATCACTGTTTACTCGTTTTATTGTATCCTATTAGACGCCTTATTTATATTTACATTTTCAGAATATCATTTTCAATAATTGTTATCGGATACGTTTTCAAACACGAAAAATATAAGAATCAATTTCCCAAAATCAAATAAAAACAAGAAGATAAAAAATAGAAAACAAAAACGTTTTCAAACACGATAAATATAAGTAGGGGTGGGCATGGTTCGGTTCGGTTCGGTTTTGGGTAAAACCGAACTGAACCGAAAATATTTCGGTTTACCTAAAATTGAACAGGTTTAAACCGAATAAGAAATGGTAACCGAACTGAACCGAATTGATTTTAATCGGTTCGATTCGGTTCGGTTCATTTTGGTTTTGGGCCTAATGGGAATTATGGGCTTGATGGGTTTAATGAATCTTTTTAATATGTTTTTAAATTTGATGGGTTGTTGGATTCTAATTTTGGGCCAAAGTTTCATAAATTTTAATAGTCCAAGCCCAAAAAAACCCAAATCAAACCTAACTAATAAATAATAATATTTAATGAAAGAGAAGAAGTAGGTTAGGGTTTTTTTTTTTTTACTTATATAGGCGGTTTTATCGGTTCAAACAGGTTTTTGGGAAACCAAACCGGTTTGAACCGAAAACTTTTTCGGTTTTCAACTTTTTAAACCGGTTTAAACCGAATTCATTTTATGAACCGAACCGAACTCCCTTTTTTTGGTTCGGTTCGGTTCGGTTCCGAACTTAGTGCCCACCCTATAAGAATCAATTTCTCAAAATCAAATAAAAATAAAAAAGACAAAAAATAGAAAACGAAAACGTTACCGATTATGCCCATACTTTCTCTCTGTTCTCACCTCAATTAATTTTCCTTCTCTTTCCACTATTCTCCTGCCACAGTATCCGTATGAAAAAAAAATGTTATTAACTTCATTTCATTTTCCTAATATCTTTCAACAAATGTTCATGGTAAATCATCTCAAAACTTTTCTTTTCATTGTTATTTTTTTAAGTTTTAAAAATGTTAATCAGTTTATTATTTAAGAATGCTTTACCTTTTGGATATATTCAACATGGATAATCTTATTAATTAGTTCAAACTTGTGTTTTAAATTGTGTTTTAAATTTAATTCCTATATTAAAAATTAAAATTGATATAAATAAACAGAAAGAAGCCAAAAGTGATTAATATTGAAAATGTTTTAAGGCCAAGGATAGGCTGGATAGCTATTTCTGTGACCACATGAAAGTATGGTGTGCAGGATCCAATCCAATACAATACGATCTATTGAATCGGATTGGATCCTAAATTCTAAAATTCATTGGATTGGATCGGGTTTTGGATTTCCGTTTGGAAATCCGCCAATCCGTCTACAATATTAGGCCTTATTTTTGTATTGGGTAATTTATTTTATCCACTACTTTATAATGTAAAAGCCCAATCCAAATTCATTTTGATTCTCTGAATATCTGTAAAGGCTCAACCCAAATACAATTTATAATGTTACTATTTTGGGTTTTCTTTCTCAATTTCTCTATAACCAACAATCCACTATCTTCTTTTCTTCTATTCTTCTTCATCAACTTTATTGCTCATTAAGTTTACATTTGGAGTTAATGTTTAATGTTTATAAACTTTTTAAATTATATAAAGTTTACCAAGTTATGTTATGTATTTTTTTAATATTATTTGAATTAATTAGTAATGTTTAAATAATTTATTTGACTTTATTTATTTCAGATTATAACTTCTATATATTTAGAACGACTTTATATTAATTTGATACATCGGACCATATCGGATCAGATTGGATTGAAGTATTTTACAATCGAATTGGATCAGATCGGATCGGATCCTGCTATAAAATTAGATCGGATCGAGTTGTAATTTCTTCGATCCAATCGGATCAGATCTTAGATCATGATAAATTCATTGGTTCCGATCCGCCACACACTCATACATGAAAGTGATAAGTAGCGGTACTTGTGCAAGTTGTGATCCTTGTGGATCTCCTCAATTCTCATGAATGTTTTTACTACCAACTTATTTCAAATATTCTTCGATGTGGTAGAATTCAAAGCTAGAAAAATGTGTTGAATCCACCACTTGTAACTCAGCTTTTTCTTTTTCTCCGAGTCTAAAAGTGTTATAAATATATATATATATATATATATATATATATGACACTTTTCTTCTACATACATATCAATAAAATATATCAATATTTTGTATATGGACTATTAAATTCATTTGTTTTGATTTAGTTTATATATATTTATCAGTATTAATTCATAATCTATGATTCATATGTAATTCTAAGTGTGAGAAGAAAAAAAAAATATATATATATATATAGTGCCAGCAAAAAGAGAAAAAAAAAAGTAGAAATTAAACGAGAATTTATTCTCAAATTCAGCTAGCAAACAAGGCTCTATTATTGTAGTCGCTAACTCGCTACTTGCTTGCTTGCTACTAATTGCCAGCTATAATCCATTACCAAAAGCTTGCGTCACCATCACCAAAGCTTACATTAAATTAATTGCTACGAAACCGACAAATTTATTTTCAAGAACGTGACTCCGTGTCTCCGCAGCACCAGTGCACCACCTAATTAAGTAATTGGTTCCTTTGGGCTTCAAATCCAGCCAAGCTACCATTACACTAGTTGCTCTTGCTTTATCTGACCACAACAAAACATTTGTAGTCAGAAAAAACTAGAGGTAATTAATGGATGGTCAGTATATCTGACCACAACAGAACAGTTATTGTCAAATGAAGTAAGAGGCAATTAATGGGTTGTTAGTAGCAAGCAACAACTGTAATAATAGAGCTAGCTGAATTTGAGAATTAATGCACGTATAAAATTCAAAACAAGTAAATGTTGTGATCAAATGAAGCAAGATGCAATTAATGGGTGTGCGGCAGATCGGGACCAATAGATTTATCATGATTCAATATCTGATCCAATTAGATTCTATCCGACCCTATCCGATTAGATCCAACAAAATACAATTTGATCCGATCCGATTTTATAACAGGATTCGATCCGATTTGATCCGATTTAATTACTATTTGATCCGATCCGATTGTAAAATATTTCAATCCAATCCGATCCGATCTGATATGGTCCGATGTATCGAATTAATATAAAGTCGTTCTTAATATATAAAAGTTATAATCTGAAATAAATAAAATCAAATAAATTATTTAAACATTGCTAATTAATTCAAATAACATTAAAAAAAATACATAACATAACTTGTAAACTTTATATAATTCAAAAAGCTTATAAATATTAAACATAAGCTCCAAATGTAAACTTAATAAACCGTGATTTTGATGAAGAAGAATAGAAGAAAAGAGGATGGTGGATTGTTGGCTTTAGAGAAATTGAGAAAGAAAACCCATAATAGTAACATTAGAAATTGTATTTGGGTTGAGCCTTTACATATATTCAGATAATCAAATTGAATTTGGGTTGGGCCTTTACATTAGAAAGTAGTGGATAAAGTAAATTGCCCAACACAAAAATAAGGCCTAATATTTTAGACGGATTGGCAGATTTCCAAACGGAAATCCAAGATCTGATCCGATCTAATCTAATAGATTTTGGAATTTATGATCCAATCACCTCCCTAGATCCAATCCAATCCAATGGATTGGATCCTATCCGATCCAATAAATCGTATTAGATTGGATTGGATCATGCACACCCCTAGTTTATAAATTCAAAACAAGTAATGAAAATTAAATGATAAGGAAAATAAATTTTAAACATAATAGAGAGTAAATTTTACTTTATTCAAAGAAAATTAAATCAAATAAAATTTAAAACAAGAAAAGAAAATCAAAAAGGTAAAATAGGGGTTTTCACTATTGGGTTGTAATCAAATTGGGAAATGTCACTTTTTTACTTATTTTTATCTAAAAATGGTTTATTTAGGTCCTTCCATTAGTCAAACGTGGTCAAGTTTAACTATTCCAAGAGCATTTTAGTCTTATCACATGAATATAGTTGTTAAAAAAGATTGAAAAAAATAAAAAATACATAGATTATTTTTACTATTTTAATATATTGAATGATAAATTGATAACATATTAACAAATGCAATTTTTTTTTTAATTAGATCTAATTCATACTTAGCAGCAGTCTAATTTAGCTTTTATGTTATATATAATAGAGGAAATTGTAGGAAATGACCTTTCTCAACGTTTAGTTTCTAGGAAATAGCCCATTAGTGAAAAAATTGCCCTTTTAGCCTTTTCCCCAACCACATTTACAACATTGACCTTTAAAGGCCCTCCCCTGGAATTTCCCACAATAGCCTTTTAAATATTTAACTCATTATAACTTGTTGAAGTTTACTACAATACCCCTCCAATGTCATTTCCCACAAAAGTTACTGATGAACAATACATTTCAAATCAACCAAAGAACAGCCCTTCCAGAAATTCAGAGACTCAGAGAGAGGAAGGAGAAGCAAGGTGGTCGTCGGAGAAGCAAGGTCTTCGTGGCCCTTCAATCGTGGTCTTCGTCTGTGTACACAAACGACGATTAAACTCAAACCCAAGCAAGAACCCAGAAATAGAAGCCAGGTCGCCGATAGCCGTTTAAAGCACAAGGCCGACGGTGGGCATTGATCGAAGCACCCCAAACCCTAGACGAAACGCAAAGAGAGTGAGACAATTTCAAGGTATTAATTTCTTCAAACAACTACAATTTATAGGATATTGTTGTTGTTTTTGTTTTCGATGAGAAATTGTTTTGTTGTTTGTGTTTTTGGCATGTTTGTGTTCCGTTGTATGTGTATTGGGAGGGTGTGTGTTCTGTTTGAAGGAGGGCAAGCATTCAGCTATTGCTGTGAACTACACTGGAAAAATCTTTAGTGGGATGCAATTCAATGTTCAGAATAACGTTTGCAGACTAGAATGACTTATTTTGCATGCATGTATTATTTTTTTTAAGCTTAGTAATCATTGTAATAGACCTAGTACCAATGGATTAAGCTTGTAATTTGATGAGCCTAGGTTTGGTTTTATAGTGAATGTATATGTTTAGCCTATGAATGATTGTCATAAGCCTAGGGCCAATAGATGGATGATGCATGTAATATTTTGAGCCTAGGAGGCTATGAACGATTTTCAGAAGCCTAGTACTGATTATAAGCCTAGGACTTAATTTCAATTCTAATGCAGTGCCGATACATGTATTATTTCCACATACTATAATGCTGATACATGTATAATGCTGATTTTGAGCCTGGAATTATTTTCATTTACAATGCCGATACACACCTACGTATAATGCCGATACATGTATTTCATTTTGAACCTAAGTTTTATTTGATTTTTTTTTTATTTTCCAGATGCCGAAAAATTCAAATGAAAAGTTGTGGCGGTTCCCAGAGCATGAGAAATGGATTCCAGTTAGAGTAAACAGTCGAAGCAAGATGTTTATGATTAGAGACTTGATGGTGGTCCTCCAAAAATTTGGGTTGGTGGAAAAATTCAAGCAAGGCCCTTTCGGCTAGTATTTGGATTTGAAACAACCGTGGATAGTTTACGGACACCTAATTCATAATCTTTTGAAAAGAGAGATTATTCACCCTAATGGACAAAGACCAGATGAGATGTGGTTTGGGTTGGGGAATTCGAAAGCTCGTTTTGGTCAAGAAGAGTTTTGTCTATGCAGCGGATTGAAAATGGGACAGCTACTTGAAGGTTTTGCCAACAACAATGAAGTAGAAGAAGATTCAATGCTTAGAAGAATATTCAAAGGAAAAAGGCCTACTACTGAGGTATTGTATGCTACGTTGAAGAGAATGTCGTCCGAAGAGAGTGAAGATGTGTACAAGATGTTGAATATCTATATGGTGAGCCAATTCTTTGGCATGGATGACTGACGGACGACAGCTATCTCGGGGTGGTTGTTTTCATTAGTTGAAAATGAAGATGAATTCAAAAAATTTCCATGGGGTTCTTACATCTTCAGTTTTATGCTATTTTTTCTAAATGATGTACTTAACAAGCGCCTCCCCAAATTGAGAGGTGAAGAAGAGAATGAAGATAAGAAAGGGAAGATGAAGAAGAATAAGAAGACAGTAGAAGAAGAAGAAGTGTTGGAAGAAGATAAGAAGAAAAATAATAAAAACAAGAACAAGAACAAGAAGTCAGTAGAAGAACAAGAAGTGAAAGGGAAAGGCAAAGGGAAAGGGAAAGGAAAGCTGCAGGGTGAGGAAGAGAAGAAGGAAAAGAAATCCAAGTATTATACCTACAACTTGTCCGGGTTTCCTTTAGCACTTCAGGTAAGTTTTATAAAAGTTGAGCATGTTTAGATTGTTATGCTAAAATTAAGAAAAATATTGCTAGAAAGCTAGTTGTTTTGGTGATGGATTGGTGATGTCCAGAATTTTTTAACAGCAAATTCCCTGTCCATTTTCTAAAAATATGTCTTCCATTTCACATCTTTGTTGTATAGGTATGGGCCGTGGAGAGAGTAATTTCTTTAGAAAATCTCATTGGTAAAAGAGTTGCCACAGGGTATCCACGGTTCAGTAGATGGGAATTCAGTGCAAAGGTTACAAATATTGAATCCAAATTCAATACATTGGTGTGTACTTAATTACCCTTTCTTTTTACTTATATAGGGATAATTATTTGTAGAAATTTCCTAACAATTGTTTGTTCCCGATATGCAGACGGCTTTATTTGAATGGGAGGTTGAAACTTTTCAGAAGGGTAAAGATTACTTCAAATCCCTCAACACTGAATATGTGTGTGGCCCACTAATTGATAAGAAGAGGGAGAAGTTGGCTCTACCTCGAAGTGAAGAGGAAGAAGATCTTGGTTCCGACCATGAAGGTGATGATAATCAGACAGGCAATGACAATGATGGGATTGACTGTTCTGTTTAGAAGGAGGAGATATGAGGTTCTGTCGGGAGAACTAGAAGCACATTTTCTAACGAATATTCCCCCCCCCCCCCCCCCTCTTCTAAGAAGCGACTATTCTCCGATAGAAATCCTAGGGTATGATTGCATCTACACTGATTGGTTTTAGTATGCTATTGTTGTAAGCATTGTATTAATTTTTGCAAAATTCAGGTGCCTTCCACTATCCCAGAACTATATGATGCTATGCTTAAAAGTGAGCAACGTATCATTGCATTCTGTAGAGAAGAATTTTCGAAGATTAGAAAGGAGATGAAGGTTGGATATGAAGTTGTTGAAATTTATATTATTATTTATAGTTATATATAATAGTTTAGTCCTTCATAATTTCCACTAATTTATTGATTTTGATGTTTAGAATGGTGCTGAGTAAGCTGATAATGTTGTTGATGATAAGGGTGCTGGAAATAATGTTACTGTTGGTGATGATAAGGGTGCTGGAAATAATGTTAAGGATGTTGAAGAACTAAATTCAGTTGGTGAACTTGGTGAACTTGGTGAACTTGGTAAGGATGTCCAGCAAGATACTGTTGCTGAAGTTCGGAATGGTGGTAAGGAAGATGATGTTTTTTGTGATGTAGATGCTACATTTCAGGGTGGTGAGGGTGGTGAGGAAGATGATGCTTTTGGTGATGTGGATGCTGCATTTCAGGGTGGTAAGGGTGAAGAGAAAGATGATGATGTTGGTGATGTGGATGCTACATTTCAGGGTGGTAAGAATGAAGAGAAAGATGATGAAGTTAGTGATGTGAATGCTGCATTTGAGGGTTGTAAGGGTGATGAGCAAGATAATGCTGGTGAAATTGGTAAGGGTTCTAAGGAAGGTGTTGGCAGTGATTGTGTGGTTGTTAGGGATGCAGCATTTGAGGGTGGTAAGGGTGATGAGCAAGAGGATGATGTTGGTGAAATTGGTAAGGGTTCTAAGGAAGTTGTTGGCAGTGATTGTGTGGTTGTTGCGGATGCTGGCATTTGATGGTGGTAAGGGTGATGATCAAGAGGATGCTGTTGTTGGTGAAATTGGAACGGGTTGTGATCAAGGTGTTGGCAGTAACGGTGTGGTTGTTGGGGATGCTACAGTTGAGGGTGATATGGTTGAGGTACATTATATAATACTGTTTTTGTCTAGGAATTATTCAATGGTTTCTGCTAGACTGAATATCTAATTTTTGTAGGAGTTGGTGAAAAAATCTATCCTTGACCTTGATGAATATCCATCCCCCTATGTATGCTTTATTGCCCAGAACAATCCTAGTAGTGTGGTAGCGCTTGATGGGGCCGACCATGATGTTGAATACAGAGACATCGATAAGCAGAGGGGCCGAAATCGGTCCAGGTGGCTCGAAAGCCCGTGGACAGATCCCATGCCTAAGAAGAAAAGGAAACCAAAAACAAATGAAGAAGAAATAAACTTAGTTGAGTTCACGTCTTTCCTGAAGAACGAAGACCAACTTAGGTAATATTCCATTTCGATTATCTGTTATTTAGGCAGAGTTATAATGTATTCATTTTTACGGTTTTTAATGTAATGTAACACTGGACTTGAATAGTTTTTACACCGGTCAAATACTTCCCATGAGGCGTCAAGATTTTGTAGACCTGGTCAACATCGAAAAGTGGATATCAGATTTGGTAACATAATTAACTATCTATTTCATTTCTCCCTGTTTGTTGTTTTAAGGCTTTATGTTACTTATTCCTTAATGTACATCACTACATTTATACAGCATATTCACAGTTACTTTGATATCCTATGGAGGAGACGATCAAGCAGTGAGCTTAACTACGTGCAAAATATTAGATTGGTTAACACATTTTTCTTCGTAAGTATCTCCCTAGTTATATGATGTGGTATATGAAAATCCGTTTATTATATGCACGTTTCTGAAAATGAAATGTGTTTTAATGCAAGTATGCTTTTGAGCCTAGGAATGGATACCAGGAGCCTAAGAATGGATACCATGAGCCTAGGAATGGATGCCATGAGCTTATGAGAGATATCAGCTGTGAATTTTTGTATTTATGCTTTTTATTTATATAAGCCTGGTAATGGAATTATCGGTTGGAAATTAATGGTTGTATATGCAGACTAACCTGAACATTAAGTGGGCAATTGAAATGGATACATTGGAAGCCATGAGGAAGATAGAAAAATTTGAGCAGGCTGAGAAGGAAAGACGTCAGCAAACAGAAACTGGTTCTCCTCCTTCTCCACAACAGAAAAAAGATCGTAAAAAAAGAGCAAAAAAATCAGCGATCCTCCTCTTCATGGTGTAAATGTCTGGGAAGACTACCCAAAATTCATTCCTTTGAATTACCAGCCAAGTCCAGACATCCTCAGACATGTTACCGGCCATGACCTTTTGTACCCTCAACCTTGGTGGGAAATGGATTCGGTAAGTTTTTGGAAATGACGTTTACATGTCATTAACTATTTTGTTAATATATTTTTATCTAATTGCTTACAATATTTTGTATATGCAGGTGCTCATCCCGTGCCACCTACCCGGCCATTGGGTTTTATGTCATGTACTTTTCAAGGAAGGAAAAGTGTTGTTATTTGACTCTTTGAATGAACGGGACGGAACCAATCATCGGCTAAAGGACGTTCGTGCCCTACTTTACCTATTGCCATCTTTACTGAAGTATGCTGGTTACTATGAAGAAATGAAGATGGATCCTCATGCCAGCCCATTCACAGTTCAAAGCATGAGATTTGAATTGATTCCTCAACAAGATAATGGGTATGTGAGACATATTTATTTACTTTATTTACTTTCTTACAGAAACTTATATTTGACTTATCGGCACCATTTTACAGATACAGTTGTGGTGTTTTCTTGATGAAGTATGCTGAGTTGATTCTTGCTAGAGTAAAAACTCCATGGAATTCAGTTTTTGGACAAAAGGATATCAAAGGCATTCGTAAGGCAATTGCAATTGACATTTACACCAATGGTCAACCCTGCAATTCCCCGTAGAAAATTCTGATTTAGGTTTGTGTTTTCTGCCTGGGCATGTGTACAGCTTCTTAATCAATATTTACGTTGGGAATATTTGGTATAGTACTCTTAGGCTTGGAATGTTTATGAGGTATTTTGTCATGTTCAGCATGGGAATTTTTTGTGACAGATTTAACTGTACCAACTATACATTAGTTAAATATATCTGCAAATCTGCAAATCATGTTAAATATTGTCCTTTCCTACAATTCACGCTAAATATTTTGTGACAGATTTAAATGTTTATGAGGTATTTTGTCAAATCTGTAAATCATTTCACTTAGGCCTGAGAACAATTCACTTAGGCCTTGGAATCACTTCACTTAGGCCTGGGAATCACTTCACTTAGGCCTGGGAATCACTTCACGTAGGCCTGGGAATCACTTCACTGAGGCCTGGGAATCAATTCAGTTAGGCCTGAGAATCACTTCACTTAGGCCTGGGAATCACTTCACTGAGGCCTGGGAAATATACTTTAGCTGAACTTATACCAGGTTAGTGTACCCACTGTGCAGTGCACAACGAAAATGGATGTTCATAAATTACAATGGTTCATTTAAAATCCAAAGGTTACACTTGTTGAATTCAAATCCAAAGGCTACAATGGTTCATTTGAAATCTAAAGGCTACAATGGTTCATTTGAAATCTAAAGGCTACAATGGTTCATTTGAAATCTAAAGGTTATAATGGTTCATTTGAAATCTAAAGGTTACAATGGTTCACCGATATGGGTCATCTTGTTCCACTATAAATACCCCATTTATGTTACATATTTTCCTCACTAAATTTATACAATTGAAAATGGAAGCAAAAGGTAGTAGTAACAGGTTAAATGCCATTTTCGAATGTTGGCATGAACGGATTGCAAAGGCTGAGGAGACCGTTATCAATGAGCGTGAAAATGCAAAACGCTTGAGTGTTGATTATTCTGTTTTGATGGGGAAATATCAGAATTTGGAAGCTGAAATTATCAATTTATAAGTTCAGATCGAATCAAGGGACAACGAACTCAATGGACTCTACCAACTTGTTGAACAAATGCAGAAGAAGATAATGGACTTCAATATTCCACCATCAACCTGAAGAAAAACACACCCAATCTGCCTTCCACAGAATTATATGTTATGTTATGTTATACCTTTTATACACATGTTGTACCGTCTAACTTCTTAATAAAAGTGAAGTAATTGGTTTTGTTTTCACATGTTGCGGGCTATTTATATATATTTCTTCAGTACAACTATAAGTGTTTACCAACAGAACAGAACAGAACGAGTTTCTTATGCGTTCTTGTTTCATATTCAACAACACTACAACTTAATCATATACAACAAATCTTTCAAACAATCTTGCCTACTATGACTCCAAAAATAAAAACAAATAGAAATGAAAACAACATCACACCAGTGCTTTGACTCTTCTCAGATACTTTCTCTTCAACATTCACGGAAGATTCCTTCTCTTCAACATTCACCGAAGATTCAAGCCAGGAATGGCTTGAATGTCCGGAACGGCTACTTATCGCTTTATATGCTTCATCAGTTGAGTTAAACTTTTGGTAAGATGCTCCTGGAAAACCATCTACATGTTCATGACACTCCGGCCAAGAATTAAACACACCGGTTCTCCTTCCTTTGAAAACAACATAAACATATTTCCTTCCCATTTCATACAAAACACTTGACAAATATCTGTAAATCGAAAAAATTTCATTTTAGTAATGAATGTTATAGTATACGAGGCTTATATTGCAAACTAACCTGACAAATTCGGTCAATCATTGAAACAAAGAAAAAATTTGAAGATTAAATGGGAGTAGGAGATGTCAGATGTTAGAAGGAGTATACAAATTCTTAAAGTACTCAGATGCTAAATGACTTGTTGTCGGCTAAATAACTACAAGTGTAGCCAGATCTGAGAACCTTTAAACAAAGCAAAACAGTGGGAAGTGGGAAGGAGATTGTTTACCTGCAGATGTGGACGACAGGAAAAGTTGGGGTATACAAAGTGAAAAAGATTCACAATTTTTTTGGTTCTCTGTTTGTGAACACGTGAAGAAGAAAATTGAAATGAAAGTGAAACGTTTGAGCGTTTGACTAAGGAAGGAGATGAAGATTTCTTGGGATCAGGCTAAAAGGAAAAGTAGAAGATTTCCCTTCAGTGTGATCCATCTGTAATCCATCACAATTGATGATGTGGCGAGCGAATATAGCAAAAGCCCTTGAGTCCGGTAAACAATATACAGGCCTAGGTACGGTTCGTTCAGGCCTAGGTATGGTTCCCAGGCTTAGATCATCTTCTTTTTTCAATGCAATTATGGGGGCCCCACAAAAATATAACTGATTAGAACCGTCCACCGATAAAGGGGTACCACTAGCAATCTGTACGTAAAGTTTTAGGATCATCGAACGGTCCGACATGTATGTCACTACCAATTGCACTAGGGTTAGCAACCATACCCTTAAATCACTAAACCACTTCATACCTAACGGTTGTTTCATAAACTTGTAACTTGCTGGGGTTAATGTGACTCGGTCTCCCGTATTATCTACACAGGCCCCGAATTATACTCCGATGGGTGCATAACGCGTTTTGGAAACATCCCGTGCAGTCCAAAAAAAAATTTAAAAAAAATTATAAAAACATATGTTTAATTCGAGATTTAATCAACCTTGGGCCTAACAGGTATTCCTAGGCTTAATATGTCGTTTCCCAGGCCTACAACTTCCCAGGCTTACTTCATCTTCCTGTAATCCATCACAATTGATGACGTGGCAAGTGAATATAGCAAAAGCCCTTGAGCCCGGTAAACAATATACAGGCCTAGGTACGGTTCGTTCAGGCCTAGGTACGGTTCCCAGGCTTAGATCATCTTCTTTTTTCAATGTAATTATAGGGGCCCCAGAAAAATATAACTGTTCGGAACCGTCCACCGATAAAGGGGTACCACTGGCAATCTGTACGTAAAGTTTTGGGATCATCGTACAGTCTGACATGTATGTCACTACCAGTTGCACTAGGGTTAGCAACCATACCCTTAAATCACTAAACCACTTCATACCTAACAGTTGTTTCATAAACTTGTAACTTGTTGGGGTTAATGTGACTCGGTCTCCCGTATTATCTACACGGTCCCGAATTATACTCCGATGGGTGCACAACGCGTTTTGGAAACACCCCGTGCAGTCCAAAAAAAAATTATAAAAACATATGTTTAATTCGAGATTTAATCAACCTTAGGCCTAACAGGTATTCCTAGACTTAATGTGCCATTTCTCAGGCCTACAACTTCCCAGGCTTACTTCATCTTCCTGTAATCCATCATAATTGATGACGTGGCGAGCGAATATAGCAAAAGCCCTTGAGCCCGGTAAACAATATACAGGCCTAGGTACGGTTCGTTCAGATGTAGGTACAGTTCCCAGGCTTAGATCATCTTCTTTTTTCAATGCAATTATGGGGCCAGCAGCTGGTAACAGCTCCTCAAAAAAGAAACACATGTTTTGGAAATCAAAATACAACCAGCACAACACCCACCACCTGTTTTAGTTCAGCAGCCATCAACACAACCAAATATACATACACCATAAACCATCACAACAAAACACATACAAAATAACTTTTCCGGTGAACAAAAATGGTACATAAAGTTTTTAAGGTGTAGTAGTATTTAACACTCAATAAAAACACATAAATATCCAAACTGCAAACACAGAATGCAACACTAATCACCAGAGTTGAGCACAGGTTCTCCAACGGCATTCTCTCCGTCTGTGTCAATCAAGGTAGGTTCAGGTGGCTTGTCTGGGCACTTCAGTCTATTGTGTCCTTCTTTCTTACAAATGCTACATGTTCGGGCTTTTTTTTGCTAGTGTGCATGTTCTAGATAATGGTTCCGGGCAAGTTATTTTATTGTGTCCTTTTTTTCCACACTTTGAACACGATTGTAACTTTCTTTTCTCCCCAGCAGATGGTATCCTCAACTTCTTTGGTCTTCCTGGTAAATTCTTTTTCTTCCATGGCAGTACAATACGATTCCGAATTGCATTAGGAATGTCCTAAAATTCGGGATCCGGAACAGGGTTGACACCCGTTTCATAAGCATGTTTAAGAAATCCTGTCGTATAAAGGTCAGAAGCCAATGCGTTGATTGACACATCTTTGAACCTAGGCCATAAGACACCAACAAACAGAAATTAAAGTTTGTAAAATCAACCACAACAGATAAATGTCGAGAGTTAAAAGACCGGGAAGCATACCTAGCGACCGCCATTACATGCGAACACGGCAACTCATCTAAATCCCATTGACGGCATGAGCAAGAATGTTCGTCAAGGTCGACGGTTGTTTCCTTCCATTTGTCGTCTACCTTAAATGTATTGAAGTGAATGGGGTGAATCTCACACCGATGGGCAATTTCTGTCCTTTCTTTGATGTGTTCTTCTGCAAACGTTGTCAAGTATGTAGACATTTCACGTGCATTTGTCCGACGATTGTAGAACCACCTTTGCAACAAATCTCTGATAAATTCGCCATTGCTGTTATAGGCAATTTTCGGACTGCAAGTAGACAAGAATTCATTGACTCAGCAATGTTGGTGGTCATTAAAAAACACCTCTTTCTGGGGCTATGTACACGTGAAAACTTCTTTACCCCTACGGCCAAGAGCTCATCGTAAAAGTTACAGTAGGTTTCTTTCAACTCACTCATTACACGGTCAAACTCCTCGATACGGTATGCATACGTAGCACGGTAGTATAGCCAAATCACATCATCCCTCTGCTTGCAAAATCTTTTAAGATTTTGTGCCAAGTGGTATGCACAAATCCTATGTGCTGCATCTGGGAATATGGCTTCCATTGCATTAAATATACCATTGTGCCGATCCGAAACTAACATCACACGGTCGGGATATTGGATCACTTTACGGAGTTTCTTCAAAAACCAAGTCCATGACTCTGTACATTCAGAGTTTGCAAACCCAAATGCCAATGGGTATATCATCTCGTTCCCGTCCTTACACACCGCAACTAACAAAACACCTCTGATCCTAGCCTTCAAGTGGGTAGCATCAATGCAGATAACCAGCCTAATAACATAATTGAACCCCTCTATAGAGGCTCCAATTGCCATGAATCCATATTTAAACTGGTTTTTCGAGTCGGTCTTGATTTTGTCACTGTCACGGGGTTAGATTGTTTCAAAACATAAAAATAAGCTGGCAGCCTCTGAAAGGATTCCCACGGATCGCCAAATACCTGATTCAAAGCGTGCTCCTTTGACCTGTAGGATTTATTGTACGAGAGGTGTATGCCGTGCTGCTCCCTCATCTCAGAAACTATATCTTTATGACGGATGATACGTCAAGGATCGCCGAATTTACTTGAAAACAAATCCCTTATCACACATGCGCTTACACGTTTAAATTCAATGTTGTAGTTGTCATTTCTGTCACATGTGTGCTCATTAACGAACGACTTCAAATGCCAGTAAGTCTCCCTATTCGACTTCCATGCCCAAAGAACCCATCCACAACTTCTTTGTGTACATTCTGCAGTGAATCGTGTATTAGAAGATCATGAAACCCTGTACTTAAACCTCTCTGCAAATGCATACGACCCTACAACTCGCTTCAATGTTGGCTTGTCCTTGAACATCTGTCATTTGTATAATGGACCTTGGTCGGCTGATTTTTCAAACACATCCACTGATCGAACAGCTTTAATTGAGTAAAGCTCTGACCCTGATACTGTCCACCGTGTGTTCATGGAAGGTGAATAACTGTTGGGTGTTCCACTCACCCCTTGTTCTTATATTCCATCTTTTGTTGCCCCTTGCCCACCATCATCATCAGTACTCTCATCTTCTGTATCACTGCTTTCGGAACTATCATTGTCATCCACAACTGCATGCTTGGTAGTAGATACTGGAGTAGCCTGATCATTGGTTGCTGATGTAAATCCGGGTGAAGCATGGGATGCAAATGGATTATTGCTGCCACTAACTGATTTATAGTTTGGAGTACCCGACGGAGACCGTGGATTCTCGATCGGTTTAACAGGAGAGACTGTACATGCTGACTGGATTGGATTTGCTGGAGGTCGAAATTCATGTTTGTTGACAAATTCAACATCAATTGTGGCCCAAACTTTTTCCTTATGAATAATCATAAACTCTACATCGTCGTCACTCATAATAGACAATGTAACCGTATCATCCTCCGTTTTCACATGCGAAGTTAGCTTCAACTCAGCTTTGTCTCTACTAACTCCTGTCCGCTGGTATATCGTTTCCACTAATTCATCGTAGGCTTCGATGTATTTTTTTATTAGGCGTACTGAAAACGATATAGACCCAGTAAACCGGTTACCCTTCCAATGCTCACTGCACTGAACTAACAGCCAAGTCATGGTATCCTTAAACCCTGAAAAAAAAATATTAAAAACAGTCAATAACGGTATTAAACCTGGGCTTTAAACATTTATGCTAGGCTCAGTTCATCTTATTTCCAGGGCTCACGAAGTTTTTACCCTTGCTCAAGACATGGGTTTCTATATAACAATTACAGTATCAAACAATAATTAACTGGAAATAGGGTTTGTGTATATAGTACAATTATGTTAGGCCTAGGTACAATGATGTTAGGCCTAGGTACAATTATATTAGGCCTAGGTATGGTTCCCCGGTCATTGAGTTTTCCTTACATGAAATTAGGCGTTATTCCTAGGCTTAATGTCCCAATTCCCAGGCCTAGAACATTCCTCCCGGGCATAGTTCATCTTCTGTTTTCAAAATCAGTAATACCAGCTAGTAACATATTTCATATAGTTTAACCCATTGGGGCATTCTGTTTCTTCATAAACGTATTTCCTAGTTAGGCACTAGCAAATTATTTAAGTTTTCTCTACTACACATTTCAGTTCTATGGTCACTAGTAATGTGTTTCATTTTTTAAATTTGTCATTTCAATCTACTGCTGCCTCTTAACCTCTGATTTAGTTCCATTTCCAGTTATTCATGTGATAAGTTTAAAGCTTTACGGAACAATGCTTAACATTAAGGCCTGAGAACAGTCTAAAATAGAGAAAAGCTTGGTGTAACAGGCATTTCATCAAACATATTAACTACACCCAACAATATGACATACACAAACACCAATTCATGGTCAACAAATCCAAAACTCTCAATCCCTTATTCTATCTAAAACATTTCAAACTTAAACAACATTAAAGACCGAGAGGACGATTACATTTCGAACTTTAGTGTCATTTCGGGACTTACATTGACTGTGTATGCTCGATTTCAAACTTGGCAGTGTAAGCTCGAATGAAGGAGGTGGCGGCACTGTCAAGCTCGATTGAAGAAGGTGGCGGCACTGTCAAGATTCCTGTCGTCGGCAAGATTCAGTTCGGGAGCAGGTTTTCCAGCGGAGAGCTCAATGGGATTTGAACAACAGTCGATTCCGATCGAGAGTGAGGACGATGGGGTTTGAAATGGAAAGAATGAGTGACCGATTGGATGGATTTGTTGCTCGGAAACAATGGAGAAGGTTAGCCCAGGTCTGAATGTTTTGGTTTTCTTCGGTCAACTGAAGAAGAAGAAGACAAGGGAACTGAAGGAGAAGAAGACATGGCAAGGGTAGTTTCGTCCTTACACTTTGTAAGAGGGTAATTTCGATATTTTGCAGGGTTAAGTTATAGAGGGTATTATTGTCTTACAAAGGCTATTTCCTAGAAACTAAATATTAAGAAATACTAGATTTGTAATTTTTTCACCAATGGGCTATTTCCTAGAAACTTAACATTGAGAAATGCTAGATTTGCAAGGGGCCCTATATAATATCTAGTTTCATCTAAATAGATTCAAAAAGATAAAACTGTCACACGTAATTTCTCTGTACTTTTATATATAATGGCAGGATCAACCATTCCAGTTTTTAGACAAATTTGACACGCTTTCATGATCAAAGGATCAAATAGAATTGGATGGTTGAGATTTGATGATTTATTCTCTCCTAATTTAATTCTGCAATTTTAATTTTAATTCTCTTTCAATTTACTTTCCCTCTACTCTCACTTCAATTAATTTTCCTTCTCTTTCCACTCGCCTCCTGCCACGGTATCCTCTTGAAAAACAAAACAAAACAATGTAATTAACTTCATTTCATTTTCCTAATAT
Organism: Dipteronia sinensis; assembly: GCA_033220585.1. Classification (NCBI taxonomy): domain Eukaryota; kingdom Viridiplantae; phylum Streptophyta; class Magnoliopsida; order Sapindales; family Sapindaceae; genus Dipteronia; species Dipteronia sinensis. Next base: position 47,271,354 of record CM065639.1, read on the forward strand.
TTTTCAACAAATGTTCATGGTAAATCATGTCAAAAATTTTCTTTTCTATTGTAAATTAATGAAGAACAAATGAAAAATAACAAGGTAAAGTGAGATGAGAGAGGGACAAAGGAGACGAGAGAGCTTCTGTGTATATATATTTGAGATGCTTCATCTAAAACCAACGTTACAAAGAAGAGACGATGCACATATATATATATATATATATATATATATATATATATATGCATAGAATTTAATCTTATCACTTGGCCACCTACTTGCCTATTTACATCATGATTGCATCACACTCAATTGTACCACTTGATTTACAATTGATGAAGAGAGAGGTTTGGATTTCTCCGATGATCTATGAAAATCAAGAATTTAGAAATAAAATAATTTTCTATCATAACTATTCATGTAACTATATATGTCATGCATAATAGCTAAATATTTTATTTGAAATAAAAATCATTAGGGTGAGGGGTCTATCAAAACCTAATAATATTAATCATTACAAACATACAACTCATAATTCAACTCCCACTATTAAGATGGGTCTCCACCTTTTATGATTAAAAGGGCAAAAGTATAAATCAAATCGTTTTCATAAAAGAGAAAGGAAAGTGCACCACTTTAGTAATAGTAGTTATGCATTTTAATATTTATAATATCAATGTCAATGATGTGTGTTTCCAACTATTAGCGTTTTCGCAACACAAATGTCAACAATCTCTCACATGCCAACATGTTTATTATATGTGTTGCAGAATATTAATCTTTTTCGCAACGTACGAGCAAACAATTGCTAAATAGACTCTTACATCAATGTGTATGACATGTATGTTGTTGAATATTAGCTTTTCGCTACGCATAAGCATTGATCAGTTGCTAAAGAGTATCTTACAAGAAGATGCATGATATGAGAGTTGTAAAATATTAACTTTTTAGTAACAGGTAAGCCAACAATTGCTAAAATAATACCTACGACAACAAACATGATTAGTATTACAGAATATTAGACTTTTTCATAAGGATGTGACGCTAAATATTTTCTTTTCAACGATTATTCACACAATAATAACCGTAAAAAGTAAACATAATTTTTTACTGTTTATACAATAATATAAGGGGTTCGTAACTCCCACGATATAACCGATTTAATGAACAATTACGGAACTATATTAACAATACAATACCTGAATTCGGCCCAGCTCAGACAATGTAGAGAGACACCGACCACGCTAGTCCTGCTTCGAAATTGTAATGATCAATTTAGAGGGTCTACGTATGCAATCTGCATTTATTTGGCCTTTTATACACGTGTCATTTTCCATTCATTCTCTTTAGTTGGGGCTCCTTTTCTGGAGTAGTGTCGAGTCTGCCTCTCACAACCTGTCCCGCCAATTTCCAACACACAAGCACACTGCTACCTTCTAATCAAATTTCCAAATCAAGTGATTGACCCATCGATTGGTCATTTCGGTCATTCAAAATCAATTCACCGAGAAAGTTAGATTGGTCATTATTATTTTCTTCAAGTTGTTTCTATTTATTTCCACTCAACCAAAAAAATAGTAAAAGAAATAAATTGTTTTTACGTTAAGAACCTGAAACCAAAGAAAAATGAATTAATACGACGAAAAATATTAATAAAATTTACATTTTAATCGTTGATAAGAAAAAAAAAAATGATTTAGATATATAAAAATATTTTAGCAGTTGAGAGACAAGAGAGGAAGTGAAAAGAGAAAAGGATAGAAGAGTGATTTGGAAATTTGATTAGAAGGGTAGCAGTGTGTTGTGTGTTGGAAATTAGCGGGACAGGTTGTGAGACGCAGACTCGACACTACTCTAGAAAAGGGGCCCCCACTAAAGAGAATGAATGGAACACGTGTACAAAAGGCCAAATAAATGCTGAGTGCATACATAGCCACTCTAAATTGATCATTACAATTTCTAAGATAGCATGGCAAAGGTTAACATGACAGCGGTTCGGTTCTGGTTCTGGTTTCGGTTCTTTCGGTTCTATGATTTCAGACGGTTCGATTCTTTTTTTTATCTACTATCTAAGAAAAATTAATAGACATGTAAATATATAATAATGTGAAATTGTAATTTGTAAATGAAGTTTATTAGATAAACCGAAATTAAAATAAAATAAAAATATAAAAAAACTAAAAAACTAAATTGAAAGAAAATAAATATAAACAATTGAATAATTGATAGTTGAGAGAGAATTGAAGAGAATTGAGAGAATTGAGAGAGAATTGGTGAGGAGAAATGAATGGAAGGGAGTATTTATAGGAAAAAAATGAAAACAAAAACAAAAACAAAATAAAATAAAATAAAAAATGGGTTGGAACTGACGGTTCCAGAACCGGAACCGAACCGGAACCTTAAGCCCAAGGTTCCGATTCCGATTCCGGTTCCGGTTCTGGAACCAAAAACCAAGATTTCGATTCCGGTTCTGATTTTTTACCACGGTTACGGTTCGGTTCCACAGTTCGAACTGAACCTTGGTCATGTCTGAACGTGGTCGGTGTCTCTCTACATTGTCTGAGCAAGGTCGAATTAAAGTATTGTATTGTAAATATAGTTATGTATTTGTTCATTAAAACGGTTACGTGGGAGTTATAATCTAAATCGTGTCTATTATTGTATAAACAATAAAAAGTTATGTTTACTTTCCACATCCATTATTGTGTGAATAATCAATTGCATATAAGCAGTGTTCTGGTAAGCGCCAGGCGATAGTCGGGCGGAGACTCAGCTCCTAGGCCGATTAGTCGCCGATTAATCGGAAAACACAATTACAAACAAATTCCAATTAGAACTCCAAAGAAAATTATTTCCAAGAAATTCTTTCCAAATCCAATCATAAACCAATCCAAATCTCCAATTATTAAATCCAAAAAATATTCTTTCCAAATCCACAAATGTCAAATTACGCATCAAACGGATCCTGAGTGCATATTGGGTCAAACTTTATCCAATTAATTTTTTTATTATATATATATTTATATTTTTACTGTGCTACAGTTCGGTTTTAATGGGTTTCATACTATGAAGATTTTGTTTTTAGTGGATGAAATTTAAACAGGCAAGTTATTGAATGAGTATGCACAAGCAATTTTATTGTGTGTTTTTCATGGATTGAAGTGGTCTGAGAATTTTGAAAAGTCTAAGTCAAAGAACAAAACCAGAACACTTGTTGAACACAACACACGGGGTCTGGAGGATCATTCAAAATTTCAGAACAGACCAACAAAAGAAATACCACGTCAACATTTTTTTTGAACTGCAAATGATATGTATTGAAGGCTAAAGTAGCCGAAAATAGAGCCACCTCTAAATAGAGGGATCAACATACCATTACACGAAAACAAGTCCCCATAAAAACATCAGCAAAGACAGCATCAAAACATGAAAAACATACACTATACAATCAGACTTCATTGCCAGAGCGAAGCAAGAAACACTCTGAGAAACCCAGAAAACAGAGAAAGTGAAACCGAACAAACACCACTAAAACGTAAAATCTCAGAAATCTTTCCAACTAACCAAGTCCCCTTCCCTACTCGAACATTTCTTTGCCAACAAATCTGCATATCCATTGCTAGCTCTTGGACTGAAGCTAACCACAGTTCTATGATTTCCCACGCCCAGAAAAGAAACAAGACCACAAGAGAGTGAAACACAATGATTTCAGTGATTTCCCTATTTGAATTGATTTCCCCACTCAATGATTTCCCCACTTGAATTTAATCCACTACACAAACCACAAGAAACACCCAAACCCACCAAAGATCCCATAAAAATCAGTGAAACACCCAACAAGAACCAAAAACAGAGAGCAAAAACAGACATGAAAACAAAAGAGATGAGAGGGTACATACTGGCGAACTGGAGACAGCTGCAACGGAAGACAGAAGCTTACGGTGGCAGGAGCAATGGGCGATCTGATTTAGTCGTTTGGTTTGTAAGCTATTTGGTCGAAGATGAAGGGAAAAATTGGGAAAATTGGTTTAGGTTTGGAAGTTTGATGTTGTAATTGTTGATGATTTGAAAAGGAGATTGTTTTCAATTCCTTGCAATTTTTTTTTAAACAGGCTAGGCGGTCAACGGCTTTGACCACCGTCTGGCCGCCTAGCCGATTAGTCGCCGCCGTGAAAGAGTAATCGAAAACCGCGGAATGTGACCGATTTTCACCTTTGCGCCTCAGTTGCCAGCCGCCTAGAGAAATTGGACCGATTAATCGGCCGCCTAGGCCAATTACTAGAACACTGCATATAAGTCATATGTATGTATATGGACTTGACTTTTTGTTCACAATTTTGATCATCAGGGACACTCCAATCATAATGTTTTACACATTCGAGTTATTGGTGATTTGTACCATTTTATATTGTAAAAGTTTTTAAGGATAAATAAAAATTTACCAAGGAATTTATAGTGTACTAAAGGGAAAATTCATAATCTCCTACGAAAGAAAAATATTGTCGTACATTTAACTGTCCAATTTCATTCCTTAAAACCTAAAATCTTCAAGAACTATACCTATGGAAACATTGCTCAACTAATTCCATAGGTGTAGTTCATGTCAATTGAATGTCAAATGACATGTTTTCAGATGTTTTTGTTTCATATTTCCCTGACTTCAGATTTTAGACTCAATTCACATGTTTTGTTTCAAACATATTATATAATGTAAAATATAATAAATAGACAATGATTCTACTTGTTTTTGTGGTTGCATCAAACTATTGTCACTAACATTGATTCCGGTGAGTTTTGTTTAGTTCTCTCCAGTAAAGTGTCAATAACATTGTTTGTGAAATTGGTTCCATTTTTGCTGCAACATTTGGTTCATTATTTTGAGTGATGGTGAAGTCCATTTTTTATTTGTTTTAAAATAATAACAAAATGTTCATCGATTCAATTAAGTCGTGTGGTTTTTAATACATTATTCAATCAAATATTCAAATTCATTGAACCCATCAGACTTACTAAAGTTTGCGATCAAAATCAATGATCAATGGGTTTGATCTATATGTGAAAAATTCTATCTAAAGTTCAATATATAGATTTGAAATTATTCAACAAACTTTCTTTAAGATTACATTAAAATATGAATACATTGCATTGGTTTATTTTATCATTAATGACCTCCTTTTCATAAGCTGTCATTGACATTATAAAACAAAATTAAGCTAGAGAACCTCAATTGAAATGACCTTTCCTAAAGTTTTCAGGACTTGATCCATAGATGGCCGGTTTCTAGACGATGCTTTATATATACACACCATTTAAGGGCATTCTTTTAGTCAAGAACCGCCCTCACTGATCACCGAATTCATTCTAAAATTCTTAGTTGCCGTCTACAGATCTTGGGAAATGAATATCTTCTGATTTGGATTCACAATCTTCCCACTTGACAACATGTTGTCACTAACGTTGCCCTTCCCTTAAGTTTTCAGGACTTGGTCCATAGATCATGAATGCGCGGTTTCTAGGCCGGGGTCTGATTCTAGATACTTATGAATCAGGAACATTGTCAGTGCTCTTTACTACTAAACCACATTGGGTGGTGGATGTAATTCTAGATATTGTTTTATAAATCCAGCTGCTTAATTGGATTGCAGCTTTCATCGGTATTGGTTGTATAGTCTCGGATCCATTATTTTCTTTAGCTTTCTTCCATGGGTCAAAGATGGCATTGCCTAGTTCACTAAACTTTGCTTATCAGATGATAGTTTCGTATCCGGGACTTACCCGAATCCATAAACATCGCTGTTAACGAATAAATGACCTGCCAATTCACATATCATGGTGAAGTTGTGCACTTGAATGTTATTATTTATTGTGTTTACTTTAAGCGTCATTAATCATAAATTTTATATTTGCTCGATCGGATTCAGATATATCACCTGTTTCTATGTATTCTTGAGCTACATAACCATTCGTGCCTTGCTAATCTGAAATCGGAAAGTTTGGTATTGTATGCCCCTTTTTTTTTTTAATATTACAATAATTCGAGGATTAATGGGGGAGCGGGAGAGACTCGAAACCATAATTCCGTGGTGTGGTTGTGAAGGGTTTTACCACCGGATCAATCTCATCTTATACCTGGAAGATGAAATTTGTATTGAATTAATTTCGACGAAATATTAAATTTAAATTCTTAATTATGTTAAAGTCTTTATTGATGATACTCTTCTCCGAGGACGAGTGCAAGAAGTCATGAGGGCCTTAGCAGTATCGACTGCCATATTAATTGGGCCACCATTTCATATAATTTGTTATTATTTTATTGGTGAGTAGTGAGCATGTTGAATTGTTTTCTACAGAGAGCAGAGACAAACCAGCAGCCGTAAATACAAAACTTGAGCATGAGATATAGAATAACTTTCTACTGCTTCTAACTTGAGCCATAAAAGAAAAATTATATGATCTTAATTAATTAGTTCAAAAAGGTGTTTTTCTGATTCTTGTGATTTTTCTGTCCTAATCAGTATTAAAAAATCATTGTAGTAGTATACTTTTTGAAGATTATTTTCAGATCATTAAGTCAATCGCCCCCTTAATAAACCAACAGCTGTAACGAAAATTACAATAAAGCATTGTCGAAACCTCAATTGTATGCCAAATCTATAATGGTAATTTGATGATCCATAGTCAATCAATAATTAATATTTTTTTTTTCAAGGAATCAGAATTTAATCCTAGAAATCAATATCTATGCCTAATACCTCAAAATGGAATAAAAGAAATCAAAGAATGTAATGTGGGCATCACATAGATTAATTGAGTTCCATTTAAATACAAATAAAAGTATAAAACATTAAATATTGTAAACTACATCACCTACAAATTCCACATTTAAACCCTTCACACCTATGTCAAGAGATCGTGAGTTTGAATCCTCCTCTTCCCCCCAAATTTATGTAATATTCGAAAACATAGACACAACATAATGTAACGTGGGTATCAAATAAATTAATTGAGTTCCATTTAAACACAAATAAAACATTAAATAATGTAAAGGGAAAATTATTTTAGTCTCACCGGATCCGGTCTAAAAGTTGCCACGGCAGATCTTCTAATGTGAAGTTGTTTACTAAACTTGTAAACATAGCTACATGTCTATTATGTAATCATGAATAGAAAAGAAAAAGAAGAATTAAGGGTTTTTAGTAGCTGGTTTAATTAGTTTGAAGAAGAAATGTTTAAAATGAATTTTCAGGTAATGAAGATCTTCACTTTGTGGTTATTGTTAAAAGTGCTTAAAAGTGCCAAAGAAGTGTAAATTATTTAAGGGCAAATTACACAGAACCCCTTAAGGTTTGGATAAGTTACACTTAAATGGAAACGTTTCTTTATTATACACTAACACCCCCAAAACTTAAATTTGACTTTTAAAATACCTAAAATGCCCCTATTTATATTATTTTATACTTTAATTTTTTAATCTTTTAACCAAAAACTTTATAGACTTTAATAAAAATAAAAAATATGATTAAATAAATAAATAAATAGTTTAAAAAATTAAATAAATAAAACGTTAAAAAAATTAAATAAACAAAACGTTAAAAAAATTAAATAAATAAATAATTTAAAAAATTCAATAAAGATAGTTTAAAAAAATCAAATAAATAATAGTTTAAAAAAATAAATAAATAAATAGTTTCAAAAAATTAAATAAATAAATGAAAAAAAATATAAAAAAACATTAATTTTTTAAGGATACCCACTAATAGGGACAAGAAAAGCTCTAAAAATCTAAATATTTTATTTTTATTTTTTTTAACTATTTTTTTAGAATATTTAAATTTTTTTATTTTGTTTAAACTATTTATTTATTTATTAAACTATTTATTTATTTATTTATTTTTAAAAATATTTATTTATTTAATTTTTTAAAACTATTTATTTATTTTTTAAAACTATTTATTTTTAAAAAAAACTATATATTTATTTTAACTATTTATTTATTTAATAAATCATATCTTTTATTTATTTTTTTATTTTATTAAATTTTTTAAATTTTTTGGTTAAAAGGTAAAAAAAATATAAAATAATATAACTAGAGGCATTTTAGGCATTATTAAAGTCAAATTAAAATCATAGGGGTGTTAGTGTATAATATAGAAACTTTTCCATCTAAGTGTAACTTGTCTAAACTTTAAGAGGTTCGGTGCAATTTGCCCATTATTGAATTCTAACACAAGGTGTTTGATAAAAGATCACAAAGAAAAACGTGAGAGAGAGCAGCCATTGAAATGCTTTTATTAGCTTCAGATTTCATTATGATTTCAGATAACGAACTTACAAAATAGATCCAGCTATTTATATTACAAAGATCCGCTTCTAAACTAATTCTAACAAACTCTTAACTAATCATTTAGAGTCCCGAGAATAATTAAAATCTTTGTCATGTCAAATCAACCTCTAACTAACTTTATAACCAATTTGACTTTTGCTGAGCTTAAGATGATCATCAGCACATCTCTGATTAAGATCAATATTAGCTGTGCACAGAGCAAGACCAGCTTGATATGTTGGACCTCTGCTTACATGATCACAGCTTTCATCACTTGAATTTCTGTTTGAGCTACTGCCAATTGAACACCAAGTGAGCAGATGATGACAAATGAGAGTCATCTTTAACAGTTATGGACTTACGGTGGAGGCGGAGAGCTTCACTGCTTCTTACAATGTGTTGGATTGATTTTCACATAATCAAAGCTACTATTTATACAAATACCCGCCTAGTTATGCATGGTAACGACGCCGTTTCCATTTTTTTTTTGAGATAATATTTGTAATTAAAAATGTTATTATGTTAAATTGTTTGAATTTTTTTGACAAACCGGTGGAGAGAATCAAAGCAATGCATAAGCATATATTATGTGAAAATATGTTCAACAAAAATATCTAGCAATCATTTAGAGTATATAATCACAAAATATTCAATTAAATCCTAATAGACTCTAAATATACAATAAATTGTGTTATTTATAAATATGTTCAATTAAAGAAACCTAGCACATATAAAAGCTATCAATCATCAAAATGCAGTCAATTAAAGCACAAATAGCCGTATATAAAAAGCTAGTTACAATACAACAAACAAGCATGTGAAAATATAGATTTATAAAAACCTAACTCATATATAAATCTCTAATCAAGCTCAAGTAGCTTAAAATTGAAGTTCTATCACTCAATGGCTAATGTTCAAGTAACTTACATATATAGAAGAAGAAAACTCAAGGTAATTGATGAAGACTTTAAAGATCAAAACACAAAGAATAAATCAATACCTTGAGAAAAACGTGCAGTCACGAAATCTGGTGTAGAACCACCACAAAACTTGAACACAAGACTTTAAACTTCCTTAAAGATGATAGAGAACTCCAATACAAAGATTATCCAACTTGAATCACTCAAATCGGATAAGAAATGAGGAAGTTATCGTGTTTGAAGTTGAGAGAATCCTAAGAAAATTTTCTGCACATTTTCTTCTTCAAATGAAAAATGAGAGAGTGAGAGAGGGATTTTAAATGAAAGAAAGACAGGGAAAGTGAGGTGGCGTGACGTGGAGCTCTGGTGGCAAGTTGCACCTCTCCACGTTAGCTCCCGTGAAGGCGCATGGGAAAAATCGGTTCAAAAACGCGGCGGAAGCGAAAAACATGGTGGGTATATTTCAAAAAATTTCCTTTAAACGAAAGAACCTTAACCCTAGATTAATTGACATATAATTAAAAGTATCGTATCTTTTTCTCGTGACGATTGAACTAGCGTCGAATTGAATCCGCAAGATCTTCCAATCCAATCACGAACGTGAATCACCTAGGAGTAGGGGTGGGCATTAAGTTCGGAACCGAACCGAACCGAACCGAAAAATAGGGGTTCGGTTCGGTTCGTAGAGTCAAATCGGTTTAAACCGGTTTAAAACTTTAAAAACTGAAAATATTTCGTTCAAACCGGTTTGTTTTCCCAAAACCGGTTTGAACTGAATAAACCGGCTATAAAACTTTTATAAAAAAAACCCTAGCTATCTTTCTTCTCTTCTCTCTGAGTTCGCCGACCTGCTCTTCTCTTCTCTTCTCTTCTCTTCTCTTCTCTTCTCTTCTCTTCTCTCTCAACTCCAGCTATCATCTTCTTCTCAAATCGCAACGCAAGGCGTCTGGCCGTCAGCTATCTTCTTCTTTCAGCAATCATCTACGCCCTATTCTTCTTCTTTCAACTTTCATCTACGCCGATCTGCTCAAGCAAGTTCTCTCAGAGTTAGTCGATCTGCTCTTCTCACTTTCGTTCCACAACATCTTAGCTCGTCCAATTTCGTTCCACAACATCTGATTTCAGATCAGTTCATCCAAGGTTTGTTAATTTCTCTTATTTTGTTTCTAAATTTCTTTTTTTTTTTCTAATTTTCTTCTTTTTTTTGTTTCACTCACATCCGACATCCCAAATGCTCGTGCTCGTCCAATTACAACGTCTTCAATCTTCATCTCCAGCTTGAGTGCTTGACTGCTTCAACGAGAACAACTTCAAAGCAGACGAGGAAGCTTCCAAAGAGAGACCTCGAGGTTAGTTCTTGTCTCTTTGTAGTGTACTCTGTTTTCTGTTGTAGTGTACTCTGTTTTCTGTTGTAGTTCTTTAGCTTGGGTTGTAGTGTATTCTGTTTTTCTATTGTATTTTTGGTGTTGTGCCCCGTTGGGTATTTTTGGTTTGGTGTTGTGCCCCGTTGAATTTGGATTGTAATTTTGATTTGGAGTTTGTTTTAGTTTGTTTTGATTGTAATTTTGATTTGGAGTTTGGATTTGGATTGTAATTTTTATTTGGAGTTTGGATTTGTGATTTAGAGTTCTTATCTTTGAAAATTGAAATGTATGTCTCATGGATGTATAAATGTATGAAACATTGAAACTTGTGAGTTGTGATTATTGAAATGTATGTCTCATGGCTGTAGAGTTTTTTTTTTTAATGAAATATAAATTAAATATTATTGGGTTTGATTTGGGTTTTTTTGGGCTTGGGCAATTAAAACTTATGTAATTTTGGCCCAAAATTGGAATTCAACAAGGCAACAACCTATCAAAATTAAAACATATTAAGAAAAACTCATTAAACCCATGAGGCCGATAAGGCCCATTAGGCCCAAAACCAAAATGAACCGAACCGAACCGAACCGATTCAAATCAGTTCAGTTCAGTTCAGTTCAGTTACCATTTTCTATTCGGTTTAATCCAGTTTGATTTTGGGTGAACCGAAATATTTTCGGTTCAGTTCGGTTTTACCCAAAACCGAACCGAACCGAACCGTGCCCACCCCTACCTAGGAGTGTGGGCTTCTTTTCTTTAATTGTATACCTAAGGATGAAACAAACAAAATCTTCTTCTTTGTTAGTGACAATAATCCTCCAAGAGAAAACCCAAGAACGTCCGGTCATTTGTGAATTATCAATCTATTTGATTGAAACTCGCGTGAACCCGATTCGATTTTGTACACAAAATCCTTTTTGATGTAAAGGATAATAGTGTACTATCGAAAACAAAAATGTTCCCCTTTTCTCTTCTCTTTGGCCGAATTCAATACACCTCTTTCTTGAGTTAGAAGTTTTTTTTTTATTATTCAAAAGCAAGAGAATAAAAAATTCTTTCTCTAAAAAAAAAACTTTTTTTTTCTTCCTCTAAAATTAATTCCGAATTTTAATAATATATATAGGTATACAAATCATTTTCTAAAGAGGATTTGCTTGGTGGTCAAGAATCCTATCTCTTGGTGGATTTACTTGGTGACAAAGAATCCTTTTTCAAAAAAGATTTAGTTTCCACACCAAGACTCCTAATCCAACTTAAATAGTGTATTTATTCAATAACCAATTACTGAATATAATTAAATTGTGACTAAATCAAAAACTTCATAATAGAAATCAAATACTTCCTAATTTGACTAGATAAATAAATTCATATTATTTATCTACTTATCAAATATAGTATTTGATATTTATCATATTACCAACAATAATATGACTCTAGGAGACCATCTCCTACTAGGAAAAAGATTTTGACGTTTAATTAATTAATTAATTTCCATTTAATTAAATAATAAAATAAAAACAATATATATGACTAATAAATAGTCCCTTGCCGTCCAAGCCAATATATAAGGGCCAATATTGTTTTTCTATTTTATTAAATCCATTGGACCTTAATAAAAAGTCAACATGTGAACTAGACTCATTCTTACTCAAAGAAACAAGTCCACATGCCTTAATACAATTCTAGATGGACCCATAAAGTGGTCCGGTAAAATATATCAAGTGATCCATGTAAGTTCGTGTGGATTGGGGATCTTGGCGAGCTATCTAAATTTAAACTTCAATAGACATAACCTAATCACAATCAACAAATGATTCACTTAGGTCCTGATCTATTAATTTTAGCTCAGTCCACTAAAGAGCTAAAATTGAACTCTTAAATAAAGATAGAATAAGATAATATTTCTCATTTGTACCCTAGACAATCTTATTGGAGATAGTGTATCCTCGTGAAGAGTATCAGTAATCGTCAAGAGCTCATAGACCGCCTATAGCTCTCCAAGTTACCATATTTACCCATATGACCACATTTTGAACTTGGAAATTTTTGACTTGTCCAGAAGCCATGTTTCAATAGACACTATTGAAAACTTAACGTTAAGATTTAATATCCAATACCTCAAAATATCCATATGATGATATTTTACTCACATTTAATAAATAGAGTCACAATGTCCATATCTATAAATGAAGTCCTCTATCGATTAACAAATGAATACCACCAAACTATCGATGATAGACTATGCTATATAATTGTACTCACTGATAGCTCAAATGATAACACTTGTAACTATAAGTCCGTCATTTACCTCAGGATTGAGATAGACTCTCCGATTGTCCTCAAGTGAAAACTTTTATCCACTGATGGTTTTGGATAAAATATTTCACTGTGATCCTATTCAATGCACCTAGTGCACTAGATTCTTTTGCCCAAAGACACTACACTTTGATGATTTTAGACTCATCATACCACATTTGATCCCACTCAAATGCTAGCAAAAGAATCTACAACTTTAACGAGGTAAAGGTGTCCAACCTTTATCTTAAGTTGTGAATATTATTCAAGACTAATTAAAGAATTGTGTCTACCTCATACATATCCAGATGTACAAACAATTCTTCATTTCTCATAGTCTTTTGACCTTATGATTTTTTACTTTTGACAATTATAATAATTAAACTATAAATGCTATAAGATTTGTTAAACTAGAAATCACTTTATTAATATGAAAAGATTGTCAAATACACTATTACACTCTTGTTATTGAGCATAATCCTAACAATTCTCACCCCTCCATATTCCCTTTGTTTTTATTTGTATTCGTTTTATTTACATTTCCTTTGCTCACACCACACCGCATTATGCTTACACCCCACACACACCATTCGCATCCTATCTGCATTCTATTTACATGTTTTCAATAAACATTAAAATATGAGACGGTTGACGGATAACTCCTCCCTGTGGACAATCCCCTTACTTGATGCTATACTAGTTATTAGTCACTAGCACATGTGATGTTGAACTTATAAAAAACACTTTTGACGAGAGTACAACGACGTTCTCATCAGGATTCCTCACCATCCACACTTCTACACATCCTACACCCATCTTAGAGTAGATTGCAAAGAGAAAGGAAGGCTTTTAGGCCAAAACCGAGCCATGGAACAACAAAGGATATGGAGAGCTTTTATAGGAGATTTCTGCAAGGGTTGTCTCTTATTTACTCTTCTCTTTGTATTTCTTGTATCTTTGATATATAATCCCTAATCGAGAATATTTGTAAACTACATTTGTGCTAATTTATGTATGTTTTGTTCTTTGCTTGGATTTGGGTTTTGTTCTATTCTTTGATATGTTCATAATTAATCTCTTATTGTGATAATCATGTGTATGGAGGATTATAAATTGATGCGGTTCCATGGATGAGATTATGTGTAGAATAACTTAATGTATGAGTATTATAATCAAATATCTCATTTGTGTATGTATGTTGGAATGATTGGAATGATTTGAGTGAATGATAGTCAGGGTTGTGCTTGGGTGACCATTTCGAGCATGATCTTGACTATTAGCTCTATTGAATAGGAAAAGCTTGTTTTGTGCATAATCTTACTATGATAGCTTTAGTTCCATGTTCTTGTGCATTAATGGGTCTTTAGCTATTGTTCACTCTATTACCACTAGGTAAGTGATGGCTTAAGACACAATTGCTCTTCCATAACCTTGGTTGAGTGATGAATTGATTTTGATAATTTGCTTAATTAGGAAGAACCCTTTACTTAAGTTAAATGGCTTTCTATTTTACAATCAACATGATGTGCATCTTTGTTTGGTAAATTCATTTCCCGTGTGTGACTAATATCTTGCATCTCTCCAAGCCACCATTATCTTCGTAACTTAGGATGTTTTTGCTTTAGGAGTAGAATAACTTAATTTAGGAGTAGAGTAATTTAGAAAGGTAAGCACCCGGTTACATTACTATCTTTAGTTTTAAGTCATTTAGTTATAGGTTGTTTTCAATTCCAACACCTCACACACAACACTTTATGCATACAATTCACACACACACCATTCTCACCACTTCTGCATTTCATTTACATCGCTTTCAATAAAGCTAGAGCTAGAGATAGTTTGACAAGAACACCTCTTTGTAGGAACAACACTTACATCTTGTTATACTAGTCTTTTGATTCATGTACTTGTGAGGTAGTAAAAATGTAATATAAATCTTTGACACAATCCAGTGACATGTTTGTCAAAATGGCGCTCTAAGGACCTCTATTATATGATTGGATTATTTCATGACAAACCACATTGAGATTATTTTATAATGGGTAGCTTAGGTCTTGTATCGTGGTTCTTCTTCAACAAGCTTCCGAGATCCCAAAGTTCTTCAAGAAAGGTAGTTCACTTGCTCTTGACTTCTTTGAAGAGATTAGTTGTGCGCACACACTACTCATGCATGTTTTACTCATCTTACATTTGTGTTCATTTCTTATATGTGTGCATCCATTACATATCTCACATTTGCACCTCATTATTATATTTAAGTGTGGTTGTGTGTTATGCAATTAGTTTCCTGAAATATGTTCGGAAATGTCCGCGCTTGCATGATGGTGTGCTTGTCTTAGCACGATGTGTGACCATTAGAGAGGTCCATTTTTCCTCTCTTGGTTCGGTCTTACGTTACAAGGTCTTATACCATGTGTTTGGGCAATATTGTTGCTGTCCAAATCTGACCTTTGGTCACTCAAATTACCATATCTCTTTCTACAGACATCGTAACCTCATTTTATAAAAATAAGTAGAAAGTAGATATCCATACATTTCCAACAATATATCATACGAAAGATTTCAATGTCGTTTGGTCATGTTTTAGGGTGCTCGAATTTCAAGTTGATGCGTTGTCATGTGTGATTCCAGTAGGTGGGCGCTGTTCAGGTCGCCTTACCCAGAGCGACCGCACAACGACTTTTTCCGTAAGTCCGCGTTTTTCATTTGCCCTACGTAGAGCAACCATAGAGTGACTTATTCCAGTAGGTGGGCGTTGTACAGTCGCTCTACGTATAACGACTTTTGCCAAGATTTTTGTAAAACTCCCCCAAACGACATATTTTCATTTTGACCCTATTTATACATCATCTTCTTTCTCTTTTCGACCTAGAACTCATATTTTCAGATCCTAGTGAGAGAAAGAGTTCCCTTAGAGAGAGAAGTCCTAAGTTTGATTCTTTAACTCTCTAAAACCCAAAACTCATCTTCTTCATGCACCATTAAGCATTCTTAAGGCATGGTTCTTCTTCATTAGTTGACTTGGTAAGTTGAACAAACACTCTATCTATGTTAATTGTTCAAACTTCCCAAGATTGTGTTTTTATTGCATTTATTAGTTGATTAAATGCTAGGACTATATATTGCATCTATTCTTGAGTTCATTTATATGATTGGGCTTCGTTTTGTGATAGCTTATATTTAGGACATTATTGACCTTTAACTAAGTCTTTATGCATTGCATCTGGGCATTGATATTTAGGTCTCATTTATTGCATTTCTTGATTGCATATTTATTGCCCTTGTTATAATTTGTGACAACATGTGTTGATTGGGCTTTGTTTGATAACTAGATTTTAGACTTGCATATCTTCATCTAGTTAGGTCTTTGAATATTCATATAAACATATTGACCTCTAGGATTGTTTGATTGTCATCATAAATCTCTAGATAAGCATTTAGTGTTGCCTAGCATTATTTATATATTAGAATATTCACATATATTCACATAGGTTGCTTATCTCTTCATTGAGTGTTAAGTCTTGTGACTAGGTGGATTAGTGCATAAGCAATTGGTCTAGAATCACTATAAAAGACACGTGGAGTAATAGTGGTAGGTTAGTGATTGAGATTGGTATGACTAGAAGTCAACCTAGGTTGTAAACATCATTACATAAGAGGAGTACGAATCATGTGAAGAAGATTTGGGTTAGGAAGGACTTGGTGGACCATGTCAAAAATGAGTCTAGAGGGTCTATTTGGGTAGTTAAGCAAAAGAACAATGTTGGTTTAGTTGACCCTAGTGACTTGGACTATGAACCTAGCATGCATGATATGAATTGATTCTTGAAACAAAATTTTAATTTTCATGCTGTGAATTAATAAGTTGTGTGTTTAGGATAGTTTAATTTGTTTGTGTTCTTGAATTTTCAATAATGTGTTCATGTATTCATTTAAAAAAATTGCAAAATTATATGGTGATTTAGAAAACTTTGCAGGTGTGCCTTGAGTTTCCAAGATCTGCCCAGAATGTGATTGTCCCAGTAAGTTCGTTGTGTCTCAACCGCGACACATTAACTGCGATAATGTGGCTGTGGCAAAAGGTCGACAAATGGAACGACAACAAGTAATGTTCACTGAAAGAAGGGTTCGTGGTGTGCCAACCACAACACCAATGGAGCGACATTGCACCTGATCAGTTCGTTGTCATGTCACTATCAAGTTCGCTGGAAGGATAACGGCGACAATATAAGTCACTTATTTAAACGGAGGCATTTTAGGCTGTCTCAGCCATGTCACTGTAGCCATAATACGACAATCGAGACCGCGACCTAAGGCAAAACAGCTATAAAACTGTCGCTAAAGGGCAGAAGCCTCACAACTCAAATCATTCAAAAAAATTCAAGCGTGGAAGACACAAAATCACCAAAAGTGGTAACTCTAATCTCTAGTAATGTGATTTCTTGCTTGCACATTGATCTATATAGCATACAGATATCCCAGGGGTAGTTATTAGTTTGATTTAAGTGATTAGTGTCTAGGATTGGAGATTTATTTTGATTGTGCATAATGGGAGTGTGTTTGTATGCTTGTGGTGATTTGGTGGTGGTATTGTTGAAGAACTGCCACGGTGCTGCTGGATTTTAGTTAGATTTGTGTGAGTACAATTTGGGTGGAGTACAATGGTGAAGATGAAGTTACCAAGCAAGGGTGGAAAGGGTAGCAAAGCCCTTAAAGAAACCTAGTTCAAAGGCGGCACAGAAAAAGAAAGGGCCGGTTTGCACATTAAACAAGGACTTTGAAAATTGGATGAGTGTGTTTAGGAAGAAATATTTGTTAGTAAGAAGGGTATAGCTTTGAGTGAGTTAGCGGATACCCCGACACTGAGTGTTATGATAGATAAGGGATAGACTATCTATGTCTCTACACCTCCACCATATAGTGAGGATGTCGTTAGAGAGTTTTATACGGGGATGAACCCCGGTGAGTATATGTTTGGGCGTCCGGTGTTGGTTAGAGGGTTCCCAGTCCAACTGAATAGTAGTGATATTAATAGGCGTTACTGGAGCCACCCTTTTAGACTTTGAGGAGCCGCCTGCGAATATGGTAGAGGGGGTAACTAGGAATGATCTGTATGTTAGGTAGAGTGTGGACTTCGCCAACATATTGGTTATCAAGCCTATGGTTTTCTGGATAGCTCGAGCTCATCCGCTCAGGCAATGAAACTTGAAGATTAAGTTGGCTTTTGGCACATCTTTATTACTTATTCATTTAGGCTCATCTCTCACAAGACTACAGTCCCATTTGAGGCAGCCCACATCCTCCACAACATCATGGAGAACCAAGATATGGACGTGGGTAGTTTAGTGAAGGGGGAGATTAGGAGAGTTGGTCGGAGTGAATCCGAATTAGATTTGCTTCCGTTCCCTTGCCTTATTACAAAGATAAGTAGGCAGGCAGGTGTGGACCTATCAGGTGACAAAATGGAGAACCCTCATGAAGATTTAGGATGGAAGATTTGTGAAAATACATTAAGCGTGTGTCTAAACTAACCTAGAGAGGGGTGAATAGGTTTTAATTAATTAGTTACCAATTTTTTGATTAATCAATATTATCAAATCACCCAAATGTAACAAGCAATCAATTGACAATTTAAAGGCGGAAAACAATAAAAACACGTCAATTGATTTATGTGAGAAACTGTCCAACTGGGCAAAACTCACAGGTTATCCATCTAGCCACACACGGTCCTCAAATCCATTATATGTAATGATATTTACAACCTAGGTTGACCTCTAGTCACACCATTCTCGGTCACTAACCCACCATTACTACCCGCGGGCCTTTTATAATGATTCTAGATCAATTTGCTTGTGCACTACAAACTCGTAGTCACAAGACTTAACTTTCAAAGAAGAGATAAACAACATATGTGAATATGTGAAGATATTCTAAATGCAATTAATGCTAGGCAACACTAAATGCTTATCTAGGGATACAATAATAGCTATCAAATAATCCTAGATATCATAATGTCTATATGAATGTTCATAAAAACCTAACTAGATGAAGACATACAAGTCTAGAACTTAGTCATCAAACAAAGCCCAACCAACACAAGTTGTCACAAAAATATAACAAGGGCACAAGCAATAAATTTGTAATTCATAAATGTAATCAATGAAGAACCAATCTCAACTAACACTTAAAGACTCAAGTATGTTCAAAGTAAGCTTAAAAGAAGAGTCATTCATTTAATCAATATAATAAATGCTAATCGTAGGCAAAGATGAACAAGAATGAAAGCATGAGTTATAGGGAATTTTTTTACACTTCTCACACGTACACCTTACATAGAACACAACCAAACTTAAAACTAACAGTAAGGTGTACGTGTGAGAAGTGTAAAAAAAGTACACATAAAAAAGTTCAAAACACAAATGCAAGATGTGAAGCATGCATGAGTAGTGTGTTTGTGCAACTAATCTCTTTAAGAGGTTAAGAACAAGTGAACTATCTCTCTTGAAGCTCTTTAGGATCTTGGAAGCTTTTTGATGAAGAATCACAATTGGAGACCTAAGCTACACATTATAAATAATTCTAATGTAGTTTGTCATGAAATAAACCAATCATAAATAGAGGTCCTTATAATCTGAAGGGGTTTGTTGAGCAACAAAGGTATGGAAATACCTAGTGAAAAAGGTGAAAGGCCCAAGAGGAAGAGAAAGAGAGATAGCAGACCAGAGATTGGCACTACTGCAGAGCTTGAAGGGTTAAAGAATTATGATGGATCAGCAATGGAGGATGACACCATCTTACTTATTTGCCTTAGGATCTTGGATGCAGTGAAGCATTCAAGGGAGGCAAACCCAGATCTATATGTTGAGCTGCACAATGAGATGAGATCAGTGACTCAGAAGCAGGTGCTTATAAAGAAGAGGCATGACAAGATTCCGAAGAGGCGGACTGAGTTGGAGAGACTGGTGAAGGAGATGAATGAGGGATTTGTCAAGGACTTTAGTGACCTGAGGAAGGAATTGAAGCTCACCCCTTACATGAGGAGGAGCAAGAAGATAGTAGACCCAGTTGTTCTCTCTGAGCCCAGTACCTCAGCTGATCCACCCACTGCGAATGAGGAGACCACTCAATTAGAGCTTGCACTCACACGTTCATTACAGGATACACGGGTCCGTTCCACATGAGATCTGCCTATCAGAGATGAGGCAGCTCAATTGAAGCTAGCCAATGAGCGAAAGGAGGCTACATCCAGAGAGACTGAGCTGAAAGACCTGAAATGGAAGGGGCATCTTATGGAGACCGAGCGTACTGAGAAGGATTCAGAGTAGCCATCACCACCACCTTACACCATAATTCAACCATATTTTGCATGGCTGCCATTTATCTTTGAGTACTTGAACACTTGTTCTTGATTTTGTTATTACATTTTGGTTTTTACTCTTGTTTTGGATATCACTTTGATGTTATGATCCTTATTTTGACCCATTTCATTTTTCAGTTTTGGTTTATGCTTATATTTATTTTCTATAGCCTTTATTTTTCCTAGCTTAGAATAAGGGTGAGTTTGCTTGTGGTAGTGGATTTATGCTTGAATGATCACATCTATTTGTCAACTTGGATGTGGATGATGTTACTTGTTGAATGTTATTGCTATAATTATTTTTTGTATGATAATATGAGCATGATTGATTGTATCACTTGATTCTATGTTTGGCAATCATTTTGATTGACAAAGGACATGTACGAGTTTAAACTCTTTGCTTGAGAATAGTGTGGTGCGTCATTTTAAACCAGTTTTTAATCCCCGAAACATTAAGGACGTTGTAAAAATTAGGTTTGGGCGTAATGTGCACATGCAAATCAATTTTGAGCCAATTTTTTTTAAAAATCTTGCGATCATGCCATGTTTGAGCATATTTTGCTTGTTAAGATTATGCCATTGTGTGTGTGTGTGTGTGTGTGCAAATCAATTTTGAGCCAATTTTTTTAAAAATCTTGCCATCATGCCATGTTTGAGCATATTTTGCTTGTTAAGATTATGCCATTGTGTGTGTGTGTGTGTGTGTGTGTGTGTGTGTGTGTGTGTGTGTGTAAGTAAGGAATTGTGCATCTTTGCATTGCTTTGTCTAGATTAATTTCATGCCATTTAGGGTTGCATTGCGCAAGGTGCGCTAGTCCTTTTCTCTTAATGTTAGAGTGTATAGTCAATTGTGTGTGTGTGTGTGTGTGTGTGTGTGTAAGTAAGGAATTGTGCATCTTTGCATTGCTTTGTCTAGATTAATTTCATGCCATTTAGGGTTGCATTGCGCAAGGTGCGCTAGTCCTTTTCTCTTAATGTTAGAGTGTATAGTCAATTGTATGTGTGTGTGTGTGTAAGTAAGGAATTGTGCATCTTTGCATTGCTTTGTCTAGATTAATTTCATGCCATTTAGGGTTGCATTGCGCAAGGTGCGCTAGTCCTTTTCTCTTAATGTTAGAGTGTATAGTCAGTTGTGCTCGAAGGCTAGGAATGAATAGTATAGACTTCTGGTTAGGCTCACAAACACGGCCTAAAAAGCATATTATTGAGGGAAATACACTCACTCTTTAAACACTCATTCAAACACACACAAAACAAGTACAAGTCTCATTTGCACTAAACATTGTTGGCCTATAGAACAAAATAGACTGCTTTTGGATGCCTTAATGTACTTTGTGGAAAAACCTTTAGAGATGATCTTAGGCAATGCATGTGATAAACCACTAAATTGGCCTAAACACATCCAATCCCTTTAATGTGTATGCTCCCACGCCCATTTGAAGCCAAACACATATAAGCCTTTTATTCATGAACCACATCAACATAAACCATATAGCCTATACACCAGACTACCTTATACCAAATGGTTTGCTAAGGCTTAAGGAATGAAAGTAAGCAAATGGCTTGTGGAATGTAAGGCGTGTACCGAGGCACAAGTGTGCAAATGCATTCCAAGATTAAAAGAAAAAGAAAGGTGAAATGAAAAGAAAAATGATGAATGTTGAAAGAAGAAGAAAAAAAGCAAAAGATAAAAAAAAAAAAAAATGCAAAAGCAAAAGAAAAAGAAAGAAAAGATGAATGAGGCACAACTAGCCTAAATGATAAATGCAAGTTGAATGTGCTACCCAATGTAAAATGAGAGTAGAAAGTTGCACAAAAGTGAATTGTACGCCTGGACGCCAAAAATGTGAATGTGAGTGTTGTAGGAAACAAAGTGTAACCATATTAAAATGTATGCCTTAGTGGAATCATTAGGTAATTTGATATCCTCACTTTCTATTCATTGATTCACCATTCACCTTAGGCCCCATTACAACCAAAGGAAAGACCTTTTTGATTTTTTGGAATGTCCACTTGGGAAATTTTGGTTAATGCATGTTCTTTCAGGTTCATGGCCTTCAATTCCATTCATGAGACTAATTTTCAGAAATGGTGTTTTAAATTAGTCATGTGCAATCAAATTTGATGCCATAACATGAACTCATATTGCATATGAATGATAAGTGAAACCTAAGACTCTAAGTGAAGATGAGAGAAATCCGGTGATAAGTAGAGTCGAAGCGAATTACATTATCTACCATATGGCACTTTTGTTTTCGAAACTTTGGCATTTTGAATGTAGGATCGCACCACGTGCAATGCTTACTACGAGTGACATGTCTTTAATCTTTATTTAAGCATTTACTTCATGAACAAGTCCTAATGAGCATAGCATGGATTCAATCTTTCCTTCTTTGGTTTTGCAAGCTAATTTGACTTTTCAGTCATAAGCAAAGAGTCGGTTCTTGAACACTGATTGTTTGAATGTTGATACATGTCCCTGAATTGTTTCATATTGTTTTGCTCGAGGACTAGCAAAAGATAGGTTTGTGGGTATTTGATCGAGCCAAAACGTGTATGATTTTGGCCCTCATTCCCGACTCTTTTTGCTTGTTCTTGGGCAATATCCTGTCATATAATTGTGTGAATCAAGTGTTTTCAGGTTATTTAGGTCACATGGGCATTGGTGAGAAATGGATGAATTATAATGCAAAAAGTGCAAAATGAGGAAAATGAGAATTGAAGACAGGGTATTGTCACGGCTGTGTCGCTTGGAGGCAACAGCGACCCAGCACTAAGCATTGTCGTGGTCTATGTGTCATTTCTAGGACACCGCGGCTGAGAGGAGAAAACTCAGAAATTCAATCAGGTGTGATGTCGCTGCCTAGGTGTCGCGGCGTTGCCAATCGCGATAGAGAAAAGGAAAATCAGACAATCTATCAGGTCCAGCATCGTTGCCTAGATGTCAGATCCAAATGTCGTTGACAACATGTCGCTGCCTCCAAGACCGCGAGAATGATGAAAATGGTCGCGGCAACCAAATCGAAAACCATATAACCATCTATCGCGGCCAAGTTCGCAGTGGCCAAACTGCAAAACTCATACCTTAGCGAATCTAGCAGTTACAAGGCATCATCTTAGCCTTCTATAAATAGTTTTCTCCTTCATTTTTTACGGAGACACAGAATCAGAGCACAATAACAAAAACGAACCAGCAAGAGACTTTGAGAGGTTTTACATCCATTTTTTTCCCAACCTCACCTTCATCCATTTCTAAACTTGAACTATCTATTTCCATCCAAACACTTAGCAAAAGTGCAAATCCCATCTAGATTTCTTCCCCATAACCATTCCTCTATTTCCATTCTCTCCACACATCTCCTTTGTCACTTTCCATTAGACACCCATCTCACTACACATCCTCATCTACCACTTTTTGCATAAGGATTCAATCAATGAAGCATCAGAGGGATCAACCTTCAAGAAGGTGGTCTATGGGTGATTTCCTCATCTCTTACCTTTGTTTTTTGATTGTAATCATGTGTAACTTAACCCCTTTTAGGGGATTGATTTGAGAATTTAATAGACCTTGGGTATTTGTATTGGCTTGCTATATTATGTTCTACTTTTATGTTCTATCCACTTTATAAATAGATCTTACTCTTATGTGATTGATTTTGAATGACACTAGTTGATTGCAATATTGGTAAGATTCATTTGGGATAAAGTTAATTGAGAATTGACAACCTTAATTGATTGTAGCCCATAGTGGGTAGAATAGGTTAATTAGTGGATATGCTAACTCTGGTTGCCTAAAATTCAAAAATGTTTTTTTTTTAATCTTCTCATTACACTTTTTAAAAACAAGAAGGAAGTCGATACATACATTAAACTGAAATCAAATGGTTCAATAAATACAAATATAATTTTAAAAAAAAAAATAATGCTAAACATCCAACATTTTGTATCCCAACACATGTGGCATGTGAGATGTCAAATAATGAGTGGATATACATTAATGATGTTTTATCTCACCTACCACATGTATCCACTCACCATTTGACATTTCAAGTACCACATGTGTTGGGATGAAAAATGTGGGATTTTAAGTGAGATATGTAGCATTACTGTTAAAAAAAACATACATAACATGCATAACATACATATAATACGTGTTACGAAACATGTCCTTACTTAATAAAGAGTAATTGAGTATTTTATTTATTTATTTAAGATATAAAAAAAAGTTAACTTTTATATGAATTTTTCTTACAAAAAAATATAGGGTGAAATTCATGTTCGTCCCTCTAGTTTGACCTAATAGCCAAACTGATCCCTTAGTTTTCATAATTGTCTCGTTTAGTCCTTCTGTGAAGATTTCCGTTGATAAAGTTGAATCTGACAAGGTCAGAGGGTCAAATGACCCTGCTGCCCCTTATAACTGTTGTAATTTAACCAAGGACAAAATTGCCCCTTTTTTTCTTGTGACCGTTGCACATGCAACGGCTACAACACTGATATCCCTTATAAATTCAAACACTTGCATACATACAAACATACAAACACCTGCCTACATTTCTTTCTTCACACCTCTACACATACAAACACCTGCATACATTCCTTGAATTATTTTCCAACCATACAAATACCTGCCTACAAACCTTTCTTCACACCTCCATATATACAAACACCTGCATACATTTCTTTATATATTTTCATGTCTTGAATTATTTTCCAACCATACAAACCACTAAAACATTCATATCAATTAAAATATAGGGCAAGCAACATCAAGCAAGTTTATTTCCAAGAACCAACATCCTGGAAATGTCCTGGAAACACAACCAACATCAAGCACACTAATGGAGGCTACATCAAGCTCAATGTCAAAACAGAACATCAACTGAGGGATAATAGAGCTCAAGAACCGGAAATGTTCATGTGGGATTAAAGCAGGCCTAAGGATATCAGAATTTGTAAACAATCCAAACAAATTGTTTTTTTTTGTGAAAGAGGAAAATGCAATTTCTATAGGTTTTGGGAACCTACTAATGAAGAATTCAACCTATCGGAATATACCGAAAACATAACACAAAGGTATGATGGTAGAGACAAGTATGATGGCAGAGATAATCTTCTGCACGAACAAGAAATGGAAGATGTAAAGGAAAGGTTACAGAGGCCGGAAAGGTATTATGCAAGAATGCAAAATCAAGATACTAGTAATCATGGTAGAATGCATCACCTAGAGTCTATGCAAGGAGGGTCAAGAGTGATGTGTGTTGTTAACATGCTTTTGCTTGGTGTAACCATGATTGTGCTTGTACTTATCATGACCAGTAATCGTTGATTGTACACATTCAGCATATATAGTAAACTTTTAGCATAACATAATCAATAAAAATACTTATCTTTCATCATTCCATTGCATATTAAGCTTTTGCACATTCATATCATAAGCAACATATGTAAAAACATTCACAGTCTAAGCATGGTTATTTGTCTAGCATTTTCAAAAACATATTAAGCATAAGTTTTCATAACCATACCTAAATAGCTAGCAACAATACCATACAATTAAAACAAAATACAAATACTTAATCAAAGTACTTAGAGATAACAAAAGTGCACTGCCACCTTAAAAACCACTTTAAATGTACTTAATGTTGTTGTCTTCTCCCATCAGTCAAACAGTTGTTGTATGACTTGCGATTAAGGAAATGGAGTCTAGTTTGGTTGATGTGAAGATAAGGCTCCAACTAACCCACCTTTAGCCTGTTAAAATACAAAACAAATGAATTAGAAGTTGATATTAGAAAATTATATAAATAAAAAAATCAAATGAAGACAATTTATAAAAGGGATACCTGGTTATCATTCATACGTTGGCAAGACCTTTTATTGTGCCCAGCTTGATGACAGAGTTTGCATATTACAGTGCCATACCTCCCAACTTTAGGTGCCTCATCCAGTTCCCTCTTCCTCTGCTTCTTAGGCCTGCCAGGTTGGGCAGTGCGAGGTGGTGGATTCATAAGCTCTGTCTCTCCTGGAATCAGCATGCAAGCTGGAACTTCTGGCCACCTTTTTTGATCTGGAATGGGATGGATCATGCCTACATATGTCTGCAAGTAGGCACTCTTGTTGAGGCTGCTATGGACAAACTCAGCCACCTTGTCTTTCACTGTTGCTCTACCACAATAATGGCTTATTGCAGCCATAGCATGACAACAGGGAATCCCACTCACTTGCCAACTACCACATTGACAATTGTACTCTCTCAGTTTCACAGCATAACCTCCACTTGCACCTAGAAGCTCATATTCCATATTCCCTGCTGCTATCATTGTCAAAGTCCTACTTTCCTTACTATGCTTCAGGATTTTTGCATGAACCCTTGGTGGTAAAACTGAACTCCAAGCTCTACACTCTTCCTTTCTTTCATTGAACTTCCTCATGACCATCCTTCTAATGAACTCAAGCAAATCTAAGTATGATGCAGCTCTATGGGTACCTAGCATGCTGTTAAAAGCCTCAGTCATATTGTTGGTGACATGGTCACACCTAATGACCGGGTCATATGCAAACCTAGACCAATGTTTTGGTTCTATCTCTTCTAACCACTTCTTGGCAGCAGGGTTAATAACACCAATCTCTTTCATTGCCACTTTGAAGTAATATATATTGGAGCTTCTAGCGGCTCTCCAAAACAGCTTTTTGTAGTGGTCACCTTTGTAACTGAGTTTGAAATTGGCATAGATATGCCTTGCACAATACCTGCCAAAGAAAAAACAATGGTTACTTACATTTAAAAATAAAATAAAAACCATAATAGCAAAACTAAAAATGTAATGAAATTACCTTCTCTGAGCGAAGGGAAAATGGAGCTCCAACGCAGCAATGACACCCTTTTGTCTATCAGACATGAAGGTTAAATTTCTACCTGCTGGGTAGTTTAGATAAATCTTCAAGTTGTTAAGAAACCACTCCCAGCTGTTCTGAGTCTCCTTCTCACAGATGCAAACAGCCAATGGGAATAACCCACTGTTTGCATCTAATGACACAGCTGAGAGCAGTACTCCTCCAAATGGGCCCTTCAAGTGACACCCATCCACTCCAATAAAGGGTCTGCAACCCTCCAAGAAACCCACTTTCTGAGGTTCAAAGCTTAAAAACATTCTTTGAAAGGTTGGTTGTGGATGTTGGGTACATATATGAACTACTACACCAGGGTTGCTCTGGTTCAACATATATGCATACCTCCTCAGATACCCAAAACAATTAGCATGATCCTTTGCTAACTTGTTCAATGCTCTATGCTTGACCTTATAAAGTCTTTGAATATCAACTGACACATTATATTTCTCTCTCAATAAATCACCTATCACATTCACATCGATACTAGGATTGCTCTTAACCAGGTTCTCAAACTTAGAAGCAATCCACTTAACCTTAGCCTCTTTGTTGTTGTAAACCCTATGACAGTCATGCTGGTCAATTAAGGTCTTAATCATGAAAGTCACACCATCAATCATGCAGGAACCATGTGCCCTCCATCCACAGCCATCTCCTGTACACTCGTAAGTTTGTCTCACTCTATCATTTTTCACTCTTTTTAACTCTACCCCCTCTTGAATGGCATACTCCTTAAATACATCCCTCATGTGCTCCTTACTGTTGAATATCTGACCTATATGAAACCTAATTATACCATCCACTATTCTCTTGAAAGGCTTACCTTTTACTAACGTAGATATCCTAACCTGGTCTAGCTCAAGCTCCAAGTCAGTAAAATACTCATCATCAGACTTGGACTGATACCCCTCAAAGCCATCCATACACTCTTTTATGATACCATCATCCTCATCAACAGATTCTTCCTCAACAATTGGGACCTCATTATATTGTGTATTATCTTCCTCACAATCCTCATCAGCCTTATCATCTTTATCATCATCCTGCTCACTATCACCTTCATAATTAAGCTTTTCATCCTCCATGTCACACCAACCTAGTGCTTCATATCTTCCTTCCATGTCCAACACAGGAGGCTCTGAATTGGATGTGGCATTTGTCTCTTCAGGAGGAGTTGGAACGTAACAACACTCCTCTACCTTAAAAACTATCCTATCCAAGCCATGTTTCTCAAATATCTTAAATACTTCAAATACGTCACTATCACTTCCCACCTCATATCTAGCACCAGACCAAGGTAGTTGTGCCCACACACTGTAATCTCCAGTAGGTACATCAGGGTTTCCACTAAGCTTCTCACATATTGCATGGATTAAGGTGATGAGGCTAATGTGATCAACATCACACTCACCTACCTTAACCAGATTACCCCCTGACAACGTAAAAATTTTGAAAATGTCCATTGTACCTATCAAAAGCAATAACAAAACATGTCAAACAACAAACAAATATACATATAGTAGATTAAGTAGCTAGCTAAAAGATCAAGAAAAAGTAGATCATCATCAGACAGTAACATTGTTACTCTAACTAGTGTTAAGAAATGAAAAAAGTAGTTTGTGCATATGTTCAAGCAACCCATACGTGCATTCAACTTATAAAACAAAAAAAAACTTAGATTTAGCTAAGTGTAGTATAGTAGATCTTCATATATAATATAATATGTATAAAGTAATTAGCTAAATGTTATGAAATATTAAATTATTGCAAAAGAATGTAATATCTACGGTACTAAAACAAAACAACCATATGTGAACCTACAAAAAAAATGGATTGCAAAAAATGAACCTAAACTAAAAGTGAGTAGATAATATGTATTGCTGACAGTAATGATCCATGGCCGAAAAACAAAACTCATTTGATGATCATCACATCATAGTAAGAGAAAATGACAAATTTTTAGAGGCAATTAAGCCTATATACTGTAACACCAGTATATCTTGGAACAATATAGAGAAAATGTAATAAAGTAAAAACTTTGGATCCAAAGTCAAATGAATAGATGGTGATTGAAATTTGGTGGGTTAATTATTTGGCTAATTAGAAAGTGACCAAAATGCAAATAAAAAGCGGTAGAGCTGAAGAAACACTTGATTTAAACACTTAGCATGTGTAAATCCTAGAAATTGGAGAATATGAGCATGAAAACTAAATGAGAAGCAAAAAAACAAGAAAAAAATGATAAAACAAATGTTGCATTCAAAGGTGGATCATCAGACAATAAAAAAAATTATAAAACAAATATTGCATTCAAGGGTAGATCATCAAACAAATATAAATGACAATTGTCACTTACAATGTCACTTTGTCTAACAACAAACAAATATACACATACACATATTATTGGCAGAACACGAAACTGATTGTCCACCAACCCAGTGCTTCTCTTTCAACTCCATGTAAACCCAAATAAACCCAACAATTCTCCAAACACACTTAAATGGCATACATGGCTCCAAATAAACCCTAACCCGATACAAAACAACAAACAAGATTTTTTTTTTTCAAAAATTACACTTAAAACACTTGGTAAAACTTCAAGCAGATAAAATACTTCAAACAACTTTTACAACACCTAGTAACTGTTAAATGACTTACCTGACTCCATATCATCCCTAACCCGATACAAAACAACACCAAACAAGATTTTTTTTTTTTTTTAACAATTGCACTTAAAACACTTGGTTACACTTCAAACAACTTTTACAACACCTAGTAACTTTTAAATGACTTACCTGACTCCATATCATCCCTAACCCGATACAAAACAACACCAAACAAGATTTTTTTTTTTTTTTAACAATTGCACTTAAAACACTTGGTTACACTTCAAACAACTTTTACAACACCTG
This sequence comes from Dipteronia sinensis, assembly GCA_033220585.1. Lineage (NCBI taxonomy): Eukaryota > Viridiplantae > Streptophyta > Magnoliopsida > Sapindales > Sapindaceae > Dipteronia > Dipteronia sinensis. The sequence goes on from CM065639.1 coordinate 47,301,398, forward strand.
GTAACTGTTAAATGACTTACCTGACTTCATATCATCCCTAACCCGATACAAAACAACACCAAACAAGATTTTTTTTTCAAAAGAATTGCACTTAAAACACTTGGTTACACTTCAAACAACTTTTACAACACCTAGTAACTCTTAAATGACTTACCTGACTCCATGTCAACCCTAACTCGATACAAAACAACAACAAAGAAGATTTTTTTTCAAATATTGCACTATTTTCGTTCACAAAACACTTTAAACAACTTGATCAACACTCAATTACACTTCAATGGCTTTCAATCAAAAAACCCCAAATTTTATCAAACACACAAACCCTAACTTTTCAAAATCTTTGGAAAAAAAACCAACAAAAACACATTGCATGCAACAAATATCAAGCAAACATGCAAAAGTTACTTAATCGGACCAAAATAAACAACTTTTATCGCCTTTGCTTTAGAAATCCTCCTAAAACAGCGTTCGTGCAGCTCCCGGTTCACCATGTCTGTCACGAAGAACACCAACACTTCAAACACAAGAACAACTCCGAATATTTACTGAAAATCGATAAGTTATCGTGGTTTTGTAGGATTTTTGGCACGAATGGGTATTTGGTTGTTTGTCTGTGTAAAAAATAAGAAGGAAAATGATTTGAGAATTTTTTGGGACCACAATTGCCTTTTGTAGATGGTGTAGGACAGGTGTTGAAATTTGTGTGGGTCGAGTTATTTTTTTAATTTTTTAATTGTTTTCTTTTTTAATCAAATTACTTATTTGCCCTTCGTCAAACTAGTTTCTAGAAGCTCAGAGGATCAATTTACGATTTTACCCTCTACACTTGGATGGAATCTTTACAAACCCTAACGGAATTGGACGGCAGTAACTAAAAAACATATTTTTGGAAACTATAGGGACATGTCAACATAATACTCAAAACTGGGGACTAGTTTGACTATTAGGTCGAACTAGAGGGACGAAAATGAATTTCACCCAAAAATATATGGTTTATGTTTTAAGGTTTCATTTGATTTAATAATTTGGTCCACACATAATGAAAAATTAAAATAAATATTAAAAATACTTATGGATTAAATAATTATTTTAATTAAAATAAAAATATTTTGGGATAAAAATATATTTTTTAAGAAAAATGTAATAATATATATGAGAGAGAGAGAGAGTATCTAAGAGGAGAGAGAGAGAGAGAGAGAGAGAGAGAGAGAGAATTTTCTATTTCTAATTACATGGCTCTCTAGAGGTTTATATAGCTTGTGTGATGAATAAGAATCCACTTAATTGAGATCAAATGAATTGAAAGATCAAAAAATACACATAGTCGAATATATATATATATATATATATATATATATATATATATATATGTTTAAACCATGGTCTTTCAAGTTTCAAGAGATCAACAAATTAAAGGAGTTGATGGCCAAACCATTTGCAATATACAAAGCTCGAGTTGCACATGTCAATTCTCATTTACTATGTATTCAAACTAAATTAAAATTCAAAACAATTCACATTTAGACTTAAAAAAAAACTGCAAGCAAATTAATGATATAAAAAGCTACTGAGCTTAAGAAGTTATCTAACAAAAAGGATCATAATTTACAATTAATTACAGTCAATATTTAATTGTTGCACACATTATATTTAGTCTTACCAGCTTAATTGTGGTTTTCAAACCCATTATAGAGAGTCGTTGTAGCATTTATTTATTTTTATTTTTTTTTTGTCTTGAATTTAAATAGACAAACATATCCTAACATTTTTTTAAAGCATGTTTTTATTTTGAGATGACTTAATACATCATAGCAATGACAACTCATTTGTCATATCATTTATAAATTTAAACAGATTTTTCAGACAGTCTAGCATTACTCATTTTTAAATTCATTTAATATAAATAATTCAAACAAAACAATTGGAAAATGAAATAGTATCAATAGTCATACAATGAAGATTGGATTTAATCAAATCGTTAGTTTTCAATTATTGATTTATTTCCGGTGTACGTGCGGTCTTAAAGAAAAAGTTATAAATTCTAATTTAGATTTATTTCTCTCTTTATTGTTATAGAATAAATAACACGAGAAAAAACTGCTGCATTTTTAATCTACTCAGACTTACACTTTGTTTGGTAAGAGGGAGAGATGGAGGGAGGGAGAGGGTGGGAGGGGAGCTCCAATCCCTTATTTGGTTGGAGAGAAAAGAGAGGGGAGAGGAGAAGAGGAGGGAGTTCTCCTCCTTTTGGGCCCGCAAAAAAGGATCCCTCCAATGATTGGAGGATGAGAGGAGGGAGAAAAAATTAGAGAGAAATGACAATAATTCCCTTCAATTTTTTATTAACCTCCAATTTATTAAAGGGCAATATAGTAATTTTTTAAATTATATACAATCCATCCATTCAACCCTCTTTTCAATACCAAACAACATGAAGGATATATGCTATCCTCTCCATACTCTCCCTCCCTCTTAATTCATCCATCCTTCCTACTCTCTCTCCCTCTTACCAAACATAGCCTTAGAAGTTAGAACAAACAAAGACATGAAACCATAGATTCCAAGCATCACACCAAATAAAATACATAATTAATTATATAAAATAAACTGCTGAACTCAAAAAAAAAAATCAGAGTTCAAGCCATGGCTGCTGACAAACATCAAGAAATAACATATGAACAGAAGAAAATTTGTCCTTGTTAATACAAAATTCTCAATATTATTATCAATCAAAATTTACAAGAATAAATTGCTGATATCAAATCAAAAGCTTAAATAAGTACATTCAGAATATTAATAATGACCAGCCAATAAAGTGATAATAATCTTGAACCAAAGAATTACATAAACGATTACATAAAAGAACCAATTACATAAACCATTAAGAAATTTTACAAAGCAAACTCTACTCTATATAACGTTTATATAACTTTATATAGTAAACATATAAAGCCACATACGTACCCTTCAGAACTACAATTCTGAAATTTATCCGAGAAGGCATCCGTTGTACATCATTGCGAATTCAGGCATTGACAATAATTTTCACCCTTCACAAGCAAGTCTATAACTATAGAAACTTTAGATACATTTGTCTTCACCATATTGTGTAGAACTTCAACCAATTCTGATTTCTCATTGTTGAGTATCAAAGAAGAAGGTAGTTTACTTGCTTATATATAAGAAAATGTATGATATTACAGTGAACAGTTCAGATGGAATACTTGCTATCAGTGCATTAGATGTCCTAGTTGTCCAGTACCAATCCGCTTTCAAGGTTAAGTGTGCCTTAATACAACCCTTTTGCTTCAAATCTAATAACAAACACTCTAGCTCTCCTTAATGCTATATGCTACAACATCTAGCACTAAGCCAATCTGAGTCGGATTTATGGAATAGATTCGATCCTCCCAGATTTACACAATCCATCAATAATCCAACCGATTTCAATAAATTTGCTAGTGTTATTAAAGAATTCAACTTTCAAATGATTAGAATTATTATAGTTTAACTATTATTATAAGTGATGACATCTAGGCTAATTCCTTTCAAATATGTATAAAGGTTCACAGCTCCTTTATTGCGATGTCCATCCATCATAAACAAAATATTGAATGATGACACAGGAGGTGTAGCTAGGTTGCATATGAATCATGTTATCAACAAAGTAAATAGTTTGAATATTGATGTTGATATTATTACCTGATTCATATTTCCCATTTACGAACTCACGAACCCGATCTCGATCTTCGTCGTCGGCCATGACAGTGAAGATAAGACTTGTTCACTTGTAGGACTCGGAGTTGCAGAGCTTGAGAGAGCGAATGAAGACAGCGGCGTTTTGAAAACCCTAACACCTTTTTCTGCTGCTGAGTGCTGAATCAATTGGAGACTATAAGTAGTGGGAATTGGATACGAATTGGAGACTATAAGTTGGGTCCAGTCGTACTGCTGGCCCAATCAACTATATACATCGGCCCATATTTACACTTATTTTCTTTATTTAATATGTTGAATTTCTCATATATTTTACGGATACTTTAAACATAACAATACATATCAACACACTTTTGTCATATAAATAATATAATTTGATCATAATCATAGACGGAGTCAGGATTTTGGCTTTAGGAGCCCAAGACGGAAACTAATATTAAATGTCAAGTAAGAAAAATATACAGTTTAATTTTTAAGGTAATGTACAAACTATGTAGAGTAAACCATAAGAACCACCTCAAAACAAGATAAATATAGCATAATAAAATAGTAAAGAAAGTCTTAATTTGTTCTAGTGAATACCTAATAAAATTAAAAATACATAGACAAATTTAGCTATTATACGGTTCATGTATAGTTACGGGTATAATTACAATAGAAGGTTATTTCCTTCTAATTTTAATTTCTTTAAATTTTTAAATCTTTGATTTTTGTAATCCTTTGGATTAAAATTCAATGATTGAAAATTAACCATGCAACTATACAGTAACCATGTAGTAGCTGAACTCATTTATAGACTAGATTAGGAAATAATAAATGAAATCATAAGAAATTAAAATACTAAAAAGGAAAGGGATTGATTTTGTCTTGGCAAAATAAAATATGGAAGAAATTTATATAATTAATAACACGAGGGGCTAGGTTACAATCAGGGGCGGACCCACGTGGAGATCAGATAGGGCCCGTGCCCTACCTTGATTTATTTTTAAAAAAAAATTGATTTTGTATATACTTTATATATACATATTCATTAAAACTAATTATCTCATCTCTCCTTCAGCACAGCTAGCGGTGGTTACTCTTTCTATCTTTTTAGTACTTGGTTCAAATCTCATTGCAAGCAAATGTATTTTCTTTTAATTCAATTTTATCTTATAATTTTTTACATCTTGTTTATTTTACATCTTTTCCAATTCCTTTCTCAAATTTTCATTTCTTTTAAAATAAAACAATTCATTTTCTTATTTTATATTAAATTAATTATTATTATTTTGGATTTTTATTATTTCTAATAGTTTTAGTTTGACATACCTAACACGTCCAATTAATAAACCATAAAATCTCAAATTTTACTTTACTTGATTAAAATAGTCAATCTATTATTATGATTCTTTTTTTTATCCTTATTTTTTTTATATAGTTTTAATTTATTTAGAATCAATAAATCAATAATTTACTGATAATTTGAAGAAAAAAAATTAAAAACATGTCTAGTAATATTTATTAATAAAATTTTTTGTATAAATTTAAATTGAATTCATTATAAATGCAAGAAAAATTTATATAAAATTAGAGTGTAATTTATTCTTTTAATTTTTGGTTTCTTTATTTATGTTGTTTTTCTTATCATTATTTATTTTTTAACATTTTTTCTTATTTTTATTTCTTTTTTAATGTAAGATTATTTAATTCATATGAAAAAAAAAACTCATTTTTGTTTAAAAAGCACTCATTTCACAACGATTTTAATTTTTCTGTATTTTTTTTATATATACTCAAGTGCCCTACCTAGTTAAATTTCCTGGATCCGCCACTGGTTACAATATACAATTATCATCTACATACTATAGTATTATAATATATACTAATAAGATGGGATATGATTGATCCGGTGGTAAATCCCGTACACATATACCACAAAGTTGTGAGTTCGAGTCCTCCCCCTTTCCAAAAAAATCTCTAAATTTATGTAATACTGTAATACTTCAATATATATATATATATATATATATATATATGCTTAAGAAAAAAAATACGCAAAGGAAATAATTAGATTTTGTTGAATTGAAATGGAACACCTTGCTGCAGTTAAATGGAAAGCATCGTTCAACTTTTCCTTCATTTTTTTTTTATTACACCATGCCTACTTCTCCACTCTTGACTCCACCAAGCTTCACAAGTTTGAACTTCTTTAATATCAACAACCTTATACTTCACGAATTGGGAATTCACTCTAAAAATGATTAAATCATTTTTATTTTTGAATTCTCTTTATTATACCAAAGGCTGCACATACAAATAAGGTGTGACAATTCTCATCTTCTCAAATATGAGATTTCCAAACTTGACACCACGATTGTAGACCAATTATCACATAGATCATACCACAATTATTATTATTATTATTATTTTGATAAAGATCATACCGTAATTATAGACAAATGTAGTTCATGATATATCAATTACAGATATGGTTATACAAAACTTGACACCTAAATTTATGATTTCCTATGGGATATCTACCATTACTTTTATACACATGGAAATTACAATTACCTACCACATCATTTAGAATGAGAATTACGGATATGAAGAGTTTTTTTGTTAAGAGTTGCATGAAGCTTTTTGAAGTACAAATCTGGGATTTGGTGAAGAAAAATATTACTTTGAAGCCAACAATCTCAAGGATATATGTTGGGATATAACTGAACCAACTCAAACTTTGAACAACTAGGCTGCTAGAGGCCAGTGGGGAGGAAGTTTCCTCCATTGGCTTAGCTTTTGAACGCTTTTATACGACCATAAGCTTTTATATAAACACAGACAAATAAAAGGAAGTTTCTGGCCTTGGACATGCATATCCATCACACAGTTTACAACCAACCAGAGAAGTTGCTTTCAATGCTTCTTGCAAAACATAAAAACGCTTTTTTTAAGCACTTTTCAAATACTTTCAAAAAAAAAACCACTTAATAAGTTGCATTGCTCTAAAAAGTAAAATTGCCATTTGAGAGGCGCAATTGAATAGAGTTCTTTGTGAACAAACAAAAAATTTATTGCAATACAAAAAATGGTAATTTTCTAGATTGAAATTTGAAAGCAATTCTCCGCAACAGTGTATATGAAATCATACAGAGGAGCATCGCTCGCATACATACCTTATTGCATAAATACATAAATAAACGGATTTTATCTGTCCGTCAAAGAAAAAAAAAGAACTTGAAGGAATGACAAGAATACATAAATAAAATCAAATGTAGCCACACTATAACTATAAGGCCAAAACAAGCACCGCAATGTAGCACAAACATGGATCCACCGACACTTTGGTTATTCTTACTATGAAACATAAGGAAACCCAAGTGTTGTTACTACTACAGGATCAAGAACTGCCGCCGGGTTTATGGAAAAACCAAATCTCAACTTACAAATCATCGGGTTTCATCCTCCACGGCACGGAATCCAGCGGTCAGATCCTCATGCAGCTTGTTGAATTTTGCCACAAGAGCTTCTTCTCCTTCTGCTGGGTCCTCAAACTTCTGAGACCTGTAATGTTGATAAAATCAATACGATTAAGACATGATCCACGTGAATTGAATCAAATGCAGTGTTTCAGTATTTATATTTTATACTGCTAGAAGTAAAATTTACTTACACTAATCGGTAAAATAGATCTCCTAGCCGATGCTTGATAAGGGTGTAAGTTATCTTCTGACCATCCATACCAGCTCCTCTTTCCACTGCCTGCACATTCAAATTCAATTGCCGTTGAATAAAACCCACAACCAAAGAGCTCTTGTTTATTCAGTGTGGGATAAGGAGATTTAAAGCATTCACATATCCATGACCTTGCCAGATTATACCGGAGAACCAAAGAGAACAACAGCAAGCCAAGATAAAAAGTTCAATCAACTCAAAAATATATGAACTGGGATTTACTTTGGAGATATGAGAAAACATAAGAACAATAGATCAGAGGGTAAGAAGATAGAGGAGAATACTCTACCTGATTAGCCAAATTATAGAAATGGATAATGTTGCGCATCATCCAAACAGACTTGTAGAAAGGGCAGAATTTGTCATATCTGTCACAGAAACCCAATAATCATACAATAAGTGAAGGAGAACAGGAATTAATGTCATGTTCAAATAAAATGTCAAATCAATAAAACTATCCAAAGGGTAGATGCTACAAAGAATAAAAGCTTACGGAGTAAATGCATTCTGAGCAAGATAATCCTCCCTCAAAAGCTTAGCAGTCTCTAGGGTAATCTTATCTCCTTCAGCCAAAGCATCCTTTCCTACAAGCTGCAGTGATCCAAATATCAGGTCAGCAATAAGAATATATAAGAAACCACAGAAATCGACTGTATATAATTTCCTACTACAAATAACAAGAGTAGGAGAGATCTTTGGATTCAAATTCAACCATGATAAAGTCCTATGATTGCTCTACAAATTTCCATGTCAATGCAAGTCCCTAATTGTTCAAATATTTTTTTGCTTGGGTGAGGGGAAGAAAAGAAGAGCAGCACTCTGGTAAATCCAATGCACTAAATGAAACACCCAGCTTATATAGCTCATGAGATTTCTCTAGTATGACATGGAGTGGCTGAGATAAACAGTTGATTCCATCTAAGGAAAACCAAAGGGATAAATGCTGAAGCAACAAGGACTGAAGAAACATACTTGGACAATTTCATTCAGGTCATCTTCTCTCTGCAGCACCTCTCTGGCCTTTGTTCTGATGTTAATGAAATCTGGATCAAATTGCTCATAGAAAGACTCTAACGCCTGGAAACACAATAGGAAAAAAAGAAGATTATAAATATCCAAACTGAACTCATTACTACAGATTACCAATGAAGTTTCTTTGTTTCTCATCAAAAAAGAAAACTAACATATAATAATACCACTAGTGCCAACAGGAGTCATGTTAGCTAAACAAAAAAGGGTCATCAATGCAGTAGGGATGGAAGAGAAACAGACTTAAGAACTTACTGTTGAATACTTGGAGTAGGAAATAAGCCAGTTTACAGAAGGAAAATGTTTTCTCTGGGCAAGTTTCTTGTCCAGACCCCAGAAAACCTGCAAAAGAGAATTTGAACTTCTGTAGAATCAGAAACTGAGCTTTTTGAGCAGAAAAATAAAAGGCACATATGATAGTTAAAAAGGGCAGATCCACCTAAGTTGGATATCCTCTTTCATCGTATCTTGTTGGAAACACTGATAAAGTATTGAATATTAAGATGCATCTCTACTAGAACAGGGAGTAAGCTATGTATGAAATTTGGAGTGATTATTGTGAGACATATAATAAAGCAGCTGCTACTTCCTGTCGTAGCTTCAGTCAGGTGACTCAAAATGATTTTATTTTGATGTGAAAAAAACTCATCTAATTAACACTGTCTAACCTGCACAATACTGAGGGTTGCAGATGTCACAGGATCTGAAAAATCTCCTCCAGGAGGAGAAACAGCACCAACAATTGTGACACTGCCGGTACGCTCTGGTCCACCAAGACATTTCACTTTTCCAGCTCGCTCGTAAAATGAGGCCAAACGTGCTGCCAGATAAGCAGGATATCCACTATCTGCAGGCATTTCTGCCTATAAGAAAAACCAAGAAATATTAAATAAGAGTGAGCTGAAGTTAGAACTGATTTCCAATGTTTTGAGCAGAAAAAGCTTGCCAAAGGAATTCAAAATAAAACACATAGTAGAAAATCACTATCATATTTAGCCCAACCCATGCAACAGAATATTATAATACTGCAACTGATGTTTAAACTGTTCTGCAATAATTAACTAACAGGGTTAAGAGTAACAGATACATGTTTTGGCCTTTGGTTTTCTTTTAAATATCTTTTAGGATTCAAACATCTCAACAAATTCTACAACATACATTTTCACCTATAAACCTTCGAAAAGAAAACAATAATATCAACAGTACAAACCTACAGGAATTGATAAGAGAAAACCATTCAAATGACAATAGCTACTCAAAAATTAAACACAAAAAAAATTAGCTAAATTCATATCCAATAAATGCAAACATTGTAGATTTAATTCAAGTTCAGGAGCAAACAGGCAGATAAAATATTCCTCAGCTAGACAAATCGTAGCTTAAGTTCTAACTTTCACTAGAGAATTCAGTTCATCTCAGCAAGGTTATTCAACACCAGTGCCAATTCAATAATCAGAAATAATGACCAATGATCTGTACTTGTAACAATGTCTCCTTGCCTTATGGCTCATGACACTTAACAGGTGGACAATTCCAAACAGAACACTATTCAAGTATAGTAAATAAATCATAAAAACTTCAGAAAGCTGCAAACATCATAACGGCTTACCAAAGAACCTGAATGCCAATTGTACTATCAACCAATGAATTGTCGCTGACAAAAGTATATAAACCACTATGGAAACACAAACAACCAACTACTCGCCTGTAAACAATTGAAAATATCCAAAATACCAACAATGGTTCCACATACATAATGCATATTTACAAAAAAAAAAAAAAAAAAATGTTTGTTTATGGACAAAACCAAGCTACAACTACTTAAATTGTTTAACACTTGCGAAGGATACTCCTGCTCAATGTGAAACTTACCAGCCGCCCTGAAATTTCACGCAAAGCTTCTGCCCAACGAGAAGTTGAATCTGCCATCATGCTAACATTGTAACCCATATCTCTGAAGTATTCAGCTATGGTGATTCCTGCCAACCCACATTCACATAAATGGAAGAGTATCAACACAATGCCCACCAAAACAAATCATTTCACTTTTCAATCCTATATAAAGTATCAATATTAGCCAACTGTTACCAGAGTTGATCTTGATTTACATTAAATAATTAATATTCATGTCATTAGAACTCTTCAATAAGTATTCAATGCATCAAATTTTACATGTAGGACTACATAGGTTTTACCAGTATAAATTGAAGCCTCACGAGCAGCCACAGGCATGTTAGAAGTATTGGCCACAAGTGTTGTGCGCTTCATGACAGATTCTTCACGGCCATCAGGCAATGTCATTGTCAATTGAGGGAAATCCATAAGCACCTAAGTAATTGGTCACCTCAATTCAAAATACCCCAAGAAATTTAAAATGAATGATTAAGGATCAAACTAAGAGAAATAGGCACCTCTGCCATTTCATTTCCTCGCTCCCCGCAACCAACATAAACAACAGTATCCGAATTGGAGTACTGCACGTAAACAATATATCACATAAAATTTTCATTTCAACATAAAACAAATTATCAATTAATGAACCAGCTTTCTATTATCATAAATAACCCAAGTAAAACCAAAATGTTGATATCCAAATTACCTTAGAAAGAGCTTGACTAATAACAGTTTTTCCACAACCAAATGCTCCAGGAATGGCACAAGTTCCACCAAGAACTGAAGGGAAAAGGGCATCAAGAACACGCTGGTATGATACAAGATCATTAGAATGCACATCTTTCAAAGAAATAATCACCAAAGAGGCAACCGGTAAATTTACTCTGTACACTAATTACCTGTCCTGTAAGTAGCGGGGTATCAGCAGCAAGCTTAGATGCAACAGGCCTTGGTGTACGTACAGGCCAAGTCTGCAAATGTATGAAGGAGATATCAAGAATTTAATATTTTTGCTGTTTGAGAATACATGTTAATGGGCTTGAAATGTTAAACATAAGAACAAAGTAACAAACCTGAAGCATAGTAATTTTCTTTTTGACACCTTGAAACTCAAGCTCTAACACAGTATCCTACAAATATACAGAAAGTCAGTGCATGCCTTCCAACAAATAATCAATTCATCACACATGTCAAGTTTTTCATCCCTTAAATTAATAACATTCTTTTTATGCATTTAAAAGGTAAACAAAATCCTGGAACTATACTCTAGAGTTTCAAATAGTAATGGTTCCCAAGTTCAGAATAAATTACAACTCAGAGGTAACTTAACATTGATACAATAAAGAGCTTGCATGCATTATGCTGTATTTTGGCACTGCCTGGTAACTTGACAGTTATGAAGTAAATTCTTTGAAATGTCAAGCTGTGCGGGGAGCACATTCTTCATGCAGGATCTAACAGTAAGATGGATGACATTTAGTGCGGACAGGAAGCAAAAGTGCTTTAAGATGGTCTGTTGACGGGCCTGACGGATACGTTTTGGGAAATTTGGAACAAAAGAATAAATTAGTTTTAAGGACTTAAGAGGAGAGGAAACATAGATATTATGGTGGGAATAAAACCTACTTATGGATCTCTATGAACTTCCATTACATCAAAGTTCAGAGAAACCCCAATCATTCTCGTTATGAACAACCGGAAGGATGGTAGTTTTGTGATCAGGAAAATCCTTGTCTTGCTGTCTACTTATGTGGACAGTATATTAAGGTTCATCCCACTGCTCTACCTGCTGTTTCACTTTTAAGGAAAAACACTTTTCATTTCCTATGCATTTGTGTAAAGTTTGTTCCCGTTTTGTAAAACTCTTTTTTCTTTGTAAAACAAATGTAGTTCTTTTCTTACAAAAGAGAAAAAAAAGACTACTAAAGAAAAGAAGTTGAAGAGGCAAACCTTCAGTGAATATTGACCAGGAGGTGCAATGTAAGTGACTTTTCCCATGTTATCAGGAGGAAGTGCAACATGGTGCTGCATTAGACTGTTTTCAAAGACGGTCTGCAGCCAAATATATCCACCAAATATTAAAATGAAACACAACATGAAAAAAAAAAAAAAAAAAAAAAAGCATTAAAGTTTCAGAAGGGAACGGTTTAATATAAATTTCAATGTAAATAAACTTACCGCATACAAGTCCCCACCAGTTAGAAGATCTCCCTCACCTGAAATCAGTAAATCAAATAGAATTTGAAAAATTAAACAACAAAAATCAAATCTAGAGCAGAGTTAATCATTGCCATAAAACAGCTATAATGTAATTTTCTTAATTACCTATCTTTTTAGGCTGAAAATCCCACAGTATATCTTTGTCAAGGGCTGGGACAGCGACACCACGAGGGATATACACATCACCAGATATTTTTGCAATAGTTTTCAAGGGTCTCTGTTTTGGTTAAAATATAAAACAATAAACAAACATAATTATAGCTTTTGAATGTGCAGTGCAAACACTTAAAGGTTCAGTAGAAAATTATGTAGACAAACCTGGATCCCATCAAAAATATTTCCCAATATTCCAGGTCCCAACTCCACTGACAGGGGCTGTAAAATCAACAAATATGAGCTAATGCATTCATCTCACCACCTCTAAAAACAGGACAACAGCAAAGTCGATAAAATCACCTTGTGTGTTCGTAGAACAGGGTCATTCACCATCAATCCAGCAGTTTCTTCGTAAACTGAAATAAAAATCAATCACAAATTTCTCGTCAGTGTCAAGACCCTATTTGTCAGGCTTATGGAGATTAATATCAAAGTGTAAACACTGAAGAGAATCTCATGATGTAATAGACCTTGGATGGTTGCAGAATCTCCTTCAAGCCGAATGATTTCACCAATCAATTTGTCATGTCCAACACGGACCAATTCATACATAGCAGCTCCGGCCATGCCATCTGCCACCACCACTGGTCCTGATACCTGATCAACAGTATTTGATCAAGCAGAATATGAATAATGATATTATAAACTGTGCTAACCCTGGTAGCTGCTGCACATTCATACTGTTGGAGGGGTGGGGTTAACAAAATAAGAATTAGCCAATTATTTTAGTTTTCAGTCAGGTCTATAATTTGAATTCCTAAAATTATCATAACTAGGATCTTCTTCAATCCAAAAGAAAGAGAATAGTTGTGATGATAATTAAGAAAAGTACAGTATAGATCAAAGAAAATTTAGTGAACTGCAAATAGCACATCGCAGGATCAAATTTTAATTGTTACACGATATTATCATAACACTCGCGAATCGAAAAGCTGCAAACCAAGGTTTAGAAAAGCTCTTAGAAACTCAAACACACCACAGATCAGTTCAAAATTCTTGAAATTTCATCGTAAAGAGATTGGAACGGCTCCTAATTCAATCCAAATTCTACTTCGAAAATACGAAAGAAACTAAATCTAATTACTCAAGATTTGACTTTCAACACAAAAATATACGATCACAGCCAATGGAGTCAATGTAAGTTTAACTTCGACACAGAAAACAGAACCGATCAACTGATCAACCAAAAAACATAGAAAAAATCAAACAAATCATTGAAATTGACTTCAGAAACCTCATCTTTGAATAACAAATTCGAAACAATTCGTAGACGATTTGTTATTGATATTATTCTTCTCACCTTGCGAACATATCCGTACTCGCTCTCCTTCTCCGAATCTTCGAACGTGGTCAGCCTCGCTCCGTACACCGACGACGGCATTTTTCCTCAGGCGCGAAAATGAATCAATTCAAGATCTGATGGATTGATATTTGAATTGTTGAGATCGATCGAAAACCCTAGCGAGCTTCAATCGATAGAGAGATAGAGAGATAGAGAGAGAATGGTGAACTGGTTTTGTGTTTTTGTTATGTGATAGAAGAGAAAAATATTATAATTATGATGAAGAAGATGACACGGGCTAGTAAATCATTTTTGGAGAGCTAGTGACCCTGTACTTGCTTCTTCATTATAGGTTCATGGACCTGTGCAGTCTAACGGATGGTGTTTCGCCACGTGTTTAAATCCATTTGATATGATTGCAGTGGCACTGTGGCAGTGGAGTATTGGCTGGTAGTTAAGGATATAGTGGATGCTGTTCTAGGGTGGATACAACGTCGTGCTGGCTCGTGGTTTTGCCACGTTAGCAATGATATAGGGCAGGAATTATCACTATTGGAGTAATGGTTATTGACTATTGAGTTCATCCAATCACATATTGCTTTTTATAAAAAATAAATAAATATCACACATTGTATCCTTTTTGCTTAAATCACATTGCATCCCTTTCAAAAAAACAAATCAGATAGAAAATATTTCATATCGGACGGTCTCACCCTATCATTAAAACTAGGTCATGCGGTAAAAACATTAAATATGATTAGACTATTAATTTTTTAGGGGTTAAATATCAATATATATATATATATATATATATAAATTTAGAGATTAGCATCTAACATTTGAAAAGTAATAATAATTTCTTTAGGCTAGGGTTGGGGTCAGCCCTACAGGTCCTCCCCGTTTCACCCCTACAGGTCCTCCATAAAATAATTTGTAAATAGACAAGTGCATTCGTGACATGGTGTGCAAGTTCTACTTAAGTTTCTCTATTGATAACGGGCATCTAGTGTTTAGTATGTATAACAATCGGAGTTACTTATTTGGAAAATCCAATAATTCATGTAATTATTAGAAGACTTTGACTGAGATTGTCTAACCATATCATTTAAAAGACAAGACGTATCGTCTTAAACAAATTCTATATTATCTCATGCCAAGAATTTCCTTTTGAATGACATTCTTACCATGAAGCAAGCACTCATAAGTCATAAATGTCATGTCATAAGTCATAAATGTCATGTAAGGGTTGGAGATTTCAATCCACCAGGGTTCAAACCTTAACACATTATGGGTATGTTTGGTATATAGGATAGGATATGAAAAGGCATATTTTTAATCCCTTTCTAGCGTTTGGCTGTTTAATGGGATGGGATAAATTAATCTCATTTAGATTTTTTATCTCATTGGTGTGGGATAAATTAGTCCCAACCAAATTTACAGGATTTAAATTAGTCTTGCCATCCACTTTCATCAAACATATCTTCTCTTATCTTCATCTTCTTTGTTTCCGCTGGTTGGAGCTAGAAGCGAGAGCATCATCATTTTCGTTTCCTTCTACTTCTGATCTACTATTACAAAATCACCCAAAAACACAATCAATTGTTCTAAAAAAACACACACAATCAATAATTTAATTTTAAAAAAAAATAAAAAATAATGTCGATCTCCATTTTTGGAGGAGATCTAGAATCATAATCTCCATTAATGGTTTATTTTGGTTCCTAATTTTGATGGGTTTTGGTTAGATTGTGTCTTGTTGCTTGAAAATGGAGTTGATGTTAATTTAAAGAATTGTTTTTTCTTGAACTGCAAAAATTTATTTTAAAGCCACAATGGCAAAGCCAAAGACAAAACAAGCGGGACTGCAAAACACAGGATCTGGCCAAGAACAGGGCAACAAAAAATACAACAAAAGAGAAGAAAACAAAAAGGCAGGCAGCTAACCACCAGCCCCTACAACAACAACCAAACCACCCGGGCTGCTACAACAAAAAAAAAAACACACCCAAAATAGAAAGCAGAGAAAATAGAGCAAAGGTGAACAACACCGCAAAGCAACACAAACGCGAAAGGCACTATATCTGATGCTATTCTCATCTGGGTTTGGTTTGCTTTGGCTGTTTGTTTAATTTTTTGTGATGATTTTTCGGGAATCAATGTAATTTTGTTATTAATTTGATTTTTTTTCTTTTAATTTAATCATATCCTATGTTACACCAAACACATCAGTATCTATTTTTAATACTATCATATATTGTACCAAACACATGAAAACATTAAAATTAATCCAATCCAATCCAATCTTATCATATCCCATAAAAATAATCATATCATATCTCACGTATTAAACGGGGCCTACATATATTGTGCCAAAAGTGCCCATAAAATTCCAAACATGTGTAGGGAGACATTTTCCCTTCTATCGCATCACAAAACACAAATGTGGCATGTAACATCTTGTGATTAGATAAATACATGCTCTTGTCATGTGATATGTTGTGTGAGGAATGGGAATATGCACATCAATAACATGGGAAGAGAGGAAGGTTCTCACTTGATAAGGCGTGTTTTAGTGATTAATATGTATGGTAAGGAATGTCGTTTTAATGAGATGATGAGAGAAGTCTATGTTAGAGATGATATGGCAAGATTGTAATGGATCATAACGAGGGAGTGGTATCGAGCCATAAGAGACATTTGTTATCAATACTTTCTTCGGAAGATATGCATAATGGATCAGTTAAAAAATAATGGCTCATAATAATTGAATGTATTAAGGCATGTCTTCTAGAAAAATTTTAGGCCCATTTTTTATTTCATTTTTTGAAAATAATTTTGGATTCACATTTGGTAGTTATTTTAAATAAACAAACAAAAACATGAGAAACAAAACTAGTATTTAAAATGAAAAACAAGAAACACATTATAGAGATGTTTTTTGAAAGTTGAAAAAACATAAAATCAAATAGAGATCTGTTGGCAACATGAGTGTTGCGATGCTTTTTAAGGTATTTTTTTCTTCTTCTTATATCTGAATTTGGTACTCCTTTTTATAATTGATGAAAGATTTTCGTCAAGAAATATTGTGGAAGTTGTAACAATTGTGACTCTTTCAAACAAGATTTATCATATGGAATTAATATTATTTGTTTAGTTTATTTTTGCTTCGGTGAACTCAGAATAAATTGTGTTTGTGGTTTATAAAATTGATGTTTATGTTGAATTATTGTATTAACAATTTTCAATGTATTTCCAACTTATGACCTTTTTTTTCTTTTTTAAATTGGACAACAGTGTACAGTAATATCAAGATGGTCTAGTTCAGATAGCTTATCATATTTGGAGGTAGAAGAACTAGAATTAGAGGCTCTAGAGAATTGACCTATACATTGAGGAGTGTTGAATATTATCAACATATTGTCATCATATGCATGTAGATTATCCGGGTATGACTTTGTACAAATTGTTAAATGGTCATTAAGAAAGAATGTAGAACATGTTTCCTTTTAATAAACTTGTTTTTCTTAATTTATGTCAAACATTATTAGTCATAGTTGTTGAAAGATGATAGACATATTACAATAATTTGAGGTTATGTCCATATGTTTATATATATTATATCATGATGTTGTAATGCGAGTTGTTGTTGTGCATTTTCAATGCTCAAAAGATCTAGAGTATAAACAATTTAAACGTAGCTAAATGTGTTGAGTGGACGTGCACCACGTATTACTGCCACCATCAGAGATTAAAGATAATCCGAAAAATTATCTATATTTTAAGAAAATTATTCTATTTTAATGCATAATTTTTTTATCATTAAATTTTTCTTAACAAATAAGTTAATGAATAATTAATTATTGTAGAAAAATATTGGTGTTATTGATGGAATGCACATTTCTGCATGGGCACCGACACAACAACAAAATTTGTAATAAATATTATGTGTGTGTGCCAGTTCGTTTAACAAGATGCTCACATGTGTGTGTGCATGTTCGTTTGACAAGATGCTCACGTGTGCGTGTGCTCACTTATGTGTGCGGGCTCGTGCGTGTATGTGTGTGTGTGTGCGCACGTGTGCGTGTTCGTTTGACAAGATGCTCACGTGTGTATGTGTGTGTGTGTGTGTGCATGTTCGTTTAACAAGATGCTCACGTGTGTGTGTGTGTTTGCATGTTCGTTTGACAAGGTGTGTGTATGTGCATGTTCGTTTGACAAGATGCTCACGTGTGTGTGTGTGTGTGTGTGCATGTTCGTTTGATAAGGTGTGTGTGTGTGTGTGCATGTTCGTTTGACAAGATGTTCACGTGTGTGTGTGTGTGTGTGTGTGCATGTTCGTTTGACAAGGTGTGTGTGTGTGTGCATGTTCGTTTGACAAGATGCTCACTTGTGTGTGTGTGTGTTTGTGTGCATGTTCTTTTGACAAGGTGTGTGTGTGTGTGTGCATGTTCGTTTGACAAGATGCTCACATGTGTGTGTGTGTGTGTGTGTGTGTGTGTGTGTGTGTGTGTGTGCATGTTTGTTTGACAAGGTGTGTGTGTGTGTGTGTGCATGTTCGTTTGACAAGATGCTCACGTGTGTGTGTGTGTGTGTGCATGTTCGTTTGACAAGATGCTCACATGTGTGTGTGTGTGTGTGTGCGCACATGTGCGTGCGTGTGTGTGTGTGTGTGCACGTGTGCGTATATGTGTGGGTGTGCACATGTGCGTGCGTGTGTGTGTGTGTGCACGTGTGTGCACGTGTGTGTGTGTGTGCACGTGTGTGTGTGTGTGTGTGTGTGTGTGCATGTGTGTGTGTGTGTGTGCACGTGTGCGTGCACGTGTGCGTATATGTGTGTGTGTGCACATGTGCGTGTGTGTGTGTGCACGTGTGTGTGTGTGTGCACGTGTGTGTGTGTGTGTGCACGTGTGTGTGTGCACGTGTGTGTGTGTGTACGTGTGTGTGCACGTGTGTGTGTGTGCACGTGTGTGTGCACGTGTGTGTGTGTGTGCGCACGTGTGTGTGTGTGTGTGTGCACGTGTGTGTGTGTGTGTGTGCGCGTTCGTGCACGTGCGTGTGTGTGTGCGTGCGTGCGTGCGTGTGTGCACATGTGCGTGCGTGCACATGTGCGTGCATGCACATGTGCGTGCGTGCACATGTGCGTGCGTGCGTGCGTGCGTGCACATGTGTGTGCACGTGTGTGTGTGCACGTGTGTGTGTGCACGCACGTGTGTGTGTGTGTGCACGTGTGTGTATGTGTGTGCACGTGTGTGTGTGTGTGTGCACGTGTGTGTGTGTGTGTGTGCACGTGTGTGTGTGCATGTGTGCATGTGTGCATGTGTGCATGTGTGTGTGCACGTGTGTGTGTGCATGTGTGTGTGTGTGTGCACGTGTGTGTGTGTGTGTGCACGTGTGTGTGTGTGTGTGTGTGTGTGTGTGTGTGTGTGTGTGTGCGTGCGTGCGTGTGTGTGTGTGTGTGTGAATAGGGGGGTGAATAGGTTTTAGTTAACTTAAATGCCATCTTTTTGATTAATCAAAATTACACAACACAACCCCTAATATCTAACACAATCAATCATTGCCATAATAAAAATGCGGAATAAACAAGATGACACAATGATATGATTTACGTGAGAAACCCTCAAACTGGGTAAAAACTCACGGGCCTAATCGCCAATCGAACCCTCAAATCTACTATTTGTAAAAACGATTACAACCTAGGTTGACCACATCACACCTAATCGGTTACTAATCCGTTCTTGCTACCCGCAGGCCTTTAATAGTGATTTTAGGCTCTTACTTGTATACTACCAAAGGCAAATACAAGACTTAACTCTTAAATGAAGAGATATGAAACCTAAAGTGAATATGATGATATTTTAAATGCACAAAATGCAAGGTCAACACATTTAATGCTTATCTAGTCATGTATGAATGCTTCAAACATTCCTAGATATCATGTTGCTATATGACACACATATAACCTAGCTATATGAAATCAAAGCATTCCTAGATACAATAGCTATCACAATACAACAGCCCAAACATCAACAAAAATCTCTATTTATAATGAAAAATTATAAACTAGATGCATAAGAAACATAAAGGAGATTCTTGTTAAGCAAGAACACAAAGATGGATGAGAGTGGTGTTCTACTTACCAAGTAAGCTATGTTGATGAAGACCCATGTTTAGAAACATCCTAGATGAAGCTAGATGATGATGGAACCATGAATGAATGATGGATGATTGGGTTTTTGACAATAAAAATGGTTTCTTGCTACCTTTTCTTGCAAGACACTCTTGAGCTCTAAAAGGAATGAAATAGAGTGGATTCTGAAGCTCTCTAGAGGCAAGGAAGAAGAAAAGGCATATATATATGAAGCCCTAAACGAAATGACACCGTTTTGAAAACAGTAACAAAATCCCGTCATTACCGTTGTGCGTACTGCGGCTCGAGCAAGTTGTCCAGACCGCGGTATATGCAGCAGTGTGCCTACTGGACAACATCGCGGTTAGGGACCGCTGTGCGTGCAGTGCACAAGCCGCGGTCAAGGCATCAGGGACCTACTGAAGTTTACCGTGTCAGGGACCGCTAGGCGTACATGTGTACAGGACGCGGTCCAGGCAGCATGGGCCGACTGATGATTACCGCTCTGAATGCTGCGGTGCAAGCAGTGCTCGCCAAGCAGTCTAGGCCGCGGTAATAGAAGAAACCCTCTTTTCTAGGCAGACTCAACACACTAAGTGATGTGCAATATGTGCAAGTGTGGAGTGTGATAAGTGACATACAATGCATCATCCAATTGTATGTAAACAAGAATATAATGCATGCAAGTGAGTGTGTGCAGCTATATCCCTTCAAGTAAGAGTAAAGGTAAGTAATCTACCTTCCTTGAAGCACTTAGAGTCAAATGGAAGATCTTCAATTCCTAATCTACCATTTTTCAATGATTAACCCCAATTGTGATTTTGTCAACGAAATAAGTCAATCATAAAGTGAGGCACTTACACCTAATTGTTTTTCAAGGAAGTTTTTTTTTAGAGAAAGAATTTTTATTCTTTTGCTTTTGATTAAATAAAAAAACAACATCTAACTCATAGAATTCGGCCAAGGGGAAAAGAAGAAAAGCGTTTTTGTTTTCGATAGTACTAGTAGCTTTTATATCGAAAAGATTTGTGCACAATATCGAATTAAGGTTCACGCGAGTTTTCGATTAATAGATTAAGAATTCAAAAGTGACCAAAACGTTCTTTGTTTTCTCTATGAGAGTTATTGTGACTAACAAAAGAAAAATGTTTGTTTTTCCATCCTCAGGTTTACAATTCAAATAAAGGAGCACACTCTCCTAGGTGATTCACGTTCATGATTGGATTGGAAGATCTTGAGGATTCAATTCGACATAAGCGGATTCAATCGAGGCAACATCAATCGTTACGTGAAAAAATGTATGATATTTTTATTTCTATATTAATTAATCAAGGGTTAAGGTTCCTTCTTTTACAAGGAAATTTTTGAAATATACCAACCCAATTTTTCGCTTCCGTCGCGTGTTTTTTCCTTTAGGGGAACCTTCCCCAAAATGCCCCAACCCTCAATCCCCTCAAATTGGTTTTGGGGGAGGTGGTGAGGATTGGGGGGAACCTCCCCCACCCCATTGGGCCCCCATGCCCATCCATATCTAAGGGAGACTCTTGAATATGCTCTTAACACCTTAGAGCAACTCCAAAAGCTCTTCTATTTTCACTCTTCAAATATCTATTTGCTTACCTATGTGGCAATTTGAAGAGTGAAAAAAAAAAAAGAATCATTCCAGTAAGCTCTTCAATTAGAAATAGGTTTATATTATTTTAATAAAAGCACTCAAATCTTTCCCTCTAACAAATTTAATTTACCCTCTATTTTTTTCTCCATAAGAATTTCAATTTTTTCCTCTCTTTAAATTCATTCTCACAAATTTTAATTATCATCCAATTTCCCTCAATTTAATTCCCTCTCTACAATTTAATTATCATCCAATTTCCTTCCATTTAATTCTCTCTCTACAAATTAATTATCATCCAATTTTCCCCCTTTAATTCTCTCTCTTAAATTTTTAGCTCTTTATAAATTTGATCAATTGCTACTCATATCATCATTTCATTGCTCAAAACTAACTATTTTTTATTCTTTTTACTATTTTTTTTTCCTTCATAGCTAGCAACTTTGAAATAGATATGTTGCTTAACTCATCATCAGATGATGAATTAAAGATGGTTGCAATAGCAGCCATTGCAAAGAGAAGAAAAAATAAGTCTAGGCATGGTGGCTCTATTGATGGTCACACAATCATTTGGCATGATCGATTAGCAGGTCATGATAGGCTTCATCGTGATTATTTTTCTAAAACTCATACATATCATTTAGATAAATTTCGAAGGGGGTTTCAGATGAATTGCTCTCTTTTTGTTCGTATTAAGAACTTCGTGGAACTACATGATTCATACTTTGTCCAAAAGGGAAATTGTGTAGGAGTCCTTGTTTGTCATCACTACCGAAGATCAGTGACACGATGCAAATCTAGCTTATGGAGTAGTTGCTGATTTCGTTGATGAGTACGTGAGAATCAACGAAAGCACTGTAATCGAAAGTTTAAAAAAGTTTATTCGAACAGTGATTGAAGTTTTTAGCGATGAATATTTGCGATCACCCAACGCTAACGATATTGCCAGACTTTTAGTGGAAGGTGAACATCGTGGATTTCCAGGAATGTTGGGAAGTCTTGATTGTATGCATTAGAAGTGGAAAAATTGTCCAGTGGCATGGAAAGGGATGTATGTTGGTCATACGTAAGAACCTACAATAATTCTAGAAGCAGTGACCTCATATGATCTTTGGATGTGACATGAGTTTTTAGGGTTACAAGGATCACACAATGACATCAATGTGCTCGGTCGATCTCCATTATTTAAAGACTTATCTAAAGGACGCGCTCCATCGGTAAATTACTCTATCAATGGTCATCATTATACAATGGGGTATTATCTTGCAGATTATATATCCACCATGGTCAACTATTGTGAAAACAATACCATATCAATAAGAAACAAGCATAAGAATTTTTCTAAAGCATAGGAGTCAACTAGAAAAGATGTCGAGCGAGCATTCGGAGTGCTTAAAAGCTCATTTTACAATTGTGTACAGACCTGCTCACTTTTGGGGATGTGATACACTTAACAATATCATGAAGGCGCGTGTTATAATGCACAATATGATCGTTGAAGATAAACGTGGTACATACATAGAAGGCTCAAATGATGATAAAAGTGATGATAATCTTTAGGCTAAACCATCATTTGAATGAACAATAGGGATTATGGAATTCATTCGGAATCATCATCGAATTCAAAACCGAGAAACCCACTCTCAATTCCAAAAAGATCTTATTGAACTTTTATGGAAAAATCAAAGATCTCATAAAGCCATGTATTCGATAACATGTTGATTTGGTATTGATTTTAAACATGATTATAAGTAATTTTCTTCATGTGCTCTTGATATGTTTCTCCCATTGTGTTTGTCAATTTGTAACGAAAACAAAACTACTACAAATTAAAATTTCTATAAGAGTAGAACAATACAATAATAAAACATTTAGAATTAAATTGCAATTAAAAACTAATCATCAACTATTATTAACTCTTTTTCCAATGATCTCCATTTGACGATGATAATAAGTTTTGTTGAAGATGAGGAGGCATTCCACCTGTATCCATTTGCATTATTTTCTTTTCTTCTCGTAAATGTTCTAAATCGATCTTTCGTTTTTCTATTCCCACCATTTCTTTTTCTAAAAGATACTTCTTCTCAGCAATGTATGCTTTTCTTTTCTTTTTTTCTTCTTTTTTGTCTATATGCATATCTTCTAAAATTCTCACGAGAGGATCATCATTTTTTTTCTCTAATCTTACGTTTTCACTTTTATTTCCAAGTGGCCTATCTAAATCAACAAAGTTGGTGTCAACATTACTATGTTCATCAAGACTTATATGAAGAGGATGTTGGGGTTTATGCCTAAAGATGTAATTTGTAAATGGATTTATGAAATAAATAAAAAGAAAAGTTCAATTCATTCTTATTGTGTTGTTTATTTTATAACTTGTGCATATATTAACATCCTAGATTGCCGGATGTAATCTCGAACTGTGTATATGAGTGTCATATACGGATGAATATAGTAAGAGACGTGCAATCTAAAGAGTTCATAGATAACAAATAAAGATGGGTACTTTATTTGTGGTTAATCTATAGCTGCGGTCCATTCCGTAATGTATGGTGATTTTATCCTGAATCATTCATATGAGATATGGGAATGGAGACACCTTATATGATGTGATCATATAAGGCTGGGCCATGATCTATATGAATCTCTCACCAAGATCCGTTTACTGATGAGATTCATATATATCAACTAATGATGGCTATATGTGGGTGATCTTAATCCTGAGTGTCTTATCGACTCCTTCAGGTTAGATCGTGGTCTTTGATATACCATGGGTGAGGTCAGATGCAGTTCCTGATCAATATACTCCGTATGTTGGGATTACGGTTTGGCTTGTGGCTGAGAAGGTATGTACACAATAGTGGAATCCACTCCTTCTTGTGAGAAGTAGATGGTAGTTCCCTTAAGGGTTGATTCGGAGCTTGGACAATATGAGCGCTCTCCTAATTCCGTGAGGAAATAGGATTTATTGTCAATTAGATAATCAACGGTACTTAAAGGATATATGTAATTAGAGGAGTATAACGGACATTATGACCCAGCTTTAATTATGAACTACTGTGGAGGATCACACCATGTGTAATAGCTATATCGATGGACACAGAGTTGTATCGGTCTGTGTAAAAGCGTCTACAGTTGAGAGAGCGCAGCTTCGGGTTTTTAGTGGAATAACACCGGAGTTAATAATCAAGGAATATTAATTAAAGAGTTTAATTAATGATTCCGATGATCATTGGAGCTCAAAATACTGTGGGTCCATTAGGTCCCCTTGCTAGCCCAATCGATTTAGGTAACAAGGGTCATGGTTAATTAATTGGATTGTCCAATTAATTTTGTTACGAAAGTGACACGTATTTATTCGGGAATTAATTGAATAATGAGATTATTTGATTAATAAAATAATGGTGATTAATTAAATTAAATAATAATATTATTTAATCATGTTATTAATCACTAAATGGAGGATGTTTGTTGATATTTGTTTTTGAATAAAATAAGATAATATGATTATTTTATTTTATTAAATTATATTCTGAATTTTGAATTTAAATAGTTTGAATTCAAATCATATTAAATAAAATAAATATTAATCAATATCTTTAAAGATATTTGATATCTTTAAAGATATTTGATATCTTAAAAGATTAGATTGATTTGTTTTTTTTGATTAAAATTGATTTTGAATTTAAAAATAAAAAAATAAAAAGAGAAAGCACAACACAGTTGTGCGTGAGAAAGAAACAAAAAGAGAGAAAAAGGTGTTGTGCAATTGTTGCACTATTGAAAAAAAAAATTAATAATATATATATATATATATTTATATATTTTAAGGACTAGAATTGTTCTTAATTATTTTTTCTCTTTGGAAGAAAGAGTTTCTTCATATTCTCTCTACATCCTTCTAAGTTCCTGAGTACGTGACGCGCCTACACGCATCTACCAGTTCTGGGATATAGCTAGGAAGATCGGTGGTACAGATCAGGAGCATATCGTAAAAGTGAAGGAGCCTCCAAACGTTGGTAAGGTTCTAATTATTTTTATATATTTATTACAATTTCCTGTGTTTACATATTGTATGTATTATTTCCTGAAAATATTTACGGGCTCAAGTTCACTGGTTCCAGATCATTTATGATCTGTATTAAAAATTTTAAAACATATTTCCGCTGCGTTACCAGTGAACGAGGTTCCAACAGAGGATATATTGGGAGATGAAGTTGAACTCAAAAACTTTTTTGTTTACCTTTTTTTAATATCATTCAACCATTTTGGATGATACAATGTTCGAATATAAATTTTGATTGACAATTTCTTAGTAGAGTGTCGCTGCATTCATAACCTACAAAAAAAAAAATTAATTTAATTCATAAAGATATAAATTTGTGTGCGGTAAGAAGAGCATATCACAATTTTAAATTTGTAGTACATCTTTTTTACCACTATTGTAAATTTGTGGGTAGGTTGAGTTGTATGGTTGTGATTTAGGGCACAAAAAATAAATAGTATTTTTTGGAGGTGGTATTTCAACAATGTCACTGCTTTAATAACTTATGTTTAAAAGGCACCTATTATGGTGAACGGACAAAAATACCCCCAATAGTTGTTTCACATCAGATTTCTTTCATTCAGTTTACAGTGACAAAGTTGTGAAGTTGAGAGAGAAAGTCCGGTTGAAACTCAGGCAATCACTCGAACAGTGATGGAGTGGCGTTACGCCCCCAGAGCTTTTTTTTTTCAATTCATGAAAAAGCTCGGAGCATTCATGAAAAAGCTCGGAGCCATTTTTAAAAATTGCTCCGAGCTTTTTAAAAATTGCTCCGAGCTTTTTTATAAAAGATCGGAGTCTTTTTAAAAAAGCTCGAAAAAAATGTCTTCGAGCTTTTTTAACTTTCTTTCCAGTTTTTTACTAAAGGCTCCGAGCTTTTTTAAAAAAGTTCGGAGCCTTTAGAAAAAGCTCGGAGATTCAAAATTCCCAGATTCAAACTTCACAAAACGACCTTCATGTTTACAAAAGGAACGGTTAAAGTGTTACAAGACTCATACTCAGAAATGCAGGATAAAAAATAAGTATTTCAGAAATATCTTATCTTGTTGTGCTGAAGGATGTCGAGAAGTTTATTTTCAGACAAGTTTATTGTAGAGAGAGAAACAGACGAGTTCAGTGTTCTATGTATGGAGATGAAAGTACAAAAACAATAGAAAAATGATTATTTAAGAGCAATTTTGGTAGTTCACCATAATAGGTGTCATTTAAACATAACTTATTAAAGCAGTGACATCGGTGCAACTCATGTCCCAAAAGGTGACATTTCTCATCATTCCCACTTGTGATTTATGGTTTGTTTAATTTAAGGATATAAGATTTTTTTGCCAATAACTTATTAAATTTTAAAGATATATTAACTAAGTTCATCATGCACGAGAAATCATTAAAGTTGGTAATTTGGACTTTGGAAATTTTATATTTGTTGAAAAGATCACAAAATTATGATTAGAGAAAATAAATATAAAGTAAAGAACCGTACAAAATTCTACAAACAAAATCAATTTTAAATCTTTTTCTATTTTAGAACTCTAGTGGTTGCTGGTGTATACCTACGTCAAGAATCACAACAGCAAAAATTCAAAAGAATTTGTTGTCAAAAAAATCTAAAAAGATTTTCAAAACAAAAAATAAATCTCCATTTCAACTGCTACTTAATTATATTTATTGAAAAGATCATAAAATTCTGATAGAGAAAACAAATTATAAAGTAAAAAAATTGTAAAAAATTCTATAAACAAAATCAATTTTAAATCTTTTTCTGTTTTAGAGCTCTAGTGGAAGTGGGTGTATACCTGCGTCAAGAATCACAACAGCAAAAATTCAAAAGAATTTGTTGTCCAAAAAAAATCTAAGAAGAGTTTCAAAACAAAACAAAAATCTCAATTTCAACTGCTACTTAATTTGAAAGAATCTTACCCACATTTCAAAGTTTAGAAGTAAACATTATTCACCTTACTGTTGTATGAGATTTATTATCTACATTGCAAGCATTTTTCTCATCCAACTAAATGACAAGAGATAATGATCCTAAGTGAATGATTGGTTATTATCCTCCGAAGATCATGTATAGGATTTAAAAGAACAACTAGCAGATCCAATAAACAACATGATTAAAACTTATTTTTATGAAAGTTTTCTAGTGTCTTTGGCTCTTTGTTAATTACTCCATAAATTCAAAGCCTTAGGTAAAGACAAAACAAATTATAAATAGTACATGAAAAAAAAATTATAAGCAACCATATGTCTCTACTAACAAACTCCAGACTTTAACAATCTAACAAACAATTATAGAGAAACACCTGAATTTCACTCAACAATCTAGAAGTATGAAGAAAAAAAATACATACCTTATCTTGCTCATTCACACCACTTTGTTTTATATTTTCAATTTGGGTGAAACAACCATGAAATTTGTTTGTGTCTTGTTGAATAATCCTTGACCAATGTTGCATCAACGATTTGTCATCCCGAACCGATTCAAAATTCTTGTATTTGTGAAAATATTCCCACACTCAAACCCAACAACTTTTGTGTGTTTGATTGTTTCCTTGCACAACATGCAAATTAATATTCAACCATGATGAAACAAGATGTGTATCCTCCTCCATTGAAAAAGTCTCTCTCTGTTTTTTCTGTAAAATAGAACCAGGTGGAATTGGTGATGGATATGATTCAAAAAATTGAGATGAGTTAGGATATTGTGTAGAAAATTCTAGATGACCCATTTGATAAAATCCAGTGAAAAAATGATTAAAATTGAAATGATAAATTATGGTAAAACTTGTAGCGAGATTTAGATGAGTTTAATGGTAATAATAATGATGTGATATAAAAAAAATAATAAAATCTAAATTGAAGAGATGGAAGTCACTTTGTATTATTGAAGAGAGAGAAACAAAATCTCAATTGAAGAATCTCATTTAACGA
Organism: Dipteronia sinensis; assembly: GCA_033220585.1. Lineage (NCBI taxonomy): Eukaryota > Viridiplantae > Streptophyta > Magnoliopsida > Sapindales > Sapindaceae > Dipteronia > Dipteronia sinensis. Next base: position 47,330,127 of record CM065639.1, read on the forward strand.
GTCTGTTGAAGTCACATATGCTGATGTACTGATGTGACTGATTTGACTTTCACGCAAAACTCATTTAACGAGTCGGTTGGAGTTATTCTTATAGAGGTGAGCAATATCATTTACACGATTTTGAAAGATAAGAACGTACACCAAGAGATTCAAAGGAGTTGTTTAAGGGTGGCTCTACTGCCACCACAAAATATATTTCTATACCATGTTTTAATGAAACTTCTTTATTTTTAAAATGTCCATACATTTAATTACTTAAAATACATGGTTTTATAATTGGAAATTAAATTTATTTCTTACTCATAAATTAAACACTCAATGTATCATAAATAATAATAATATATACTTAATCAAACTCAACATCAATCAGGAAATATAATTATTTTTCACATATAGTCAACAAATGGATGAACAAAGAATTGATTTCATGGATCTTGAAAGCATTGACGTATGCTTACTTTAATTTTTATCTTTGTTTTGTGATTAAATAAAAAAATTCTTGCAGTTGAGCTTTATAAAATTCGATCAAGTCTACACGGATCTCAATCACAACCCACTCACTTTATTTTAATTCAACTACAAATTCTTATTAATTTAATTGGTTTGTAAAATGAAAAACTTGGTGGATGGAGTTGAAAAAAAAAAACAAAATTTTAAATTAAAAAATTGATTTGTTTGGTGATTGGAAAAAATAGTTTTTTTTTAAGACAAAAGAAGCTGCAAATGAAGATAAATAGTGGAGCCAAATATAACTGATTAACTTCAATTGCTGATGTATTTGGAAGAGTTCGTGAGGAGGACCAAGAAGCCAAGAAGATTTTGTTGTAGCGAACTTGCTTCTACAACTAACAACTTACAAGACCTCTCTCATTCTCTTAAAAATTAAAAACATATTTTTTTCATCGTTTGATTATATGTTTTTTTTAATGTTGAATTAAATATTTAAAATAGTGTTGAATCAAAATAATAATAAGATCATTATAAAAAATCTAAAACTTAGTTTTTACAAATTCTGAAACTATGGGTATAATGAGAAAATTGAGTAAATTAAATTATGTATTCATAAATTTCATGAGGAAAATTAATAATATCTCTACTGATAATCACGTATGGTTGGGAAAACGGAGGTATACAACATGAACCAAAAGTGCACCTATAATTTGAAGTAATTTTAAATAGATATTATCGAAAGTGTAACTGTAAATACGTCAATTTGGTACCTTTGTTAATTAACTGTTATTCCAATTTAATGGTTGGGACGGTATTTTTGTCTTTAAAGAAAAACATGGCACGTGTCATATCAACATTAAAAAAAATAAAGGCATTTTTGTTTTTTCAGTACATGTGATCCCTAAATTTCCGTAGATACATCAATTTGGTACCTTAATCAGTAGCTGTTATTCTAATTTAACAATTGTAAAGGTATTTGTACCTTTAAACAATGATATGATACAATCATGTCAACACAAAAAAAAAACAGCTGCAGGCCCCGTTCTGCAGCTGTTTTTTTTTTTTTCGTTTTTGTTTTTCAAAAACGATTTCGAATTCGCGTTCGTTTAACCGTTTTTCATTTTGTTTTTGAAAAACAAAAAAAATTTGAAAAACACAATTAGTGTTAAAAGTGAAAATTTTGAAAAACATCTGAAAGTTGTTTTTCGTTTTTCGTTTTTGTTTTTTTTTTGTTTTTCACTTATTATTTTTTTTAAATCATTTTTTTTCTTACTTTTCTCCATCTTCCCATCACTTTTCTTCTTCATCTTTTTCCAGACTCCTTTTCTTCTTCTTCTTCGCTGCCGATCGACTTCTTTTTTTTCTTCGTCGATCCGCTTCTTCTTCTTCTTCTTCTTCTTCTTCTTCTTCTTCTTCTTCTTCTTCTTCTTCTTCACCTCTTCGCCTCCAATCGGCTTCTTCTTCTTCTTCTTTTCTCGCCTCCGATCGGCTTCTTCTTCTTCTTCTCCTTCTTCTTCTTCTTCTTCTTCTTCTTCGCTGAGTCCACTTATTAGTCATCCAGGGAAGTTAAAAATTTTCTTTCCTTGAAATTTTACTGAACTTTGTTTGAATACCAGCTTTTCAATTTCCTTTTCTTCCACTTCCAGTGTAAAAGACCCATTCAAGCTTAAAAATTCCAGCCTCCCAATGACATCTATGGCTAGTGAACATATTCCTTCAAAAGTTGTATATACACTGTTCGATAGAAGTCCTAAACGAATTGGTGTTTCAACAATTGATTCCAATTAACTACGCTGGATATGTGATTGATGTTGAAAAGGGTGTGGTTAAAAATAGTTATTTTACAGGTAATGGTACTTCTCATGATGATTGCAGTGACGATGTGTGTACTAATGATGCATTTACATGTTCTTCTTTAGGGAGTTTACTAGATAGGCGTTTTGTGATTGGTGTTTTAAAATTTTGTAGCAATGAAAGATGTCTTGAACTGGGAAGAAGATATCATGCATTGATTATCAAGAGTGAAGTTAGAGTTAATCAGTTTGTAGGAACTAGTCTTGTTGGTATGTTTGCTAAATATGGAGATATGAGTTTACTGGTAGCACGTTTAACTCCAGATTTTGTTAACTTAACTCTAGTTTACTAAATTTCATGTGTAATGTTCTGGTGACTCACTTTTATTCAAATTATATATATATATATATATATATATGTATATATGTATGTATTCGGTGAATCAATTTTCTTCTCTGATTAATTATTATATTTTTCTCTTTATTTTTACAACAATTTTTAAATTATGAGTTATTTGATAATTATTTGGGATGAATTATTAACTCCCTTTTATTCAAATTAAAAATTGCAATAGAAAAAATATAAGAAAAATTATAATTTTTGATATTTTTCAGTTATTCTACCAGACGTGTTTTTACTGTTTTCATTTTCAGAATTCAGCTTTCAGTGAAGCTACCAGACGCGTTTTTACTGTTTTCAATTTCAGGATACAATTTCCCGTATATGCTACCAGACGCGTTTTCAGAATTCGAAAAACAAAAAAAAACACTGTTTTCATTTTCATTTTTATTTTCGAAAAACAGTCACTGAAAAACGTTTTTACAGGACAGACCCTAAAACTCAGACTCCGTCTCTAATGTATTTGATCTCTTCAAAGATTTTTCTTTGGAATAATATTTTTTTTAATTATTTATTTATAATAAAAATTATTGTTAAGGAAAAATTTATTTTAAAGTATTTCAAAAAAAGAAAGTTTTAAAGTTTTGATCACCACTGTCCATCCTATTTTTTATTTTCATTTTTATTTTTTAAAAAAATTAAGATTAAATGTTAAATTAATTTAAAACTACAATTTTTTATTTTTTATTTTTTTATTCTCCCTTATTTTTTCATTTTATTTATAAAAATTTAGATTTTCATTTATATTTTAACCATTCTTAAAATTTGGTAACATGTGTCATATTTTGATTAGATAACAAGTCTGATTAAATTGTAAAAATTGATAAGGTTAGAGGTTAAAATTATACTTTTAAATCATTTGCATTAAATTTAGGGTAAACCACTCATTTTACAAATTCTATCTCTTTGACCATTAAATTTTTGGTCAGAATGATCAAATTGTTATGAATGGTGTGAATTTCCACCACCTAAATACATCCACCCCACTTGATTACTCCTCTCAACTTGCCTTTATCCGCCCACTTAATGGCACACGTGGAAAGAGCTTGGATTGCTTAGCGACTAAGTATTGTAAAACTTGATAATTGTATATATATGTACTGTTATCTTCTTTTGTAGAGAGAGCTAGCTGAAGCAACATTTTATATATACACATAATCTCTCACTTCTCTCTCGTCTCCCTCTCTTGTTTCTCTACTCACTTTATTTCTTCATTTGTTCTTCACTAATTCTTCAATTATTGACAACACGTTATCAGCACGAATATATATTCTAAGACTTCTAAAGAAAGTTCTCAAGAGTTTTTAGCTTTGGTTTTGATTTTTCGAAAGCCCTAGAAAATTCGAAGTGCTCCGTTCGTTTTTCGGAGGATACCGTTGTGTTCATCTCGGAAAGACGATTCCGACGCCGCTGACCGCGTCTCAAACGAAGGTCTAACAAATTCTCTAGGTCCGGTCAACACAAATTTTTTCCCAGATTTTTTTTTCCAGTTTTTTCCAAGGTTGAAGACGACACTATAGCAAACGCCACAGTCAGCGCCACATCATGCCACGCCAGCGTCATGTCATGCCATGTCAACCGCCACGTCACCACCACTTCGCTGCCACGTCAGCATCAGACTGCAACGTCAGCGTACATGTCGCACCACGTCAGACCATCAAATGTGGTTGCGCCACGCCAGCAATGATCTGCCACGTTAGCAGTGACGTCATCGCCATGTCAGCATGCTATTTTCGCCCGTTTTCGACCGATTCGGACTTGTTTCCAGCTATTTCGACCGTTCCGGATGCAACCGTGTCATCCGTTTCAGCTAATTCCACTTGTAAGTATTATTTTGACTTATTTAAGCTTTATTAACTCTATTTTCGGGCACGATGGAATATCCAAAACTTGGAGATCTGGATCCAGTATTATATACATGTTTAATGAATATTCAGAGAAATATTTAGAGAAATATACACATCCAGTCGGATATTGTAAGCATCATAAAAATAATCTAAGATCCTAATGTATAATGAAATGGGAATAATATTTTATCCATTTCATACACATCCAGAAGGATGCTCTGAATATTATAAAAAGGATTTAATATCCTAACGTACAAGATGGCTATGCCGTCAATGGAACTTATATATATATATATATATATATATATATATACCGACTCTAACTCTGACTATAACTATAACTCTGACTCTGACTCTGACACTGTTATTTTTATGCAATATATGAGACTGGCTTATGCAGTGTCTCGGGACTGGCTTATGCAGTGTCTCAGGACTGGCTTATGCTGTGTCTCCAAATAAACTGTTTAAATTTTCAGCATTTATTTTTATACAATATATGAGACTGGCTTATGCCGTGTCTCGGGATTGGCTTATGCAGTGTCTTAGGATTGGCTTATGCTGTGTCTCCAAATAATGTTTAAATTTTCAGCATTTATTTTTATACAATATATGAGACTGGCTTATGCAGTATCTCGGGACCGGCTTATGCAGTGTCTTAGGACTGGCTTATGCTGTGTCTCCAAATAAATTGTTAAATATTCATATTATTTATACGTAATATATGAGATCGGCGAGACCAACTAACCAGAACTTAAAGTTCTTGGAATTATGATATTTAAGTTGGTACGGTTTTGAAAACCGATGAGAACCTGGAATTCTGGATTCAGTATTGTATACATGAATGACATACTTCATTATTTAGAACCTGAGGTTTCAAACACGTTCATAATATGAAGTTATCTCATATATATAAGGTGATACGTTTACATGTCACTTATTTGAGAGAATGATCTACACATCCAGTAAGATGTTGTAAGTATCATATAAAAGAATTTAAGATCCTAACGTATCATTCATTTGAGAAAAAAAAAATGGGGATCTAGACATCCAGTAGGATGTTGTGAGTATCATATTTAAGATCCTAACGAATAATGAAATTGGAAATAATATTTTATCCATTTCATATACATCCAGCAGGATGCTGTGATTATCACAAAAGAGATTTAAGATCCGAACGTATCATTCAATTGAGAAAAAAGGTCTACACATCCAGTAGGATGTTGTGAATATCTTAAAAGGATTTAAGATCCTAATATCACGTGTAATGAGATTGTAAAAGATATTTTATCCATTTTATACTTGCTCAGGAGCAGTATCAAGAGAGTAAATTTGAATATATTTATATTCATGATATATCAAAACATACCCAGGAGTGGATGTTTGTGAATGACAAGAGAAAAGGTTTATAGAATAAATCTATTGAAAAGATTATTATCATTTCAGATGAGATATAAAATGGCATTACACATAATGTCCATAAAATTCCAGAAGGGAAATTTATGTCTTGCCTAGAGTGCAAGGACTCATACAATTCTGGGAAGTCAGATATATTTTATGAATTGGACTTTGATCTGAGCAAATATTAATATTGTATCATGTCCAACGGATCTGATAGAAAGCTCTGGAAGAGCCATGATAATGTTATCAAACAATACTAAATCATGTATCAGTGATACTTGATATTATTCAAACAGAACATAAAAAGAATATGCTCAGTTCAAAAGCATATAAAGTTAATACCATATCAGATCTAGCGGATCTGATCAAAAGCTCTAAAAGAGCCACAATCTTATTACCATATGGTATTAAATTGTGTATCAATGATACTTTATATTATTCAAGCAGAATATAAGGGAATCTGCTTAGTTTCAAAGATATACGGGGGAAGAATATCATATTGAAATGATAAGTAATGAGAATGTTTAATATGTATGCATTACTCCTCATGATTCAGGTCAGAAACTCATTATAGAAAAGCTATGTGCTTTATCATCTGCATTATATTACACTATTATAAAGAGTGTAGATATTTATGCAGTTATAAGTCAAAAGTTCTCAGATCCAAAAATGTTTGTGTTTTGGCGTGACCATATCGGTCACCATGGATCTATAATGATGAGTATAATCATTGAAAATACTCATGGATATCTATTAAATAATTAGAAGATTCTTTATCCAATGAGTACTTATGTACTGCATGTTCACATGGGAAACTAACAGTAAAACCATCTTATTCTAAAAGTTGGTTTTGAATTCTCATCATTTCTACAAAGAATTCAAGGAGATATATGTGGACATATTCATTTACCAAATGATCAATTTCATTATTATATGATTTTAATTGATGCATCTACGAGATGATCATATGTTTGTTTATTATCAAACATCTCCATATTACTTGTACTGATTATCAGTTTTTCAGATATACTCATAATCAAAATGGATTAGGGGATCACTTATCAAATGTCTCCAGGTAATTGCGAGAAACTCATTATTTCGGTACAATTACTGAATTCAATATATGGACTTACTCACTTTTAAGATATTTGATTGTATTGCATATCTCCTTATTGCATATCTGACATGATTTAAGACAAGACTTTTATATCAATCTGAGATTAATATTGATTTTGAGTAATCTTTTATTAGATCATTTAAACTTCTGATAGTTCATATTTATATACACAATCTGCATATTATTATATTGATTAATTCCCAATTGGGAAAGTTTTTCTAGAAGAGAAAAAGTAAATGAAAAGTTACTTATATTTTCTCTCTATATACGTGTCTCATTTCAATCTTCGTATCTCTCAAATATGAAAGATAATTGATCATCAGAGGATTATTAATCTATTACCTGATATATTAAAGGTAACCTAATTTTATAAGTTGTCATCTCATAAACCCCGGCCGGGTGATTGTTCTTGAAGAACGATCAGAGAAAAGGCAATAAATAAATCATCTGATATATGTCATAAATTTATAAACCTTTTGAAAGGTATTGTTATTGGGATCCCAAGAGTAAACAAAACTCGAGTTATGAATAAATCAACTTTCTCTAAATCAACTCTATAAGAGTCTGATATATCTAAAAGAGACACAAGTCTATGAAATGACTAAATCCATTGAAATGGAAGAAATCTCAACAGAGATGCAAGAATATAGAAATTGAGAGAAATTCTATAAATCATACGGAGTATATGAAATGACTAAATCCATTGAAATGGAAGAAATCTCAATAGAGATACAAAAGTATAGAAATTGAGAGAATTTCTATAAGTCATATAAGAGAAATATGGAATCATAAGGAAACAATCATTGATGATGTATTTTTATACACAGTAGCGCTACTGAAATTATAAAATGATAATTATGATATTCATAATATCAATGATTGTAGATAAAAGGCATGATTGGCCTAGATGGAAGAAGCAATTCAAGAAGAATTGACTTCATAAGCCAGACATAAAGTATTTAGATCAATAGTACTCCAGACACCTGGAGATATCAAACTAGTTGGATACTAATGGGTCTTTATACAGAAACAGTAATGAGAAAAATGAGATCGTGAGATATGAGGCACGACTCGTAGTGCGAGGTTTATTACAGAAACTTGGTATTCACAATTGATGAATATGGTTACGTTGTTGATAAATTTGGCTGCCTCTAAAAGGCTTGAAATACGTCTTATAGACGTAGTAATCATTTATCTATATGATTCACTCAATGCAGATATTTATAAATCCTGAAGAATTCTAAAATGCTAAAAGCATGTAAATCGAGATCTCATAATCTGTATTTGATGAACATACAAAATCCTTATATGGATTAAAACAATATGAACAGATGTGGTATAACCGTCTCAGTTAATATCTGATAAAGATAAAGATATAATAATCATATTATATACTCATGTGTCCTCATAAGGAAATGAGAAGGAAAACATTGTCTCGACCTGAAGGTCGAGCATAGATCAAATGGAATACTTGTCCATCAATCATAATATTTTGAAAGGATTATGAAAAGATTCCATATGGATATTACTCCATAATCCATAAAGCAAGTTTTTGCTTATACTCCCTCCATAATTTTATGACGTTATCTGTATGCGTCAGTTCAGCAATCTAGAAGATTGCTTTAAAAGAACTTTTATTAGGGGGAGCGTCCCATCAGGGGGAGCATATCAGATAAAGTATATTAATTATTTTGGGCATATGTGCATTGTACTCTTTTTCCTTTCAAATCAGGTTTTTCATCCCATTGGGTTTTTCTGATAAGGTTTTAATGAGGCAATTCTATAAGCACACCCAAAATTATTTGATTCATAAATATTACATTTATCCAGTTGATCATCGTATATATGTTGACTTGATCAAAAGGATCATTGTAAATATTACTTTGATCTTGCTAATCATCATATATATATTACTTTGATCCAGAAAATCATCATAAATATTACTTTGATCCGACAGATTAATGAATATCTTTGTTCAGGTTTTTTATCCCACTGGGTTTTCCCTAGCAAAGTATAAATGTGAGAAATGTTTTGAAGAAAACAATAAATCTGGACATATGTACACTATACTCTTTTTCCTTTCGATCAGGTTTTTTCCCACTGGGTTTTCCTGACAAGGTTTTTAATGAGATAGTTTTGAGAACGTCCAGCACCACAAGATCCAGAGGATCATTGTATATATTGTTGCTGAGGTTTTTGTCCCAATGGATTTTTCCTAGCAAATTAAAATACAAGTGGTGGAAATCCAAGAGGGAGTGTTATGAATGGTGTGAATTTCCACCACCTAAATACATCCACCCCACTTGATTACTCCTCTCAACTTGCCTTTATCCACCCACTTAATGGCACACTGTGGAAAGAGCTTGGATTGCTTAGCGACTAAGTATTGTAAAACTTGATAATTGTATATATATATATATGTACTGTTCTCTTCTTTTGTAGAGAGAGCTAGCTGAAGCAACATTTTATATATACACATAATCTCTCACTTCTCTATCGTCTCCCTCTCTTGTTTCTCTACTCACTTTATTTCTTCATTTGTTCTTCACTAATTCTTCAATTATTTACGACACAAATTTATTAGTTTATAAAAATATAGGGACCACGTGAATTTAAAAAGTAAATATAGTTAAAAAAAACAGCAAATTTATGAAAACACATGGACTACAATGATAATCTTCCCAATTTAAAAGGTTAGATATGTGGGATGACATAAGATTTAAGTCATGAGTCACGTGGATTTGACCGATCCATGACAAAACTAACAAAACTCTCGGTGTCAGGCAGATGAGCAAACTCTTACGTGGCAAATGTTGAGTACCGTCTTATCAAGATGATCTCACGTGCATCTGATGTACCATGCATCTCCACCGCAATGTTTCCGTGTAAAAATGTTAAAATTCCCTCTAGTTTAACTTATTATGTGTTTTGGTCCTCTTAGTTTCAGTATTGGCATCTTTAGTCCTTCTGTTATAGAATCCGTTAAAAACAGCCGGTCTGACATATACATAGGGAAGAATGACATTTTTGCCATCCAGTGCTATTTATCCTTTTTAAATTTAAATTGTTTTTTTAATGGATTTGGTAAAAAAAACCCAGAACCTAGAATAAACACCAAACCACCATCGCTGTCGTCGCTTCCACCATCGTTGCCTCTCAGATCTCCAGCCACCTTGCCGCCGTCACCACTCTCAGATCTCTCTCTCTCTCTCTCTCTCTCTCTCTCTCTCTCTCTCTCTCCTTCGATCATCATCAACAACATAAGAAAAAAAAATCAAAGAAACAAAGTAAGTAAGATTTTTTTTCTTGAAAATCCTAGCCCATATCTCCGTATCAAATCCATTACCCATACATTCAACACTAACCTAGAAAATCATAGAAGTACTCAAAATAATTTTTTTTTAAACAATAACAATCAAACACCATCATACATCCATACAAACCCAGTACAAGATTAGTTAACTCGAACTCGAACCTAGAACGAAATCTTACAAACATCGATAAATCTTATCACAAAAAAAACCCAGATTTGTTTCATCACCCAAGAAAGAAACCTATATTTTTCACCACCCAAAAACCAACAGCCAAAAACCATCAACCCCAAACAAACAACCACTTCCATCTCTGGCCATGCCATCTCATCTCCATGCAGAACCAAACAAAAACCAGGCCACCACCACCACCACCACCACCAAACTAGAACCCACTCACACATAAGCACAAATACAACCAGATCGGAGTGAGAGATTGAGATGAGAGAGAAGATAGTGGTCTCAATCAGATCAGAACCCACCCACACTCAAACTAGAAGCAGCGACGGCGACGACGGCGACGGCGACGACGGCGACGACGGCGACGCGACGACGACGACCAGAAGGGCGATGACGACCGGAATCCCCGATCGAGTGCAGATCTCTTCTTCCTCGATCTCTCTCTTCTTCTTCTTCTTCTTCTTTCTATGCTTCGGGTGGTTGACAGTGGGTGGTAGTGGTAGTGGTAGTGGTGGTGGTGGTGGTGGTGGTGACAGATAGAGAATAAGATTGATGGGTTTGGATCTGATTGTGGGAGATTAGAGATAGAGAATAAGGTTATTATTCTTTTAAAAAATTATTTATTATTTAATTTTAATTTTTTAAGTTTTTAATTTAGTTTTAATTTTTAATATTAAATTAAAATATTTTAATTTGTATTTTTACCATAATACCCTCACGTTTCTGACGAAAATTTAACAGAATTGGATGGTAGGGACCTAACCAACCATAAACTTAAACTATGAGGACCTGCATAGCCAATGTCGAAACTAGAGGGATTAGAATGTATAATAGGGTAAACTAGAGGGACCAAAATAAGAATATCCCATAATTTAATTACATGGCAAGATTACATTGGGGATACACGGTGTATCTCGCTTAGAGGTGCCAAAAATCCCAAATCCATTCCAATTCGGCGGGGCTCCGATCCATTTGAGGCCGGTTTAGAGCATTTAAAATCGAAATCAGGTCAGATTTGGGTTAAACTTTTTTTATTCGGTTTTTTATCGGGTCGGGTATAGGTTAACCCCTTATATTTTGATCCATCCCGTTTAATCTGTTATTTATATAATTATTTTTTAAAAAATAAAAAATATAAAAGGAAAAACAAATCTCTCATCTCTTTGTCTCTTTACTTAATCATATTTTATGTTTGAATATAAAGTTTATTAAACTTGGATGTTGTGTTCTATTAAATTTATATTTATGTATGAAATTTGAGTGTATGTTCAAAAGTTTTTCTATGGTGTATGTTTCCATTTAAGTGCATATTTAAATTTTCAATTAAAAAGAAAAAATTTGTATATATATATATATATATATTAATTTAATGTTAAAATTCAATCATATGGTAAATAATTTGTATATTTATGATTTGAGAAAAACAAATTAAGGATAAAACGAATTTAGTCATTCGGATCAGGTTTGGGACACCTCTGCCCCAATCAGATCAGATTTGGAGCGGAAATCGAAAACCCTTCAAATTACGGGTTGGGTTTGAAGTAACTTGTAAAAAAAGGATTTCAGGTTTGGGGCGGGTCGATCCTGCCCCAATCAGATCTGTTGCGACCCGTAGATTTATTCCCGCTGCATCCATGTTCTTGCCCTCCTCCATATTTCATAGTCCATACCAATTAAATTTTCTCTCATTAAAAAAAAAATCTCACTAGCGAAGTAATGTGATTTTCTGAGGATACTAGAATATACTAGGGTGATTTCACTAAAGTCTTTATTTTTTTTTTTTCGAATTGTCACATTTTTAAACGTATTTGTCATATTTACAACTCTAATCCTTTTTTTTTTTCCAAAATACATCACTTTAGTCCATTTGACCAAATTACAAACAAAAAAAAGTGGTGCTATTGGCACACCGCCTACTGATCTATTCATACCTCACTTTTTAAAATTTTGATTAAATTAAATTAAATTAAATGTTTTTATTAAATATTTTGGTATATTTCCAAAACTACCAATTCTACTTATTTTTGAAACTTAATACATACCATATATGATCTTTCTATCTCTGTATCTGTATATATCTCTCCCACCTCCATTGATTGATTTTTTTTTTCTTATTTCTTTTTTTTTTATAGTTTTTTTTTCTTCTTATTTCATGATGGAAAAGAAAAAATAAAAAATAACTGGGTACTTCAACACAGTTTGATATCAATCTAAAGAAAAAGTAAACTTCAAACTTATTTCCAGAGAATGAATTGTTTCTAGATGCATACTATCATTGTCAGACAATTCTTGTTTTATGTCATTCTCAGACAATTCTTCAAGATGCTTGATATCGTTTTTAGACAATTCTTCCATATTCTTAATATCGTTTTATACTATTCCATAATATTTTATATTAATGTAAAAAACAGATTTTAGGGTTTAAGAGTTAATTTTTTTTTTTGAATAAACAGATTACTGTGTTTTTTTTTTTTGAAAAGGAATGTGAGATTTTAATAAATTTACCTTGTAGAAGATTTCTTTCCTAAATTATATGTCTATTTAAGTAATTTTGATAAAGTAAAAAAGAGAATATTATATAATTAAAAAAGTAGACCATGAATAGATCAGTAGTGGTGTGCCAATAGCACCACTAAAAAAAACTATAACTAAATGTATAAAAGGTCAATTTTGCCCCTAAAAGTTTTTTGCTATTACATTTTAATTTTCCAAAATTTCTTTCAAATACTTTTCATATGTTAATATTAAATAAAAATCAAATTAAGAAAAAATATATATTTTCGAGCAAGTAGTGCAAATGAAACAAGATTTTCCGATCAAAATGTGCAGCACAGGCAGGCATTCAGATAATATTCAGATAATGAAAATTCAAGAATCCAATAGAAGGGTATCTGCAGCATAAATCTATGTCAATTACAAGTAAAAAAATATTTCATCTAGATTTCAACATCTAATGGCACCATAGAGAGCATATATACTGAGAATTCACAACACTAGTACAGAGTGAACCCATCGTCGACACGGCGGCGCATTCTCGTCATACTCAGAGCAGCAACTCCATCTCTTCTTCCAATTAGCTCTCCCAGTATTCGGCATCTGACCCTTCTCATTCCACTTGTACACTATCACTCCAGAACCGTCGCTCCACTCTCCATCTATCCCCTGGTGCGGCGGCGCCAGCGAAAACAATCATTTCTCTTCTGCATATTATTTTTATAGAAATCAACTTTTCAAAAGAATTGAGAGAAAAAAAAAACATAATAAAGAAATTAAAGTGATGAAATATATATATATACCAGTGGTGTGGCCATGGAAGGAGCAAGCAATCAGAGAATTTTCCTTGTCAAGATAGAGATTGTTGCATCTAAAGCATCGCTTCTTCTTTGTTTGGATTTGAGTCGATTTGACTTTGAAGAAATTTGATTGTTTGGAGAGAAGAAGATTGTGGAAGGAATTGTTACAAGCCAAAGCCATAATTTTTCTAGAATTGTGATTTTGAAAATTTCCAAAAATCAAATTAAGAACAAAAAAAAATATATTTTGATCATATAAGACCAATCGGTTCGTTTGACAAATCGGCCAAATGACTCACTGCTTTGGACCAAACAAACAAAAAGAATTGATTTTTATGGTTGAAACAGCTCAAAAATCAAAATGGGTTTCCATATTCGTCTCAAATATTCAAATGGGTATAAAAATGGGTATCTGTGTATAGAGATCAAACAAGGCATGATCTTTTGGAGATCTGGAAATGAAGATATGGAAACGATGGAGATCATCGTTTACTTGTTGATTATTTGTTTTTTTCAATCTTGATTACTTGTTGAAACGATGGATCCAGATCTCAAAAAAAAATTAAATATTTTTTATTTTTCTGTTTTTTTTAATATTTTTAATCTTTATTTTTAATATTTAAATTAATATTCAGTTCATAATAAAAAAAAAATCCTTTTTTTAAGAAAATAGTTTTTTGTTCTTCGTTTGATTTTTATTTAATATTAACATACGGGAAGTATTTGAAAGAAATTTAAGAAAATTAAAATATAATAACAAACAACTCTTAGGGGGAAAATTGACAATTCAATAAAAAAAAAATAGGGATTTTAAGTGAAATTACCTTGAAATATACTGTTAATATAAATAGTTAAATTCATGACAAAAATGATTTTAAATTAAGTGGAAATTTTACCAAATTCCATATTTTTCTTACGAACTAATTTGATGTCACTTGTGGAAATCAAAATGAAGAATATTGAAATACACCTAGAAGAATGATTTTCCTCTTTGGTAGCATTCTATTTTGGTCTTTTGGCCTTTTAATTTTGTTTTTACATTCATTCGGTTTATTTTTTTTCTTCTCTTTCCAAATAACTTGAAGCAAGTGGCTTCTTTATAAGATTAAAACTGAGATCATTTATTTGGACCCTAATTAGAAAGCCTAACATAATTAAGAGCTCGTTTGGTTGGGCTTTTGAAAAACCTCTATCGGTAAAAGATTTACTTGCAGAGTTATAGTAGATCTATTAGAAATAGAGTTTTTGAAGAAAAAAAATTATAATTGTTTAGTTGGTAGACTGTTTTATATAAAAAAATATATATTTGGAGAAGCACCTCCCCATGAGCTTTTACATAGTAGAGATTTAAATTTAACTAGCATGTACTCAATTTAAAATAGACAATCTTAAAAGTCCAACCAAACAACTCTAAAAAATTCAAACAGACGTTCGTAGAGTTTTTAATGTAGTAGAAAGCTCAACAAAACAAACAATAAAATAATAAAGAACGGTTAAGTTGAAATTGATTTAATTCCTACATTATAATTGTGAATAGTATTAATTAAAATTCACGAGACATGAATAATTTTGATAAATACTATCGTAATATTTACAATCAATTATAATTGTGAATAGTCTTAATGTTTTTTTTTGAACTAAGTAGTATAAAACTATAAATAGAGAATTCCAAAAAAAATATATAATTTAGTGTAATCTTAATTTCTTTAAAAAAAAACCCAAAAAGCAACTTTTATTAGGGGGATCTCTATACTTTTGATTTAATAAGTAAATGTGAAATCCGAACCTATTAATGAAGTGAAATGAGAAACACACGACCATTTTGTTAAAAGAGTGAAAGGTTATAGTATTTTTAAAATGGGATATTATCATTTCCATCGTTGACCTTTACCCTATTAGAAATGTGAGGATAGAGTTGGTCTATATTGGCCTTTAATCCCCATGAAACGGAAAGAATGGAAAATGAACCCCTTCTATCACATTTTCCATCCAAAATCACGTTGATCATTACAATTAAAAGGATAATATCGTAAAAGCAAATAATTAAAAAAAACAAAAAAAAAACTCTGATAGCACCCACCATCAGCAAACCACGCCACCAACACTATCAACACACCTTCGGCAAACCACCGCACCACCATCTTCAACCCTATAAAACCCTAACCCAGCAAATCACACGAACTCGAACCCGAACCCGAACCCGAACCCAAACCTAGTCACCACCAAAATCACACCAACGATCGATCTGGGAGCCGAGGAGATCGTCGATCGATCTTAACTCTCGTTCTTTCCATCTCAATCTCTCTCACATCGGGTCAACACCATTTCTGGGCGGCATCGGCGGCGGATTGGGGCTTTTAGTTCATCGGTGACAACAAACAAAGAATCTGGTTCATCATTATCATCATCAAAAAACGCATCTCTTCTTCTTCTTCTTCAAGAACCCATCTCTTGGGTTTATTCTTCTTCAAGAAACTGGTTCAATAACTTGGGTTTGTTAGATGTGGTGGTTGACGCTGGGGTGTCAATGTTTGATTTTGATTTTGTTCGAATTTATTTTCTAGGTGTGATTTTGTTTGGGTTTGATTTTGATTTTGATTTTGTGTATTTTGTGTTGCGAGTTTGGTGTGATGGTTTTGATTTTTTTGGTTCTGTAAGAGAAAAAATAATCGTATAAAACTTTCTTAGTAATCTTTATATATATATATATATATATATATTGGTTTTGTTTTTATGAATCAGAGATTATTTCAACACTAGCCAACACAGTATCCAACATCAGAGGAATTAAGAATCGGAAAAATCAAGTTCAAAGTGTTTGATTTAGGAGGTCATCGTCTTCTTCTTTTCTGGGTTTGGCTTTGAAGAAATGAGGATTTCTAGGTTTGGGTTTGGGTTTGGATTTGATGGAGATGGCGGGAGGGCCTTACACAGTCTCTCTATGGCACTCAGCGATGTATATTTTCCCTAAAGCGACAACCTTAGCCTGGACGGGACACAAAAGCTACCGGACATACTAGAGACTGATAAGGATCTTGAGCCAGTGGATCAATATCGTCTTTCTGATGTTCAGGATCCTCAAGTAGAGGCAAGCACAGAGCATACTAAGACAATATTACAGGCTGAGAGCCTTCTGATAGAGCAATATAAAGAAGGAAGAAGAAGAGGATTTAGCTAGACATGATAAACAGAACAGAAGTTTTTTTTTTTTTTTCGATCTGCCTTATAAGAGAGACCCGAGCTCCTTTTATAGAGAAAGGAGAGACAAGTCGGGATAAGGTAGAGCCGACAGTCAACTAAAGCAAACAGGGCCTAAACAGGTGGCCGTCATTAACAAAAGCAAACAGAGCCGAAACAGATGGCCTATATTTACAAAAGCAAACAAAAGTAAACAGGGCCTAAACAGGTGGCCTATATTTACAAAAGCAAACAAAAGTAAACAGGAGGCGGGGCCCACCAGGGGGTGGCTGGAGGACGAACTATGGGCTATGAAGATTACAATTGGCATGGTCTTCGTCATCTGAGTCTTGGGCACCACATATGAAACAGGGCCAGGTGTCCATAGCTAAAGGGTCCTGGGAATCAAGCAGGAAGGAATCCTGGAAAGGATGCCAACTCAAGAAAGGATCTCGGGGCACACCAAGAAGGATGAAAGGTTCAGGAATGAAGATCCTGTTGACATCGAGCAAGAAGTTCAGAAGAGCAGTTCGTAGAGTTTTGGGATAAGAGATCGGGTAGTCAAACGTAGTCTGCCATTCATAGCTAACATTGAAGGACCACAGTAGCTTCTGTTGAGGATTGGAGCGGTAGGGCCGGTGGAGAATCCATATACAGGATATGGAGGAAGCTGAGTCAGGATCCAACTTCCAAAGGTTGTACTGACCCATGAGCTTGGTGAGTTCGGATTTCCAGACTGATAAAGGGTTAAACCATTGGAGGAAAGAGAGAAACAGGGTACGGTGAGGAGAAGGAGTCTGGATCAGGGCATATGTGGCCTGGAGAGGGAAGACAAAGGCATGGTGATGGAGGATGGATAAACACCATAAATACTAGAGAACTTGGGGAGAAAAATAGTAGATCGGAGGTGTTGATGGTGATTTTTCGTCGTCACTATCAACGAACTTGTATCAAGCGAAAATAAGAACAGATAAGTATAATACCGCAAGAAAATAATAAATCAAGAGACACAAATACGTGGTAAAAACTCCTTTTAACTGGAGAAAAATCCACGGGTTGTTGCTTGAGCAACAAAGTCAAATCCACTATGAAAAACTCAATTACAAAGTATTTCTCTCTGATTTCTCCTGCTAATTCTCATGTCCCCCCATTATGTTTCTCACAGGGGTATTTATACATGTTATTGCTAGGGTTTATGGTACTGCTAGGGTTTGGTGTTGTGATACCCGTATTTTGTGTGATTTCCTAGTTCTAATTGAAGTCTGTCTCTTTCTGGAGTTTATCCTGCTTCCTGTTTTGACTTAGTCCGAATCTGTATCGGATTCCTTGCCCTTTATTTACGGGAAATCTGTTTGCCTTTCAGTTGAACTCTGATAGTCGTATCGTTGCTTATTGTGGAGTTGCTTGCTGCTGATTCTGTCCATATGTTTGTGAAGTACTCCTCTTCATTATCTGATCCCGAGAATAACCGAGTATGCCCGAGCCGATTTCTTCGTCTGTGGTCGGGTTGCTTTGCTCTTTGCCGAGTAAATTCCCTTGGGGAATTTCTGTCCTTTTACGCTTGACTTTTCTCGACTTTGCTTACGTGGCCCCTTACTGTAATGACGTGTCCTTAATGATGATTTTTACCTATAACAATACCCCCTTAAATATTTGGACCGAACGTATCCTGCTTACTCGGGATAAATATTTAACTCTTTCATGACTTGTCCTCGTTTATCGTCTTCTTCATCAATATCGGATTTCAAATTCCTCGTTCCGTTTCGAAACATTAATGGCGTGTCTTAATTACGCCCGCATGCGTTTGATTCTTTTCTTATTCGAAGATCTTTTGATGGTGACTGACTGTCTTTTTCGACGGCTCGGTGCCTCTCTTTACTGCCACCTGTCTTCTTTTGTTTGGCCGTGGTACGTGGTATTTATGAGACGCGACCCTTCTGTTCGTGCCCGTACAGCTTACGTCATGATTCTTATCCCAATCTTTCCCGCTTCTCCTCACCTACCCTCTCTAGGGTTTCGTGTCTTGGGACCGGTTGCATACTTATATATAGAAGTATTGCTTCAAAGGGAAAACCCCTATTCTCTTTCAAGTTTTTACCATTACTTCCCAGATTTCTGCCATCGCTTCCCTGCCTGTAATCTCGTCCTGCGAAGATTTATTTCTTTCGGTTTCCAAACCTTTTCTCGACCTTCTCGAAGATCTTGCCGTAGCTCACGTCTCTTTAATCATTTAAGGTTAGTTCTTATGGATCCCTCTGCTAGACATCGTCTTTTTATTGTTGTTATGATTGCCATTGAGCAAGGTGATACTTGTACTGCTACGGCTGTCCACAGGGTTGCTTGGTGATCCAATTCCCGATCAGCCCCGATTTGCAGACGCTGACGTCTCCGGACTCAACTTGTCTGGACTGCGTCGTGAAGTTCCACCAGCTTCTTCCAGTTCGTCACAGCCCGAATCCTATCAGCCTGAGACCGATTCCAGTTCTGCTTCTGCTGCTTGTGATAGTTCTCGGCCGTGAAAAAGAATGGGGAAGAAACAAAGCAATCGTGACATCAACAAAGGTTCCTTTGTTCGGGAAAGCCGAGTCAGGCCCAGAGGGTAGTCGAAGAAGACATTGAGGTCGAGCATAGGGAGGATCGTATCGTTTTCTCTCCCGAGAGAGTTTACGCTTACGACGTTGAGCCAAATGTGGTCGGCCCCGAAGAAGTCACTAAATACGAGAACCGTTTTGACCTGGATAGAAACACTATCTCATTAAACCCTGCTAATGGTCGGGCTGCGTGGAACCCCCCGCCCGGTCAAGTGGCGATTTACGGGGCGATGCTTTCTTGCGGGGTGACGCTTCCGCTTCAGTCCTTCATTACGTGGTTTTTGGCTGAAGCTCAGCTCGCCCCTGCTCAACTAACTCCCAACAGCTATCGGATCTTGATGTGCATGTGGCACATGTGGCATAGGATGAGACGACCACCCCCGACTCCTCGGGAAATTAGGCACTTCTATTCTTTGAGGCCTCTGGGGAAGACCGGGATTTACTTCCTGCTTTCAACTCAGCCCGAGAGTTGGGTCCCCAAGGACGTGAACGTGAAGAACAGGGTGATGCCGATCGCTGATGAGAAGATGAAAGGATTTGTTTGGGGCTTCCCCACCTCAAACAAGTTCTGGAAGAATAGTTGGTTCTTCGTGGGTGGAGACTGGGGACGGTCAATTTCTTTTGACATTGAGGGCGCTCAGATGACTCGCCGGGTGCCTCGGTACTTCTGCGCACCCCAGTGGAACCACATGACTTCGTCTTTTACTGATGAAGAACTCAAAACTTTGGCTCGGGCGGCCTTCCGTCCCGTGGAAAAGAGGGGCAGACCTTACCTCTTCGATGAGAAGAAGATGATAACAGCTCGCCTCTTCCCTCAACTTTCCGCACACCGGCGTCGCTGTAAGTTCTCTATTTCATGCCTTGCTATTTACCTGCTTAATCTATCTGGCTTTCGGCTTCCTAAATTTTTTTTTTTTTTTAAGTGTGCGACATAGATGTAGTGTGCGATGCCCAAGCCCGCCGGATGAAAGGCATTGTGGAGGCGGGCCGTAGGGAAGTTAAACGTCAACAGGATGCGGGGATAGCCCCTCCTCAAGGTGACTCCGATGGGAGTTCTTCCGAGGACATTCCCGAGGGGGGTGTAGGCAACGTGCCGGATTATATGCCTGAGGAAACTCAGAATCAAGAGTTGGCCGCCCATGCAGCTGATGAAGGCAATCAAGCAGGTCCTTCGACAAAGGGGAAGGAGAAGGTTGGGGAGTCTTCCGAACCAGCTACCTTCTCCTGCGGAACTAGATCTCCTAGGCCTGCTGTAGTCGAGCCGCCTCGGCCTGCTGTAGTCGAGCCGAGTACCACTTCCCCGGATGCGGAAATTGCCAGGGAGCATCCGAACGTGACAGTTCCAGAGATTCTGATTTCTGCCGAACTGAACACTGCGCTGTCTGGAAGTGGTGCTGAAATGGGGCGTTCCGATCCGGATTTTGAGGACCCCACAGCAAACCTGAATACCCGTGGGAGACAACCCAGAAAAAGAAAAGCCTCGTTCTCACCTGGCCGTCCAGCCCCCAAGATTCCTCGAGTCGTTGCTTTCGTGGAGTCATCCTCAGATGAGGAGAGGGTAGCGGAGGCTGTTGAGAATGAGAGAACAATAGAGAACTCTCCTCCACGGGATCAGATGAGGGACGAACCTGGCGTCCCCCTTAGTTCCCCTCAGGCAATACCTACTGCTGGGTTCCCCGAAGCTAACCTTGGCGATCCTGACCCTTCAACCCAGTCTAGCGTACCTACCCCCGAGACCATGTTGAAGGCTATGGCTTCGGGCCAAGCATATATAAGGGAGGATCGTTGGAGCGATCTCAGGGTCGGTTCGTTATCTGATCGGCTCTGCCATTTCTTCAACAGCGCTTCTTATGTGAGTAACTCTTAGACTTTCATATTTATCTCTTTTATTGCTACTTCATTTTTGTCACTTGTTATTGGCTTGTTGCAGATGGTAGCCGAGATGACTGAAGTCTGCCAGACTAGTGATGGTCAGACGGAGAAAATAAGGAGGCTTGAAGCCCAGTTGAAGGAGAGTGAAGATCGCCGTGCTCGGTCCGAACTGGCTTGTCAGGAAGGGACCAGGTTGGGTCAGGTGCTTCTGGACCAGTGCTTAGCGCGTCAACTAGAGGCTGAACAGAAAGCGTCTTTCGCTTCTGAAGAGGCCCAAACCTTAAAAGACCAGTTGTTATCTACTCAGGAGGCTCTACTCCAGGCCGAGCAGACAGCTGAAGATGTAAAATCCTCCTACGAGCGCCGGATTCAGGACTTGGAACGTCAAGCCTTAACGGTCAAGTCCCTGTCGAAGGAAGCTAGGCTGGAGTTGGAGATTCAGGGGGTCGATCGCTTCAAAAGATCTCCAGCCTATGATGGTTTACTTCTCTGGGAATTTCAGAGGGGAATGGTCTCGGCCGGAGAATTTTTCAAGAAGAAGAACAGAGCAACTGATCGGGCCAGGGCCAACTGGAACCTCTCGGTCAAAAAGCATGTGGATGATTCTCTAGAATCTCTTCGGCTCCAGATGAAGCCGTGGCGAGCATATTGCAGAAGTAAGGGAAAAGAGCCACATCCCATGCACCTGGAAGTTCCCACTGCTGATTCCTTCTCAACTTTCCATGCTTGTGAGAAAGTGGGGATCGATGGTGAGGCTTCTGACGTTGGGCCCGTTCCCGGGGTAGATTATAGCGCTTGGATAGATGACGACGCCCCGGAAGATGTGATTGTCTGGCCTTCTGATGACAGCCTCCTGAGTGAGTACGTGATGGAACCGGACCCGAGCATTGGTGGAAGTAGTTCTCAACCGCCGGCATCTTCTTGATTAATTTTCTTTCTTTTTCTTTTTTGTAACAATTGTTTTTTGTAACAACCGTTGTATATTCTTTCGCTCATATATAAAAAATCTATTCACTATTCTGCCTGTCCAGTTCCCTGCATGATAAACGTATAAACAAAAAAACAAATGAAGTATAATTTGTTCGGTCACCTATACTCGGCTCATAGATCTTAAGAATTTTTGGAACTCTTAATTTCAACCAAGTACTTGACGACTACCAAAGTTAACCGAGTATCTTATTCAACTGGCAACTCATTTATTAAGCCGAGTATCTCATTAAACTGGCCGTTGATTTATTGGACCAAGTATCTTATTTAACTGGCAATTTTTCTTTTAAAGCCGAATATCTTATTTAACTGGCAACTTTTTTAAGCCGAGTATCTTATTTAACTGGCAATTAATTTCTCTGATCTTGTGAAGATCGTTTTACCCTAACGTTTCGTCGAGGCTCACCACAACCATACGTCAAGGTCCTTACACAAGTCACCTAGGACGTCTTCCGGTTTTGTCTGTGCAAGGTTTCGTCGAATCGTTGGTGGTTATGTTGACCAGCCAACACGACTGCGCATCTCACCAGTCTTCCTGGCGGTGCTCCGAGCAGTTTTCCAGTTATCCTGGTGCCTCAGTTTTGCCTTTTGGTTAAGAAGTGCGTTTGCACTGCTTAAACCAGGCGGGCGTGCTATTCCAGCTTCTCAGTCCTTCAAGAACTACTTGTCCGCTCTCCCGCGGCCTCGTAGCGCATGATTATTTTTGAACGAGATTTACTCGGATCGGTTTGTTTTAGGTGACTAAATTTAGTCTGCTTGTTTTCGGACGAGGTGGCCACTGTTGTTTTTGCCTTATTTGAACATTCTTTATCGTGGATTTCATCGTCTTCAATGAATAACCTCTTTATTAGCAAACGAACTTTATTAGATAACAATAAGAATTAGAAACCTCTTAACATGACTATAACTTAGTTAAAGCAAAGCTAAAATAACGTTAAACATGAATGAGCTTGTCAGGGGTAGAAAATTTTGAGATACTGAGCGTTGCATGGTCGGGGTACTAAGCTGCCTTCTGGGTGAGCTATCAGGTAGGCTCCGTGCCCTGCAACTCCCTTGATGATATACGGGCCTTCCCATTTGTCAGCGAGAGATCCTGCCGACTTGTCCTTAGTGTTCGGGGACACCCTTCTTAGCACTAAATCTCCGAGCTGGAATCTACGCACACGAACATGGGAATTATAGTACCTTGCAGCCCTCTGCTGATACGCTGCATTTCTCACTTGAGCTGCGTCCCTGATTTCTTCAAGCTCGTCTAAGTTTCGCTGCAACATGTTGACATTGTGCTCGGGGCTGTATAGTTGCACCCTGGGTGACGTAAAGGTTGTTTCCGCCAGGATTACAGCCTCTGTTCCGAATGCTAGTGCAAAAGGGGTCTCCCTGTGGATGACCTGATAGTCGTTCGGTATGCCCATAGCACCTCTGGTAGTTTGTCTGCCCAACTGCCTTTCTTTGCTTCCAACTTTGCTTTCAGTGTGTGCTTGATCACTTTGTTCACAGCTTCAGTTTGGCCATTGGTTTGAGGATGTGCAGGTGACGTATAGTAGTTTGCAATCTTGTACTCCTCGCACATTTCCCTGAACTTGCTGTTGTCGAACTGAGTTCCGTTATCCGTTATAATGATGCTCGGGATTCCGAACCTATATATGATGTTCTTCCTGACAAAGCTAGTGGTGTTCGCCTCCGTGATGTGCACCAATGCCTCTGCTTCTACCCACTTGGTAAAGTAGTCTACTGCCACAATTGCGTACTTTGCTCCTCCCCTTGTTCATGTGGGCATTAGACCAATCAGGTCGAGGCCCCACATGGCAAAAGGCCAAGGGGAAGTTAAGCTTCTGAGTAACTCTGGGGGTTGCCGAATGTCGTTTGCTATTCTTTGACATGTCTTGTAACTTTCCGCGAATCGCTGTGCTTCAGCAAATAAAGTCGGCCAATAAAAACCTTGCCGAAGTACCTTGTGTGCTAGACTCTTACCCCCAGTGTGGTTTCCACACACCCCACTGTGAACATCTTTCAGAATCTTGTAGGTTTCTTCTCCCGCAACACATCTTTGTAACACCTTTGAGAACCCTCTTCTGTATAGTTCTCCCCTTAGAATTGTGTACCGAGTTGACCTATACCTGATGCGTTTTGCCTCCACAGCATCCTCCGGTAATATGTTTCTCTCCAAATACTCTCTAAGCTGGGTCGTCCAATCACTTGGACCTGACCGGATTTCTGACACCATGACCTCTTCAGATTCTGCCGTACTTGGTTTGGTCAGGTGCGCCACTGGTATTGCTTTCGACCTAATACTCGTGGTGGCTGAGGCTAATTTAGACAAAGCATCTGCTTTTTCGTTCTCCTCCCGAGGGATTTGAAGGATCCTGTACGCCTTAAACTTTTTAAGCAAGCTCTTTGCAATGTCTAAGTAAGCTATCATATGCTCCTCCCTCGCCTGGTATTCATCCAGCACCTGGTTAACCACAACCTGGGAATCGCTGTATACCGCCAACTCATCTGCCCCCAATGCTATGCAAACTCTCAAACCAGCCAACAAAGCTTCATACTCTGCTTGGTTATTAGTTGCTTTGAAGTCGAACCTCATGGCGCATTCCACAGCATCCTCTTCTGGTATTGTTATGACTATTCCGGCCCCACTGCCATGGGTGTTCGACGATCCATCCACATGCAACTTCCATTGGAACTTACTCACTTGTTCGCCTTCTATCATCCTTTGTACTTCCATATCTGGCTAGGTGAACTCTGCTATGAAATCGGACACCGCCTGTCCCTTAACTGCAGCTTTTGGGGTATATTTGATGTCAAATTCACTTAACTCAATCGCCCACTTAGTCAATCTTCCCAACAGTTCTGGCTTTTACAGGATGAGTTTCAGCGGGCAGTCGGTGTACACCTCTATTGCATGCGCTTGGAAGTACGGCCTTAGTTTTCTGGCTGCCGTGACCAAGGCGAGTGCAACCTTTTCGGCCTGGTGAGTATCTAGTTTCTGCTGGCAGCAACGCCTCGCTGGTATAATATACCGGTTTTTGCACTCCTTCCTCCATCCGAATCAACACCGAACTTGTCGCTACCTCTGTGACTGAGAGGTACAAGTACAACGTCTCCCCGACCACCGGCTTTGAGAGGATGGGTGCTCGCCCTAAATACTCTTTCAATTTCTGAAAGGCAGCTTCGCATTCTTCACTCCATTCAAGGCCTTTTCCTTTCTTTATTGCTCTGAAGAATAGGGCGCATTTGTCTGTCGACTTTGCTATGAATCGGTTAAGTGACGCAAGACATCCCGTTAGCCTCTGTACATCCCTCAGCGTCCTCGGCGAAGCCATATCTTCCAATGCTTTGATCTTCTCTGGGTTCACCTCAATCCCTCTTTGATGTACCTGAAAACCAAGAAATCTCCCTGATGGCACTCCGAACACACATTTGCTCGGGTTAAGCTTCATTTTATATCTCCTAAGCACTTCGAAGGTCTCCCTTAAGTCTTCTGAATGCCTCTCCGATGTGACACTCTTGGTCAACATATCATCCACATAAACTTCCATGTTCCTCCCGATTTGCCGGGTAAAAATCCTGTTCACCAGTCTCTGATAGGTTGCCCCAGCGTTCTTCAGCCCGAAAGGCATCACCTTATAGCAGTACAAACCCTGATCTGTGGTGAAGGCCGTCTTTTCTTCATCTGCTTTATTCATTCTGATCTGATTGTATCCTGAATAAGCATCCATGAAGCTTAACAATTCATGCCCAGCTGTTGCATCCACCAGTTGGTCTATTCTCGGCAATGGGAAGCTATCTTTCGGGCAGGCCTACACACATTCTCCACTGATTATTCTTCTTCTTGACCAGCACCACATTGGCCACCCATTCTGGGTATTTGACCTCCCTTATCGATCCTGCAGAAAGCAACTTGCCTACTTTGTTCTTAATGGCCATACTCCTCTCTGGATTGAACAGCCGTCTCTTTTGCACTACCGGGCGGAACTCTAGATTGATGGAGAGGCAATGTGATATCACTTTTGGATCTATCCCGGGCATATCTTCGTGGCTCCAAGCAAAAACATCCTTGTAATCCCTTAGTAGTGAGACAAGTTGGGCTTTTATACATTCACTCAAATTTGCCCCGACTTTCACCGTTCTGCCTGGATCTTCTGGGTCTAATGCCACCTCTTCGGTCGGCTCATCTTTCTTAGCTTCGGGCTCCTCTCTGGGATCCAACTCAAAATCCTTCGGTACTTCTGACTCTTCAGTCTCATCAGTTATCAGCTTGGTTGTCACATTGTGTACCTGGTTTACTTCCCTGTCCTTGTATACTGACAAATTTGCCCTTCGAGCCATTTCTTGTGATCATTTGACCACTCCAACCCCAAACTCCGTTGGGAACTTCATCATTAAGGCATAAGTCGCTGTCACCACCTTAGCTTTATTCAAGAACGGTCGGCCCAATAGGGCGTTGTATGGCCAATTTTCTGTGTCGACGACTACAAAGTCGAGTAACACTGTCTTTTGGCAAGGAGCCTTCCCAATCTTCACCAGTAATTTCACTGTGCCGAGCGATCTTACCTCCACCCCGCCAAATCCTTTAAGAGGTGTAGGAAAAGGCTGCAGGTCTTTCCTGTCCAGCCTCAGCTGGTCATAAACTTCTGCACTCAAAATATCCGCTGAGCTTCCATTGTCGATCAAAATCCGATGGACCTCCCTATGGCCAATACGTGCGCTGATTACCAGTGCATCGTTCGGTCTTACATCTACTCCATGTGAGTCAGCCTCTGTGAATATGATGGGATCCCAGCCTCCTTTGATCCTTTTTGGGTCGGGTTCAATAGAATTGACACCTAGATCTCTTCTGGCCTCCATGGCTTCCCGAATTTCCTGGGTCCTCTCCCTATTACTTTTGCCCGTTGATGGTCCACCAAAAATCGTGTTGATCGCTCCTTCATCCTCAGCTTTCTTGGGGCTAGGTTTTCTTGCCCGACCATCCTGTCGGTTATCTCTCTGTCCGTCTACCTTGTCGGTTTTCCTCAGGACGATATCTTTCAAGTGTCCTTCCCTGATGAGGGTCTCTATGTGATCCCTAAGTTGAAAACACTTGGAAGTTTCATGACCATTCTCCTTATGGAACCTGCAATACTTGGTGGTGTCCCTCCGGGCATAGGATGACTGCCTAGGAGGTTCTTTAGACATGTTCTTCTCCTCCAGAATTGCCAGAATTTCCTCTTGATCCTTCCTCAGTGGGGTATAGTTTGTATATCTGCCTTGGAACTTCTGCCGCGGCTGATCTGTCTTCGGATCATATGCCCGACGACCATCCCGACTATCCCGTGTCTTATTCTTTTGTTTATCACCTTTCGCATCGGGCGTCTTCGCGTGGTCCTTGGCTTTAGACCCTTCCGGGCGTCCGCCATGCACGAAGTATCCTCCCGTGGCAATTTCTTCTTCCTCCGCCAAGGCATAGCCCCTAGCCATATCCATCATGTCAGCGTAACTGGTTAGACGGCCTCTTCTCAGGTCAAATGACAGCTGACCATTCTGGAGGTTATTGATGAATGCTGCAATTATAGCCTCGTCGTTTGCACTTCCAATCTCAGACACTTCTTGACCGAATCTTCCCAAATACTTCTTAAGTGACTCATCCTTTCCTTGCTTAAGTTGAGACAAGTGGGCCACCGACTTCTTTCTGTGCACATTCCCGAGGAACTGCCTTGAGAAAGCCTTACTCAGCTCGCTGAAGTTACTTATGCTGGCTGTTGGTAACCTGCCGAACCACCTAGAGCCCAGATCCCCAAGAGTTTGAGGGAAATTTAAGCATAGTAGGGCATCATTGTAAACATACTGGGCCATGGCACTCTTGTATCTTCTGACATGTTCCTTAGGGTCCATGTCCTTTTTGAATTGCTCTACATGTGGCATTCTAAACCTCTCCGGGAATGGCGTCCTTAGGATCCTATTGGTGAAAGGGCTCCCGGACTCATCATCTGACAACTCGTTACGCCCATATCGCCTGACTAACGCATCCATTTGTCGGCGGTTATTCTCCACTTCACGGGTCAAACTCTGTATGAGTATATCTCTGTCTCCCTCCGGCTCCCCCACAGTATTGAAATTCTAACTTATAGTCAGTTTTTGGCCTCTTTCTTCCGGATTCGATTCTCTTTGATCCCGATTTAAACCGTGCAGCCGAACCGTGCCCCTTTGGCGATTGTGATGATAATTCTGCTCACTCTCTCCCGAGGACGACGATAGATCTCTCCGATGAGTACGCCTCCTTGGACGGTCTCTATCCCTAGCCGTCAGGTCATGACCATACCTTCTGTCAGAGTCATTCTCCTCTCTACGTTCTCCGCTTCCTCTGGTTGGCCTTTCAGAAAAAATCACCGGCCTGTCAATCGGATCACGGCTTGCCTTTATGGGTGCATCAGGCGTTAGTATCACCACTGTGGAGCGCAACCTCGTTGCTTGCTGATTTGGAGCAGAAAGATTGTGAGGTGACATCAAACCTTCTGTGGTGGAGAGATCAACCCCTTGCCTTGCAGCGTCTGATATAAGTTGCTGCAAGGAAGCGCGGAATCGTTACGCAATCTCTTCGTTAGTTGGAGGAAAACGCTGAATGCCAGCCAGGGCAGTTGACTGATCTGCCGTTGCCAAGGTTACCTCTGCAGTGTTAAGGGTGGCATCATCCTCCAATTCATTGATTGGCAATCCTTGACTATACCTGGAATCGCTACCATCTCCTTCGCCAGCCATTGTCACAAGTTTTGCTTGATTCCCCCTTCTTCTAACGCCAATTGTTGATGGTGATTTTTCGCCGTCACTATCAACGAACTTGTATCAAGCGAAAATAAGAACAGATAAGTATAATACAGCAAGAAAATAATAAATCAAGAGACACAAATACGTGGTAAAAACTCCTTTTAACTGGAGAAAAATCCACGGGTTGTTGCTTGAGCAACAAAGTCAAATCCACTATGAAAAACTCAATTACAAAGTATTTCTCTCTGATTTCTCCTGCTAATTCTCACGTCCCCCCATTATGTTTCTTACAGGGGTATTTATACATGTTATTGCTAGGGTTTATGGTACTGCTAGGGTTTGGTGTTGTGATACCCGTATTTTGTGTGATTTCCTAGTTCTAATTGAAGTCTGTCTCTTTCTGGAGTTTATCCTGTTTCCTGTTTTGACTGAGTCCGAATCTGCATCGGATTCCTTGCCCTTTATTTGCTGGAAATCTGTTTGCCTTTCAGTTGAACTCTGATAGTCGTATCGTTGCTTATTGTGGAGTTGCTTGCTGCTGATTCTGTCCATATGTTTGTGAAGTACTCGTCTTCATTATCTGATCCCGAGCATGACCGAGTATGCCCGAGCCGATTTCTTCGTCTGTGGTCGGGTTGCTTTGCTCTTTGCCGAGTAAATTCCCTTGGGGAATTTCTGTCCTTTTACGCTTGACTTTTCTCGACTTTGCTTACGTGGCCCCTTACTGTAATGACGTGTCCTTAATGATGATTTTTACCTATAACAGGAGGCATGACAAAAGGATCCAGAAAAGGCCTGGAAGGGTTAGAAAAGGACATGACGGATCCCTTGCTGTTTGAGCTGGAGTAAGTAGATAGGAAGATATGTGTGGGCAAAGGTCTGTATCTGGAGAAGAGAAGGTTGTTGACCTGGGGGAACTTGAGCAAGAAGTTCTGGAGGAAAATCCCTGACCGGAGGGAAGGAGAAGGGGGAACGGAAGATGATGAAGTTGAGGAAGATGCTGAGCTGGCCATCAGGACAAGGGGAATTCTGTAGAAAGGAGTGACAAGGTGAACTGGTGGAGGACGTGAGAGCATATCTGCAATTATATTGTGTTCGCCTTTCACATGCCGCACAGTAAAATCATAGCGAGCAAACCAATCTTTGAGTCGTAATAGTTGAGGATTGGGAGGAATCTTGTTCCGAAACTCGAGAACTTTAGGAAAAGAGGAGTTATCCATTACGACTGTAAAGTTCTTTGTCCGGAGGTAGAAGTCAAACTTTTGGATGGCATATTTGACTGCTAAGATCTCTTTGTAGACAGTGTGATAATGTTTCTGTGCTTCTTTGAATTGTCCACTTGCATGACCACAATAATGGCGTTGGTCGAGCTTATCTTCAATTAAGATAGCACCCCAATAATGATCGCTGGCATCTGTCTGGAGGATGAGCTGTCTTGTGGATGGAATGGTAAGAGCAGGAGGAGACTGGGCCATTTTCTTGAGGTGGCACACAGCAGAGGTGTGGGTGTGGTCCCACAAAAGAGGATTTTTCTTCAGAAGAGCGGATAGCCTGGATGTGTAGAGGCTAACTTTAGGGATGAAATTTCTGATAAAATTAACGATCCCAAGGAATTGTTGGACTTGTTTGTAAGTGAGCTGAGAATCCGGGAAATCAAGGAGTTGGGATGCCAGGTGGGGACCAGGGTGGTACTGTCCATTGGCAATGTGCATGCCAAGGAAGTCAATCTCAGATTGACCAACTGAACTCTTTTTATCAGAAAGCATGATACCATATTTAAGAACAATATCATGAAAGGTCTGAAGGAGGTGAGAATGGGACTGTTTGTCAGAAGAAAACAGAAGGATATCATCAATGTAGATGAGGGCTGAATGGAGCAAATGATGAAAGATCCGGGTCACGGCTTTCTGGAAGAGTGAAGGGGCGGTTTTAAGCCCGAAAGGGAGGACCTTCCATTGGTAATGAGCATTGGGGAGACAGAAGGCGGTCTTATGGCGATCGTCAGGATGGATGCCAATTTGCCAGAAAGCACCTTTGAGATCAAATTTGGAGAAAATGGTAGCACCGGGAAGCTGAGAGAACAAAGTGGAGGTCTTAGGGACTGGAAATTTGTCATCTCTAAGGAAGAGATTCAGAGGCTTGTAGTCGATCACCAGTCTTTTCTTTCCACGTGTCAGTTCTGATCTTTTTTCAACATAAAAGGCCTGGCAGGCCCATTGAGACGAAGTGGGCTCAATGAGACCTTGGCTGAGTAGCTCGGCGCATTCAGCAGAGGCTAACTGGAGGTCAGAGGGTGACATGCCTATGTGGGTGGCCTTAGTAGGGTTGACGTCTTCGTTGAGCTTAAAAGGGAGGTGGACGAAGAAGTCAGATGGTGAAACTCAGCATGACTATTAGTGCAGAATTGGAGAAGCTTTTACTGAATATCTTGGAAAGGAGGCTGGAGAGCAGACAGCGGGAAAACTTTGTGGATAGGGGAAAAGGGTTTAAAATCTCGTTTGTAATGAACACCGGACGGGAGAATGCAGAGAGAGTTGCATTGGCAGTAAACATCCCAGCCTATGAGGATATCTTTGTCAGGTAAGGGTGTACCGAGGACTTGGGCCCAGACGGTGTAGGACGGAAAGAGCTTTATACCAACCTTAGATTTTGAAATGAGATTGGTAGTAAAAATCTTGCCATCGGCAGCCTTGAAGTAACGGGTATGCTGTTTCCAACTGTCAGGAGGAAGGATGGCCGGGTTCATCATCGTGGTATGAGAACCAGTGTCAAAATAAGCGATAACATCAATGTGTTTAGCATATTTATCGGGCAAAATTTGAATAGGAACCTGAGGGCCTAAGGAGGTTTCTGTAGAGACTGCTTGGTAAGAACTGTAAGTCGGGCTGGACTCTGGGTCAGAGGAGCCAAAGTCAGAGCTGTCAGAGAGATTGAGGACAAAAATTGTACTCTGATCAGCAACTTCTTGCTCAGAGAAGATGGACTCAACATCAGCATCTGAAGGAATATTATCAGCAATGGAAGCCAGCTGCTGGACAAGCTTAGCAGACTTAGCATTCTTGTTCGGGCATTGTCTGGCAAAATGACCTGGCTGGCCGTAAAAAAAACATTTGGAAGATTTGTTCTGGGCTCGAGAGGACTTCCTTTTGAAGTATTTGAACTTCTTTGTCTTAGATTTTGAAGATTTGCCAGAACGGGACTTGAAAGGACGGTAGTGGTTCTTCTTTTTGGATTTGCAAAAGAATTGATCTTTGTCTTTGCATTTAATATGAGGAGAGGGCTGTTTGCATTGGCCTTCATATTTCTTTCCTTCTCGAAGCATTTTGGAGAAGATCTTTTGGGTGGCGCAGAGTTTGTCGAGAGCGCCAAGTGTGAACATGTGTATTTCGCCCAAAGTGATATCATTAAAAGGTCGACCAGACGTATCAATTCGACGCTGGAGTTCTTCTTGGAGTTCGGTGGGGAGAGAGTTGACGTACACATGTTTGAGACTTTGGTCATTAATACCACCAAGGATGTGGTATCGGCCGTACATACGTTTGTAGTGGTATTCAACATCCTTTTTCCTTAAGGAACAACAACGCATGTCAAAGAACTCTTGGCGAGCCTGTTTGTAATATTGGTTGGGATCCCCGAGAAACTCACGGAAGAGAATGCCCATGGCATTGGCAGTGGATTGGGCCCGAACAAACTGGAGCTATCTGTACTCACCCAAGGCTTGGTACCAATCACGGAGAGAACCAGTAAAGCGAGAAACAAATTCTCGGAGGATAGCTTTAAGGGTTTGTTCGGACTTGGCCATTTGTAAATCGAGCCAAGCACTCATCTCAGAGATTTTCTTTCTCCATGTGTCAGGAGAAGAGTCATCAAGTTGGAACCAATGGCCATTGGTAGGCCCAGATTTAGGGGCTTGAGGA
The DNA here is from genome assembly GCA_033220585.1 of Dipteronia sinensis. Classification (NCBI taxonomy): domain Eukaryota; kingdom Viridiplantae; phylum Streptophyta; class Magnoliopsida; order Sapindales; family Sapindaceae; genus Dipteronia; species Dipteronia sinensis. The sequence goes on from CM065639.1 coordinate 47,363,201, forward strand.
GGTGGAGCCGGAGGAACATCAGGAGGTTCTTCGACAATAGGAGTAGTGCCTGTAGGACCAGTAGAACTATCACCAGGAGAGTCCTAGGTTCGGTCCGAAGGGTCTGCTCTGGAAGCCATAAAGGCCTGAGTAGGATCTGGTATGTTTAGAGAAGAAGACAGGTGGAACGGAGATCCCAAAGAGGAATGAGACTTTGAAGAGGATGAAAGAGTGTCTGAGGCCATTGTGGCGGATGGAGAGGACCTAGGAGATGCATAGAATGCTGGCTTGTATTGAGCATGGCTTTTATCCTTACGGGAACGAGAACATGAAGCCGTAGAGGATTGAGGCTTAGACTTTGAGGCATCTTTCGGAAGAGGATACTTCCGAAATAGTTCTCCGGTAGACTTAAAGTAATGTGAATAGTCTGGGGACCTTGCAGGAGAAGGAGGAGGAGAGGCCGAAAATCTTATGGAATGGGGATGAGACATTTTGGGCTGATATGGAGGCAGCTTAGAATAGGCCTGATCTTTTTGTAATTGATCTAGTTGAGCTCTGAGCTGTCTAATTTCCTTTTCCTTCTTATCAAACTTGGAACCATGGTAACCAAGGTTGATGTAGTAGTGGAGGTCTGCATCCAGTTTAGCAATTCGAGACTGGAGATCAGAAAACATCTGTCGAAAAGTGGAATCCATGCTATGAAGTCGGTTCTCATGTTGGGAGACATGATGAGAGACTCAGGTCAATCTTCTGATCTATAGAACTCAGGACTCGATTTTGGATTTTGGCATTATGGGATTGCCAGTTGAGAACTTGTTCAGCATGAGAGGGATGCTTAACAGAACCATCAGGTAAGACCTCAGTGGTTTGAACATAAGGTCTGGAGAACCGTGTCTTCTCAGGATTAGAAGTGGGTTCCAAAGGAGGAGAAATCTTGGTCATAGTTGGAGGCCATGAAACACTGCATCGATTGTGAAACAGGACTGGGTAAAAGACCTTCAGTGTAGAGAATCTGTAATGCTCTGTCATATATGGGAAGATGTGGTGAATAGACAGGCAGTAAACCTATCCAGGGACTATCTGGGTCATCTGGAGAATGGGTCTGATGGCGGATGGGTTTGTAAAGTAGAATTGCGACGTTGTCTGGAGGAACGGTTGCAAAGGCAATAATCTGGGTCACACATGGAGGGATCAACATCCCAGATAAAGTGACCGTTGATCTTGTCTGTGTAGACTGCAGAGCCATTAGCTTCAAAGCTATGGATAGGAATGTCATCTTCAAATATAAGAGGACAGATCATCAAGAAATGGAATATAGGGGCTTCTGGAGGAGCACTGGGTGGAGTAGGAGCAGTAGGTGTAGCTTCCGAATGAGAGGCTGAAATGGCTGTAAGAGGCTTATAAATTGTCTTAACAGTGCCATCTGGTTGTCTGGTATAAGTAGTGTCGGAGGCGATGACAGGAATGGTATTTTGAAAAGCCTTTTCATAGTTGGTGATCCAAGACAGCGGCATGATCTCGAGAAGTTGGTCTCTGGGTAATTGTCTAGGAATCTGAAGGATCTTGGGAACTTCATCTTCTCTTTCAGCTTTGATGAAGATGGTGTCACCGGAGTGGCCTGGGATAGGCAGGTCCAAGGCATGGTCTTGGAGACTATAGGCGATCTGGTGATGAATGGTGGCCATGTAAGAATCGGGAGCATCTTTATGCCCATCAACTGAAGTTGTATCTTGAGACAGTTGTGGAGATTGGCATCTCGAAGAGGGATGTTGAAGTTGGGGTAATAGGTCAGAGAGATGCTTCATGCATGGAGAGTGGAAAGGCAGGTACCAATAACGGCCTGCTCGTAGTCTTGAAAGACTGTGTTAAGCAAGACAAGTCTGGCTGTGACAAGTAAACATTTTCTGCCATGAAGGGTGAGGATGATCCGAACAGCACCGACATGAAGGTGGGAATAACCTTCTCGGATCCATTGATCGATCAGGGGCTGACCAATCTCTAGATCAACATATTGCTCAGCAGAGGATGTTGGAATTAAGCAATTATCAAGTGCAGAAGACTGCACATATTCTTTAACAGGAGGGTCTCCTTTTTTGCACAAGATGAGAAATTCGTCTGGTAATGGATTTATTTCTTTTGAAAATATTGTAAGGATTGAGAAGGGGTAAAACAGTTTCAGAGATTTGAGCGGAATCAGGGATGTGTGTATATTCAACAAGGTTTTGTATTTTGTTGAACTGGGTACATCGAACAGAAGGAGGTAAGGACACAGAAGAAGAGAGACGATGATGAGTTATTTCAGAGGATGAGGAATTCATATTGGAGAAATCGTCCTCCTTTTATATTGACTCTATCGGACTTCTAACAACAGCCTAACTCTTATACACTCTCAGCTGTCCAAGAGCAAAGAGACTTTGATACCATGGCGGTGGCAGAGGGCCTTACACAGTCTCTCTATGGCACTCAGCGATGTATATTTTCCTTAAAGCGGCAACCTTAGCCTGGACGGGACACAAAAGCTACCGGACATACTAGAGACTGATAAGGATCTTGAGCCAGTGGATCAATATCGTCTTTCTGATGTGCAGGATCCTCAAGTAGAGGCAAGCACAGAGCATACTAAGACAATATTACAGGCTGAGAGCCTTCTGATAGAGCAATATAAAGAAGGAAGAAGAAGAGGATTTAGCTAGACATGATGGATTTTTTATGTTTGACAATGAATTTTGATGAAATGGGGAATTGTTTTGGTATTGATTTTGATTAACTACATAGGATGATTCAAAACAAAAAAATTCCTAGAACATCATAGTTCTGGATATGTTTGAATTGTTTTTTAATAAAGAGATAAAAATAATTTTTTTAATTTTTTTAATTTTTTTAATTTTTTAATTTTTTTAATTTTTATTCATGTTTTTAAAATTAAATAAAAAAATAAAAGACATATCTCCACCGTCCATCTGTGGAGATCCATTTTGTTTTCAATTATATTTTTTAAATTTTGTTGTTTTATATTTTGTAAATGTATTTTTTATTTAATAAATATTTTGAGGTTTAATGGTCATTTCCTGATTATATCAAGGTAGTTTTTCGATGGAAATTCTAGCAGAAGGGGTGAGATTTACAATATTTTCATTTCACAGGAAAACCTGGCCATTATAGGGAAACCATGTCCTCACCTTTCTAATAGGGCAAAGGTTAGGGAGCAAAACGATTTTTTTTTCTTTAAAATCGATCATCAAACAAAACAAATTTAAAACTGACTTTTGTTAAATAATAATAATAATAATAATAATGACGTTTGTTAAATAATAATAATAATAATAATAATAAAATTAAGGTGGAGAGGAAGCGGCCTGCGCCAGGCATGATCCATCTTAAATTAGTTTATTATTATAACTTTTGACATCTAAACAAAAATTAAAAACTTGAAAAAAAAATTCTTGCAAAAGACTTTACAGCTTTTGCTCTTTAAATATTTCTAAATGTTCCAACAAATAATTACTTATTAGATATTTTATAAAAAAAAATCTATCTATTGAAAATAAAAAGCATTTGTAGATTACAAATCAATGGGGATTTTAGAATGTTTTGATTGTGTGAAGAGATGAACTTGAGGGATGCAGAGAAGGTGTTTGATACAATGGGTTATGGGTAAGAGAAAGCTGGTGCCAACTTGGAGAAGGTATTTGGTTTGAGAGAAAAGGACGAAGATTGAGAAGGTGGAGGGAAATTTGGTCACTTCTTGGATTTTTAGAAATGTTTTTGTCATGACCCATGGGTAAAATAAACAAGAGAGGAAATCGTCAAAACCGTCACTTGATTCTATTGGAAAATGATAATTGTTTGTACGAACATTTCTTTGAGATAAATCATCATTAGTGTGTATTCACTCACCAATTGACACCTTCAACTGCTATATGGATTGAGATTGAAAATATGTGATTGTAAGTGGGATCTCTAACGGTACTCCATTCCTTTTCTTAAAAGGTAAATTACATTGAACCCCTTGAGATTTGATAAGTTACACTTAGATAGGAAAAGTTTCTTTATTATATATTAACACTCCAAAAACTTAAATTTTACTTTAAAAATATCTAAAATAGCCCTTAGTTATATTATTTTATACTTTATTTTTTTTATCTTTTAACCAAAAACCTTATAAAATTTAATAAAATAAAAAAAATTAAATAAAAAAATGACTAATTAAATAAATAAATAGTTTAAAAAGTAAATAAATAAATAGTTTAAAAAAATAGTTTAAAAAATTAAATAAATAAATAATTTTAAAAATACAAAATAAATATATAGTTTTAAAAAACTTAAATATTCTAAAAAAATAAAAATAAATAAGTTTGGATATTTAGAGCTTTTCTTGTCCATATTAATGGATATCCTTAAAAAAAATTAATGTTTTCAATTTTTTCATTTATTTATTGAAACTATTTATTTATTTAATTTTTTTAAACTGTTTATTTATTTGATTTTTTAAAACTATTTTTATTTAATTTTTTAAATTATTTATTTATTTAATTTTTTTAACTATTTATTTATTTAATTTTTAACTATTTATTTATTTAATTTTTTAACTATTTATTTATTTAATTTTTTAACTATTTATTTATTTAATTAATCATATTTTTTATTTAATTTTTTATTTTATTAAAGTTTATAAAGTTTTTGATTAAAAAATAAAAAAATAAAGTATAAAAAATATAACTACGGACATTTTAGACATTTATAAAGTAAAATTTAAGATTTCGGGGGTGTTAGTGTATAATAAAGAAACTTTTTCATCTAAGTGTAACTTGTCCCAAACATCAAGGGGTTCAATGTAAGTTTCCCTTTCTTAAATAACATGACCTTTTCTTAAAAATGGTTTCTGGTTTGAATTAGGATGATGAACAAGAGGTGAAGTACACTCGCCGCTTTATTGGTGCGTGGTACTATGCTCTAATACCAATGAAGACTTTCTCGATTAATTATAAATCAATAAATAAACAAAGCAAATTTTAGATTCATAATATTTACCATCGATAATCGGAAATGCGTAGAAGAAGCAGGATCGTCTTCAGATTGTATCACCGGAGGTTGAAGGACAATCCTAAAATCAGAAATTCCCCTCCGTTCACACTTCACAGTATAATTATCAATACTCTAATACTTGATGTTCTGAATTTGTTAAACTCCGTTTAACAATTGCTCTCTGTGTTCTTCCTTCACACCACCACACATGCACTTACACTTGCACTCACAGACATGTTCTCAAAATAAAAACTTATTCATTTAACACGTTAGATTGTATTGTTAACTGTTTAAGCAGTTTATTTACGATAACCGCTCATACAGTTATAATAATAAACGGATTTAGACTCTTGACCCTACTTCGGGTATATAATGAATCCCCCAATCTAAATATATACCAACACTTTTCTTAAATAGCATGGCAATTTAAACATGCACTTTGTACCAAAATTGGTACTACTCCATATTATTTTGAAACTAGTAAAAGAATTGTGAAATAATTGTTATGATATGGGGTGGAAAGAGTATCATAGTTCATGATTTCGATTGGAGTACTTAATAGGTACAGTAATCTTTTACTTCAAGAAATATGTTTTTCTATTCAAGGATGAGCTGAAATTTTGGTTTTTTTTTTTTTTGGCTGTTGTGTTGTTTTGTGGGATATTTATCAGGACTGTGAATCAATAGAGGTAATCAGAGCATTATTTTGTGTGTTCAACAGCCAACCAAATAAAACTGGTCATTTTAGTTGATGACATTGGCTGTGGTATGGGCTGTTGGCCTTTGGATTATGTGGGGCTGCTTAATAGTTTGGTAAAATGCATGAGAAATATTCATTATGATTATTTATGATGTTGTGGATTCACATGAGTTGTTTGTATTGACAAAATGAAGTATTTTTATAACTTTTGTTCAGGAATCTCTTACTATAATTACGAATATTAAGGAATGCGAACTATTCATGGTTATATATAGGAAAAATATATCACTAGTTTCTTCTGATTTTAGATTAAATACAATTCGATTTTAGTGATCTTAAGAATCATCAATAATTTTTTTGTGTAAGTAGTTTATGGTTGCAGAAGAACAATTGTCCTATAGACTGTTTACACTTTACAATTAGATTTTTTTTTTGGGGGTAAGAATTGTATTTAACAAACTCGTTTAAGTGATGGTAGCAAACATTTTCAAGAAAATAAAACATTAAGGAAATGTCATGTTTTTTTTCTCTTTTATATTTTATTACAAGCAATACTATACACCCAACTAATTAACCTAAAGTTCAATCTAAATAAGGTGGCGAATAAGCAGAGCCGGCTTTAGAGGGCAGCAAACCTAGCATTCTACTGAGACCCAACTGACCCAATCCTTTCTTATTTTTTTAATAATCTTTGCTTCTTCTTTTTTGGTTATTTTGCTCAGGGCCGAATCTTTCTCCCGCTTTTGGACCCATGTTGAATTAAATTGTGATTTGAGAAAATGTGAATCTACTCTCAATCTTTTGAGCCCATTTTAGATTGAATTGATCGTGTAAAACTATCTATGATCTTTTGGGGCAAATTTTGATATTAATGGTAATAATTTTTTAAGAGCATCAATTTTTGTTAATATTATTAAATTGATTGAATACCGAAATATTTAAAGTCGCTATACAAATGAGTTATTATCACCACACAAATCATGGACTGACGTGATACCGCACAAATCATGGACTGACGTGATGAATGATAATGTGAGGACAAATCACTTGTTCCATTATTTGAATTAGTTTTTGAGTTAAATTTGTAGGCTGTCCACCACCATTGTTTTATTATATATTAGCGGAGGAAATCTGGATGGACCATGACGAGAGATCTGATCTCCTTCATTTATTTGTTTTATTTTTAATTTATTATTATTTCAATAATTAAAAATTGGATCAAGACAAGTTTGCCTCGAGTACGACGAGTAACGGCAAGAGATGTTTGTGTAATTATGAATAAATATTAGATATTTGTGCAATTATACCTAAAATCAGGATATTAATATATGTAATTAACCCTTACAAACAGATGCACGCAGCCAAAAACACTTTCACTTTCTCATTCTCTGAAATCCTCACCTTCTCTCTCTCTCATTCCATGTCTCTCTTCCTCCTCCGCACCCCCGCCGCCATCGCCACCGTCACCATCTCATGCTCTTCTTCAAAACCATCCCACAAAAAACCCCAACAACAACAATTCCATTTCCCTCTAGCAAGAGACAGAGTCATAGATTTCGGCAGACACAAAGGAAAGCCACTTGGCTCTCTTCCTTCAACATACCTCAAATGGGTCTCCAAAAACCTCCGAGCCCGCGATTTCCAACACTGGGCCGAGCTTGCCGACCAAGTCCTCGACGACCCTGTCTACAACGACCGCATCGAGTGGGAGCTCGCCGAGAATCTGCTGACCGGTAACATGAATATCAACAGTTTTGCTTCCAGTAGTGCTGGCAATGGAAGTGATCATGAGAGTGCGGCGGCTCGGCTGGCGGAGATGAGTGAGAGGTTCGGTTGGGACAACGACGACAAAGTGGGGTGGAGCAAGGTGGATTTCCAGCTTCTGGGTACCAGCAATGGCGGTCGGATACCGAGAAAAGTGGAGGGTAAAATGGGAAAAGAAGAGTTGAAAATGGTTGAGGAGAAGAAGGAGAAAGAGAAGAGGAGGGAGTTATCGGAGAGTGAAGAGAGGAGGAAAGGGAGGAGGATGAGGAGGGTGAGGGACAAAATGGGGATTGGAGGTAATAGTAGGGGTAGTTTTGGAAATGGACAGGATGATCGTCATGATGATGATGGTGATGGTGATGATGGTCAAGATCGGACGGTGGAGATTAAGAGTAGGTTTCCTGGACGTGAGGCATTGTTGAAGAAGGTGCTTAGAAGTAAGAGATTCTTGTGAACGGTAATTTAAGTTTACTAAACACATATTTATTTCTCAAGTTTTGAATAAATATATGTTTACTAAACTTTCCAAAAGTATCTTATTTTACAATTTACTCTTCTAATAAGTAGCTTTTGAGAAGTTGGTTGGAGGTTGCTTTTTAAAACTGAATTTAGTTTATTGTTTATGCAATGTCTAGACTACCTCTCACAATTTTAATAAAAGACAAGATTACCCTTATATTTAATAATAACCTAATAAAAAATTAAAAAGTAAAACATTTGAAAATATAAAAAACTGATCGGGAATGGTGGCCACTGCCGTGGTGCCCACCGCTGGAAGTCTTGACGGAGATCTGTGATCCGATGACATTATAGCTCCGTTACCTCCGCCTCTGTTGATGCTGTTATTCTTTCTGGTAGGAATAATGGGGCAGCACGTGAAGAAGAGTTTAGCAACTCGGAAGGCTGCGATTTAGTGAGTAGGTCGTCGACGCGCCTAGCCAATCTGCCGGCGAGTTTCTAGGTTTTCTCCTAGTCGCTGCGGAGGAAGGAGCTGACGGAGATGGATATGATGAAATCGAGGGAGGCTCTTCGGTGGTGCGAGGCGAATGAGCGGACGATAGAGATAGAGGTCAAGCAAACTCAGATACTGGTGCAAACTCACATGACGATCCATCCGGCGGAGATGTCGCCGGAGGAGGGTGGCCCAGCTTCCATCGGCGGCTTGTTTCTGTCTAAAAGTAAAAACATAGTAGGCAAGGTTCCTCTGTTTTCAATTTTAAATTATTATTTTTTTAATATATTTTTATAACAAAATAATATTTCAGATTTATTTTATTAATATTTAATTTTTAATATATAATTATTATATTATTTGATTATTTTTCATTTTGTTTAAGGTTATCTATTTTAGTAATTTTATCAAATAAATTTTCCATACTTTCTAAAGTAAAGCAGTTTTTAAAATTGGTTTACCAAACACATACTCATTTTTTTTTTGTAAAGTCGATTAATTCTAAAGTTAAGCTATAAGCGGATTATTTTTAAAGTAAAGTAATCTCAAACATAACCTTAATCTAATTGTCACCATTTTTTTTAAAAATCGATGGACCCGAACCTCAAGTTTGTTGTGGTTACTACAAGCGTATACATGGGACAACACTAAGGAGGATGTATTCAATTAGATTTCAAAATACTTTTAATGACTTTTTTAAGTGGATGACTTTTGCAGATTTCATGACTTTTATAGACTTTACTGAATTATAAAAAACTTTCATAGACTTTCATTTTAAAAGACTTTTATAGACATTTATAAACATTTATTGATTTTTGAATATAATATATACTTTGTTTTAGCAAAATTATATAGATTTCTCATATCAATAAAAATATATTTTTTAAAAGAATAAAAAAATAAATGTTAATTAAGCTTGACAAAAGCATTCTTGCCTATATATGTGATTTTAAAATTTGTATTTGTAATTTTATTATATTTTGCATCATAAAGACATTATGCACCTATTTTTTTTTTAATGATTAGTCAAAATTTTATTTGTTTTTTATAATTAGTCAAAATATAATAAATTTTCTTATAGAATAAATGTTGCAAATCGACAATAATATTAACATTTACATGTCTCTACGAAAGTATGACAATGAGTGTAAAAAATCTCCCCAAAATTAATTTAAGTTACTAAAGATATATTAAACATAAAACGGCACACAATTGTTGAACAAGATTCATGCCTAAAAGTGGATGGTTTGATATTGATCAAAATTACATTGAGTCATGCTCATACACGACTTTGATTATGGAATATTGACATGATTGAACAGTGGTTTTTTGTCGTTTATTAATTTTAATTAATATAAATGAAGTTCATTTGATTTGTTTCGGTGTTGTTTAGTTGTTTTGAAAATAGAGGTAAAAAAAATGAAATCTCTCGTCCTTAATTGAGTAGTCTATAGAGAGTTAATTTTTTTTTGTTATAGATCGTTAATGTTTGTATGTTTTTTTTATAATGTTTATTCATTTTAAAAGTTAATCATTTTATTTTATTTGTAAAATTCATTGTGTTTTCTTTTACTTGAAAATATAACATATGTTTGATGGTTAATGTTTTTCAAAGAGTTTTATGTTTTTTTTTTCTAAAGTGAAATTCTTTCTATTTTAAAAAATGTCATTCAAAGTCGTTGGTAGGAATGAAAGACAAATTATGAGAGTTGTTATAACTAAAAGTTATTAAAAGTCATTGATATTTAAAAGTCATTGAAATTTTGAATACCTCATAACTTTCATAGGCTGTTTAAAAGTCTTGATTGAATACCACATGACTTTTAAAAGACTTTTTTTAAAGTCTATAAGAATCTGTATTGAATACCTCATGACTTTTGTAGAGTCTTTAAAAATCTACATTGAATACACCCAAACTTCTTAATTCCATAAAATTCATTAAAAATCTTTTAAAATCTTAATTGAATACACCCCCCATTGTCACTAATCCTGATTATAAGGGTTTTTTTTTTTTTAATTTTATAAAATAAACTTTTAAAAGCAACAATCATTACAGAAAACACATTATCCAACAAAATTTGCGTCACACACATAGAGGGTAGTCCTCCGGCCATACAAGGTTTTGGAGATTATTGTAATTTCACTTAATATTAACGTTTATTTTAGAGGAAATTGCAAGAAATGATCATAAAATTTATGAGTTTATTGTTTTTAGCCAAATATTTATTTTTGATTATACTTATCATTTTTGGACTTGAACTGATAAGTATACCCTTCATTTTGTCTTTACTTCACCCAAAATTTCCCCTTAAAATTTTGCTGTCTTATTTCCAAATCCCTCATTTTAGTTTTTCATTTCAAATATTCTCTCTCTCTCTCTCTCTCTCTCTCTCTCTCTCTCTCTCTCTCTTTGTGTGTTGAAATCAGACAACTAGGCATTTCCAAACCCCCCCATTTTGTTTTTCATTTCAATTATTCTCTCTCTCTCTCTCTTGTGTGTGTTGAAATCAGACGAACCAGGCAAGAGCAGCTTCATTTCTGTTCGTTTTTGGGCAAGACGAAGTCGCACGAAATTTTTGGGCAAGAAGCTGAAATTTTCTAGGCTTGAAATTTCTGGACACGAAATTTATGTGCAAGAAGTTACATGACAGCTGGAATTTTCTGCCGTGAAGAAGAAGAAAACCACTGTGAAAAAGACAACCACCATCTGAAATTTTCTCTCTGTGTGTGTGTGTCTCTCTCATGAATTAGATTTCTCTCTCATGTAGTATATCGGGAGCCAAATGACGTTTTTCAACGATATATATCCCTTACCCTCTTGTTTTTTACAAGGATCATTATGTTTGATATGAAGAATAAGAGATCAGTTTCGATTTAGAGTGAAACCCAGCTACTGTGATATTTTGTTCCCAGGTTACATGCAGTGAAATTTGAAGTTACATGTTAGTGTATTTGTAAGTTACATGTCAATTGAAAATTTTGATTTAGAGTGAAACCCATGTACTGTGATATTTTTTTCCCATGTTACATGCCAGTGAAATTTGAAGTTACATACTAGTATATTTGTAAGTTACATGTCAGTTGGAAATTTTGATTTAGAGTGAAACCCAGGTACTGTGATATTTTTTTCCCAGGTTACATGTCAGTGAAATTTGAAGTTACATGCTAGTGTATTTGTAAGTTACATGTCAGTTGGAAATTTTGATTTAGAGTGAAACCTAGGTACTAGAATTATTTGTACCCATGTTACATGCATGTTATTGTAGACTTTACATGATAATTTATTTTTAAGTTACATGTCAGTTAGTTATTGTTGAAGTTACATGACAGTTCATTATAAAGTTACATGCTGGTTATTTTAAATTTTACATGTCAGTTCCCAGCCAGTTTAAATGTTTCATGTCAAATACTTTACATGCATGAATATGGGTGCAAAGAAATTGGTCATCTATCACGGTGGAAGTTGGGAGCAAAATTTTCAATGCATGAAAGATCTTAAGCGAACGTTGCATATGTATGCTTTGAAGGAGCAATTTGAAGTCTAGATTAGAAGATCTAGCAATACACGTTATGAGGCCAGATGTAAGGATGACGAGTGTGAATTCCAATTACGTGCATTTAAGATGCAAAAAGGAGAACATTGGGGGTTCGAATGTTCCTAAAAGATCATACTTGCAATATCCATGGTTTCCACGTACGTCTTCGATAAGCAAATTCTTGGACTGTCGGCGAACTATTAGCACCAAGTTGCAAGTACACAGTCACTCTCTAAAACCCAAAGACAACATGGTCGAAATGCAAGTGGAACATGGACTTCATTTGTTGTATACAAAGGCTTGGTATATGTATGGGTGGAATACTATATTTTGTATTGTAGACTTTATTAAGTGAGATTCCAGTATTGAATGAATTTATTTTGAAGACCAAATTTTATTATTGAATTTAGTACATTGATGAAATTCAATTCCAGTATTATTACATGTCAAAAGTTACATGTCAGTTCAATTTGAAGTTACATGCCAGTGCAAATTGAAGTTACATGCCAGTTTGAACAGATTTCACACTTGACACTAGTTCCAAAAATGAAGTCCAGTATTTTTACATGCCAGAAGTTACATGCCAGTGCAATTCGAAGTTACATGCAAGTTTGAACAGATTTCACACTTGACACTAGTTCCAAAAACGAAGTTCAGTATTTTTATATGCCAAAAGTTACATGCCAGTGCAAATTGAAGTTACATGCTAGTGCAATTCGAAATTACATGTCAGTTTAAATAGATTTCACACTTGACACTAGTTCCAAAAACGAAGTCCAATATTTTTACATGCCAAAAGTTACATGCCAGTTTGAACATATTTCACACTTGACACTAGTTCCAAAAACAAAGTCCAGTATTTTCACATACCAGAAGTTACATGCCAGTACAATTCGAAGTTACATGCCAGTACAATTCGAAGTTACATGCAAGTTTGAAAAGATTTCACACTTGACACTAGTTCCAAAAACGAAGTCTGGTATTTTTACATGCCAAAAGTTACATGCCAGTGCAAATTGAAGTTACATGCTAGTGCAGTTCGAAGTTACATGTCAGTTTGAACAGATTTCACACTTGACACTAGTTCCAAAAACGAAGTCCAGTATTTTTACATGCCAAAAGTTACATGCCAATGCAAATTGAAGTTACATGCAAGTTTGAAAAGATTTCACACTTGACACTAGTTCCAAAAACGAAGTCCAGTATTTTTACATGCCAGTGCAAATTGAAGTTACATGCTAGTGCAATTCGAAGTTACATGCTAGTTTGAATAGATTTCACACTTGACACTAGTTCCAAAAATGAAGTCCAGTATTTTTACATGCCAAAAGTTACATGCCAGTGCAAATTGAAGTTGCATGCCAGTGCAATTCGAAGTTACATGCTAGTTTGAACGGATTTCACATTTACACTAATTCCAAAACACAAAGTCCAGTATTGTTACATGCCAGAAGTTACATGCCAGTTCAATTTGAAGTTACATGCCAGTTTAAACAGATTTCACACTTGACATACTAGTTTCAAAAACAAAGTCTAGTATTGTTCATGGATCCTGATTTTTTTTTCTTGTGCGAATGTGAGAATAAGAAAAACCGCTAATTGATCAATCAATTGATTATGTAATTGTATCTGAAAAAAAGAAGAACTGATTGGATTTGTTTTGATTGGATTTGCATCAGAAGAAATCAGGAAGTACAAATGGAAAATGGTCAAACATCAAACATTTACAAAAACAAAATTGCATCTCTAGGTGTTTTTCGAACTTCATTTAACAAATCTCATTCACCAAATCCTTCAATCATCAATTATCCCAACCAGATCAATTCCACAAAGAGAAATTACAAAAAAAAAATTAATGAATCTCAGTCCAAAGAAAACTTGGTATCGTGATGCGTGATATTCTGGCGACTCTAGATCGGTGGCACAGACTAGTGGTGTAAAAGAAGGGCCGGCCCGGCCCACATCAGCACGGCCCCCCGGCCCGTTTAGGAAAACGGGCCATGCCTGGCACGACCCGTTTTCCTAAATGGGGGCCCGGCAAGGCACGGCCCCTCCGTGCCGTGCCGCGTGCCGTGCCGGGCAGGCACATGGGCCAATTAGACGGGCCAAATGGGCTGGCCCACATCCAATTTTTTTTTATTTTAATTTTTTACATATTATTATTTTAGTATAATAAAAAAAATGTTTATAATAATAGATTATAGATACATTTTTTATTTTATTTAATGAATTAATTCAAAGTTTGAAATTTGGTGTCTTGGTGGAGAGATTAGAGAATAATAATTATATAATAGTAAATTACTAATAAAATATTATAATAGTATATTAGTAGTGTATAATAGTAGAGAGAGAGTAAGAATGAAATTAAGAATAATTGAAATTGTATAGAGAGTTTGAGAATGGAGAGATTGAGAGAATTAGAGAAAGTGAATGAAAAGTGGAATGTGTGGGAGTATTTATAGAAAAATTAGAAAAGTGGGTAAAAATATAAAAGACAAGAGTTGAGGGAGGCAAATTGCAATTTTTATAGTTTTTTAAAAACATAACTGTTGGTCGACGTCAGCCAACAGTTATTTTTTTTAAAAAAACAGTTATATTTAAAACAAAATTAAAAAAAAAAAAATTCAGCGGGCCCAACGGTCGGCACGCGTGCCGACCGTTGGACCTGGCACGCCGTGCTGGCGTGCCGTGCCGGGCCGGCACGCCGTGCCTGGAACCCTGACCCGGCACGTGCCAAGAATGGGGGCCGTGCCAGGCACGGCCTGCCATCCTTGGCAGGCCGGCCGTGTCGGGCCCTTCAGGTCAGGCCCATATTTACACCACTAGCACAGACCGGCCGTTTTGGTAGCGGAAGCAATGGGGAACACAACGGTGGCGGCAACGCGGCTTGAATCATGGTAGATTGGTGAGATTTGACAAACGGACTGGCCGACTTGGTGGACTATTCCATAGCTGTAGATGGAGCAAACTGCTCCAAATGGATCTTTAATTGGATAAGCTCAGATTAGAGCATAAAACAACGACGATCATCGGAGGATGGAGAGGATCAGAAACGATGACGGTCACCAGAAGAAGACAAGTTGACGGCGATGTGAGGAGAGAGAGACGAATTTGGGCTTCCATTGAAGATAAAGATGAAGAGAGAAATTGAGAAATTGAGAAAAAAAACTTTAAATAATATTACCACGTGTGATCTTTGTTTAACCTATTTACTTTTTTTATTTAAATTTCAAATTTAGGGGTTTTTTATGTCCAAAAATGGTAAAAAGTGACTAAAACAATAAAAAAAAAATTTGTGGCTAAAAACAATAAACTGATAAATTTTTAAACTCTTTATGAATTCACCCCTTTATTTTATCATCATTGTTGATATTTATAAGGATACAGATATTGATACCTACAAACATGATAAGAACATCCATATTTATAAGTACATCCATTTCTAAAATTTAAAATTAAAATATTACTATAAACACTCATCTTAATGTCAATAATACTCTTATTTAAATTAATGTTTTCATTTTAATATAATTTATTTATAAACTATTTTAGGTTATTAACACACCCATTTTTATAAATAATAAAATTTTAAGTTCTTTAGCTCAGAAACCCAGTAAAGAGAATTCTTACATTTTTAAATTTCGACACTTGCAACTTCAAAGTTCAAGTACATGAATAGCACAAGCCACGAGAACTCCCAGGAAACCTTAATTAGCCTTCCATTGTTTTACCTTTTTTTTTTCTCTCTCAAGTACTGAATTGTCATAGGATTCAACTCCATCCAGGGGAGGCCTTCCCTCCGACAAAATTCACTTCTTCCATGGGGTTCTACTTTGACTCATTGATTGTAGTCTTGACTGTTTATACGATTTTACGGTGCCGTCTTTATCTAGCTCTCAATAGGATTGAGAAGGCGGCCATGAACAGTAGTGACAATGGGGCTTTTGGCACAATTCTGAATCAGCAGTTTATCATCCAACTTGGTCCGTTCACTGCTCTACCCATGATTGTAGAAAACTCTCTTGAGCATGGGTTTCTTCCATTCGTTGGGGACTTTTTGACAAGGCAGTTGCAACTTGCATATTTTTTTATTTACATTCTCTTTAGGAACTCGTGCCCATTTTTTGGTCGAACTATTCTTCATGGGGGTGCCAAGTACCGAGCCACTGGGAGTTGTTTTGTGGTTCAGCAAAAGAGCTTTGCTGAGAACTATATACAGTATGCTAGATGCTATTCTGTAAAGGCAATTGAGCTTGAGATTATTCTGATAGTGTATGCTTTTCACAGCCATATGGCAAAGTATACTTTTGTTTACAAAGCATGTCATTCACAAGCTGGTTCCTTTTGTCTCTTGGTTAATGACTCCCTTTGTGTTCAATCCTTCTGGATTTGATTGGCTGAAAACGGTGTCTGACTTGAAGATATGAGTGTAATTAATGAATGTATATAGTATTTTGTTTATTTTTAATTAAAATAATTTATCCCTATTGATAAATTCATATTGGTATATTTTTATAATTTTTTTTTATTAAAATATGAATGCACTTATCATATTTATAGGTGTCAATATCAACACCCTATTTTTAAATGCATCTTTAGAACCGTCCAATATTCAGTAAAAAATATATTTATTCGATTTAATAATATCTTAAATTCGAATTGACCGGATAATAATAAATAAAAACAATGCATATGTCAAGGATCCATAAGACTTGGCAAGACCAATTATAAAAACTCACTCAGAAAAACAGCTCCACCATAGCCACAGGATACGGTCCTAGGTAGTGGTGGCAAAACGGGCCGGCCCGGCCCGGCATGGAAAACGGACCGGGCCGGGTCGGGCCGTCAGGCGAAAGAGGAAGGATGGTCCGGGGGCAAGGCCCGTGTGGGGGCAAGGCCCGTGTGGGGGCAGGCCGGGCCGGGCCTTAACGGGCCGGTCCGTCGGGTTTCGAATTTTTTTTTAAATTGTAAAAAATTTAAAAAAAAATGTAATTTTTAAAAGTTTTGAATATTTTTTTCCCCGAACGGTCACCTGTCTAATTATAAAAGCCACCCTTCAATTCAATTTTTTTTTTAAATTCAAATTTGAAAAAAATTGAAAAACAATTTCTGGCGGGTCGCCAGAAAATTGAAAAAAAAATTTCTTGACGGGCCTTGAAGGGCTGCCCGTCAAGGCCAGCCAAGAAATTTTTCTTTCAATTTTTGCGGGCTTTACGGGCCTTACCGGGCCCGGCCCGGCCGGCTAGCTAAACGGGCTTGGGCCTGGCCCGTTTAGCTGATGGGCCGGGTCGGGCCGGCCAAAAATCGGGCCGGGCGACCCGTTTGGGCCCGGCCCAAATTGCCACCACTAGTCATAGGGGAGAGATTTTCCCTATAGGAGAGGGATTTTTCCCGAATTATAATAGTTAAAAAATGCAATTTCTTTAGGAATAATTATTTTTTGTCAATAAATTTAATAAATAATATTCATATCAATAATTATTATGAAAATGTAGATCGTCCACATAAAAAACATTGGGCTTGTTCCATACAAAACAAATATTTATTCTGCATAGTATAATAAACAGATAAAACTATCTTATGTGTCAAGTTAATCTAACAGTTATCTAATAGAAAATAAGAAAATAATATACGGTATATGACGCATATAGACAATAGATATTGATATTATCATCCAAAAATATTATTTATATATTTATATTTTATTAAAAAAATTTATTATAAAATATCTCACCATAAATTGATTAACAAAAACAATTTATTTAAATAAATATTATATGTTCATTAATTACATCCATTAAATCTTCAATTATATTAAAAAAACAAATACTGGGTTCACAACTTTATATACTTTTATCACGGTTTATTTGAGAGAGTGTACAACTTACTGTGATAAAAGTTTGTATTTTATATTTCTTGTTTTGTTATTGTAATATTAAATTGAGTTATATAGTTGATCTCAAAATTCTCAAATGTTAATATTCATATTTTTTTAATACTCGATGGTCATTTCATTTTTTTTAAAATAAATACAGAAAAAGAATTTAATTATATTATATGTGGTAATTTTTTTTGAATTTTTTTTAAATATAAATTTACAAATCGTATTTATAAGTGACAGTATTGACATTCGAAGTTGGCATCCACAAGTAAGACAATTGGTAAATGCATATGGAAATGTCAATTAATACCAAAAACTAAAAAAAAACATTTTAATTGAAACATTTTTTTATATGAAAATTAATTAATTGAAACATTAAAATGAATTGAAAAATTTTGTTTCGATTAATTTATTTATGTTGTGTTTATTTTTTGTTAATAACTAATCTATCTAGAATATATATATATATATATATATATATATAAAATTTTTCTATTGTCAATTCGAATTGACAAAAGATTTATCAGTTTCTTACATGTGAGCTACTCATTTTACATACTTATGTCTTGTTAAAACTTTTTTATAAATGAATGATTTATATTTAATATCCTGATAAATTTTACGTCAGGACAAACTGATAATAGAAAGAATATATATATATATATATATATATATATAAAAAACTATTACCGATTAACGTTGATTTGAGGTTTATTTATCTAAACACCAAGTTTTTTAGTTAAATTTTTTTAATTTTTTTGAACTAAAAATAAAAAAAACAAAGACCTCAAGTGATTACATCACACAACACAACCCAATAAGCTCTCCTCTCAGACTCTCAGCTACTACTCTCCTTTTCTTCAACAAACTCACAGCTCACAGAGCACTGTGTAAAAGGAATAAAGGAAAAAAAAAAATTAGAAAAAAGGGTTTTTGTTTTACTTTTCTAATTATCTCTCAGGTAAATACACTTTCAATTGATTTTTTTTTTTCTTTTTTCTTTATCTTTATACATGGTTCTTTGCTCTGTTTGTGTTCTTATCTAATTCTTGTTTGATGTCACACATTTGTGGGTGTGGATTGAATTCACTTGCTGCTTCTGGGTTTTTGATATTATTTGTGTTCTGTATATGATTTTGAAGTTGAAGAAAAAGTATGGAGATAAAGTTGGCTATGTTTGGACTCGTTATAAGAAAATACAACTTGGGTTTCAATAATTTTTAATTTGGTGATGTTTGGTGAAATGGTCATTTAGTTGATTTCAATTTATCTTTATGAAAACTGGATTTAATTTTTCAGTGAACTGTTGTGTATGCAATTTGTTTATTTCATTGCTTTCTTGTTAGCTTTAATATGATGTTTGATGATTGATTTGCATATGAGTTTTAATACTAAATCTTGAATTGAATATTGTGATTATGAGAATTTAAATCATGAACCGTGACTGGTGCATTTGTTGCTTCATTGCTAAATGATGAAACCATCCTGTACAGACATGCTCTGATGCTCATTTTATTTACAGTTGGTTTCATCTTTAATTTGTCAATACAGCATTTATTAATTCTTCAATTTATTTCGGATAAATTCAATAGTCCATCATTCCTTGAAAGTCTTTGTGCATATCATTTCCCTTTAATTCTTTAGTTCTTAACACTTTTTACGTTCCTAGGAGCCATTCCAAGAAATTGCTTCTCGTAGATTTGGTGATTTTGTGTGTTTAGTGTTTGAAAAGTTGACGCGAACTTATGTAAACTTGTGAATTTGATGGAGACCTTGTTTCCTAATTCGTTGTTATCACAGCCTTAACATTTGAATTTCGGCAAATTTGGATAAGCGTTCCAATTTAAGTGCCATTTGGAAGTCGAAATGTTTGATTATATGTAATTATGTGAACAATGTCATCATTTAAATGGGATAAGTACTTTATAATGCTGTGAATTTGGTATGATGTCTTAAACTTGAGCCATACCATCAGTAATATGATGCTGAGTTGTCTTGTCTCACTCACCGTGCCTTCAAATGTTATGTGGGATGCGATGTAAGCATGGAGTTTTACGTGGTAACAGGATGTACACTTAGCAACATCATCTACTTTGCTCTATGCTGTCAAATAGTGATCACTTAGTTACATAAGGATATGTTATTTACATTTGCAACAGTTGGACCCAATGTACTTGTGGGTTTGTGGCGACCATTTTGCATCCTACTTTGTTTCCTGAGTGTCTGTCCATTACCAGGATAAATGGCTTAAACGTTTCTTACAAGTGTATTGATGTTAAATGATAATTTGCTACCCAAATCGTAGATGCTTGGTTTGTCATGAACTGGTGAAATACTGTCGCATTGCAAACTTAACACTTTGAAGTTATATATTTAGTCACGAATTTCTTTTGACAGAAAGAAGTAAGGCCTTATAAAGTTTTTTAAGTAGTAGCTAATTATATACGCAGTATTCTGAATTTCTGAAATCCTCATTGCCTTTTATTGATTTCAATTTATTGCTGTTCAACTAAAAGATGTTTTCATTTCTTCTGCAAATCTTTTGTTACTTTATCTTCCCTTTAGTTTTTCAGAGAATTAAAGAATAATGTAAACATTTCAATTCATGGTTTTGCAGATTGTAATGACAGATAATAATGATAATGTCACTTTAACATCAGGTGGTAACTCATTTGGAAAGCTTCCTGACCATCTCCTGATAGAAATTTTTATTCGAATCCCTGTCTCAGAGTGGCCACAAATATCTTGTGTTAAAAAGCAGTGGGCCAATCTGTTTCGTGGAGAATGTTTGTGGCAAGCTGCTCTCAACAGGACCTTTCCTTTGGCTGCTCAAGCTAAAAGGTGGCCTGGACCTATCCCTCAAGGGTTGAGCAGAAGGTAAAATCCGAAAAGTTCATTGTTTTTTTTTTCTGAAGGGATCATTTTACTTTCTCACATTTATAGTTTATACAATATGAACTTTCAAAAGAATGCCCCACATTTTACCTTGGAGACCTAATTAACTAGCAAGGAATATGCTTTATCTCTTACTCAAAGCAAAAGACCTGTTGCCATTCTAAGTGTCGCCTACTGGGTTTCAGGAGGTACAGAGCTTTACATGTTAGTAAACACGTATTTTCCCTGGACGGTGAGATAGATGAGATTGTGGGCCATACTTACTTGTTTCTTAAAGAGCAGCTTGAACGCTCAACCATGCCACCTCCTTCAGGAGTACTTCATGGAACAATGATTGGTATGTTCTGTATTTCCTCTTATACTTCTTTTCTTGTATGTCAATTTTATATATATGTAACTGGAGTTGGAATGGATGGATATTTATGCATGAGTTGAGTTGATCCTTTAAATTTATTTGGTTAGCACTTCTGCCTTGCAAATATCATCATTTTTGTGTTTTGGTTAGGAATAAAGGAATAAAGTCTGACTAGCACTACCTAGTTCGTTGATTTTTTAGTATTTGATTCAAGCACTGGCCGAATTCAAGCTCCAATATTGAGCTTAAACATATACTCAAGCTTGGTCATAGGGTAAATCTTATAGCCTCCTTTATGGTCTGGGTCTGGCCAGCTTACAGGTTGTCCTGCCTAGTTTGGAAAATATGCAGAGACTTCCCAGCAGGGGATGTCTTTAATAGATTTTATGAAACTTAAATATAGGTTTTTGTGAACTCTTAAAGGAGGTTTATGATAGTTTTCATAATTTCAAGGTCAATTTATGTCGAAATTTGAAACCACTTGATTCTGTCTGTAAATATTTTTGCTGAGCTTCACGGGTGGTTAATCGAAAATTCCCGTAATTTTTTAGAGCTTGAGCTTGTTCATGAGCTTATGGATAATGTTGATTACAATTTCAATATTCTTTCTTAAAATATTGGGCCTCAGTGTCCGAAGATTTTTTGGGAATTTTGTTCTTTTTCGTTATTAATGATTGGGATGTGGTTGTTAAGTAAATTGTATTTTTGTTACATTAGTAATACATTGATGATCACAAAAGTATCAAGCCAAGTAGTATGTTGATGAGCCTGATTCCTTAAGTTAATCAAGATTAAATTTCTTTTTGAACTTTGTTTCGTTACTTAATGAACATGCTTGACTTTGTATCTTAACAAGCCGAACTCAAGTGGTGATGGGAACCTTTTTTAAGGATTTTCTGATACGTTTTTAAATAAGAACTTTGGTTCATATTGTAATCTTATTTTATTTAATCTTTTTTCTTGGACGAACCTCGATGTTATGAGAAACTTTTATTTATATAAGAGAATATAATCCCCTAGTTAGGGGATCATAATGAACCTTAGCCTTCAAAAATAATTCTAATACAGAAGGTTTAAAAATTTAAAGAAGCTTCAAATTCCTAGAGTACTATTAGATGAGAAAAGATAATGCAGATAAATTACTTTTTGGTTTCATATTTGCATTGTTTAATTTGTTTTCATGCTATTATTGTTACTTGGAGATATAAAAGTGGTGAAAATAGGTTTGATTAAAAATTGGGTATAGTTATAATGAAGAAGAATGAAGAGGAGGTGAGGCGAGTTCATTGTTCCATTGTTTCCATTTTTGGTGGGGTCGAAGTTGAATAATGACACAGGAAAGCTAGGAATGTAAAGGAGATAAACCAAATTGGAGTAATGAAAGAGAATGTCAGTTTGGTATTAATTTGAAACTAAAAAGTTTCCATTTTTGGTGGGGTCGAAGTTGAATAATGACGCAGGAAAGCTAGGAATGTAAAAGAGATGAACCAAATTGGAGTAATGAAAGAGAATGTCAGTTTGGTAATTAATTTGAAACTAATGGCTTTTAGGTAATCAAAGTTAACCGGTTTGTTAAAGAGAAAAGGTGAAACGCGAGTCACAAAACGAGACAAGTTGGTGCCTACAATCAGCAAATCCCTTGTATATACAACCAACCAAAATCTAGTGAAGGAGATCGAAAAACCGTCTAACCATGAAACACCAATT
Organism: Dipteronia sinensis; assembly: GCA_033220585.1. Taxonomy (NCBI): domain Eukaryota; kingdom Viridiplantae; phylum Streptophyta; class Magnoliopsida; order Sapindales; family Sapindaceae; genus Dipteronia; species Dipteronia sinensis. Next base: position 47,385,995 of record CM065639.1, read on the forward strand.
TGAGTGATTGAAGAAAAGGACTAATAAACCTGCATTTGAGGGTTGTAATTACGTAAAAAATATGTGCTCAACATCCACCTTCCTCTCTTGCAGAGCAAGACAGGAATATATTGTCGAAATATCAGCTAGTGATACTTTCAATAGTTCCATAAATTTGGATCCCAATATATCTATGGAAACCGATACTTACTTCCTTGATGTTGGCTCAGGCAAATCAAGCTTACAGAATGCACATATGTGCTCTCAACCTGGATGCTGATATTTGATAGTTGATAATTTAGTGCTGTGGATGCTCATACAGAATCTCACCTATTTAAGGTTAATCTGTTCATTTTGCTATTGTGGACCAAGCAACTGTTGTGGATTTTATATTCTGGACGTCACCTGTCCAAAGGAAGTTCCTGGCCTAATTTTAATTGCTCGATATGGCTGACAGGAAGAGTGCAAGTGGCTAGTTTGATATACTGATTTCACCAGAAAACTCTACCAGCCATAGATAAAAAAACACCTTCCTATCCTTGAAGCTTGGATATTTTATTTTCTGAGGCACATGCATCATATAAATAAATATCTCTAATACACACATGCAAAGTTAATGTTCTGTAGTAGCTGTGAATCCTGTGATAATGTTCTATTTGAAGGATTTTCCACGTTTTAAAATGTGTATCATGTTATGCTTCTTTATCTTTCTTGACTATGTGATTGAGGTAAGAATATGTTAAAACTTAAAACCAGAAATATGTTTGGGTACCAAATCCATGGTGAAATATACTGTTCTCAACTAATATTTGTTACTATTGAAATTGCATTTCATTTCTTAATAGGAGACTAGAAAATATTATTTACTAGGATTTTGCGATCGTTTGATCTGGGATCACTATATTTGATGATTAAGCATGTTTTTGCTCTTAGTGTTTCCAGAAATTGATTGTTCTCAATTGCTCCTAAGAGGGATGTGTTTGGGTTTTGGCAGATCAGTTTATTGCTTGTGGCAAATCAAAAGACATAGCACATGAACTTGTTTCATTGATCTGGCAGGCTGTTCTTGACAACTTGGAGGAAAATGAGCGAACATTTCTCCTACTTAAGCGTCTCGCACTAGAGGGGGATGTAAGCTGTATTCAGAAACCATCTTTTTCCATTACTTTTTCATGCCCCTTAATATGATTAAAAATATAACTTTGTTCAGTCTGAGCAGAGATTTGTCCAAAGACAAAAAAAAAAAAAAAAAGGTGACCTATTTGGTAATTAAAACTTTAACTGGACTGAGTATTCTGTAAACGTTAATAAGTTTAAATTTTGTTTGCTTTCAAAGAAAATTAAAAAGGAAAAAAGGAGATGTGCATGCAACAATGTTATTTTTCCAAATGTCTCTGTATTATGTTGGTTTTTCTGTTTCATAAAATTAATCAACCTTTTCTGCAATACTCTATATACTGCAGGTTTTTCTTCCTTTTCCGTACTCGAGATCAAATAAAGTGCAATGGAGGGTGTTTGAAAAACTTTTTACAGATTTTCGTGACTGCTTCAACCATGTAGATTACTATGACTTGTTGGCATGTGCTAAGAACAAGTTTCAGCCGATACCATCCACATGGTTAGGTTACTAGTCCGCCTCAAATTGCCTTCGACAATAACGGAAGTATTTGTATATATCAATATAGCATTATAGCTCTTGCCTTCAGTCCAGCAAAATTATGGTAAATCACAGGTTGAAGATCTTCATTCCCTGCCTTCACAAAAGGATATTTATATTGTATATTTATATGTGTGATATAAACCAATGAATGTTTATAGAAATCCCACAAACGTGATTGGATTTCTTGAATCCGCAGGCCAGGTATCACCTCTTTCCCTTTCTTCTTTGTAGAATAAAAATTATCTTCCTGGTTTAAGTTGTTGGTCTTTATACACTGTAAAAAAAATATGTAATTTTGTTGAAGAAGTTTGTCAAACATTATGGACGCTTCAATAGTAGAATTGTAAGCTTTGAGAAGCCCTCCAGGCATTTAAGGTTCTAATGCTAGTTATAATTCCTGTGTATTTTCGCTGTGTGGGTCAGTCGGAGTACATTTTTTTGTTATATAAATATTATATAAATTTGGGGTTTTTTTTGAGGGTGAGGATTTGAATCCATAACTTCGTGGTGTAGGTGTGAGAGATTTTACTACTAGACCAATCTTATCAAATGAAATTTTATAATGTATCTAAAATTACAAACGGTACAATTTATTAGATGGATGCATGAATTTATATGGGTTCGTCGGCACACTGGATTAGTTAATTTGGAATTATATTCATCTTTGAATTTAACACACCATATACATTTTTTGATAAATAAGATATCATAATAACAAAGAAACAACGAAATTGGATGTATTAATAATTTAGGTGGGTGTAAAAATTAATATATTATTAAATAAATTATTTTCACAAAGTTATAATTGGTATTTAATTGAGTGCTTATATTATACATTAAATTTGAAGTTTTATTAAAGGATGGGACTTATAAATTGAACATAGAAATCAGATATTTGTCCAACAACAAAAAATGAGAGAGGACACTATAGTCATTGTAGATCTTGTAAAAGGACATTTTAGTCCTTTCAACACGCACAAATAAAAAAAAAAAACCTCAATTTGCGCGGCTTTTATCTTTTCTTGAATTATGTATACTTGAAAGAAATGAGTGAGTGGTCTCTGACAATATTCTCTGTACGATGCCTACTGTTTTTATTGGGTTTCGTGATCACATCACAAATCTCCATCTCAGTTTGTACACATATTTATATATGAATAAAATTAAATCCAAAAAAACAAAAAAACAAACAACAAACATTAAATTGAAAATAAATACAGATTTCCTATAAAAACTAATCAATAATCTACAAGAATCTTTAGCTACAGCGATGTTTAATTTTTTTTAATCTAAAAATGGTAATTCCAATTTCCAAGTTCCAACCATTGAAAATTTGAATACAATAGAGAGTTATTGCTCTCATTTATAACTTCTCTTGTTCCCAACCATTCACTGTTGCAGAGTGTACTGACGCATTATAGAGTACTAGACTCCCTTACTCTTTTTTTTTTGTAAGACAACCCTAGTCTCTTGTTGAAGTCTAGGGTTTTGTTGGAAATCACTTGTTTTTGTGATTTTGGAGTGAAATCTGCATCTGGGGTTGTGATAAAAGTGTAGGAGTTTGCTTGTGTTGTGTTGGGTTTATAGGGTTTTGATTCATTTTTTTTTCTTTTGTTGGGTGATTTGGTGTTAGGTTAGATGGGAAAACAATGTGGCTTTAAGGAGAAAAATGTTGTGAAACTCTGCAAATCTTTTAAGTGTTAATGGTGGTTCTGGGATTTTGGTAAAAGGTGACTGACCTTTTTGAGATTGCTCTAGAAAGGGTTTTGTCGTTTTTCATTTTTTTTTGTTTGTCGGTGAGGTTGGTGTTTGGTTCAGTTTCTTTAGTTAGAAGAGAGAAAAAAGAAAGAAAGAGTGGTAAGCTGGGTTGGAATTTTTATTAGCTTTTCCAATGCAGATCATTTCATCAAAGAAGTGCTGATTTGAGCTCTCTAGTGTAAGTGTGATTTTGCATTTAGAGGTCATTTTTTTGGAGATCTTCAAGGATCTTGAAGAGGTGGTGGTTCAACACTTGGAAGAGAACATTTTTAGTTTCTTGGAGATCTCACATTGTTGCAAATTTAAGGTTTGGGAGAAAAAAGAAGAAGAAGAAGAAGAGGACTTTATCATATTTGGAATAGGAATATGGTTCTTTAACTACCAAGTAGAAAGCTTTTCTCTCTTGTGTTTGCTAGTATGACATGGAAGAAACAATCTGAATCTAATGTTTGTGACTAAAAAGTTGTTATTTTCAAGGGAATAGCAGTTGTTGAGAGGATGGATATCTTCAAAGTTAGAAAATTCAGGAAAGGCCATAAACCTTTAGAGCCAGAAAAGGATTTGGAGAACAAGCCCGTTATACAAGAAGAGGAACAACCCAAGCATGAGAATGGTGGTGGTGTGGGGGATGATTTGAACAAGTCTCCCAATAGTGACCTTGCTAATGATGTTGAAGATGATGATGATGATTTTATAACGAATGAGGTTAAGAGAAGGTTGAAAGAGCTTAGAAGGAACAGCTTTCTGGTATTGATTCCTGAAGAAGAGTCGTGCGCAGAGGAGGAAGAAGAAGAGGAGGAGGAGGCGGGCGAGACCAGCTCTAGTGAGTGGAGAGATGTGGAGGCAGAAGGTAGACGATGGTGGGGCGGGTTTGATGCTGTGTATGAAAAGTATTGCGAACGGATGTTGTTTTTTGATCGGATGAGTGCACAACAGCTCAATGTGGCTGGTAAATACTGGTTTTTCATTGTCCAGTTTTTGCTTTCTTCAATTGATCCTATTTATTAATCTTGATTTGTTGTCTTTAATAATGAAAGAAAAGAATACTGCAAGTTTTACTGAATTTTTCAGTGATATCAGGAAACATCTGTGTCGTGTGTGTGTGTGTGCGCAATGCCTAGAGGAAAGACAGACATTATATGAAATTAAAGTAGTTTGTTTGGTTAAAAGTTGATTGGGAATAAATTTAGATGCTGAGAATTGATATTAGCCAAATAGATGATATTAGGATTTTGACACTACCCACTTTTGAGTGGATTCAGAATTGGGACTCGATCGAAGTGTCGTTGAGTCCAATCTGAGTTCTTCCAAAACTTGATAAGTCTTCTGTTTGATGTAATTCATTTCATTTGACCAAAATATTATTATTATTAAATCTTTATGCTACCAAAGTTTACTTCTAATTTTGGTTTCCTGTATCCTGTCTGTTTCCTTTATGAATAAATATTTTATTCTGTTATAGGCTCCCAAACTCCTTCAACTCCATCACCAAAATCTGCATCGAAAAAGCTTGCATCTCCATTTCGCTGCCTTTCATTGAAAAAGATTGAGCAGCCCGGTGAAGAAACTGAGAACCTGCAACAGCCAGAGAATGACCCTTATCAGGATCTTGAAACATCATATGTAGCTCAAATTTGCTTAACTTGGGAGGCACTTCACTGCCAATACACTCAAATGAGCCAGAAAATATCATGCCAACCTGAAAATCCCACATGTTACAACCAAAGTGCCCAGGAGCTTCAACAGTTCCAGGTTTTATTGCAAAGGTTTATTGAAAATGAGCCCTTTGAACAAGGTCTCAGGCCTGAAATTTATGCTCGTAATAGGAATCTTTTCCCTAAACTGCTCCAAGTTCCTAATATACAAGGTAATACCCTCTGGATTCTTGATGGATCCTGAGTGTTGACTTAAATTGTGATCACATTTTCCTTTACTCGATAGACCTTCAATCCGGTTAACCTGCTACGACTAGAAGATTGTACTTCATGTTTTTGTTTAATTGAATATGTAATTACTTATTGCTGACAGTTATGAATTATAATGTTTGTGCTGTAATGTAATTTGTTTGATCTGTCCTTTCAGGTTCAGCTCAAAAAGAGAAGACAGAGGAAGAAGAATCAGATTCGGTGGTCCTTGCCACCGATCTTATGAGGATTATTGAGAGCTCAATCCTGACTCTCCACCTTTTCATAAAGATAGACAAGAAAAGGTCGGGCGGTGTTCTTAACCTCTTTGGGAATCAGAGTCAGATTGCGACCCCTCTTCATCAAGTTCAAACTTTACTTGTAAAGGTAAGGTTTGCAACACTATCTGTAATTTATAAATTAAAAAAAACATAATGATGGAATCGGTTAAACCTTAATCATGTGGTATTTTAAATTTGACATAATTATTTGGAAGTCCTCTGTTCTTCAACTTAGGAAATTCTAGCTTGATCTCCAAACCCTTCCTAATTACGGACCATTTTGTTGCTTACATCACTTGTCCTGATAGTGAGAGCTGCAATTATGTTTGCTCTCTATGATGTTCCATTGAAATTTGTGGTGTATTGATGGGTATCAGAGCAATTACTTATTTATTTGTTACACAATGCCGGATAACCAAGAAAGAATTACAATCAAATAGCTGATGATAACATGTAGAATATTGGTATGATTTGAGGCCTTATTACCATGCATAAAGTTAAGTTCAGACCTTACATACATACATATATATTTATATATTAATAATTCATGTGAATGTGATGAACAGGAAAAGCTATAATTTTTACCCCTGCAGAAATTATTATTGTGTAAAATTCTTTGTTCAAACGAACTTATTCCTGACTTAGTGTTTAGAGTTGAATTACCAGATTTTTTTTTCTGATCTTTTCTGAAGATTATTTATTATTTGATTTGTGCATTATGCATTTAGGCTATCTGAAAATATATTCATTATATGAATTGTGAATTAGGCCAATAGTGTAGATTAAACTTTATTGATAGTGTCATGCATATCATGATATTGGTTGAAACCTTTGTTCTTGATTTTGATTTGAAGTGGATGCTACTAGTACTCGTATATGTATTGATTGAGATCCCTTAAAATCAGTAGTTGTTCGAACCTAATGTTACATGTTATTTGATCCATTTATTTCGTGCTTGAGTTATTGTAAAGCAAGAAATCCATGTACTGATAGTAGTGCTCAAAATAGCTAGTGATCAGGCAATCTTGAGAGCGTTGTATCAATAACACCATCTTCTAATAATGTTCTGACTGCTTCCACTGAAGAAAACAAATATATGTTGATTACTTATGTGACATTATTATGACCATACGGGCATTTTGTTTTCTTATTTCGAATTGCATTTTTGGTGATTATAGCTGCAAAAAGTAGGATGTTAAGGGAAACTTTGAAGAAACGTGTCCTTCAACAAATCTAGACTTTTCGTGCATTTTTCTTTTACAATAGACTTTACTAGCTAAGCTAGCTGGTACCAACAAAAATAGAAACCTTGACTTTTTATGCATGCTGAAGAATTGAACTTGTGATAAGACTTAATTGGGTTGCTGGTACTATAAGCACTTAGGAGTTTCATTTATGGAAAAGTCCGTCATTTTGAGCATGCAATTACAATTCTTAGAATACATATGAAATTGGTTTGGAGCTAAAATTATGAACACCTTATTTCATTTTATTCATATATTTATCTTTGATCACTAGACAACTTCCATATTATCTGCAGAAACTGTATGTATACATGTTGATTAATCTTCGTAATCTTCTTCTGACAACTGTTTTATGTTCCACGTTTGGCTCTCTGTGGTGCAGAAAGGGACAAAGCTGAAGGAACTGCGTAAAAGGAGGAAAGGCTGGAAAAAGAAGTCCTGGCCTCAAACATGGGAAGATATTGAGCTACTGTTTGGCCTCATTGACATCAAAGTCATGTCAAGGGTGCTTAGAATGGTGAGGATCACCAAAGAACAATTGTTTTGGTGCGAAGAGAAGATGAAAAAATTAGATTTAACGGATGGGAAGTTGCAAAGAGATCCCTCTCCTATCCTTTTCCCTTGTTGATAGTTGTAGCAAAATCCAAACAAGCCAATTTATCAATGGTCAGCTGTGAATTGATATTCCAATAGTTCTTTTCACTTTCCAGAGTGCTATTCGGTACTACCTCTTCTCTCCGAGAATGATATGGCAGGTAACCAAATTTTGTAACAAGCACTATGGTTAATAACCTTATTTAACTTACTTGCAATCTTTGATCTGCAATTAGTGCTACACATTTTAAGTATATTCATGTCATCATCTTCAAGGAATGTTTTAATCTCTTATTGTTACTAGTAAGGACAGATGAAAGGGGGCATATGCAGCCTTTGTAGTTTGATAAAACTTAGCTTGTTTGACCAAAAGTATCATGTTATTTTGTATCTCATCAACCAAATTGATGTTCTAGAGGTATTTGTGGATGTTTTTGTGAAAAGTGATTTCTACATTTCTCGGTCTGTTTTTGTAGAATAGTTTTTGTTTGTTAATATTGAAATGAACAAGATACCAACGTCCATCGTGGTTTGGTGGTAAGAGCGTTTATTTAAACCATCAAAGCAGCAATGTCCCAAATGTGGTATATGAAAAAATGAAATGGAACAATGATTATATATATATATATATATATATATATATATATATATATAGATACAATAATTAAAAGATGCACATGGGTACACTTATATACCCAAAATATACCATGGAATTTCAAAACCATGATCATCTAGCTTGATTGTTAATAGACTCTCCTTATACCTATGAAACCCATTTGCATAATTAACAAAATCAAAATCCCTTAATTTTTGTGTATTGGGATCCTGTTGTAACACTAAATAATTCAGAAGTCCAGATTGTAGTAAAACATCACCATTAATCTTCCCAAATAATCCTTCAACACCTCCACTTAACTCTTAATTCTTTCTTCCAATACCTTTCTTCCTTCATCACCCATAAATCCAAACAACTACAATCCCAAACCATCAAACACAGACACTCATGATATAATCCAAGAACGAACTTATCCGAACTCTTGTTATAATCATTCAACGGCGCCCCTTGTATTTCTTTGAATACCTCGTCCGATAAATCAAACGAGAGCACGCACACTTTTTTCATGTTACCGTGACCTTGCGTTGTTGCTAACCAATAACAAACTCCGTTCAAGTATGTACTATCTTGCCGTGTAAGCAAACAATAACCCCAACGCAGCTTATTAACAATTCCATCAATTTGTGTCCAAAAATCGAATCTTAGGTTATACAACCAAGCATCTAGGTGTTCATGGTGATCTTCTTCAACACCACTACGTATCAAAACCAATTCATAGTCATTGCAAACACTATCCAATCCAAATCCAACATTAAAGCGACACGTCTGGAAGAAGAAATTATTGCTACTTGGTAAACATTTTCTAAGTTTTCTGATTTCTCTTATTGCAGGGTTCCACAGAATTATGGATTTATGATTTTGAAATAAACAGAAGATGCCATTGAAAGGGCCTTTAATTTGTTGAATGTTGAACATGTGATGGTCAAGATACATCCATGATAAATCCAAAAACGTTTTCCCAATAAATAAATTTATACGTCCGCCGTCATGTTCATAAGTAAGGAGATGGGTTTTATCGTGTCGTTGTAGTCATTAAAATGCTTAGAAATGAAAAAAAGGGTCTTTAACTAAAGCATACCAAGATTTACAAACGCATTTGAATCTTATAAGAGATTTAACGGGCAACCTTGATAGAATTTCGATAATCACATCTTTATGATATAAATTGCTACTTCTTGTTTCCATCCTTTATTTCCCTCCTGCCAAAACAATTTAGAAGATAATGTCAAATTAACCACAATTATATATGCATAACAATATATTTCTGTAAGTTTGAAGGAATTATAGGATCGAAGTAAAATCAAGAAAACAACAAAAATTTGATACGTACCTTAATTGGTTATTGTGATTTCAATTCATTAATGGTTGGAAGAATGAAGCAGCATAATTAATATGATCCCAATCTTTACTAGCACAGGCACCAAGTGATCAATTTGATAAATAGGACAGAGAAAAACAAAATAATGGATGAGCAATAACTTCGCTATACCAAACTGACTATGATTGATTGTGTGGTCTCTGGTCAGAGTTGTACTTATAATTTGTTTTATTTATTTATTTTAAAAGGTCGATTGATTAGTAGGGAATTCGCAGTAGGGTTTTGGAGGTAAATTTTATCGGATCCCTTAAATTTATAGTACTCTTTGGAGAGGTATTTTTGGGATTATCATCAACTTAATAATTTGAGTTTAAATGGCACCAAAGTATAGTAATTGACAAAAATACCCCAATTTTTACTTTTATTTTTTCCGGTACATTTTTTCTTTCCAAAAACCTCCATTGAAGGAGATCAATCATTGGAGGTAGAACAAACCTCCATTTGAGGTGGTCGAAATGACCTCCAATAGAAGTCGGTTTCGACCTACATTAGAGGTCGTCGAAACGACCTTCATTGGAGGTCTATTCTCACCTCCAATGGAGGTCGAAGAAGAAGATGACAAAATGTTTTTATTTTTATTTTTATTTTTTTTTAATTCTGAAAATAAGTCTCCGGTAGGGTACCCGAGACTTATTTCCACCCTACCCAAGATTTATGTCCATATCTAATTTTTTTTTTATCTTCTTCTTCATCGACCTCCAATGGAGGTCTTTTCGATCTCATGGCCTCCATCAATGGAGGTTCTTGAAAAAAAAAACAAAGGAGAGAGAAAGAAAGAGAGAAAAAAATAAAAAAGTAAAAAAAACATAAAGCAAAAGAATAAGTTGGGGCATTTTGGTCTCACCACATATTTTAGTTCTATTTTTTACAAGAATTATTAACTTGATGTTATCCCTACAAAATCAACCCCATTTGATCCTATTTCCCCCTATTCTCTCTTTTTTAGAATTGATGATTGTGTGGTCAAGAAACTAGTAAGCGAAACCAAAAGGTGGTTGCCTTGGTGGTCCAAGGCTTGAGATGAAACCCAAGTCCATGGTTATACTCTTGGCAATTACTTTGAGACCAACCTTCAGAGTGCTTAGCCCTGCTGGTGGAAGGACGGACATATGGCTAACGTCAGTGGTTCGAATCCTACCTAGACGGGGGTGAGTCTTGGTTTACCTGCTTGCATCGTTGTGAGGCTAGTTGTGTGGGCCAAGGTTTCTTATTTGTCCTACTCCGTGAATCCAATATACAGACCTCAGCAGGACATACAAGTCAGGCGAATGTCACTCAGTTGAAGAAGGACATGCATATATGTGCATGGACGAAGTCCAGAATCCTCGATACCAGGAAAAAAAAAGTAACTACTAAGGGAAATTTCAATGCCCTCTTAAACTAGTGTCGTGCTACCTTCTCATGAACTGCAACTACCTACTCCCAACAAAATAATAAGAACCTTCAATAATGCGATTGTTTTGTTTTTGAATTTTAATCCATAATGCTATCTTCATATATAACACAATAACCTTCGATCAAGGGCAGACCCACGTTTAGATTAGGTGAGGCCTGTTCCCCATCTCAAATTAAAAAAAAAATGATTTTCTTTTATATATATATGTAATATACATAAATTTTCAAGTCAGTACGCAATGATATAACTTTATCAGTGCGTTGGATGTGAACCATTAGATTTACATACTTTGACTCAAAGTGTATGCACTTGTCAAAACTTCTCCATAATCAGTGGTTCATATGCAACGCACTGATATCTTATATCAGTGCGCACTGAGGAGAAAAAGACTATATATATAGTACTTAACATAAAGTAGATGATGTAACATGTTAGCACAGCTGGTTTGGTCACTCTCATGTTCTAGGCTCTCCTGCTTAATTTTAACTATCTTTTCTTATTCATTTCTCAAATTTTCATATTTTTCTAAAATAAAATAATTTTTATTTTACCATCCTTTCCAATTCATTTATCAAACTTTCATCTTTTTCTAAAATAAAACAATTCATTTTTTTCTTTTCAAACCTCGTAACTACCCTCAATTTATTGTTACTTAATTTTATTTTATTTTATATTAAATTATATATTATTATTTTAAACTTTTATTATTTCTAATAATTTTAGTTTGACATACCTAACACAACCCATCAATAAACCATAAAATCTCAAAATTTTAATTTATTGTATGAATATAGTCCTTCTATTATTATGAATCATTTTAATTCATCCTTAGTAGTTTTCTTTATTTTATAGTTTTCATTTATTTAGAATCAATAAGTCAATAATTTACCAATAATTAGAAGAATAATAAAAAATTCAAAAACATATCTAGTAATATTTATTAATCAATTATTTTTTATAAATTTAAAGTGAATTCATAATAAATACAAAACAAAATTTTGTATTATAAAATTATATTGTAATTTATGTTGTTGTTATTATTTTTTTATTAATATTGTGTTTCTTGTTATTATTTCTTTTTAAATATAAGAGTATTTAGTTCATCTTGAGTAAGCGTTCTTTTGTTTATTTTATACCCTAATCTTCGTTCTACCATGAATTTTTCTTTATATAAAAAAAACTCAATTTTGTTTAATAAAAATACTCATTTTATTTTGATCTTAATTTTTCAATATTTTTTTATATAATTGCTATTTTATTCACATGCCTCATCTGATTAAAATTTTTGGGTCCGCCACTGCCTTCGATAATCAATCTAGGGATTTGATCACATCACCTCTTAACACATGTGGTAGTACATCTAGTCAATGGCAGACCCCGAATATAATGCTAGGAGGGACACCTAACAAAATAATAAGAATTAATGCAAATACTAATATTTTCTTTTAAAATGTGTCTATGTGGTCGAAATTAAAAAATAACCTATTGCTAACCACACTTCTCAATGGAGTTGAGATCTCAATAATCTCAAATTCGCTCCTAAGTTAAAAAATTAAAATTATATTATTCACTATTTTTCTATTACATAATCATCACAAATAATATTAAAAAAACTAATATTTACATTGGAATCACTAAGATTATATATAAAGATGTAATAGTTTGTGGGTCGATAAGTTAGTTTTAAGTTAGTTTTAGCAGAAATTAAGATTAAAAATTTACACACAACATAAACAATATTTATTGATTAAAATATCATAATTATAATATAGTTTTCCTTATATATACATATTGCGGTTGTAACTAGCTAGAGATGACAAAAATCCCCGATCCGCACCAAACCGGTTTAAACAGCGGTATGGGTTTGGAGTATTTAGAGGTGGGAACGGTTCGGTTCGGTTTACTCAAAATTGAACCGGTTTAAACAGTTCAGTTCAGTTCGGTTCATTTCGGTTTTAGGCATAATGGGCCTTATGGGCTTGATGAGTTTAATGAGTCTTTTTTAATATGTTTTTAAATTTGATGGGTTGTTGGATTCTAATTTTGGGCCAAAGTTTTATAAATTTTAATAGCCCAGGTCCAAAAAAAACCCAAATCAAACCTAACTAATAATATTTAATTTATAATTCATTCAAGAAAATCACAAATTGAATAGACAGTAAATTCAATTTTCAAAAACATACAGACATACAGTTCAATTTTCAAAAGTCTCATATAAACATGAGACATATAGTTCAATTTTCAAAGATAAAAACTTTAAATCACAAATCCAAACTCCAAACAAAAATTACAATCCAAATCTAAACTCCAAATGTAAATTACAATCCAAATCCAAACTCCAAATCAACGAGGAAGCTTCCAACAATAAGAGTGTATCTATGTACTCTCTGTCAACAAAGATGATATATATATTCAAAGTCAACATGCACAAGAAGCATTGAAGCAATTGTTTAGATAGTTTGAGAAAATTTTAAAAGAAAATAACTAAACATTAATCATCTGTAATTCTGTAAACATTAAACTCAATATATTAAACACAACATCTTTAACTGGAGTACTGTCTATAAACATACATATCAACACAGATTAGAGACAGATTCGAATATATATCAACACTGTCTAATATACACAAACAAAATATAAATAAAGCTACAACTCAATAGAAAATAAGTGTGAAATTACTATTGAAAGCATAAGATTGTCTATCCACTGCAGGTGAAATTGTTGATAGAACCAAAAAAATATAGGAGTTGAGCACACCCAGATAGAGATCCAGTGAGAAATATAAATTAAATTTGCAACCCTTAAGAAGTCAAAACTAATCCGTGGTGTCTTTAATATATTACAAACTTGAACAGTTTATCAAAGAGACAAGAACCAACCTTTGAAGCTTTGTCTCGTTGAAGCAGATCATACGAGCTGAAGAAGAGCAAATCGGACGAGCTGAAGGTTTGTTTAGTTGAAGCTTTGGCTCGAGATGAAGAAGAGCATATCGGACGAGCAGATCAGATGTGAGTGAAACAAAAAAAGAAGAACGTTACACTACAAGAAAAAGGGTCTTCTCCGAGAGCCAAAAGCCGTAAAAAAGGTTAAAATGTCCTTGTAAATGCTGAATTCCGACGGGAAAAGGCTGTCGGTTTCCATCGAAAATAATATCTTAGGAAATAACCTTTTTCTGACCATCCCTAGAAAATAAAAATTATTTCCGAGGGAAATAATCGTTGGAGATAGAGGAAAGTGGTTGTTAGAAATGTTACAAAAATTGGACCAGAAGAACATTTTCAATAGCCTTTGCTCTCAGAAATAATATGTCATGGTAAAAAAAAATCGATAAATATTATGGTCTTTATTATCAATGAATGTGATGGTCAAAAATAAAAAATTGCGGGAGGATTGATTTTGGATCAGAAATAATTTATTTTTTCTTGTTGAATAATGCTATCAAAAATACAATTTTTTTTATATTGCCCTAAAAAATGCTCAAATTATAATTTATACTGATTACAATGTATATAATAAAAGAACTAGAATATCAAAACGAAAAAAGAAATAGACATGTACAAATATTTATTAACGAATATCATTGAAGTATAATGTAAATTAAGAGTGAATTGAAATACATAATCTCAAAACTATCAACTTATAGCATAAAAATACACGCTAATAATTTGTTAGCATCTCTCATTCTCTTGCCCTTGAATTTGTTGTTGCACTAGGTTATTATGAGTCCAATTTTTACTGCAATGGAATAAAACAATAAATAAATAAATGTTTCCAATAAATATATACATACACATTATCATATAATTGAAAATATAAAAGTTATCAAAAAATATAATTGAAAATATAAATATTTTAAACCAATAAACGTAAGAAAACTTATATGAATTTCCATGGCGTTTTTCACTAGGCCAAACTCCATCCTCCACTATACGAAAGTTTTGAAACTCATTACCACAATAAATATAAAACACCTATAACAGTCCAATTTTTTTTTTATAAAAAATATGCAATAGTGTGAAAATAATAATAATTACATGTATATCTATTTAATTCTACTTCACAATTAAACTATATTCGAATACAAGATTTATAATATTATAAAAAAATTATCCCCTTTGGAAATATTAAATTTATAAACAAATCCACAATCCAAGTTCTTCATAGGCATTTTATTAAACATGTTATATGCAATCACTATATCATCTGAGAAAACATAAAGTAAAACAAAGAGTCCCAAATAATGAAAATTAATCAACAAACATTAACACCCAAATAATAAACCAACATAATAAAAATTATTTTCTCCTAAATTTCTTGCAATTGTTATTGTAAAAGACTTACCAAAGGAGTGATCTGTACCGTACGAGTCTTCAATAAAAAAAAATAATGGTTTCTTCTAAGAGATTTAGTTATAGGTTTTAGAGAAATTACAAAAGATTGGAAGAATGAAGAGTCAATAGTTAGGGTTAGAGTAAAAAGAGAGTAAGAAGCGTAAAGATTTACAAAATAAAACTATACAAGAAAATGGTAGGAGATAGGTAGCTTGATAGAGATAAGTAGAGTTAGGGAAAAATAAAAATAGGAAAAGAGTAAAAAGTGGAGAAATAAAAAAAAAGAGAAAAAAATTGACAGTAGAGATAGGTAAATAAGATTAAAAGAAAAAAAAGGAAATAAGTAAAAAGTGGAGTAAAAGTGTTAAATGAGAATTGAAAATTATAGGAAAGGAAATATAACAGCTAAAATAAAAGGAATAAATATATAAAATTCTGAATATAAATAACAGGAAAAAAGTAATATATTGAATATATATATATATATATATATATATATATATATATATATATAATGCCATGTTTATCAAAATAATTAAAATTTAACATGATAATAGTATATTTCTTTTAAACTTTTTATCTTAACATTTAAAAAATAATAATTCGAAATTTTACATATTAACAATAATCCTACCCGTAGAATATTGTATTTCCAAGCGCTAGGTACTTGTGGTCGGAAAAATCTATTGTATTTTCGAGAGATAAGTACATGTGGTCGGAAAAATCTGTTGTATTTCCGAGGGGTAGGTACACGCGGTCGGAAATAGTATTGGCGCCTAAACTTTGCGTCATTTTCACAATATTTTTGACGAATTTCGATATTATTTGTGAGGGCATTTTTGTTGTCGGAAATGATATGCAAT
Organism: Dipteronia sinensis; assembly: GCA_033220585.1. Lineage (NCBI taxonomy): Eukaryota > Viridiplantae > Streptophyta > Magnoliopsida > Sapindales > Sapindaceae > Dipteronia > Dipteronia sinensis. Next base: position 47,402,002 of record CM065639.1, read on the forward strand.
ATTTTTATCTTTTTTGACGACATGATTTTTACAGTCAGTAAAACAACCATTTTGATTAAATTTTGGCTCCGTCGGAAATGTTTGGTCAGAAAAGACCATTTTTCTTGTAGTGTTATAAAAAGAAGAAGAAAATTAGAAAAAGAAGAAGAAAAATTGACAAACCTTGGACGAGTAGATCAGAATATCAGATGTTGAGACAAACAGATCGGATGTTGAGCAGATCAGATGTTGAGAAGTCAGAGAACAAGGGAACAAGCGTAGTCAATAGTCACTAGTCGGCTAAGAGAAAGAAGTAAAGAACACTTGAAAGTTGAAAAGGTTAGTTTTTTTTTTTTTAATTCTCATATAGCAGGTTTAATCAGTTCAAACCGGTTTTGGGAAAGCAAACTGGTTTGAACCGAAAACTTTTCAGTTTTTTAACTTTTTAAACCGGTTTAAACCGAATTGATTTTACGAACCGAACCGAAAACCCTTTTTTTTTGGTTCGGTTCGGTTCAGTTCCGAACTTAGTGCCCACCCATAGCAATATTAATGAAAAGCCCAAGAGGCCAAGAGCAAACACAAACCAACCCAAATGGTTCAAACAAGGACAACCAACAACACAACAAGCAGACAAAACAACCAGGGCAACAAGCCAACAAAGCAAAAAACAACAGTAAAGGAAAACAGACTAGAAGCAGAACAGAGCAAGAACAAAACGCAGAGACTAGAACAGAGAGCGCCAACAGCTGCAACTTAACCAGTGAAGTCCCAAACGATTTTCTCTCTAGCTCCACTAGAGCCTTTCTTTGCGAGACTATCGGCAAAAGAGTTAGAAGACCTTGGATTGTAGAATACTCTCAACCCTTTCATTTGCTGCAAATAACACCTGATATCATAAATGATGCTAACATGGTTGAAGCTCCCGATACCTTCTGAATTATTTGCCCAAGAGACGACCACCATGGAGTCACTGGCAATGATGATATTTCGATCTATAAGAGAGGATTTCCAAGCGCAGAGTTCACAAGCTTTGTGAATAGCCAAAACCTCGCCCGTGTTGGACTCGAGGTTGCAAATAGAAATAGAGAAGATGTATAAAGGCTTTCCTTTCGAATCTCTTAGAACGCCTTCTATGCTTGGAGGTTCCGGTTTACCCCTAGCCAACCCGTCCACATTGAACTTCAAATCTTCAAAGGCTAGGGGAATCCAATGGGAAACTTTGGAAAACTTAGGTGTTGTGCAGTGGACACATCTCACTTTCAAATTGAGCAACATGGTTGAAACTGGAATTTTTAAGCCTTTCCTATGGAATTTAAATAACCAGGACACTCTAGATTTGATCACCTCCAACATCTGATCTAAAGAGCTTTGAATACCTTTGAAAATCTACCCATTCCTGGCCTCCCAGATCGACCATGACACTGCAAAGAAAAGAATGAATGAGGCACATAAGAATTTAGGAGCTGGGCATAGACCATTCCAACTGATCGCCCAATCCTTAATGTCTTTATTTGAGCAACTGCAAACATCCCACCAATCCATACAAGTAGCCCAAATCTTCCATGACCAAGGACAATGTACGAACAAGTGATCAATGGTTTCCCTACCATTGTTACACATCAGACGGATTAAATTTGGAACATGGAGCAAGCTGAACCGATCAAGAACATATCTGACCAAAAGTTTACCCCTGAGAAGCTGCTAAGAGAAAATCTCAACTTTAGGAAGGCAACAACTCTTCCAAAGAAGATCAAAGCTGGAATAATCTTCAGAAGTAGGAGCTTCTAAGCATTTGGGAAGAGAGCTCACTGAGAAATTCCCATTTTTACTATACAACCATGCGACCGTGTCTTGAATGTTAATGCGAATAAACAAGCAATTAAAGTTGACATAAAGTAAGACCATTGATGCGGTTCCTTGTCGAAAAGAGGTATGCGTAAATTTACTTCCCAAAACCATTGCGACCCATTCCAATTTCCAAAGTCCTAAACTATCCCCGTTTTATTCTTAGCTAAAACGTAAACTTTTGGGAAAGCATCACTCAAAGGTATGTTATCCCATTTCAACTCTGACCAAAAGCTAATTATATCCGCACTTCCTAGAATGGGGACAATCCAATCAATTAGAACTTTTGCCGAGTGAGAACCATCAGCAAATGACGAGCTAACCGCCTTGACAAAGTGAGAAGAATCAGATCAGCTGTCTTAATTCCACAAAGGCATTCTTGAATTCAACCCGTATTTCGCACATATAACCCCCTTATATAAAGAAGAAACCTCAATGCCAAACCTCCAAACCCACTTGACCAACAAACCTTGATTCTTACCAAGAATGCGACATATTCTGAGGCCGCCATTACTTTTACTTTTACACAAAGACGCCCAGTCCACCGAGGGGATCTTTGTCTTAACCGAACCATCACCCCAAAAGAAATCTCTTTGCAAATTTTTGATCTTATTAGCCACCCCAACTGGAACTCTAAAGACTGAAAGATAATACGTAGGGATGCTTAAGAGCACCGATTTAATCAAATCTAGTCTTCCACCTTTTGACAAAAATTTCATCTTTCAATGAGCCAATCTATTCTAAATTTTTTGCAAGCACCGAGTTCTAAAAAGCCTTCTTGTCGGGATTGGCTCCGAGAGGTAAACCGAGATAAGTGATGGGGAGAGATGCACTCTTGCATCTAAAGGCAGCATCCCACTCAATGTTCCCACCCTTTTTCCTACCCACCTTAACTAGGCACGATTTATGGAAATTAATCCAAAGCCCGATGCCATCTTAAAGCACCTTAACATCCTCCTAGTGGTAATAAGGTAATCCATCTTAGGCTCAACGAAAATGATTGTGTAATCCACAAATTGGAGATGAGAGACATGCATCTCGTTATGACCAAACGTCACTCATTTCAACATATTCAAACCCGAAGCCTTCTTGGACAAACAATTCAAAGCTTCAATAACTAAATTAAAAAGAAAGGGGGACAATGGATCGCCTTGGCGAAGGCCCCTTTCTAAAGCGAATTGTTTTGTAGAGCACCCATTAACTAGCACCGAGAGCATCAAAGACAAAATGCAATTGCTAATCCAATTCCTCTATCTAATGCCAAAACCCATCCCTGCCAAGGTCAAATCTAGAAAATCATGATCAACACTATCATAAGCTTTCTCGAAATCAAGTCTCACCAAGAGACCTTCAACCGAGTCTTTCCTCCAACTATGGATAATTTCACTAGCTATGGTGAAACTGTCGACTAACTGCCTATTCTTGATAAAAGCCATTTGGGCCTCCCCCACTATCGAACTCATCACCTTTTTTAGATGATTCGCGAGAACCTTGGCGAGCACTTTATACATCGATCCACCCAAACGAATCAGTCTAAAGTCCTTCATTGATTCCGGCTTGCCAATTTTTGGAATTAAGGCGATAAAAGTCATATTCAAATCCTTTACTATCGAACCATTGCTATAGAACCCCTCAAAAACGGCTGAAAATCTTCCTTAATGACATCCCAATTTTCCTTAACAAAGTTGAGGTTCAACCCGTCCGAACCTGGGGCCTTGTTTCCATTACAACTACTTAAAGCCTCCCACACTTCTTCATATGAAAAAACCTCCTCCAAAGAATCTCTCTGAACAACAGTAAGCTGCTGAAATTGGAGGTCAATGATCCTCGTGACCATGATTATTTGTTGAAATGACTTTGAAAAAAATTGAAGACTCCATCTCTAGTTGAGGATGGATTCGAGCAAACAGTACCATTGAAAGCTAGATCCCCTATGAGGTTGCGCCTCTTTCTCTTGTTTGCAACACAGCGATAAAATCTCGAGTTTTTGTCACCCTTCAATAACCATTTTATCCTCGACTTATGTTTCCAATTCTGCTTCTCCCTCCTATGACATTTCCACATACTTGCAATGATGTTCGACCTCTCCTCCCTCAGCTGGGTTGACCACCTATCCTTGATCACCATATGTTCCACTATCACCAACTTGACTTCAAAGACTCTAATGGAGTTGGATTCTTTCTGGTTGTTCTTAGCCCATTTCTTCAATTGCTTTTTAACTAATCTTGATTTCAAAAACAGAGCATGACCTTTAGAACCATTCACCTCGCACTCACTCCACCCTTTCCTAGCCGACTCCATAGCATCTATATCATCCAACCAGCTGTTAAAGAACCGGAAAGGAGTTAGACCCCAATCAACTTTTATGTCGTCGATAGAAATCGCACAATGATCCGAGATGCTTCTTGAATGACCTTGTTGCATCAAATTAGGAAACTAAGAAAGGATAATGGGAGATATCAAAAAGCGGTTTAGTTTTGCCCAATATGCTCTCTCTCGACTATTCGTCCAAGTGAAAGAATGACCTTGCATTGAGATGTCAATCACTTTAGCCCTTATAGAAAATAAATTGAAACTTCTAATAGAATCCATGTTACAAGCTCTGCCTTGTCTCTCCGAAAGAGTCTAAAACTGTGTTGAAATCGCCTCCTATACACCAAGGCATAGGAAAAGCTCCTTGAGAATCCACAATGAAATCCCATAAGACACTCAGGATTAAGATTTACCCACATATAGCCATCATTAGTTGATATATATGAATCTCATCGTTAAACGGATCTTAGTGAGAGATTCATATAGATCATGGCCCAGTTCCTATATGATCACATCATACAAGGTGCCTCCATTCTCATATCTACATATGAATGATTCAGGATAGGATCACCGTACACTACGAAATGGACCGCAGCTGTAGATTAACCACAAATAAAGTACCTAGCTTTATTTGCTATCTACGGACTCTTTAAATTGCTCGTTTCAAACTGAATCCATTTATATATGACACTCATATACTCAGTTCGAAATTACATCCGGCAATTTTGGATGTTAAGTGCACATGTTATATAAACTATGACACAAAATGAATGAATATACTACTTCTTTTATTTATGTTCAAATTATATTTACATATTACAAGCTTTAGGGCAAAAACCCCAACAATCTCCCATTTGCACTAAAGCATGTGAGTCATGTCTCGTAACCCTAGACCTTCTAGGTGACCTTCAAACACTTTAGCCGGTAAGGTCTTCGTAAATGGATCAGCATGATTATCTTGTGAGGATATCTTGGTGACGATCACATCTCCTCTCTGCACTATCTCTCTAATGAGATGCTACTTTCTCTCTATATGCTTCCCTCTCTTGTGGCTTCTTGGTTCTTTGGAATTAGCCACAGTACCACTGTTATCACAATAAAGTGTGATGGGCTTATCGAGATCTGGAACAACTTCCAGATCACTCAAGAACTTACGGAGCGAAACAGCCTCTTTAGCAGCTTCACAAGCAGCTATATATTCGGCTTCCATGGTGGAGTCAGCAATGCAAGATTGCTTTATACTTCTCCACTACAATGGCTCCACCACCTAGGGTGAATACTGATCCAGACGTGGATTTTCTAGAATTCTCGTCTGACTGAAAATCAGAATCTGTGTATCCTAACGGGATCAAATCCTGTCCGGAATACACTAGCATATAGTTTCTCGTTCTCCGAAGATACTTGAGAATAGTCTTGACAGCAACCCAATGATCTAATCCTGGGTTGGACTGGTACCTGCTGACTACTCCCACTGCATAGCAGATGTCCGGTCTCGTGCATAACATAGCATACATGAGACTACTTACTACTGATGCATATGGCACACGTCTCATTTCCTCAACTTCTTGAGGTGTCTTAGGACACTGTTCCTTAGACAAGTGAACCCCATGTCTAGAAGGTAAATTACCTTTCTTGGAGTTCTGCATCGAAAATCGCATAAGAATCTTATCGATATATGATGCCTGAGACAATGCTATGAGTTTGTTCTTACGATCCCTTATAAGTTGGATCCCTAGAACATAACTCGCCTCTCCCAAATCTTTCATTTGGAATTGGCTAGCCAGCCAGCCCTTTACATCAGACAACACTCCTACATCATTCCCAATGAGTAGGATGTCATCTACGTATAGGACCAAGAAAACTACTTTCTTGTCAATGATGCGCTTGTAGACACAAGGCTCATCAACGTTTTGCTCGAAGCCATAGTTTTGATCACATCATCAAACCTTATGTTCCAAGATCTAGATGCTTGCTTAAGTCCATAAATGGACCTTTGCAACTTGCAAACCTTTTGCTCTTGATCTGGAGACACAAATCCCTCTGGTTGCATCATGTATATGCTTTCATCAAGATTGCCATTCAAGAATGCAGTCTTGACGTCCATTTGCCAAATTTCATAATCTAAATAGGCAGCAATGGATAAGAGAATCCGAATAGACTTAAACATGGCTACTGGCGAGAAGGTCTCTTCATAATCGACCCCCTCTTTCTGGGTATAACCCTTGGCCACTAGCCTTGCCTTGAAGGTCTCTACCTTCCCGTCTACTCCTCTCTTCCTCTTGTAGATCCACTTACATCCTATGGGTTTTACCCCATTCGATAAGTCTACAAGTTCCCAGACTAAGTTAGAGTACATAGACTCTATCTCGAGATTCATGGCTTTAAGCCATTCCTCTTTATCAAGATCTTCCATTGCATTCTTAAATGTCAATGGATCATCCACACTATCAGCAGAGACAAGATCTTGTCCCTCACTTACACCCAAATAGCGTTCAGGCTGTCTTACAACCCTCTCACTACTTCTAGGTGGTAGTGTATCCTGACTAGGAATTATCTGACTTTCAGATGTTAATGGATTAACAACTCTAGTTGACTGAGTACTGGTCTCACCAGGCTCCAACTCATTTAATAAATTTTAGAACGAGGTTTATGATCACTTATATAGTTATCCTCAAGAAACGTTGCATTTGTCGATACAAATACTTTGTTATCTTCAGGACTATAGAAGTATCCACCTCTGGTCTCCTTGGAGTATCCTACAAACAAGCAGACCACAGACTTGGGATCTAGCTTTCCAGTTCTGTTCTTCAGCACGTGTGCTGGACACCCCCATATGCGAAAATGTCGTAAACTAGCTTTACGACCATTCCACAACTCTAGGGGAGTTTCAGGAACAGATTTGGATGGCACTACATTCAAAATGTATGCCGCTGTTTGTAACACATATCCCCAAAAGGAATTTGGTAATGATGAGAAACTAATCTTAGATCTTACCATTTCCATTAGGGTTCTATTTCTCCTCTCCGCGACACCATTCTGCTGAGGTGTACCAGGAGCTGTGAGTTGGGACACTATCCCATACTCGACCATAAAGTCTTCAAACTCTTGGTCAAGGTACTCACCTCCACGATCTGATCGTAGAGACTTGATAGTCTTTCCTAACTGGTTCTCAACTTCAGCTCGAAATTCTTTGAACTTTTCAAATGTTTCTGACTTTCGTTGCATTAGGTAGATATATCCGTATCTCGAGTAGTCATCTATAAAGGTGACATAATACTCATAACCACCCCTTGCTTTAACATTCATTGGTCCACAGACGTCTGAATGTATAAGCTCTAGTGGTTGTTTAGCTCTAAGCCATTTTCCAGTAAAATGTCTCTTAGTCATCTTACCTTCCAGACAAGATTAACAGACAGGTAAGGTGCCAACCTTTAACTCATTTAAAGATCCGCTTTTTACTAGTCTGTTTATCCGGTCAAGGTTAATATGTCTAAGCTTTAGATGCCAGAGATACGTTTCGTTTTCTGGAGAAATCTTATGTCGTTTAGTTTTTGGTTTTTCAACTTTAAACATTTCGGTGTTGAGCAGTGTTGTATGCATTAATGGTCTTAACACATACAAATTGTTTTCATTAATTCCTGAACAAATATTCAGACCATTCTTTGCAATAATAACTGATTTATTATCAAAATAAACAGAATATAATTGTTCTAACAACTTAGAAACGGAAATTAAATTCCATGTAAATCCAGGAATAAAAAATACATTGTCCAACAAAATAAAATTATTATTACGAAAACGCAATCTAATTACGCCCACTACTCGTGCCGACACGACATCCCCTGACCCCACTCGCATCGAGAAGGCTTCCTCCTCAAGCTGTGTCCAAGAATCAGTCCACTGCAAAGAAGAACAAACATGGTTAGTGGCCTCTGAATCAACTATCCAGGGTGAAGAATCATCTTCAACTAAACATGACTAAAGAACAAGTAAATCATATTTACCTTTCGCTTTCTTCTTCTTGGCTACCTCCTCCAGATACTGAGGACAATTCCTCTTCCAGTGTCCGACCTTGTCGCAATGGAAATATTTTCCTTTGCTCTTGTCGATGGAGGTGCCTTTCTTTTTACTTTGGGTTTTCTTGGGTTTGGGCTTACCCTTCGCCTTCCCAGCAGACCTCTTCCTCTTGTTGTTATTGGAGGAAGATGGTTCAGCAACATTTGTCTCACCGGTCTTACTTTTGCTGTCCTTGGTCATGGACTCAAAAGTAGCGAGCTCATTGAGCAACTGTGTGAGACTAAACCTTAACTTGTTCATCCCGTAGTTATTCTTAAACTGATCGAAACTCTTCGGAAGAGTCATCAGTATGATGCTCACTTGACTGGGTTCATCAATTGCCCCGCCATTGACTTCTGCCGTGTTGAAGTAGGACATCATGCTCAGGACATGTTCCCGAACTGATGTACCTTCCTTCATGCGAGCGAGCATAGCGGAACGAACAACTTCGTGTCGCTTTTGCTCGGAGGGTTGCCCGAACATAGCTTGCAATGACTCCATAATATCGAATGTTGTAGTCATTGCTTCGTGCTTTGTGACAAGCACGTCTGTCATAGAAGCTAACAGATATGTTCAGGCCTTCTCATCAGATGAGACCCATCGCTGGTATGCCTCACGAACAGTTCGTGTGGCATTGGCAGTAGGCACCGGAGGACATTCCTCCGTAAGCACAAACTTGAGGTCTTTGGTGACCAGTATTGCATTAATGTTAAGTTTCCATTTTGTGTAGTTATCACCAGTTAATTTATCGTTTGCAAGTATTTGTAATAGTGCAGATGACATGGCTAAAAAAAACATAAATTAAAGATTCATTCAGTCATACATTCTAAACATGTACTAATGTTCGGCATATAATTAAACATGATGCATGAAAATGTTTAATGAACAAGAACAACCCTAAAAACAATGTTTCTATGCCACGACAATCCAACATACCACAAGCAAGTGCTGCCTTAGGGTCGGTCAAATTCTTGCATGTTGGATCGAGACCTTCTCAGTCAAAGGATATACCAGAATAACTCTTATGCCAATATCATTCAACCATCGTTTATTAGGTCAGGTTTTTAATTAACCAATTTAATTAAAACCTTGTGAGTGTAACCCATCATTTCAGATCTCAAGAGCTTAACTCGAGAATTACCGCCTTAGGGTCGGTCAATCTCGAAATCCCCTCCGAAATCCTATCTGTTAGGAAGTCAACCTTGGTATTGATTCTTATGGAAACCCTCCTTAGGGAGGACGAAAACAAAGCCGTCACGAGGCCCCATTCGAATCTCACGGTGTTGAACTAATGATGGAGACGGCGGGATATAATGTCATATATCCCTCTCCCACTCACTATTTTATAATAAGGGTTTTCTATTAATATTAATGCACCTAGATTAAACTAGATTAAACGGCTAATTATAATCTAAGCGTCAAGTGCATTAATCACAGATTATTAGAATCCTATTCCAATAACTAATAAACTAAATTGATTTTTAACACTTAAAAAATCTAGTTCATTAGTGATAATTCAAATCTATGTAAACTGTTTACTAAGACTAGAATTATTATTAAATGTGTATTTACCAAGTTTTAACTATTAAAACTAAACACATTATTAGGTCCAATTATTATTAGGAGCTTAATCAAATTAATCCTAATATATATATATATATATATATATATATATATATATATTAAGGACCCTACTAATCTAAGTATTTAAACTCTTTAATGAAAAGATTAGTAATTAATGAGATTTACCAAGTTTTTACTCCTAAAAACTAATTTCATTAAAAATAGCCAATTATGTGAATAACCCATTTTAATCAAATTAAAAAAAAAAATTAAACACATAATATAGATGGCTATAATGCATGTATGATATATCAATATATATATATATATATATATATATGTGTGTGTAGGCACAACTAATTTAAATGATATGTATATGCATGGCAATGCTTAATCATCAAATAATTAAAACATACATGAGTTGACCGAGTGTTGTGGATTATTTAACCTAAAAATTGGAATCTAATTACAAAAAAAAAAACTCCCAAGGCATCCCTTGGTTTTCTTGTAATTTCCAAGACTTCCAATCTCTTCAGGTCATGTGTGGGATGTGCTGTGCGCGCTGGAGGAAGTGCACTGGTGGGCTTGCGCTGGAAGCATGCGCAGGACTTTGAGCGCTGGTAGCCTGCTTTGCGCGTTGGTAGGCTCGCGCAGCTGCGTGGGATTGCTGGTGACAGGTCTAGCGATTACAATGTTTTTTTTTTTAATAATACAACAGTAAAATAAATATATATATATATATATATATATATATATATAATATATATATAACAACATTATACAACCCAGAAACACTCTAAATCCACAACACCATAAAAAATTACGATCAACCATGTTTTTTTAAATTAAACAATTTAATTAAAAAACATCGTACACTCATCAAAAAAATATGTGCCTACACATTCATATATTTCAGGAGTAATCGAATTCGATTATACTGTACAAAACCAAGCTCTGATACCAATTATTGGACTCAAGGGTTACAAATTGCGCAGCGGAAGGTTTTAAAATTTTTTATGCAATCATTAAACTAACTCATTTGTACAGTAATAATCAAATGCAATAATAAAGTGATGAAACATTTTCATACCTACGTAGGAGGCTCCTTCACTTTGATACGAACTGCTCCTGATTTGAACCACGTGATCTTCCTCGCTATCTCCCGAAACTGGTAACAGCGTGTGAGCGCGTCACGATATTCAGGACCTGTATGGAGGAAGAAGAGAAGAACACACACACAAAAACAAAACCTAGAAAAATAGCACTTGTGGTCTCACCACACCCTATTATTTTTTTTTCTTTCTTTCTGTTTTGCTTTTTGCTTTTGCTGTCTGCTGTGTGACGATCACACTTTTATTTGCTTTGTATGTTTTTCTCATTCAGTTTCTCTCTCTTTTAATTAAAACATATATATCACATAAATATTAAAAATCCAAAACCGACATTCGGTTTTCAATTTTTTTAATTAAAAATATATATCTCATATATATTCAAAAAACAAACCAAAATCTTATTTGATTTTTAAAACTTTTCAAAAGATATCTCATATCCTTTTAAAATTAATTAAATATTTATTTTTGAATTCAAACATTTTAAATTCAAATTCAAATATTTAATTTAATAAAATAAAATAATCATATTATCTTATTTTATTCAAAATCAAATATCAACTAACACCCTCCATTTAATGATTAACAACATAATTAAATAATCTTATTATTTAATTTATTTAATCACCATTATTCATTAATTAAATAATCTCATTATTCAATTAACTCTCAAATAAATACGTGTCACTTTCGTAACACAATTAATTGGACAATCAAATTAATTAACCGTGACCCTTGTTACCTAAATCGATTGGGCTAGCAAGGGGACCTAATGGACTCACAGTATTTTGAGCTCCAATAATCCTTAGAAATTATTAATTAAACTCTTTAATTAATATTTCATGATTATTAACTTCGGTGTTATTCCACTAAAAACCCGAAGCTGCACTCTCTCAACTGTAGACGTTTTTACACAAACCAATAACTCTCGGTGTCCATCGATATAGCTATTACATATGGTATAATCCTCCACAAGTAGTTCATAATTAGAGCTGAGTCATAATGTCCGTTATACCCCTCTAATCATATCTTTCCATTAAGTATCATTGATTCTCTAATGAACAATAAATCCTACATTCCTTACGGAATTAGGAGAGCGCTCATATTGTTCAAGCCCCGAATCAACCCTTAAGGGAACTACCATCTACTTCTCACAAGAATGAGTGGATTCCACTATTGTGTACAAACCTTCCCAGCCACAAGCCAAACCGCGATCCCAACATACAGAGTATATTGATCGGGAATGCAACTCCGACCTCACTCATGGTATATCGAAGACCACGATCTAACCTGAAGGAGTCGATAAGACACTCAGGATTAAGATTACCCACATATAGCCATCATTAGTTGATATATATGAATCTCATCGTTAAACGGATCTTAGTGAGAGATTCATATAGATCATGGCCCAGTCCTATATGATCACATCATACAAGGTGCCTCCATTCTCATATCTACATATGATTGATCCAGGATAGGATCACCGTACACTATGAAATGGACCGCAGCTGTAGATTAACCACAAATAAAGTACCCAGCTTTATTTACTATCTACGGACTCTTTAAATTGCTCGTTTCAAACTGAATCCATCTATATATGACACTCATATACTCAGTTCAAAATTACATCCGGCAATTTTGGATGTTAAGTGCACATGTTATATAAAGTATGACACAAAATGAATGAATATATTACTTCTTTTATTTATGTTCAAATTATATTTACATATTACAAGTTTTAGGGCAAAAACCCCAACAATAGATTTGTAGACGAATTTCCAAGTTCGAATTTCTCTTTAGCTTTTTCGATTATATGTTTTTTCTCTTTTCGACAAGTGATTGTTTCATTGCATTTTATTTTTATTTGTACAGAGGTGGGTACCCATACCATGGACGCGTAGAAACCCTTGCTGCTGCAACCAAGGAAAATGGCTGTTTTATTAGTTGCTGGTGCTATTTTGTGGTTGTTTTTTTAATGGCTTTTTAAAGTGGCTGTTTTGTTTAGTTATTGGTGCTATAATCAGAATACAGCTAACTTAGACATGTCCATTGTTGGAATGATGGTTTTGATGAATGGATTTGAATTATGATGTCACTACAAAAAAATGGTCTTTTTTCAAACAGCTAAATGCCGTCGGAAAAGACGCTTTCCCGTCGGAAAAGACGCTTTCCCGTCGGAAATGCGCTTTTCCGACGGGAAAAAGCCGTCAGAGGCCGTCATAAATACGCTTGTCGCAAATAACCATTGACCGACAAGCCATTAGAAATACAATTATTTCCGACAGCCAGGGCGGTCGGAAATAATAAAAATGCCGTCAGTAATAATAATTGAAGGTGGTCAAAATTACTAGTATTTCCGACGGCTTACTTTTATTTCCGATGGGAATGGCCTTCAGAAAAGGCTCATTGAAAAAATATGGAGCACCTTCGACTCTGCATTTTATGTGGCTCGAGCCCGTGACTTGGATTTGATAGTAAAAGTTACTCTTACCATTTTGTTATAACTTTGTATCTGATATCTTTTGCATACTTATTATATATAAGCTATTGATATGTTTGCATACTATCTAATTAAATATATATTTTTGTATGATATTTAAATATAACTGTTGATATTGTTTTTAAAAATAATATTTTATTAAAATATTTCCCTTATTTCATAGGAAATTACATTTTACTACTAATTTATCTTAAAATAGGATACATATATTATATCCTTGTTGATTTTATATTTTATAATCAATATTTTACTAAAAAATTAATAATTTTTATTAATTAATAATTTAAACTTATTTTAGTAATTACTAATAATTTTGCTATATTTTATATTTATTTAATTTAGTCAGATGTACACATAAAGTAAACTTCTTATTAGTACCATTTTTTTGTCCCTAAAGTCTGGTCCTTATTGTTTAATTTTCTTACAGTGATCGCCATAATTTTTTTTTTTACATTACCTTTGACTTATTATTTGAAAAATTCAAAATTAAATCAAAATATTTTGGCGAAAAATTTAACAGAGTGATTTCGCTAAAAAAAATAGTGATAAATACAAAAATAACACATATAGTGATACATTTAAAATATTGACCAACAAATCACATTTTTTTGTAGTGTATAAATTATCACATACATTCCTTTATAATTTATTAATTACTATTATAATAATAAATTAATTATTTTTTCCATGACAAAGCCATAACAAATAATGTAGGAAATGGTACTGTATTTTCGATAGCGTAATTGCCCTTAAAATTAATTCGAATTAAATTTTATCATTTCCGACGGCATAAAAAATGCCGTCGGAAATACATACTATTTATGACGGCGTAAAATATGCCGTCGGAAATACAAACTATTTACGTCGGCCATTTAGGCCGTCATAAATAGTATGTATTTCCGACAGCATAAGGACTATTTCCGACTGTTATTGGGCCGTCAGAAATATTGTATTATATTTTTGCTCATTTCCGACGGCACTAATATGGCCGTCGGAAAATGTACCATTACCGCCGACAATTAGTGCTGTCGGAAATAGTTCGTCACTAATAGACATTTTTTTTGTAGTGTGTGTTATATGTTTATGAATATCAATGGGAAAATGTGATAGGATAAAAGACTGTCTTTTGAAACCAATATCTGAGTTGTGCCTATATTTTAGTAAATGTGAATGCTTGATAATTATCCATTAAAGAGAGAACACTTTTTTACAGCTATATGGATTTTTTTTTATTGGAAGTATATACTACATAGACTATTGTTGAGACAAAGAAGGAAAGAAAAGCTTTATGGGATAAAAATGTTATTGAAATACCGATTTTGGTGTGGGTTTGGTGTGTTTAATTGTTTAGCAATGATGTGTTTAATTGTTTAATAACATCGGTGTGTCTAATTCTTAAGGACCGGTGTGTTTAATTATTTAGCACTGATGTGTTTAATGTTTAGGGCACTGGTGTGTTTAATTGTTCAATAGAACCGGTGTGTTTAATTTTTGAGGACCGGTGTGTTTAATTGTCTAGTACTGGTGTGTTTAATTGTTGCTGAAAAATTTTGCACTTGCGTCTCCTAGTACACTTTGACTTAAATTCTTTGAACTTAAAACATTTCAAGTATTATCCACATACTTGACAGCCACCATCCATTTCTAATTCCTTACAAACAAAAATTCCCGCTCTTCATTGATATTCAGAAACGAAATCTTAGAAAAGTAAACAATGACATTTGTCAAGGAATATCACATGGTTCTGAAATTATTAGTTCATTACCAAATATTATTTTTTTTAAAAGAAAAATGATATCTAAATTTGGTCAATCATATCTGCATAAATAAAATAATTAATTGAAATTTCCAAGCAAATCACAAGTACACAAGATAGAACAAAATCGAATGCTTATATTAATTGAAGTATGATCCATCCAATAGTTATAAACTGAAAAACAAAATATCATCATGTCAGCAACCTTCTCTGCTTTCACCATTTGTTCAGCCAACTGCTTCTTCCGCAACTTTTGGGGTCCATGTAATGCCTTTGATTTATTTGCATGCTTTAACATTGCTGTAAACAGAGAACTAGTTTATTTCGATGGACATTTGAAATAACAGAAAATTAAACAAAACTCGATCCTCCACTCAACCGAACCTAGCACAACCAATGGGCACACTTGGGGAGACTTTCTCATATTTCACAAACCAAAATCTCTTCTCAGATAGGTTTACATTTTTTGTTTTCCAATCTGTCCTAAATTCCTCATAGCTACACAGACCTACTTCCAAAAATAAGCACAAAAATATCTAAAGTTTACTAAAAAAAGCCGAAAAGTTGTTCAACAATTCATAAAAAAAAACAGATTATCTAATTGTTTGGATATGAAATTATTTAATTTAACATTCTTTTAAGATATGAAATTAACCAAATTAAACACATCAAGACAACTAAATTAAACACACCAGGGCAACCCAATTACATACACCAGGTAAAACCAATTAAATACACCAGGGAAACAACAATTAAATGTCCAGGGGTAAACCAAATTAAACACACTATGACATATCAAATTAAATACACCAGGGTAACCTACACACTAGGGCAAACCAATTAAATACACCAGGGATACAACAATTAAATGTTCAGGGGCAAACCAAATTAAACACACCAGAGCAAAACGATTAAACACACCATGACATAGTAAATACACCAGGGAAACAACAATTAAATGTTCAAGGGCAAACCAAATTAAACACACCGGGGCAAATCGATTAAACACACCAAGGCACACCAAATTAAACACACTAAGGCAAACCAATTAAACACACCACAGAAACAAAATTAAACACACCAAGGCAAAGCAATTAACACTCACCAGAACAAAACAAATTACACAACAGGGATAATAAATTAAACACACCACGACTTATCAATTAACCAATTAAACACACCACGGAAACAAATTTAAACAGCCCAAGGCAAAACAATTTACACACACCAGGACAAAACAAATTACACAGCAGATATAATAAATTAAACACACCACGCGTAATCAATTAAACACACCACGGCTTATCAATTAAACATACCAAAGTAAACCATCTACTTCAACTTTAATTCATCATTACATCTGCATATGAAACAAATTAAAATAGGGGTTCTAATACATACCTCTAGAAGAAGGACCCGGAGCATCTCGATTCATCATAAAAACCTAAGCCAAATATGTGAAATTCGAAGCAAAATCCGAATCTCCTGTATGTGTTTTTTGTGCATTAAAGAGACAAAAAAAAATAGCTTTACAGTTTCAACAATGGTAGAGATTGAAGAGAGAATTTTGAACTAATTTTATTTCGGACATGGGAGACCGGCGATCGAAGAAATTAAAGATCGAAGGGTGAAAATGGGAGATCGGCGATTACAGGGATTGAAGATCGAAAATGGGAGACTGGTGATTTAAAGAAATTTCTGAGAAGAAAAAATTTCAGAGAAAAATAAATGGTAGAGCGTGAAAGAGCAAAGAGAGAGAAAGCATGAGAGTTAGAAATAGACTTAATGACCTGACAAATAGAGAGAGAATAGAATCTTTTCAGAAAAAAGACAAAAGAAAATAAAACAAATAATGAAAAATGAATAAATAAATGGCATTTCAGTCTTTATAGTTAATTGTAGGGTAAAAACAATAAAAATACTAATATTAAGTAAAAACAATAAATCTCTTAATTTTTTTTCGACTAAAAAGGAGTGTTTCCTCATATATATATATATATATATATATATATATATATATATATATATATATGTAAAAGCTAAATTAGAATACTGAAGTGATACAAAAGCTCAATTTTAATTGGATCTACTTATTTTCTTTTGAAATGCTAAATTAGACCGCTGATGTTATACAAAAGCTCAAGTTTTAATTGGATCAATTTTTTTTTTCTGAGAAGACTTGGTCGTAAATATCGTTAATTTACTGTAATAATAGGGTTGAGCGGTGACTATATAAGGTTGATTCATTGGTAAGACTCTTGTACCCGTATTAAAAAGGTTATGGGTTTGAGTGATACATCTTTTTAAAACTTCTAAAATATTATAATAGTTAAAAAAAAAAAAAAGAATCGAGTGGTCGCACAAATGTATATGCAAATATGTTATTACTCATGACCAATTTGAAACAACACGAGGTTTCATTGCTTTTTGTTGGAACTACTGGAAATTGGTTCGAAAACTAATCCCACCCAGCTGCAGCCTGCAGCTAGGGTGACATTGCATCGAAACACTGTATTAACAAAGAATCAATTGAGATAATTAAATTTTCTTAATTTATTTATTGGATGTAAAGCTAGCTAATTAAGTTTTAATAGAAAATCATAGTATTAAATAAAAAAGAAATTCATAGTAATTATGTTTTAAAATATTCAAGTAGTGGCCAATTCTATATCTGACGCAGCTGAATGTTTATTGGTACAAACCAATTCCATCCCTTCGAGGTGACCAATACTATACGTGATGTATTAAAAAACAAAAAAAAAATCTTAACAGTTATTTTTAAAAATATACATTGATGTATTAAAATAATTGATTTTGTTATATTCCTGCAATACTATACGTGAGATTTACAAGTTTAAAAGTTAATTTATAAAGTCCCCGGCAGTAGCTGCCAGTCAAGCACCTTTGTTGATGTTGTCTCACAAACATGTCAAAATGTTTTCAAAGAATCTTACCCTTTGCTTTAACATAATTGATTAATGTCAATATTTCAGTACCAGTACTGTTGGGTTTTCTCTTTTCTAGTGATCTTGTTCATCAATGCTTGTTTAAGGTGTTGGGTTGGGTTTCCTCCAAATATGGAGATGGCCCAAAGAAAGTTTATCATGTATTCATGGTAAAGCCCACATAATATATGTGGATGGCCCAAGGACTTTTATGTCATTTTACATGGTGTATAAAAGGGTTAAAACCCTAGCTGAAAACAGAAGAGAAAACACAAGAGAAGAGACAAGAGGAGAGTCATCGGTGTGTGCAAAGAGTGAGAAGAAGAGAGAAAAAGAAAAGAGTGCAGAAAGAGTATACTGTCCAGAGTTCTTCAGAGAGCTGATCGGAGATTTAAACGTGGTCGGATCAAGCTCGAATTTTGCAGGCGTGTTCTCTACACACTGATATACATTCTGGACGGTGGAATTATCAATCGGAGTTCCCTATTGTGACTTTTGCGGTTCCGAACAGAGCTGGACAGAAAACAGGGGAGGTACTGCACAGGTTTTGTAAACGAGAGATATCTCTTTCATCTATTGTCCGTTAGAGCTGAAATTTGGACAGAACCTTCTTCACTCGTGGATCTACGATCTGACGGTTGGATCGTTGATCGAAAATTGCCGCAGAGAGATACACACCCAGAACAGAGGATTCGAGTTTGTGAAATCCTATCTCTCTTGTTTTACTTGCTAATATTGCATGTGTTGCCAAGATTAGTTAATCTTGAGATTTGCTGTGTTATATGCCTCTAGTTTAACTAGAGAGAACTGTGTATTCCCATTATATTTTGATAGTGGAGATTTCAGAGGACCCGTGGTTTTTACTCCTCAATTTAAGGAGGTTTTCCACGTAAATTCTTGGTGTTCTTGTGTTTGTGATTGAGCTTGTGGTTGTGTTGTTTGCTGCTCTATTTAATTGCTTCCTATTAGGTTCACACAAGAGAGGGATATATTGTTTGTTATTGTTAGTGGTGCGTTTTATCCCATCAAAGTGGTATCAGAGCAAGGTTTTAGTAATCTTGTGCCTTGTGTTGAACAATGGAGGTTAATAAAAGTAGAATGATTAATTTGAATGGTTCTAATTATCATGTGTGGAAGGGAAAAATGGAAGACCTTCTGTATGTTAAAGATTATTACTTGCCTGTGTTTGCGGAACAGAAACCCGAAGGTAAAACAGATGATGAATGGACTTTACTTCATCGTCAAGTGTGTGGGTATATAAGGCAGTGGGTAGATGATAATGTTTTGAACCATGTCAGTGAGGAAAAACATGCACGTTCTTTGTGGAATAAGCTTGAACAACTGTATGCTCGGAAGACTGGGAACAATAAGTTGTTCTAATAAAGAAATTGTTAGGTTTGAAATACAAGGATGAAACTCCTTTATCAGATCACTTGAATGCTTACCAGGGAATTCTGAATCAGTTGGCTGGGATGAATATCAAGTTTGAAGATGAAGTACAGGGGTTATGGCTTCTAGGCACATTACCGGACTCGTGGGAGACGTTTAGAACGTCGGTATCTAACTCAGCTCCAAATGGTGTCATTACTATGGATTTGGCTAAGAGCAGTGTTTTGAATGAAGAAATGAGAAGAAAGTCACAGGGTCCGTCACAGTCAGAGGTCTTAGTCACAGAAAAGAGGGGGAGGAGTAAGAGTAGAGGTCTGAAGAATAGAGACAGAAGCAAAAGCAGGTCCAACAGGTTTGCCAATGTTGAGTGTTATCACTGTGGTCAAAAGGGGCATATAAAGAAGTATTGTCGACAACTCAAAAGAGACAACAAAAATGATAAAGGGAAGGAAAAGAAAACTGATGATAGCAATGATGTTGATAGAGTTTCTGCCGTCACAGATGATTTCCTTGTTGTGTATGATGATGATGTTGTCAACCTTGCATGCCATGAGACTAGTTGGGTGATTGATAGTGGTGCCTCCATTCATGCTACATCACGCCGGGACTTCTTTACATCTTATACATCCGGAGACTTTAGGGATGTTAAGATGGGTAACAATGGCTTAGCTAAAGCCGTAGGCATGGGAGATGTGTGTTTGGAGACAAACAATGGTACGATGTTGCTTTTGAAAAATGTTAAACATATCCCTGATATTCGCTTGAATTTAATTTCAGCAGGTAAGCTTGATGATGAGGGGTTTTGCAACACCTTTAGTGATGGTCATTGGAAGCTCACTAAAGGTTCTATGATTGTAGCTAGGGGCAAGAAGTGCTCCTCATTGTACTTTATGCAGGCAAAAGTTTCTGATTGTATTATCAATACAACAGAGAATGAAAGTACAACAGAGCTATGGCATAGAAGACTGGGTCACATGAGTGAGAAGGGTTTGATGGTTTTGGCCAAGAAGAATCTTCTTTCTGGAATGAAGAATGCTCCATTGAAGAAGTGTGCTCATTGCTTAGCAGGGAAGCAAAACAGGGTTGCCTTTAAAACGTCTCCTTCTTCAAGAAAGCTAGGTATACTTGATTTAGTATATTCTGATGTTTGTGGTCCTATGAAATTAAAAACACTTGGTGGTGCTATCTATTTTGTGACTTTTATAGATGATCATTCAAGGAAGTTATGGGTCTATACCTTGAAGACAAAAGACCAAGTGTTAGATGTGTTCAAACAGTTTCAGGCCTCAGTTGAGAGACAGACTGGGAAGAAGTTAAAGTGTATTCGAACTGATAATGGGGGTGAGAATTGTGGTCATTTTGATGAATACTGTAAACAGCTGGGTATTAGGCATCAAAAGACACCTCCGAAGACTCCTCAATTGAATGGGCTAGCTGAGAGGATGAACAGGACACTAGTTGAAAGGGTGAGATGCTTGCTTTCACAAGCACAGTTGCCAGGATCCTTTTGGGGTGAGGCTTTGAGTACCGTTGTACATGTGTTAAATCTCACACCATGTGTTCCTTTGAATTTTGATGTTCCAGATAGAGTTTGGTCGGGAAAGGATGTTTCCTATAGTCACTTGCGTGTCTTTGGATGCAAGGCTTTTGTGCATATTCCCAAAGATGAGAGGTCTAAGCTTGATGTCAAGACAAGACAGTGTGTATTTATTAGCTATGGCCAAGATGAGTTCGGCTACAGGTTTTATGATCCGGTGCAGAAAAAGCTTGTTAGAAGCCGAGATGTTGTGTTTATGGAAGACCAAACCATACATGATATTGAGAAGACAGATAAAACAGTTTCTCAATATCATGAGGATTTGATTGACTTGGATCCAGTTCCTCTGACACATGTGCCAGTACAAGTTAGAGATGAAGTTCAGGATGGCCATGATGGTACAGTTGATGCTGATACTCATACACAGGTTGAGATTGATGATGATATTCATGAGCAGTCACCAGTACCAGAAGTTCCACCAGATGTTCCACTCAGGAGGTCTACCAGAGACCGCCAGCCTTCCACACGGTATTCTGTTGATGAGTATGTGTTACTGACTGACGGGGGAGAGCCCGAATGTTATGCAGAAGCCATGGAAGATGAACACAAGAAGGAGTGGGTTGATGCCATGCAAGATGAGATGAAGTCACTGTATGAAAATCATACATTTGAGTTGGTAAAGATGCCTAAAGGCAAAAGAGCTTTGAAGAACAAGTGGGTATACAGAGTGAAGCAAGAACAACATAGCACACAACCATGATACAAAGCTAGATTGGTCGTCAAGGGATTCAGTCAGAAGAAAGGTATTGATTTTGATGAGATTTTTTCTCCAGTTGTTAAAATGTCATCTATTCGTGTGGTTTTGGGTCTAGCAGCTAGTCTTGATTTGGAGATTGAGCAGATGGATGTGAAGACTGCTTTTCTCCACGGTGACTTAGACAAGGAAATTTATATGGAGCAGCCAGAGGGTTTCATGGTAAAAGGAAAAGAGGATTATGTGTGCAAGCTGAGGAAAAGCCTTTATGGTTTGAAGCAAGCACCAAGACAATGGTATAAGAAGTTTGAGTCAGTTATGGGGGAGCAAGACTACCGGAAAACAACTTCTGATCATTGTGTTTTTGTGCAGAAATTCTCTGATGATGATTTTATTATACTATTGCTTTATGTCGATGACATGTTGATTATTAGCAGAAATTCTTCAAGGATTGACAGGTTGAAGACGCAGTTGAATAAAGCTTTTGCTATGAAGGATTTAGGGCCAGCAAAACAAATTCTTGGCATAAGAATTCATCGTGAGAGGAATGCCAAGAAGTTATATCTGTCACAGGAGAAGTATATTGAAAAGGTACTTCAGAGGTTCAACATGGATAAAGCTAAAGCGGTTAGCTCTCCTCTTGCTACCCACTTTAAGCTAAACATCGAGCAGTGTCCCTTTACAAATGTAGAGAAGGAAGATATGGAAAGGGTTCCATATGCTTCAGCGGTGGGAAGTTTGATGTATGCAATGGTATGTACAAGGCCAGACATAGCCTATGCTGTTGGTGTTGTTAGCCGGTTCTTGTCCAATCCTGGAAGAGAACATTGGAATGCAGTAAAGTGGATTATGAGATATCTACGAGGTACTTCCAGTTTGAGACTTGGTTTTGGCAATGAGAAGCCATTGCTAGTTGGCTATACAGATGCAGATATGGCAGGAGATGTGGACACTCGTAAGTCTACTTCTGGTTTCTTGATTACTTTTGCAGGGGGAGCTGTAGCTTGGCAATCAAGACTACAGAAATGTGTTGCACTTTCTACAACTGAAGCGGAATTCATTGCAGCAACCGAAGCTTGTAAAGAGTTGTTGTGGATGAAGAGGTTTCTACAAGAGCTCGGTTTCAAGCAACGGAGATATATAATATTTTGCGATAGTCAAAGCGCAATTCACCTTGGTAAGAATTCTTCTTTTCATGCAAGATCAAAGCACATTGATGTGAGGTATCATTGGATAAGAGATGCTATTAATGACAAGTTGTTTGAACTTGAGAAAATCCATACCGATCATAATGGCTCTGATATGTTGACAAAGTCACTACCAAGGGAGAAGCTTGAAGTATGTTGTTCGATCGCCGGGATGGTGAATCCCTCCACATAGTCAGAAAGGGGGAGATTTGTTGGGTTGGGTTTCCTCCAAATGTGGAGATGGCCCAAAGAAAGTTTATCATGTATTCATGGTAAAGCCCACATAATATATGTGGATGGCCCAAGGACTTTTATGTCATTTTACATGGTGTATAAAAGGGTTAAAACCCTAGCTGAAAACAGAAGAGAAAACACAAGAGAAGAGACAAGAGGAGAGTCATCGGTGTGTGCAAAGAGTGAGAAGAAGAGAGAAAAAGAAAAGAGTGCAGAAAGAGTCTACTGTCCAGAGTTCTTCAGAGAGCTGATCGGAGATCTAAACGTGGTCGGATCAAGCTCGAATTTTTCAGGCGTGTTCTCAACACACTGATATACATTCTGGACGGTGGAATTATCAATCGGAGTTCCTTGTTGTGACTTTTACGGTTCCGAACAGAGCTGGACAGAAAACAGGGGAGGTACTGCACAGGTTTTGTAAAAGAGAGATATCTCTTTCATCTATTGTCCGTTAGAGCTGAAATTTGGACAGAACCTTCTTCACTCGTGGATCTACGATTTGACGGTTGGATCGTTGATCGAAAATTGCCGCAGAGAGATACACACCCAGAACAGAGGATTCGAGTTTGTGAAATCCTATCTCTCTTGTTTTACTTGCTAATATTGCATGTGTTGCCAAGATTAGTTAATCTTGAGATTTGCTGTGTTATATGCCTCTAGTTTAACTAGAGAGAACTGTGTATTCCCATTATATTTTGATAGTGGAGATTTCAGAGGACCCGTGGTTTTTACTCCTCAATTTAAGGAGGTTTTCCACGTAAATTCTTGGTGTTCTTGTGTTTGTGATTGAGCTTGTGGTTGTGTTGTTTACTGCTCTATTTAATTGCTTCCTATTAGGTTCACACAAGAGAAGGATATATTGTTTGTTATTGTTAGTGGTGCGTTTTATCCCATCATAAGGATCAAATATATTCAAGTAAGTTGTTATTTTAATTTGCTTCCTTTTTTTATTTTATTTGTTTGATCTGAAAGCTCTTTGCTAGTATTCTTTTTTTTTTTTTTTTGTTATCTCCAGACTTTTGGATTCTTCCCTGTTCTGTCTCCAGTGTGCTAAGTAACCACCTGCTGCTCCCTCTAGTTGCTTTATTTGTGTTGTCTGTTTTATTTGCATAATGTGTTTTGATAGTTTGATCTGTTAGATCCCTATATGGCTAGTTTCTCATTTTGCTAATGTTGTTTTACTTTTTCATAATCTTTGTTTTTATCTCCAAAACGCAAAAAGAGAAAATGGCCGATCCTTTTATTTCTGTTGCTAGTGAAGAAGCTGTCCGACCTTTGCTTGATTCCATATCAACTCAACTCGGTTACATATGCAACTACAAGACCAACTTTGAGAATCTGGAGAGACAACATCAGAAGCTGAAGTTGAAAACAAATTTGAAATAATTTAAAAACAAAACAAAATAGATGATATTTTTGTACTTCGGGGTTGAAGTTGAAAACAATATAAAAAAATATCGGTGGTAAATAAAATAGAAAAAAACAATTTTTTTTTAGCTATTGGCAGCTTCTTCCTCTGAGTATAAATTATTTATGTGTTTGAAACTACACTAAGACTATCTTCAATGGGTCTCAATTTTATCCATCCATTTCAGTCTGATAGTTCTCCAAAATGGATGTTTCATTTTGAATATCTTATTTGGATCTCTAAATTTAGAGATCCAAATCTCAATATCTATTTCACTATTTATATTAAATTATCTCCCCTATTTACTTTTCAAAATTTTAACTAAATTCAATTAATTTAATATAATTTTTTATTCATAGATATATTTACTATAAAAATTATACCATTATAAATATTTTATTGAAATCTTTCAACCGGGTATAATATTGATTATATTTTAATTATTATTTTTTAATAATGAATTAATAAGTATTTTAATTCAAAATAAATGTTTTCAAATCATCAATTTTTATATGTAATTATCATATATCATAATTAATTAACTCTAAATAATTCATTAAAACAAAACATTAATATTAACATCTCCAATATTGTAAATATTACTCGGTAAATAATATTAAGTGTAAAATTTATATATGTTAAAAAATTATTTCAAAATCATTACAGGTAAAAATAGTTAGATGTTGATAATTATAAAACTTTCAAAAAAAAATTTGATATAATAAAAATGAGTGAATTATTATCTACAATAATAAGGAGAAAACAATGTTAGTAAAGAGAGTTTGAAAACTATTAATATTTTATTATTTGAAGATTGTAAAATGAAAAAAGATTGTAGTGATAAATTTATTCTATCTCCAAAATGTAGAAAATTTTAGATAACCATTAGGGATAACCTTATAAGTTTAACTAAGAATAAATAAATAAAAAGTTTGTTGCAAAGTGGATCAATAACTTATTATGAGAACAGTGATGATTGTCGAAGTCGGTGTGGGTGAAAAAAAAGCACGAGAAGGCTTTGAGATTTGAGAATTAGGAATCTAAAAAAGCAGTCAGGTCCAAAAGCAGTACCTGACTGCCAGCCAAGCAACTTTTTTATGTTGTCCAACAAACTTGCCAATTATTTAGAAGAAATAATACCATTAAAATCATAACATTTCCATTCAGTAATGATTCCCCCTAAATTCTTCAAAAATTTATATTATATTATATATACATTTTTTTCGACACTAAACCTCCTAAACTCTCACAAATTGACAGAAGTTGATTGTAGATGCCCCCCTATGAGGGGACAATAAACTTAAGTGTTTACCAATAAACGAAAGTTTAAGGGGTTTAGTGTCGAAAAAAAATATATAGGGCATAATGCAAATTTTTGAAGAGTTTAAAGGCATCAGTGCCATTAACCTAAGGATAATTTCAACATTTAAGTACAATTGGTTTTCTCTGTTCAATTGAAGCTTGTTAAACGATCAAATATCCAAGTAAGTTGAAATGGCTTCTTCTCTTATTTCATTTGTTTGATATAGAAGCTCTTTGCTAATATTCTTTTTTAGATTTTCAATCTTAATTTATTTTTACTATATTTTCTTCTGTGTGTATCAACAAATTCATGATTGTTTAAGGATCAACTATCCAAGTAAGTCGTTATTTTTGTTCAATCCAAAAACTCTGTTCACCCTTGTTCTTTTAGTTTGATCTGCTCCCTTAGTTGCTCTTCTTGGGTTCTTCCTTGTTCTATCTCAAAAGCTCAAGCGTGCTTCGATTAAAATCATGTTCCGATCAAATAATCAAGTAAGTTTCTATTCTGGATTTACGTTCAATCAAGTAACTCTTTCCTATTATTTTTTTTAAAGACTAAAATACACATGTAACTGTTAACTTAGACTAATGGTCTTGGTCAAGAAACAGAGAGATCTATTTGATGTATTTTTGAAAATTAAGGGATTAAGGGTCTTAACAAAGTAAACATATTTAAAAAATTGATCTTTCATCCAAATTTAGGGACTAAATTGATAAATACATGATAAATAAATAAAAAGTTTGTTGCAACTTGCAAGTGGATCCATAACTAATTACGAGAACATCGGTGATTCTTGAAGGGATAATGGTAGACATCCAACCCTTTTATCCAACTTTTATATCCAACTTGATATGTGAGCTATTAGATGCTTTGATAAATACATACAGCCAAATCAAGATATTTAAATCCATTGACTCACAGATCAAGTTGGATGTAAAAGTTATATAAAAGGGTTGGATATCACCCGGATCTTTCATGAAGTTGATGGGTGTGAAAAAACACGAGGATACTTTAAAAATTATGGTCAAAAAGCAGTACCTGAGTGACAGCCAAGCACCTTTTTCATGTTGTTCCACAAACTTGCCAATTTTTTCAAAGAAATAATACCACAAAAATCATAACCTTTCCTTAAATATAATTTCAATATATCAGTACTGTTGGTTTTCTCTGTTATTAGTGTGTCTCCGGCAATTGAAGCTTGTTAAACGATCAAATATCCAAGTAAGTAGTCATTGGCTTCCTTCCCTTATTGCATTTCTTTGATCTCAGAAGCTCGTTGCTAATATATATATTGTGGAATTCATGTTTGTTTAAGGATCAAATATCCAAGTAAGTTGCTATTTTCGTTCAATCAAGAAACTCTGTTCACTCCTGTTCTGTTAGTTTGATCTGCTCCCTGTAGTTGCTCTTATCGGGTTCTTCCCTGTTCTGTCTCCAGTGTCCTTTTCACGATCAAATAACCAAGTAAGTAAATTGCTATTTTCTCTTCTTTACGTTCAATCAATAATTCCTTGCTTTTATTCTTTTTTATTTTCGATTTTCACAGTTATTCTGTTAGTATGATATGTTGCTTCCTTGTAGTTGCCGGTTTTATTTGCATAATGTGTTTAGATAGTTTGATCTGCTAGATTCCTCTATATAGTTGCTCATTATGCTGATCGATGTTGTTTTACTTTTCATAATCTTGTTTTTATCTTCAAAACACAAAAAGAGAAAATGGCCGACGCTGTTATTTCTGTTGCTACTGAAGAAGCTGTCCGACCTTTGCTTGATTCCATATCAACTCAACTCGGTTACATCCGGAACTACAAGACCAACTTTGAGAATCTGGAGAGACAACATCAGAAGCTGAAGGATACACTGGTCCAAGTGCAGCATTCCGTTGAAGAAGCGAAAAATACAGGGGAAGAGATCGAGCGGAAAGTAGTGAAATGGTTGAATAGTGCGGAAAAGATCATTGCGGAGGTGACGGAGATTATTGATGATAATAACGGAGCAAACATGCGATGTTTCAAGAGTCTTTGTCCTGATTTAAAGGAGCGCTATCAACATAGCAAGAGAGCAGTCGTCAAGGCAATGGAAGTTTCTGAACTTGAGAAAGATGGGAAATTATTAGGTAAAGTTTCCTACCGTACTCCTCCAAAGGAGACCTGGCATCCGTCTAGCAAGCTTTACGAGGACATTGAATCAAGAAGGTCCACTGTGGAGAATATATTAAATGCATTGCGTAATCCTGATATCAACATGGTTGGGGTGCACGGCATGGGCGGAATCGGAAAAACAACGCTGGCTAAGGAAGTTGGGAAACAAGCCGAGGAACAAAGGCTATTTGATGCTCTAGTTTTTGTGGAAATATCTGAGAAACCTGACATAATGAAGATTCAAGACGCAATTGCAGATAAGTTGGATTTGCAATTCCGCGAGAACAGTGAATCTGGGAGAGCAAGGGCACTATGCCAACGATGTAAGAAAGAGAGCAGGCTTCTAATAATTTTGGATAATATTTGGAAGGGTCTCGATTTGGAGATAGTGGGAATTCCTTTCGCAAATGATCATCCAGGATGTAAGTTATTGTTGACCGCAAGAAGTATTGATGTATTGTCAAACGACATGAATTCTCTAAAGAATTTCTCTGTCCACCGTTTGGATGATAAAGAAGCTCAGGACCTGTTTATGAAGGTGGCAGGTGCTTGTATTGAGCAACGTGGTTTGCAATCTTTAGCCCTCGATGTGGCTAAAGAATGTGGAGGTTTGCCTATTGCCATTGTTACAATAGCAAAGGCATTAAAAAATAAAGAAAAATATGAATGGAAAAGTGCACTGCATGAACTACAACACCCTTCGGTCGAAAGCTTGGAGGAATCTGTGGCCATAGAAGCGTATTCATGTATAAAATTGAGTTACGATTACTTAAAATCTGAGGAACTCAAGTCAACATTTTTGCTTTGTAGTACAATGATATTTATCTCTAATGCTTCCGTTGAAAGGTTGTTGAGATATGCAATGGGTTTGTGTTTATTCAATACAATCAATACAATAGAAGCAGCCTGAGATAGAGTAAATACATTGATTCAAAAGCTCAAGAAATCTTGTTTGTTGCTTGACACTCCAGAGGGTGAAATTTTTTTTATGCATGATGTGGTTCGCGACATTGGTAGATTAATTGCCCGGCGAGATCAACATATGTTTACCATGAAAGAAAACCTTGTCATACAAGATTTGGCAGAAGAAAATACATTGAAAAATTGCACTTATATCTTCTTACACGATATTGCCGAGCTTCCCGAGGAGTTGGATTGTCCACAACTGAAATTTTTGTACATGAAAGCCAAGACTCGATTCTCTAAGATCCATGATAATTTTTTCAAAGGGATGCCGAATCTTGGAGTTGTACATTTGATAGAAATGGTTTTATCGCCAATGCCAGTATCATTTCATTTCTTGAAAAAGCTTCAAACATTGTATTTGGATCGGTGTCACTTGGGAGATACAGTTGATATTGGAAAAATGAAGAATCTTAAGATTTTTGTCCTCAGTTCTGATATCAAGAAGTTGCCCGAACAAATAGGTGAATTGACTAGACTAAAGGTGTTAGATTTGGGCCAATGTTATGGTTTACAGGTTATTCCACAAAATACCATATCAAGGCTAACTCAATTAGAAGAATTGTATATGGCTGATGGGTTTCAAAGAAGTAATGGTAGCCTTGGGGAGTTAGAGCATTTGTCTCAATTGACAGCTTTACAAATATATATCCCAGATGCTAAATTTGTACCAAAAGGATTGGCCTTCCAAAAGCTCCAAAGGTTCAGAATATACATAGGAGTAGACGCATGGACACTCCGCTATAGATTAAAAGGGACTTCAAGAATATTGGCACTCAAATACGACGATGCCAACATTAGCGTGGAAGATGGAATTATCAAGCAACTGAAGGAAATTGAAGAGTTGCAATTAATTGGAAAGCAGGGTGTCAAGAACGTCCTTTATGAATTAAACAGAGATGGTTTTCCAAAGTTGAAGCATTTTCGTGTTGAAAGAAACCCGGAGCTTGTATATATTGTGGACTTTCCAAAACAATCGGAACCCTGTGTTGCTTTTCCCCACCTACAGACATTGCACCTTGCAGAATTGAGTAGCTTGGAGAAGATATGTCACGGCCAAGTCACCCTCACCCCCAACTCTTTCTGTCAATTAAGAACCTTGGATGTATTTATTCAATTTACCAAAGCTGAGAAGTTTGAGCTATGAAGAGGAAGTGGGTTCCACATCTGATGAAGAAAGGCGGATGAAAGACACTCTCATGCCACTTTTTGACGGAAAGGTATGTAATGTATAATTGCATAATTCTAATTTTTCATTTATGGACTTCAAATTCACATTTCACACCAATTTATCATTTATTAGTTTTTTATGATTTATTAGATTTTTCGTCTAATTTAACCATTTATCATTTATTAGATTCTCTCTCTCTCTCTCTCTCTCTCTCTCTCTCTCTCTCTGTTTCTATAATTGGGGATTTTAGTTTTTCTTAAAAGCTGTGAACTCTGTTTTATAAGTTTGTAGCCTCTGTTTTACAGCAATACAAGAAGAGCTTTATTTGAGATTACTTCTTTAATCAACAACTTCTTGCTATCAACTTTGTTTGCAGGTTAAATTCCTCAACTTGAAGACCATTTCTCTTTTTAAAATCAATTTCAAATATGTATTTTCGTCTTCCACTCTTGGAAGCTTTGTGCAGCTGCAACACCTATACATAGGCGACTGCAGAGTATTGGAAGAGATCATAAGAATTGATGACTTGAAAAATAATGTTGAACTTCCATCCTTGAAAACATTGCAGATAAAGGAATGCCCTGCAATGAAGTCATTCATTTTCAGTGATAAGGTATTAAAATTCTCTCTGTTTAATTTATTTTTGTATACATGAGACTTTCCAATTAATGATTTCAAGTAGAATTGAAAAGAATTTCAGTATCTAACTGCAAAGTATATACTGCAGGTTACATTCCCTAACCTAGAGGAAATCGAAATTTCAGACATGGATAATTTGGAAATGATATGGCAAAACCAATTTGAGGATTCACTAAACCTTCAATGCTATCCAAAGTTGTCAAAAATGAAAGTCACTAATTGTCAAAGTTTGAAAAATCTATTTCCAGCTTCTATTGCCATGAATCTTTCACAGCTTAAACAACTTTATGTGAAAAATTGTGGAATAAATGCATTCATCTTTGGTGATAAGGTATGTATATTACATAAATCTTCTCTCTGTTTATTTTCCCTTCTATATTCATGATATTTTCAAATAGAGTTGAAAAGAATTTCAGTATCTCATTAATTACATTCCCTAGCCTAGAGGAAATCGAAATTTCGGACATGGATAACTTGGAAATGATATGTCAAACCCAATTTGAGGATTCACTAAACCTTCAATGCTATCCAAAGTTGTCAAAAATGACAGTCACTAATTGTCAAAGTTTGAAAAATCTATTTCCAGCTTCTATTGCCATGAATCTTTCACAGCTTAAACAACTTTATGTGAAAAGTTGTGGAATAAATGCATTCATCTTTGGTGATAAGGTATGTATATTACATAAATCTTCTCTCCCTTTATTTTCCCTTTTATATTCATGATATTTTCAAATAGAATTGAAAAGGATTTTAGTATCTCATTAACAAAGTATATTACAGGTTACATTCCCTAGCCTAGAGGAAATCGAAATTTCGGACATGGATAACTTGGAAACGATATGGCAAACCCAATTTGAGGATTCACTAAACCTTCAATGCTATCCAAAGTTATCAAAAATGACAGTCACTAATTGTCAGAGTTTGAAAAATCTATTTCCAGCTTCTATTGCCATGAATCTTTCACAGCTTAAACAACTTTATGTGAAAAATTGTGGAATAAATGCATTCATCTTTGGTGATAAGGTATATATATTACATAAATCTTCTCTCCGTTTATTTTCCCTTTTATATTTATGATATTTTCAAATAGAATTGAAAAGGATTTCAGTATCTCATTGACAAAGTATATTACAGGTTACATTCCCTAGCCTAGAGGAAATCGAAATTTCGGATATGGGTAACTTGGAAACGATATGGCAAACCCAATTTGAGGATTCACAAAATGTTCAAAATTGTCAAAAGTTGTGCAAACTGTCGTTAACAAATTGTCATAGTCTAAAAAATCTATTTCCAGCTTCTGTTGTTGGAAATCTTTTGCAGCTTAAAGATATTTATGTGAAAGAATGTGGAATAAAGGAGATCGTTGCAAAGGAAAAAGGAGCAGAAGAGGCATGTGATAGGAGGTTTGTGTTTCCGGAGCTAACCTCTTTGAGGTTGGAAAACCTACTAGAGCTTAAATGTTTCTATCCCGGTATACATACCACAAAGTGGCCCATGTTGAAAATGTTGAATGTTACTGGTTGTGACAAGATTGATGCTTTAGAATTATTTATCATTCAAGAAGTTATTTCGGAGGATCAATTGGATATCGTAGCACAAGAAAAGGTATGAAACTTGTTATATTTCTTTTTAAATTGTTGAACTTTCTGCCTAAATATTTGATGCATAAATAAACTCTATGAATGCCAAATAAGCAGTATGATGAGAAAAATAAATGTTAACACAACTATATGTATTACATAAATGGGACAAATTAATACAATTGCAAAATATATATATTGCATTATAAACATATCATAATATATGTGATATCAGACATCTCTGTATCTTTTTTAAACTTGATTTTGAATTAATACAATCGCACTAGACATTTATGTAGGCATAGAGCACTAAAATTTATTAGGTTTGCCTACCTAGCTAACTCTTTTTCATCTTCATTTGATTGATGGTCAGGTCTTACCCAACTTGGAAGAATTGAGATTAGATGGAAGAAAGATCAAAATGGTTTGGCAAAGACCGTTTCCAGAAATCCTCTTTCCCAAACTTAAATTTCTTGAAATTCAGAACGATGAATCAACAGTTTTGTCACCTAATAGCCTTCCGAGATCTCACAATCTAGAAAGGCTATCACTAGAAAATAGTTCATATAAATGGATATTTTCATGTGAAGAGGTAGAAGAATATCCACAAATAAAAAGTTTATATGTTACTGGACTTGGAAATCTCAAGCAGATTTGGAAACAAGACTCCAAAGTGGACACAATTCTTCAAAATCTTGAAAATCTAGTTGTAAACTCGTGTGGCAGTTTGGTTACTCTGTTACCACCTTCAGCATCTTTCCAAAATCTAACAGTTTTAAGTGTACGAGGCTGCAGATTAATAAACTTGATATCATCCTCGACAGCTAAAAGTTTGATGCAACTCAAAGAAATGGTGATCACAGATTGCAAAATGATGACAGAAGTAGTAACAGGTGACGGAGATGGAACAGAAGACGAGATTAATTTCCATAACTTGAAGAGTTTGTATTTGGTATGTTTATCAGGACTAAGAAGGTTCTGCTCTGGAAATTACAACTTCAATTTCCCATCTTTAGAAATTTTAAGTGTTTTCTACTGTCCCGAGATGAGGATTTTCTCTTCTATAGCGGCCAACACACCGATGTTACGAGAAATAAGGCTGGACGGGGAATGCTATTATTGCGATGGTGATGTTAACAAAACCATGGAACGGATACATTAGAAAAAAGGTATGTATTGATTGCCTAACTTTACTTTCCTCTCTCCCTTCCCTCATTTTTGTTATTATTCCCTTTCATGCTTCTCTAGTAAACTTTAGCTGGCAAATGGGAATCATTATGGTCAGAAGAGATGGAGTATATTTCAAGCCTTTGATAAAAATTTAAAATTATTCCTTTTTATATTTAACATGCAAATTATTTATTTAAAATTTATTCTTTTCACATTTTCATATGTAAATGTATTGATTATAATTTTTATCTAATTTTTCTATCATGAAAACAATAATATTATTTTTATAACACTGTTGATGTTAAACAGGATTTAATAAATTTGAATCTTGAAAAACTCCTTTCTACATAAGCTTTGGTAACAATCAATACAATTATGTAAGCAATAATATGCATTTGGAAAAGAATAGCTCCGTTTATATAATTAAGTAATTCAAGTGGAGTGACGGGTGAAAAAAAATCTAAATTTCATTTAAAAAAATTATTAAAATGTTACTAAATTTACATGTTACAAGATGTCCCAAGATGAAGTTTTTCTCTTCAGGAATCTCAAGCACACCAATGCTACAGAAAATAAAGTGTGGCTCGAGTAAGTATAATTTGGAAGGAGACCTTAATACAACCATACAACGGATACATGAAGAATTGGTAGGTATTCATTAACAAAGTTTTATTCACGCTGGTAATTAAACTGTAGCACCAGCAATCTGGCTCAGGAATAGTTAAAGTCCTGGGCAGAAATTTAAAATTAAGCACAGAAGATATTTGGTGAGGATTCCTTACTCCATAACATAAAAAATAGTCTTTCTTGGACTTTTTGTCTGAGTTATGAATGTTTATATTTGTTAGTCCATGCTCTCTTATCAACAGATATAAGATATATTGTTGTGTTCCTAATTAATTTTCACCTAAGGAAAATTATTTGTTACTCCATTATCTCATATCCACGGATTTATTTTTTAATACTCTTTACAAAACATATAATCTATGTTCTTAAACAACTTAAATGTAGTGATAATCTTAAAATTTCTTATAAATTATATTTTAGCAATATCTTCATGATACTCTTCTTATATTGATGCACCATGATGTTACATGGTATAATGAATCTTTTGTCTTTTCGAGCAATAAATTGATAATACAATATGTGATGATTAAGTATCGAAATATAAAGATTATTTGTGAAAGTTCAAACACAAAAAATATAATATTATTAATAAACATTTTTATATTTTATCTTCGATATGTTGCGTTTTGTTACGGAATGTTGAGAGGTCTACGAAAGATTGTGCTGGTCCTTCCACGCAACATTTGGATTAAGAAAATTTTCAAATACCTTGTGAGATGTTGTAGTCAATTTTGAAAGGTACTCTGTCTCTGTCTAAATCATCGATATAATATATAGTTTTTCTTTGAAAATGAAATTTGTTGCATGTAAAATACTATTACAGCACTAATGTTTTCTTAATTTGACCAGAAGGTTTGCAATACTCTAAATTCCATTACTGGAGTGCCCCAAAGATGCCATAAAAAAAATTGCATTCAAACTTGTAGCTGCTATTCTCCCATATTTAATTTATTTTTGTTTTAATTTTTGGTGATTAATGTTTTTAGATTGGATTCAATTAATATCCTTCTCTTAACTGCAGGTTCGAAATGAGTATGGAGATATTGAAAGAGTTTGTGAAGAAAGAGGAAGTAATATGCATGCTGGTTGCTAGCAGAATGGTTGTAGAATTGATCGAAGTAGTTTGTTCGACATTGGGGTAAATGTTTCCTATTTTGAAGTCGGCTTTGGAAGGGTCTTCTGTTTAAATATTTTGCTTTATTTTGATTGACATTGAATCATTGATAATACAGTCTGTTGCTTGTAAACTAGTCATACAACACTTCATGTTTCCTTGATTTGATCCATTGGTGAAAGGGTTCTTTTTTCCATTGTATTTTAATCTGTTGCAGTAACAAAAGGACAATTTGAGTATAGCTTGCAAATTTGTGGATTTTGCATCTTTCACGGCGTGCATTGTTGCATGGGCTCATTGATTTGCATTTCGTAATAGACTTAATTTCATTGATTTTCAACTTGAAATTAATTTTGACTTATGCTGTGACTTCAATATTCATTTATGTATTTGCTTCAGTAATATAATGGATGGGAAGCACACATGATTTAGCACTGTTACACGTTATTGAAATCACAAATTTTTTTAAAAAAAATACTATTTATTTATATTAATATTGTTATTCTGTTCATTATTTGGGATGATACAATTAATTAACAGTAGATGATTTTTTATATTATCCATTATTGTCAATGGAATATGTTAGTATTTATGAAATTAGTTTCTGAATATATATATATGAACAACGTATTACTCTTCATTTTTTTATGCATTTTTTTTTTCACGGAAACAAGACTATACTTGTTGTCGAGAACTTAGTAGTTGATGTAGGACAATTGGCTTTAGACTTTGAAGAAGAGATGGATAAGAAATTGTCCAAAAGGGGTGTTTCAAAGAAACGGGCATAACTTTTCTCTCGGTTGTCAGATTTCCTATTATAATATGTTTTCGGAAAGGGTTTTCAGAGCTCCAATGCGGGACAACCTGGGCTCGCCTGGTTGACGTCATTTACTCCCTCAACGGAGCTGTTTAAGTTAGGTTATCGGGAATCCGAAGATTTTCGTGTTTTTATTTGTTTTCTGTTTTTTTTTATTTAGATGAGGATATTTTAGTCTTTTCTGTTTTTAGGGTTTTCTGAGCCTATTTAAGGCTTTTGCTTTCAGTTTCGAGGCATTCAATAAATTTTATAATTTGGTTTCAGTTCTTTTTTCTGGTGGATTCCAGTTTATGTTCTGTTAGGGTTAAGCTTGTGATCCTAGAACTTCCGTTCTGCGTCAATTGGTATCAGAGCAGAGGGATTTGCCTTGTGCGATGGCCAACAACTAAGCCGGAAGAGTTAACCCTGACGACGCTGGTCGAAGGGATACCGGTTTATGGGCAGCGATTGACGAACAACGACAATCGATGGCAAGGTTGGAGACCATGATGCAGCAACTGATGGCGCAGCAGCCTAATCCCAACGCCGATGCCCCTGCCAACAGAGAAGGAGTCGAGGGAGTTGCCCTTGGCCGTCCTGGAGGTAGACGACCGCCTAGAGCGGAGAGACACAAGCAATTCAAAGAATGGAGCGATAACGATTTTGAAGAGGATTTCGTGGGTTACCAAGGAGATCATCGATTGAACCCAAATCAACCTGGTTATCGGATCCGTGCAGACATACCATTGTTCCATGGAAAGTTACAGATTGAAGAGTTCTTGGACTGGATTTCAGAGGTTGAGAGATTCTTCGAGTTTGCTGAGGTAACAGAAAAACGTCAAGTCAAATTGGTAGCGTACAAGTTGAGAAACGGGGCTGCTGTTTGGTGGGAGAAATTACAGATGGATAGACGGCGACAAGGCAAAGTTCCTATACGATCCTGGAGGCGAATGAAACAACTTATGATGAGCAGGTTTTTACCTCCTGACTATGAACAATTTATTTTTCAGAGTTATCAGAATTGTATTCAGGGCAACAAAACCGTTGCGGATTATACTGAGGAGTGGTCCAGACTTTCAGTTCGTAACAACCTCAATGAGACAGAGGGACAGCATGTTTCGAGATATCTGGGGGGTTTAAAGTCGACCATTCGAGACAAAATTGGGTTGCAAGTTGTGTGGACAGTAGATGAGGCGCACAACATGGCCTTGAAAGCGGAGTTAATGGAAAAACCACCCAATCATTTTTCTCATTACAAGAAGGACATGGGTGAGTCATCCAACACAACCGCGAACATGAGTAGATTTTCACCAAGTGATGGACTGGGTCAGGCTAAAAATACTGCAGATCAAGCTCAAAGGGGTTTGGGTCAAAGTAACAATTTTGGCGGGTCACGACCAACTGCAGCAACAGCAATGGGTATAAAAGAAACCCTGCGAGGAGCGCTAAACCCATACAGTAGACCAGGCGGTATGAAGTGTTACAGGTGCGGCCAACCAGGCCACCGTTCGAATGAATGCCCAGCCCGAAAACTGGTGAATTTCGTAGATGCTGAAGAAGAAGAAGAACATAATTTTAAAGATGAGGGAAACATGGACGAGTTCTTGGAAGGTGCAGAAATTACGGAGGAACAAGGGGAGCCGGTAAACTGTGTGATTCAGCGAGTCATGTGTGCAACAAAATTGGAGGGTTTATCGCAACGAAACAGTATTTTCAAGACTTGTTGCAGTGTGCAAGGAAAGGTTTGTGATGTGATTATCGATAGCGGGAGTTGTGAGAATTTTGTGTCCAGAAAATTGGTAGAACATCTGAATCTGCGCACAGAGAAACATCCCAAGCCTTATGCGATTGGATGGATTCAAAAGGGACCCAAGGCGAACGTGACAGAGTTGTACAAAGTTCCAATTTCGATTGGGCAATACTACCGGGAAGATGTGGCATGTGATGTAGTCGACATGGATGCTGGTCACTTATTACTGGGACGTCCTTGGCAGTTTGATGTGGATATAACATACAGAGGACGTGACAATGTTTGTGTTTTCAATTGGGGTGGCAGGAGAATTGCGATGGTTCCGAAACGGAGTTCAGTAGGGAGTTCAACTAAAGCCACGGTAAATGAGCAGTCTTTTGTCACTTTAATCACGTCTGTAACTGATTTAGAAGCTGAGATTAAGGAGGCACAAGAGGTACATATTGTAGTGGTGCGGGCTTTAGTGACAGAAGGCAGGGAAGAACAAAGAATTGTAGTGCCCAAGAAGGTGCAGACCCTGCTTACTGAATTTAGTGATTTGGTGACAAAAGACTTACCGGATGACCTTCCACCGTTGAGAGATATTCAGCACCAGATTGATTTAGTTCCGGGAGCAAGCTTACCGAATTTACCACACTATCGGATGAGTCTCAAGGAGAATCAGATTTGACAAGAAAAAGTGGAGGAGTTAATGAAGAAGGGATTCATTCGAGAGAGCATGAGTCCATGCATTGTTCCCACATTACTTGTTCCGAAGAAAGATGGCAGTTGGAGGATGTGCGTAGATAGTCGCGCGATTAACAAGATAATTGTCAGGTATAGCTTTCCCATTCCGAGATTGGATGACATGCTAGATATGTTGGAGGGGTCGAAATTATTCTCCAAAATCGACCTGAGGAGCGGGTATCATCAGATTCGGGTCAAACCTAGGGATGAATGGAAGACCTGCCTAAGGGTTTTATGAGCCAAGCTTTTTCCCCCGGTGTGGTTTCCGCATGCACCTCTGTATATACTAGCCAGAATCTTATCTCCCTCAGCTTGACTGACACATCACTGTAGGGCCTTGAAAACCCCATTCGGTAAAGCCCACCACCTACTATCCTTTCAAAACTAAGGATGGACTGTATGAGTGGTTGGTGATGCCTTTCGGACTGTCCAACGCGCCGAGCACTTTCATGCGGCTTATGAACCAGGTATTGCGGCCTTTCATTGGAAAATATGTAGTCGTTTATTTCGACGATATATTGATTTACAGCCGAAATGAGGAAGACCACATGGAGCATCTGCGAGCTGTGTTAGAGGTATTGTTAAACAACAAATTGTTTATCAACTTTAAAAAATGCAGTTGGATGACAGCGCAGTTACTATTCCTTGGATATGTGGTCAGTTCGGACGGAATTTTGGTGGATGAAGAAAAGATTAGAGCCATTCGTGATTGGCCTACACCGAAGACAGTTGGAGAGGTGAGGAGTTTTCATGGGTTGGCGACGTTTTACCGTCGATTTGTGAAGGATTTTAGTAGTATTGTGGCCCCTATTACAAAGTGTCTGAAAAAGGGAAAGTTTCAGTGGAGTGAAGAAGCCGAAACGGCCTTCGCAGTCATCAAAGAAAAACTGTGCACCACTCATGTTCTTGCTCTACCCAGTTTTGAGAAGTTATTCGAAGTGGAATGTGATACTAGTGGAGTCGGGATTGGAGCAGTGTTGTCACAAGAGAAGAAACCAATGGCGTTTTTTAGTGAAAAGCTGAGTGATGCGCGGCGAAAATTGGGTACCTATGATCAGTAATTCTATGCAATTATTCGTGCTCTAAAGAATTGGGAGCATTATCTAATTCAGTGCGAGTTTATTCTTTACACTGATCATCAAGCTCTGAAGTACCTGAACAGCCAGAGAAGCTTAAGTAATATGCATGCTCGGTGGGCAACTTACTTGCAGAAGTTTCCGTTTGTTTTGAAGCACAAGTCTAGGATGTTAAATAAGGTGGCTGACGCGCTGAGTCGGCGTGCAAGCTTATTGGTGACTATGCAGCAAGAGATTATTGGGTTTGAGTTTCTGAAAGAATTGTATTCTGATGATGAGGACTTTGGAGAGATATGGGGAAAGTGTGTTCTGAAACAGACTAACGGGGAGTTTCATATGACCGAGGGCTATTTGTTCTGTGGCAATCAGTTATGCATCCCGCGGAGCTCTCTGAGAGAGAAACTGATTCGAGAGTTGCATGGTGGCGGTTTGGGTGGTCACTTGGGACGTGACAAAACTATTAGTGGGGTGTCCGAAAGTTATTACTGGCCGCAGTTGAAACGCAATGTCGGTAACTATGTTCGCAAGTGTTACGTCTGTCAAACTTCTAAAGGACAGGCTCAAAATACGGGACTGTACATGCCACTACCTGTTCCGAATGCCATATGGGAGGATTTAGCAATGGACTTCGTTTTGGGCCTTCCACGAACTCAGCGTGGGGTAGATTCCTGTGTTTGTTGTGGTTGACAGGTTCTCAAAAATGGGGCATTTTATACCTTGTCGGAAGACATCCGATGCATCACATGTGGCTCAGTTGTTCTTTCGGGAGGTGGATCGTTTACATGGTGTACCCCAGTCAATCACATCTGATAGGGACTCGAAGTTTCTTAGCCATTTTTAGGTGACATTGTGGAGACGGACGGATACCACTCTGAAGTTCAGTAGCACTGCGCATCCACAAACTGACAGACAGACAGAGAATCTAAACCGAACACTGGGGAATTCAATTCAGAGTATCTGTAGGGATAAGCCAAAACAGTGGAACGTGGCTCTAGCACAAGCTGAGTTTGCATATAACAATGATGTTCATACTGCTATTGGTAAGTCTCCATTCGCTTTAGTGTATCGACAATCTCCTAAGCACGGGTTGGATCTGGCAAAGCTTCCCAAGGTCACTGGTATGAGTGTTGCTGCTGAGACTATGGCTGAACAGGTTCGTGATGTTCAGGCTGAAGTGAAGGCGCGGTTAGAGGAGAAGAATGCAAAGTATAAGGCTGCAGCAGATGTTAAAAGGCGTGAGAAATTGTTTGCTGAGGGAGACCAGGTTATGGTGTTTTTGCGTAAGGAGAGGTTCTCAGTTGGTACCTATAATAAGTTGAAGCCAAGGAAGTATGGACCGTACAAGGTGGTCAAGAAGATCAACAACAATGCCTATGTAATCGACTTGCCTACTGATATGAACATTTCCCGAACTTTCAACGTAGCTGACCTTTATGAGTTTTGTGATGATGTTCTGCTCTATCCAGATTATAACTCGAGGTCGAGTTCTTCACAGGTGGGAGAGACTGATGTAGGACAATTGGTTTTGGACTTTGAAGAAGAGATGGATAGGAAATTGTCCAAAAGAGGTGTTTCAAAGAAAAGGGCATAACTTTTCTCTCGGTTGTCAGATTTCCTATTATAATATGTTTTCGGAAAAGGTTTCAGAGCTCCATAGTGGGACAACCTGAGCTCGCCCGGTTGTCGTCATTTACTCCCTCAACGGAGCTGTTTAAGTTAGGTTATCGGGCATCCGAAGATTTTTATGTTTTTATTTGTTTTCCGTTTTTTTTTTATTTAGATGAGGATATTTTAGTCTTTTCTGTTTTTAGGGTTTTCTGAGCCTATTTAAGGCTTTTGCTTTCAGTTTCGAGACATTCAATAAATTTTACAATTTAGTTTCAGTTCTTTTTTCTGGTGGATTCCAGTTTATGTTCTGTTAGGGTTACGCTTGTGATCCTAGAACTTCTGTTCTGCGTCAGTAGTGTTCTATAAATCGGGCTAGGCACCCGATTAAGTCGGCCTGATTAGGCATTAGGCGGCTCTGGCCGACGCGATTAGGCACTAGTCGGCCATCTTAGGCGGCTAGCCGCCTAGTAGGCGACTAGAACAGATGAATCGGCCGTTTAGCCCGATTTCTAGCACCGATTAATCGGTCTATGAATAGATCTCGCCACTTCTCCATCGCCGAAAATGCCTCGCCATGTCTCCGTCGACTCCATGTCAGATCGTCCTCACCAGTCCTCTGAAAGCCATCTAGAGAGTGAAAGTTACAGAGAAAAAAAATGAAAAAAGATGGAGAGAGAGAGATGTGTGTGTACTTTTGAAGAGTTGGAGAGAAACAAGAAATGGAATCCTATAAAAGGTGAAATGAAGAGTATGAGATAGAGATGGAGAGAAACGAAGATAGAATGAAGACTTGAAGAGTTCTGGAGAGAGAGATGGGGTCTGTTCTGTTGAAAGGAGAGAGAGTGGTTGCACGTTATTTGAGAACAGAAAATAAAGTGATGATATGTGGACAGGTGAAATAATGGAAGACAATTGATGATGCGAACAATTTTTTTTTTTTTTGTTAAATAAGTGATATAGATTATAGTCTGATAGTGGAAGTGGTTGAAGTCTGGAGATGGGAGATGAGTGTTGCATGTTGGTAGGGTCTCAAGGTCAACAACATTATTTAAAAAAATAATTATAAAATTAAAAAAAAATGTCACTAGGCGCCGATTAATCGGCGCCTAGGCGCTAGGCAGTAATACACCTGTACGCCTAGTATCTAGCGTATTCTAGAATACTGCAACTTACAATCATTCGGTACATGTGATTAGCAATTTCTAAGGCAAATAAATGGCACTCTTACTGATGTAGGTAAATTGTAAACCTAGTTTTGTGCTTTTAGGCACCGTTTGGTGCGTGGGATTGGATTGGACTATTTTATGGGATTGGATTGGATTAAGATGAGACTGAGATTGGATAGGATTGGATTGGATTGGATTGGACTAGACTAA
Organism: Dipteronia sinensis; assembly: GCA_033220585.1. NCBI lineage: Eukaryota > Viridiplantae > Streptophyta > Magnoliopsida > Sapindales > Sapindaceae > Dipteronia > Dipteronia sinensis. Next base: position 47,444,620 of record CM065639.1, read on the forward strand.
ATTAATACTATACTGTGTTTGGAGAAATATGAGACTGAAATGAATTAAAAACATCTTTTGTATGGTGAAACATGGGATTGGATTAAATATAATCGGGTTTTTTTTTTTGAAAAATTCCAATCCTTGTTATAAAAGAAAATTAAAATTAAAAAAATAAAGAACATGAACATTTTTTTTTTTGGAGATCTGGCATCTCCATCTTTGGAGAGAGACAAAATTAAAAATTTCCAGATCTCTATCTATTTTTTTCTTGAAGGACCAGATCTCCATCTCCATCTTTTGAAACATCAAGATTCGATTTCCATCTTCTTCAATCATCACCACCATTCATTTTGTTTTTTCTCAATCAACATAATCGGTTAAAGAAAAAAAAAATTCTACATTGAAAGATCTGGGTTTGATTTCCATCTTCTTCTTCTTCAACCTTCAATCATCATCACCATTATATATATATATATATAAATATATATATTTTTCTCAATCAACATCAATTAAAGAACAAAAAAAATATCTGTTTTAGAATATCTGGGTTCGATTTTCATTCTTCTTCAACCATTATCCCTATTCATTTTTATTTTCCCAATCAACATCATAAACATTTATAGAAGACAATTTTTAAAAAAAAAAATCATCACCAGGTGGCGGAGATGGTGTGGTGGTGGAACAGTGGAGTGGTGATGGCTGTAGCTTGAGTGGTGGTGGCTGCAGCTTGGTGTTGGCGGTGAAACAATGGAGTGATGGTTGCTGCAATTGAGCATTATTGGGAGATGTGGGTTTTTACTTTTAATTGAACAAAATTGAGAGATCTGCAATTGAGTGGTGGTGGAATAATGGAGTGAGTTTTGCTTTAATTGTTTTCTTGAGAAAGAATGATCGGGAGAATTGATTACCAGATTTTCCAAAATAATTTTTTTTTTTAAATTGTCATGCCCAAACGCTGGACTAAATAAATCCACCAATTTGGTGGGTTTAGTAATCCTGCAAAATGCAGGACTAAATCATTAAAAATGGGCCCCATCGGATTAAACAATCCAGTCCAAATAAGTGTCCAAACATGAGATTGGATTGAATTTAGTCCAATCTCAGTCCAAACCCAGGTACCAAACAGGCCATTACAGATCTATCAAATCCATACATATTATTTTTAACAGTATAGCTTCGACTATGACATATTACATGAAATTATGAGGTTTTTTTTAACTCTAGAACATAATTAAAGTTGACTTCACTAATTCAATTATGCCTTTTTAGAAGGGTCTTTTAAATCTATAGCACTCTTTGGAGATGTATTTTTGGAACTATCACCGACTTAATAATTTTAGTTTAAATGGCACCAAAATATAATGATGAACAAAAATACCTATATTTTTACTTTTATTCTTTTTTGCATCCTTTTTTTCCCCAAAACCTCCATTGATAGAGGTAAATCAATGGAGGTAGAACATACCTCCATTTGAGGTTGTCGAAATGACCTTCATTGGAGGTTTGTTCTCACCTCTAATGGAGGTTGAAGAAGAAGACTAAAAGTTTTTTTCAAAAAAGAATTCTGGAAATAAGTCTCGGGTACCCTCCCCGAGACTTATTGCTTCCGAGTCCCTACCCGAAACTTATTTCTAGATCTTTTTTTTTATCTTCTTCTTCATCGACCTCATATGGAAATCCAGTTTCTTTCGACCTCCATTGGAGGTTAAAATCGACCTCCAATGGAGGTCTTTTTGATCTCATGACCTTCATCAATGAAGGTTCTTGAAAAAAAAACATAGGAGAAAAGGAAAGATGAGAGAAAAAAAATAAAAAAGATAAAAGTAAAAAATAAAAAGTAAAAGAATAAGTTGGGGCATTTTGGTCTTACCACATACTTTAGTGCTATTTTTATAAGAATTATTAACTTGGTGTTATCCCTACAAAATCAATCTCATTTGGTGTTATTTCCCCATATTCTCTCAATTTTGCCCCCAAATGGGTTTTGGGGGTGGGGGAAACTTGGCCCCCATTTTGTAAAAGGGGGAGTGACCACACCGAAATGGCTACTTGCAATCGTACGAGGCTGGTGAGTGTAGTACAATGATAAATAAAGTTCGTTCCCACGAGGAGGTGCAATTCGTCAACTATTCCTAGTTTAATTGAATTGGAAAACTAATTAGGGTGAGTGTTGTGTGTGCACCATGTGAAATTATTGCTATGAAAATATAAATTATATACGATAGTAATTACAAAGATAGAATGAAGAGATGCGAGATATATGGTTACACTAAGAAGATGACTCCACCATAACAATCACATAAATTCATACAAACATACTCATCAATGTTGAAAGTCGTGCTCACTTAATCCTTACTAATATTCTCTCTCGAGCAACAAAGGCTATACACATATGCACCAATATACCTATCTCTCGATGGCTACCCAAACTACACACGAGTTTATTAAGAACAATGAGACACATTTAGCGACTATACATGCAAAGCCTTATGTATCTCTACTTGACTCTACATGCAGTGGAGATTTAATCAAGCACGTTGTGTGCGTCTCCTCTCGATTCATAACACAACAACCAAAGTTCATTCAAGTGGTGGCTAATCACTCAAACACATTAAGAACTTCAATAACCACTCAATCATCAACAAACATATTTAATAAAATAGGCAACAATGCTAGATTTATATCAAATCTCTAATGAATGAAAGTACACATAAAAGAAGAGACAAGAAACACAAAGAAAGAAATACAAAAGTGAAAGAAAGAAGAACCCATTCGCTTTCGGGATTCGAACTGCCAGGGTTTTCTCGCTTGTCAATTGGATGTATTGACCACTAGAGGATCACGACGAGTCTCCAATATTCTTGAATGCCTAACTCCCTCATAGATGAGAAAGCTCTCTCCTTATCTCTCCAATCTCCCTAAGATGGATGTCTTAAAGGGGAAATAAGTTCATCTAACAACAATGCACACATCAAGTTGATTGTTAAACATTAAGTACATTCAATTCAGGTAAATGGTTCATTCTCTTGATTAAGGAAATTGCCAAAATCAATTCATCACTTAACCAAAGCCATAGGGATGAGCAATTGTGTCTTAAACCAAAACCCGTTAAGCACAAGAATATAAAACCAAAGCTTAATCTAGCATGCCAATGCATCAACCAAACTTTTCTCGTTCTTTGGAGCTAATTAGTCAAGATTATGCCCAAAGCACAACTCTAACTCTCAATCACTTAAACCATTCTAAACATGGCATTTTGGATCATCCATCAACATACATAAAATCATGGGATATTACATTACACTACTCATAAATTAAGTTACTCTACTCCTAATCACATTCATGAATACACATCAATTTCTAACCTCCATAAACATGCATGTCACACTAGATATAACAAAGAATATAACAAGACCCAAATGAATTTAAGAACAATCATGCATAAATAGAACAAGTGTATGATTACAAAGTTCACAAATAGCGATTACACATCAAACAAAACAAGAAATACAAAAAGAAATGAGTTGTAGAGAAAACCCTTGAAGTAATCTCCTCCAAAGCCTCTTCATTTCCTTGATGCAAACATGGCTCGAAATTGGTCCTTAGAGCCATCATTTCTCCTTGCAATCTACTATAAGATGGGTGGAAGAAATGTAGAAGGTGGTAGTGGTGATGTAAGGTGAGCTCCCATGGAAGAAAACCTACATGGGAGCTTTGAAGCTTCTCTCTTATTTGAGGAAGAAGATGAATGAAGAAGAAGATGATGAAAAAGGTTATGTAGGGTGTGTGGTCTTCGATGATGGTGGTTGGTTCTAGGGCTTAAAATGGGATATAAATAGGCTAGGCACGAAAATAAGGCTTCAAAATAGTTGATTGACGAAGTTGACCCATCAAAATCACAGTTGACTTTTCAGCACTGACCATTAGTCACTAAAATGGGCATAACATCACTATAGAAAATTTGGAATCGTGAACCGTAAATTTTTCTGGAGACTAGACATCTTGGGCTTTTTGAATATTGTGGATCACAACATGGTTCGATCTGAGGAGGGAGATATGACCCTCTGAAGTTGGATATTATGCACGAGCCTTTACAATTTCAGCCATTTTAACCTCAAAATATCCTCAATTAAGCTCGAATACCTTATTTAGAGATGATTACCTACACAAAGCTCACAAAATACATTCAAATAATAATAATGTCCGAGAAACGAGCGAAAACAATAAGAAATGAGGGCCACACCAAGTGTAAAAATGGATACTGTTATCTAGAAATCGGGTGTTGATTTATGGATGACACTTAGACCGATTGGAGTGGTACTCCATGGTCGGATGGGCCCCGCCGTGGAATGGTGAGCCGGGTCACGGTCCAATGTGCGGTATAAGTACCGGGCATAGGAGCCGAGGGGACCCGGCGGTATCCGTGGTTATCCAGGACCGGTTCCTAGGAGTACCAGTACCAGTCATGACAAGAACTAGTCACAACATGTAGGGTTCTTGGACGTAATGGGTTCTTGGTTATTGCTCACACTTTCGACGAGGGTGAGCAGTGGTTGAGAACATATGGTTAAATACGTTAGGAATAACGGTAATATCATAATTAAGATAAGAATGAACCCTAAATTTGGATTGAATTTCTTTAATGGAGTTAATTGATGAACATTGAGTATTATATATGGGGAGCATCGGTTACCTGGTTTTTTCCATATCTGATCACAAACCATATTCTTTTTAATTGCTTTCTTAAATTTAATCTAGTTTAAGTTTAATCAAACTCATCACAATATTTAAGTTACTTTTTATTTAATTAAAATTAGAATTAGTTTAAGCAGTAAATAACTTTTCCTCATAGGAATAATCATTTACTTGCTGATTAGTGGTGTAAAAGGGGGCCGGCCCGGCCCACTTCAACACGGCCCATCGGGCCCGTTTTCCTAAATGGGTGCCCAGGCACTGTCCCTTCGTGTCAGTGCCGCGTGCCGTGTCGGGCCGGTCCTGTGGGCTTAATTAGGCGGGCCAAAGAGGCCGGCCCATACCCATACCCTTTTTTTACATATTTAATTTAATTGTCATAACTATTATATTGTTTTAACAAATTAACTTATGTATTTCTAATTGTAATTCGTTTATCTTAATTATTATTTTAGTATAATAAAAAAATGTTTATAATAATATATAATAGATACATTTATTATTTTATTTAATGAATTAATTCAAAGAATAAATAAAGATAAAACATGAAAGAAAATAAAAGTAGATAAAAATATGAAATGAAGAATTATTTATTTATTTCGAACTTTCAGTATTACATATTTACATGATTGTCTCATTAAAAACCTTACCAAGAAAACCCAGTGGGATAAAAACTTGGTAAGGGAAAAAAAGTGCAATCGTATTACAAGTAAATGTACATGTACAACCTAGTTCTGGACCTGGTTACTGCCGGAACCCTCATCGACATATAAATTGGAGAAATTTTGAATAAATTGTTCATCTACCGTTTCATTTTGCATCCTCTTTCGAGCATGCTCCCAATCCCGAACTCATATTAATACCTCCACCATCTCTGGAGTCAAACAACTTCTTCTTGGTTCAATAATTCGTCCACTCGTGCTGAATGCCTGTTCTGAAAACACAGTGGACACGGGGATAACCTGTATGTCACGTGCTAAGTGTGGCAAGACCGGATACCTGTAGCTATAGGTCTTCCACCATAACAACAGATCAAAATTCTCTGTGTTTTCGTCGGCATCGAACTAGTGCTTCAAGGAACCTATTCAGTTCAGCACCAGAAGATGCAGCAGATTGTATAGTTGAAGAAGAAGAACTTGCTGATTTGTCTTTGTCCGGCGTTTGAGAATGCTCCAACTTGTCGGCAACGGTTGTGTGTCCGGTTCTGGTGATGGTTCCGTGTCAACGCCACCAAATCGTTTACTAGTCGGCCGCCTAGTCCGATTTCTAGAGCCGATTAATCGGCCTAATCGTTTAATAAAAGTTTTGTTACTGAAGATCCTGAAGAGTTGATTCAGTTGAACCAAAAATCCCACTTTCCCAATTCGAACCAGACTTCCCAATTGAAACAAAGCCTCTCGTCGCTACCTCGCCACGTCTCGCCATTGCAGTCGTCATTGTCCGGTCGTCCTCGTTCATCGCTCAGGTAGCCGTCTAGGATTAGTTTTATTAGTTCATAGAAAGAAAAAAAAAAAGAGCTGAAAAAGAAGGTTAAGAAGAAGAAGAAGAAGATTGAGATGAGTAATGAAGTTGCAGAGAAAATTTGAAGGATAGAGTTTGAAGAGAGAGAGAGATGGAAAGAGAGAGAGTCTGTTGAGATGATTGAGAAGAGGAGTGAGTGAAAACTGATAAGACCAATATAAAAGCTAAAAGAAAAAAAATAGAAAAACAAAGTCAGATGATGATAGGGTTGGTGAGATGATGAGGTATTGTGGGTGGCTCATTGGCTCTGTGGTGTGCACCATGGCACCAAAATCCAAAAAACAAAAGCAGGAGACATAACCAACAGCTGAAGAAAAAAAAATGTCCGCCTAGGTGTCACCTAGTCGGCTAATAGGTGGTCTAGAGGCTTGGTGCCGGTCTACCGTACGACTGACGTCTAGCGTCTACTAGAAAACTGTAAAAAACTTACAAACTATGTTTAAGTTTAGGTTTGACTTCCATGACCAGATCTCTACTTGCTCTAGGTGTTCGACCACCATCATCACTAGCCTATCTTCATGTCAAAATTCCAATGAAATGCCCACCCATAGTGGCTATTATAAACTATATTTTTTTCTGCCGAGCTTCGGCCTCAAACAACAGTACCAACACGGTCATATTTCCATTTCTCTTTCCTACCTGCTCAACCTCTAAAGTCAAATCCTGTTTTGTCGTCAAATTGAGTGTGACCGACCTTTCCAGCACCCATGAGTCTCCTTCCAATGCTTCCATCGCCCCTGAGTCTCTTACAAATTTCCGTACATTTCTTAATGTTCTGAAAGATGTGGGGTTGCAAAACATTGGAGATAGTTACGGTTGTTTGTAGTAACTCTCCTTATTTTGTTTAAAAAAAAAAAAAAAAACCTATGACGAAGATGGTGCTTTAGGGAGGGGCGGAGAGAGACACGGCAGAGAATAAGATATTATGAGATTGGAGAGAGACACGGCAGAGAATAAGATATTATGAGATTGAGTGATGTAAGGGTTTTAAGAAACAATTTAACTTTTTTTAGGAAATCAATGATGATATCAATCAATTAATTATGCTTAAAAAATCATCGTAAATTCAAAACCATCATAGTTTTGTGTTATTAGTCTTCATTTTTCATGTAGCATGGCGATTAGCCGGATTATTAAGAAGTTTGTTATGATTGAAGAGCTAGTATTAGTTTGGGTAGTTATGAATACACTATTGAGATTAATAAATGTATTTAATATAAATACTTGAATAGTTTTATTTTCATTAATAAGAATTAGTTACAATTTCTATATATCCCTATATTGGTTCTTAGATTTTTCTGCTTATAAAGTTATGTTGGAAATTGACTCGTATTCTCATGTGAGCCAAATGGAATTCAAATTAGCAGAAGTTGTCTAGACAGGGTCCAATCGGTATGAGTGAGGTGTGAAGGACACACTCGAGACTAGACATGACGCCGGTTCGGTTCGAACCGGAGAACCGAACCGGAACCGGCGTCCAAAAACCGGAACCAGAACCAGAAAAACCGGTTCCGGTTCTAGAACCGGACCGGGAACCGGTCCGGCCGGTTCCGGTTCGCTTTAGAGCGGAACCGGCCTGTTAGAACCGGACCAGAACCGGCGGTTCGGTTCCGGTTCGAACCGGCTGGTTCCTCCTTTTTGAATTTTTTTTTTTTATATTTTATTTTAATTTTTAATTTTTCATTTATTTATTTAATTTTATTTTGCGGATGACACAACAAAATACATTTACTAATTACATTTTTATATGATTAATTTTTTAATGAAATATGATAAATAAATTAAAAAAAGGGGCCGGTTCCGGTTCGGAACCGGACCGGAACCGAAACCGGCATCATGTCTACTAGAGACACGTGAAGCTTCTGTAAGGTGCGTGGGAGCATGTGTGCCTTGTCGCCTTGGTTTTATTGTGTGGAAAAGTCTTGGAATTAATTAGGCTCCAAGTAAATGACTTTGGCACCAACATGTGACTTTGGCTCCGAGCATGTGGCTTTGGCTATCCGCACTCTATAAATATCATCTTTCATGATACACCAAGTAGGTTTTATTGTGTGGAAAAGTCTTGGAATTAATTAGGCTCCAAGTAAATGACTTTGGCACCAACATGTGACTTTGGCTCCGAGCATGTGGCTTTGGCTATCCTCACTCTATAAATATCATCTTTCATGATACACCAAGTAGATACCGAGAAACGTCTTAGAGAGGGAGACCTTAGGGGATATCCACAGAGAGAGATCCGGGATATTCGGTAGGACACCTAAGGGATATTTGGTTGGACACTCAGGGGAGCTTAGAGAGCTCTGTGAGCTTGGGGCTCGGTAAGACTTGGTTTTATTTGAAGTTTGAGAGAGAGTGTTGAGTGTGTAATTGTAACAATTTTCTACGTAGTGATATTTTTCTTTCGTAGTCCTAATGGTCGATTTTCCCTATTTTTAGATTTTCCACGTAAACTCTTGTATTGTGTGATTGGATTTTCTTTATCTTATTTTTCTATGTTTAAACATTATTTGTTTTGTGATGCATATTAGGCATGCACTTCCATGTCAACCTTTCCTAATAAGTTGGAATTTGTCTTGGGTTGTGCTGCGGATCGGATCCATTGGATTTATCATGATCTAATATCCGATCTGATATTATTGGATCGAAGAAATTAAAATATGATCAAATTCAATCTTAGAGCAGAATCCAATCTAATCCGATCTAATCCAATTAGAAAATATTTAAATCTGATCTGATCCGGCAAATGTTTTATGGGTACAAGCTATTTAATGGCGTAAACTCTTATTTTTTTGATTGTGGACCACGGGAATTATTTGTTTTGATCTCTATTCTTCCTTCTGTCGTGCGACCCGGCGGCTTATGTGCGACCTGTGGCTCACGCCTCCTATTTGATTTTTTTACGTTTTCGACAATATGATCGAGGTCAGGACGTATTATAGATGCTAATTCGAATTGATGAATATTCTGATTTCGAAATACTATTTTATTTATTCAACAAAGTCGATTGATTGATACGAATCGATTTTCTGTTACGATAAATTGACGAAACAATAGCTGATCCGATAGCTGCTTCAGCGGCTGCAATAGCTATAACAAAAATTGAGAAAATATGGCCCACACACGGCGGGGAAAAAGAAAGGGGAGGGGGGATAAGGAGAGCCTTAGCCCTTAGAATCTAATTATAAACCGGCGTGGCGCTGCTGGGATTTGCTTTATCCGGTATCAAACGCGAGCTACGAGCAAATAGAACTCCTTTTAGGAGTATCAATACCGTCACATGAATCGTAAATGCATGAATGTGATGTACCAAAAAATCTGCGGTTCCTAATGGAATAGGTAACAAAGCAACTTTGCCACCCACTGCCACTAAATCACCACCACCCCAAGTCAAACTGGTGCAAAACCAAAAGCTCTGCCCTCCCTCTCTATCGTATGGAAGGGCAGAGGCCTTTGGCGTCCCCTCCAGTCAAGAATTGGGGCCTCAGTAGAAATTTCTCGGTTGCGAAATATATCGAAACCTTGGGTAGTAAAAAAAAGTGGGATGCTGTATTTCCAGGATTGGATTTCATATTCGAATAAACCTCGTAATCGTAAAAAAGTGGGTTTTTTAGCTATAGGCCTAGCAAACCAACAAAACTACTTGTTACAAATAACATCTTGTTGTTGTATCGAAACATATAAATGTTGACTAATTTGGCTAACATTGAACTTGGTAAAATGAAATGGTTGAATAATTGAAAAATGAGATTATTGAGGAATACACATTGACTGCTAAGATTACGCATTGAATTTCTGGTAGTAGATCCATAATCAAAAGAGTGTTTGTGATTGTTCCAGAAGAAATGAAACAAAAGATACGGTAGAGCTAGGAAACGAAATAATCCTTTACTTTTTTAAGGCCCCCCTTTTTCTCAGAAAGAAGAAGAGGAACAAAAAAAATAGAAAAAAAAAAAATAAATAAAATTACAATAAAAAGAAAAGCTATTTTTTTCTTATTTCTTTCCTATCTTGATAGAAAGAAAAATTGTGTCATGATTCATGAACTAATGTAATGTCTAATTTTTTCGATAAGATCTTTAATAGTGTCCGAGAAAAATTCATGATTTATTCAAGCTCGAGAAAAAAAAATTCTAACAATTGATAAGACCGGATGAGTCTTCCAATTTCAATGAACCCTCAAGTAAAACAGTAAAATTGCCCCGCCCAAGAAAGGGACCCAAGCCCTAGTAGCCCTGCTAAATGGTGATTCAACATAGATTCTACATCCTGAAACCAAGCCAATTTTGGGGCAGCTTTGTGATAATGGAACCAACCAGCAAAAAGCATTAAGGCTGCAAAGATCAATGCGCCAATTGCGGTACAATAGAGTTGTAATTCACTAGTTATTCCAGACGCTCGCCAAATCTGAAAAAAACCAGAGGTTATTTGTATTCCTCGGAAACCCCCGCCCACGTCACCGTTCAATATTTCTTGGCCCATCCTTCTTTCTCGGTGCGGTGGCATCAACAATTCCATCAGTTCTTGGTTCTGTGGATGAAATTCCAAAACAAAAGAGAGGGCCCGTCAATAAAATGGGTCCTAGGGAAAGTCCATCTATTCCCAATCTCCAGTAAAAACCAAAAAAATTGATCCATTTATAATCCTCTGCGAGTTGTATTAATGGATCGTCCAATTCGAAATGATAACAGAAGGCATAGGTGGTTAGAAGGAGATCAAATTCATATGAAGCATTTCTTAATATATAATTTGTTAAAAATTCCTAAAATTAACAAAACCAATAACCGGTTCATATAGTATTTCAAATAAAATTAACAAACTATAATAGTTAACATAAAAGCAATATATAATTGTACACTTTGAAGTTTAAAAGGTCTTACAAATTTTAAACTTTAAACATAAGTTTTAGATACAAACATAAATAAAATTATTCAAAAGTTTTGAAATAAAAATATAACTATTTATAATAACAAATACAAAAGGACCCAAAATTTTCTCAATATTCATTTGTATAGGACAAAATAAATTGACCCAATATAAATTAAGCTTTATATTTTGACGGATCCGACGGATTTTAATTTGGAAATCCAATATTCGATCTGATTCAATGGATTTCAAAATTTAGGATCTAATCTTATCCAATCATATCCTCAAACCCGATCTAATCCAATGGATTGGATTCGGATCTATTGAATCTTGCACACCCCTTCTTTTGTCACACAGCTCGTGTTTCTATCAAACCCGTGCATTGTTACATTTTGAAACTTGAAACAATCATAGAAGTACTTTGAATTGATTCTAATAGCAATGAAACTTACAATTTTTTCTTTTTTCTTTTTATGAATGTTTGATATTGAAGTAGTAGGAAAAAATCATGTTAGTGTTTGACAGTTTTTGATATATCACCTATAATGGCCACTACTCGAATATGAGATTTTATATGGCTGAACGAGTGCTCTTGAATAACAAATTCAATATTGAACGCTTTTGAAAACATATTTTGTAGTGAACCGAGACCGATAACAATTCCAGAATGTCTACTTTTACTTAGATTTACTTATTTACTACGAAGTTAGTCGTTTAATATCTTGAATTAATGTTAACTAAAACTATATATGTTTTTTCATACCTATGTATGATCCATTATTATTAACTAATATTTTTAGAAAATCAAATTGTGTTTCCATAGCTTCTTAGAAAAGTAAGATCGAAAAGATGAATAATTAATGTCTTTTTGGCTTAATTTCTTATAAAAGTTACAGGTTTTGTGAAAATAGAGGAGTTTTTTTTTCTTATGATGTCAGCAGTGAAATTGAGTAGTCATTTGTAGGACTTATACACGAGTATTGTTGTCTTTTCAACAGCACAAATTGCAGATAACATAATAAAACCCTTTTTCTTTTTTGTTTCTCTTGAATAATAGTTGCAGGCAGCTTGGACTTAAATATTTAAACCCATCAAACCTTTGCCTATATCTTCATATTTAAATAAAATCTTATCAATGTCCCTTGCTAGGAAAATTGATTATGTTTTTCGTATGTTTTTTTTTTAATTATTACAATATTTCGGGATTGATGTAGGAGTAATGACTCAAACCCACCATCTTTTGGATGTAAGTGTGAGAGACTTATTACCAAACCAACATCATCTTGTCGTTTTTTCACATGTTCCTCCTACATCAATTAAAATCAATACTAGTATGTGGAATAAATAAGTAAGGTTAGCCTCAACCCTACGATGACCTTTTGAAAAACAATACCATAAGAGGCCCAATAGACCAAACCAGACAATACGTTATGGGTGGCGGCCTCGTAAAAATGTCCCTTTGTTCTAAATTCTAATAGAATGAAGCTAGCAATTTGGGGTGAGCTGAAGCTGGTAGGTTGGCTTTCTGCTATGACCGTTAGGTTTTACCTATAATTCAAAATCACAACTCCTCCCTCCCTCCCTCCCTCTCAGGAACATTTAACATTAACAAAAACTCACAATCCCCATCTCCCAATAACATCAAATTTTTTTTTTCCATGGAAGAAGAAATCAACGAGCATATTGGCTCTTCATATAAAAACAATTTTAATTATTCTCCATCCTCATCACCACCAACACCACCATCACCTCTGCCTATAAGTGTAGGACCAGGCAACCACAACTACTCTTTTTCGCCTTCTGTCTCACCGTCTCCGCCCTTCTCGCCGCCTTCTTCCGCCCACCCGTCAGCTGAAAACCTCCCACTATTGCTTCCCCATGATAAACTACCACCATCAGCTTTTTCCTTGGATGGAAAACTGACTGTAGCTCAAGAAACTGATGATCTTGATAAAACTGCTTCCTGCCTTAAAGACTTGTAAGTTATAATCTCTTCTCTCTTTATCTCTCATTATATTTCTTCTATGTTTTGGTTTTGCATATACAGCATTTGAAACATTTGATAAAATTCTAAATGGGTAAAATCTGAAATTTATGGTTATTGAATTCTTTAATTTCTCAACTTTACTTGTTTCAATATGCTTTTCATTCAAAAAGAGTTAAAAGTGCTTTCTAAAACAGTTAACTTTTTTGTTTATGTTGCTTCATTGTGTGATATTGGTATCCTATTCCTCAGGAGTAATTTCAGCAGTTGTGTTTCTTCAACCCAGCAAACTCCATTTGACTGTTAGCTTTTCTATGTATATATTTGGGTTTAGGGGTAAATACACTAAGTACCCCTGAAGCTTGGTTTAAATACAGCTAGAGTAAAAGTATGAATTTATCTACTCAGATTTTTATTTTTGAATTTTAATAAATATGGACAATTTGGACTTTTTATTTGTCAATCAAAATCAATTTTAAAAAGCAAGGGAGATATGAGTACATAAATGTAAACTTGCTCTCTATATGAAAATATGCCAAACTTTAGGGTATCTGAATGTATTTACCCCCTTTTATTTAATTCAATCCATGCAACCACCAGTCAAAGAGGCAAAGTTATGGGAATCAGAAAACAAACACACAGGGAGATATGACACTACATATTATCACATTAATTTTTATTAAAAAAAAAAATTGTTGGGACTTTGAAAGTGATTTATGAAAACCATTTTTATTCAAATAGCACAGTTTTAACTTTTAACCATGTTTTCTAGAAGAAGAAAAATTCGGAGAGAATGTGCATATACACGCTTGTCAACTCAAATGATGTCACGACAAGAAACCAATAAAATCCAGAAATATTTTTGATTATTTACTGGTACTTTTGACGACATTGAAAGCGCTTATAAAACCAAATGTAGTAGTAAAAATCTATCTGAGTTAATTATTTCTTATCAAATTCTAATGGTTGCTTACAAGTTACAATCTTCTATTTCTTCATGAAAACAAAACTCAGGTTAGATTGGGTTCTACTAAGATGCTGCTGTTGCTTTTCTTGGTCTACCCAGATCCTTGATCAAAGATCCATCAAGATTCATGAAGATTAATAACGCACAACACTGCAGAGTCAGAGTTTCCGCTACGTACATCTGCCCCATTGAAGCTTTTCTCTAGCCACTAAGATCGAGGGCAAAGTATTTTTCTGACCCCCATCTCTTTGTAATTCAATCTCTCAACAGACCTATTGATAGCTGACATGCATTTGTACAAGTTTCTTCAACCCAAATTCACAAATTCCTTGTGATGATGAATTGAAAGATTAGTTTTTTTTTTCATATTGATGAGCTTCAACTTCCTCAAAATTGTTATCAATTAATCGAGGGAATTTTTAACTTATAACTATGCTGAATCCAAACATTGCAGTAAGTATAAGAATTCAAAATCTATCATTTCACGCTTAAAGGCGCTTTCTTCAAAAGCACTCTCAGATGCATCTAAAGACTAATCAACTTATGAGAAACTACAGGCCCGAAATTTAAACTAAGTAAATGTATTGGTCCTTTACATGAGATTTCCGGTAAACAAAACTACAGGACAGCCTGATGATCACTGTTGATTTTGTTGTTGTCTCTGTTGCACAAAATTCTGATTTTGTGAATTCTGAAGCGCCGCCATATTAGACTGCAGAGTTTGAGCATTTGGGGCCATATTACTGAATGCACCTTGCGAACCATGCTGCTGTTGCTGTTGCTGCTGCTGCTGTTGTTGCTGCTGCTGCTGCATGGGAATCATAGTACCCGGATTGGATGCTCCCATATTAAACACTGCAAGCAAAAGGTCCAACTGTGTTTTAGCCTCATAAATAGAGTCATAATGGGCATAAGCATATTGTTTCCCATCTTTTTCTAAAATGTTGAAAGAAAGAAAAAAACGTAGAAATTAATGGAGATATGCCATACTTTGGTCGCTCAAAATTTGAGAAGCATGACCCCGTTGGGGATTGTTACCAGTTAATCCAAACTGCAAAATCACAGGAGACAATTCATGAGTAAGGGCTGATGAGATATGAAATGTGGGAGGAAAATCAAATACAATATAATGAATTTATTACATGACTCCATACATATATGTATCCATATATATGCATAGACATATGACCCTGAAGATCCCAGTACAAATACAGATTAAGAGAAAGATTATTAATTGCAAGCTCAGCAGATGCAGATATCACTTCTGGAGTCTTAGACACCAATCATGTCAAGGATAAAGATAAATTAGTAACTCTACTGAAACAAATAAACCAATATGTTAAATAGAGTAAGTTTGCAGCCCAACATCCATTTTAGAGAATTATAATCTTGTAACCAAGAATTATGAAAGGATTATGCATATAGAGGTAAATAGAGGTTGGCTTCATGTACAAAATTGTCCAAACAGATGGATACACAACTTTCATCACTAAGATATCGTCGAAACATAATCTTTGTTGGCCATTTCTACCAGTCCAACATGACCAGTTCTACTAAAATTCAGCACTGCTAGCATTAACGCAATCAATTCAGAGAAAAACATTTTGTTGAATTAGTACGCAAAACATTAAACATCCAACTGAAAATTCATTTCCCACTCTATACAATTGCTACCATACTCTTAGCAGCTTCCTTATTTACAGGAGACCGTTTAACCAAACTGAAAGGATCTCAGCAAGTGAGACTGATAATGCGTCACTATATAATGCCTTTTTTTTTCCTCCCACCCCCAACCATTGACTGACCAACGAAGAGGGGAAGGAAAAAAAAAAAAAGCACCACCAAAAATCAGGTAAACCGCAAAAACTAGCACAACTAACCTGCATCCTCGGAAGTGATTGGGATGGCATTGTGGCTGACATGTTGGGAATCTAAAATGAGACAAATGAAATTTGAAGCAATAAGAACTTATGGTAACAATAATGTCACAAGTCAAAGAAAATAACTTCAATGAAAGGAACATATAACACTGGAAAATGACTGGAAAAAATTCCAATATAAGAACAAAGCATGTAACGAAACTACTGATTGTATAAATACAAGGGAGAAAATCAAAAGTAACCTTAGGAAACATTAAAAATTTGTTTTTAACCATAAACGAAAATTAATTGTTTGTAACTACATTTTTATTAAAATTACCCATACACCCCTCTCAACCCTAAACCACCCTTCTGTTCCTTCAACCCTTCTCTCAACCACCCTCTCGTTGGCAGTGGCGCCTGGGCGAGTCGTGAGCTGCCCGTTGATAGCGCCACTTGGGCGTGCTTGCTGGGCCGCCCCTTAGCCTGGGCTGCTTTGAGGCCAACCTCAGAACAGCAACTTCATTGTTTTCAGAAAAAAAGATAACCAAAATCTAACTAAAAGATGAGTAAACATGTTGATTGATTGGTTTATGTTTCTGGAAGCTGTGGTAGTCCAACTCTAGTGAAGAGATTGATTGGGACGTGGCATTGAGTTCCAGAATAAAAGAAAAAAATGAAAACGTGGAACGTTTCAGTAATTTTCAAGTAAAAAAGGTTAATAAAAGGGTTTTGGAGGGGTTTTGGTAATTTTCTGTTTATGCAAAAAAAAAAAGTGAAACGTGAATCACGTTCTGAAAAAAAATACTGAAAAATATTTTGGAGAGCTATTTTTGTAATTTGTGGTTATGGACCGAAAAGAAATTTTATAATGTGATTATTAACAATTAAAACTTTGCATGTGGTTAAAAACAAATTTCATATAATATATGTGGTCATTTTTAACAAATTTCACTAAATACAAATATGGTATTATGAAATTGAATGGGATAAGAATAAGACCAAAATAATTAATTTTCATTTCTAGGTTAAAAAATTCTAGCATTATTTTTCTTTTGGATAATAAACAGAAATCTAATTCATGAATAAATGAAAACAAGTACAAAAAGTGATCCAACAGACCACCAACTGTACAAGGTGAACAGAACTCTGAAATAGAAATACAAGAACATACAATATACTACAGCCTACCAATAAAAAAAAAAATCAGGTGCATATTATTAGACTTCTTGTTTCAGTAGTACATAACACTCCAAAAGTTTAGTTACCTCGAAATTATAGCTTTGAGAGGTTTGTTTATACTTTGGCTTCTGTGTAGGCTTCTATTGTCTAGGCCTCTTATATTTCTGGAGGTCCTTGCGCTTTTTTGAAAGCTGTGAGCTGCTGCCCCTACTTTGTAAATTTCTTTTTGTTTAATATATTCTTTTTTTCTTCAAAAATAAAACCTAATACAAATCTTCAGCACCTAATATCTTTTCCTTTTATTGTTTGCACTACAGTTTCAATGATCCCTTATTCTAAAAGATTCTTCGTTTCTTCTCTTATAAAACGGCAAATTATTATAAATTTCAAATAAATCTATTCTTTAATCTTTCTTCACTTCTAGAGATATATTTTCTAATTTCTCAACAATATTATTTATTTCCAGATTTTTGATTTAGACTGTATTATATTTGTATTTTTCTTCAATCAAGGAACTCTAGTTTTTCAGATATTTTAATAATAGTATTGTTTTGTTAAGTAGAAACAATAGTGAATGGTAGTTCAGTTAGATGGCAAGAGAATCTTACAGGTTCTTGCGTAAAGTTGTGTTCCTGTTAAAGCTTTGGTATATATGGGTTTTGGAAATAAATATATGAGCTAAATGAAGAAAAAAGGGAACAAATCCCCACATCTAAAAGGTAAAGGAAAGATAAAGTGAACATATGTTAATTGGACCCACAACTTTCTAGACTAGTCTCTTTGGGGTGTGATCTAATAGATACAAAACTAAGCCCAACATTAAATCAAATTATAAATTCTAATACGAGATACTACTCACCTAACTACGTAAGTGTTTTGTGGATGTCTAAAATTATTTATTGCTATTATTATTTTCTTATTGAAACTTCAAGAAACTGATCCAGATCGTCCACATGCTCTCACTTCTAGATCCTATTATTTCCTTTAAAACACTATTATAGTCTTCACTTTCTTTATTCTATGATATAATTTTACTACATATATTATATAATTCTATCAGAAATTTTTTTTTTCTTTTACATTTTTTGCTAGAGATTTTCTATTAGCAATCCATCTTTTTCTTTTAACACTCCACCGAAAAATTTTAAACTTATAGAATTTCAATTGACACTCATTTTATTCCAATATCACCCTTCAATTATCTTACCAATCTTTATACATCCAAACCAAATATTAATAATAATGATAAAGAGAGAATTTCTTGTGTTGTACAAACATATCTTTCTAACATTTTCTTATTTTACTTTTTAATATTATGCTTCCATAAACGAATAAACCTCACCGAATTTTTTAGTAAGAGGCTCAATTATTAGCCAAAGGAGCTTTCAGGTTAGCCTTCTTGGCAAAGTAAAGAAACCTGAAATCACGAACAATAATCCACTTAGGTGATTTTGGATGTCAAAAATAGCAGTAAAATTTGCAGATGGGTTGACTTCACCGATTCTGATTCTCTTTATAAGGAGAAAAAGAACTTCAACAATCTTCATGGTTGTCCTTATTCCTTACATTTTCCAGTATTTTGGAGAAATGGCCCAACTTGGTGATTTTGGACTGACAAAGAGGGGGAGACAGCAAGAAACAGAAAGTTGTATTCTTACATGAGAGAAACTAAAATGTAATAAGAATTAATTAGTAAAATAATTTGCTAAGAAAACAGTTATATTAAATTTTATCTGCGTGGGTTTAGAATTTTTTGTCTTTTTTAGTAAATTTCCATTGAGGTTAACCCTGACATTAAAGGAATAGCTTAAAATGGAGTGCTAAAAGGCATTAGGTGATATGTCAATAGTATCACTCTTTTTAGCATTGTAAGGTCAAATCTTGTTTCGGCTATTTCTCTTTTTAAGGTTTCTCGATTCATAAACTGTCTTTTTGTCATGCCCTAGGCATTTTTAGTTGTATTTTTGATGTGTTTTTGGATTGATTTGCAGGTTTGAAGGTTTCTGGATAATTGAAGAACAGATTTGAAGAAGAATTGAGGAGAGAGAGATTAAAGATAAGGAGATAAAGAGAATAGAGAGAGAGATCGAGAAACAGATCAGAATTTGAGAGAGAGAAAGAAATTGTAGAGAGAAATTAGAAATTAGTTGAGAAAATGAATGTAATATTCTTGATGATGAAATGATTGTTACAGACTCACATATATAGGAAATTGAATAGAATACCTGTGTAAAAAGGACTCTAGACTAATTAGGACTTTAGAGAAATACTATTCCCAACAGCTCACTTATACTAACTATCCTAGACTATCAGGGAGATAATTCCCTACAACAGACTCACACTAATTAAGATAGGACTGCATGGGAAATCTACAGTGAGACACATTTAATTAATATGGACTCGCATTAAATCCCTAACATTAATCCCTAATTTTCTCAATCCTTACACTTTCTTCCTGTTCTAGGGTTTCTACATAGCATTTCATTCTTCTAGGTTTTTCTATATCTCTAATGCTTGAACACCAAACAGACAAACGGACTATTCAACCCTTTGGTTCCGAAACCCAAAACTCTTTGCTCTAAACTCATAAATGCAACCAAGTGACAGTTTGACAAAAATTTGAATAAGGAACCGGAAACAAAAAATTAACACAACTGAATATTACTTTAGAATTCTGCTAACTGCTAAGCAGCATATAAAACTGACATACAGATCCCCAAGAAGAATGAAATGCGCACAATCTTTGGTGTGGCAATTTCGAGAAAACCCAAGATAGCTGCTCCTCAAAACCATAGAATTACCAACATAAAATCAAATAAAAATGATGTTATGACCTATAACAGGTTGGTACCTTCATTTAATATTAAAACTACGCAATTAAATTTAAAATGGCTGACCCAATCACACCATAGAATTTCAGGAAGCTAATATTATCATGTTGTGAAGACAGATATAAAAGGTATAAATCTTACCATCTGGGTATTTGATGTCCCCTGGGCAGCATTAAATAATGCACTATTAGCAGCACTAGAAAACTGGCTTATATGGCGATTCATCTGATTTCCTTGCCCAAGTTGGCTTTGACCAATGCCAAGCTGTCTACCCTGATATTGCTGATGTCCCATTGGCTGAGAAAACTGCATCTGATGTTGCCCGTGTAACTGGTGGAGCATGAAAAACGTCAGCATAATTGGCATTAATTGCTTAATCATGCACAAAAATATGTAACATAAGAGTCGAAGAAACATCTCAAATTACCCATCACATAGAATCTACTCACATTCTCTCAGTAGCATCACTTTTATATCCACTGCTTAGGAATTGAATAGACTAAGACCAACTAAGTGTTGAGAAAATTCAATTCATAGAATTCTAAAGGATATAAATAAGAAATAGCCGAGTTGAATGTGTGATTACTTGAAAACATGTACGCACGATACAAAATAATAAGAGAGAGTAAAGGAAGAAAAATAAAACAAAATAATCTAAATACTAGATTACCTGCTGAAACTTCTGTTGTGCCTGGCCTTGTAAATCATGCAGCTGTGGCAGCTGGCTCTGGGCGAGAATATAGCAGTTCAATGTAAAATGTCAAACAGCTGAACCAAAGATAATTCTACAAGTGAATATAATAAAAGACAGTCAACCCAAGTTACTGGTTTATACCACTCAAGAAAGAATATTTTAGCCAACTTTCAGAAGAAAAAAAATGTTGGGAAATATAGTTGTACAATGTCAAAGATGTGACTCGTTAAATCATTAGAGTACAAACCAAGCATTGATCACAGAATAAAATCCATATCAAAACATCTGAAATTCACAAGTTTCTGTGTTTTCACTTTCCACCATAAAACCTCCTTTCCCTTTACAAAATTAATCAAATTAAAATTAAAAATCAGGCATTAGCACACACGTAAATTACATGTCAAATATGAAATATGCCGTATATATTTTCCATTTTAGATGCAAGGGAAGCTTTAAAAAAAATTAATGGATACATGAGCCAGTCTAAGAAATATAAGGCTAACTAATACTAATCACTCATTATTATTAAACTGAACTGTCAGGTGTCAGAAAACTACACCTGTCCCAGTCCTTGCATTGAAGACTGCCTGAACTGTTGCTGAGCAAGAAGTTGCTGTTGATGCTGAGGTAATTGCATCATTTTCTGCCTTTGCACCTGCTGCTGCTGTTGCTGCTGTTGTTGCTGGGTTTGTTGCTGAGGGGATGGAGTATTCATCATGGTCGTGCCAGACCTAGGTGAGTTGGCATATTGCAATGGAGATGCAGTTGTGTTATCAAATGAATTAGCACCCGTAGCACCAGAGGGTGATGCAGCAGATCTCCCCATAAGTTGTGCTCCAGAACCCTGTTTGAGAATTAAAGTAAGAGATAACAGTTATGCCACTTATAACTAATTATTATTCACAAGATGAGAGAAATAATTTAAACAACTTGTAGGTTCTCATTAAGAAGTATGGGAGATCAAGTCACAACAAGAATGTCAAGCAAGCATCACAGGAGGCTTGGATTTCAAATCAGATTGCACAAGGATTCAACGGAAAACCAACATGAAGAAGTTGGTAGGAAGATCTCTATCCAAACCAACCGCACAGCTATAGTTTCACGGTTCAAATCTAATAAAATGATTACCAAAGAAATCACTCTCCCAGGTTTAGCAGTGTACAAGCACTGAAGTAGAATCATAAAGGATATGGCATGAAGATGCTGCAACTAGGACCTAGATATACAGAAAGATCACATAAAAAGCCAAATTATTTTCACAAGCGCAGATTGGATGGGAATAATAGGTAAACACACTTATTTTGTAGTAAAAAAACAAATTATTAAATCTCAAGAATGTTTCACAAAAAATGTGAACCAGCAGTTGACCTAAAAGTACATGATAGAATGAAACCGAAAAACATTTAAAAAAAAAAACAGAATGAAACCAAATAACATTTCAAAAACAAACAGAATGAAACCAAATAACAAAGGCATACTTGATGTCCTGATCTAAAACAAAATAGATATAAACATAGTTAGAAAGAAAGCTTCTGCAATCAACTAGGGACAGTCTGAAATACCAAACAAAAACAACCTGGACTGAGCTAACAATAAAAAGGATGTCAGGCTGGTTCCAGGAAAGCAGAAAGCCAAAAGTTAAAATTCAGCCATAACAATGCAATATCAAGTTACATGTGGGCTCAGCCTTAAGGGGAAAACTTATGAAGAGTAATGTTATAAGTAAGATAATCCAACTCTCCCCTGCAACTTTGGTAGGAAAAAAAAAACATACATGAATTTTGCAAGAGTTGCACCAATTGCCACCAAAAGATTATAAAAAGAACCATTCAGTTAAGTAAAAGATTGTCTCTATCATCCTTGAAAAGGTAACTTTGTAATATATAGAGCATCTACATTTAAAGCTATGAGAAAACTAGTCAGAATTAAGTAGCAAAGGTAAATAAATAGGTTTACTACTGCTTTCCTCCTTTTTTTGAAACTTTTATTGGAAGCATAGAAAAGGTGGAAAAAGAGTGAGGCACCAGAAAGATATGACTCTTTTCCCTAGAAAAAATTATTTTACTGACACAAAAGGATTTGCAAGAAAACAGAAACATAGGACAGCAACTGCAAGCAAATGACTTTTAGCACTGCCTCTCTTCACTTCCCATTTTCACACACGCACCGAGCACTTACCAGACATAAAATATACAGAACTTTGGCAATGAATCTTTAATTAAAAAAACAATGTTTGACCTGCAACAGATTCCCCTGACTAGCAAGGTTGTTTGATGACAACGGTGGTGTATTCTTCATGTACATGCCTGTTAGTTTTGATAAACACTTTAATACACTTGGTACACAATCTAATATTAATAAAGGTAATTCATGTTTGTAAAATAGAAAATTATGTATTACCAGAAGTATCTGAAAATGTATGCACTCCATCACCTACAGCCAGTAAATCAACCAGATGCATTGGAAGTGCAGATGTGATCTGCCTCTGGTCTACAGGAATCCGTAGACCTGCATACATCATGTATAAATGAATTATTGATACCCGTGCACTTATCAGGTACACAAGCTCTTATTGCACAACTTAAATGCTATAGCAAAAACTTCAGGATTAATGCTACATATGTATAAAAGACATGATTTTGACACAGGAAAGCTGTCCCAAAATTCAATTGAACTGTCACTTCTATCATGGAAGCAAGAACTGAACAGATGAACCTCAAATTATGATTCACTATTAAATTGGTGGCTGTCCCTACAAATTACGAGCTCAATAAGGGACAATGTAAAATTAGCAACATGCAATGAGCTAGTGCATCAAGTGACTACAAATTCAGAACTTTAATTGACTTAGATCAGAGAAACAGACAAAGAATATTACAAAAATTATCATTATGAGATGACCAGTATTACGGGATCAGTCAAGAAATATAGTTCCTAATAACACAGGACATAAAGTGAGACAGCTTTATAGTCTTCTCGTTTTACTTTATCACTTACTAATGTTTTTACTGTAATGTGCATGCAGCCAAACTTGATGAGATGGAACTTCTTTGTGGTAAGGCACTAAGGCAACCAACATGAAGAAATTTATCCATTGTATGGGTGAAATGCAAATCGAAAACATTTTTCATCAAATTTCTGTGTCTGTAGTCCATATGGGTGCTTCTGTTAATTTCTATGTTTCTTATTTGACCAAAACTAACCAAAGTGTCACAAGTATTTCTACTGGGATAAATGATCTAGACCAGTAAGATTTTGTATCAAAAGATGAATAAAATTGATTATACATGATAGAATGCAGACCTAGACTGAAGCAAATTTGTACGCTCTCAATGCAAATGACACAAATAACATTGATTACAATAAAATGCAGGCATAGTGGGGCAGAACGAGCCTCCTGAGAACGTGTTTGTAAGTAAAGAGTATTACCTTCACCGTTATTAACAGCAGCCCGCAGTAAATTCTCTTGTTCTTGAATTTTCATAGCCTGACCCTTATCTAAAGTTGGCAGAATTGCTGGCCCTTGACGGGTACCGAAACAATAAGCTTTGCGGGTATCAGCTAGCACTTTTTCAGCACTTTCACAAGCCGCTCCGATCATGTCAATTCTAGTCTGTAAAATTTGAAAAGCTTATACCAAGCAAGAAAATTACATACAGTAGTCTCAATGAACTCTAGATCACCTTCAATTTCTCAATCTGTTGGAGTATTGGCAGGTGTTGCATCCCCTGAAGCAACTGTTCTCTCATGGAGTTGTCATCCATTTCCATCTCCGGCAGTAACTTTGAGGACAACATAACAGGTAATACTGTTACCACCAAACGTCCCATTAGCTTGCCATTAAAATTTGACCTCCTACTTAGAAATTATGACAATTTCACAGAAAATCCATAACATGAACAGCAGACTTAGTTCCACATTTCATATTATTCTATATTTGGCTTAGGGAGGATGCGCCGTGCGGGAACAATGATGTAGAACATTGACCTAATTGGGATAGACAGCATCTCCTAAGTGGCTAAGTCTAAAACTGCTGTTGTCAGCCTCCCACCACTAAATAAAAAACTTTTCCAACAACAAATTACAATAGTTAAAAAATTGATATTTCATATTATATTTTGATAGAGAAATTTTAATTTACCCTTTAACAATAGTGCAATGAGTACAACTCACTTCACCATAACAGAGAAGTAAATCACCTTCCTGGTCCTTTCACTCAAGTTACATTTGACAAATTATAATCAATCAAATGCATATTCAAGAAATTCTAGTATATATGGAAATCAAGTCTGCGAAAAGTGTTAAACCGTAAAACTACATATATTATGCAAATATTATAACAATGAAAAAAAATACAAACGGAAGGCAAAACATTATACAATCAATATAGATTAGATGCCCTGATACAAAGAAAGATAACCATACTTGTAGCATTCTCCGCATTGACATTCTTCGGATGAACCACAAAAGCCTTGGAAACCTTCTTTATCTCATCCATAATGTTGAAAAGCTCAAGATTCACCATAGAATACTGCCCCAAAATATCCTGCCTGAAACACACACAACCCCAATCAACTCAAAAGCAAAAAACCAGCACTTAAACTATCAATTTCCTATCTTTGAACCTTTCTCATCTCCAAATTTCCCAAAACTAGCAGCCATATAATCAAATCCAAAAAAAAGTTCACAATATGTGCCATCGTGTCATGCTTGCATCAATGTAATTAACTGTTTGAAAATCCACAACCCTAACCCGCTAATTTGCTTCATATTGTGTAATGTCCGTGGGTTGTGTAAAAAATTGTCCATAGTACTCGTGCTCATGTCAACCCAAACCCTGTTTAATCAATTGTGGCAGAACCCTTAACCCTCAAACCCCTATAGTGTTCTTGTCAACTTGAACCTTGTTCAATTAATCGAGTTAGTCCCTTAACCCTCAACCCCCTATCATGTTCGTGTCAACCTAAACCCTGTTTAATTGTGTCAGAAACCTTTAACCTTCAACCCTCTAATCATGTTTGTATCAAATTGAACCCTGTTAAATTATCATGTTAGATCCTTTAAACCTCAACCCCTTATCATGTTCATGTCAACCTGAACCCTGTTTAATTGTGTCAGAAACCCTTGATATTAAACCCTCTATCGTGTTTGTATCAACTTGATCGTTGTTTAATTAATCATGTCAACAACCATAACTGTATTTAATTCACGGTGTCAGAACCCTTAACCCTTAATCCTTAATCATTAACCCTCAACAGTCAACACTCAAACCTAACGCGCTAAAATGGCTCCATGTTCATGTCGTGTTCACGAAGTATTGAGCTTTAGAAGACAAATATGAAATACCATTTGGGGGTAGTATTGGTGCGGCCATAGGCGTCGAAGTCTTCAAGGATGCGAGAAATGGCCTTGAAGAGGCTGATGGCCCGGGTCTTCAAGGACTCTAGATTCAGCTGATGGACCACCGCCTGGTTCAGCCTCTCCGCCGGCTGGCGGCGGCGGTTGCTGCTGCTGCTGCTGCTGGTGGGACTGGTCTTGCATCGCCACTCCATCCATCGTTGGAAAACCAAGACAGCTGAGTACACAACGGTTTCTACTTTCTATAGTTTCATATATAATTAGAAACATTAAACGAAAGTAAAAAATTGTCAAAAAAATAATTACATAATTTATATAAACTTTTATTTTAATCCCATATATAAGTTTTAACTCTTATGTAAATTTTCTTTTAGTCCATAACCATAAGTCTCGAAAATTCCATTGTATTTTTTTTTTTCTATTTTTCAAAAAAAAAAAGTGAAATCTTGAAAAAAAAACCGTGTAAAATCTTGGATAAAACTTGAAATCTTAAACAATTTTATAGATGGATTGACAAACCCACTCTAAAACTATGTTTTTGTATTTTTTTTTTACATTTTTTAAAGAGAGAATTACCAAAACAACCCTCCAAAATGGTGTTTCTATAATTTTTCCATCATTTAGGCTTAGTTTTATTTTTTTTCTCTTTCTTCTACAACTGAACAGTTCCACCGGAAAGGGCTTGCACAAGTGGCACTATTGCCACGCCTAAGTGCAAGCTGCCCAAACAGCGCACCATCGGTGACGCTTGTACCGGGTGGCACCGTCTCCAACGAATATGGGAAATGTGACAGGGATGAGAGAAGAGAGAAAGAAGAGAGAAGGGAGGAGTGACAATTTGGGGAAGGTTTTTATACAAGGGTATTTGGGTAATTTCTAATATATATGGTTATTAAAAGTTAAACTTTTATATGTAGTTAAAAACGAAAGTTTTTATACAAGGGTATTTGGGTAATTTCTAATAAATATGGTTATTAAAAGTTAAACTTTTATATGTAGTTAAAAACGAAAGTTTAATGTTTTCGATTATTATTTTTTAATTTTATTTACTAAAAGGAAAATCAAATAAATAAATCGGAAATTATTAAATTATCACTATAAATTGCACTATTCTCCAAATTCTCTCCTCTGGTTTTAGAATTCTTCTGAATCCCTACTATAATTTTATTTTTTCTACATTCTCCCATGCTGTTAAAAAATCCCCAAAATACCCCAACTATTAGGAATTCCATTAAAGACATAAGTGTATATAGGTAAATTCGTAAAAAAAAACTTAAATTAACATTTATTTGACTGAATATTAAAATTAAAAACTATTATTGGTAAAATATAAAGGATTGACAGGTCAACATTATTATCGAAGAAAGTGGTGATTAGATATGTCATGTCACCAAAATCAGTTAGAAAATACCAACTCAAGTTAACCAACAGTTGATCTTAAGACCCAATGAGATCCGATCATGTTTATCCGATCGATCGGGTAAAAATAACCTAGTCAGGTTCATCAAATCGATAGGGTAAAGATAACCTGACCAAGTTCATCAAATCGATTGAGTAAAGATAACCTGACCAGGTTCATCAGATCGATCAGGTTTGCTAGTCAATCAAGCACAGATACCTAGTCGGGTGAGGAAACTGAGTAGATGAAAGATACATTGTTCGAGGTTGAGTAATCAATCAGGTTAACGAATCCAGGATCGAGTTAGATAACCGGTCGACCAGCGATACGTGGAAGATATTGATTCCAAGATAACCACGACTCACATACGCAGACAAAGAATCTCACCCCAACAAGGAACCATGAAGTAAACTCCGATAAGGAAACAAACTTCCTTAAAGATATTGAAGCCCGAGTTCAACGGGAAATCTAAATCATTATAGTGTACAAAACATGAAAGAAGACAAAGACGACTCCAACGAGTTAAAGTCCAACTAAATTCAGTCAACTTTCCTTACTTGTAAATCAAGAATTATGGTTCTATGCTTGTATTCATGAACCATTATATGCGTGATGTGAAAAAAGCACAGAGTAGCAAGAGTTCAAGAGAGATAGATTGTGTAATCCATTTTTACATAGTGAAATCTTTCCCACGCCGTCTCCGGCAACCTGTGGTTTTTTTCCCTTTCGGGTTTTCCACGTAAAACTCTTCTTTTTGCATGATTAAGTCTTATCTTTTTACATTACAATTAAATTGTTAATCAAATTAACGTTGTTAGACGCGTGGCAATTTCTGGAATCTAAAAATCATCGTAAACAATTGGTGCTAAAAGGATGGGAAGAAACACTAAACTGTGTTGCAAAATCAGCTTAAGAACTTGTGAAAAGCTGACATGGCAAATAGTAGAGATGGGGATGCCTCAGGTCGTGAACACTTCAGGATTAATAAACGCCAGTGTCACCAAGGGAAAGATTCCTCTCTAGGACCCTAGCCACAAATGGTCATGCTGTAATAACTCTCTCAAACGCTACAGAAGGTATTTCCCAGGCGCGTTCCAATGTATTCAAGAAACCCTATGGAGAATTATTGAAGATGCAGCCAGGCAAGGGATTAACATAATGGCAACTGCAAATTTGACTTGCCCGTACCAGTTGTCAACACTTATAGTGCCTCAGGACCCTAAAGGGTGCTAAAAGATAGTGGGTGCAACTTAGGTGCTCCTCACAAAGCTGGTAAAGATAGGGCAGATCACCAAGAAAGAAGGGAGCGTTCCGAGAAAAGAGATGATTGCCAACATGACCGAGGTCACGATGAGGATAATTACCAAGGGCAACGGGGGCCATAGAAGAGAAGACTACCGTAGTGAAAGAGATTATAGAAGGACTTGTCATTAGGATGACACGGAAAGATACGATGGTGGTCGATCAGGGTATACTCAAGAAGACCATCATGGGAAAAACCGGAGGAAATCTTGATCAGTTTCAACTGACTAAGATGTCCCTTTCAGAAAACGCCGAGTGGCTAGCCCATCAGTCAGAATTCAATCAGCAGGATGCTCAAATTACATGGCGCATACCAAGAGATCCCTATAGGATCACCATTCCTCAAAAGTTTGAAGAGTATGGAAACTGCAAGGTAAACGAGAGATCTTATTATGAAGGATTGATGGCACTGGAGTGCAGGTAGGGTCAAAATAGTTTGATGATTGGCAATTCTAACAGTCCATTCTTCGATGCAATTCAGCGAGCTTATTTCTTAAAGAAGTTCAAATTGTCGCATATGAAGCAATTCAAGGCAAACACTGATTCCAGGAGCATGTCAGGAGATACCATAGTGCAATGGCATAGTACGATTATGATGATGCCCTTATGTACAGAATGTTCCGCAAACTCTAGGCGATCAAGGCTCTAGATGGTTTGGTCGTCTTGCTAGCGGCTAAATTAGAAATTTTGAGGAGTTGATACAAGACTTTACTAGGAAATTCATGGGGAACATTCAAAAGAGAAAATCAATATATGTTCTCTCTTACCTTAAAGCAAAGAAAAAACGAGAAATTGAAAGATTACTTGAATAGGTTCTCCCAAGAAATGTCGGAGGTTCAAGACCCTAATGACGATGTCTTAGTGTCAGCCTTCATCAACAACTTGTAACATATCTAACTATCGATCAGCCTAAGACAGAAAGGACCGACCACATATGAACATCTAGTAAATGATGTATGAGGATATGTAATGGCAGAAGAAGAACAGATAGCTCATGATAGAGAGTTTATACACGGAGGCCGGTCGGAGGAGAGCTAGAAGCCTAATAAAGGTAGCTCAAATGGTGACCAGAAAAGGGACCAGAAGAGTAATAGCTCTGGCAAGAATAAAGATGGTCGTAGAGATAATGACCAAAAGGGCAAACGCTTTAAAAGGCAATTCACTAACTACACTCTCTTAGCCAAAAGACATGAGGAGGTTCTGGCTGTGATAGAGGACAAGAGAATGTACAAGAAACCCTCAAAACAGTATGCTTTTGCCAGAAGGGATATAACCAAATACTATTGGTTCCATCGGGAGAACTGGCTATGAAACTTCGATATGTTATCAATTGAGATACTACATTGAGAAACTTATTAGAGAAGGACAATTGAAGGATGTGGTCCTTCAACGCAATGATGGCCATCAAAGGGACCCTCATAGAGATGACCACCCAGAGGAGAGCCAAAGTATGAAGGATAGCCCTAAAAGGAATGCAGATGAGGGGGCAATTAACACCATCTTTAGAGGGCCCTATACGGGGAGAAGCAACAGGGAAAGGATGACAGAAGTCCGTGATGCGATAAACGGCTAAAAAGTTGAAGGTAAACTCAGTCGAGCCCGACCTGAAAAGAGCCAAAAAGAGCTATGACCCAATCATCTTTTCAAAAGTAGATGCGTACGAGCTCGAGAACAAGCCAAACGATGCATCATGGTATTGTTCTGCATCAGTCACAGAGAAGTGAAAAGGGTACTGATTGACAATGGGAGCTCGGTAGACATCCTAAGTGCTGGAGTGTTCGATCAGTTGAGACTGTAAAGGAAATACTTATAGCCATTAATGATCCCACTTATGGGGTTCAGAAGAGCAGAAGTAAGATCTCGAAGGATAGTTAAGTTACTAGTGGAGATCGGGACTTACCCCTACCTAGAAGACCGTGCTCATTAGCTTCGTAGTGGTTGATGTCGAGAATTAGCCCTATAATGTATTACTAGTAAAACCTTTCCTGAACAAGTCCAAAGTTGTGACGATAACCAATGTCTTGAGAGTTAAGTTCCTAGCTGAAGCATGAAGTAGGCGTGATGAATAGCTCATAAGAGTGGGCCAGGAAGGCGAATTTGGTGGTTTATAGAGAGAAAGTAGACCCTGTTGTAATGCAGATTTACATAATGAGGGAAGAGTGTTTTGAAATTGATGAGGAAGAGGCTCGAGTGGAGACCCCGACCAGGTTTGATCTAGACCTAAGAGAAGTGTCTGCAGGGTAGGAAAAAACTTCGGAGGAAGAAGAACCAACGATGGAAGTTGTCCTCGACATCAATGAACACGATTAAATTATCAAGTTAGGGGCTCAACTATTCGATAGTATCCAAAATGACCTTGACCAGCTTGCTGAGGGAGTACAGGGATGTGTTCGTAAGGAAGCATACGGATATACCAGGGAATATATACCAGTGTGATCTCTCACTATCTGGTGATTGACCCCAAACATAAGCTAGTTATTTAAAAAAGACAGGGTTCAATCCAGAAAGAAATGAAGGAATCAAGGAAGAAGTCAAGAAACTGTTAGCTGCGAGGTCGATTAGGGAGGTCCAATTACCCAAAGTGGATAGCCAACGTGGTGCTGGTCAAGAAGAAGAATAAGCAGTGCAAAATGTGTGTGGATTTCACTGACCAGAATAAGGCATGCCCAAAAGATAGTTTCCCCTACAAAGGATAGACCAGTTGGTCGATGCCATAGTTGGGCATGAACTACTCAGTTTCATGGATTCTTACTCAGGCTAAAACCATATCAGAATGTTCGAGTCAGATAAAGAGAAGATAGCATTCACGACTGATCAGGGGCTCTATTGTTATAAGGTAATGTCGTTTGGTTTGAAGAATGCCGGGGAGACAAACCAAAGGCCGGTAAACAAGATGTTCACCTAACAGATCTGGAGAAACGTGGAGGTATATGTAGACAACATGCTGACTAAAAGTGTCACCGCTGAAGAGCATACATTTGATTTGATGGAAACGTTTGAGGTATTTAGAAGATACAAGATGATGTTCAATTCAAAGAAGTGTGTATTTGGAGTACCATCGGGGAAGTTCCTCGGATTCCAGGTCTATCAAAAAGGAATTGAGGTTAACCCTAAAAATATAAAGGCGTTGAAGGATATGAGGTCCCCTAGTACCCTAAAAGAGATTCAACGGCTAATCAGGAGTCTAGCTTCACTCAACCAGTTCATCAGCCGATGAAC
Organism: Dipteronia sinensis; assembly: GCA_033220585.1. Taxonomy (NCBI): domain Eukaryota; kingdom Viridiplantae; phylum Streptophyta; class Magnoliopsida; order Sapindales; family Sapindaceae; genus Dipteronia; species Dipteronia sinensis. The sequence goes on from CM065639.1 coordinate 47,476,473, forward strand.
AGACAAGTGCCCCATATGTTTCAGGGCTATAAGGAAGGGCAATGAGGTAGAATTGACTGAAGAGTGTGAGAAGGCCTTCCAACATATCAAGAAATATCATAACAAGTCTCCAATCCTCTTAAAATCATTGAATGGCAAGACCTTATATTTGTATCTATCAGTCACGCGGTAGAAACTGGTTCAGTACTGGTTAGGTTGGATGAAAGGGTGCAGAAACCGATCTATTACACCAACAAGGCCTTACTACCAATAGAAACAAGGTATTCAGCAGTCGAGAAAATGGATTTGGCATTGATAATAGCTGTAAGGAAACTTAGGCCTTATTTTCAGTCACACAAGATTGTAATCTACACAAACTGCCCACTCAAGTAGATTCTATCAAAACCGAAAGTGTCGGGAAGAATGATCAAATGGGCAGTCGAACTAAGTGAGTTTGACATCACTTACATACTAAAAGCCTTCAATCAAAGGCCTTGTAGCAGACTTCATCACTGAATTCACTAAACCAAATGACGATGTAGCTAAGATGCTTGAAGAGAAGGAAAAGAAGACCTTCTAATGGCAGCTACACGCCGATGGGTCATCAAATACGTATAACAGCGGGGCAGAGATAGTGGTATCCACCCTAAACGGTGATTAGGTGGAATGTGCCTTGCGATTTGACTTCAAGGCCACCAATAACATGGCCGAGTATCAAGCACTTCTGGCAGGACTTAGGGTTTGTACGGTCCTAGGTGTTGATGAAATAGAGATCTTCAGCAATTCACAGGTCGTTGTCAATCAGGTCCTAGATAGGTACCATGCAAATGATGACAACATGATCGCCTACTGTTGAAATAACCAAAGCTCTGCTTGGAAGATTCAAGAGCTATATGGTCACCCAGATCCCCACAAAGAGAATAAGAAGTTGTATGCCCTGTCAAAACTAGCGTCGACCACCACCAGCATCTGGTCCAAGGCTCACCTTGTGCAGCCTAGTATCAAAGACGGAGAAGAACTGGTGGTAGGAGTAATCGGAGAATGATAGGTTACATGGATGACCCTGATTAGAGATCACTTGGAAAGGAATATCCTACTGGAGAATTCAATGGAAGTAAAAAGGTTCAGGAATAAGGTCACCAGATACATAATAATTGGCAGGGAACTGTACAAAAAGGGGTTCTCAAAGGCACTACAGAAGTTTGTCGGGCCAATCGAAGCTGGGAAGATCTTGAAAAGCATACATAATGGATTCTGTGGAAATCATATTATGGGTAAAAGCTTGGATCACAAAGATCTCAAACAAAGATTCTACTGGCCAACCCTGTTTCTAGATACCCATCGAATGGCGGAAAAGTGCAAAACCTGTCAAAGGATTGCAAATGATATCAGCCAATAACATGGCCAAGTATGAAGCACTTCTGGCGGAAAAGTGCGACTCCATAGTAACCAAAGGAACACTAATCCAATTAAAAGCAGATACTAATCCAAAGGAACACGTGAGACGTTTCTGAAGTGCAATGGCACAATACGCTTACAACGACCCATTGTTATGCTTGACGTTCCCACAAACGCTCGGGGACTTGGGGTCTAGGTGGTTTGGAAGGCTCCCTCAAGGAACAATCAAGAATTTTTTAGAATTGACCCAAGTTTTTTCATGACAATTCCTGGGTAATATACAAAGGAGGAAATCAATAGCTCACATCGCCACCCTCAAATAGGGAAAGAACGAATCATTGAAAGATTACCAGAAAAGGTTTTCTCATGCGGTGTTAAGGATACATAATCCCAACAATGAGGTTGTGGTGGCTGCCTTCACCAACAACCTACAGAAAGGTAGGCTATTCTTCGATTTGAGGAGGGAAAGACCGAATACATACGCCGACCTAATGGATGTAGCAGGCAGTTATGCAATGGCTGAAGAAGAAGAATTGGCTCAATGGGGTAGTTATATGCATGAGGGTCGCCCCGGGGAGAACGTCAAGAACTAGAAGGGTGATCACCATGAGAGTGATGGAAACAAAGATGGTCGTCGAGACGAGAATCGTAGAAACATTCGGAGCGACAAAAAGTACTATAGTCAGTACACCAACTACACTCCCATCACCAAGAGATAAGAGAAGATCCTAACGATTGCAGAAGACCAAAGGCTAGTCAAATATTCTCCTAGACAATCATCCTACGCTCGGAGAGACACGACAAAATACTGCAGGTTCCACAAGGAAAGTGGTCACAATACATCAAAGTGCTACCAACTAAGAGATCACATCGAGACACTCATTATGGAGGGTCATCTTAAAGATTTAATTCTTAAAAAGGCATACGATCGGCAAAAGGATCCCCTCAGGGACGATCCTTCAAGGGGAAATCAAGAAACGAAACGAAGCTCGGGCAAGAGACATCAGTGAATGGACAGTCAACACTATTTTCTGAGGACCCTACATCAACTTATAGAAGACGAAACCAAGTTCTAAAAAAAAAACTGCTCCAAGGAGAGATAGTTTAGTTGCTTTCAGTTTAAAATATTTTTAGTTAGTTTTTTATTTTTCTAATTATTTTTGGTTTTGATATTGTTAATTTGCATATCAATTAATAAAGAAGCCAAGAATGTTGTTCGAATTTTTTAATCATCTTTGTTATCGAAGATAAACTCATAGCGCTGACACCTGCCATAGTGGGTGAAGGTGCCCGAGAGGTTAAGAAGTCGGTTGTTAGAGATCCGATGAGCACGCTGAACTGATTGGGTGCATATAAAGCACCATCAGCAATCCGGCCACCCCGAAATACCGGTTCAACCGGGAAAAAACACTCAGGTACGCTATCGAGGAAAACCTGGTGAGATGCGTTCGGATGTGTTAGTATTGCACTAACAATTCAGCCAAACCCTTGTAAACAGACAAAACCGGGAGATGTCCTTGGTGACTTGTTTACATGGGAAAAACAGGGAACAGTGAGGCAAGGTTCCCTAGAACACCTCTTGGCTGAAGATTCAAGACTGTCGGGAATTATCTCGAATAAGTAATCGGGACACCGACCTAATCAACTTCGAGGACCAAGATGGTCGGGAATTATCCTAGGCAAAGAGCCAGGACACGGATCGGTCCAGCTATAAGGTCGGGAATTATCCTGAGCAAAGAGCCGGGACACCCGATTGGTCCAAGACTGATCAGTTTAATAAAATACTTGATCAGCTTAGCACCAAAAATGATCAGTTTAATAAGATACTTGATCGGGTTAAAGAGATAAGATCAGAAGCACCAAAAAATCAAGTGTTCAAATCCCCTTCGAAGAGATGCTAAGAGCTCGTCTCGCGGATTTGAGGGGGTATTGTTATAGAGATTTTTTGATAGCATGACAAGTCAGCATAGTCACCTTGAAATTATGGTGATTAGATATGCCACGTCACCAAAGTTATCCAGAAAAGATCAACCCAAGGCGACCAGTAGATGATCTCAAAGAGTGATCAGATTTACCTAAGATGGTCGGGAAAACTAACCGATCGGGTATAAATAACTTGGTCGGGGAGAATAGCCGATCGAGGAAAAAGAGATCTAGTCGGGATTAGACAATTGGTCAGTAAGATAACGCGTGGGAGAAATTAAATGCAACTACGACTCAAATACGTAAAAGAAGAGTCTTATTCAAGTAAGATTTCAAGAAATAAACTCTGATAAGGAAACAGACTTCCTTATAGATATCAGAGTCTCAATCAGGCAACAAATCTAATCCATTCAATTCAAGAAAGTCGTGAAACAGGAAAGAAGATAAAGACGACTTCAGCAAGTAACAAGTACTAATTAAACACCACCACCTTTCATTACTTGTACAACAAGGATTAAGTTCTATACATATATAAATAGACCCATAATATCCTTGTAAAATAGATATAGATATGTACACATATATACATAAAAGAGAGATAGCAAGAAAAGAGAAAAACAGAGTGTGTAATCATATTAATCATAGTGAATTCTTCTCCTCGCCGTTACCGGCAACCATGAATGTTTCCCCACCTTGGGGTTTTACCACGTAAAATCTTACTTGCACAATTTCTTTTATTCTTTTTCGATTCATTATACAACCGCAAACTTTACATGCCTTGTGTGACGCATGATCGACTTTGTGTAATCCAAAAATCATCCGTCAACAAAGTCTTACCTTTTTACTTTACATTTAAATTTTAATCAAATTAACGTTGTTGGATGCATGGTAATTTTGGAATCCAAAATCACCGTCAACAGAACACAAAAATGAAAAATTATTTGACAAATATTAAAATTTTAAAATTTTAAAAATAAACTGATATTAAAAAAATTAAGATTTTCTTTTATTTATTTATCTCTCTCTTTCCATTCTCTTTCTTCTCATCCTCTTCTCCCTCCAACGGTGCCATCTCCACCGATCTCTTGGTCGGTGACTGGGAGTAGATCTATCTATCTATCTATCTATCTCTCTCTCTCCCCATTTGTATCTTGAAATTTTTATGAATCTAATGCATCAGAGCGATGGAATGGCTAGATCAGTTCGAAGGGGTTGTGTTTTTTATTTTATTTTTTTGTTATGTTTATGACAAATCATTTGTGTGTTATGTTGGGTGTGTTGAGTTTTTTTTTCTGGTTTTTTTGTTTTGTGTGTTTTGATTATTTTTTTTTCGTTGTGTTTCTGGTGAATGATAGGTGTTTGTGTTGGGTTTTGGGGGATTTTTTGTGTTTTTGATTTATTTTGTTGGGTTTCAAGAGGATCATAGGTGTGTTGATTTTTTTTTTTGTATTTTGATTTATTTTTAATATTTTAATTATTATTTGTGGATATCTTAAGGTAAAACGCATATATAAGGGCAAATGAGTCATTTTGCCCTTTTAGTTAACAAAAGTTAACGTCATAGGGGAGAATGGAGAAAAAAAAACCAACTTTTGACTTATAGGGAAAAATCCGTTTTGAAAATAAATGTACTTGCGGAACTTTAAAAAAAATTCAAAACATCACCAAATCGTATTTTAAGCATAATGCAAATTGAATTCATTTAGAGATTACCTTTGTAGTCTAATCTCCGAAAATCTTCCGCACTTTGTACAAGTTTGAATCTCCTAAGAGTGTGGGCTCTTTTTCTTTGAACTAAGGTGTAAATCCATAAACGAGACTTTTAAAGAAAAAATAAAAGTACAAATATAATTTAAAACGTTAAAACTTATTTTCAAGCTTGTGGTCAACGCCAAATGAGAATGACAAGCTTGTCGTATCTCTTCTATCCCCCTCTCTTCTTTATTTTTTTTCTTTAAGCCACCTATTTATATGTTTAGAAAAGAATAATTTTTTTTCTAATAGGACATAAGAATCACAATACTATTGTGATTTAGTAAGTTTAATATTATTAGAAGTCTTTCTTTTTTCTTTCATTCTTTTTCCATCAAAATCCTATTTTGATTTGTTTTCCATTCCTAATGGAAACTAAATAAAAGAAACAAGATGACAATTTCTTTTGGGAAAAGGATTGCTTCCTATACACACAAAGTGGCGTACATATAGGATTCGGCCACCCTACAATTTAGGGTTGGCTGAAATCTTCTTTAACCAAGGATCCAATTTCGAATCCTTGAGTCTTTGTCTTGAAACCCAACATTTGAGTTCAATTGGTTAATTTGGTCCAATTTAACTTGTGAAGTTTGTAGATCCACAGGTTATTTTAATTATAAGTTCCAATATATTTGGCTCAAGTACCAATTAACTCTTAATTAGGAGCCCAAATATATTAATTTCAATTTAGTCCACTAGAAAATTGAAATTGCACTCTTGAATTAAAATTAAATACTTTTACCCTAAGCACTTTGTAAAGTATGTATGCTTACCAAAAAAATACCAATAATTAAAATGTTTTTGACCGTTGCATTATTAATTATGTTATTCCTTAGGATAGTCCTTACATCTTAATGAATAATTTGATTTATCATAAATCATGATTCAATATTGAATACTCGGTACCAAGATTTATTATCCAGGCTCTCATAAGACCCATAATGTGGTATTTACTCTTATTTAATTATAAGAGTCATGATATCTATATCTATATCTATCAATAACACTAAACTATTGGGATTAAACCATTATTCTGTGGTTGTACTCATTGATAGCTCAAATGTTACAACCCATAGTATATATAGTACAATATTTATATTAGGATTAAGATAGATATTTTAATTGCTATATTGTGAATTCTTTATTTCATTAACGGTAAAATGAAAATATACTATTCACATGATCTAATCAATACATCATATGTACTAGGTATTTAATGACGTTATTTCTATACTTATTTTAAAACTTCTCCAAATCTTCTTTCTAACCCTAAAATCTTCTAACTTTTTACAAACACCCCTGGAAAGCCTTAATAACATGCACAATCTTATTTAGACGTTAAATACTCTGTTTTACCCTAGAAACGAGCGCAAAATGATATGAAAGCGGGGCTACACCAAGTGTAGACATAAGACTATCAAATACCCTCAAACCTATATTTTGCTCGTTCTTGAGTAAAATCAAAACAAACTCAAACAAAAACTAACATATGACTAAAAGCTAACAATAACATAAATAAAACTACTTTCGTGAATGACACGATGACACTTAGCACGTGTCACAATCTTTTCAAACCTCTAGGCAACCCTAGTGGACAAGTGAAGTCTCGTGAAGGCATACAAATATGACACCTACTAATGTATTTATGCAGAGCAACTATAGAATGAGATGTAACATTGAGTGTGCCAAAATGTAGACACATACATTCTAAAACCACCGATTGGAGGTTAGAATTATGTTACTCAAGATGTTACATCACAACAAACTGCAATTCCACACTCTAAGCGAACTCAGCTTTAAAAACATCGAACCCAAGAGTCATATATATAATTCGCCTCGACTCTAGGCCTTACAAGATTTCGCTCATTTTACCACTCAGAACCTAAGCTTACTCATTCAAACATATGCGGTTGGAGTTTATGCACATTTTTTTTTTCAAAATATACTCTCATATGATTCAATTTTTGAAAAATGTTAAGATGTATGCAAATGGACCTCAAGAACGGAATCCGACATTAAGAACCTTGATAGAGCACAAAATTCCCCTTTACCTTTAAACTAATTTTCCCTAAAGATCAATTAAGACTTATTTTAACGGTCATGGGCCATGAGTGGTTTTCGTTGTCAAATGAGTGGGATAGGGGATGGTGAGTTAAATTGGTGTTTACATATTGCTACCCTACACTTTAATAAGCTTTAATACTCTTTACACATTTAAACCATGAGCGTCTGTTTCTGATTAATAAAAATAAAAATAAATTTGATTACAAATTTAAATTTGATTAATAACATATGGTTAACGTTTGTTTCATATTGTATAATAACATTCTTAGGCTGTGTTTATGATTGATTTGCTTAAGAAAAAAAATCTACTTACAGCTTCACTTAAGAAATAATCAATTTAAGAAAAAAGTTGGTAAGTGCTTGATAAACTAAATTTTAAAATTGCTTAACTTTTGATATGATGGAAAATGTATTGAACAAAATTACTAAAATAGACATCATTAATAATATAAATATAAATCATATAAAAAGAAATAAATAAGAAATTTAAACAGAAAAAAATTTATGATTGAGTCAACTCAATCATTTCTCAAGCAACTCGCCCAAAAACGAGTCAACTTGGTCTCTTCAAATCTGAAGCTCAGCAAATGACGAGAATCAGCCTCCACCAGTGGTGTCTAAGGCCACGAAAAGCTTTTCCGACGCTGGAGAGGCCGGTTCTACTCCAACGAGCCTCCTCCATCATCGCGATCCTGATTGCGACGGATTTGGCGATCGATCACGATAGAATCTCACGATTTCGATTGCGATGGATCTGCCGTCACGATAGAAACCAACTTCCTTTGACGGCGTCGAATTCGCCGGGCAGTCCAGTTAACCCCCTGCCACTTTCGCCGGCGACGATGGTGGCCACTATCACTAGCGACAATGGTGGCCACTGTCCTTCAAGTTTTTTTTTTGAAAAAAAAAAGTTTTTTATTTTGAAAAAAAAAGTTTTTTATTTTGAAAAAAAAAGTTTATTTTTATTAAAAATAATATTCTCTTTTATTTTGAATTTTTATTATTTCTGAAATTATTATTATTTTTAATTATTTCTAAATTATAGTTTTTGGAAAAATACAATTACTAAATGTGAGGGCATTATCGTCTTTTTAATTAAATAGTAAGGGTATTTTGGACATTGCTTAAGCAATAAGCTAACTTTTGCTTCCAAAAGCAACCCCCACCCAGCTTCTCAAAAGCCGATTATTGGAGAAGTAAATTGCAAAATAAGATGTTTTTGAAAAATTTACCAAACAACCATATGTTTAAAACTTGAGAAATAAGTGATTATTTCTCAAGTAAAAGTAATCATAAACATAACCTTAGGAGGGTGTATTCAATTAGGATTTCAAACGACTTTTAATGATTTTTTTTAAGTGAATAACTTTTGTAGATTTCATGGACTTTTATAGACTTATGAAAAACTTTCATAGACTTTCATTTTAAAAGACTTTCATAAACTTTCATTTCAAATGACTTTCAGAGACTTTCATAGACATTTATAAACATTTATTGGTTTTTAAATATGATATATACTTTGTTTTAGTAAAATTATATAGATTTCTCATATCAATAAATTTTTAAAAAAAAGAATAAAAAAATCATTTTTAATTAAACTTGAAAAGCATTCTTACCTATATATGTGATTTTAAAATTTTTATTTGTAATTCTATTATATTTTGTATCATAAAGACATTATGCACCTAATTTATTTTTAATAATCAGTCAAAATTTTATTTGTTTTTTTTATAATTAGTCAAAATATTATAAAGTTTCTTTTAGAATAAATGTAGCAAATCGACAATAATACAATGGTTATAAAAAATCTACCCAAAATTAATTCAAGTTACTAAAAATAAAACATAAAAACCCCACATAGTTGTTGAACAAAATTCATGCCTAAAAATGGGTGGTTTGATATTGATCATAATTACATGGAGCAACGCTCATACACGACTTTGATTATAGCATATTGGTATGATTGAGTAGTGGTTTTTATCTTTTATTATTTTTAATTAACATAAATGAAGTTCGTTTGATTTGTTTTGGTGTTGTTTAGTTGTTTTGAAAATAGAAGTAAAAAAAAAATATCCCGTCTTTAATTGCATAGCCTATAGAGAGTTGTTTTATATTATTTTTTTAGTTAATTATTTTTTTGTTTTAGATCGTTAATGGCCCATCCCGTTTCGATTCTATGCGTGACCTCTATATGTTTGTATATTTTTTTATAATGTTTATTCATTTTAAAAGTTATTCATTTTATTTTATTTATAAAATTTATTAAGAATGTGTAATCTTTTACTTGAAAATATAACATATGTTTGATGGTTAATGTTTTTCAAAGAGATTTATGCTTTTATTGCATAGTAAAAATTCTTTCTATTTAAAAAAAAAAAATCATTCAAAATCTTTGGTAGGAATGAAAGACAAATTGTGAGATTTGTTATAACTAAAAGTCATTGATATTTAAAAGTCATTGAGATTTTGAATACCGCCGAACTTTCATAGACTCTTAAAAAGTTTTGATTGAATACCACATAACAGTTAAAGTCTTTTTTAAAGTCTATAAAAGTTTATATTAAATACCGTATGACTTTTATAGAGTTTTTAAAAGTCTATATTAAATATATCTAAACTTTTTAATCTCATAAAAGTCATTAAAAGTCTTTTAAAATCTTAATTGAATAAACTCTTTTCTCACTTTAGAATCAAACAAATTTTTAAAGATAAAAGAAAAGAAAAAAAAAAGAATTATATGATTTAAGGTTTATGAAATGTAAAAATAAAAAACAATGAGATGAGTTAAGATTTGTGTGCAAGCCTTTAAATTTTTTTTGTTTTATTTAATAATTTAATTAAAGATAAAACTACGATTAATAAAAAATTGATAGTGTTAACATGTATTTCTAGAATATTACTACAAAGAAAAAAAAGTTATTGAAAGTATTTATTTATTGTTTTGTTTCCAACAAAAGCAATATATATTGATCCTTTTGTCAACGATGTCTTTAAATTTTCTTTTTGTTTTGTTTAATAATTTTATTAAGGATAAAATTACCATTAAATAATTTGAAAGATCATTTTATATAAAGTCAATAGATAAACAACAATCATCTATAGTTGTTTTTTTTTTTTTTTTGCAATTGTTATAGTACTGTAATGGGTTATTTTATTCTTATCTCTCTCTGCTATATCAAGAAAAACTCTCTGTTTTCTCTTCTCACTTGATAAAAACATTTTTTTGATTAGAAACCTAGCTAGAACCAGATTCAATCTTCAAGAATACGCCTTGAAATCGCGCGCGAAACAGTGCAGATGTTTGGTCTCGGAGGTTTCTCCTTCAGTTTCAGGTGAGCAATCTGTCAGATTTCTGGCATTTCGTGTTTCGTTCTTAGACTTTCGCTCATATTTGAAATTTTGAGAATTGAGAATTGCGTTATGCTTTTGATGTCTATTTTTGTTTTAGGATTTGAATTTTTTTATGCTTAGAGTGTAACTGAATTCTAAAAATGAAAGTTGTGTGTGTATCGGTTAGAATTTTGAAATTGAGTTTGTTGCATCAGTTTGAGTAGGGCTTTGAATGCGTGTCTGTTTGTGTGTCCGTGTCGTATCTTCTCGTAGAGGTTTGGATGACTGAGTTTTGGTAGAGAGGAGTGGTTTTTAGGTAGTCATTAGGATGACTGAGCTAAATGAGAACACTGATAACCTAGCTAATCTATGTTCAGATTTCCGAGAGTTTAAAACACTATATGCGGTTTAGTGGTACTTCATTTATTCGGACCTTGTATTGAGAAAGGGGTACTTATTTTAGTATTGTTTAGAAGAAAGTGAATTGCGATTAGAGCTAGTTCATCATGCCTAATTATGCAACATGTAGAGGCCTACCCTTGCTATAGAATTCGTGTATTTAGTTTAAGAGAATGTCATATCAGACCTGAATTTGGCACCAGAAATGAGTTGGTGAAAACTTGGCTAATCCAGTGTGTTTTGAGCAACCCTATGCGTTTTACCTGGGGTCAGGCTGGTTCTGGATACAAATATTAGAACTGAAAGATTATTGTAGGGAGATTGTACAGATCATTTATGCCAATTTCACCGTCATTGGAGATGAGCTTAACATCATGTAGAGCTAACATCAACAGTCATGTATAGCTAACATCAACAGGCTTAATATATTATTAGCACAAGTCTCTGTTACGACACTTATTATGAGCTTATCCGATGTTCACATGCGCTTCCTAATTGAATATATTTGGATTGTTTTAAAAAAACAAAAAAACGTTATGAGGCGCGCTTCTGAGAAAACGCACTGAGGCGTAAGCATCACCGGTTGTTTATGATATGGTGCCTCAAAGGTGTATTAAGGCGTATGCCTCAATTTCTCCTTTTTTTTAACCCTGAGTGCGTCAGCGTAGCCCAATAAAACTAATTCAATTCACAACCCAATATGAAGATGCATTGATGATGTTATGAAGTTGGGGATAGCTAGAGCCTAGAAACTAATTTGAACATCTTTGTTGTTAGTATGATGATTGAATGTTAATTATTTTATGAAATATGTCGTGTTATTGATTGTATGTAAAGTTCTAAACCTTACATTTCGCTTTGTAACTTGGTATTTATACGATAAAATAGGTTGTAAATGATTATTAATGTGATTATGTGATTATTAGTTGTTTTATGAAATTTTATGTGCTTTATATATTTATGTGCAATCTATCTTTTGTGAGGCTTACGCTTCATTTCACCTTAAGGCTTACACCTCTTCTTGTCGGAAGAAAACGCCTCGATACTAAAAACTTATTTTAAAACATTGTATCCAGTTGATTGTTTTTTTTTTATTTGGTGCTAAAATTGGACCGACCTAAGGGGAAAAAACATAGCAAAAGATAATTATGTATTTTGTTGATTGGTTCCATTCGGTTGATTGCAAATATAATTATGTAACTAAATATATATATATATATATATACTTTTGATGGAAAACAACTTATATAGTCCTTTCTAGACCCAAATTAAGTATTGTTTGGTCCCATAATAGCCGAATCATTGCTTGTCACTAACCATGTTTTCCTTCGAAACTTTCTTATTGATGATTTGGTTTTAGTGTAAAACTTGTCTGGCTGTAAAATTTTGAGTTATTGCAGGGAAAATCTTTAAATTAATTTGGATTGCTTGTTTTTGGGTAGTCAATGTTGGCATAATTGTTTACACTTTGGTAAATCGTTCAGTTATTGAAATTTCCCTTCTGATTGATGTAACCTTTCTCACATTTTGCAGGTTCCTCAATTTTTGTTGAAATGATCAATAGGACCTATTGCTCTGGCTTCGACTTTCACAATTTATCTCTTGTTCTACATTTTTCGCAATGCAATTAGTGTCAAATGATAGTCATAACGAAGATATTTCAGAGAGTGAACCCATATTGTCCCAGTCTGACCTTTTACAAAGATCAGAAGAATCTTCATTGTCATCTTCATCTCCGTCTTCATCTTCTTCTTCATGTGAAATCACTGCTGTTAGAAGGGAATCAAGGGATTGTGTTGTCATCACTGATGATTTACAAAATCTTCATGATGATGAAACTTCCCATCTGGTGAATGCAGACCAACCACAATGCCGTATATGTCTTGATATTGGAGGTCTTTACTACCTAGATTGCTTGGTATCTTTTTAGATTCTGATGTTTTCCTGTCACCATTTCAGATGGTGGATTATTGATTCTTTAAAAAAAAAATCAAGATGATTATTGCCTGGCACAAACGATTAATATGACTTTCCAAATGCACTTGTCTTGAGATATATGTTTATTAGTAATTTTTTTTCTTCAGGAGAAGACTTAATTGCCCCGTGTCATTGCAGAGGCACTCAGAAGTATGTCCATAGGTCATGTCTCGACAACTGGAGGTCAACTAAGGTGAGTACTTGTTACTTTAGTGGTATCCCTCGTGTCTGAATCAAATTGATGTATTTCAATGTTTCATTATCTCCATTGCTTAGCAAATGTTATTTTTATCTATTTAGCTACTTCAGTAGTCACATTTATAGACTTGCTCTTATCCATAACAATGGACTGAAATACATGATTTGGAGGATTAATATGATTTTATTTATTCCCATGTTATTTCAGGAAGGCTTTGCTTTTGCTCACTGTACAGAATGCAGGGCAATGTTCATATTACGTGCTAATGTCCCGCCTGATCGCTGGTGGTTGAGATTGAAATTCCAGTTCCTAGTTGCTAGGGACCATGCGTTCATTTTTGTAATTGTTCAGCTGGTATGATAATGAATGATTCCCCCCTATTTTTGTCTTCTATTTGTTACTCTAAATGTTGGATCAATTGTCTTTGGTTGCGCTAGCTATCAGTACTCTTACCTGACTGTTAAATATGATGAAATGACTTGATGTATCGCATGTTGTATTGATTTTGCTCTATAGTCAAGTTACTGCTTGAAATATTAGCTTCATTTCTTATTGAATTTTGCTGTTATATTTTGTTCTGTAAAGTTAAATCGGAGTTATGTAGCTGTAATAGGATACATTCCGTGGGTGATATAATTTTTACTTTCTACTGATGGAGAGATTTATTCTTTGAGATTGATACTGATAAGTTCAGGACAATCATAGAATTAGCTATAAAGGAAAGAAAATCCGATCTAATTGAGCAATTTGGTTTTATTTTATCTGTTATTTGATAAAATTTGAACTATCAATGTGTGTGAATCATCTTAGATAGTGTTCTAGTGAAAGTATTACTAGGGAGTGCCTTTTTTTTTAATGATTTTGTTACCAACATGTAATAGAAAAGTTAATGTGTAGAACATGCAAAAAAATTAATCCCAGTCAAGAAAAGGAAGATTGATTCAGCGTGACAATGTCAGCATTAATTTTATTCTTTTCCTTGCAGAATGTTGACAAAAGTGATGTCCTTTTTCTTGTTATATTTGGAAAACAAATTGATTATGAACATTTATTATGGTGCTTATACTTATCTCTAGTATTATAACCAGAATAGTATTTGGTTCTGATTTTGGAAAAACATTGAGTGCTTGTTTCTTGGTGGATACTTTAACAAGTACAAAAAATTTTTGACTGCTTACTTAAATGTGCTTTTAATTTAAAATACTAGACAGTCAACCTTCTCATTCTTTTTAAATTGCTGATTTATTTATTAATTTCTTTTGAAAAGGAAACTTTCTTTGTATAATTTTGAAATAAGCACTGAATAAGTCAAAATAATTATGTTGACAAAATGAGGTAGTATTTGATCTGACCTGAGTAACTTTCTTGGAAACTCAGTGTAACCTAATCACGGTTGTATCTGAGCTGAAATTACATCAAAATGAAAAGTCAGTGCAGCTGCATTAGATGTCATGATGGAAAGTAGAATATCCTTCTCAATGATTTATATGGAGACCCTTGGTTCCAATGCTTAGAAATTATATTGATATGATGTATTTTCACTCCTTAAAGATGCAAAATTGATTTAGTTACATTTTGACATACGTGAATTTTTCTCTATGCCACTGGTTGCTTCTATAAAAGGATTTGATTTGATCAGATGTTGTGTTAGATCCTTTTGTTTATCATATGAAAACTTCCCTTGTTAAAATTTATGTGAAATTGAACACTGTGTTTTCAACAGATTGTGGCATTGTTGGGGGTTCTGGTGTACAAATTTTATGGGGAGGAACTAAGAGAAATGTTTGGTTATGAAGAACATCCTTACGGATTTTATATCATGGCTGGTATGCTCGCTCCTCATCGCTGACCGTTCTCTCTCTCTGCCATCCAATCATAGAGACGCACATAGACAGTGCACAGAAAGTCATGCACGCAACTGCATAGTAGTGAATATCTCATGCGAGTCATGCCTCATTCACATGTACTTGTAGATGCACATACATGAGCACACAAAGGGTCTTTTTGTCAATCTTTTCTACATCTTTTGCAAAAGTCAGTTTATTGCATTGTATTCGACTGTTCTCACCCCTCCGTCTATACATAGGAGACACTCAGACAGCACACAGAAAGTCATGTGCACACAACTGCATAGTTGTGAACAACTTATGCCTCACTTACTTATACTTGTGGATACTCACACATGGACACATTTATAGTCTTTTGTCAGTCGTTTCTATATCTGTTGCATGCTCAATTTGTTGAACGGTGTTTGTATGCCAGTCATGTACTCATTACTAGTGATCCGATTAATCATTTTTTTTCCTTTTTGTTTTCTCCTTTCATTCTGGGCTTGGGTTATAAGTTCGTCAAAATGCAATGATTTAAGAGTAGTTTTCTGGACCATAATGCAATGTGACACATATTTTGACCCAGCCTCCACTGACTTGAGATTTGTCTTATTAGTATATGAGGGGGAAATTGTACGGTATGTTGCTCATGTTTCTTATTTCATGGTCATATCTCCAAAACATACTAAGCCAAAAATATTTGAACCGTGTCACATGTAGACTATAATGGGATATTAGCCCAACATCTCCCCATAATGATCTCCATTAAATCCTGATTAAGAAAGACTTGATTTTGATGAGTGCATATGCTGAAAATGCTACAAGGTGGAAAAAACTCTGTATTTTGTTATTTCCTTCATAGAACTAGAAAATGTTGGAAGTCATCTGGAGAATAATAAGTTCTGAATATCTGTTATTTCATTCCAATGATACAAATTGATTTATCTTGGATGCTACAATTTTTGTGGAATTAAATATTGAAGTGCTTAAGGAACAATAAGAAAGGTTACACAATGAGAAAAAGATAATATAGATAGAAGTTATATGTATTATGTGTAGAAAGGGAAGAAAGAAAAGAAAAAAAAAAAGAAGAAAAATCTGAACAGTTATGAAAAAACAGATAGTTTTATTTTCCAGTAAGGTTTTTTCCTGTACTTGAAGCTACTTGCCCAAGCCATTGATTCATATTGAGTTTCATATTGAGTAATGCTATAATCTTTTGTTTTATTGGTGCAGTTTTAGCTATTGTTTTGGTGGGTTTGCTCTATGGTTTTTTCATAGCCATAATATGCGGACAGAGGATCAGTGAACGGCACTATCACGTTCTTGCCAAACAAGAATTAACAAAGGTTTGTGACATTGCTGATGAAATTGTCTGGGAACTAAGATTCTTAACAGGAAATTTCTCATTAGTCATCACGCTTGAGTGAAAAAATAATGATCACTTATTTATTTTGAGGTTAAATGTAAATGTCTTGCTGCTTAAGCTGTAAGGTTTCTAATGTTTTTGTCTAGCAATATCAATATGGATAACTTCTTTAAGGAAGTTGCCCCATTATTGGATATTTATATAACTTGGATACTCCCTGATATGTTTCTATCAACTTTAATCAATGCAGAACTTGAAATAGAGAGCTTTGACTTAAAATATTTTTGATGCTCCATTGATATTCCTTGACATATATGAATCATTGCTAAAGTTTAAAAAATGAGTGGGGTAAATGGTTGAAATACTTGCAATAAAGAAGAAATTTATGAAGATATATGACCCATGTTTTAAACCCTTCTGATGTGAGTGATGCTTTCTATATATTTTTCTCATTAAAATTTCAGCTTTTACGTATCTTTTCATTGCAGCCTTTGTTTGGACCACCTTAATACAAATTTTCCTTAAAATTGGGTATATTCCTAATACACTAGAGATCTGAGGTTTGCAAGAGCTGTTACATGTATGCATTCTCATGTCAATGCCTGATGTTGATCATTCGCTGCTGTCGTGGCTATTTTACCAATAATGTTCAATGCTTAGATGTTGCGACTTGTGAGTGTTTCTTCGGTTATTTGTTTGGAAATATCTTTCAGAAGAGTCTTTAACAAGATATTAGCCATTGTGTTCTGTATGTACATTGTTAGTGAATACAATTTCTATTGCAGCCTTTGTTTGGATCACCTTAATACAAAATTTTCTTTAAATTGGGTATATTCCTAATACACTAGAGATCTGAGGTTTGCAAGAGCTGTTACATGTATGCATTCCCATGTCAGTGCCTGATGTTGATCATTCGCCGCTTTTGTGGCTATTTTACCAATAATGTTCAGTGCTTAGATGTTGCGACTTGCGAGTGTTTCTTTGGTTATTTGTTTGGAATTTTTTTTCAGAAGAGTCTTTAACAAGATATTAGCCGTTGTGTTCTGTATGTACATTGTTAGTGAATACAATTTCAATTGCATGAGCTATTTATTATATGTAGTTTGAAATGTTCTAGACTGGACTAGCTAAGGTCAAGGTTTAGATTGTTAACTTGTTATAGCATTATGGTAAGTTTAATGAATGTGCAGGTTTTATCACTTTCTTCTTGTGCGAAGAAGATTATAGCTATTTATCGAAGGTAGGGAATGGGTACACTTTTGGTTATCTCCAGTGAGCAATAACCTAGAATGCAACATTAGTTCTCTCAGTCTGTAAATGGGAAAAAACCACTTTAATTACCGTAAACTTGACTCTAATTAGCATAAAACCCATAATTTACCAAAAATGAAAAATGTGAGTTTTTAACATATTTGAAAACTTTATTCTTAAACAAACTCAAGAAAAAACGGGCACAATTCCAACCTTCCTATAAAAGTTATCTAAGCGATGAAAACTATTGTAAAATAATAATAATAATAAAAACATAAATTTAGAGGCCTAGACAGTGGAATTTGGCCGAAAAGTGACATCGGTCATTGCCAAGCGGAGGTGAGTTTGATTACTTCCATCAGAACGCTTCATATGACACCTCGTTTGCCCATTTTCGACAAAGTTACCCCAGGCTTGTCCACCATTCATCTAACGCCAGTTTGGATAGATGATTGAGAGTTCTAATTTTCTTTCTTTTCATCTAGTTCTGCTATTGTGGAGAATAAAGGAAAAAATGTGAAATGTTTAGATTGTGTAAATATCTGAACGTGTTTGCTTTTGGCTTCTTTTTTTTTTTTTTATGGTGTACTACTCATTGGTTGATTTGGCATGATCTATGGCTAAAATGGTAAATGATTTTTATTGCCACTAAAATTTGAATGTGCTGCTGTGGGATTGGAGGATGAATGTTTCAATTAAGTACCCTGAAGCTCTCTCCATTCTTGTATATAAAATATTATCTATCGCAATCACCTTCAGCTTTTACATGGTTTTTAGTTTTGCACGTTTGTACTTGTAACTCATTCAAGAATAAGCATCGTCTTTGAGCAGTTACTTTCTCTGTTGAGATGTAAAGCTTATAATTTCTACTTTGCTTTGGGGTGCAAACTCTGTGTAAGTTCAATTAAAGTATTTGTGAATCTGAATCTTCTGGTTGCTAGCTGTTATTTTCTTAGAGATGAAATTTATTTCACGAATTCTTGTTATGGACTTTGAAACTGACTGTTTTAATCTGTTAACACTCGAATAAGTAATCTAAATATGTGGCTTCTTTTGACGGATTCTTGTAATTTCATAATATGTCAGGAATATGTGGTGGAAGATCGAGAAAATAATAAGAATGTCCCTGAACTTGATCCGAGCCATGTCACGGAGCTAAGGATGCTGGGACTTTATTAAGAGTGTGCATACATCATGGTTTTACAGGTAAGGTGCTCTAACTTCTTGAATACTTCCTGTTACAGTCAACTACTACCTTTCTGGTATTGCTTTCATGTTCTTGACTTGTTTCTTGTAGACTCTCTATCTCTCTTTCTCACACACACATATATGCTCACATGTGAGCGTCTGTGTGTGACACACACAAATGCACAACAGAGTATAGGAATTAGGATTCAGGTTTCTAGTGGTGCTAGGGTTTTACTTATGTGACTTTTGGATGGACTGTATGCATCATTAAAGTCGCTTCTATTGTTCAGGGTCTTGCTTTGTTGTGGCCGGTTTCATTTTGGATTTCTGATTTGAACGTTGAGCAAACAGTAAGAGCAGAGCTGGAAATATCAGGTTTGTTCCTCAAAAACTGATCTCCCATCGACATCCTTTCCACAAAATTGTAGAAGCATGAGGAGTTTGTTCATCGCCTGTACTTTCCAAGTCATCATTGATTGTTTGTTCTTAGAGTTAATAGAAACAAATTACTTCTGTTATACCGAACATTCATTTGTTATACCTTTTTTGTGCGTGGTGTCATATGTACTCCGGTTTCTTCACATGAATGAAAATGAAAAGAGAATGTCCAAATGTATCCAACTTTTCCATTTTGTTTGTTACAGAGTGGCTCCAGGTCCCTGATGTAGTAAATTATCTATGGTTTCATATGTAAATGTTTTTCCTTTTTTATATTTACAAGTCTTTACAATATTTCATTTCCATCATATAGTATATTGGAGCTGAAGAGGAGTAACCTAGTAAATTACGTTTTAAAAATGATTTATTTTATATAAATACTTTGATGTATGCTTAAAAACATTTACAAAGTGATATATTCCTTAGGTCATCAACGCTTATGAATTGAAATGGCTTGTTTGCTTATGTTTTGATTTTAAATGAACTCTGATTGAACCATCTATCTTGAAACAGAAATTTCTATTATGATTTCAGCAGAAATGGTTGTAATTAAAAGTATTATTTTTATAATCTCTAATTGTTTGCAGCTGCATGAAGTTAGATCTGGATTGCCATCTGAGAAAGCCAAAGAATTAGAGAAAAGGAAACTCAATTCAAAATTATGAGTTATCATTATCAAATCATCTTATTGCTTGTTTTCTTTTTATGATATTCTCTAGTAGACGTTTGCATTTTAACAATATGTAAATCATTCCAAGCTAAAAGAACCGATTCACATTTTCTTGATAGCAAAGTAAATCATCAAGATTGATAAGCCTAATTAGCTGCCAAATGCTAGGTGACAGTTTGAATCCAAGGCAGATGAGAGAGCAACATAGGATTAGGAATTGCAGTATAAAAGTCCGAGTTGTGGTTCAACGATTGCACCTTGACATACTTCTCTTTCTTTGCTAGCACAAGGAAAGTCTGCTATCTTGGACCGTTCATGTTTAGATACTAGGTTATAAATTGATCTTATCGATTGGTCTTTCTGAGTTTCAACACTAGGTCATGAAAATGATTATTGTATATCGATTTGCATCCATAAAATAACAAGCTAATAGCCCTTCGTAAAAATCTTTTTAAATGCGAAGGAAAACTGTGGTAGCTAAAAATCTCAAGAGCCCTTTGTTTGGAGGAACCGCCAGGAGTCCTTGCCTCAGCATTTTAGAAATTTCAAAGAACACTACTTCAATACTTTTTCCCACATTGAACCCAACCTCTCCCGGATCAGACAGTGCAGCAACCTGAATGAAGACAGCAAAGGAAAGAGAGACTAGTTTTGTGTATGGAAAAGTAAAATTGTGTGACCTTTTAATGAGAATGCATGTGCTGTATAGCAGAGGCAGGCATGGTGATGGACATAATAATATTGATCATTAAAACTAATCATGACTACAGAATCGTGGGTGACTGTTGAACGAAATGAAAATAGACTAGTAATCTCTTCCTCAATTCAAGTGCATCAACATATATAGGCTAAAATAATCATTAAACACTGTCAAAATATATATTGGACACTTGTCGCTTTAAGAGGACCAACTGTCAGTTAGCAGTCGCCTCGGTACTTTATCAAAATCTGCCTTGTAGTTTGATATATTTCCCAAATCATCATTCTTTTAACATTTAATATTTTGAAGTCAAAGACCATTTTACCTTTTAATTTAGAAATTAAAAAAATTGTCAAAAAGTATTCAAATATAAATATATATATATATATATATATTAAAAAATTTGATCTACACCGTCTATTTCATGGATAGTGGATATATCTATATATATTATTTAATTTTTAAAAATAAAAAAATTAAGAAAAGTATTAATAATAAAGAAATAGATCACCACGGTCCATCTTTGATATGGAGAATGGGGATCCATCTCTTTTTTAAAAAAAAAATTTGTATCTGGTGGAGATCCACCGTGGCGTCCATCGACATCGGAGATAAACAGAAAAAAGAAGAAGCAAAGATTGATTAAAAAAAAAACTATTGGATCTCCACCATTCGTCTCAAGATGGACGAGGGAGATAAAAATATAAAGCAAAGATGGATAAACAATTAAAAATGGAATCTGATGGAGATCTCTATCTCAATGGTGATTTAAAGATAGATCTTCAAGAATGGGGTTGCAGAGATTTCCTTAAATTTAGTAATCATATTTTCAAATCATGGAATGATATGATATAATGAAATGGTAATAATAAATCACTTACCGTACCATTCGAGTGATTTTTGATAATATTTTGGGGTGTATCATTACTAAAAGTAAAACTATACGGGTATGCAAATCCGGTGTAAGAATATGTTCTATCCACACATATTTACATGCATCAGCAATATGGTATTTAGGATTTGTTTGAGATTGTTACAAGTTATGAAATAATCACTTGTTTCATAAGATAGGAACGAAAACGTGTTTGGTAGACTTTACAAAAGCAGTTCATTAGAGAATCTAGTCTGTTACCTTTGGAATGTCCATAATACGATATTATTTTGGGGTATTATCATTAAAGTCCATACTTTTTCATGAATTGTCACATTTTTAAATGTCTTTACTATATTAGTCACTAAAATGCTTCCATTAAGGATTGAACCCTCAACCTTGAGATTAAAAGTCACAAACTCTAACCAGCTGAGCTACTCTAACACATTCTTGATTTAAATGTATATATATAGTTATATAATTTATAATAAACTCACACACACATATATATATATATATATATATATATTAAAATAAACTCATATTAATAATAATAATATAAAAATATATTTATTAAAATGAAAAAGAAAATAACAAAACAAAAAGAAACCCAGAAAATCCAAAAAATCAAAGCTCGTAAATTATTTTTCTTTCTTTTTTCTTTTTGGATTTTTTTCTTTTTCAAAAATATATTATTTTAATTTGATAAAAAAAAACTCAGAAAATCAAAGACCATAAATTGAAAAGGGAAAAAATCAACAACAAAAAGGAAAATAATAAAACAAATTAAACTCATATTTATATAATTTAAAATAAACTCATATATAATAATAATATATAAAAACATATTTATGAAAATAAAAAAGAAAATAACAAAACAAAAGGAAAAAAATGAAAAAAAGGAATTGTTTTTTTTTCTGTTGTAGATTTTTTTCCCTTTTCAATTTACGAGTCTTTGATTTTCTGGGTTTTTTTTTTATTAAATTGAAATGATATATTTTTTGAAAAGATAAAAATCCAAAAAGAAAAAAGAAAGAAAAAAAATTACAGGCTTTGATTTTTTGCAATTTTCTGGGTTTCCTTTTGTTTTGTTATTTCCTTTTTCATTTTTATAAATATGTTTTTATATATTATTAGTATTATTAAATATGAGTTTATTTTAGATTTATATATATATATATGAGTTATTTTAAATTATATAAACATATTTATATTAGTTTAAACAAATTATATAACTATATATACATTTAAATCAATAAAGTTTTAACAATGAGCTAGAGTAGCTTAGCTGGTTAAAGCTTGTGGCTTTTAATCTCAAGGTTGAAGGTTCAATCTCTAATTGAGGCATTTTAATGGCTATTATTGAAACTAGAGGGACTAAAAGGAAAACTTTTAAAAATAACAATAAAGGGTAAAAATATAGTTTTACATATTCTATTATTGTTGACCGATTGTTTTTGGTCAAATGGACTAAAGTGTTGTATTTTTAAAACATAAGGGACTAAAGTGACTAATACGACAAAGTGTTTAAAAATGTTACAATTCATGAAAATGTAGGGACTTTAGTGATAATACCCCTATTATTTTAATAGACAATAATAATATTTGAACATTATATAAAAATATATAATTAAAAATTGTAAAGTGGCCACCGCCACTGGTGGCTAGCAGTGGTGGCCACCATCGAGGATGGAGGCCGGACGATAGCCTGCAATCACCAGCGACGTCGGGGGATGTCGGTTTTCCCTCAGACAATTGATGAGTTAAAACCTCCTTTATTTGGCAATGGAGGAGGCTATCGCCTCTTCCAACATGGGAAGGGGACTCCGATGATTTCAAATTGACGGTGGTGTCACTAAAGGAGGATAGTTCTACCGAAGCTAGACATTCTCCGACGACATCAACATAGATCCACCTCCAGTGACATCAACATCATCAAAGGTCCAAAGGCGGATTCGAATGGTTCAACTTATATTAATATTTTTTTAATTTATTTATTAATAATTCAAACATATTTAATTATATTTATATTTATATATTTACTTAATTTTTTAATATATAATTATTATGTTATTTGTTTCTTTTTTCTTTTTCTTTTTTTCGTATTGTTTAATTTTATCTATTTTAATCATTTTGTCAAATACATTTCATTCCTTTCCAAAAGTAAAAACAACCATCTAACTTCTTAAATTTTTATTAAAAGTTGATTATGCAAATCAATATATATATATATATATATAATAAGTGATTATTCTTTTATTAAAAGTTGATTATACAAATCAATACATATATAACAAGTGATTACTTTTAAAGCTACAACAATCTCAAACAATTATTTTCCACGTCACCAGATGCACCACGTAGACTATGCAAGTACCGTCTACGAGAAAGGTGTAGCAGGTGCACCCTTACCAACTGCTAAATAATTGTTTTCCAAAACAGAAAATTGTATTTGGATAAAAATTCAAACACACATAACACATTTGCAACCTGCGAAATGATAAAGTAGCACATAAAAGATATGGGAGCTCCAAATTACAACCACAAATCATTATTATAAAAGCATATATGTACAAGAAATGTTTTTTTAACTATAGCATCAGATGAAAGATAATGACCAACTAAAACTGCCACAGGTGTGGGGATGGGAGTTTAGAATACATACATAAACATATACTGCAACAGCAAAATTAAACTACAACGTCACTTCAGGCAGTGAACATTGGAAATTAACTCATCTTCCCTAACCATTGTTGCATCTGTGCTGCTCCTCAAATGTCTGTCGGTTCGTTTTCGTGCTACATTGTTTGGTTCTCCATTCTTGATTCTACGAAAAATTTACAAAAGTCCGATGAGCCTGCATATCCCAGAATCTAACCGATGATCAAATTCATTTCAAGGATTTAAAACTCTTCTTCACATAGGAAGTGTAATGGTGTGTTTATTAAAATCAGAAGAAATTTGAGAACAGGTCCAACGTGACTGAAGCATGAGAGCAGACATGGGATGTCAACGAAAAGGTCTCTACTCAAAAGCATGTTTGCAATTTTACTCTTTATACAAGTTAAAATATGAAGTAATATAATAGATCAGAAGGCAGAGAATAAAATACAGGAGAGAGAGTTGGTTTGAACTTTTTTCAACTCTCTTTAATTTTATATGTATAGACACATTTTGTTTTTAGATGCACAGACCACAAACAATGACAGACAACTAAAGTAAATAAAAATACAGGTTCATGTACTTTGGCTACAACATAGGTCTTTTTCAAATCATAATACAGAAACTTTTGGAAAGGTTGAACATTAACAGCTTAAAGCTGTCTGGCAAGCGGTGTTTTTGCTACGTGCGGTGCATAAAAGCTCCCCACATCACTCGTTTAACTTCTTGTAGCTGTTATAATTATATAAAGAATCAATTTCTATTTTTAAGTCATCTTCTTACCACTATATATCCAGTGTTTTGATTCGAAAGGGACATGTTTATTCAGATTTCAGATAAAACATCTACAAGCGGAAATGTTCATACAGGCATCTTAGCAACATATTCAACTCCATTCCATATTTCATAATGATACATGGAAAATGCCAAAAAAAAAAAGTTTTCTCTCACAATCTCTCTCCCAACAATTTGCATTTAAAGTCTTCATAGTTATAAATAACAAATTTCTAAGTTTTAATTTTTAAAATTATATTCAATATTGAATCAATTAGTTGCATTTGTTTATGTGAATGTTTCAATCATCTTGCTTTATTTATTTCAAATCCTTTCCCCAATTTTATTTTCTATAATTTGTATTATCATCCTTTCAATATGTGATCCGGTCTCCTTGGTATAAGAGAGAATACATTGTTCAAATTCTTTCAACGCTTTCATTTTATGTTTAGTCATAAGGATTGGGGCTTACTGGGCTATTGAGGCTTATAAAGTTTTATTTTTATAATATATTATGACTTTAGTTAGGGTTTATAATATAAAGGAAGAGAGTTAATAAAGGTTAACCCCTTCTCTATTTCTAACACTTTCTCTTTATCTTCTTTTCTCGGTTCTTCTTCCTCTTTATTTCATTTATTTTATGGGGGTTAAGGATTGGATATAGAAGGTGAGTTTACTAAATCTCAAACATTTAGGAACCTGATATAAACTATCTCCAGCTATTAATATTTTCAAGACATTTCTACAACATTAAGTCATAGACTGACTTCCACATTCATATAACAATTTCAATCTCTCAGAATTTCAAATAGGGAACTTGTTAGCCGATAACTAAAGGCAACTGTAATAATATACTAATACTTTATAACATTTCTTGACTAAGTTTCCAGAATGTTAACAATATCTAATTTAAGTGAATATTATATAGTTTAAACTCTTCACTATCAAGCCTGTGTGACTACACAACTTTTTTGGGAAACATTATTTGTATTGTACCATCAGTTAAACGACAAAGGGATTGCTATCGAACTCCAATTAATATGAGACGGAGGAAAGCAAAATCTTACTCAACCCAGATGCTGATTTTATGGTTCATCCTTCCTCATCGCCAGAAGATTCGGATTGAGATAGTTTAGCCGAAGTCATCTCTAAATCCACTGGATGCAAACCAGCACCTACAATCAAAGGCAAAAAAAAAAAAAAAAAAAGAAGGTAGTTTAATCAATAGTTCCAATGTAAATTGCTTGGCCTTCAAATTGCAAATAGAAAACAAATTACTATGCACACAATGATCTACTTAAAATCAGTAGTATAAAAAGTTAGACGGAGCCACAAAAACATATTGCTTTGGATTCTCAATATATTGTGTAGGATTAGTCCTGTTTAAGATTTCAGATATATGTGCGTTTATATCTGTATAATCTTTCCATGTTATATAATTAATATCTTTTGTTCCACTATTCATGTAAGTATGCTCTAAAGCTTGAAACTAAACTGCGTCATACATGATATATGTCCAGCCAGACAAAATATTCAACTTCTCAAAAATTAGAAAGATTATTTGGAATACCATAAATACCATTTATGACTAACAAAAATCTTCCTTCGAACCCTTGTTTATGTTTCAGAAGCTTTTACCTATACTCTCCCAATGAACAAAAGGGAAATCTTGAACTAACTCTTGCTTAAAGATTAGTAAAACGAAGATTCAATTGTGATCTAAATCCTTTCGAGATAAAGAACAGATTTATAGTCTTGACTTCGAGGTGGTTCCGTTCGACAATCTTTTAGCCCAAAGTTAAACGTGAAAGGGGCAATTCAATGAACCTAAATTGTTGTCACATTCCCTAATCATGACTAGTTTTATCTTCTAAATTAGCATTTTCAACTAAATCTTTCTATCAATTTTTCAATTGGAACATCAAAAGAGTACATTTTGATTAAAAAGACTGATAAACACATAAATCGCCATAACCTAACGCCTCAAATGACAAATCGATCAAAAACACAACTTTCCAATCAAACCCATCTACAAAATACATCAAAACATTAAAAAAAACCCAGAAAATTAAAACCTAAAAAGCCGTACCTCTTATGAAAAATTCCGAGGAGGGCCAGCCGCGGACGCTGTTGGTGGACATGGACTGCTCTGGGGTCAGAGGATTTGCCAGCTTTTCCACCAGCTGGGCGATGCCGCCGAACGAGGTCGGAGGCGGGACCCAGTAGGAGTAGCCGGGAAGGAAGGGGAGCCAATCGGGAGCGGAGCGGCTCGCGATGATGCGTTGGATCGCGTCCTCCAGCTTCGAGAGGACAGGGTCGGTGGAGGAGGACTCTGCGTGGTCGGGGAGATCGGACTGGCTTGATTGAGCACGGAGCGGGACGAGACGCGACGGCGAGAGGCGGTGGATGGTGGTGGCGGATTTGGATAGAGAGAGAAAGAGAGATCGAGGCATTGTTGGTTTTTTACTTTGGATGATTGTGAGAGAATTAGAGAAATTGGTTTATGATATATATACAGTGAAACCCCTGGAAAAAATTATTATTTTAAAGAGGTTATTTATTTATTTATTGGCAAATGAATATTTATTAGGGTTAAAATCAAAAACCTATCATGAACTTTCAACTATTGTTAGATGGGTAAAAAATAGATGAGTTTATTCAAAAACATCCTATAATTTCTAACGCGTTTAGGGTTCCATTAGGATAGTAAGGACACATCTATGATTTCCATATATTATGTGACAAGCTTTATTGTATAAATCATGAGATAAGTTGACTTTATTACGTAAATATGGTTAAGACAATTACTTGTAATGTCATTTTGATTGATTTTAAGGTTATTTTTTTGATTTCCAACTTGCAATCTTTCTTATTATGTAAAGCATTTGGAATTGAATGGCATGGTTGCATTAGGAGTTTCGTATAAAAATTTATACCGTATTTAAGATGTCTATATTAACAATTTAATGTTGTTACAAATTTGACGTGAAATGTAATGATAAGATTGCTATGTAACAATGTTGAAGTATTAGACGACATGAGGTTGATCAGGTGGTAAACCCTCTCACCCCTGTTTTATGAGGTTGCTGGTTTAAGTCATCCCCTCTATAGAAAAACCTCAAATTTATTTAATAGTGTAATACTTAAAATAAATAAATAAAACAATGTAACTAGTTTTGCGTATAAATTTGAAATTATTATGTTTATGTGGTAACAAATTTTATGATATAACAAATTTGATAAGGAATGGAATGTTGAGATGTAACATATAACAACTACCTTGTGACTTGTAATACCGACAAATTTATTTTATGTGTTTATGTGGGTTTCCTATGCAAAAGGTTACATATAAACGAGTTAGTGACAACTTTGTTTTTTGTTTTAATTATATCCATCAGAATTATTTTTCTTCAATTCAACTGTTGTTAAATAAACCAATAACATTATTAATCCAACAAGGTATTATGACCCTTATTTCATTTGTTTTCTTTTTTTCCATTTTACTTGAATGATTATTTATTATTATGTACGTGTAGTTTTTGTCATTTGAATTATGGATTTTTTGTTTGTTTGAAAGCTTTGAATAATTTTTAAATTATATTTTTTTTTGGATTTACCCTTCTAAAGATAAGAAGTAAATTTTAGGGGCCTCGTTCCGGCGTCATTTTTGAAAAGTGTTTGTTTTTTGGTTAAAAAACATTGAAAACATATCCGGCATGCGTTTTTTATAAAAAAATCAATGTTTTTATTTAAAGCATGGAAAATTGTGTGGAGAGAAAATAACTCAAAGTGGTAATTTTTTTTTCCTTCAAAACTCGTCTCATCTCTGCCTCTCCCCATTCTCTATAATTTATATTCCTATTTCTCTTTGTAGTTGGATTTCGAGTGGGTTTTAATTAGATTGAAGTTTTTTTAACAGAATTCACGGTTCTGTTAAATGGACTGTAATTGTGTTTAGTTGTTGAACTCAAAAAGGAAAAAAAATTAGTGGTGATGTGTGGTGATGGAGTCAGCGATAGTTAAGTTGTCGACGACAGGGGTCAGCGATGGTGGGATCGTCGATGATGGAGTCGAAAATGGTTGAGGTTGGCAAAGTCTGCTTCCTCTTCGTCTTCCTTGTGCAATGGAGATTTGCAATCCATTTTTTTATTTCAAAATGAATTTTTTTTTGAATTTTTTTTCCAGAATATTCAATGTAATTCAACTATAATCAAATCTGATCAGATAAAAAAATGTTAATAAAAAGTCTGATCAAACCAATAAAAGTTTTTAATTTTAACCCTAAGAGATAGCACTATTATTAATAAAACTGTGTAGTTTATATAAAAATAATAATAAACTTTGTAGGATTATTTGAATTATAACCTTATAAAATATTTGATTATAAGGTTACACTTAATTGAAAATTATTATGAAAATCAGTTCTACCAGATATGTTTTTAATGTTTTCATTCTCGTAATATTACTTTCAACGATTGCTACCAGACTTGTTTTTGAATAAAAAAGAAATACAAAAATCAATTTCTCGAAATTAAATGAAAATATTACCAACGACCCCTAAGGAATTTTGAAAATCATGGAAATGTGTTTACAGTTCACATAGAATGTTATTAAAGAACTTTTGAAAATCAATTTTATATTATTCATAAATGATCATTGTGTAAAGAGATCAGTTCCTAGTGAACTAATAATAATAATAATAATAATAATATGTTGTGAATATAGTGGCTTTTACCACTTGTGTACAATACACAAAATATATACACAAGTATCTCCCACAAATCACTTACCTTCAGCTCACCGCCTCCCCACTTATTTCATAAACATTAATGGAAGATTTTTGACAATTTACATAAAATGTTGTGAATAAATTTTTACAATGACCTTTATATAAATAAGAGGAGTGCTAGATACACTCTCTCAACCCACTCTATATTTATTTGCTGACATATGGACAATATTAATTTTTTTTACATTAAATTTGTAGTTTTTATAAATGGTCTCTTTTTTCATTTTATTTACAATGCAAACCAACAATTTATTTCCTAGATTACCCTTCTTCTTTAACTTTAATATATTGTTATTTAATATAATTTTTATTTTTTTTATTTCTTTTTTAAATATATGTATTGCTCATATATTTATTTCTTTTTTTACCAAATTTATTCAAACATTTCTTTTTACATCACTAGCTAACTTGATAGTTGTTGTATAAAATAAATAAATAGTAAAACAAATTAGAGTTAAATAGTTTTAAAATATATTATAAAAATTCATAAGACAAGATTAGTAAAACTTAATGTCTATATCTAAATTTAAAATAAAAAATAAAGAAAAAAAAATCTTTGTTAAACAATACCTACATATTTTTTATCTTTTAATTTAAAATTGATTTGCTTTAAGTTAACTTAATTTGCCTATCAATCTAACCAGATTTTTTTTTATTTAATCAAATATACAAAAAAAAAATCTTTCATTAGTTAAATCTTGAAAGGTAAAGATTTTGGCTTAAACACATATATAATTAGGGCGGACCAAATAAGGGTAACTGAAGTTCATATTCCTCTCCTCAGATGTTAAAAATTAAAATAATGAAATTCGGTTTATATAAATTTTTTATAATATATTTTTAAACTATTTAACTCTAATTAACTAGTGTTTGGTAATGAAAATTTGATGAAAAGAAATATTTGAGCCATTCAATTTGGGACCAGACACTTAAGAAATAAAAGAAATTGTAGAGTCTTAATATATATATAAACCGATATTAAATGACAATATTAAAGTTAAAGAAGAAGGGCAAGACATGAAATAATATGTTAGTCTATATTGTAAATAAAATGAAAAAATAGGCTATTTATAAAGGCTACAAATTTAATATGAAAAAAATAAATATTGTCCACATATCAGCAAATAAACAGAGAGTGGATTGGGAAAATGGGTTGAGAGAGTGTATCTAGCACTTCTCTATAAATAAAGTTTCTAACAAAATTTGAAATTTATGATTGATTTTTGACAATTTACACATAATATTATTAACGAAATTTTATAATACAAAATTTATAATCTTCATAAACGCCATTCTCTAAACAATTGACCACAACAAATAAGCTATTTTAGGTTATTCATTAAAAGTTACTTGAAAGATCATTAATTATGTTGGTGGGTATCTACTAGGCATTTTTCCAAAATGTTCATAAACCATTATATTGATATTATCAAAATTTTAGTATTAATATTAAATCATAATTTAGTTAAAAACAACGGGAGTATAGCAGTAGTGTACAAAAAGAATAGTAGATTGGTTTCAAGCAACTTTGCCAGTCACATGTGCTGCGTATCGGATCACTCCCTGTTTTGTTCCAAGTTGTGATCATCATCATCATCTTCTCGCTCGTGCACTATTTCCTCTCCCACCAAACAACCTCATATACAAAAAAACCTCAACAGAAGAAATCCAGTTGACCCAACAATCACACAATCATCTTGAAACCTTCTCTTTCTGTGCAATGCTTCTCCAGGCTCAATCTTCAACACCCCACTTTCTTCCTCCTCTCTTCCCCTTCAAATCCACTCCCAAACCGCAATTCGTCACTTTTAAACCAACCCCACTTCGCAGACTCTCTCTAAAATGCTCTCTCTCCGTGATTTCAGACCCATCATCTGCTACCAACCATCTCGAATTACCAAACGACAGGCCGTTTCCTGCAGAGGTTTCGAGGACAATCATGGAGTTGTCATCTGTTGGAACTCTCTCAATTATGACTCCAGAAGGCTGGCCTCTGGGTGTCGGTGTGAGATTCGCTGTTGACCATGAAGGCACTCCGGTTCTGTGCCTTAGTGAGTCTTGTAAGGAGTTGAGTGTTGACACCAAGTCAAGTCTTCATGTTCAGGTGTGTGTGTGTGTGTGTGTTTTTTTTTTTATTTGATAATTTGCGAATGTTTTCATGTTGAATATGTGTTTTTGGAGTATTATTGATGAATTTGATTTGGGTTTGGTCAGTTAGAGCAATGTGGATTGAGGACTCCTCAGTGCACAATTCAAGGCAGCCTTGGCAAACCACAAGACAGTATGATTTTGAAGGTATCTTTCTTTTTCTGTGATGAGATTTTGTTTTGCATGAAAGTGTAGTAGATGTTGTTAGATTAGGATACCATTTTATTTCTTAAAGGATTATGTGCATAGTAATTTCTTGATATGAAATTGGATGGCTGATTCTTGGTAGCTATATCTCAGAACTTTCTGAACTAATTAAGGCCCTTTTTGCCTGCCATTAACTTTCTTTGCAAAAGCATTGAACGATAATCTTCAATTCTAATAGCATTTTACATATTATTAAGCCAGTTGTCTATTAAGATTATAAGATTTTGATTGAAGTCTTCTCTCCAAATTTTCCTACCTGGATTTGTAATTTACTTGCAGCTGTTGTCTAGAGTTTTCTGATTTTGGTCGATGTTCAACGAGTAACTTGTAACTATTGTGTTTATTGTTTCCTATTATATGTTAGAATTGAAGCCCTCTGCCTTTTTGCCCGAGTTAGGAAGTAATGTCTCTGATGATTTCATTCATTGAGGTATATAGTTGAAAGAGATACAATTGCACATTGTTAAGGCACAGTTTTTAGTAGCAATGTCCCTTGATTGAGGACCTTCTCAAAGAGATGAACTGGTCACCTTGCGAGCGAGAACACGTTAAGGGGTTCGTCGGCAGTGTATAAGACAAAGCCCTCCGATGCTTAAGTTAGTATGTGTATTCCAAAGAATTATATATTTATCGATAAAATAGAGAGAGACTATTGGAGTTTCCACATATTTTTAGATATTTCAAACCTGTGGGATTACCATGTATATATTTCTGTCGGTTGTGGAGGGTCTGCTGACTTTTTGGAATTGCCACGTGGAGTGTCATTTTTATGATGATTGATGACATATGTCTGTTCCCTTGATTATGGGAAATTTTATATAATTTTTTATTATAGCCACGTGAACTGTTTTGTAGCTTGTCCAAAGTTACTATGGAGTAGAGATAAATGATCGAGATATGTAATGGCATATCGAAGCTCATTTGTGAGCCACATCTCTTATTTTGATGCCATTTGTCATTCTGTGTCCATGATTGGAGGCCATTTGTCAATTTACATGTCACTTGAGTAGTGAATCTAATAGAGACACGCCTTTAATTGACGCTGAAGAGATCAAATCATCTTGGAAGCCAATCTCCCTCAGCTTAGATTAATTTGATAGTTGATCATTCTGATCATATCAAATCCTTTTGAAAGTATATCTTCCTTGGTTCAGTTCACGGCTTGCATTTTGTAGGAAATTTTCTTGATGTCAAATTGACCAATAAGCAGGCAGGTTATGGTATAACAGTTACCCTCCAACTCCTGAGTTTAAAGTTTGAACTAGAACATTCTGGCCTGTCCAAATAAGACGTGTCTGACAAATGGTCTTTGATTTGCTATGGCATATCTATATCATCAATACTTCTGCCAAATGGCACCTTTGGATGAGCTACACAACAGCTCACCGTGGTTAGAAATTACATAAATACTTCCCAATAATCAAGGGAATTAGGCAAATGTCATTATAAAATGACACTCCACATAACCATTCCAAAAAGGCACCAAACCCTCCACTCCCAAAACTATATATACAAGGAGAACTCAAATTATTTTATAGATTTCTTTGAAGACTAATTGACTGGAAATGTGTCCGTGACTGGTTGTTTAGAAGAATTCTTGAGATGAGGTAGACTTTAAAGTGTTGCTGGCGAAGGGATCATGATAATCAGGACAGACTGATCTCAAGTCATTTTAATCTCCTTGGATAAATTGCTATCAACTGATATGTTGTCCAGGCGTCATTAAATTCTCAGTCATAAGCTGATATTCATTTTGGGACAGTAGTAGAGCAGCTTTCTTTCAGTTACTGCATTTTTTCAAATTATATTGTTAGGGAAAGTGATATTTTCTCTTTTAACAGTCAAACAGTTTCTGAGACTTGTTAGAATGGAGTATGATTAGATTTATTGTGATTTTCAGTTGGGTGTGTACAGGATTCTTATCCGGAAATATTTTCTGTTTATCTTCTTGAGTTATCCTAGGTTACAATATATGAAGTATGGATCTCTCGACCTTGATTGTGAAATAATAGATTTCTGTTATCATGTATCTATATGCACCATAAACTAAATAAACTCTAATATGAAATGGTGAATTACCTAATACTATGTGTCTATATACTTCATAAACTAAGGCGTAAAAATACCTACTTATCACCATATATTCAAGCACCAAAAATTTTGGTTCTTCAGTTGAAGACATTTATTTCCCATCTTCTTCTTTTGCCTTTTTTTTTTCTTGTTCAAGCTTTATCATTTTCATTTTATAGAATTTCTGTGCATTTTATTGACTACATTTTATGACCAATTCCATAACTAAATATCAATATGACCTTTCACATGTTTTATTCAACTTGGCGCCAGAAGACTCTAACTTTAGCAGGTTTCGATGTTTCTGTAGAGCATATTTATTAAAGTATATTGAATGTTTTTTCCTTTGATATAATTGCTCATTCCAATATCTTACTGGATATACCATTTTTACAGGGGCTTCACTCAACATGGAAAAAGAGATTTGGAGAAGAAGTTGACGAAAATCTGATGTATGTTGTTGCTGTCGAACGAGTTCTTCAGATGGAAAGTTTCGAGGAGGTTTGATGGCATGGTCATATTGTTTGTTTAATTTGATTTTTCTTTGGCTTAACTTTCTATGTTGCCTATTGTTTACTTTCAATTTTGTAGCATGATGGATGATTACACTCAGTAGTATATATGATGTTTGACCTTTTCAGGATGGCATGTGGGTCTCTTTGTCAGATTATAAGAATGCAAGGCCCGGATCCACTTCGAGACTTTGCAGAAAAGATCGTAAATGAGATTAATGCCAATAATATGGAAGATATTTACCGCTTTTGCAACATATATGTAGATTTAGACTTCCAGGTTTGCTGCCAACCTAGTTTTTGTCTACTTGCTGCTAATTTCAGTTTCTTTGTCCAGCTATCTGAACTTTTATTTAAATTACAATCTAACCTTCCTAAAGAAATATAATGGCTACAGGAAAATGCACTAGAATGACATACCTTGCTGTGTCAAATTTGACATTTGAAGGACAAAAGTTATTTAATAGACAATCATAACCTGCGTTTCTCATTTTGAAGCCATTTACTGTTTTCCTTTACGGATACTTACAAATTATTATAGGAAATAAGATATTAGTGCTCCTTGATATTCTAACTAGTTAGTGTTTGTCATAAGGCTTCTTTGCTGGATCTCTTACTGCTTTTATCTAGCATATTCCACACATTTTCTGCAAGATTTGTGTTAGATTCACTCTGCCATGATCACACGTCATTGCTCTTTTCACATAGGAGTTTAAGTTTTGTACTTTGAAACTATCGAACCTAGAGCCACCACTCACAAACATAAGGGCCACTTAGGCTGTTAGGCAATGCTTGCTACTATGGAGCAAACCATGGGAATAAGCAACCACTCACATAGGAGCCACTTAGCTAATGCTTGGTAACCATGGGAGTAACCTAATGTTTTTACCACCGCATTATTATGCATTGAATATATCACACTGTTCCACACCACACTGTGAGCTCATCAAGTGTGTAGAGGAGGTACTGCAAGTAATCAAGATTATAGTCCAAATTCTATGGTATCGATATAGTCCTGTATTATATTTTATGCATAACGGTTCATGCCGTAGTCAGGTACTATGGCTGTCAACTCCCACCCTGTGTTTTTTTTTTCTTGGAAACACAGATGACCTTGACAATCCCGAATCAGAATAGTATTGTAGTATTGTTTGCACAAAATGTCTGGAAACTATATGCATTTTCTCCAAAGTACTTTAATGTGCTGCAGCAGTCTTTGTATGCTTCCTTCAATTTTTTTATTTATTTATGTTTTTTTTTCTGAATGCCTCTCTGGGACTTCAATTTATCCTTTGTGCTTGTTACAAGGGTTTGAGATTAATTAAATATGACCAGGACACATGTTTGATGTTTGCTAAATAGGAATCCTTTTGGTATCTTGTGTAACCTTATCTTGAAATTCCCATATCTACTTGGCAGGTATCAGAAGCAAAGTTGATATGGGTGGATCGCTTAGGGTTTGACATGCGTCTATACTCTCCACAAAAGGGTGCATTCGATGTCCGAATTCCTTTCCCTACAGAAGTGACAGATGAGAAGGGTGCCAAGTCCTCATTCAATTGCATGTCACAAGAAGCTTGGGAGATTGAGAAAAATTATCAAGTGCCAGATTTTAAAAAGGTGAAACAACTGAAGCAAATAACATATGGACGATTGTAATGAATCATTATTTTTTTCAACATGTTTTGTAGCATATTTTGGTAATTGAGGCCTATAAAATGTGTACTAGTTGAGCTTCTATCAGTTGGGTGTTGCATGCTTCACATCTGTTTTATTTATTAATGTTCAAGCTGCTGGTAATTGTATGTATTCTTTATTTGTTCTCCCTGGGAAAAGGCAATTTCATAGATTGAGAACTCAGTTGAATTATATACTTGGAAGCTTTTCAGTGATAATGGCAGAAAGCGTACCGGCCTAGTGGGTATGGGTTCATCAATCCAATATATAATACAAGAACTCTTCTATAGTATAGGCATGCTCTTTAATATGCAATGTATGCAGTGAATGATTGTTCATTCTCAGAACACTAGAATTCATTCTGTAGAGAGAGATGTGTATGCAAGAGAGAAGTTGCTGTAAGAGATACAATCAAAAGGTTTTGTTTTGTGAGGTCATTGTAGGAAAATCTTCATAATTTTAATGCAATTAGCAGAAATTCCATGCTTTCAGGCTTCATTGCTCATATTCATTCGACAGCTACTGTACTCCTGTAGCTATAATATACAATCAGAGGGTTTGACTACATCCACATGCCACAGGCACCAGAAAAAGGAAGTTCTAAAAGTCTCAATCCAATATTCTCTCATTTTCATTAATTATCTTATAAATTAACAATCACAACAACTTCCTAATACTGTAATTTAATATAAAAAGTAACTACTTTGATGCCAAACCAGCATTTGTTAAGATAATTTCAACACCAAACAATATGGCTTTTTGTTGTGAAAGATAAATAAGCAAAAAGAGTGCAAAACAGTTGACCTATTCATTGGAGTGATGTGATGTGAGACTACTACTTCTTTTATTAGTCAATTATTACAATTTGAATGGTTTTGATATGATAATTTCATAATTCTTCTAGAGATCAAACAATCATCTAAATTATCAAGTAAAAAATGACAATATTTTCCATAATCTGTACTACATTAATATCAATCAGTTAAGTAACAGTAGTAAGCATCAAATGGGTGACTACATGTTTAATTTTACCAATGAAATGAACCTGTCTGGTGCTTAGTTTTGGTTCAAACAGAGAGCTCAACATATTCTCCAAACTCTGCACACTATATTTCACATGCTTGCTTTCATCCAATAGTCCATAGCTGTTCAAGTAGTTTCTATAAGCAGGAACAAAAGCTTGCACTACAAGCTTGCATATTTTCTCCTTCAAGTCTGTATCAGTGACAACCCAATTGGACTGCTTCTTGTACAAGCAATCAAAAGCTTCATTGAAAGCCTTCAACCTCTTCGTATTATTCATATTCGATTTCTGTCCATCTTGCAGGTTCATAAGAGCAATGAGTTTTCCCCAACTGTGTCTCATGTATAGCCCTGCATAATACTCCTTGTACTGCTCATGAGCTCTTAACCAACTACGTCCCAACATTTCTCCAAGCTTTGTGCCTTTCAGGTTGCAAAAATGGCTATGATTGTTCATCATAAAAACGTACGAAAGCGTTACGTCTTGGTGGGCACTTGACCATGCATCCAAGTTGAGTGCAATTTCCTTTATCATGTTAAATATCTGGCTTGCTAAAAGTCCTTCTTGATATTTCTCTTTTTTCCAACTCTGATGGATCACCAGAACTTGTGTCAAGGTTGGCTTGTATTTGTCTCCGAGCAGCAGATTACAGTAATCGGTCACAAAGCTTACTAGCCTTGGAACATTTCCGTTCGAAGGAGGACTAGTTTTCCTTTGAGCCTCCACTTGAATAGGGAGTTCCCAGAAAATTTCACAAGCACCATTAACAACTCTCTTGATGACATCCCTTGTAAGAGTTTGGATTTCGCCATACGCCCCCCCTCCAAAAAGGCGGTTGAAATCAACTCTCAGATTGTTTAAGACCGCGAAAATGTCCAACAACTTCAACAGTTTTATAGGATCCTTCTTACTCTCCTGTGACTTTCTTTCCAAATCGGAGGAAAGAAAGGATTCCAGATTGGACAGCGATCTTTGCAAAGCAGCTCGTGCTAACATCGGAACCAATCTTGTCGAAAACATCACTGCACAACTTAAACTCAGGCTCAAACAAATTCTTCACCACCAACTCAAACTGCTTACACCAATTATCTACTGAACCCTCCATGTCTTGCACATCATCGAATTCTGAGATCGAATTCTCGAGATATTCCAAATCAAAAACTTGTAAACTAGTTCTAATATTTGAACTCCGGACTTGTGCATATACAGATATGCAATTCTCAAGCCGACTATTA
Source organism: Dipteronia sinensis (assembly GCA_033220585.1). NCBI lineage: Eukaryota > Viridiplantae > Streptophyta > Magnoliopsida > Sapindales > Sapindaceae > Dipteronia > Dipteronia sinensis. Next base: position 47,514,907 of record CM065639.1, read on the forward strand.
GCTTTGAAGCGGCGAATTATGGCCTGCAACTTGTGTATAACACCAACAGGCATGAATGATGGAGCAATGCGATTAGCTTGGTTTGTTGGGGAGTCTATTAAAGCAAATGGAACTGTGTTTTCTGTCACAAGCCGCTTGAATTCAGCTTCGAGTTTCTCCATTGCCTCGAATAGAACCCCTCCTTTCAAACGGGCACATACATCGGTGTCCTGCAATTCTTGTAGAATCCTTAACGGCTTTTTCACATTCAAGATGTACCGATCATCCATACCCGGATTCCCTTCAAGGGCATCGAAGATACCCTCCAACCACTGAATTGTAAGCCTACAATTATCTGCAAGAAACTTCATTGCTTCTTCAAGCTGTTTCATGATTGATAGATAGTTAAAAAGATCAGAAAACGGGCTCTGATAAGAGTGACTTTTGAAGCTCGAGGACAACGTCGAACACATTGAGAAGAGCAGAAGCAGGACCAATGACAGCCATCAGTCTGATGTCTGACTGCAACAAATGAGCAATTCTGCATAGGCACCAGAGAAGGCAAACTTTGTTTAATCTGTTCCAATCTTGGACCAGTTTTGTCTAGCTCAATGGAAAGAGCTCTTGATCTCTCTAAGCTAGTGTTCAACAATGTCTTGATGCCATCCATTTTAGACACTAGACATTGCCATTGCCAGAATTACAATCTCTCAACTTAATTGTTCTGGCATCAACTTATTAATTTTGGGGTTGGTTTCTTGTGTATTACTTCATTAAGTTTTCTTCACCAAACGTACCAAATGAGGGAATAGCTGCCATTTGTTGTACATTCAAACCAAACCTCACTTGCAAAACAAAACAGACATCTACAAGTACAAAGAGAGGAGGAGGGGGGTTTACCAATATTTGTTAGAATTTAAGTTTAAGTAAATCAATGTGCAACTTATTGGGTATACCGGTATAGTATAGTTTCCTTGTCATTCAAGATTCAACCAAGTAAATATATTTAGTATTTGTTGGTTGAGGTTTACCAATCTTTTATAAGATTTAAAGGGGTAGATTAAATGTGGAGTCCTTTGCTACCAATACTACCCTTAGGAGTTTAAAATGTATTAGTAATGCAATACAATGTTAGGTTTGTTTTGCACTATATTTTGGATTGTATACCGTAATACAAAGGGAAGAGAAATAATAATAAATTTTATTAAAAACAATAATAATAATGATAATAATAAATTTTAATAATAATAATAATAATAATAATTTTATTTAATATTTAATTTAAAATTAAATCAACATATTGTTATTGTGTGTGGATGTGGATTTTATTGTGTGTGGATGGGGTATTATATTTCAAAGATGGGTATTGTTATATCAAGAGAGGGTGCCTATAGCACCACTTTACGTTGAAACAATAATCAAACTTTTGTGGCATTTTTTAATTATTTTTCTTAAGAAAAATAAAAAAGTATTTTCGATAATTCATGAAAAAGAAATTAATAATGTTGTTTGTTGTAACTATTTTTTTTTATAAATATAATATTATAATTCCCCTTTATAGTCAAAAGAAGCATACTGAATGTGTGTTTTTTTCAACTAATATGGTGATGTAAATATGTAATGAACTAAGGATTAAATTGAGTGTATTAATAATTTAAGATGGTTTAGTTTACAAATAAAATGTGTAAAAATAAGTATGTTTTTATTTTAATACTAATGTTAGACAACCCAAAAATTTAGTCCAAATTTCAGTTTAAATGATTTGGCAAGTAGTATTTTCATTAACCACATCATTTGACAACTCACTTACTACATCATTTGAGTTGAAATTTGGATTAATTATTTAGGTTGTATTGCATTACTTTTATTTTAATAAGGATATTATTGTTATTATAATAGGTGCTTATAGCAGCGATTTAATTTTTAAGGTTGATGCTATTGACAATCTAGTAAATATTTTTCTACACTCTATTTAAATTTTTTATATGACAATTTTATTATAATTAAAATTATTAAAAAAAAACAATAAAATTCTAAATGCACTGCAAAATAATTTTGTTAGACTCCGGTTATTATGTTCTTCTCAACTTCGGTAGTCATTCTAACACTTCAAATTCCATCAATACAACTCTTAATAACATTCATCTAAATTAAGTTGTACCTCATTTTCTCCTAGACTGATGCCAATTGTTTTCACTCTCCTTACATCCACAACCTCATTTAACAGACATACATATAGCATATGTATGTTATTTAGGCACCGGAATCACAACAAATTCAACGAACACATTCACATTACCCAACAAACATATGTTAATGACTAAAATTAAAATTGTTTCAATTTCCTATAAAGAGGTTATATAAAGGGTCAAAAAATAAATAGCACTATTTGGGGTGGGTGTTGTGCAAATATCACAACATTACTAATTCATGTTTAAAAGGCACCAATATAGGTGTCCAGACAAAAATACCCCTTCCAAGTGAGTTTTTGTCATTTTCAAACTTAGTGAGAAAAACGAGAGAGAGAAAACATCGGCTGAAAAAAGAACCGGCGTTGGAAGATCAGTGGTTTTCCGGCTGAAAAAGACGTCAAAGTAATCGGCGGTAAAACAACAGTGTTTTTTCGAGTGTTCAGACGAGGGCATCTTCAATCGACTGTGGTAAGTTGAGTCAGATTATGTTGTGGATTTTGTTTTTGATAAGTTCATGTTTGATGTTGGATGTTGATTAAACTTGTAGATTAGGTTTGTTTGTTGATCTGAGAATGGTTGTGGGTTAGGTTAGGGTTTGTAAATCTATTGAAGATCTGGGTTCTCGAGCTTTTTCAAGGTGTTTCCGAGCTTTTTAAAACATTTTCCTAGCTTTTTAAAACATTTTCCGAGCTATTTTAAACTGTTCCGGAGCTTTTTCAAACTGGTCCCGAGCTTTTTCTGGGTCTCCGAGCTTTTTAAAACTGTGTCGAGCTTTTTTAAACTGTGTTCGAGCTTTTTTAAAATGCCTGAGCTTTTTCAAAATGTTCCGAGCTTTTTTAAAATGTGGCCAAGCTTTTTTAAAATACCCGAGCTTTTTCAAAATATTTCCGAGTTTTTTCGCACTGTGTCCGAGCTTTTTTAAACTGTCCGAGCTTTTTCAAACAGTGTCCGAGCTTTTTTAAACAGTCCGAGCTTTTTAAAATTGTTTCTGAGCTTTTTGAAATTGAGTACGAGCTTTTTCAACAGTCCGAGCTTTTTGAAAATGAGTCCGAGCTTTTTGAAAATGAGTCCGAGCTTTTTCAAACTGTGTTCGAGTTTTTTAAACAGTCCGAGCTTTTTAAACAGTCCGAGCTTTTTTCAAAATGAGTCCGAGCTTTTTCAAACTGCCCGAGCTTTTTCAAAATGTGTCCGAGCTTTTTTAAACAGCTTCCTTACTATTTTATATTATTATGTTAGAGCCTTTTACAGTTTACTGATGCATTGTTTCTATGAAAATGCAGATGGTGAGTCAACTAAAGGATTTGCTTAAAACTCCAGAGTGGGAATAGGTACGATGGAAAAATCACTCGGCATGACCATTTCAGCGACCTTCGAGATATCTACGTCGCACTGGACAGTGTACCAGAACAATTCAAGGTCGAAGACCGACGTTGGTATACGAAGTCTTGTTTTGTTCATTTCCTTCGGATTGATCGGAGGATGAAGTTTTCGAGTAACATAGTCCATCGACTGCTATTGCGTGAGCTACATCACGATAGGTCAGAGGATGAGATGCGATTTATGTTAGGTCCTCGTCTGGTCCTGTCCGGTTCTCCAAGGTTGAATTCTGTCTGATCACCGGATTGAAGTTTGGAGTGATTCCCGACACGACGAGGTATGAGATGGTTCAGAACGGGATACACCAACGGTATTTCGGTGGTGTAGCTGAGGTGGATTATGAAAAGTTGAGAGCTGCTCTACAGATCGGTATATTTGAGGAGTAGTACGATGCTGTGAAGCTGTGCCTCCTTTATATGCTAAACTGGATATTGATGGGGTTGGACGAGAGAGAGAAAGTTCTATTATGGCAGATCCGGCTAGTCGAAGACTTGAACGCTTTTGATACGTTCTCCTAGGGTGCCCACATGTATAGGCAGTCCATTTTTGGATTCAAGCATGTCTTGGACGGTTGATGTGAGCGGTATGAGAGACGACAGCAGGAAAAGGGCACCGACGTTCACACGGTGGAGACATACAACATTTACGGTCTAGCTCACGCACTATTGGTGAGAATTTAGAATTTGTATCGATTTGAAAACCTGATTTTTTTTTACATGAGTTATGGAATAAATGATTGGATTCTGAATAACTTTTTTTTACATAGGTATTTGCGTATGAGGTTATCCCCGAGCTTGGGACCCGGTTTGGGACTCGTAGGGAGATTGACTTGTCCCCCCGTATGTTGAAATGGGAGTTGAATAAACAACCAAGGTCGGACAAGCTGGACAAGATTTTCATAGCCAGGGTAAGGATCTATTGTGTTAAAGTTCTTACATATTAGGACGAATACAAATACAATGGTCTAACAACGATTTCAGATGTTTATGAGGACTGCACTGGTGCCGACGGCAGCTGAGAGGGTTGCATGGTACTACGAGGGCATATACGAGGGAGGCAGTCTATATATGGCCGCCGATGGACACGACGGCTCGGTACCGGATCCCTTACATCATACGAGTGCCGGACCCAGTCATACGGAGGGTTCCGACCGGAGTTTGGCGGTGGGAGTCCTCTCAGGCATAGGCCGGATACGGAGGGTTTGGACCCGGAGTTTGTCGCTGGGAGTCCTCTTAGGCGTAGACAGGTTCTATTTGCGATGCCCAGTGGAGTACATTCACGAGAAGACGTTGGAGGGCATCGCCAGGTATGTCAAAAATGGTGTAATGCATTATTTTTGTTGAAACAAGTGTTCGGTTTTAGTATTGACAATAATGATTTTGTTTCAGGACTGTTTGGAACGTAAAATCCAAGATGTGATGGATGCAGTCGCTGCGTTACAGGAGGATCTCCGGAAGAGTGATCAGGAACGAGATAGGCAGCATAGGGAGGTAATGGACTTTCTCCGGGGACGGCGGGGTTCGACATCACAGTCAGATATGGATGGTCCACCCTCCCAAAATTGAGACTCTCCACGCAGAGACAGAGACGGTTGGCGTAGTCATGACGGAAGGACAGACCCAGCCACTGGACCTATGACGGAGGGTGATGGACCTCAGACGTAGGGTCCAAGAGCTGGAGATACAGTATGAGACCAGCAGATACAAGTCTCTGGTGCCACGGATATAGGAGTATTTGGGGAGATAGTTACCCATGCGTGAGTTTCCGCTGCTTATGGAGGTACAACATGTGGAGCCTCCTGTTCATATCTAAGACCACACAACGGACCCGATCAGTCCACTGGGTCAGAGTCCCTCCTCCCGTACAGTCCACACTCCTGACCTGACCAGGCGAATCCATACAGCGCACCCCTGCGGTCCATCCAATACCGCTCTCCTCTACTCGATCCTGTCGCACCTCACCCCCCAGTGACACTGCCGGTCCATCCCGACACAGCCTACCCCACAGGACTATCTCATCTCATCGTAGCCCTCGACGTGATCCACGGGGACAGAGTTCCTCCTCCCAACACCCCCCAGTGGTCCACGGTCAGCATAGGCAGCAGCGGATTCGCAAGCGAGGCTGGCAGTTGGTGAGCCCATACACTGACCCCTGTCGGCCGAAGAGGCCAAAGGCACTGCCCCTGTCATCAGCACATACATTCAAGCCCAATGATTTGGTAGAAGCTGACCAGCTTGCGGCTTACGAATCATTATTGAACATCGGCATAAAACTTATTTGCTCAACATACAAGATATGAAGGCTTATCAAGCTAGAAGTTAAATTACTTGCATTATATTGTGGAGTAACTTAAATAGTAGCCTCACATGTGCATTTGATGATTACATAGAGATTTAAGTGAAGTGACTTACATTTAAGAGTTTGGCTTGAAGACCAATTTTAGTAGTATTTTGAAAACTAAAATTTTAGTAGGTTCGGTATCAAGTTTTTTAATTACTTATAAGAAGTGCCAAAATTAGTGGCAGCCAAAATTAAAGATATAAAACATGATACACCGACTAAGATATCTTCTGATAGTTGGAATATATAAAATTAATATGACACACATCAATTGTGTCATTTCGGCAGTAGAAGATGAGTGCTTAGAGGCGGCTTAGGCTTCTAGCCAATTTTATATGTAAGATTTCAATTTGCACAAAACTTTTAGTTTTGAGCGTACTAGTGGAAATAGATATTTCCAAAAGGGGAAGAAGGTTTAGTCATAGCTACAATTAATCTTAGATCAGAATATGCAAGAAGTTGAGGGATGACAAATTGAGGAAAGAGAAAACTAAAATAACTTGTTACAATTGTGACTAGCTGAGTCATTTTCACTTATATATACAATGAGTCAAAAAGAGTAAATCTCAAACTCAAGAATTTGTTAAGCTATGCTCAAGTTTCTGGCTAGGTGTTTTTTTTCTTCTAAATCTCGTCCTTTGTGGACCGTAGATAAGTGAAGATATACTATCCAACAAGAAACTATATAGCTTACGTTGAGTAAAGCTAGATTATTAGAAACAATATATATATATATATATATATGTGTGTGTGTTGTGTGTGTGTGTGTGTGTGTGTGTGTGTGTGTGTGTGTGTGTGTGTGTGTGTGTTAGAACAATTTTGGAGCTAAGTACCTTAAACTGGGTTTGCATAGTAGCTTAAATTTGTACTCCATGATGTTTTAATATACACTTGAGATCTAACTGGGTTTTAGTGTCCATGATTGTCTTCATTGATTCGGGTTATCGTTAATAATCACGATGGTTGTATGAATATTATTATAGGAAATTATATTCATACGGTACTTGATAGTTGTTTAATAGTTTTATAGTATTATACGTCAGTAGGGACGGTTATAATTTTGTTTGTTTTTCAATCATTGCAATAGTGATGCTGTTGATTTTTTGGCATGCTAGATTAAGTCATGTTGGACTAGATAGAATGAGTATATCAGTCAGAGAGGACTAATTGGACTTATTTATCTAAAAAGTCACGCAAATTATCTAGCAAGAAAAACAACTAGAAAACTATTTAGTAAGGAACTAGATCAGGAATTCCATTGTAACTAATTCAGTTATAACATTTGTGATTGAATGATTACAAAGACTAGACATGAAATTTCATATCTAGTTACATTCGTTAATATCTTTAGACGTCTCGGTCTTGTCTATTTGATCTCCCATAAATAAAAAGCATTGGATTGCATTAGATTGTTTGGTTGATGATTTTAAGGATATATATTTATGATTGGTTTATTTCATGACAAATCACATTGAGATTATTTGTAATGGGTAGCTTAGGTCTCCAATTGTAATTCTTCATTAACAAGCTTCCAAGATCCCAAAAAGCTTCAAGAGAGGTAGTTCACTTGTTCTTAACCTCTTGAAGAGATTAGTTGCATGCACACACACATACACACACACACACACACACACACACACACACACACACACACACACACACACACTTGCATGCATATTTACTTATCTTGATATCATTGTTATGTGCATATATGTCTTTCATCACACTTCACACTTGCACAACATTCATATAAGTTAGGTGTGTTTGAACGTTTGTTTGAATGCTTGGAAAAGATATTTTATCTCTTCACCGAGGTACAGGTCGCTGTCCATACACCTGTCTAAACCGCAGTCCCAACTGCGATTGGTTCCAGTATGTTTCAGGCGTAGGGTACCACGGTTTGCTCACTTGCCTACATAGCAGTTCCTACCGTGGTTTTCTCTAGAGAGTCTCCCAGATGATTGTACCGCGGCTGGTGTCATTACCAGATCAGCAGTTTAAACCGCAAACGTTTCCTGAATGGGTCACACCATGTGTACCTGCAGTCTGGACACTTACCTGTACCGCGGTACACATCGCGGCCTGTCGCGCTTTTGCAGCAACTTTACCAAAACGACCTCTTTTTGTTTAAGGCTTCATATATATAGTTCTTCTATTTCTCTTGGCTGTTTTCAGAGTTTTAAGACCCATTTTAAGAGAGAGGAAGAATCCCCTTAAAGAGAGAAGCTCCAAGATTCATTCTTTAACTCTCCAAACCCAAAAACTCATCATCTTCATGCATCATTGAACATCTTCAAGCATGGGTCTTCATCATTGAGTTGACTTGGTAAGTTGAACAAAAACCCATCCTTGTTAATTGTTCATACTTTTCGAATTGTGTTTTTATTGCATTTATTAGTTGATTAAATGCTATGACTCTATTCATTGCATCCTTTTATGGGTTCTTTTGTTTGATTGGGTTTGTATTGTGATAGCTTGCATTTAGGATATATTTTCCCTCTAACTAAGTCTCTATGCCTTGAGTTTAGACATTGTTAATTAAGACTCATTGATTGCATTCATTAATTGCATATTTAATGTCCTTGCCATATAGTGTGACAACTTATGTTGATTTGGTATTGTTTGATGACTAGGTTTTAGATTTGTAAATCTTTATCTAGTTAGGTATTTATGAGCATTCATGTAGCCATATTGATATCTAGGATTGTTGTTTGTTGCCATCATTAAATTCCTAGATAAACATTTAGTGTAGCCTATCATTATTTGCATGTTTGAATATTTTTACATATTCACATAGGTTGTTTATCTCTCCTTTCAGAGTTAAGTCTTGTGACTACGGGTGTGTAGTGCATAAGCAATTTGGTCTAGAATCACTATAAGGCATGCAGGTAGTAATGGTGGGTTAGTGACCGAGAATGATGTGATTAGAGGTCAACCTAGGTTGTAAACATCATTACATATGATGGATTTAAGGACCGTGTGTGGCTAGAAGGATAGCCCATGAGTTTTTCCAAGTTTGAGGGTTTCTCACGTAAATCAATCGACGTGTTATTTATTGTTTTCCGCACTTTAAATTGTTGATTGATTGCTTGTTTTATTTGGGTAATTTTTAATATTGACTAATCAAGAAAAGTTGGTAATAAACTTGATTAAAACATATTCACACCCCTCCCTCTAGGTTAGTTTTGACACACTTTGTGTATTTTCAATGATCAAATTAGATGATAAACTTTTGAATTTAAACCAAGTACGTAAATATCTCTCTGAACGGTTCAAGGAATTGTTTAGCAAGAAAGGTATAGAAAAGATATTTATTTATTCCTAGGGCTCTGCGGCAAAATAGTGTAGCGGAAAGAAGGAATAAAATATTGTTGGAAATTGTTAAATCTGTGTTGGCACGAGTGAATCTTTTAATATCTTACTAAAAGATATCTTAATTGACTGCCTACTTACTTAATCATGTTCCACTAGATCAGACACTTCCAAACCTTATGAATTCTGGAAAGGTAGGTAGCCTGGTCTGACTAATCTACAACACTGGGTTTATGAGGGTTATGTTTATAATCCATCTCATAGAAATGAGAAATTGGGTGCAAGAAGAGAAATTGTATCTTTGTTTGATACTCTGTGCATTCCAAAGGATAAATAAACGATAGTGTACAATTAGATAGAAGTGTGACTGAATTAGAACCACAAGATGTCATTATTGAAGAATGAATTTCTTAATAGAAGCGAGTTTGATAGATAGCCTATACATCTGCTAGAACTAGTTAATTGGACATTTGTAGGAATAGCACATTTGTTTGTGTATTTAGATCATATTAGAGTGTAATTGATTATCTTGTGAATATATGCCATAAATGTTTGCTAGAAATTTGTATTGAACATATTAATTGATTCTAGCATATTTTAGTTGTTTGAACAAAAATCTAGATCTTCAATATGTGTTAGGTGTTTCACATATTCTAGGTTGTTTGTTCATGTTATAAGATCTAGACAATTTTGATTTCTGCATTTTGATGACTATGTCTAGTTTCTCATAAAGTGTAATTGATCCATGCATTTCATATGTACACGCATCATTTGTGTGATGACATGATTTTAGGATTGTAAACTAGAAAAATCATACATCGTGTGCTTATTGTTCATTTCTAGTTTCCACAGGATATATTGATCATATATTCTATGTTGCATGTGTTTGCAGCATTTGCATTACACTTAGATTGTTTGTCTTGCAAGAGGTAGGAAGTGTCATTTGAAGTGTGAAACTTCATATTGAGCAAGGAAATCTTGGCTAATCATGAGGATCTAGATAGTCAAGCAAGGGAGTCTTGGCTAGGATTATGAGGATCTAGATAGTCAAGCAAGAAAATCTTCCTATAGGCATGTGAAGTGTCTTAGATAGGGAGTTGTTCTCTAGTGGCATGTGATGTGCTATGGTTAGAGAGTAGGGAACACTTTCATGTGGGTACGGTTTTGCCAATGGTTGCGGTGTCAACCCGTGGATGTTTCCTCTTAGAAGGTTTTACCACAGTAAAAATCATGCGTCACATTTCTCTATCCTTATCTCTTTGATTTATGTATATGTGTTGCTTTGCAATTGTAAGAACAATTGATTACTAGTTTATGTTTTTGTAGTATTTCTTCTATTTTATGATATAGACATTGTAAGCTTTAATGCTTTGAATATATTCATCAATGGTCTATATGTGCTTATGTGTGCTTATTTGATTATGATACAAGCTATCTTGAGGAACAAACTTTTGTTGTTTCAAGGGATCCCCCCCCCATCTCTTTGATTTATGTTATGTTTTTGTAGTATTTCTTCTATTGTATGATATAGAAATTGTAAGCTTTAATGCTTTGAATATATTCATCAATGGTCTATATGTGCTTATTAGATTATGATATAAGCTATCTTGAGGAACAAAATTTTGTTTGTTTCAATGGATCCCCCACCCCCCCTAAGGTTAACTTTAGGCAAATTAACTGTGTTTTTATTTTTAAAATCATTTACCTAGAATCTCCTTTGTAGGACCTAGCTATTGTAATGTCCCATTTTCTATTGGAAATTTAACTTTGAGACAGTACGAAGCTGTGACTGCCCTAATCTGGTTGAGAAATGGTCGTCTCAATAACGCCGTGAAAGATCATCTCCAAGGGAGCTCCTAAAATATTAGCTAAAATAGCTTTCAAGTTATTTTAACTAGCAGCTTTTGAGTTAGTCACTCCAACCATCCTCCCTATTTTGGATCAACATTAATATTTTAATACTAATTTTTTGAATTTGAAATATAAATAAAATATTATATTCCAAGTTTTCATACAAGTTTTCAATGTCACATCTTCCCTAGTTTCATACACGTGAAACTAGTATCGTTTAAATACTTTACACAAAAACAAAGGAGTGGTTGGAGTCAAATATTGTAATCACTGCAAGTTCATCTTGCTACATGTTGGAAAAAAAAAGACATTTGGAATCAATTGAGATAACTACAAGTTTTTCTTTTTAAAGACCGTGGGCTTGATGTTGTTTCCTCCCACATCTTTTAGCTTGAACGAGATACTCTCTCAACCTTCTTCAAGTCTTTTTGGTATTATGAAACGGAAAGATACCACTTTGCAAACCATTAGTGAAAGCATTGATGGCCACCATATCGTTGAAATCTGCTACCCGGACCGCCTATTTGTTGAACTTTGACAAATATTCTTGGATTGCCTTGTTTTAAACCTGTTTCAAAGTAGACAAGTGAGACAAGGGTTTCTTATGCTGCAAACTTCCCATAAAATGTTTGGAAAAGGCTTTGTCCAGTTGATCGAAGTTGTTAATGTTGTTGCTTGGTAATTGGTTGAACCAACTTGATGCTAGATCTCCAAAGGTTATAAGTAAAGGTCGGCATAGAATCGTGTCGTCTTCATTTGGGTTTCCATTAGGGTGAGAAAATGACTTATGTGTTCCAAGAGATCTTTGTCCTCCGTACATAGATCAATACATGGCATTTTGAAATTGTGCGAGAAGGCTTTGCCTGTGATTTCAGTAGTGAAAGGCTCGCTATACCCTTCGTGGGTATTGTTGGTGTGTCGGTTCCTATACCAGCCAACCTAAAGCTTCTCCCTTTTGTCCTGTAAGCGCTGAATCTCTATCATGGGATTCGGGGTTTCTTTGGTCAGGTTTGCTTCGAAATTTATTTTTCGCCGAACCATCAAGTTATCGTTCCTTTGGCTGGATACTCTTCTCGTGGGGGTGGAGTTTTAGACCTTTTTAACCTTCTGCTTATCGGCTTTCCTCCATGGTATCGGTTATGAGAACCGCTATCGTCATTATTGCTTGTTCACGAACACCTATGTCGCCCCTGTTTTTTGAACCTGATGGAATACGAACTCTCAGTGTCGGATAACCGGTACGTTTTGCTTGGCTCTCCTCCTACCACTTTTGATTTCAGTCTGAGGTGCTGACCTCCAAGCTAGCCATCTGACGTCTTAGCTACTCCCTAAATTGGGGCGATTGTTTCCCCGACGCCTATGTAAGGGACCAATGGAATGGCAGGCGAGACTCTCCCACCCATTATTTCCAAAAATTTCTGCAAACATTCCCCTGTTTCTTGTACTGCTTAGCTTGTCAACCCCGGTAAAGTTTAAAATGTCAGAATGAGAGTGATAAGTGGTGTAGGTGAATTGTTAGTCTGCACCTCTGAGCTGAGGGCACCTTCTTTGAGGTTTGAAGGTTCCTCGATCGTTTTTTTTTCTGGTGAAGTCATGGCTTACAACTTCAAGTTTTCTCTGAAAGTTAAGAAATCACCCATCTTTTTTGTGCCAAATATTAGTATTGTTAATAGATAAAATTTGCTAACATTAAAGTCAAAGATTCAACCATGTCACGTTAGCAAATGTTGAATAGTCAATGAAGAAATATAATAATATATAGGAATATATCTATTATGAATTAAAATGGTGAATATTAGGTAAAAAACATGAATGTCGGGATGTATCGGTTGTAACCAACGTTTATACTCCATTGTACTAATAAGGTGAAAAATCTATGTTGATGGTATTTCTAGAGAGATATATATATATAGTTATTAATGTGGTGAAGAAATACCTTAGCCGATTTACGAGGGCTCCCACTTTATTTATAGATAAGGTGGAGTAATTATGTGTCAATACTTGATTAGGATTACTATTGGTTTTAGGTTATCTGACCTCAGCAATCAAATAGTGTTAGTCTAGATTCACAACATACCTTGAGTGTGGATTTGGGTTACCGTATACGTGAGTGTGTCGCGTGTCTCTAAGACTTGCGGTTCTGACACACTATAGAACCTCAATATTCAAGACAATTTCTACAGCCATGTTTAAACCATATTTCTTACTGGCTAAATTTTCGCCAAACTATACCGTGGGACCATTTTCGATCCCGAGGGACAACGGCAGCTGAAACTTGAGACCTTTAAGGCTTTAACTAATAACGACTATGGGTCTTGAGCTATAAAACGGTGGGCGTCTTCATTTTTATCCTTACGGCCTAAAGGGGGGCCCAAACCCTTTTTTTGGGTTTGTAAAAACAAAAGCTGTTGACCGGTCAACGGCTTATCTACCCAGCTGACATGGCTTAATGGCAAAATTCCAGATATAACACAAATTAATTTGTGTGCAGTATAAAATTAGTTAACCAGTTGCATTGCACACAAATATAAAATGTTTAAAACTCAATAGTATTCCCTTGTGAACAACTTTACGATCTTATTAATTATTATAAAGCTGAAAAGAAGTACCCAAATTTCATTAGCATAACCAAATCACATTATTCATTATTTTCGTACGCTGGTTTCTTTTGATAAACAAAATTCAAATTTCGATCTTGGTTTTCAACAATTATTTGAATTTAATTGGTCTTCATAATTTATTTATTTATTTTTGAAAATAATGGGTCTTCATAATTTAATTGTTATAACAAGCATCGTAATTGTCAAACAAGTTATTCATTAGTTTGGTGGATTGAAGATTTCGTGGAGGTTAAGAATATGAGGCAAAACAAGCCCAATGAGCCTTAAACCCAAAAAGCCTTAAGGAGAGAGTCCAAAGGGTCAGTCAAACAAGAAACCAAGTCAAAGGGTCCAACGACTTTCGTCAATCGTCATATAGTCTTCTGCCTACTGTTGCTCCGAAAAATCAGCATTAAGCCCGCGATTTCAGGTCTAATTGTCTCTAAAGTCTAAACAACCACGGAAGGGTAACGATGAATGCAATCGATTAATTAATTTAATATTTGCTTGAGGGGTATTATTTCTAACATATATCATATAGCACATGATGTATAAAATGTATCTCGTAAGATGTAGTATATAACTACTCATTTAATGTTATTTGTTGGGAAAATCACTCATTCAGCCTAATAATTTTTCAGGTTCAAATTGCTGCTAACGTATGTTGTATATTAAAAATAAAAATAAAACTCATTTACAATAATAGTAAATATCTCACTTTGGTTCCCACCAATGATGTGTCAATTAGACTCATAAATGATGTGAGTTTATGTGAGTGTAATTGATAATGTGAGTTTAATTGAAACATCATTGGTGGGGGATCAATGTATGACGTTTAACATTACTCAACTATTCATACAAGAGAGTTGTAAGTTTGACTTTGGAAAAAATCAATTAATTATGAAACTAGTAGATTAGTAGGTGTAGGAGCATTATCAATTTTAGATATGTTTTAAAAGAGTAGTACTATACTAACACAAATAATTCATCCAAATTTCAACATAAATGACGTGATAAGTAAGTTGTCATACCAAATACAACATGGAGTGATGTGGTTAATGAAAAAAAATCATTTATCACTTCATTTAGGTTGAAATTTGAACTAATTTTTTGGGTTGTTTAACATTAGTAATTTAAAAAACCAAGTATAATAAAAATCCAAGTTGTTTTTTTCTTTATTAACTAAAATCACTATTATATATATATATAAATTTTCTTCTCAGTTCGTACTGATAAATATTTATCAGTGCGTTGCATGTGGATCATTAAATTTAATTGCTTTGACCCAGTCTGTATGCACTTATCAATACTTATCCATAATCTATGACCCACATACAATACACTGATGAATTTTATATCAGTTTTTATGTACACTTCCTTGACATATTTAGCCTTTGGAGTTGGTAGTTTATTCAAATTTTTAAAGAAATTTAAAAATATGATAGGGACAAAAGCATCCTTATAATGCATAATAAATTCTAAAGAGCTACAGTGTTAGAATTTGGTAAATTACATGTTGAATGTCAAAAACCTCCCTTATTTCCACCAACAAAAAGACAGTTTTGATATGTAAAATGACATATCTACCCTTCTTTATTAATAGTATAAACACACCGTTTTAGTAATGTTAAGGATATAGATGTCTATTCAATACAAAACAAATTAGACAGGGCTATAATTCTCAAGACCTTCACACTTTTTATATAGAGTATAAATAGATATATTTATGAGTATGTTGCATGTGGATCATTAGATTCAATTGTTTTGATCAAGTCTATATGTATTTAGCAATGTTTATCCATAATCTATGGTCCACATATAATGCATCGATGAATATTTAATGCACACCGAGGAGAAAAAGAATATATATATATATATATATATATATATATTGTTTATGACACATTTTTCATTGTTTATTTATTATTACAGTAAAACTCAATAAATTAATAATGTTGGATTGCTTAAAATTTATTAATTAATAGATTTATAAATTAATAGATAAATTAATAATTTATTAATTTATAGAATGCGTTTATGATTCAATGCATATACAGATTACTAAGATTCCACTAATATAATTCATTAAATGTTATTAATCGGCTAAAAATATATTAAATCAATAAAAAAAACTATTTCAATTGAATTTATTTAATTAATTAATTAAAATTCATTGTGATTATATTCACCGATGAATACAATGAACTAAAGATTCAACTAATCTAATTAATTAAATGCTAATTAATCAACTAAAAATATATAAACAATAATTCTACTTTATCCAAATTTGAAGCTCAAATGATATGATATCACTATAATCTATTCATTTAAATTGTATTAGATTTGTATATTTTTAAACGAATGGATTATAGTGGTACCACATCATTTAGACACCAAATTTAGACAAAAAATAAGTCTAGCATTTTTTTTTCAAGCATTTGGTCGAGACTTATTTCCTTTTATCGAGATTTATTTAATTTGGTCTAGACTTTATTTCTTTTGATCGAGACTTAACTTCGTTAATCGAGGCTAATATCCTTTGATCTAGATTTAATTTTCCTTTGATCGAGACTTATTAAATCTTAGACCCAAGACTTATTTCTGAATTTTTTTCCAAATCTGTGTTTTTCATATATATTTTTTTCACATTTATGTTCTTTCACGATTTTTTTTTATTTCTTCTTCCTGTTGATTCCTCTTCTTTGTTTCATTCTCACTCTTCAAATCGCTTCCAAATTAGTGGTGAAGAATTCAAATCCCACAATGCATATTTTACAAGCATGTGTATAGAGTTTTCTTCCCAGTTTGTGGAGTAGTTATCTCCCGTTAGGAGAATAGATATCTGGACCACACATGTATTGTTTGATCTTAGCCGGTTTCGACAGTCCTATTGTAATAGTTCTTATAATACTTCAAAAAAAAAGTATTATAGTAAAACCTCCACAAATTAATACTCGATAACTTAATAACTCTATAATATAATAATTTTTTTGGGTCCCAACTTGGGTCATGGGATAAATTAATAATTTCGATAAATTGATAAGATAATATTTGTTAGAAAACCCCTGTATAAATATGTTGTCCCGCTCATATCATAAATTAATATTTTACTGAAATTACAAATATAATTTACTATTATGTATTTTTTTTTAAATATGACTTTATTTTTGCTTTTTTTCTTGAAATTCAAATATATTAAAGTTGAGATTCAACTATAGTTGAATCTTATCTTTAATTTTTCTTTATGCATTTAAAAGTTCTAGAGTTGAATTCTTAAATTGCTACCAAAAATTATAAAGTATTGTTGATGCTTTGAGTGCTTCTTTGCGCGACACAAGATCCAAATTAAGTTGTTGTATCATCCTCAATTGAAGTACGGTGAAATTAGTATTTTTTATTGACGTAATGTAGTTTTAGATGATTAATGGCATTTAATTAATTAAAATAGTTGAATCTTTAGTTGATTATTTGTATATAAATTGAATCGTAAATGCACTCTATAAATAAATTATTTATTAATTTATCGATTAATTAATAACTCTATTAATTAATAAATTTTGAACGGACTTACGTTATTAATATGTAGAGGCTTTACTATCAATTAATAGTGAATCGAAAGGTGAACATTTAGACACAATTAATTTCAACTCTAACGAAGTTGATTGTGTATTTATATTATTGTTATTATCATTATTATTATTATTAAACATGAGGATATTACTGTCTTTTTATTAAATAGTATGGGTATAATAGACATTCTAAAAATAAGGAATTAACTTCTTCAATAATCAGCTTTCAAAAGCAAATCTTAGGACCAGTTTAATATTACTGTAACTTTTATCCTAATCACCGTTAGTTGTATTGAAGGAATAATCAGCTGTGAAGTTAATCAGTAGATGTTTGGTTAATTGTATTTTTAAAACTGTTGTATAGCTCAAAAGCAGTATACATATGTTTTCTAATTTTATTGCAAAAATGCTAAGATTAACTGGAATGACTAAAATATACATGATTTTAGGACCCTATTTCATTGTTTTCATTAATTATTTATATTAAATCAATATTTAAGTAGAATACTTAAATTAGAAAAAAAAATTCATAAGAACAAATAAAAATATTTTTAAAAGATTTCATAAATCAAATTAATATTTAAATAGAATATTTAATTTTAAGATGAAATAAGGTATATAAATAATTTTAACTAGATTTCATAAAAATAATAATGATATTTTAAATGATTCATTAAATGCTGAAATAGATTATTCCATAAACACTATCAAAAAGGCTTATGGTGATTGTTAGTATGCCAAAATAGGAGATTGTTATTACTCCCTTGAAGAGGCTTATGGTGTTTGTTTGAATGATTTTTAATTGTTGATTTGTAAGAAAAAAATTATATAGAATAAGAAGAAAACAAAAAATGCCCAAGTATGAGCTCGTCAAAGTAGGTGAAGAACGATAACTTTTATCACTTTTTGTGTACACTTCCTTTGTTAATGACATATTTAGCCCTTGCAGTTAGTAGTTTATTCAAATTTTTAAAGAAATTTAAAAATATGATAGGGACAAAAGCATCGTTATAATGCATAATAAATTCTAAAGAGCTACAGTGTTAAAATTTGGTAAATGACATGTTTAATGTCAAAAACCTCCCTTATTTCCACCAACAAAAAGACAGTTTTGATATGTAAAATGACAGATCTACCCTTCTTTATTAATAGTATAAACACACCGTTTTAGTAATGTTAAGGATATAGATGTCTATTCAGTACAAAACAAATTAGATAGGGATATAATTCTCAAGAC
Organism: Dipteronia sinensis; assembly: GCA_033220585.1. Classification (NCBI taxonomy): domain Eukaryota; kingdom Viridiplantae; phylum Streptophyta; class Magnoliopsida; order Sapindales; family Sapindaceae; genus Dipteronia; species Dipteronia sinensis. The sequence goes on from CM065639.1 coordinate 47,533,364, forward strand.
CTTCACACGTTTTTATATAGAGTATAAATAGATATATTTGGAATTTATTTAAAAATTAACATATATTGAAGTTTAAATTTTAAAAATAAATATGTACAATTCAGTAGAACATTATTTGTTTTTCTCCAATTTTGTATTCAAAAAGCAAACAATTGATTTGGATAGTGATAATTGAACATACCCTAATTAACTTTCATTAAAGACACTGCCAAAAAAAAAAGCAGAGAAAAATTGGTCAAATGATAAAATGTTAAAGTCTAAAATGAAAATCAAACATATCTTCCTAGTACACTTTTATTGACAAAATTAATATATTAAAATTTGACATTTAATTGAGGATTTATACACTGCTGCAGCATTAATAAAAGTTATAATAGAAGTTTAGAACCATTGACTACCAAAAGAGAGGTTGTTGAACGGTCTTGCTCTTTCCAACTCCCAATAATAATAATAATTAATTAATTAAATATAAAACTCTATTTTATTGATAATTAAACTAATGACAATTGTGACTTGCCATCCTTTTCTTTCTTTTTTCTTTTTTATATAAAAGAGGAATTCTTTAAAGATTATTAATCATAATTTCAAGTTGATATCTTCTTAACAAATTGATACTTGAATAATAAATACAAGAGAATCTTTCTTTCTTTAAGACAACATTTAAAATTGTTACTGATCATTTAGCATACTAACCATCATAGCAGGAGGAAAGATTACTATTAGATGCCAACCATGAATCATGATCATCAATATGATTTTTGTTTCATCTTGTGGAACGGTTCAAAGTAAATTATTCAATCAACAAATTTTAGAGTTGAAGTTGACTAAGCAGTATACTAACCTCTGGTATCTACTTTCTACGGTCCTACATTTTTATGTCGAACTAAAATACTATTAATTTAGTATATATAATTATATATTGTTGGATCCAATTACATCTAAGTTATTCTTACAATATTTACAAACATGGTCGATATATTATGACTGCAATTGTATAATGAAATGTGATTATAATTAAAAATATAATTAATACAAAGACTGTTTTGTGTAAATGCCAATTAATAGAAATATAATATTGTTTAAAGTTGGTTGATTAGCTCGGTAGCGCATGGATCCAAAAAACATGTGTAGCAAAATGTTCAGTCTATATGTCTCTCAAATACTAAATGATAAGTTATCTTGAATTTCATGCCAATACTAAATCCATCAGGTAGTTTGTTTTTTTTTTTTCCCAATTTTAGGTGTTTGAATTGAATCACTTCACTTAATTTTATTTAAAAAAATTCCTACCATAACTATCCTTTTAAAATCAATATATTTCCAATGTTATCTCATTTATATATCCTATAAAATTGTTGGGTTGTGAATCCTAATCAATATTCTGTCGCCACACAGGGTCGAATCAACACCCCCAAAAGAAAATTTTAGTAAGAAATTTATTATTTTATTGAAGAGAGGTTCCTAATTAATTTAGAAGTGAATGTTTTAACCATATATTTTATTATTTATAATCTTGTAATTCTAAGATTTTAGATTACGATAGAGAAAGAGCCGAATCGAGAGAGAGTTCTTTACTATTTTAAACATTGGTTTGAGGATAGAAGTGAGTGTTGGTGTGTTCCGTTCCGACGATGTAGACTTACACTGAACCATATAAAATCTCACAACTTTTTATTGCTTTTTTTATTTCTGGGTGTTTTAATTATTGCTTTAGATTTTTAACATTTGTTTTTTACATATATTAAAAAATATATATTAATTTTGAATTATATAAATTTAAAATTTTCCACAAATGGTTTTAAATAAAATAATATTTTACTTATTATTATAATAAAATAAATAATTTATGAAATATTATAAATATTCAGATAATTTTGTTTTAGATAGTATGAAAATATTTGTATCATTATTAAATAAAAATACATTATACAATAATAATAATAATTATTTATGCAAGTAAAAAATATATATGTATTTATTTATTTATTATATCCACGTGGAGAGGGTGAGTGTTATACACATCTTTCATTTTTCAAACCCACTTTTTATTAAATGAAAAAAGAAAAAAAAAAAGAAAAAAAGAAAAAAAAATTCATAAAAAAAATTGAAAAAAAAAAGAAGCAAAAAAAGACGGAAGGTAGCAAGTAATGTATCATTTTCAGAGTAAGCGCAAGTGTCGGTGGTGTGTAAGCAAGAAGAGACTCACACTCTAATAAGTTTGTGTAGTCTCTCTGTCCTCTCTCTCTCTGTCTCTGTCTCTCTCGATTGCCTTTTTTATAATCTTAAAAGCAACTCCAAATTTTGAGTGGCCTATCACCCATCTCAAATCTGAAATCTGAAATCTGAAATCTGATCAACACAAACACACACACTGAGAGACTGAGGGACACAGATGGGTGTAGATTTGAGGCAGGTGGTGGCTGGTGTTCTCACTCTCACCATGTTTGTCATGCTTGGTAACATGATCAAAAGAGACCATTTTGATTCCATCACTGTAAGATTCTCAATCCAAGATTGCCCCTTTCTTTCTTTCTTTTTTCTTTTTGTTTTAGTGGGTGTGATTTGATGTTTGTGTTTCTGATCTGTTTTACATTTTGCTCCAATTTCCTGTTCTGTTTAATTGGGTTTGATTTTATTGTGATTACTGTTGATTAAGGCTAAAGGGTATTATAGATTTAATAACAATTGGCTTAGCTTCTGTTTGGATAAGGGGAACATGAAGGAAAGCTGAAATTTTTATGTGTTTCTTCATGTAGTTTTGTTTAACTCCTAGTTTGATTACTGTTTCTTTCAATTCACACTGACATTTTCTTTTGAAAGGAAAAGCTTCCAGGAGATGTGCATGATGTTGCCAAGGTAGCAGAGCAGGGACTGTTTACGCTCACTAAGCGGAGCGGTAAAGGGCCATGGCTAGAGGATGGATCAGAGCTAAAACCTTGTTGGTCCAAGACCAATTTTGGTAAATTAGCTTTACTCCTTAACATATCACCAATTTTATATGCATTATATAGCATATGCATATCTGTGAACATTTATACACACTAGCGTTTATGTATGGAAAAATGCTTCTGTTTGAATCGATTATTTCATTTTTTGGACTATAGATGAGATAGATGAGTCGAAAGGGTTCATCACTTTCTCGCTGACTAATGGCCCTGAATACCATGTCTCACAGGTATTTTTGAGTCTTTACTTGCTATAGCTTTTGTATTTTATTGTTGTAATTTAGATCCAAATGTATTTGGTATGCCTGTCGAGAGCTTTTATCTTCTTGTCTGGATATAGCTGATAGCTATGCTAATTCGGTGTAGGTAAGGTAAGAGCAAACTCTTTATAGTATTTGCTTCGATGCTGTCTCCATTGTATTGTGAGCTGTCTATTTAGGATGTTTTGAAAGGCTTCACAAACTTTTATCAATATTACAGCCTGAGCTGATGAGTCTATTAGTTGTTGATCTTTGTCACAGCGTCAATGTTTTCATGGAAGTTTTATATCACTCACTTGATTCTCACTGTAATACACATTCTTTGTTCTTTATAATATTTATTTGCTTTTTGTTTATATTCCAACTATGCATATATGTTGAAAAACCTTTTGTTTTTTCGCTCTTAAAATCATATCCACTGATTGGTGATTGCATTCTTCAGATTGCTGATGCTGTGGTTGTTGCAAGACAACTACAAGGAACTCTGGTACTTCCGGACATTAGAGGAAGCAAACCAGGTGATGAGAAGTAAGTGCTCATTTTGACTTTCTCAAATATCAGATTTTACTTGATGATTTTCAGGATCATTGTTATTATTGAATTTTAATTTTGGTTAGCTCTTCAATTGAAAAAGTAATGAATTTTGATAACTTTTTTGCTTCCTGGAAACAAATATTCGGTTTCTTCAAAGTTTCAATTTTTCATTTATTTCTTTGGGTTGAGGTGGGGCAAGATGGGCGCTGCCGCTGTGATGGGTGGAAGAGATAAAACAGATAATTTCTTAATCAAATTGATGCTTGATTTTGCTTTACTTTACCGGCAATGTCCAGCTGAATCAGGCATATCTTATTATTTATTGAGAGTATTTTTTCTTTGGAAGTAATTACCTCATTAATAACTCAGACGTGTGTAAGCTTTTTGAATTTGATTGTATGCAGAATTGTGAAGCTTGGCTGAATAGAAGTGAATTGACCTTACTAACTTAACTTCATATTTTGCAGGAAATTTGAAGATATCTATGATGTTGACAAGTTTATAAAAAGCCTAGATGGGGTGGTCAAAGTAGTAAGAGATTTGCCTGATGAGATATCGATTCGAAGTCTTGCTGTTGTGAAGGTCCCTAATCGAGTCACTGAAGATCATATTGTAGAGACTATTCAGCCAATCTTCCAAGCAAAGGGCAACATAAGGCTGGCAACTTACTTCCCATCAGTAAACATGAGAAAGTCCGCACAGAAAAGTAATCTCGATTTATTAGCATGTTTGGGAATGTTTGGAACTCTAGAGTTGCAACCGGATGTTAATGAAGTCGTTGACTCTATGGCTGAACGTCTAAGAACTTTGAGTCGGAAGTCAGATGGGCAATTTGTAGCAGTGGACTTGAGGGTTGATTTACTGGAGCATAAGGGTTGTCATGAAAGTGGCTCTTCTGGAAGAAAAAGCTGTTACAGTGCACAAGAGATTGCGGTATTTTTGAGGAAGCTCGGATTCGACAAAGATACGACCATCTACTTGACTCAATCGAGGTGGGATAGCAGCCTTGGGGTGCTGAAGGATATCTTCCCGAAAACATATACAAAGGTGAGGCATTTTTCCTTTACTAGATTAATCTTCCAAATAGGAAATGCTTTTTTCTCGGTTTCTTTGACGAATTCTGGCAGGATGTTAGATAAATTGCATCTGTAATGTTAACCCTTTTGTCACTTGTTACAGGAAACCATAATGCCAGCAGACAAGAAAGCGAAGTTCCTTGAATCAGAAAATTCAGAATTCGAAAAGGTTATCGACTTCTACTTATGTTCACAGAGTGATGTTTTCGTACCAGCAATCTCTGGCCTGTTTTATGCCAATGTAGCTGGAAAAAGAATAGCTTCCGGTAAGAATCAAATCCTTGTTCCGGCTGATATTTCATCTTCGTCTGCCTCCGCCACAGACTTCGTCTCCCCGTATGTTTTGAAGAAGAACCACTTGGCTCATACATGTTTTTCTTAACCTCCCACCTGGAGAAAGAAATCACACGTTGTTGTACTTCCACCATTTACCTCAATCAAGCTGGTGGACTTGATCAATTATGAGAGGTGACGATTGTTGTATTAAATATGACATCATTCACTATTACATGTTAATGTAATAGAAACTGATTCGCAAGGAAAATCAATGTTGCCATGTTTATTGCTCATCATGGCAATGTTGTTCGACACTTCTACTTACGTACGCGGAAAGGGAAAATTGATTTAATGAAATCATTAGATAATAATAACTATAAATTCTATAATATGCTCATTTGATAATATATGATAAAATTAACAAAAAACGCACAATAATTACACATGATTTGAATGAGTTTTTCCTCTAGTAGGTATATAACTATAAGCATATTTATCCATGATTTGAGGTGGTTAAATGTATTATAAGTATGCTTACAGTTATATGTCTACTCAAGAAAAACTCTGATTTGAACACCATAATCATTATTAAGTGATAAGTTTGAAAATTAATCCAATCAATTCTTTCCATTGGAGTGGAAATGATTATGCCTTTTCAATAATTCACTTGAATCCCATTTATTGGTTTTAAAATTGCAGAATTATATATATATATATATATATATATATATATAGAGAGAGAACAATTATCTATAGGAACTTACGGAGATCAAATGCTACGAGCAAGGTCCGGACTCCAGATGCTATCTTCATAATCAGATGAAGTCAGTTCCCAACAACCTCTCCCTTCACTTATTATTGTATATGTAATGGTGAGATAATATATACAAGGTGTTAAGGTTTGAACCTCAGTAGATTAATGAAGAAGTTAAGTCTCGTGCGGCCAAGGTCATGAATTTAACAACTAAATATGGAAATTGACAAATATATTTTTACATATTACCTCCTCTTGTTTAGAAAATGACCATAATATTAATATCCTTTAAAAGTGGAAATATTTTTTAATTGGACAGTTTTACGCTTCTGTACAACAATAAGATTTATGCTATAAAATAATTAGTAATTATAAAATAAAATTTAAATAAATGGAAACTTCGTTTCAAAGAGAATAATTATTTAAACAAATGGAAGCTTCGTTTCAAAAAGAAAATAATATAAAATTATAATAACTTGAAAACCGTAATGAAGAAGAAAATATTTTATAGAATATATAACAAAATAAATAAATGATAGTACCAACGGCCGTCTTAGCTCAGCTGGTAGAGCGCATGGCTTTTAACCATGTGGTCGTGGGTTCGATTCCCACAGACGGCGTTTTTTGTTGTTCCATCATTGCACGACGCCGTTTCTGTATATCTTCTGCTTGGAAATAAATCAAATACAAAAATAATAATTTGAAAAACATAAAAATAAAATAAATCAGAAGTTAAAAAAAAAACGCATTCCCGTGTATAATAATAATAAATAAATCATAAATTTAAAAACAATATGAAATTATAGTTTTCTTTAAAATTAATTTTGAATATTTTATTTAAAAAATTATTTCAATAACTTGATATTCAATTTTCATCCTATTGTAAAGGATTGAAATTATTTCAACCATATTTTCCCCCAACGAGATTAGAGATTTTTTTTTTTTTTTGGCAATATTATATAAATTCGAGGTTTAGGGGAAGGGGGTGGAGAGATGGACTCGAACTCACAATGTCGTAGAATTTAAACTCATTTAGTCACCATAATTTCACCTATATTTTTTATTAAATAAATACATTATAAATTGGAAAATAATTAAATTAAATTAAAAATAATATATATTTATAATTTATAAATATTTTAAAAAATTATTTTCATTTAAACTTTTTAGGTTGATATGGCTGAATTTGATTATACAAACTATTTTCTTTTATCCATTTGAATAAAATCACATATAAGATGACCACCTTAAAGAATCACCTGAGTATTTGTTAAACTGAGCCTTAAGTTACCGTTTCCATCACCTTGTTTTAATCCATCTTCTTTTATAAAAAAAATCATTTTTTAAAAAGAAATTCATTTTTTCAACAAAAAAAAAAGAAATTCATTTTTTTAAAGAAAATTTTAAAAATTAATGAAATGACAAAAATATCATCTATTTTGTTAAGTTTAACCGAGTTTGACGAACGTAAAGGAGACCGACATTGGTTTTTTTAAAAGTTTTCGGCCTGTGAATAGCCAAACCCTAGGTTAGTTGGGTGTAATTTCCTAAAAGAAAAAAATTCTTTATTATTTAATAACCAAATATTCAAAAATTATTTTTGTTATTTTCAAACAAATTCTATAAACATAACGTTTTTATTGGTTTTTTATATTATTTTAAAAAAAACATTAATTCCCAAATGTGTACTTTTTAAAATTTTTTTTTGAAGGAAACCAAATGTGTACTTTCCGTAAAATAATAGTAAGATTTGATCTCTCATTTTATCAAATTTTGAACAACTGTCCTTGTAGTTGTTATAGAAGTATTGTAAATACTAATAGGAAATCTTCTATTGCTCCCTTTTTTGTTCACAAAGTTTCCTTATATTTCATGCCAATTATTCAATTAAGAAAAAACTATCCGTTATTGTGTTTCCAATATTAGAAATTCTAATCAAAATTGTGTAGAAAGAGAATCACATGTTCTAAACTTGTGTATATATTTGAATGATCTTTTGAAAGATTTGGAGAGAAGAAAAAAAAAATCAGAAATGTCCAAATGGAGTGGTAGATGTGCTGCTTGCAAATATTTGAGAAGAAAATGCCCTCAAGATTGTGTTTTGGCACCCTATTTTCCTTCAAATGATCCTCACAGATTCTCTGCTGTTCACAAAATCTTTGGTGCCAGCAATATTGCAAAGATGCTCCAGGTTAGATTACATTCATTTAACCATCTCTCTCATTTAACTATCGGTGTAATTATCAAGTCCACAATCTCCTATGATTCTTTCCTGTGGGATAATTGATTATCGGATGTGATAATGGTGTAAAAAACAAATACACGATAATCAATGTAAACAAATTTACACCGATTATCATCTCTAATAATAAGTGATCCTACATAAAAAATTCATACGGGATCCTGCACTTGATGATTTTCCCATCCGTTGTTGTAGAAGTATTAAACTAGTAGGTTGATTTGACTTAAGCAGCAACTTCCTGAGCATGTAAGAATGGAGGCAGCAGATTGCATGGCCATTGAAGCATATTGTCGTATTGAAGACCCGGTTTATGGATGTGTTAGTTTCATCGATCAACTCCAACAGCAAATAATTGAGGCTCAATCACTAACAAATCAGATAAATGCTCAAATTGCATTTTATAATGCACACAACAATCAACTCACCATCGATCCCTTCTCTTCCTCTTTTGATCAAACTGACTAGGCCTGATTTGAACAAATTTTATTTATCATCATTCTTTCTACTGTCCATGTTAATGTTCATTTCCTTGTTATATTTCTGTTATTAGGTCTCATCTATGTTCAAATAAAATCATATAAATAGAACATATTTGAAAATCTTACATATGTAACCGCCTTTTGCGATTTAGTAATTTTTTTTTATATACCACTTACGGTGTCAGCTTAGATTGGCAATAGTGGAGTTGTTCCCTTGCCTCCCAAGGAACAAGGAATGACGGGGATGCTTGATCTGGAGACGGCACATAGACCCATCCGGAGCGCTCCCTTATTAGCTCTCGTTAAATAAACAAGAAAAATAATAAACATAATTTTCTTAAATAATAAGTAGCATATATGTGTATGAATTTTCCATGTTATGATTACAAAACATGCCCATTACAAATAATTGAAATACACACAAGGATAAGGATAAAATACCAAATTTTAGGGTATAATTGTTTAAACATCTATACAATTCTTATTTTCCTGTTTCATTCTAGATTATTCCAGTACCATATCCATCCAATTTTTTCAGGATCAGGTAAAAGCAAACCTAATAATTCTTACAATGTCAAACCCTCATTTACAATTTTATCTAAAAATACCTTGTATAGAGATCACATAACCTATCTTAAACTATAAAAATCTTACGAATTATGTAGAAAAAGATATATGGGGTTAGTTTTATGAAGCTCTTGCATCTACGTAGTATACTATTAAGACACCACACCACTCAAAAAGCTTAAGCCGATAGGAAAGCGCCCAACAATTGTACTGCAGTCTGCAGCTCTAAGAATTGCTGCTTTGTTGCAAGTTTAACTGTAGAAAGATGAAAATTACGGACTGCTAAAATTTCGACATCGCTGGATTGCCTTGGCAAAATAGCTGGAAAAGGGAGTCTTGGGAACTGGGATCATTTTTCCAACCACGGCAAGAGGCCAGCTGTAAAAAAAATAGAGAATAATCAGGTCACTTGATTATTTAAATGCTTTCACAACAATTACTAGCAAATGTTCGAAAAATTTCATATCACTAATCTTACATCAAAAAGCAATTCAGGTTCGAAAATGTTCAATCATCTAATTCCTAACTACCTATTTATGTGATAAAAGGATTCAAGAGTAAAAAAGGTTGAATACAACTAATATGGTCTCTATGCATTACCAGACATCAAGTAAAGCAGTCATATAAAAGCAATATATTCTTTTACCCTCTAAACCCTTATTAATTACACTCCTAACAAAAAAGTTACATAGAAGAATACATAACCGAAATATCTGAAAATATATGAAAGAGTTAGATATATATCAGTAACTTAACCCACCTGACAATACCAATTACAACTGATGCAAGCCAGAGCTGCCAATCCAATTGCACAGTGTCGGTAAACTTTCCGAGAAACTCAATGATGAGTATCTGTGTAACATTTAGGACTTGCACTATCAATACTAAATAGCTAGATCAAAATGAAATTCCCAAAAAATGAAATTCCTACTGACCTGAAGTACAACAGTAATCCCAATAATTCCAATAAAGAGATAGTTTTTAGTAACTCCTCTAAAGACGTTGAATTCATCAGGCTTTCGAGCATTGAACTCATTGAATACCTGTAATATGAACGGAAAATGCTTTAAATCATAAAAGAAATATCAACAGAATTTATGCAAACTATAACCTGCATGTTCATTTTTTACTTCCATCAGACATAATGAACAAATAACAATAAAGTAAACAGAATGCCATTCAACCTATAATCAATTGTACAAGTGAAATCAAAATCATTCAATCCAAAAATCTACAAAACAATTTGAAGACTCATCTTTATTATAGATACTTGTTTCCAGGTAGGGACTTACCTGACAAAGGACAAATGTATTGAATATCATGGTATTTTTCACACTATTAGCATGCTCCCTGGTATCATCCTTCAAATGCAGAATATCAGTGCCCAGGAAGTTGAGCACAAGCAGGACAGTAACTTGATATGCGGCCTGCAATGAAATGTAGAAGGATTCCATATTCTTACACACCTTAGCAACACCAACAACATAACCTCAAAAGAAACCTACCTGAACAAGTAAGTTTCTCCACATTATGTTCGTTACAAGAGGTTCCCTGAAAAACAAACACAAAAGTGATTCAATCAGACAATTCAATCATGCATTTATATCTAGACTTACGAAAGTATTGAAAATTTTCAGTTTCTACCCACTTAGTTACAAAAAATGACTGCATGACACAGTACTTTATTACTTGTCACAAAAAAAGGGCCATATTTCTTAAGACATGCTTTCAAGACCAATTATAAAACACAACTAATAAAGAGGTCAACGATAAACATTTCAGCAACCCTTCCCATCTTCTCCTCCGATCCTCACACTCTCAAGATCCCTTAGTTCTTTATAACCATAAGTTAAGGGGAGAACAACCCTCCATATGTGTCAGCGTGCCTGCATCTTCATGCACAACATTTGATTCATGCCACTTTAGTGGAAGAATTGAAATAACCAAAAGAATCCAACTAGCTTGGTCAAAAACAGGGGTCTTCCACTCTAACTAAAATTCCATTTTTCCACCGAGTGAAATTGGGAAACCTCTCTTGGATGCTATAGAGAAAGTTGGAGGAGACTATAAAGGAAAAAAGAAATAAGAGGAGAAAAACACTCGCCATAACAAAAACATACATATTTGATCTACAAATTATGAAGCAAACAATAAAAAATGTGAAACATAAGGGGCAAAAACATCATTTGTAGTACAAAAATAAAGGCAGGTCACAATTTGCTCTCTTCCAGATACTCCTAGAATTCAGAAGCATAAAGGTAATTAAATTTGCCAAAGTTTTCATAGCCACACAAAAAGTGATATATCAACGTTAGCGAATTGCTTAAGTTTTCAAATTTTGCCAAGTTGAAAACCATTTACTTTCTCGAAAAATATATTTTTGAGCAAAATCTGGGAAGAATACACAATTACTATTAAATATTAATAATGTTTGGCCCATTGACAACACAATATCTTTGGCAGCATGACAAATTAAGTATAAAAATGCATTATCAGCAAAACCTAATAGTTCAAACCTTCGGCCAACCGGGGTTCTATGCATAAGGTGGTCTGTTGGTGGTTCAGTAGCCAATGCAAGTGCTCCAAGAGTATCCATGATAAGATTTACCCATAGTAACTGTCCAAGAAACGAAGCAAAAATTAGCCATCAGAAATGGACAATTAATGGCATTATTATTCAACTAACAAAATCAGCCCAGCCCGCAAGATCCTGAATTTAAATAAAACTGGAAACACTAAATTCAGAACTTGAAATATTCAAAAACTTATACTATTCCACCCTTAATTTCATCATGATTCTAAATTTTTTTAGTATAATTTATTTTGATATCATAAGGTAGAAAACAAGTCCTTTGCTTGAGCAAGACACATGAGAGAAACACGTCTATACGAATAAAGGTAATTTTAAATCCTCATAACGCGTCCTTTGGTGTTTTTCTACCCCAATATCCAGTACAAATCTCTGCCCATCCCCTTCGGCTTCCGCTTGCCTCTACTACATTTCTCACCATCAACCTTTCTTTCCGCTTTCAAACTTTTCAACCATAAATATTTTTCAAATTTCTCATTTTCTTTTAATTTCTCACTAGTGATTTTTATGAAATTAGAGAGAATATGGAGCTTTAAGGAGAAAATTTGTTAACCTGTACAATTAAGAATCAAAGAGTGAATAATGGTGTAGAATTATCTTCAAGGAAATTGAGTTGTTTTCAGTCAATATTTTGACACATGCAAAACCCAAGGGTTTAACAATGTCTAAGGTGAAGAAATCAAGAAAGTTGATGATGGTTACAGTCCAAAAGAGGAAAGAAAGAAAAGAGGTTGTGTATATGTACAAGATATGAGTCTGATAAGTGTAACATGATTTAAGTTCTTGTGGATTATATTGTTAGAATATAATCAATTAAATTATATAGTTGACTAATTAATTGCTTAATTACTGTAACTGATTGCTTGATTAGTGTAGTTGACAATTAGCTTGATTGTAGGAGATCATTGTATTAATTATAGGAGAATCATTTCCTTGATTCTCACTCATGTATTTTCCTATAAATTGCCTCCATACGGAGAAGAATAGATAACAAACTCTTAATTTGTTCATGGTATCAAAGCCTAAAACAAATTTTTAGGTTTCCTCTCTGTTACTGTTTCAAAAAAAAAAATTCACGCTATTGCTATAGTATGTCGCTACAGTACTTTGTATACGGTACTTTTCTCTCTACTGCTACAGTACATCGCTACAGTCTCATCTACAGTGGTCGCTACAGTATTCATCTACAGTATGTCGCTACAGTACTTTGTCTATAGTACTTTGCCATTTTACTGTTCCGACAGTCAGTTTCATTGTTCTGACTGCGGATTTACTGTTCCAAGTGCCGGATTTACTGTTTCACTGTCAAAATTCCGGATTTACTGTTCCGCTGCCGAACTCTCCTGGTATTTTCTATTCTTTTGCTTCCGCTGCTACTATGTCCGACTCAGATACTTTTCATTCTGCTTTCAGTACTTCTACAATTTCTAGTAATAATACTTGGATAATTGATTCTGGTGCAACAGATTACATGACTTTTGATTCTTGAAAATTTAGTCATCATAGTTCAACCGAAACATGTAGTGTGTCATATACTGATGGTACATCCACCCCGGTTAATGGGGCAGGATCTCTATCATTAACTCCATCTTTACACTTGTCATTTGTTTTACATGTGCCTACCTTATCTAATAACTTACTTCCTATTAGGCAGACCACTAAATCTCTTAACTGCACTGTCACCTTTTGGCCTATTCATTGTGTGTTTCAGGACATTCATACCAAGGCGACGATTGGAACTGGTAGGGAAAGAGGGGGGTTGTACTACTTTATAACAGATAGTACTCCGGGCTCTTCACACTCATCTAGCCAACCTCATAGAGTAGTACAAGTCAACTCTGATAAGGAGAGTAATATCTATCTCTGGCATAGACGCTTAGGACGTTGTTCATTTGGGTACCTTAAGTTTTTATTTCCATCCTTGTTTACTGGTCAAAATAATTTTCAATGAGAAACATGTGTTTTGTCAAAACATCATCGTACTGTTTTTCCTTCTAGTAATAATAATAGGAGCTCTATGCCATTTTCTCTTATCCATTCTGATGTATGGGGTCCCCCTAATGTTGTGTCTGTATCCGGTATGCGTTGGTTTGTCACATTTATTGATGACTGCACACATATGACTTGGATTTTCCTTTTAAAAAATAAAAGCGATGTATGTGATGTTTCTCAAAAATTTTATCACATGATCTACACACAGTTTCATAAGAAAATTAGGTTTTAAGCTCTGATAATGATGGTGAATATCTTAATCATAATTTCAAAACCTTTTGTTTACGAAATGGTATTCTCCACCAAACATCTTGTGCACATGCTCCATAACAAAATGGCACAGCCGAGCGTAAAAATCGTCATATCTTAGAGGTTGCACGATCTTTACTACTTGAAATGCATATGCCTAGTTTCATAAGAAAATTCAGGTTTTAAGCTCTGATAATGGTGGTGAATATCTCAATTATAATTTCAAAACCTTTTGTTTACGAAATGGTATTCTCCACCAAACATCTTGTGCACATGCTCCACAACAAAATGGCACAACAGAGCGTAAAAATCGTCATCTCTAAGAGGTTGCACGATCTTTACTACTTGAAATGCATGTGCCTAAATCTTTTTGGGGTTATGCTGTATTATCTGCTGCATATCTCATTAATCGCATGCCATCCAATGTTTTGTCTTTTCAAACTCCACTGCAATCCTTGTCTCATTTCTGTGATGTTAACTCCGCCTTACATATTCTTCCTCGGGTCTTTGGATGTATAGTATATGTACATATCCATACTTCTCATCGAGGAAAGTTAGACCCGCGTGCTCTTAAGTGTGTTATTATAGGGTATTCTAGCTCACAAAAGGGGTACAAATGTTACCATCCTCCGTCTCGTAGGGTGTTTGTTTCGCAGGATGTTATGTTTTGGGAAAATGAGGCATACTTTGCCTCAGAAACTCCTCTTCAGGAGGGGAACTCAAACTATAAAGATAATTCTTCTACGATAGACAATGGTATAACTATTAGTTTACCCATTAGTTTATCCAAATCTCCTGTAGACAGTATTAGTTTGCCCATACGTCTATCTTCTGAAGAAAAAAGTCAATCTCCTGAAGAAAAAAGAGAGATTCCTGAAAGGATAGAACCAATTTGGACAGTGTATGAAAGGCGTAATAAAGGGAAAGAGAAACAGGAGGACTTAATTCCCATACAGGTGGCACAACCCCTTACTTCCCCTTCTCCAACACTAGTTCATCAATTAGACTCTGAGGTGGAAAATGCTCCTGAGGTAATTTCTGAACTCTCTACTTTATCTAGTGACTTGTCTAGTGAAAATCATACAGATCTTGTCCCCAGTTTACCCATTCGACGATATCCTAGTCAAGAACATAGACCACCTGAATGGTTTGGCTTCCCTTCTGAATAGCCTCCGATTGGTAGTAAAGTTCTTTATTCCATAATTGATTACACCTCAACTCAAAGACTTTCTGAGTCCTTCAAAACGTTTGCACATCAATTATCCTCTGTATCTATTCCTAGTAAATTGCAGGATGCCCTGACTGACCAGAAATGGGTACAAGCCATGAAAGAAGAGATGGAGGAGCTACAGAAAAACTGCACTTGGGAGGTTGTGGATCTACAGAAAGGAAAGAAGGCTGTTGGGTGTCGATGGGTATATACCATTAAGTACAGAGCAGATGGTTCAATTGAAAGGTACAAGGCTAGACTGGTCGTCAAAGGGTATACTCAGACTTACGGGGGTGATTACCAGGAGCCGTTTGCTCCAGTAGCCAAGTTAAACATTGTTAGGGTACTTTTATCACTAGCGGCGAACTTGGATTGGCCATTGAAACAGTTCAATGTAAAGAATGCGATCCTACATAGGGAACTTAGTGAAGAAGTCTATATGGATCTCCCTCTCGGTTTTGAGTCTCACACTGGCAAAGTATGTAAGCTGGAAAAGGCTCTTTACGGACTGAAACAATCACCTGTTGACGATATGATTGTTTCAGGAAACGATGATCTGGAGATGACTAATCTCCAAAGTCATTTGGCTACAGAGTTCGAAATGAAAGACCTTGGGGTATTAAGGTACTTTTTGGGAATTGAGGTAGCCCGATCAAAACATGGAATTTTCCTCAGTGAAAGAAAGTATGTTCTTGCTCTACTTACAGAAACTGGGATGCTTGCTAGCAAACCAGCAGATACTCATATGGATCAAAACCACAAGTATTGTGAATGTCCAGATCACCCTGATCAAACCCCAGCAAACAAAGAAAGATATCAGAGGTTTGTTGGTAAGCTCATCTACTTATCGCATACTCGTCCTGATATTACATATACAGTGAGTGTGGTAAGCCAATTTATGCATGCTCCCACGGAGAATCACATGAATGCAGTCCTTCGGATTTTAAGGTACCTAAAAGGATCTCCTGGCAGAGGATTAATGTTCTCAAAAAATGGACACCTAGATATCAAGGGATACACGGATGTTGATTAGGCGAGGGATGCTAGTGATCAGAGATCTACTTCTGGTTACTTCACCTTTTGAGGTGGTAACCTAATCACTTGGAGGAGTAAGAAACAGACTGTGGTATCACGATCTAGTGCTGAGGCAGAATTCTGAGGGCTTGCCCAAGGAATTACTGAATTGTGGTGGTTGAAGAACTTGTTAGGCAATCTGGGATTTCACTCAAACGGTAGCATGAAGCTATATTGTGATAATAAAGCTTCGGTTCAGATTGCCAATAATCCTGTCCAACATGATCGTACCAAACATGTGGAGATTGATCGATTCTTCATCAAAGTGAAGATAGAAGAAAATATAATTGAGCTTCCATATGTACCAAGTAAGGATCAACTTGCAGATATCCTCACAAAAGCTATTAATGGAAAGAACTTTCATGACTCAATTAGCAAGTTGGGCATGAGTGACATCTATGCACCAACTTAAGGAGGGTGTTAGAATATAATCAATTAGATTGTATAATTGACTAATTGATTGCTTAATTACTGTAATTGATTGCTTGATTAGTGTAGTTGACAATTAGCTTGATTGTGGGAGATCATTGTATTGATTATAGGAGAATCATTTCCTTGATTCTCACTCATGTATTTCCCTATAAATTGCCTCCATATGGAGAAGAATAGATAACAAACTCTTAATTTGTTCATATATAACCTAATAATCAATTAATTAAGTAGTAAACCAAATAAAAAATACATTTGACAAATGCCTTTTAATCAAAATTTTCCTTGGTTTTCTTCCTACCATGTTATTCGTAACAAACTTTAAAATTACAAGGCAGAATTTTCATCAGTCACACCAAGGAATATGAAAATTCAAGAGTGAGGAGAAGGGAGTAATCACCTGTACTGCATTTAAAGGAACATCACCAGAAGATATTGCTGCGACAACATTAATTACAAGAGCTGCAACATTAACAGTAAGCTGAAATTGTATAAATTTCTGAATATTTGCAAACACAGAACGCCCCCAGCGGACAACCTGCAGAGAATGGATAGAATTCCCAAGTAAACATTATGGAAATGAGTTGTGGGAAAATTTTGATATAAGCCCCTCCCCCAAGTTCTGGAGGACGCATCAAGGAAAAAAAAAACAAAGTGAAATATGTGCCATATTGACCACCAGAAACCTATCTGCAATCATGCCCATAATGTAGACAAACGATAGAGAAAGCATGCCTGGGGACCATCCTCACATCAACGACCCATATATTTTAAAAGAGTAATACTATACAACCCAAAAAATTAACCTAAAATTCAATCCAAATGATGTGACAAATGAATTGTCATCACCACACAAATCATGGGGTGATGTGGTGAATGATACAGCATCGAAAAATCACTTCCCACATCATTTGGGTTGGTTTTTGAGTTAATTTTTTGGGTTGTCTAGCATTAGTGATTTTAAAATCATTAACATCTCATTATTTTTATGTTTCTTCTAAATATACTCAAAAAACAAAACATACTTTAATGCCACCCATGCTTTTCCAGGTATGGCCACAAACTGATCTCACACAAGCTTTATTAAAGGGGACATCCAAATAATTTCAAGAAAAGCAAATGATCATATATTGGTTGAAATGTCAATATAAAAACAATCCATCTAATTTTTTCAACCAGGAAATATTATGAATGTTAGTTGATTTAACAAAATGGATGGTGACATACTATTGACATTAAAATCAATCAAAGATATTTCACAATTTAGACATGCAAGTGTGTTCATTAAAACCCCGATTGGATATTTAAGTAAATGGGCTATCGTATCCATTAAACAAAATTTCTATTTAGTGATGGAGATCAGCTTAAGTTACATTGGCATTTATGTTAGGCACATGTGTAGGGCCTCAGTTGATACACCTAAAGTTTATATTTCATTATTTAATGACATCATTTATGATATAAGAAATTTGGGGGCATTACTCATTCATATTTATTTATTTATTATTATTATTATTATTCCGCTTATTTAAGTTTAAGTTACTTTCTTGTTACTTTCTTCTGAGTACTTTTCAGTTTCCTATTTGATTTTCTCTTTGCCACATTACACGGGCCAGTGGTTTTGCAGCCTACTTGACTTTGATTTGGCTGCTAAAGATAGGTTTTATACAATTTTTGGAGCACAGACTGGCTTAATTTAAGGAATACATAAACTGTAATGGTCTCTATCTCTTTTTGTCCAATAAATTTCTTCAATCTCTGTCTCCCTATTTTTTTTTACTTTCGCTCCCTTCCTTTTTTTCTTTCAGGTTCTGCAGCAAGCATTCGTGGTTGAAAAGCACCACTTGTGGTCACAGTGGGGTAAGGGTTTCTATGGAGGTTACTTCCTTTAGCAAACAAGCTTACTGAAACTGATAACTTTATCTTCCAAAGGAATTCATTGTTTCCAGACCACAATCTAGCATCAGGTCAAACTAAAATCCACCTTGCCTGCAGAATAGTTGTTTTATGAACAAAGGACAACTGCTATACCTATTGTCTCCAATAATTTAAGGAGTTAACCGGGTATATATTATCAATTTTGAAACTTATTTTATTTTAAAAAGGTAAAATATAAGGAAAAAGGATGAACGTAATCTAAAACAAATTTCAAAGTGAAATGCATATATCAAATAAGTTTCTTATAAATTAATCACAACTGGTGCAAACCTAGAGTTAAATGGCTTTTTGTTTAATTCCGACATTTAAAGATGATGTCTACCACAAGGAGACCAGGGATGGCTTTACAGCTGTAAAATGAAGAAAAAATTTCTTAACATGCTAACCTTTACAACTGAAGCAAAGTCATCATCCAGGATAATTATATCCGAACTTTCTTTCGCAACTTCTGTCCCTTGAATACCCATAGCAAGACCTATATCTGCCTAAAATACAGGAAAGTAAAAAGGCAATCAATTTTTAGAAGGAAACAAGGTATTAAGTAAATGATAGAAATTTGTGAAATCAAGGCATAATAGATAGCAGTGCAAATCAAACAATGGGCTTAAAGAAGCCATACAGTAAAAAAAAACATTTTCAGGCATAGAATACATCAAAATCATTCCCAATATTATCCAGACCCATCAGCTTTGTACATTGCCAAAGACATGAGATAATTTCCCATACAATAATAGAGCTGGACACTAATTGTCCATGTCTAAACAGGCAGACCTCACACTTGAGAAATTATAGATTTACATCTTAGCAAAAATTGAACTGCAGATATTAAAATGTCAAAATTATTTGCACCTTATTACAATTAACCTGGTTGAATGTCATATTGCTTATCAAACAGTAACTTTTCACTATCATGGGCACTGAGAACCTTGAATTCAACTAAGCAAGCAAATGGAAAAGCATGCATTTTATTTTATTTTGTTGTCAGTGTATCACACAAGCCCAAGTACACAAACACAAATGCAAAGACAATTACATTGTACATCTAAAATTAAGAAGTTGATGCAAGTTAAACTCCAGGTCCCTGCACACAGGTCTAATGTACTGGAAATGTTCAAATGATTTACCAGCCACTGGAGTTCTGAACAGGTACAGTGTGCATCAAGATGCATATATATTAGGCTTTTAGATTCTACCAGATGCATCCTCATGCCAATTGTAATATTATAAGGCCATAACTGCATCAAGACTCATTAAAAGAAAGGAGAAAAAGAGAACCAACCTCATGTAGTGCAGGAGCATCATTAGTACCATCTCCAGTCACAGCAACAACATCCCCTCTCTTACGTAGCGCTTGAACAAGAAGAAGCTTGTCGTTTGGAGAAGACCTTCCCATCACCTACATTAGTTTCCTAATTAATTGTTTATTCATCTTTTAACCAAAATAATGGAATAAATAACTTTTGGGTCTTATGGTTACTAACATAATTCAATAAAATTTTAAGAATGTAATCATCAAGAAGTGAAAGAAACTTATGCTTCACTGAAATCCATTGCTATTAAATGTGATTATAGGGAATACTTGCGGCTTAGAGCATACCGTAATTTCCTCAGCAACTTGTTCTCTCTCTTTTTCTGATAATGCACGGAAATCTTTTCCTTCAATGATATTATAATCAGTATCATTAGCAATCGAATCAAGTATTCCACATTCTAAAGCTATCGCTTTCGCTGTTTGAAGATTGTCTCCAGTGACCATGCGCACCTGAGGATTCACAACATATGATTCTCATTTGCAATTTTTCATGTAATTTATAGATTTTACATTTAACTATCATCATTGTCAATTAATTTTGAGGCAACAATTAAATCAGCATCACTAAAACTGACTGTTGAGCTTGGAAAACTCTTATCTAAAAACATCCATATACATCAGATGGAATATTATTCCCGTAAATTTAAAACCAATTTTGGAAATATGTAACAAACTACCTTAAAGTTGAAATAAGAAAAACGACTACCTTAACCCCAGCATCTTTGCATATTTTCACAGCGTCTCTGACACCTGGACGACAAGGATCCTACAAATCAATATCATATTAGCTAGTAGAGCTACTAAAACAAATAAAGAAAAGAATACATAGAAGCTCATCAACTAAATCTACATTAATGCAAAATCTAAGACGGGTAATTTTACATAAAAGTTGTAACATTTTTTTATAAAGGAAACAGAAACTTTATTCAAAAATGAAGAGAATACATTAGTGAATCAGTAGTCCACCCAAAACAACAAACTAAACAAAAATAGAAATTACAATAACTCAATAAAAAAACAACAGCCTTCCAATCTAACATAATGAAAGTTGTCACATTTGGAACAACCTCTTTTGATTAAAAGGGAAAGAAGTAATGAATATAACTTCTGAAACATAGCCATAACTCTTCAAAATTGAATCATTTACGGGTGATTAAAGGGTAAAAAGAACTTTTCAACAATACAATTTGTTAAAATTTCATACTTGACATATATTTTTATGTTTATGAGAAGTGGTTTACATATTAGTGAATAGTCTTACAATCCTAAAGACCTGTCGGGTTGTGCCATCCATTGGTATATATACTCCTCTTGCTTTTTGATACTTTTGCTTTTTGTGTTTTCAATGTGGGATTCATTCCCATCTTCTCTAGCTTCACATGTGGTTCTCGAACACTCCCTTACACATGTAAGCCCAAGTTGGCTTGCATTGGCCACCCATTTCTTTTTTTTGAGCTGCCATTTGACAAAGCTATCAGCCTATGCCCATATGACATTCGTCGAAAGCTATGATATCACATCAAACTTCTATACTTAGTTATAATATCTTATGTTTATGAGAAGTTGATTATATATTGGTGGACAACGTTGACTAGCCTATTGGGTTGTGCCATTCATTGCTATATATATCCTTCTCTTGTTTTTTATGTTTTCAATGTGGGATTCATTCTCATCTTCTATAGCTTCAAATGTTGGTTTTCCAACACAGTTAATGTAATCCTATCACAATTTGAACCTATGAATAAGAAAATGTGAAGAATTCTTTCTGGTCAGCAAAATAGAATTATCAATCACTTTAGTTCCCAGTGCCTAGAAAAACTAGATAGTGGCCTTTTATGTACATTGAATGTCTCAACAGAGCGTCAACTTGCTATTATATTGACCAAGGATCTTGCTAGTCATTCATTTCAAGCAATCACAAGCAAGCTAAGATTGGAGAATATATATTCCCCGGCTTGAGGAGGGTATTGAAATCATGCTGATTGGAGACAAATTAGGAAATTTCCTTTTAGGAGGGAAGTTGACTTGTCACATCCCACATCGCTAGCGAATGAGGTCCATGACTAGTATATAAGTCTTGGTCTCTACTATTTAAGTAGACACGTTTTGGGCCATGAGTGAAGAACGCTTGCATGAAGCCCATGAACCAAAGCAAATCCGTGAGGGTGAAGAACGCGTGCGTGAAGCCTAAAGCAGACAATGTCTACTTGGTGGGCACGGACTGTTAAAAATGGTATCAGAGTGGGCTCGTTAACCGATGTGGATGTGGATGTGGATTTGTGATTGTGTTTGGACCCCCATGAAGACGCGAGGCCTAATGGGGGAAGATTGTCACATCCCACATCGCTATCGAGTGAGATACATGACTTATATATAAAGCCTTGGTATCTCCTAACTAAGTATACGCATTTTGGGCCATGGGTGAAGGACGATTGCGTGAAGCCCAAAGCAGATAATATCTACTTGGTGGGTCTGGGCTGTTACAAATGGTATCAGGGCAGGCTCGCTACCCGATGTGGATATGGATTTGTGATTGTGTTTGGACCTTGTGTTTGGACCCTCAAGAAAACATGACTGATATTACAATTATGTGAGATATTCATTGAATCTGTACAATTAGGCAATTTTCCTATTTATAGTTTCCATATTCTAAAGTAACCAATTGCACAATTATTTCCTTTATTTGGTGTTATTGTTGTAGATACTAGATACTAATATACTAAAAATATGTATAAGAATGATATTATTCTTCTTCATAAATGAAATATTGCTTTAGACTTGAGCCTAAATTTACAAGTCAAAACGACTTTTGTGGTTCAGTTTGGTTTCATTTGGTCTGCCAGTTACCTTTATGGCTTAATTTTGTTAGAGCTCCGGCTAAACAAAATAAATCGATGTCTAAATGAAATGGAAACCCAAAAGAACATTGCAGTAAGAACAAGAGGAAATGGTGAACATTTGACATTTTGTCTTAGGTAAATTTATTATAACCTAACTGAACTCAAACTCACTACTTTTTCAAATACCAGCTAACCATAGGATATACAATGTTTGAGATCAGATCTTACCAAAATAATTCCACAACAAGAGAGATGATTCACATATTTTAAAACTTAACGGGAATAAACAAGTTGTAAAGTTCATGCAGAGTAGATTAGCATACCAAAAGATTCATGAACCACTTCCTAGATGCACTGACAAGGGTCCCCAAGTTTCTAATAAGAATGCGGAGCATTTGAAGAGTAAAAGACTATAAATTGAAGAACAAGCATAACAATCTGTAATATAATGCGAGAACTGTTTCACGACATATACCTTTATGCCAACAATGGCAAGCAAAACAAGATCATCTTCAGGTAAAACCCATTGGTCTAAGCTCTCCTCATCACTGGGAACTTTGTCCATTTCATATGATCTGTACGCAATGGCAACACACCGCAAGCTTCTAGCAGCCATTTCATCGATAGCACCCATGAACAAATCCTGCAGATCGATTTACGAAGGAAAAATCATCAACTAATAGGTCATTCACAATTTAAAAGACATTCAAATGGAAAGGTATATCATAATCATGCATATTGTGTCTACTAACATTGGGTCAACATATCATTATCAACATCGTTTATTTCACAGATAGTCCAAAACCGGCAAAAGTTAGAATCATTAAAAAGCAAGAGTTGTCTCAACTCTCAATTGAATAAACAGAAAAAAAATAAAATTACAACATTAACAGAGGATTTCAAAGTAATTTTAACCAACATAAAAAAATCTGAGTATTTTCCTGTTAAGCAAACTTAACAGTGTACATAAGATAAAGTAGCCACATACCTTTCCTATGGATGCATCTAGAATAACCATTATACAATACCATTTTGTTCAAGTTTTGATATGCTATATATAATTTATTGTAGATTTTAAGTTTATCATCCAATCTGTCATTTCAAGATTTCACTACAAGATTTTTGTTTATCGAATGGCACTATGTGAAAATTTGTTAAAAATAAGATACTAATGACTATCATTCATAAACATAGACTAATTTATACGATAACTCATCTATAATTTCTTAAGTGTGTATATTTTACTTTTTATGCTTTATAAATGCCTATAAAATCTCGTTTTCAATAATTACTACATCTAAAAGCTTCAACTATTAGGTAAGGAACCAATAATAGTATTTAAACTCTAACACTCTTAGGGGTTGTTTGTTTTTTTTTTGTCCGAAGAACAATCCTAAATTTTACTGATGACTGAATATAGTGTCAACTTGTTTGTTTTTCAGAGATCAAATTGTTTGAAAACAAGTAATTTGACATTTATACCCTTGTTACTATTGATTGCTATGTATTCATTTGATATGATACAAACAACTAAATAAAAACAATTAACAAAACATAAACCATAATTATGTAAATATTGATAAGATATTGTTCAAAATTAAGATATGATAAATAATGATATAGAAATGGTTTTGATTTTTACAAAAAAAAAATTTGAAGGTTCAATACATTTCAAAACCCTAATGACATAGATTATTTCAAATTGCTGAATGTTTACTATTTTTGCTTATATTTTCTTTCAAATCTCGATCTTATGTTTCTCATGTTTAGTATTTATTGATTTTATTGTTTCACGTGTTTGTTTTGTTTTTCTTTTCAAATTCCAGATCCATGTTTGCTATTTTTTTTTCTCTCGATTTAACTTTTTTCAAATCTTCCAGGCATTCTATAATTTGTATCAATTCTTTTATAGATTTTATTTCGGATCTTCCAATGTTAGTTTAATGTTATTGCGGGAATACATGTAATTAGGATGTGGTTAGTAGTTAGTAGTTATAACTTTAGTAGTATTAATTGTAGTAGTTAGTAGTTAGTAGGAATTTTGTTGTGTATATATATGTCCTAATTGTAATCTTTTTCAATCAATCAAATATGAAATTCAGACCCATTAAGTGTAAAGTACAAAAAAACAAATGATTTCTTATCCTCTTAACTTTGAAAACCAAAATTTTGCTTTCATAAAATTAAGCCCAACCTTATCTCCATCAATGGATTGCAAATGACCATTTGAATCAAGATATCTTGTACATGAGGCTAGAACTATCTCAGCTGCTCCTTTCCAATGTATATGAACTTCAGAGTCCATCTGCAATTGTTCAAATAGAGAACTTTAATTAGCAAGAAACTACATGTATAACGCAAATATCAGTAAGTGAACAGGTTCAGTGGCTGCATCGATAGAGTACACGAATTTATGGTATGCATGCATATAAAGTACAATGATGAAGCAACAATATTACAGCCAAGCCTAGCTGCCAAGTTTGATTCAGCGCTGAAATAGCAATGATGCTGACTAGAAGGTACTCCATAACAAGCAAGTTTAAAGATAAGGAAGCCTAAAAATATGGCCAAAATGCAATAGGGTCATCAGAATGTGTACAACTGCTAAGAAAAAAGATGTTCCCGGCTAATATTGATCTTTCTTCTTGGCATACTAGGAAAGATTATTTTATATCCTTGGCTAATACAGATAGTTCTGTGATGCAGGGAAAAGAAAAATGTAATAGATTTTTAATCATAATTTGATGATGATGGTAGCAGCAAAGTTCTCATTAACTAATACAAAACCTTAAGCAAACAAGGAAACTATGTACATTGCACATATTTTACTGATCTTTCGAACTTGCCATCACCAAAGTGAAAAACATGAAAAGGAAACCATTACCCGTTTTAACGCAACACCACCTCGCTTTTTCTCTGAGTTGAAAGGGAAAACATGAAGAACTGTGGTCTCTGATTTGACAATATCGAACTTCATCCCCAACTGCAACAAAGATTTCGATGAAAAAATTAACTTTCCAGTGAAAAACAATTTAATAAACACTGAAAATACAGCTGAAAACAGCACCTTGACTGCCCAAGAAAGGATAGCCTTTTCTGTTGGAGATCCAGAAACCTCTACCTCTCCACCATCCTGCCGAAGTAAAACACATTCAGCAAACATTTAGTGCTTAATAGCTTATCATAGTGAGAATCATTATATTTAAATAACATATTACAAAATCCCCAAGCATGGAACAATAAACTAACAAAAAAATAAATAAGACAATAAAAGAAGAGTATACTAGTGAATATCAAAATAGATAAAAAGAAAAAGTCCAAACATAATCAAGTTTCAAAGGTTACACTTACAACTATTCCATAAGAAGTAAGAAAATCATGAGTAAAAGTGGAAAATAGAAAGAAACCCTACTTATAATATCATACGGAAGGAACAAAACAGACTACCTTTCACTCATTACTCAAATCTAAAACATTGTAGAACAATAAGAAGTTCTGGTCTTGAGTTAAACAATATTTTTTTAACAGAAAAAGAACTGAAGTTAAATCAAAGAAAAAAGGTCGAAAGTACATGTGAGCAAGCTGTGCACAGCTAGAGGGAAAGGACACCTGAAACAGCTCTAAGCATATATAGAAACAGTTTACAGACATATACAGTAGAAGACATGTCCAAAACACAAAACAAACAAAAAGGAGCATAATATTTTGCAACATCTGGGGTGCACATTACATCAGAAAATATTAATTTTTTCTTTTTCACAAATCCAATTCTAATATTTTCACTAACCAAATAGTATACAGCTGGACTATGTTTTTTCACTAGGAGATTCATGCAAGGAAGCCTAAAGTTAAAAATGATGAAAAGCTATTACTTGAAATTGTAACGAAAATTTAAATATATAAAAATATAAATTTACCTTAGGCACAAAAACATTGCCTGTAGTGTTTCTTGCAGCACCCTCACTTAATAGAGAAACAACGGTTGGGTGCATCTGTGAGGAGTCATCTGGTGGATTTATCTTCTCTCTTCCAACATAAGCCTCAACCACGGTCATCTACAATAAGACAAACTTTACCAATCAAACCCTGATATCTGACAAGTATGTGTAAGAATATGCAAACATAAAGGCAAATTGAAAGAAATTTTGAACTGTACAGAACAATCCTAGGTTAAAAGCCATGTAATGTTAAGAGAGAGAAAGACGGGAGAAAAGCATGTGTGCAAACAAGATAAATACAAAATGGAAAATACAGTGACATTACAAAAGTTAGAAATAGGGGTGAGGGGGATGCAGAGAAAATAACCGAACATATAATACTTTCATTAATAAATTTATAATATCTTGCTCACAGTATTCTGAATTTAATATGTTGTTCATTAAAATGAATGAAAGACATTTGACAGAAACAAAAACTACAGGAGGATTAGATCATCAAGGTCTTGGCATTAAGACAGAAAACTTTGGTGCACTATGTTGTTTTAGATTGTATTATCATCTATAGCCGAATCCACATCCACCCTCTACAGCAAGAACAATTTTTGTACATATTAAAGATGTTTTTTATTGGTTAACTTATCCACCTCCCTTGAGGTTTTACAAAAATGCATGCAGATCCCTGTGGTTTCAACTTTCAAAAACCTTCCTTGTGGTTAACACCTGTTATTTAATATTAAACCATAACCAAAACACCCTAAAAATTAATAATTTATAATTAAAAAAAAAAAAAAAAACACCTCCACAATTTAAATATATATATATATATATATTTTGAAATATCTTTCTTTAAAATAACACAAACTGACAGTAATATCCCTCTGTTAACTTTAGCAGATGCTACTAATGATAGAGGTTTTTTATAGTTTTAAAATCATGGAGTCTACTTGTATATTTGTCAAATCTTTGGGAAAGTGGGTGATATTGACCCTCCTTATTTGAACCAAACTATGGTTTTAAGAATTCCATTTACTTTTTTCAATAACATCCTCATTTGGTGCATCTAAGACACATCGAAAATCAAAAGTTACCTATGCATAAAAAATATAAAATAAAATATAATAAACTCATTCTTTTAGTGTAGATCTCACCTGATTCAAGGTCAATGTTCCAGTTTTATCACTGCAGATTGTTGTAGCTGAGCCCATAGTTTCACATGCTGAAAGCCTACGCACCTGCACATATCACTGCTTTTAGACAATGAAGTTAAAAAAACTAAATATAAAAAAATAAAAAAAATAAAAAAAAAACCAGCAATCATAAAAGAAAGATTTCAGGATAAGAATAGATAACGATACTTGCCAACGCTTTATCAGCCATCATTTTGCGCATAGAGTATGCTAGGCTGTCATAGAATCAAATGTAAACCAAATTAAAAAAAAAAAAAAAAAAAAAATTCAGAAGACAAGAAAATTACTACATAAGCATTAGCTCCAGCAATATTTTTGTATGAACCGAAAGTATTGACTTACGTCAATGTAACAGCCAATGGCAGACCCTCAGGCACTGCAACGACTACTATGGTAACCTGAATGATTCAGAAGTTAGTCAAGAAAGAATTATTACATAAACATATGATATATGCAGGGACTACAACTTACTGCAATGGTAACAATTTTGATGACACCATCTACCGCATCACCAAGGCTAGTAAGGCCTTTGACAAATTGGCGGCTTCCATCTGGTTTTGTTGTATTTCCAGTAAAGAATCTAAGAGATTCAAAACAAATGGTAACTGATATAATGGTGTGCAAGGTTACAGAACAGTAATTATTAATGATTTTCAACTTACCTGGCCAAAAGGACAGCAAGTACCAAAACAGCTACAGCAAGCCCAAATATACCTATAAAAGTAGCAACTCCATTCAAACGCACCTGCCATCCAACACCAAAAGACACGCTTAGAGCATATCAAGAAAATTGAAATGAAGTTGTCATAAATGAGGACTAACTGAGATAAAACCTGCAAGGGAGTCTCTTCACCAGTATCCTCTGAAATACTTGCCATCAGCAATCCCCATTCAGTATTGATTCCAACACCAGTTACCTATGGATTGTTTAGTAAGTTGAATCTTCTTATTTTAGCCTTTAAAATCAACCAAAAGTAAAACCAGCCAAGCCATCAAATAAAGACAACACTAACAAAACAAATATGCAATACATAACGAGATTAATGAATATAAGTGTAAAATCTACCTTCAACAAAACTCTACCTAATAAGAACCTAGGCAAATTTAGTCCAGATCCTAGAACGAAGCATAAAAAGGGCACACAAGTTTTTATGATCAAGTGCCTATAGCAAGAGTTATAAAATAGGTCAGACTGGCTGAACCTAACTTGTGTCCAGCCGATACTGTACTATTTGAGCATAGCCCAACCCAGCCATAGCTGCATCCGACAAAATGATGCAGTATACATTTAGGAAATACTTTAGGGACTGATACTTTAGAATTTTTTAAATCACTTATTGGACTATGATTTTGTTTTCGTAATTCAACTTTATAAGGTTACTTATTTGTAATGGATAAGATTTCTTCATTTGACTTAGATTTGTTTTCTGGATAAATAGGCTTATAGTTTATGTTATGAGAGGTTATCTGTTGAGTAAATTTAATTGGAAATTCTTAAACTCCTAGTTTCCTTTTCACTTTCTCCTTTGTTTCTCCTCCTTTTTCTGTCCTGCCCTATCTATAACATCTCTTCTAACCTCTGTAGTCTGTTCTATATATTCTTTTATTTCTCTCTAATCATTCTCTCTTAACATCTAATTCTGTCCCTCGTCTTATAACACTCTCTGTCCTACATCATGTAAGTTCAGATCGTCCTCACCCTACATCTAGCATATCAAACACAGAAAATCATGTACCAGTCAGCAAAAAATTTTCCATGGTCGCCGAAACCCATCAAATAATGGATTAAACAATGAAGTATGAACAAGAACATTCAGAAGGTAATAGCTAACAATAAGCAGAGTTTGTTAATTAGGGCCTTAGACAAAAGATAACAATATCAAATAAATTACCAGCATGGTACCGACACCATCTGCTACTTTGCAACCAGACATCAGAAAGGGTGCTTTATGGTCCTTGCGAACCTACAAAACACTATGCTTAAGAACAGAAAAATCCAACCATCTAATCACTATGTTAAAGAAATGTATTAAGAAACTCACAATCTTGCTTTCACCAGTCATGCTAGATTCATCAATAGCAAGAGAATGACCGGTAACCAAGATTCCATCTGCCGGGACCTAAAGATAGTTCACTTTATCAAGAATATACTTTAAGAGCCCCCAAATAACAACATTTGTAGTAAAGTAGACCCACCTGGTCACCTATTCCAAGAGGTATGACATCACCAACAACAATATCAAATATTGAAATCTTCACTGTTTTACCACCCCTCATAACCTGCAAAGGTTTCCCAACATACATAATTGACAATAAGCCCAAAACAGAAGATGAAACAATAAATACATATGTTGATGTTGAGTGCACACCTCTAGCTGTATATTTCGCTTTTCCTTGTTTAGATTTTGAAACTGAAGAGATTGGCGATAATCACTAATGGCTAGAAAACAGGTGAAAATAAAGACATGATTTTCCATCAGGAATTACAAGAAGAAACCATTATTAAAGCTGTTTTTGATGCAATCATTTATAAGAATATAAGATCTCAGATAAACCAGTCCAACCAAATACATGTTGCCAAACTTTCGTTACTTTCTTCCATCTGCCAAGCAATCTATGGATGCTATAAATGGAATGACCATGAAGAGATCAAATTCAGTACCTGTAACAATTATAACAAGAAAAACTGCAAAGGCAATGCTTGCCCCATCATACCATCCTTCTTCTACACCCTAGAATACATATCAAGAAAAAGATAGGGAAAAGTGTCAGTTCAAAATAAGAAATAACCCAAAAAAGGGAAGGGTGGAAGGGAAAGAGAGAGGGATCAAACACGATAAGCAGAAATACTATGCATAATTACCATTTCATGCTAAGAGACAGAGAAGATAAACAAAAGCATCAAACAAAGAATGCAATAAATGGACATTCATTATGAATATTTTAAATAAAAATTAAAAAAGAGCTGTAAATGCTGGGTTTAAGATATCTACCGACGTAAACAATTTAATGCCATTTCATGACATTGATTAACCCTACAAAGATACTAAGAAACCATAAAAGACTCATGAAAGTAGCGTGTAACATATTTAAGTTTAGAAAATTCAGGAGTCATAAAACTTGACAAAAACACATGGACAACTGCACGACCTCTGAGATAGAAACAATGGAGCTTGTCAAAATGTCTTCCTTTTGCAGCACAAAACAATCAAGAATTATTACATCTGAACCACGAGAGAGAGAAATGATATGATCATCATGCATTAATATATTGAACATGTGGTTGCACAAATTTTACTACTCACAATATGAAGTACAGTTATAGTTCTTTTCCATTTAACTTCTTGGATTTACGGTACAATAAATTATAGCTTGTAACTGAGCATTTGCCATAGAATTGCAAAATTTATATCATTTGCTTCCATATTGAGACACAAATGAAAGTCAGACAACACCACATTTAAGCCAAATCAATGCAGAACCGTCCTCACAAAGTAAGAACTATTGATGCAAACTTGTATGGTTAAGCCAAGCATAGCATCACCGAAATTACTAAAAAAATAACAACGATAAGAGCAACCAGCATACCTCTGTCTTTATTCCCAGAGCCAGTGAAGCTATGGCAGCTACAATCAAGATGATAAGGGTTAAATCTTGCCAAGCTTCCCAAAGAAACCTCTATAAGATGAAGCACGGGGATGAATAGCAGTGAGCAACATATCCCTGACAGAGGATAAAAACTAAAGAAAATGAATAATGCCATATAATACCAAGAAACTCCGTCCTTTCTTCAGAGGATATGTATTTGAACCAAATGAATTCCTTCGCTTTGACAAATCAGTATCATCACCAACGACTCCCGTATCTAAGTTTGTTTTTAACAAATCTGATAACCCTTTAACCTGATGTATGAAGGGACCAAGCATTATGTAAACTAAGTATATGGAACGACACAATGTGGAGCAAGAAAAGATACGTTCATAATCAACTTACCCCTCCATAGTGCTCCAGAGCTGAAAAATTATGATCCCTGGTAACTGAAGCAAGTTGTTCAAGTCCAATTCCATAATCACCACTAGGAGTGGGTGGTGTAATTTGTTCAACTTTAATACCTGAAAATCAGATAAGTAGTAAAGAGGAAAATAGGTAAATAACCTACCAATACGGTATAACATTGGATAAAGACAACGTATTAATTAGTACACAATCCAGCGTTTTGCAACATTTTTAACACTGTCCTATGTTATCTAATGTGGATTATATTTATACAGTCCACAATGTATTAAGTTATGGTTGCTAAAGGAGCTAAGTCTTACACTGATCTTTTGAAATCTACGGTTATGAATGAAGAATCTTTGACTGCTAGCACAGTGCCCACAAAAAAGGGTGGCTTTATTGCCATCAAAGTGGATCCCATCGCTTACCAGTATCATTTGGATGTGTGTGAACATTCTCTCAACGGTAGAGTGGTTCTTTCAAAAGGTGATAAACCTTGGAAGTTGGTTGATCTTCAAGCGAAACTACAAATTTTTTCGAAGTTAACTTCACCTTGGCGGCTCATCTCCTTAGGTTGTGGTTATTTTCAGATTGTCTTGGCATCTGCAATCGACAAAAACCAAGTTTGGAGGGTCTCTTAACTTGAAGCCAGGTATTTTGCCTCTTCAGCCTTGGACTCCGGACTTTAATCCGATATCATAGAAATCAACTAATTCTCAGGTTTGGGTTCGCTTTTATCATCTGGGAATATTGGCATCCTAAAATTATTTATGGGGAGGTGCCTTTACAGATTGTCAGGGCCACTGTTGGTGGGGATTGTCGGGGTTCGCTTTTGGGCATTTTGCTCGAGAGTTGGTTGATATTGATGTTTCTTCTCCTCTTTTGAATTCTTTGCTGTTAGAGAAAGATGATTCACATAGCTTGTTCGTCTCAATTGAGTACGAAAATTTGCCGTATTTTTGTACAACATGCTTTTCCATTGGTCATCTTCCTAACAATTGCTGATGGAACAAGTCGAGGGATTTATTGCTCCTTTGTTTCTAAAAAGAATTTAAATAAGCGTGAGAATCTAAATCTAACCACTGACATGCCCAAGTAAGGTACTGGGGATGGATTTCAGATCCCTCGTGGTTGTTCGAATTCCAGACTGGAATATCGACCGGTTTCTAAGATTCAATCTTTGGTTCCGATCTCTTCGTTAGGATATTGAAATCCAAGATTCAATTGTGGTTCATTCATCTGTGGATTCTGGGCCAGTTGTGGGGACAAGTTCTATTTCTAGGCAGATTAGTCATTCGGTTCAGGTTACTTATGCTCCTCCTACTAGGGGTGGGCACAGAGTTCGGAATCGAACCAAACCGAACCGAACCAAAAAAAAGGTGTTCAGTTCGGTTCATAGATTAAATTCGGTTTAAACCAGTTTAAAAATTTAAAAACAGAAAAGTTTTTGGTTCAATTCGGTTTTGGTTTGTCAAAACCGGTTTGAACCGAAATGAACCGAATATATAAGTAAAAATATAAAACCCCAAGTTCCTAACCCTTTCTAATTTTCTATTTTTCTTTTTTATTTTATTTTTCTTTCTCAAACCTTAGCCGACTGCCAAAGTGCCACGAGCTCAACTCTCAACTGTCAAGAGCTCCGATCTAGTTCTTCAACAACGCCTCGCCCTCCGATCTCTTTCCAGTGACTTACTCTTTCTCTTTATAATCTTCATTTATTTTCTCTGTGATTTTTATTGATAAAAATTCATGTCCAGTTTTTCTATGCAAAACTTCAACTTTGCTTAGAAGAGGAGCTGGGTTTCTCTATTTCGATATTCAACAGTTTGGTTTTTCAAACTTCAATTTGATTTCAATTCTCCCTTGCATTTGCTAGTGATTGGTTGGCTCTTTTTATTTTGATATATATATATATATATATATATATATAGGTGCTCTGCATATCTTTCAGTAAGCCTATCAGACCCATTCGGCCCAAAACCGAATTGAACCGAACCGAATCAAACCGATTAAAATCAGTTCAGTTCGGTTCAGTTACCATCTCTTAATCGGTTGAAACCGGTTTCATTTTATGTAAACCGAAATATTTTCAGTTCAGTTTGGTTTTGCCTAAAACCGAACCGAACCGAACCGAACCGAACCGTACCTACCCCTACCTCCTACGTTTACTATGGTAATTTTTTTCTCGAAAGGGCCTAGTTAAAGGGACGAGTTCTATTCTTAGACCGGAACTGATTAATTAGTGGGAATTGAATGACCAATGGGTTTCGATTGATGATGATATTTCTAGATCGGTTAGTTTCTCAGTGCAGGTTATCTCTGATTTACCTGGAGCTACTACGGTCACTTTTCCTCAACAGGATCTGATCGTTCAGCAGGGTAGGAACATAGGGTTTTGATTGATGGTTGTAGGTACCATATTTCTTCTCCCTTGCCGGTTGAGGGGACGAGTTCCATTTCTGAGATTACTATCACCACTTCGGTTCCTTCTACTCAGCGGGGTTTCACTGACATTGCCTCTTCTTCGGCTTCTGTCGTGGTTGTGTCGGAAACCACTATCAGATTGCAGGTCCCACTTTCCGAGTCTTGAGCTGAACCTCACCATGTTGCCAATTCTTCAACCCCTTCGATGAGATTGGTAACTACTCTCCTAGTAGCTTAGAATAAGATTCACTCTGATTACACGGCTTCAGTGGCCCAAGCAGAATTAAGCCTTGTCGCTAATTGGGCCGCTCAAGTTAGGCATAGGGGAATGATTTAAAGAATATCGTTGTTCGTCGGATGGCTAAGCTAAACTCCTCTTTCTAATGATTATATCTGACAGTGTTGTTCAGTGTCCATTGGTTTGGTTAGATTGTTTCATTAGTTTAATTTCTATTTAGTTGCCTTCGGTTGAGGTCCACGTGCCTATTTAGTTTATTGTTTTAGGGCCACTTTCGCTTTACTTTTCCCTCTTGTTTTTACTTTTGTTTCTTTTTTATTTATATATAAGGTTCGGGGTTTTTCAGCATATGATCTTATGAGAAGCTTTTTCCCTCCATGTCTTAATCATAAAGTAAAGAAATTAAATAAATTATTTAAGATAAATAGATGATAAAATAAATCATCCTCTACCTTCCTAGAGGCCACAAGCCTCTATTGTGGGCAAGGCATTTTCCTATTTTTTAATATATATATAAGTTCATAAATGCTAAATCAACAATTATGTCAACTATTTAAGAGTAAGAGAATGAATAACGGTTGAAGTCACAAATTTTAAACTAAAAATTTAAATTTGTTGAGAAAGTTGAAATTATTCGGGGCTGATTGTGCGGGGGTGTAGTATTTGGAAGTCCATAACTTTATTTCTATTTTTGGTTTAGCCTATATTTTACTAGAGCAGATTTTAAGAGATTACATTTGTATTAGACTCTAATTGTATTAGCAATTAGGATCTGAGTGTAATAGTGTATATTATTTTTATAACCTTAATAGGTCTATTATCTATGTAAGGTTGTATTCTTATTCACTTGAATTAATCAATTGTAAAAAATTTCATTTTTCCTCAAAATTTGATATAGCCTAACCGTTTATTATTTTCAATTAACTATTTAAAAAAATTACAATTAATTTCATAAAAAAAAATTATGAATTATGCTTTAATTATATATTATAATATACTAATTTAATCCCTTTATCTTGACCAACTTTAATCGGTGAGTAACATACCAGTTTGATCTTCTGCAGCCAATTTGAAAAGCAATGCTGCCTGAAACAGAAATGTTAGAACTAAGAAAACAAACTAATTTTTGACAAAAATGTTTATCAACATAAATTTAATAAATAAACAGATAAAAGCATTACTCTTATAACTTGAGCATGGGCCCTGATCATTCTTCTTCTGTTCTCTTTCTCTTCTTCCTTTTTTAAGTCCAGAGTATATCGAAATCGGCGGGAAGCATTTAGAACAAGTGCTGCTTGCTGTAAAGAATACAAAACACAAAACTTCCGTAATCAAAACTCAAGGGAAAAAAAGTCACTTTTTCTTCCACGCTAATATTTTAAAAGCTATGAAGCTGAAACAAATATGCTTCGGATGCCTCAAATCTTGTGTAAGCTTCATACATAAAGAAGATCTTTTGAAGACACAATAACCAACAAGTAAAAAGCTAATGAAATCTAAAGTAGCATAGAGATGAAGTTAATTATATATCTCTTTCAAAAGTTAAGAGTCAAAGAGTTTCACAATTGACAATCAGACGTATAAACATGCCATTATCAAATCATAGGAAGCAAAATCATAGGATGCAAAATTGGTAAACACCCATACTTCTTAAGCAGGAGAACCCCAGCATCCAAATAAATGGGATAAAATATGATTTGCAAATGGAACTATATTATCACAAACATATGATTTATATTTTATTTTTAAATGACTTTTTTATTTTATTTTAATTACAATGATGTGGGTGAACAGCAGAAATAAACACATATCCACAAGTACTAATGTTCTCGACACTCCTTCTTAGCTTCATGGTCGAATATGGCCGGACAACAATATTCTACAACAGAACATGGCTTGAAGAAGATAAGGGCTAACTAGTGAATCCATTTTAATAACACGGAACGTATAGTTAATGGAGAAGCTTTCATAAATTGTTCAAAATGTAATTTTAAATAAGAAGATTTTCTAATAAGTCCTCTCTATTTTATTTATTTTTATAAAATGAAGTTAAAAATTTTGTTCTTGGCAATTCGGTACGGACCGATCTAGATCCAGTCCATTCCCTTTCAAACCGGACTAAAAG
The DNA here is from genome assembly GCA_033220585.1 of Dipteronia sinensis. Classification (NCBI taxonomy): domain Eukaryota; kingdom Viridiplantae; phylum Streptophyta; class Magnoliopsida; order Sapindales; family Sapindaceae; genus Dipteronia; species Dipteronia sinensis. Next base: position 47,570,039 of record CM065639.1, read on the forward strand.
GGCCAAACCAGGCTCCTTAGACGATGTTTAAGGTCTGCTCCCATAACTATTTTAACTCTAGTCTGAAATCCGGGAAGTCCAAAAAAAAATTAGACCAAACTGGTCCAGTCCACTCTGATGGACACCTCCAAATTATGTTCCAATCCACCTAAAAGTAGTCAAACTCCCAAAAAATATCAGAATTTGAGCACTAGTTAGTTTCAGTCTTATCTAGGTGCAGATTCTCTTGCTGGATTCGAAAATTTAATAGCACTCTTTAAAGAGTGAATTTTAAGACTATCACCAACATAATATCCTAAGTTTTAATAGCACCTAAAGTGTGGATCTGACAAAAATACCCTTAAAACGTACTCACAAAAATAAGTCTCACGCTCTTTTGTGTTCCCGAGACTTATTTTGATGTTTTAAAGACTTATTTTATATTTGCGAGAATTATTTTCTAATTTTCTGAGACTTATTTTTTGTTTCTGATACTTGCTAGGTAGTTTCCGAGAATTATTAGGTATATTTACAATTTCCGAGACTTACTGGGGCAAAAATGAAATTTTCCAATTTTTTTGGGGGTCATCTTCTTCATTAAGACCTCCATTGGAGGTCTTTCATTTCCATTGATGGAGGTCCTCCGTCAATGGAAGTTTTTGAAAAAAATAATAATAATAAATTTAAAAAAAAAAAACTAAAATTGGCACAAACATAATAATAGAAGGAGATGATGGTATTTTAGTTCATTGGTTCCGTTTAAACTAGTGATACCCTCAAAATTCAACATAAGCAATCCAATATATTGCAAACTGTCATTCTCTCTCACCCAGCCTCTGCTTCTATAAATCCAATATATTCTCAATTTACAATTCAAAAGCAATCCAATTTCACAAAAGCCCTCAACCCAAAATCCCAAAAGAACTGAGCTTTTTAATTGCAAACAAACACATTACTAATATGACAAACAGCACAAAACAGTTTTGTTTTTTAATAATTAATAAAATATACTCTTTGCATTGCTTGCATTTTAAAACAAAATCAACTACATCAATTAAAAGAGGGTCATTCTCTGGTCAGGTCTGGTCCTCAAAATTTTGGTCCGGGCCCTAATTGTAATTAATGTAAAAAAATTCCGGTACCAGACCTGCCTAGTGAATTATTCATTAAAAGAAACGAAGCATTCATTAAAAGAAATGAAGCGAAATAAATTATTACCCTCCATCTACGAAGAGTATCGAGATTGACATGCTTGGTCTGCGCAATATCAAAAGGATCCGAAACTAAAACTAGGTCTTCAACCACTTCATTGTCTTTAGACGGCCCCGCCTCCTCATCCCGTTGATGTGGTGAATCCGTTTGCAATTGCAGCAATCCATTGCCGGAAGAAGTAGTCATATCACAAAAAGCTTTACAATCAATCGACTAATTTCAATGTCTGTCGCAAGAGAGATGGCACAACCCGCACAAAACCAGTTAATTTACAAGCCTTATACGGACGGCCACCCCAAGAACAAAAAAAACCAACAAACAATCAAATTTTGCACTTCAACTAAAAAAATTTAAAAAACCAACAAAGAACGAACAAACTAGATTCAAAACCGAAAAAAAATTAAAAATTAAAAATACAGGCAAGAAATTAATTGGTAGGCTTCGGCGGTAAAGGCGGAGAAATGTTGTTAGGATTTGGAGATGAAAACGAGGGGATACAAATAATTCACCAAAATAGGAACTGCAAAACCGGTACAATTATTTGTTTGTAAAAAAAAAAAAATTTAAAATAATAATAATAAAACAGTGGTTTGGAAAAACAAATTACCGATGAAATGACGAAGAATATTCGGGTTTGTTGTGAGACAGTCGATAGTGAGCTGCAAGATGATGATTTTCAATCGCATGCTGGAATGCAATCGGCCGACTCTGTAGTTGAAAAAAAAAAAACAAAAAAACAAAAAAAACAAAAAAAAAAACAAAAAAAAAAACAGAAACAAAAAGACTCTTTATAGGATTAGGAGTAGGAATAGAGCCCAGGAAGTTTCCGAGAAACTTCCCGCCAATGGGTACCTTTGGTTATTGCCCTCATTGTTTGACTTAATTACATTCTAAGGAAGAATTAATTTTTTGGCTAATTGGCACTGATGCCCCTTGAACTATTCACGAATTTGCACCTTACCCCATATACTTTTTTTTCGCCATTAAACCCCCTGAACTATCGAAAATTAACAATAGTTGACGGAATACTAATGGAAGTCAGATTCCATCCATTTTAAACCTACGTGCGCCTCACGTGCTGTCTTCAGAAAGGCATTTCAATCTTTCTAAGTGGTAACTAGAGGGACAACGTGCAATTATCTGATTTAAATTTTTCCCTAAATCACCCAAAAGCTAGGGTTTGTTGAAATCACAATTTTTGTCGATTGCTTTCATTCCAAAAGGTCGTTCTAACCTAGAAATTGTCTCGATCAATGTTTGTTTGGTGTACTATTGAGAACTGAAAATTACAGTGAGGTTAGGATATAGAGAAGCAAGGTAACACACTAACGCTGGTAGAAAAATGAAGGAACAAAGGAAACCCGGCGACGAATAGCCAGAATATGGTAAGTCTCTCCTGATTTTATGTCTATGTTATGGTTGTTATGTTGTTTGTTATGTTTTGGTATGAGTAAAGCTTTGAAATAATCAAAAGTTAATTGATTCGTTAAGTCTACTACACAACAAAAAGAGGTCTTTAAATAAGAGAATGTAGGGGACCACAACAATTCATAATAGAACATATAATCTCACATAAATGTATACCCTACTTGTAATATAATAGAATCTTGAATTAGACCCCACTTGAATTTGTTCGACTTTTTTTTATGACATTGTAGGTGGATTTTGTCTTCACTTTTTTGTACAAATTGAATGGCTCAATTGTTTACATACGAAACTGAATGCCTCGTTGTTTGAATAGATGTTGAATGCCTCTTTGCTTGTGTACAATTTCATTGCCTCAATGTTTTCACTTTATTTCTTTTTTGATTCATTTTGTAGATCCTCATGACTTAAACAATTACTTTAGCTTTAAGGTCCATCATGGTGAGGAGTTTGAGGGAAGTTTGGTTAACTATATTGGGGGATCAGAAAGTTATTATGACTATTCAGTCTAGATGAATTGTCTATGTTGGACATTGACAACATTGCCTTAAAACTTGGGTATAACATTCCTATGGGTTATTGGATTGAGGTTCTAGGGTATGGAAAGCCCTTTATCATAGGTTATGATCTAGACTTGTTGTGGTTTCAAGATAGGATTCTTGAGAATAGGGTTGTAGATATGTATCTTCAGCCTATACATCATTTGCAAGTTTCAGGGATTGAATTGCTTCCATCTCAGGAAGGAGAGACTGGTGATAGTATTCCTGAGAATATTGTTGGTGATGTGCCTCATGAAGGTGTAAGTGATGGACTTGCTGAAGGTGTTGGTGATGGGTTTACTGAGGCTTTTGTTGATGGGCGTACTGAGGCTTTTGTTGATAGGCCTGTTGAGAATAGAAATAGGACTAGTAGGGTTACTGAAAAGTGTGATGGTGTTGGGGAATCTGTTGAGAGAGATGTTGAGGTGAGAAAAAAACATATAGTAGAATAAGACATAGCAGCTGATGGTGAGGAGAATGATGAACTATGAGAGAGTGATTATGAGCAAGAGGAAGAAGACATTGCAGCTGAAACATGTGTAGATCCTACCAGGGATTGAGATTCTCTACGAATTCTAGATATACCAAGAGAAGAATGTGGATCTGGTTCTGAATTGGACTGTGGATCAGATGATTTGAGGAGTTTGGATGAGTCTGATTGCGAGGAGGATAAAGGAAGAAAATCTAGAAAATTCATCAAGACAATGTACCATGAATTCAATCCTGGACGTGACTTGGAAAATCCTATATTTAAAATTGGTATGGAGTTTGCCAGTGGTGATATTTTTAGGAAGGTCATAAAGGCATATGCTGTGAAACACAGGAGGACTGTAAAGTTAAAGAAAAATAATAAAATATAGGATTAGGGCCGTTTACAATGATTAAGGTTGCAAGTGGTTTGTATTTGGTTCATGGCTAGCTGATCAAAAGACATTTAAGAAAACATCTCTATTAGATGAGCACACGTGTGCTATGTGTTTTAGAAACAGGTTTGTTAATTCAAGGATGATAGCTGAGAAGTAAGTAGGTCAGTGGAGGGAAAACCCTGAGTGGAATTTTGCTGAAATGTCTCAACAACTCAGAACTGATACCATTGTTGATGCTTCAATATGGAAGTATTACCGTGCTAGGACTGCTGCAAGAGAACGGATACAAGGTTCTATTAAGGACCATTACTCCAAATTTGAGAGTATTTTGCAGAGGTTAGGAGGATAAACCCGGGAAGTTTAGTGATAATGAAGTATTCATCGGAGCCTGGAGATGAAAATCCTAAGTTTCAGAGGCTTTAGATTTGCCTTCATGCTTTGAAGAAGAGATGGAAGGAAGGATGTAGGTGTATTGTTGGATTAGATAGATGTTTCTGAAGATTTTCGTATATTGATTGTATATTCAAAAGGTTACAATAAGACATATATATACAAGAGACGTTTCCTTACTTAGCCTACAATTAGGTTATAAATGCTAACTAATTAATTCCTAACATTTAGCTAATCAATTAGTTAACTAACAATTAATTTACAAAACCACAGTTATAGGAAATTAATTCCTAGAAATCCTCCTAGGATTTTACTCATAGAATTACTCTTTTAGTCAACACTTTCCAACACTCCCCCTCAAGCTGGTCTAAAAATTTCTTTCAAGGCCAGCTTGCAACATAACTTGTCAAATTGCTTCTTTGGTAAGCCTTTCATGAGGATGTCTGCCACTTGTTCTGTGGTGGGTAAATAGGGCATACAAATATGTTCACTATCTATCTTTTCTTTGATGAAGTGCTTGTCTATCTCCACATGTTTGGTTCTATCATGTAGAGCTAGATTGTGAGCTATGGCAATTGCTGACTTGTTATCACAATATAGCTTCATGGGAGAGAAAACTTGAACCTTTAAGTCTTCAAGAAGCCTTTTTATCCAGATTACTTCACAAATTCCAAGGGAAGCTGCTCTGAATTCTGCCTCAGCACTACTCCTTGCTACAACCCCCTGCTTCTTACTTCGCCAGGTCACCAAGTTTCCTCCAACAAAGGTACAGTAGCCAGATGTAGATCTCATGTCTGTTACACTACCAGCCCAATTCGCATCTGTAAAGACATCAACCTGAAAATGACTCCTGTTAGCAAATAATAGTCCTTTCCCAGGTGTCCCATTTAGATATCTCAGGATTCTTAAAACTGCCTCATAGTGTTCTGGTCCTGATGAATGCATGAATTGACTTACCATGTTGACTGCGAATGAGATGTCAGGTCGAGTATGAGCTAAGTAGACCAGTTTCCACACTAACCTCTGAAATTGTTCACGATCTACTTAACTCTCTGGTTTAGCAGCCTCAAGTTTCAGATTTGGTTCTATTGGAGTTTCTGCAACCCTACAACCTGTCATCCCAATATCTCCTAATAAATCTAGGATGTATTTTCACTAAGAAACAAAAATTCCCCCTTTTGATCTAGCAAACTCTATTCCCAAAAAATACTTTAAGTCGCCTAGATCCTTGACTTCAAATTCTTGAGCTAGCAACTGTTTTAGTCTTCCAATTTCTTCAATATCATCACTTGTCATGATGATGTCATATACATAGACAATTAGAATAGCGTTCTTACCTTCACTCGAATGTTTAAAGAAGAGTGTATGGTCTCATTGGCTTTGGTTGTACCTGAATCTTCTCACAACCTTTCCAAACTTCTCGAACCAGGCTCTAGGTGACTGCTTCAATCCATACAAGGATTTTACTAGTCTGCACACTTTACCATTCTTGAATTCTCCCTCAAACCTAGGTGGAGGGTCCATGAATACCTCTTCTTCCAGATTGCCATTCAAAAAAGCATTTTTTATATCCAACTGGTGTAAGGACCAGTTTAGATATACTACTATAGATAGGAGGATTCGAATGGTGTTAATCTTGGCCACATGTGCAAAAGTCTCATGGTAGTCAAGGCCATAGGTTTGAGTGAACCCTTTAGCAACAAGGCGAGTTTTGTGTCCTTCTAAGGATCCATTAGCTCTACATTTATCTCTGAAAATCCACTTACATTCCACAGTTTTCTTCCCTTTTGGTAACTCATCAACAACCCAGGTTTTGTTTTTGGCTAGTGCATTCATCTCTTCCATAACAGCTATCTTCCAGTCTGGGTGTCCTAAGGCTTCTTGTATGTTCCTAAGGATGAATACGTGGGAAATTTTTAAAGTAAAGGCCTTGTAATTTTCCGATAGTCTGTGATAGGATAGGTATTTGGCTATAGGATGTATGGTACATTCTCGGACACCTTTCCTATTAGCTATGGTAATGTCAAACTCAGAAAAGACATTGGGTTGAGAAGTAGAAGGAAGATGAGTCATGGAGATAGGTTGAAAGTCAGAAGTATTACCTGGTTTATGTTTATCTGTAAGAGAATCAGGATCGGACCTCGGGAAAACTGATTGGTCTTGTACCAAATGAGGTTGTTCTCTATTAGTTTGAGACTTCCGTCTAGTATAAACCAGTAACTCTGTTGTAGGATGATTATCCTGATTAAGATCTTCACCAAGTAATGTTTCTCCACCTAGACTAGAATCAGTAAGATCTGGCACCATATTAGTTCCTAATTGTTGTTCATTTTCACTCGTTTCCTTTTCAAAAATAATTTCTTTTTGAGAAAAGTTTGGATAACTATTAGGAAAGAAAGAATTTGGTAAAACTGAATTAGTTTCCAAAACAGGCAGATTAGTTTCCAAAAGATTTTCAAACTCATCTTTATTTTCATTCTCCCCCTGAAGATGAGTTTTAGAGAAATAAGGTTTTTGTTCAAAAAAAGTCACATCCATACTAATATGGATTTTTTTTGTAAGGGGATTGAAACACTTATACCTTTTTTTAATAGGGGGATAGCCGATGAAAACACATTTTTCGGCTATGGCGTCAAGTTTAGACCGAAGTAAGTCCGGTATATGCACAAAAACAGTGCTACCAAAAACCTTAAGAGGAAGATTAGAAATTAATCTATTATTGGGAAAAAATTGTTTAAGACAATGTATAGGTGTTTTATGGTTCAAGATCCGTGAGGGAACCTTATTAATGAGGTATGTAGCTGTTAGAACGGCGTCCCCCCACAGATATTTTGGGACATGCATTGAAAGCATGAGAGCCCGACATACTTCTAAAAGATGGCGGTTTTTTCTTTCTGCAACCCCATTTTGTTGAGGTGTATGACGACACGTAGATTGATGGTGAACTCTCTTTTGTTTTAAAAAATTCCCAAGGTATTGGTTAAAATACTCTGTGCCATTATCACTTCTTAAAATACTGATTTTGGTATGAAATTGAGTTTCAACTAGAGTATAAAATTCTTGAAAAAAAAATTCAACTTCAGATTTGGAGTTCATCAAATAGATCCAACATAATCTAGTGTGGTCATCAATAAAAGTTACAAACCACCGTTTTCCATTTAAAGTAGGAATTTTAGATGGCCCCCAAACATCACTATGTATTAAATAGAAAGGCGTTGATGCCCTATAGGGTTTGGAGACATAAGGTTTGTGAGTACTTTTAGAAAAACAGCAAATATCACATTGAAATTGAGAAAGAGACATATTTTGAAATAAAGTCTGAAACAAGTGTTTTAAATAAGCAAAACTTGGATGACCTAATCTGAAATGCAGATCATTATCTGCTCTTTTACGGGCAGAGAACTTACATCACTATTTGAAAACAATGCCAACTTATTTATACTGTCTTCAAAAAAATAGAGTCCATCCAACATCTTATCATTGCCAATCACCTTCCCCGAAGTTTGTTCCTGAAATTTACAGACTGTTGGAGAAAACACAACTGAACAATTAGAGTCAAAAGAGAGTTTGCTAACTGATAATAAGTTACAAGAGAGATTAGGGAAATGAAGGACAGAATGAAGAGTGATAGTATCAGAAATCTTAATAGAACCTGTTCCAGCAATGGATGACAAACTGCCATTGGTAATACAGACCTTTTTGTTGCCGGAACATGGAGAATATGTATTAAACAAAGATGAGATACTTGTCATATGGTCTGACGCGCCAGAGTCGATGACCTACGGTGCAGAATTATATTGACTCAAATAGCTAGTAGAAAGATTACTAGTTTGGGCAAGAGATGCACTAGCAGAAATGGTTATCGAGTCGTTATCTGGGATCTTCAGCGAATGATCAATTGTGGCCCCAAGCGTCTCAATCATTGCTAGATCGTTCTCTCTGGGTACGGTCAATTCCTGAAATCGAACTGGCCACTCCTTGTCACAGTCAAACCCAACTTGAACATAACACTTGTTGATCCCTTCACCGATCAGCACCCCACCTAAATGTGGTGTAAGTGTGACCTTGTTAGACACAAAGAAATCCATCCCAAGGATACGGTCAATATTATCCAAGGGTAGGACTACTAGGGTACACGCCCCACTCCATTCGCCGATCCGAACATGGACATCTATCAATCCATCCACTGATGTAGGTTTGCCATTCAGACCTTGAATCTCGCCAGAGCAAGGCTATGGCCGGATCCCTAACTGTTCTACCACGGTTTTTTCCGCAATATTCCATGAAGAACCAGTATCCAATAAAAAAGTAATGATTTTTCCATTTATTTCCATGACAACCCACAGTAGTCCTGAGTTTGGACGTGAGTGTGTAGGAAAAAATATGGAGTTAATTTCAGCCATTTTTTTAACTTCGTAGCAAAATACTGTAGCGGTACTGTAGCAGCGAGAAAAAAAAGAAGGAGAAAAAATGGTACTGTAGCGGATACTGTAGCAGCGAAAAAAAGAAAAGATTAAGGAGAAAAAAAAAATTGAAACAGTAAACCTAAAGAGTTATAAACTCTGAACAATTTAGAAAATAAGAAAACGAACCCTAAATTTGTTAAGGCTTTGATACCATAAAGATTTTCGTATATTGATTGTATATTCAAAAGGTTACAATAAGACATATTTATACAAGAGATGTTTCCTTACTTAGCCTACAATTAGGTTATAAATGCTAACTAATTAATTCATAACATTTAGCTAATCAATTAGTCAACTAACAATTAATTTACAACAACACAGTTATAGGAAATTAATTCCTAGAAATCCTCCTAGGATTTTACTCCTAGAATTACTCTTTTAGTCAACACTTTCCAACAGTTTCATAAAAGGATACCACACTAGTCAGTTGCTTACATCTATTGGGGTGGATCCAAACAATCAAATGTACTCAGTAGCCTATGCAATGGTGGAATCTGAATGTAGAGATACTTGGGATTGGTTTCTAGAGCTGTTGAGAGTAAGGATTTGGAGATCAACAACTCCCATGCCATTGTATGGATAACTGACAAACAGAAAGGGCTGATAGATTCCATTGCAGAAATGTTTCAAACTCTGAACATAGGTTTTGTGTGAAGCATCTGTACAACAACTTTAAAAGTGAACATAAGGAATTGCTTTTGAAACAAATCTTGTTGAGTGCAGTTAAGTCAACAATTGAACAAGGGTATGCTTAATGTTAGAAAAAGTTTGGTTTCATCTTACAGCTTGCTTAAAGTTAGAAAATTATTGCTTATAATCTTTTAAATTTCATTAAACAGATTTGCACACAACATGGAGAGGATGAGGAGTGAAAGTGTGGCTGCATATGAATGGCTAGGTGACAAAGATCCCCACCATTGATCAAGGGCCTATTTCAAAGACACTGTTGTATGTGACATGTTATGCAACAACATATTTGAAGAATTCAACAAAGCAATTCTACAAGCTCGAGACAAACCAGTGATCACTCTCATGGAGATGATCAGAAACTACGTAATGAAAAGGTTAGTCAAAAAGAGGGATGAACTGGAGAAGTAGAAGCATGATATAGGGCTAAATGTTTTCAGGGTTGTTGAGAAGCTTAAGATGTAGAGTAGCATATGCCACCCTGAATACAATGGGTACTTGAAATACCAAGTGAGGGGTCTTGGAGATGAGCAGTACATGGTTAACATTGACATCAAGACTTGTGCTTGCAATATGTGGCAGCTCATTGGTATTCCATGCATTCATGGAATCTCATGCCTTTTAAGTTCAAACCGAGACCCTATGGATTACATAGATTACAGGTACAAGAAGGAAAGCTTTATTAAGGCTTATGCACCAATAAAATATGGCATCAATTGGCTAAGGATGTGGCCAAAAACAAATGACAAGCATGTGCAATGCCCACAGTTTAAGAAACATAGGGGAAATCTAAAGAAGTCAAGAAACCTCCAATATGATGAAGTTAGGGTATGAGGGAAAGCAAAGCTAAGAAGGAATTATGTAATGGTTAGGTGCAACAAGTGTAAAAGGGAAGGGCATAACAAGAGCACTTGCGATAAAAGGGCAGGAAGGAATCAGCATCGAGGTGTTTAACCAACTGAAATAAGCAACCACCTTCAAGGTCTTCAACCAACTCAGGAAAGCAATCAAAGAAGTTAACCAACTCAGGGAATCAATCAGAGTGTTCAACCAACTCAGAGAAGCAATCAAAGAAGTCAACCAACTCAGGGAAGCAATCAGAGTGTTCAACCAACTCAAGGAAGCAATCATATGATGAAGAGGAGGAACTGCAATGTTTAGTTTGGATGACTGTTATGGTTTTTCAACAGTGTGCCTGCTTTTGTTATTTACTGTTATGTACTGATTTGTACTCTTTATTTACTGTTATACTTGTAATGAATTTGGTTTTGTAATGGAAATGGTTGTTAGACCATTTTCATCCCTTAACGGCTATGCTTTTGAACTGTTCATTTATGCAGGCTTTGTGAAATGTTTATTTGACTGATCTGTTCAGGTTATTGGAATTGGACACATTTGGTTTTGTATGTTAGTTGCTTTTATAAACTTGTAATAGAGAGTCAATCAAGAATAATTACAAAGTACAAATTGACATTAGAATTACAAACCAGACTACTTACATTACAGTTTCACAGGTGACATTTACTTAGATGTCACAAATTGTCATTACATACACCTACAACGTAAATGCCCTTCTACACCATTACATAGTCATATATTGTTGTTGTCAACAAATGTTTTCCAAAAAATGAACAACATAACTATTTCTAACACCAACACACGAAACCAATATCTTCTTCTACCAATATGAGTGTTTCTTCTCATTCCAGCCGCAAAACTAGCTTTTTCATCAATGCCTTCTACACTATTATTGTCCCTCATTCTCATCTACAGCTCTCTAATTCTTCTCAACAAACCAGGAATAATTTGTTTCGACCTTGCACAAATCGGTGGGTCACGCCATCTGAAGAAGCCGCAATTCAGATCTCCTTATTAAGAAACATCCAATTAGAAATAACTCAAATGTAACAACAACTTTCAAAAGCAAAATTAATATCACACAAACTGGAAAATTAGTGCAACCCTAAAAACGTCTTCCTGGGTTCAAATTAGTCCAAGAAGTGTAAAGCCGAGCTCTTCTTCCACACAAACAGATTGGGTATCAATCCCCAACATCAAAGCCCTGATTCATGTTTGCTGAAGAAGAAGAATAGGTTAAAGAAGAATAAGTTAGAGAACAAGAAGTGTCGAAGAAGAAGAACTGTGCAATTTGCTCTATATTAGGGAATTTACGACCCAGAAAGACTGAAATGCCCTTTTGAAGACAGCATGTGAAGCGTGCGTGGGTTTAAAATGGACGGAATCTGACTTCCGTTAGTATTCTGTCAACCATTGCTAATTTTCTGATAGTTCAGGGGGTTTAATGGCGAAAAAAAAGTATATGGGGTAAGGTGCGAATTCGCGAATAGTTCAAGGGGAATCAGTGTCAATTAGCCTAAATTTTTTACTTTAGCTTTAAATTTATGGAAATATAAAGGGGCATTATTCATTTGGTCCCTATGTTTTTTTTTACTCACTTATTCATTTTTCACTGGATTGGTCCTTATATTTTCAAAAACCACTCAATTTGGTTCCTCTTATCAGAATTTTGACGGTCAACTGTCACAGAAAATGCTAAATGACTAATTTGCCCATAGTTTCAGTTTCTCTGACTAAAAGTACCATTCTACCCTTTAAAAATTCGACAATTACAAATAATTTATATTAAAAAAAAATTGGTGGATGGATCTTCACCATCCATCTCAAATATGGATGGTGATGATCAAATCACAAAAAAAAATTGAAAAAAGAACAAACGAAAAAAAGAATTGAAAAAAAAAAAACAATGATGTGGAGATCCAGATCTCTATCTCAAATCATCAACACAAACCATCATCAACACCATTACAACACCAAAACCATCTCAAATCCAACACCACCACCAGCCTTTCATCAATTAAAAGAGAAAAAAAAACGAAAAAAAAAATTAAAAATGAATGAAATCTTTTAAAGAGATCTGGGTTCTGAAGAGATTTCCAGATCTCAAGGCTACCCATTGCCGGCGTCAGATGGCCGCTCCATCTGAGACGAAGCCCTATCTTTGCTCTTCCGCCGGCTTCAAATAGAGAAGCTCTTCCTTCCACCGGTTTCACATGAGGTCGCGACTCTTTCTGCCGGGGACGGATGTGGAACAGTGAATCTGAGATGGAGTTGCAGATCTGAGATGGAGAAGATAATTGATAATGATGATCTTCAACCTTCAACCACGAATCTTGGATTTTTTTTTGGGATAATTTTTGTGGTTTTTTAAATTTTATTGAAGAAGATGGTTTGTTACTGGTTTGGGTTGGATTTGTTTGGTAAGGAACTTTTGATTATGTAATTGGTTAGTGGAGATTTTTGATGATGGTTCTCTGGAAGATTTAGTGAGTTGGAATTCATTGAAATAAATTTGGTTGGTACATGAGAAAATGAAAGAAAAAAAATATTGGAATGGAGAGAATATCAATTTTATTTTATTGAAGGTTGAAGGTTGAAGGTTAAAGGTTGATGATTGTTATTGGTATAATTTGGAAAGATAACACGCCAGCATTAATAACGTGAATTGCGGGAAAAACAATTGACGTGTCAACAAATAAAAGTTAAAATCAGCCAACCTAAAATAATTAGTAAACAACCCCGCACGATTGATCGAAATCACCTAGATGGTCGAGTTGAGAAATCTCGACCAAGGTAAATAGATTGATCGGGTGTAGCAGTTCGATCGGGAATGAATCCCTGGTCGGGTATGAGCGAGATCTGGTCGGGTTTGGTAGATGATTGGTTAAGCAACACGTGTACAGCGTAAAGATGTCCTCATATGACCTAATATACTTAGAATTCAGAATTCAACACAATCACGACTCATATACACAGATAAAGAGTTCAACTCAAATAAGACATCTCGAAGCATATTCTGATAAGGAAACAAACTGCCTTATAAGTAGCAGAGTCTCAATCAAGCAGCAAATCCAAGTCATTCAATTTACACAAGATGTAAACAACTCCGATAAGTCAGAAGTTTATTAAACCTGTATCACCTCTTTCCTTATTTGTACTCCGAGAATTAAGGATTATGCATGTATAAATAACCCCTGAGAACATCCAAGAAGGGGTTAATTAATCATTAGTTTATGAGAGCGATCAAAGGAGGCTGAGGTCTCATCAAACTTATCATAGTGGATTTCTATCTAGCCGTCTGGCAACCGTAGATGTTTCCTCGCTTTGAGGTTTTACCACGTAAAATCTTTGCTGTTTGATCTGTTTGTTATTTATAATTTCTAATTCAATTGTTAGTTCGACATATTTTGTGTGACGCGTGATCCACAAAGTTCGATCCAAAAATCACCGTCAATTATTGGCGCTAGAAAGAGGGGGAACCTTCGAAGAACTTGTGAAGCAGCAATATGGCAGACAACATGGACAGAAGTCGATCCCCACGTGACACTGGTACCCTGCGCGATATCAACGGCTCTGATCCAATGAACGCCAGTATCGCCGGAGGAAGCTTACCTCCAGTGACTCTAACTTCGATTGGTCAAGCCGCCATAACTTCCTTAAACACTCTCCCAACAATATCCCTGAATGCATTCCAACAGGTTCAAGAGTCTCTGCGGAGAGTCATCAAAGACGCCACTAGACAGGGAATCAACATAACTGTCACCGTAAATTTAACTTCGCCATTCCAGTTACACACGCCCGTAGTGGCACGGGATCCCAGAATACAGTTTGAGATAGTGTTTCCAACTCTAGACGCCCCATAAAAAACTGGTAAAAATAAGGCAAATCTCTACGAAATGAGGGATCGATCCCAAAAGAATGATGGCCGGCGTGGTTACCAGGACCACAGAGGGAATGGAGACCAAACCAGCCAGAAAAGAAGGGAGCGTAACCCGCAAGATGACGTCATAAGAAGTCAAGAATGGGAAGTGAGTTATGACCGAGGGGACAGATATGACGGATACAAGAGGAGGTCTCGGTCGCCTTCAACTGACAAGGAAGAACCCTTAAGGAGGCATAGAGAGACAGCCCCCGCTCCCAGATACAATGTTCGAGATACTCAAATCACAAGGCAAACGTCTAGAGACCCTTATGGTGTCATCATCCGTCAGAAATTTAATGAGCGCTTGAGCCAGAAGGAGAGTGTGAAGTTCTACTAAGAAGGATAGAAGCACTGGAATGAAGACAGGGACGAGGAAATTTACTGATAGGCAATTTCGGAAGTCCGTTTACCGCTTCCATAAGGCAAGCCCATTTTTTGGAAAAATTCAGGATGCCGCATGTGGAACAATTCAAGGCAAACATCGACCTCCAGAAGCATGTCAGAAGATATCAGAGCGCGATGGCACAGTATGATTATGATGACGCGCTCTTATGTAGAATGTTCCCCCAGACATTAGGTGATCAGGGGTCTAGATGGTTCGGTAGTCTTGCGAGCAGGTTGATCGGGAATTTCGAGGAACTAATACATGCCTTCACTAGGCAGTTCATGGAAAACATCCAACGCAGAAAGTCAATATCCGTCATTTCAACCATGAAACAAAGGAATGACGAGAAGTTAAAGGACTACCTTGCCCGTTTTTCACAGGAAGTCTCAAAGGTGCAGGACCCCAATGATGATGTGGTTGTAGCGGCATTCGTCAACAGTTTGCAGCATAGCCAATTGTCACTCAGTCTAAGACAAAAGGGCCCAACCACTTATGCTAATATGGTGGATGAAGTAGAAGGATATGTGATGGCCGAAGAAGAACAGATAGCTCATGGAGGGGAATTGATACATGGAGGCCGACCAGGAGAAAATCCGAAGTCCAAAGATAGCGGCCCGAAGGGAAACCCCAAAGGTGACCAGAAAAGTAATTCTGTAAGAAGTAAGGAAGGTCGCAAGGAAGAAGATCAGAAGAGCAACATGACTTATAAGAGGCAGTATACGAACTATACTTCTTTGGCTCAGAGACAGGAAGAAATTCTGAACGTAATTGAAGAAAAGAGTTTATATAAGAAGCCTCAAAAACAGTCCAGTTTTGCTCGAAGGGATACTTCTAAATACTACCGTTTTCACCGAGAGAATGACCATGAAACTTCTAAATGCTACCAGCTGAGGGACTATATTGAAAAGTTGATTAGAGAAGGACACCTGAAAGACGTAATTCTCAAAGGAAATGATAATCGGTCGAACGATCCCCCAAAACCCGACCAGAATAGGAAAGAAAGTTCAAGAGGAAGTTCAGATGCCGAGGCTATCAACACTATTTTTGGTAGACCATGCACCGGAAAAAGTAACAGGGAAAGGATGTCTGAAGTCTGTAAAGCGATAGACGGCTAAAGAAACTTGAAAGTGAACTCAATAGGTCCCGACAAGAAGAAGCTCAAGCAAGGTTGGGACTCGATCATTTTCTCCGAGGCTGATGCTCATGGATTAGAAGTTAAACCGAACGATGCAATTGTTGTTTCAGTTCGCATTGGTTATCGGGAAGTGAGAAGAGTGCTGATCGATAATGGGAGCTCGGCAGATATTATGAGTACCGGGGTATTTGATTAGCTAGGGCTCCAAAGAAAAGATTTACAATCATTAGCAATTCCTCTCAGAGGGTTTGGGTGAGCCAAAGTGAGGTCATTGGGAACAGTCAAGTTGCCAGTCGAAATAGGAAATTTTCCATGTCGAAAAGTAGTGTTGCTTGACTTCGTGGTTGTTGACACTGAGAATTGGCCATATAATGCTTTATTAGGTAGATCATTCTTAAACAAAACGAAGGCAGTTACAGCAACTTACGCCATGACCGTTAAATTCCCAACAGAGGCCGGAGTCAGAGTATTAAAAGGGTCCTAAGAGTGGGCGAGAAAAGCTAACCTGGCTATCTATGGAGAAAGAGTCGAGCCGGAAGTAATGCAGATAGACTCCGCCGAACAGAGAAAGAGCTCAAAGGATGATGAAAGAGAGGAGAGGGCTGAAACGCTAACTCAATTTGACTTAGATCTAAGAGAATCATGTTAAAAAGGTGAAGAAAGTCGGGATGAAGAGCCGACTATAGAAGTTATAGTGGACGACAGAAACCCTGGACAAACGGTTAAGCTAGGAGCACAACTAACCGAACAAGTACAATGTCAACATATCAATCTATTGAAAGAGTACAGGGACATGTTCGCCTGGAAACACGAGGACATGACAGGAATCGATGCCAAGATAATTTCTCATGCTCTGACTGTTGATCCCGAGCACAGACCAGTGATACATAAAAGGAGAAGATTTAACCCAGAAAAGAGCCAAGCGATTAAAGAAAAAGTCCAGAAATTATTGGCAGCAAGATCAATCAGGGAAGTCCAATATCCCGAATAGGTCGCAAATTTAGTTCTCGTAAAAAAGAAGAATGGGCATTGGAGGATGTGTGTAGACTTCACAGATTTGAACAAAGCATGCCCAAAAGATAGTTTCCCTTTTCCCCGAATAGATCAGCTGTTCGATGCAACTGCGTGCCATGAGCTATTGAGCTTCATGGATGCATATTCACAGTACAATCAGATCAGGATGTTCGGCCCAGATGAAGAAAAAATTGATTTTATAACAGATCAAGGGCTTTATTGTTACAAAGTGATGCCTTTTGGTCTCTAAAATGCCGGGGTGACTTACCAAAGATTGGTAAACAAGATGTTTATCCGACAGATCGGCAGAAACATGGAAGTCTATATAGACGACATGTTAACCAAAAGTGTCACAACAAGTAAACACACTACAGACTTGGAAGAAACATTCCAATGAGAAGATACAGGATGAAACTCAACCCGAACAAGTGTGTATTTGGGGTACCATCGGGAAAGTTCCTCGGTTTTCAAGTGCACCAAAGGAAGATCGAAATGAATCCTGAAAAAAATAAGAGCCCTAGAAGAGATAAGGTCCCCGGTAACCCTAAAAGACATCTAAAGATTGACGGGATGTTTAGCATCGTTAAATCGGTTCATTAGCAAGTCAACTGATAGATGTTTGCCATTCTTCAAAGCAATAAGAAAAGGAAATGGTGTAGAATGGAATGGGGAGTGTGAACAAGCATTCCATAAAATCAAAGAATACCTAGGCAAGACCTCGATCCTCTCAAAGCCTCTGGAAGGAGAAACTTTGTACTTATATCTGTCGGTCACAACCGTAGCCACATGATCGGTACTCGTCAAATTAGATGAAGGAGTGCAGAAACTAGTATATTATACTAGCAAGGCTCTACTACCAGCTGAAATAAGATACTTGGCAGCTGAACAGATGAGAAAACTTGGACCTTATTTTCAGGCTCACAAAACTGAGGTCTATACAGATTGTCAGTTAAAGCAGATTTTATCCAAGCCGGAGGTATCAGGAAGACTTACAAAATGGGCGGTGGAGCTAAACGAGTTTGATATTACTTACTTACCAAGGGTCGCAATAAAAGGCCAGGCGGTGGCAGACCTGATTACTGAGTTCACTGAGCCACACAGTGAAGTGATCAAAATTCTAGAAGAAAAAGAAAGAAAAGTCTTCAATTGGAAGCTGCACGTTGATGGTTCGTCAAACACGCATGGCAGCGGGGCAGGTATATTGATATCAACCCCAGAAAATGACCAGGTGGAATGCGCCCTGCGATTTGACTTTAGAGCTACCAATAACATGGCCGAGTATGAGGCTCTGTTGGCTGGACTCCGAATATGCACAGCATTGGGAGCGGACGAAATAGAAATATTCAGTGATTCACAAGTCGTGGTCAATCAAATCCTAGATGAATACCAAGCAAAAGATCCTAACATGGTGGCATACTTAGAGATAGCCAAGACACTTCTGGGGAGATTCAAGAGTCATAGAATCATTCAGATCCCGAGAGAAAAGAATGAGAAAGCTGACGCACTATCAAAACTGGCATCAATAACCACTGGTATCTACTCTAGAATGATTCCAGTGGCTCACCTCAAAAAGCCCAACATTAAGAAAGAAGAAAATCTTACAGTAGAAATGGTGGAGAAGGGGTCAGTCACTTGGGCCACCCCGATCATCGAGTACCTAGAAGATGGCACACTCTCAGAAGATGCAATTGAAGCAAAATGAGTCAGATACAGGGCCGCTCGGTACTCAATAATAGGCAATAAACTTTGTAGAAGGGGATTTTTTAAGACCTTACAAAGATGTGTTAGCCACGAAGAAAGAGATAAGATCTTGGCCAGCATACATAGTGGTGTGTGTGGAAACCACACTGGGGGTAAAAGTTTGGCCCATAAAACCCTTAGACAAGGCTTTTATTGGCCAACCCTATTTCAGGATGCTAAATTGGTGGTTGAGAAATGTGGTACTTGTCAAAGAATCGCAAACGATATTAGGCAACCACCAGAAACTTTGAAGAATCTAACCTCACCCTGGCCATTTGCAATGTGGGGATTAGATTTGATCGGCCCCATGCCGACAGTAACTAAAGGACGTGCCAAACATGATATTGTGGCGGTTGATTATTTCATAAAATGGGCAGAAGCGGAGGCACTGGTACACATAACCAAGGCTAATACCATTAATTTCATAAAAAAGAACATTATCTATCGATTCGGAATTCCGGATACAATTGTCACTGACAATGGGACCCAATTCGATAGTGATAACTTCAGGAACATGTGCCGAAAGTACCACATAAAGAATTATTATGCCACACCAGCTCATCCTCAGACCAATGGCCAGACTGGAGCCATCAATAAGATCATCAAGCACATCTTGAAGGCCAAGCTCAACAGAAAGAAAGGAAATTGGGCAGACAAGTTACATGAAGTACTTTGGGCATACTGAACAACTGAAAGGACTACAACAGGAGAAACACCTTACTCCTTAGCGTTCGGTACTGAAGCCGTCATCCCGGTCGAAATAACCCATACCTCCCCTAGAATTCAGCTATACCAGCCCAACTCCAATATAATGACCTTAGAACAGAGCCTAGATGAGTTGGAAGAAGAAAGGGACATTGTGAGGGTTAGAAATGCGGCTTACCAACAAAGAATTGCAAGATATTACTACTCGCGTGTCCGGATCAGAAAATTCCAACTCAGAGATCTGGTTCTAAGAAGAGTATCTCCGAACACAAGGGATATGTCGGCTGGATCATTAGCAGATAAATGGGAGGGGCCTTACCAGGTGGTCGGATCAGCTGGGTATGGAGCATATCGCCTTGTCCGATTAGAATGAGGAGAGTTACCCAGACCATGCAACGCTCAATACCTGAAGATATTCTACCCTTAAGCAATTTTTTCATTTTTTCTTTTGCTATTTTCTTTTCAGAATTTTTAGATATTTTGAGTAGGTATAGATCTTACTCATGCCTAATCGTATATTTCTCTTTATAGTTTTAAAGAAATCAATAAAAAAAATCCTTCAACGGAAACTTGGTTTAAGAAAGGTGTTCTAGTTTTGTTGTCGTTAATAAAAGCAAATCCCGATGAACTTAAAATAGGCTCTCGGGGGGTTCAGTGATGGAACCAAAAGCATATGTCGCAAAGACAATACACGTGCACCGAAACTAACTGGGTCCATCAAAAGCACTATTAGAGCGCCTTCAGAAGATCAGATATCTGATGGGATGCGCAAAAAGTTGGGTGAGTTAATCAAGATCTCGCATCCGAACGCCAGTTAATAAAGCTACTAGGCTAAGATAAGTTGGGATAATGAGATCATGAAAAACCTCGCGCCAGCGAATCTTGAGTAACATATTACTGGGAGACGTCCCGGTGACTTAGTTATCAGATAAAAGACAAGAGTCTATAAACTAGATACCATGCAAATGGTCCATCAAACGAACACCACTTGAATAGATAACTGAATTTCAACAAGCGACCAAAAGGACAACCAGACAAGTCAAAAATGATTTTAACCAAGTTCGGTCAGCCATATGATATAGTTGGTCGGGTTAACAATCAATCAAATTCAATCGATTCAATCACAATTGATTATAAAAATAACTAACCTAGAAGTGACAACCAGCAGAGAAAATTGATCGAAATAAACAACATCATATAAGTAAATTTCAGATCGGTATCATTAAATGAATAAATCAATTGTTCATACAATGCTACGAAGAATTTACAAAACGTATGATAAAAAAGAAAAGAAGTCATCGAGCATCTGAAAGTCTTGAAGTGCTGTCAGGTCCCGAGGTGCCATGGTTTTTGCTTTCCTCTTCATAACCCTTGGTCAGATCTCCAAGATCTGGCCAGCATATGTCATCTTCGGGATCTTCAACCATAAAAGAAGAATAGTCGGTCTCGGGTAAAGGTCCAGCATCGGTACCCTTAGATGTTGCTCCATATTCCCCGACCGTATGAAAAACTACCAGGGAAGATTTGGAGAGAAGCTCTAGATGCATCTTATGAGGTTCTTTCCCAATAGACTTGTAATAAGCTTTCCACCTCATTATTTGATTCTTTATTGCGCTAAGAGACTCAGCTTTGTTCTTTTTGATCGATCGATCCCATTTACGGCGAGCCTCTTCAGTAGACCTCTCCTTACCCCCAAAAAATTCCCGAGCAGTGATGAGGCCATGTTCAAACTCTCTTAGCATAACCGCCTCGAAAGCAGGGGACTTCTTATAGCGATCGACGCTCTGAATCTCGAAGGCCAATCTAGCCTCTTGAGAAAGAACTTCCATACTGATCTTTTGCTGTTTTAGGTCTTCAGCCAATCTTTCGTATCGAAACTTAGCCTTCTCAGAACCCAGTTGAGCTTCAAGCATAGATAGTTGAGAAGCTGCTAAAGTCTCTTTAGCAATCCGAGCTTCAGCCTCTTGATCAAGAACCGCATGTTCGGACGAGACGACTCGTTGCTCTAACTCAGCACACAGCTGCCTAGCTTTAGCTAAATATGCTTCAAGTTGAATATTTTTCTTAGTAAATTCAGAGAGATTATCTGAAGCCATACTGGCTCGGGTCTCTACGGCAGTCACAGCTTCTTTTAAAGCAATTTCAGCCAGGTCACGTTGCCTCAGTTTTTCTTCATAAGACTCCTTAAGTTTCAATCCATCAGCCGAGGCAGAACCGATCACCCTCTTTCCCCTTTCAAGTTCCTTTTTTCAGCTGAGAGATTTCAATGGCCTGTTTCCTTTGAGTTATCATAGCTCTGGCCATCTCTTCCACGACCTATTAAATGAAGAAAGTTAGGGCGTTATAACTTAGATAGATAAGGAATAAAAGATACCAAGTAAAGAATACATACATAAACACCATTGTTATAGATGGCACGGACTCGATCCGTATCATTGGCGCTCCTGAAGTCGGTCCAATAACCTTCACCGACATACCATCTTCCAGCCGACATGGATTTTAACATGTCAAGAGGGTCGACAGACATCTCCTCCGGGTCTGGGATGCCGACCGCATCAGTAAGATTTGCAGTTTCCAAGTCTTGATATTGGCGATCAGTTTGGGCTGAATTGGGAACTGGAGTAGATTCAGCAGCAACCGATGGGAAAGTAGCTGCGGTCCGCCCTTGATCAGTAGATTTGGGCCAACTTGCCTCATTTCCACCTGTAAAAGAAGCCTCGATAACATCAGGTGCAGGATTAGAAGAGGGAAGACCAGTTTGTGCCTTCTCAAGTCCAGCTTGTTCCCCATCAGAATCTGAGTCGGTGAAGACTATCTGCCATGTAACCGAGAATTTGATTGGCACCTTGTCAACACGATGGGCCAAAGGATCAGAAGAAGCTTGATTATCTACTGGTGGTTGGTCAGATAACAAACTGGCAGAGGGAGCCGGTGCCCGATCATTTCCTTTCTTCGATCGATGCTCTCAGCGGATTAGATCACTTAGTGCGTCATGATCCTCATCATCTCCTTCAATATTGATCGGTTTGACTCCAGTCTGATGGGCTTCTAACTTCTCTGCCAAGTCAATTTCCTTCATTTTACGGGCAGCATCAGGAGCAGAAGAACCTGCCGTGGTTTTGGCCATTTTGGTAGCAAGAGATTTTCAGAAAGCTTAGTTAGGCATCGGCCAGCTTTCTCTTTGGTGATTTTTCTTTTTGAGCCTTTGGATGACCCCTTTTGCACACCAATTGGATCAGAAGATTTCTTCACTATTTCCCGATCAGAAGCTTCCGGAGGCGCATTAGGGTCAGGCTCATATTGATGTTCCACCATAACTTGCTGAGAATGAGCAATTCCTTGAGCTAGTTGGGCAGAAGACTCTGCGCGACTAACCTTGTCAAGATTTTTTATCTTTTCAGCCTTCTTGCCCCCCACAATATCCACATCGAATACTTTTTCAGGAAAAAAGAAAGAGGAAAAAGGTCAGAACAAACACAATTTGATTTAAATAACAAAATCGAAAAAGATAAAACTTACAGCGTTTGCGCCGACCCGAAATTGGGGGAAACAACCCCAGATCTAGAAGGTTTTTCTCAACGAACAATGTACGCCGATCCCTGGTTTCCCAGGATGTCTGAGCTGCTTCAATGACATTTCTGGCTTGATCTTCGTTCAGCAAGACAGTTGTTCTATTCTATTGCTCATGACTACACAAATTCCTGGGGACACTATTTCTGGACCACTCTTGAAGAGGATCAGCAACCACTGTTTCGCCCTAGTCTCCTCGAACAAAAAACCAAGTGTTTTTCCAATACTTATTGGAAGTAGGGAACCCCCAGATGAACCCCTTATGATCCTTACTGGAAGGGGGGTCGGTTTTTGCTTATATCTTTTAGGGATCAAGTGGTTGAACGAGCTAAATTGAAGATAGAAGGTACCTCTGTTATCAGATCGATTCAGGGTGTAGAAGTTTCGAATCTCCTGTGAGGTCGGGGGGTATTTAGCACCGATCTTGTTCCAAAGATTCCATAGGCTCATTAGCACTAGGTAAGAATTTGGGGAAAGCTGAGCATGAGCAATCTCGGCTTCAGCCAAGAACCTAGCAATGAAGAGCTGAAGAGGAAATGTAACCCCGGATGTAAGCATCGCCCCTTAAATGGCTACTGTACCCCGGGGAGGGTTCCATATTGAGCGTTGGCCGCTCAAACAAAGTTCAACCGATCGAGGGATGTCAAAACGATCGGCATATTTTGTTAACTCAGATGCTTCTACCATATTTACTTCTGAGTCAAAAGCACTGGGGTGATCGGCGAAAAATTTAAACGATGAAGATCGACGTCGCTTGGGAACTTCTTCCATCTTCAACAGTTGAGATGGGATTTTCAGATCCACTGGGGTGAATCTTTTGAACTTGGCCTGCTTCCCCGACCGGATCCAGTTGCCTTTGACATATCTGGGCATATATTTGGAGAAGAAACAGTAGGGTTAATAATATTAAAATCAAAAGAAGAGGGCTAAAATTTAGGGAGAGTCATGGAATAATCAACATTAAGAACTGTAGGTTGAATCGGACGAGAGAAATCTTGAAAAAATCCCCCTAAGATAGATTCAACCCTAGCAATATTCTCTTTATCGTCTATCTCAATATAATGTATCAAGAGTTCTACATAACGATGACGAGTGGCAGAATCCATACCTGGTGATTAACGTAAGACGAAGATCTGATTTGAAATCGAAGAGTTGTGAGCAAAACCTTTGAAGCAGAAAGAAAAATTTAGAAGACAAAGAAGTTGTATAAACTGAAAGGTCAAATCGTGTGAGAGGGAAGGTAGAAGGGTTTTGAAAATATATAGGCAATGATAACATCACATGAGAGTGTTGGTTGATATGCGAATCCCGAAGATCACGCCCTTTTGAAATTTGAACCGCCGCCGTTATCTGCGTCATTCACGTCAACTCATTTAGGCAAATCAAATGTTTGTGGCTGAAATCAAAAGATAGCCGTTTGGCATTAATGAGTATATGACAAAATGCTCTTAAGATTAAACATGTCTCGCTGAGCGACCTATCTTCATTTAGTGATGCTCGCCTTGAATGTTTAAGGGGGTATTGTTATTGGTATAATTTGGAAAGATAACACGTCAGCATAAACAACGTGAATTGCGGGAAAAACAAGTGACGTGTCAACAAAGAAAAGTTAAAATCAGCCAACCTAAAATGATCAATAAACAACCCCGCACGATTGATCAAAATCACCTAGATGGTCGGGTTGAGAAATCATAACCAAGGTAAATAGATTGATCGGGTGTAGCAGTTCGATCGGGAATGAATCCCTGGTCGAGGGTGAGGGAGATCTGGTCGGGTTTGGTAGATGATTGGTTAAGCAACACGTGTATAGCGTAAAGATGTCCTCAGATGACCTGATATACTTAGAATTCAGAATTCAACACAATCACGACTCAAATAGGCAGATAAAGAGTTCAACTCAAATAAGACATCTCGAAGCATATTCTGATAAGGAAACAAACTGCCTTATAAGTAGCAGAGTCTCAATCAAGCAGTAAATCCAAGTCATTCAATTTACCCAAAATGTAAACAACTTCGATAAGTCAGAAGTTTATTAAACATGTATCACCTCTTTCCTTATTTGTACTCCGAGAATAAAGGATTATGCATGTATAAATAACCCCTGAGAACATCCAAGAAGGGGTTAATTAATCATTAGTCTATGAGAGCGATCAAGGGAGGCTAAGGGTCTAATCAAACTTATCATAGTGGATTTCTATCTCGCCGTCTGGCAACCGTGGATGTTTCCTCGCTTTGAGGTTTTACCACGTAAAATCTTTGATGTTTGATCTGTTTGTTATTTATAATTTCTTATTCAATTGTTAGTTCGACATATTTTGTGTGACGCGTGATCCACATAGTTCGATCCAAAAATCACTGTCAACAATGATGATGATCCAAATTGGATTATGTATCAAATTTGGTTATGTATCAATTTTATTTTATTTGTTTTTTGTTTTTAAATTTTTTATTAGGTGGAGATCCGTGACATTTACTTCTTTTTTATTAAACTTTTTTATTTAAATTTATTTTTTTTTCTTTTTATTTGTGTGTTGACACATGACATATGAATGTTTAAAGATAAAAAATACCCTTAGAAATGTTTAATTTGACTAACGGTCGACTCATAGAATGACGAAATTGATTGGTTTTTAAAAACATATGAATCAATCCAGTAAAAAATAAATGAGTAAGTAAAAACAGATAATTCAAAATAACATAGGGACTCAGATGATAATATCCCAAATATAAAATATTCACCTTTCGTTGGTCGTTATTTAACTTGTTGACTTCTACCAATGAATCGACAAAAATATCCTTATAAATTATGTTTGTTACTTAACTTCTTATTGGCTTTAATAACTGTTTTTTCTTTAGTTTGTACTTCTCTCTATAACTTTCTTACATCCCTCCATTAGGTTCCTCTCTCTCTCTTAACTCTTTTCTCTTTATCTTGTCTTTTACATTTATTCGTGTTTCTCTCTCTCTTTCTTCTCTTTAAAACTTCATTCTCCTTATCGAAACAATTCAAACGACATATTATGGATGTAAATTTTATATTATTTGCCCTTTTAAATGTCTTTTGAAAGTCTCCATGCTAAATTTCCACACTTGTACAGTGAAATTCCAACATGCTTATATGCTAAAATTCCAAAATGCTTACACATTGAAATTCCAACATAATTAATCCAAAATTTTCATTCCTTTTAATTGATTTTTAACTTTTTATCAGCTTTTTATTTTATATATATATTAGAAAATATTGTTTTGTTGTTTTTTTTGAAACTACTATTATTTTGTTGTTAATTTACTTTTTATACATAATTTTAATATTAAAATTTTGAAAATTTTTGAAATAAATTATGGAAAGTAAAGGTGTAATAACAAAAAATGTTTAATGGTAAAACTGCCATTTTCAGCTTGTATTATATATTAACAAGGGCAAAGTCATACATTTATACATAAAACCGCAATTGATCGTTGGTAGTTTTGTTAAAGGGCACTAAAGTAATGTATTTTGAAAAAAAAATTGAAATTACTAATATAATAAAAATATTTAAAAATATGACATTTCGCAGACAAATAGAGACTTTAGTGAAATTTTTTCTAAAAATATAATCAAACAATTGCGATTTAATACAAGACAAAATTCATTTTCATTGTATGGGAGAAGTTAATTAAACAAAGTAACAGAATTTAAACCGGGTGTGTAGTTGTGATTTGTGAATGGTTCACAATAGATATGAATTGTGCGGGTTTTAGCTAAAAAAAGGGTAACCGTAGATTTTTTTTCTTTTGAAAGCAACAGTAGGTTATCAAAATAAAATATTTTATTTAGTTTATTTATTTATTTTTATGGACCCTTGAATTAAAATTCAATACCTAATTTTCTATATGGTTGTTGTATTGTAGTTAGACACCAGTACCAAACTTATATAAATATATGTGTCTTAACTCCTACGTGCGATTTAGGAAATTTCATTGACTTCATTTTCTGCAACATGTCACTTCACTCAACTAGGGGTAAATGCATTGACCTCTCTTGAAGTTTGGTATAAATATAGTTAAAAAGTAAGTATACATTTATCTACTCAAATCACCTTTACTTTTAAAATTAAATTAATAAAATTATAACAAGACCAAATTACCATTACTTATTGAATTTAAAATTAATGATAATATTTTCATAAAAACAATAAATTAAATTAATTGAAGATAGTTCTTGCACTGGAATATAAATGGAAAAATAATTTTAAAATGGGAAAATTCTTAAAAAATTAATTTTAAATTATCTTCATTTTAAATTTAACTTTTTCACCTTTTTAAAGTAAATTTAAAACAATTATTTTTTAATTTATGTTAATTTTTAAATAATTTTTTTTGTTTGATGGTTTTAAATATAAAATTTAAAAGTAGTAAAAAATAGTATTTATGAGTAATTAAATTATTCTCATTTTTAATAACTAACCTTTAAAACTAGTAAAAAAAACATTAAAATTGGAGATAATTAAAAACAATTAAATATTTTTTTTATTTTTCCATTTTAATTTATGTTCCATTGAAAGGATTATCTTTGATTAATTTAATTTCATTATCTTTTTATAAAAAAATTATCTTTATTTTAAAATTTTAATAAGTAAGGGTAATTTGGTCTTTTTTTAATTCAATTTTAAAAATAGTAGAGGTTTGAGTAGATAAATGTATACTGACTTTATAACTGTATCTATGTCAAACTTCAGGAGATGTCACTGTATTATCCCAAATTTTTAATCTATTTTAACTTTTTTCTTACAAAAAAAATCTCTTAATTTTTATTAAATTATTATTATTTGTTTAAATGTCAATGTTTTGTATTTTAAACAAAGTAAAGACATTATATACATTATATTTTATGTTAAAGTGATTGTAATAATTTCGAGAACTATTTAATAGGAACAATTAATCAGACGTGTTTGCATATAAGGCTCCGTCCCGTAAGCGTTTTTCGTTGACTGTTTTTCGAAAAGAAAAATGAAAATGAAAATAGTGTTTTTGGTTTCAGTTTCGAAATCCAAAAATGCGTCTGGTATCATATACTGAAAGCTGTATTCTGAAAATAAAAACGAAAAAAACGCGTCTGGTAGGTTAACCGAAAAATATCGAAAATTATATAATGTTTCTATTATTTTTATATTTTAATTTTTTAATTTGAATAAAATATAGGTCAATAATTCATTCCAAATAATTATCCAATAACTCATAATAACCGGATAAAATCTCTTTGATGAATTATTATGATTTTAAATTTAAAATAAGTTCAAAATCCAATATTATATATATATATATATATATATATGTTAATAAACTCTTTGTGATCTGAAAAAAAAAAACAAAAATAAAACGTTTCAAAAGAATGGACAAAAAATAAAATAAAAATATAGGAGTCGATCTGCCCTTGGAGGAGCAGATCGGTGACACTAAGAAGAAAAGAAGAAGAAGGAGAAGATGAAGAGAAGAAGATGAAGAAGATGAGATGACGAAGGGAAGAAGATATGAAGAAGATGAGAAGAAAAGAAGAAGAGATGACGAAGGCAAGTTGAGATGAAGAAATATATGACAAGACACTTTGGAAAAGAGGAAAAGAAGAAAAAAAAAAGCACTATTTTTTTTTAAACAAAAACGAAAACAAGTATTTTGTATTTTTCAAATATTTCACTGTTAACACTGGTTTTGTTTTTTATTTTGTTTTTCGTTTTTTGAAAATAAAATGAAAAACGGTTAACGAACGCGAATTTGAAATCATTTTTGAAAAACAAAAACGAAAAACGAACTGAAAAACAGTTGTAGGACGGGGCCTGAACAACACAAACTGAAAATGCATAATTCAACAGACACAAATTTGAAAAGGTGAAATTCAACATATTTATCCGTTTAGTGAACAAACATAAGTTTAATAAGCCTTTAAATAGATTCAGAAATATTCAAATTAATGGTTTTTTGGTTTTATAGGGTGTTATGGGAATTTCTTCAAGATTGCTATTTGTTGTATTGCGTAGATGAGTAGTGCTATTGGCACACCCACTACTAAACTATTTATACCTCACTTTTTAAATTATTTAGTATTATTTTTTCCCTTTATCAAATTATTTAAAAAGACAAACCATTTTTATTATAAAAAAATCTTGTTCAAAATAAAACTAATAAAATCTCACTTTTCTTATTTCAAAACCCTAATGATATAGATTATTTCAAATCACTAAATGTTTACTATTTTTGTTTATATTTTCTTTCAGATCTCGATCTCATGTTTAGTATTTATTGATTTTATTGTTTCATATGCTTGTTTTATTTTTCTTTTCAAATTCCATATCCATGTTTGTTATTTTTTTTTCTCTTAGTTTTTTTTCTTTTAGGCATACTATGATTGGTATCAATTCTTTTGTAGATTTTATTTCGGATATTTCAAAGTTAGTTTAATGTTATTTACAGAAGAAAAAAAACAACGAAATCGCACCAAGAATTGCAACCAAGAAAACAAACTCCAATGAAACGAAACCACATCAAAACTCTAACTCAATCGGTCAAAAAAAATCATCAAATGATCAATATCACATTCACAATCTACCACCAGCAATCCAATCGACTAAAAAGAAAAAAATCACATCTAATAAAGATGGTTTCAACATGAAATAAGAAGAAAAAACAAGTCTTACTAATGGATGTGAGAAAATGGTATATAAATATTAGAGATGAAGTGTATTTTTATTTTTATTTTTTTGAAAAATATATGGGGTGTATTAAGTTTGAAAAATAAGTAAGAGGGTAGTCCTGAAAATAATTTAAAAAAATTAATAAAATCATTTAATTTTATATAATTAAATCAAAATTTAAAACAAGTGAGAGATAAATAATTCTGTAGTGGGGGTGCGAATAGCACCACTCTTCGTGGATTTGTTGTATCTTAGTGGTAATTTGTATTTGAACCGTTGGCAAACGTCTAAGTGGGGGCAAATAACACGTTGAGGAAATTAATTCCTTATGTCTCAAATCCACCTTTATCATTTCTTTACCCAAATTTCTTCGACATTTTTTTATAACCATTAAAATGTGTAACACTATGTTTGGACCGGTGGAATATAAGAGAAAGGAAAGGGAAGGAAAAGAAAAGAAAAGAAAGTGTTTTTAATGGTTGTTGTTTGGATGGTTATAAATAGAAAAGAAAGGAAAAGAGATCAATCTTAATTGAATGGGAGAAATAAATGCATAAATTTTATTCTATTTATGAAAATAAAATTCTTTCAACAATATGAATACCCAATATTAATAGGGTTAGTTTTGGGATATTGAAAAAAAATCATTAATTCTGAATTCGTTTTCCTTATTTCCTCCCAAATTTGGGTGGAAACCAAATTGGGTGAAACAATAAGAAATTATTTCCTCATTTTCCTTCTATTTCCTTCATTTTCCCTCTCATTTAACAATCCAAACAAGATATTTGAAATCCATCAAAATCCTTTCTTTTCCTTTCTCTCTCATTTCATCAAACCAAACATAGTGTAATTGATAAAGTAATATTATCCTATTAAAAAAAATTTCTACATTCGTGACATCGTCAAGTTCACTTACACTATGTTTGGTTTGATAGAACATGAGAAAAAGGAAATAAAAGGATTTGGATGGATTTCTAATATGTTAAATGAGAGAGAAAAGAAAGGATATGGAAGGAAAGGGAAGGAAAATGAGGAAATAATTTCTTCTTGTTTCACCCAATTTGGTTTCCATCCAAAATTGGGAGGAAAATGTGGGAAATGAATCCAGAATTAATGATTTTTTCAATATCTCAAAACTAACACTATTAATATTGGGCATTCATTTTGTTAAAAGAATGTTATTTTTGTAAATATTAAATGTATTCATTTAATGAGGTGTATTCAATTAGGATTTCATAAGAATTTTAATGACTTTTATGGAATTAAAAAGTTTGGGTGTATTCAATGTAGACTTTAAAAGACTCTATAAAAGTCATGAAGTACTCAATGCAGACTTTTATAGACTTAAAAAAAGTTTTTAAAAGTCATGCGGTATTCAATCAAGACTTTTTAACAGTCTATGAAAGTTAGGAAGTATTCAAAATCTCAATGACTTTTAATTATAACAAATCTCACGATTTGTCTTTCATTCATATCAAAGACTTTAAATCTTTCTTTTTTAATAGAAAGAGTTACACTTTAGAAGAAAAACATAAAACTCTTTGAAAAACAATAAGCATCAAACAAATATTATATTTTCAAGAACACACTTTCTTAACGAATTTTACAAATAACATAAAATGAATAAACATTATTAAAAAAACATACAAACATTAAAGATCTATTAAAAAAATAAACAAAAAAATAATATAAAATGACTCTTCATAGACTATGCAATTAAGGACGAGAGATTTTTCTTTTTTACCTTTAATTTCAAAGCAACTAAATAACACCGAAACAAATTAAACGAACTTCATTTATGTTAATTAAAAATAATAAAAGACAAAAACCACTACTCAATCATACCAATATGTCATAATCAAAGTCGCATATGAGCGTGGTTCCATATAATTATGATTAATATCAAACAGCCTACATTTAGCCATGAATCTTGTTCAACAACTATGTGTGATTTTTATGTTTTATCTTCAGTAACTTAAATTAATTTTTGGTAGATCTTTTATACGCATTGTCATACTTTTGTAGAGACAAGTAAACGTTAATATTATTGTCAATTTGTTAGATTTATTCTAAAAGAAAATTTATAATATTTTGACTAATTATAAAAAATAAATAAAATTTTGACTAACTATTAAAAATAATTAGATGCATAATGTCTTTATGATGCAAAATATAATAAAATTACACATAAAAATTTTAAAATCACATATATAGGTAAGAATGCTTTTGTCAAGTTTAATTAACAATGATTTTTTTATTCTTTAAATATATATATATATATATTTATTGATATGAGAAATATATATAATTTTGCTAACACTAAGTATATATCATACTTAAAAATCAATAAATGTTTATAAATATCTATAAAAGTCTCTAAAATTGTTTGAAATGAAAGTCTATGAAGGTCTTTTAAAATGAAAGTCTATGAAAGTTTTTCATAATTTTGTAAAATCTATAAAAGTCCATGAAATCTGTAAAAGTCATCAATTTAAAAAAGTCATTAAAAGTCTTATGAAATCCTAATTGAATATACCCTCCTTATTTCTTTCCTTCAAATAAGATTGATTTCCTTTCATTTCTTTCCTATTTGTAACAATGCAAACAACAATCATTAAAAACATTTTATTTCCCTTTCCCGTTCTTTCATTTCCTTTCTCTCTAATTCCACCAATCCAAACCTAGTGTTAAAGATGGTAATTAATGTGTTGTTTAGTGCTATTTTGAAAATTTGTTTTTCATTTTTTTGAATCACAAAATCAATATTTTGTTTTGAAAGAATCACAAAAACAATATGATTGTGTTCATTGATATTTTCGGACAAAAAAAGAATTTTAAACACTAGAAACAATTTTTTCCCTAGTAATGCTACTTTGCCCAAATTTGATGTCCAAATGATGTGGGAACACTATAATTCATTCATTTAAATTATGCAAATCTAATACAATTTAAATAAATTGATTATAGTGTTGCGACATTATTTGGGCACCAGATTTGGACATCAAATTTAGACAAAGTAACATTATTGATTTTTTTCCCTTTATAGCGTTAAGCTTTTTTTATCCAAAAAAAAGGTTAAAAGCTGGGATTACAAAAACATCATTTTGGTTCTCATTGTTTAGTGGGATCCACCATTAAGCATTATATATAGAGGGAATTGCACAAACATCCCCGAGGTTGAAAAAATTGCACGAATATGACAGTTTTGAGAATATACACACAAACTTCCCTCAACATTTGATAATTGTTGTACAAACATCCCTTACAGTTAGATGGATCCATTAATCAATGGTCAAACGTGTAAAAAGTCTAAAATACCATATATTTTTATTTTAAATAAAATAAGAAATTTAAAAATAAGATAAAAAATATTTAAAAATCTTTTAGAAAATGTGAATGTATCTTAAATCTAAAAGCTGGAAAAAAATCGATCTTCAAAATTAAATAAATAAATAAAAATTTAGTTTGTGCAATTCCCCCTTGATTTTAAATAAATTTAAAATTTAAAATTTATTTATTATTGAATTGTTTAAAAAACTATTTTTTTATTTGTAAAGATGACTTTTTTTTTTTCCAGGTTTCAGATTTAAGATATATCCATGAGTCCAAAAATTAAATGACACATTTTGGAGGTGACATTGCAACAGTATCACCCTTTTGAAAACTTATGTTTAAAAGACACCTATTATGGTGAACGGATAAAAATACCCCCAACAGTTGTTCCACGTCAACTTTATTTCATCCAATTTATAGTGACAAAGTTGTGAAGTAGAGAGAAAAAGTCCAGTTGAAACTCAGGCAATCACTCGAACGACGACGGAGTGGCGCTACGCTGAAGCACTCGGGGGTCGAATCTTCCATTGTTAAAGTTGTTGAGGGTTGGAATTTTCGAGTGGGGAAGATGATGAACATTAACTTAGTGATTGTGTTTCGAGACTTTGTGTTTGTGTTCCGAGACTTTGTGATTCTGAGACTTTGTGATTGTGATTCCGAGATTTTGTGATTGTGTTCCGAGACTTTGTGTTTGTGGTCCGAGACTTTGTGTTTTTGTTCCGAGACTTTGTGATTGTGTTCTGAGACTTTGTGTTTGTGGTCCGAGATTTTGTGTTTGTGTTCCGAGACTTTGTGATTGTGTTCCAAG
This sequence comes from Dipteronia sinensis, assembly GCA_033220585.1. Taxonomy (NCBI): domain Eukaryota; kingdom Viridiplantae; phylum Streptophyta; class Magnoliopsida; order Sapindales; family Sapindaceae; genus Dipteronia; species Dipteronia sinensis. The sequence goes on from CM065639.1 coordinate 47,603,741, forward strand.
AATTTGTGTTTGTATTCCAAGTCTTTGTGTTTGTGGTCCTAGACTTTGTGTTTGTGTTCCGAGAATTTGTGTTTGTGTTTCGAGTCTTTATGTTTGTGGTCCTAGACTTTGTGTTTGTGTTCCGAGACTTTGTATTTGTATTCCGAGACTTGTGTTTGTGGTATGAGACTTTGTGTTTGTGTTCCGAGACTTCGTGATTTCGAGACTTTGTGATTGTGTTTCGAGACTTTGTGATTGTGTTTCGAGACTTTGTGATTGTGTTCCGAGACTTTGTGATTGTGTTCCGATACTTTATGTTTGTGTTCCGAGACTTTATGATTGTGTTCCGAGACTTTGTGATTGTGTTCCGAGACTTTTGAATAGGCTTTCAAAAGTCTCGTAAAAAGTTTTCAAAAGTCTCAAAAACCTTATTCAAAAGTCTCGGACAAAAGTCTCAGAACATGTTATAAAAGACTCATGGACCCTATTCAAAAGTCTTTGAAAAAAGTCTCGGAAAGCTTATATAAAGTCTCGAAACAAAGTAGAATCATTCAATTGCTGATCAAATCCACTCGAGAGGCGAGAGCCATCATTAGATTTGGCCTAGAGTTTCGTTGATTCTATTTTTAAATTGCAATTGCTCTGTATTTACATTTTTCGAAGTTGCATTAACACTATTCGTTGGTTTCCTATCTCTGTTTTCACTTTGCCTCCCATTGTGTGAATTTTGATATTCACAAACTGATAAGATGAGTGATCTTATGTAACAATATAAACGTCGAACTCATTGGAGAAGAAGATGAACTTGGATTTCAGTTTACAGAGCTTTTCACATTAAGACCGTTAGAGAGAGAAGTAAATCTCAGACAACTTCAAAGTATATTCCAAAAGTTAAAGTCAAAAAAATAATTTAAAAATGTATACAGTAAAAGCATTTTTGGAAGTCATTTACTTTGGTGCCCTCCAATTATTATACATTCTAAAATATTTTTATCACGGTTTTAGCTAGGACATAGGGCAGAGATAGGGAAGGCTGACATGGCCATGGCCCCTCAACCAAAATATTTTCAACAAATTTTTCATGTAGAAAATTGTCATAATGTGTTATATAGCCAATGAAATCTTTGACCCATCCCATTATTGTTTAATTATAAACATAATTATTACCCCTTAAAGTCAAGTAGCATGTGAGGCAACATCAACAGCTATGAGCCTATGACCATAACCATTTTAAAAAGAAATTATTCATTTGTTCTTATTTAGTAATGTATCTAATGAACAAATATCATAAGATTACTAACATGAACAGTAATCTACTTTGTCAAGTTCTACAACAAAAATCTTAAGACATTTAACAATTAAGAGATATTGGAAGTGATAGATTATTTACTAAAGTAAGATCATTTTGTGAGACATGCAACATAGATGTTCTAAATATGAATGCTCGTTACATTGCAATACAAGGTCAAACTCACTATCAACAAGATAATTATACAATTGAGCAGTATTACCGGTAGATATATTTTATGTTGCAATTGATTCTCAATAACATTACTTGAATATGAGTATATATTCGATTATAGATGATTTTTTTAGATTTTAAACAGCGGCGAGTTTTTTTTATTTATAAAGATTGTGTTTATTTTATTTATTAATTTATGAGACTAAACGATATTACATTTGATTTTTTAATAATTTAGTTTTTAAATATGAATATATTTGTCTTGTATAAACTTGAAATTTTTTCTCATCCCCCTTAAAGCCAAATCCGTGACTTTGCCCCTGCTAGGGCATGTATATTTGCTTAATAGTTATGTAAGAGAGAGTTATTTTTTTTTAGTTTTAATGTTCAAATCTTTGATTTTTGTAAACCATTTGATTGAAATCCAGTTACTAAAAATTAATTTAGTAACTATGCAGTTCATGTACATAGCTTAACCTTTTTTTATCACCGATAAGCATCATCCTTATTCAATAATAAAATTTAAAAAAATAAAAAATTGAGGGTTTTACTCTCTTGAAGGCACACATATGCACATATCAGTAAATAAGTATGATGATATTTGAACCTATAACATAGATGTGAAGGTAGTATTCACCACTGACTCGTACCCGCAACCTTGTGATGCATGTGTAAGAGATTTTACCACCGGACCAACCTCATCTCGTCACCACCGAATCGGGAATATTGATATATATATATATATATATATATATATATATATAAACACACACACACACACACACACACACACACACACACATGATGGTTCTCTAGTTAAGACGTCCTGACTTAATAATTTCATGACGTCCAACCATTGCCACACATTCATATTGAGCCCACAGCCCCACATTCACAAATACCCACACCCAATATGAATGTGTGACTGTGGTTGGACGTCCTTAACTTATAATTTCATGACGTTCTTACTATAGAACCACTATATATATATATATTGAGTATGATATTATATATATATATATATATATATATACAATAATTTTCACATAAGTGCGCACTGATGGAATTATATAAGGACATTGAATGTGAGCCACTCATTTTACATATTTTGACTTGGTATGTATGCACTTGTCAAAACTCTTTTATAAATGAGTGGCTCACATTCAATGTCCTTATATAATTCTATCAGTGCGCACTGACAGGAAAATTACTGTATATATATATATAGTAATTTTCCGATAAGATCTTTTACGATGCACACTTTAAGCACCTTCGATGAAATTGCATGTAATTAAATATTTTTCTATAAGATTTTTTGTATGCATCCTAAGAAAATTAAAATACACATTTGTTACAAATTTGAAAATTTTTTAGATTTGAGAACTATTTTTTCTTATATTTCCCTATTTTTAAATGTTTTATCTTCAAAAAAATCGGAAAATTAGTTCTTGCACCTGGAATTTTTTAATTTTTTTTTCCATAAATGTATTTCAATGTTTTCACTATTCATACAAAAAATAAAATCAAGATTCAATATATTTCATACAATTTTATCAAAGGTACTTAAAACGTGCATCATAAAAAGTCTTAATTAGAACATTTTTATTTATATATATATATATATGCGGAGATAGATGTTGATAAGATATTGACACAATCACACTATATTATCTATCGTATTTGGCACGCCAAAATAGATGAGAAAAAGAAAGGTACGTACAATTAAATTATTGTATTTAAATGGGACATTTCATGCCAAATCCAATTTTATGGTTAATGATGCATGTTTCCCTAATTCGCTCTCATGATGTTTACATACTAAAGATTTTTGAACAATTTTATTTTTATTTTTTATTTTTTTTATTTTTTGGGTTCAGGATCTACTGGATCTGGCGATATTAGACTCTACAAACATGGTTCGAGATGTAACTCTCACTTAAGGGAAAATGTCTCATCACACTTTACCGTTTAATAGGTAAATGTGAGCTTACATTTATAATATCATGATTTGAATTTCGATGGTGGTAAAGCTTTCATTTTGAAATCTCTAACCACCATAACAATTGAACTTTTGTTGTTGAACAATTTGAAGTTGGTACAAGTATGTTGTTATCTTATAATGAAATACAATAAATAAATTGAAGTTAAAACAATGCTAATCAATGGAATTCTTACATGTAGTTGTAAGAAGGAAGCTTGACAGAATGACAGGTAATTTTTTTTTTTTTAGTAAAGCTTGATAGGTAACTTGAGACGGAAGAGGATCATAATTGTAAGAATTAGCATAATTATATCATTGACTTTGGTTGACTTAAATTTGGTATAGTCAAGATGACTTTTTATTAGATTAGGTGGATTTCCAGCTTGCTTTGTGGAAATGGTGAGACATCAATGGCGAGAGTCACGTTGTATTATTCGTTATTTTTTTATATAAATTAAAATCAATTTACCAACACTAAAGTTTAACATATTCTATTGTTCATATATACTTTGATACAAAGCCAAGCAGAATAAACTTTGGAAAGTTTTGGATTGCAAGACTTTGCGTAAAGTACACTTCATTTTTCTAAGCATGCAAGCATTGAATATGTTCACGGTGAGAAAATCGTTCGGTGGAATGGACAAAAAAAAATATATATATATATATAATACAAAGACTTACAAACTTCTAAGTCTTCCATTGAAAAACCACCGAACAATCTGATCAGATCAAAATAATACTCATTCAGTTCGATAATGATTCAGGTTCAAGTCACCAACGTCAAATAATATATCAATAAAAAAAATCTTCAATCAAAAAGAATGACTTCTAAGTTCTAAAGTCCAAGTCTCTTAAAATAAAAAGTTCATTCTTTATATATATAAAAAATTCAAGACTAATACAGTTGAACCCCTATAAATTAATATTCTCTCTAAATTAATAAAAAATCTCGGTCCTAACTCGGGCCAATGTAAAAAATTAATAAACCTCTCTATCGTAATAATTAATAATTTCTTTTTGAAACATAGTGTAAATTTTCAGTCCCGACTGTCGTATAAATTAATAATTTCATAAAAGTACAAAATATATTACATATTATTCAAGAACTAAAAAAGTATTTGAAGATACTAATTTATATTAGACCACCATGTATGATATTTTGACTTCATCTTTTATCTTTTGAATTGTCCTCAAAAAGCTATTATGATTATCTTCTTGTTGTAATCAAAAGATTTCAATTAAATTTAGCATTTCAATAGTCGTAATTATTCTCCCTTGTGATATCATTGACGATATCCTCTTCGGTTGAAGTGTAACACACTTCTTCTTCAAATTTGGTGGCAGATAGTGCACTGTGGTGTTCATGAGTTGGATGTGATTAGGTAGCTCTGTAAGTGATACATGGGCAATGCAATTGTCAAAGAGAATCAAAACATTTCGATTTGCCATGGGCAATGCCATTGTATAGGGGTGGGCACTAAGATCGGAACCGAACCGAACCGAATCGAACCGAACCAAAAAAAGGGTGTTCAGTTCGGTTCATAAAATGAATTCGGTTTAAACCGGTTTAAAAAATTAAAAACCGAAAAGTTTTCGGTTCAAACTGGTTTGGTTTCCCAAAAACCGGTTTGAACCGATTAACCCGCCTATATAAGTAAAAAAAAAAACCCTAACCTACTTCTTTTCTTTTATTAAATATTATTATTTATTAGTTATGTTTGATTTGGGTTTTTTTGGGCTTGAACTATTAAAATTTATGAACTTTGGCCCAAAATTAGAATCCAAAAACCCATCAAATTTTAAAACATATTAAAATGACTCATTAAACCCATCAAGCCCATAAGGCCCATTAGACCCAAAACCAAAATGAACCGAACCGAACCGAACCGATTAAAATCAGTTCGGTTCAGTTCGGTTACCATTTCTAATTCGGTTTAAACCGGTTCAATTTTAGGTAAACCGAAATATTTTCGGTTCAGTTCGGTTTTACCCAAAACCGAACCGAACCGAACCGTGCCCACCCCTACCATTGTGATTAAGAATCCTGAAGAAAAAAAAAGAACTTTCCCATAAGAAAAAAACCGATTAAACGAGGAATCCTGAAAAGGAACATTTCCTAAACAAGAAAACCGACTTCTATATAATTTCTAAGACAAAATAACACTTTACAAGGTAAAACTCTTCAAATTAATAACTCCTCTAAATTAATACTCAATGGTAGGTCCTAAGAATATTAATTTAGAGTGGTTCTACTGTAATATACATACACCTAAGAATTTATATATATATATATATATATATATATATATCTAAAAATTCATCCCGATTATATGATATTTGAACTGTAACCTTCATTGTAATACTAATAAAATGATAAAACAATCGTCTGAGTGACAATTTTATAATTAAGCAAACATATTGTATGTTTATAGACATGGTTGTAATTAGCTTTTATTTCCGTTACAAATTTGCTACAATACATTTATGATTTTGATGATTCTTTGCCTCGTTAGTGAACCTATGTTGATATCAATTGCAAATGAAGATAGAGAAAGAACATCCTTATAAGAGTATCCCAAATATAAAAGTGACTCATATACTTAGGGGGGTGTATTGGATTGGGATTTTAATAGACAATTTTGAGATGCAAGGATTTTATGGATTTGCAAGACTATTAGGATTATTAAGATTGTTAGGATTATACTTTTAGGATTATTAAGATTATATGGACTAGACTTTTAGGATTATGAAAGAGTCTTTGGATTTTATTTATAGACTATTAGGATTATCTAGACTTTATTTTAAGATTTTTTGGACTTTTAAAAATACGACTTTCAAGAATCGATTGTAGTGCTCTATAATCTTGTTAAGGGCAGTTACTGATCAACAAAGCAAAGAGATGTTCAAGAATTTCATTACAGTGAAGTAGCAAAGCACAAAACAAGACAACTCAAAGACCCAGAAAGTGAATTCAAATTGGGGATTCATGAAAGATTCTTTTAGACTAGGAAAGAAACAACAACATAGCAAAGCCACTGGACCAAATTTGATTTTGCTATTATCCATCTGATTATCACTCCTATTATTCACATACCCACCACCAGATTTTGACATCACCAGTTCACCAACATATGATCCTCATTTTCAGTAACAACCATGATAGAAAAAAAAACAGTTTTTGTTGCGTATTACTATCTGATTATGATTATAATGATTCTCTCAAAACCAAAACACAAAAATACAAAATTTTAATAACAACCTAGAAACCAGAAAAGAGCGAAGCAAGAGAGAAGCTAAAGATGATTTTGAGTATGGGTGAGCACCCAAACAGTCAAACCGATCAACCCACCCAACCCAAACCAATTTAAACGGGTTGGTTTGGTTTTGTTTTGTTAAAGAAAAAAAAACCGAATGGATTATTTTTTAGTAACCCGATTGGTTTGGATTGGTTTGTGAGTTGTCTTTTATCAACCCATATAACCCAACCCAAATCATTACATACTTATATATATAAATATATATATATATATATATATATATTATCATATAAAAAAAATCAAATTTAACCTAATTTTATATTATATTTATGTTTAAGGTTACCGCTTCCCCAGTTCTAAGTTCTAACTCCCTCTATTTATTCTTAAAGCTATTTCATCTCATCCGAAGTTGTTGGCTATCTATTTTGTTATTATTATTATTATTGTTTCGTACAAAAACGCATTAAGCAATACGATTTACTTTTTTTGATTTACTTTTTTATATAAGTTTTATGCGTTCTACACTTGAGTTTTTTTTTTAACTATTATTATTATGTATTTGGGTTAAATTTAGTATTATTGTTTATCTTATATCTACTTATATTGATATTATTATATTTGTTCAAATAAAAAAAATGTAATTATTTTCTTAAACCGACAAACCAAACCGAACCAAACCGATTTTTATTGGTTTGGTTTTACCTTATAATTAGTTTGGTTTTGGTTGTAAAAAAAATAAACTGATTAAATAATAATTTGGTTTGGGTATCGTCAAACCCAACCCAAACCAACCCATGCCCACCCCTAATTTTGAGTGAGAGAGAAAAGTCTAGAAAGTATTGAGGGAGAGGGCAAGACAATTTTGGGTTCAAACTATTTATACAAATCACTAAAAAGTTTGGAAAATCCATTTTGTCATGAAATCCTAAAAATCTTGATCTCAGTCCAATACCACCAGACAATTTGCTGCCACTTGAAAGTCTAGATCAAATACCACAAGACAATATAGACTTCTTAAAAAAAATTAAAAGTCTAGATCCAATACCACAAGACAATATAGACTTTTAAAAAAAATCTTAAAAATCTAAATCCAATACCACAAGACAATATGAACTTTTAAAAAAATCTTAAAAGTTTTGATCGAATACCACCGGAGTTATCTAACTTGTTAAAAAGTCTCAATACAATACCACCCGACTTTTACTTCCCCAAATTGTCTAATAAAATCTTGAATCAATACACCCCCCTTAGTTTACTACATATCATAGAAGTTTACTTCATAGACAATCATATAAAAAATTGGTCTCCGATGCTTTTATTTAAAACATAATTTTTTATTTTTAATAACTTTAATATTAATTAATACATTCGTATTTTTAAATTAATAAAACATATATTATTTTATTATGTAAAAAAATTAATATATAAACTAAAGTTTATAAAAAAAACATAAATTTATAATTATCAATGATTGAGCAACTTGTAATTCTACTTTGGTTTTATATTTGACTTTTATTTAATTTTTTTTAATTTTTTTGTAGACTTTATTTTATAGTTAATTTTGAGCATTTAAATTATATTTTGTGTGTTGGTATCGAATTTACTTAAAATATAATAATTTAATTTATAAAAATAATTATCGAATATATAAAAATTGTGTATTATCATATATATATATATATATATATATATATATATATAATGATATAAAAGTCTTATGGAGGTGGACTAGTTGTGGGTACAGAGTAGGGTGGGGAGGGGTTGGGGTCACCTCCCCCTCTCTGGAAATTTCCAACCCCAACCTAGCTTTCAATTATTAGGGTTGGGGCTGGTTTGGAGGAAAATAATTTCGTTTGGTTTAGGGTTTGGAATTCTTATCCCCATCCAAAATCTGTCTCATTGACATCTTTACTTTTGATGTTACGGGGAGCTAGATAAATTCTTAACCTTATTGTGGGAGATTATTAACCTTACGGAACAATGATTCATATGAATTATTTATATATATAAAATAAATGGTAAAATATTCCTAAAAAATTAAATATAGAGAGGGAGAGTATAATGAAGCTAGGGTTTAATGAAGAGAGAAGAATGAATGGTTCTATACTTCTATTGACACCCAAAATTGTTCTTCCAATACTCATTTACTCATACCTACCATAAAAAAATTGAAATTTAATTAAAGATTTTCTTCTTATAATCCAATTTTATCGTTTTTCACTTCTTTACACTACATTCAAAAAACTTAAATTTAATAAAATTCTTGAGATACTTCATTTTGTTCTAAAATTATCATTTTTATCTTTTAACGTTACCACTCTAAATACATCCTATTTAAATTAATTTTTATTAATTTTTAAATAAAGTCCATTTTATTTTAATATTGCTTTTATCCTAAGGCATCTGTGGATGATCATTTCAAAGATTCTAGAGGTTTTTCCTCCATTTGTCTTGCCGATGAAGCAAGTTGTAAATATTATTTACCTTCGTTCTTTTGCTTTTATAAAGTATTGATTTTTTTTATTTTTCTTTAAAAAAAAACATTATTTACTGTTTTCACCGATAAGAAATAAACTTAAGTTAACCTAATCTTCTTGCTTTTGCCTATGAGGAACTTAGGAAATTTTGCCGGTGCTTTCAAGTAGGGGTAGACATTTAATGGATCGGTTCTATTGAACATTTTTCAATAGAACCGATAAAAAATCTATAAAATTCGGTTTTTAAAAATATGAACCGATCCAATAAAATTTACAAATGTCAACCGATCAAAAACCAACCGAAATGGATCGATTCGGTTCAGTTCGGTTTTTTTTGGTTTTGGTCCTACCGAACCAAATTCATTGGCTTTAATTATTACACATATTTTCATATTTTAATCTTTTTAGGCTTTCGACCAAATTAAATTATGGGCTTGAACAAATTGAAAATACTAAAATAATATTCAGTAAAAAAAACAAAGAAAAGAAAATATGTTATGACATACTTTCATAATTTTATAGTTTTATGAATTGTTATACATTAAACTAGAGTTATATATATATATATATATATATATAAATTGGATATCGGTTCAGTTTTTCCGTTTGGGATAGCGAACCGGGAAACCGATCCAATTAGTTTTCAAAAAATGAATCGAACTGAACCAGCCAACATAAAAAAACAGGAAAAAAAAACCAATTGAATCAGTTCGGTTCGGTTTTTTGGTTTTTTGCCCACCCTTACTTTCAAGCCTCCACTATCACATTCATAGCTTGAGTAAAATAATGAGAATGAAGTGGTAATTTGAATTTTATCAAGTTCCATATCATTCTCCATCACTTTCCTAAGCAAACAAAACTTTCAAATATTGAAAAAAAAAATTGTTTTAAGGTTTGTAAAACATTGAAAAGGAAGAAAACTACCGTTGGATTCTAAAAATTGGTTTGCTGTATCTTTACATCTTTTTTATACTTTTTAATAATTTTAATTCAAATTATCATTAATAAAAAAAATGGAATGTAGAAAGATATTTGATGGATTGTCAATAGCATCACTCATTTAATAATGAGTAATGCTAGGCTTCCCAAATTCTTTCCCAAACGTATGTAGCACGTGAGGTGTTAACATCACATCACTCACTATATAATCTCATTATTTACAATATGTTGACACCTCATGTGCTACACATATTTGGGAAAGAATTTGAAATTTTTTTTGGGAAGCCTAGCATTGTTCTTTAATAATTTACTCTTTACATTCTCTAAAATGCCAAAATTAACCTTAATATTAGTAATCATTCTAATTAAATTATTTCTCTTCATACCTATAAAATCAAACAAACATTAACATTTTTTTTTGTCATGTAAGCTCTGGTTTAATCCCGGATAATGATGCAGTCCATTGATTTTCTTGCGCTCAATTAATATCATGCTTCCAGGAAAAATAAACCACATATATATATATATATATATATATATATATATATATATATTATTTTGTCTGGAATACTCTTGTCTCTAGAGTTGAAATTATTTAGTTCTAAGACAGATTCTCTAGAGTTGAAATTATTTAGTTCTAAGACAGATTCGATGAAGAACCCTAAAAAACCACTAAAACTAAATTAAACTAAACTGGAATTATGTATTAAAACTAAATTAAACTAAATTGGAATTATATGGGAAGGTTATTATAATGCTAGAAAACGATTACAAGTTTATCATCACAACTAATATCCAATCAAATTTTTGCATGTAATGAGTAGAGAGAGAAAAAAAAAATGTCCACAATTTGTTTGATTTAGGGTTTTTCACCAAAATTTGATTTTGTTTGGATTTAAAGAGAAACAATTTAATTAGAATGAATATTTAATAATTCAGGTTAATTTTGACATTTTAGTGATTGCAAAGAGTAAATTATTAAAAAAACATCTTTTGACAATTCAATTTTGAGTGGTGCTATTGGCACACCCTCTACCGGTCTATTTATGTCCCATTTTTTTAATTATATAATATTCTTTTTTTCCTTTATTAAAATTACTTAAAAAAACATATAATTTAAGGAAAGAAATCTTCTACAAAGTAAATTTATTAAAATATCACGTTCCTTTTCCAAAAAAAAAAACCTAGTAATCTGTTTCTTCAAAAAAAAAAATTAACTCTTAAACCCTAAAATCTGCTTCTTACACATATATAGAATATTATGGAGGAGTTCGAGAACGATATTAAAAATATGAAAGAATTGTCTAAGAACGATATCAAACATCTGGAAGAATTGTCTGAGAATGACATAAAGTAAAAATAGAATTGTCTGACAATGATAGTAAACATCTAGAAATAATTCATTCTCTGGAAATAAGTTTGAAGTTTATTTTTTCTTTAGAATGATATCAAGTTGTCGTTGTGTTGAAGTACCCTGTTATTTTTTATTTTTTTTCTTTTCTACCATGAAATAAGAAGAAGAAATAAAAATAAATAAATCAATCGATCAATGGAGGTGAGAAAGATATATACATATACAAAGATCAGAGATAGAGAGATCATATATGGTATGTATTAAATTTGAAAAATAAGTAAAATGAGTAGTTTTGGAAATAAACCAAAAAATTTAATAAAAACATTTAATTTTATTTAATTAAATCAAAATTTTAAAAAACGGGACATGAATAGATTAGTAGGGAGTGTGCCAATAGCACCACTCTTCAATTTTTTCTATTTACAATTCTTTTTTAAAGACGTTCAATTCTAAAAATTTAAATTTTAAAAAATTTATAAAGACACTTCATTTTGTTCTAAAATTAACTTGTTTATACTTTGACATTCCTATTCAAAAGATACCTCATTTTAAAAATAAAAGACACTCCATTTTATTTTAATATTATCCATTATTATTTTTTATTTTTAATTTTAATATTTGACTGATGTGGCAATCTCCTTTCACAACATTTCTAAGAAATTATTATTTAAAAAAATCGTTTAAGAGAAGATCTTCATTTTCTTCTCTTCAACTCTTCAAACATCATCAACAAAAACAAAATTAATAAATAAAATAAAGGTATTTTTTTTTCAGATGTGGGCCTAGATCTCGATGATCTTCTTCTTCTTCAATATCATGAACATAAATTTTTTTGCTCAAAAACGATCATCATCAGTTGTTATGGTGGTTCTTTTTATTTATACTTCATTTTAATTTTAATATAAAAAAATTAAAATAAAATATAAATAAATAATTTATAAAGTGTAAGGAGAATCTCTCGTTATTAAATTTCAATTTTTTTACGGTTGATGTGAAGAGTAAATGGATATGGGAATAACTATTTAAGGTGACGATAGAGCCACTCGAAAAGAAAAGGTTGTTTATCGGTTTCAGATAAATGAGCTATTTTGGGCTTTTGTTCTACATTTAATTTTAACTCATCAGGCCACGGGTTTGTGGTCTTAAGTGATGAAAATATTCAACGGACAAAAATCATTCGGTGGAATGGACAAGAAGAATTAGAAAATATAATACAAGACTTGCAAACTTTGAAGGTGTCGTCTGTTTTTTTTTTTTCCTTTTTTCCGAAAGATTGAATAAGCCTGAAATCAACTGAAGTTTGAAAAAGTGGCTGAAATCTTAAATCTGGATTATATGTTTGCTTTTTATTTTTGATGTCCGAATATCAATATCTAAAATCTAATAATAAGACAATTATGCCCTTATAAATATTAATGGATTTATGTATTTGTATTTTTTTTTTTGAAGTAATGTATTTGCATTTAATATAATTCTATTGATCATGTAATTAACTAATTATAATATTTATAGTTTTAAATTAATTATATATTTTAAAGTTTCGTCCAAATTGAAATTCTTTGTATTAATATTATAGTTTAAACTCTTTTTAACTAGATAAAGAATCATGTAGAAAAAAAAGACCCAGAGAAGTTCGTCTTCTTCAACCAGATTCCAGACACAAGGAGGCCACTAGTCTCCTTCGACTTCCAGGGGAAGACCATGGCCCTCCTTCAATAGCACAGAGGAGGTTGTCAATTTCCTCTTCCGTCTCCAAGATTTGGGACTTGAGAGAGGGACGACAACCTCTTCCAACCCTTGAGAGGAGACCATTCGCCTCCTTTGTGAAGGTCGCCGACGTTAAGAAGAAAGCCGCTGAGCTCCTCTAACATCAATCTGTCGACCATCTCAATACTCAAACAATTATTATATTTTCTAATACAATAATATTGTAATTGTTATATTTACTAAGGGAATTATTGGAAGTAAGGTGTTAAATAATAGTCCAGTTTTCTCTTCTTTAGATTAAAGTCAAGTTTTATAACTTAAATTTTTAAGTTCCTTTTTGCCTCATTTCAGATATGAATTGACTTAAAAAAATACAACCACAATATCTTAATTTGTCATTCACAGATCAATTCAGACATGTCTTCCCTACCGAGGAAAAAAAAAAAACCCTTCCAATGTGGTTGGATGAAAATGACTTAAATTTAAGTCTCCACCATTCTAACTTAAAATTTTCAGTTCTTTTTTGCCTCATTTCAGATCTGAATTGACTTAAAAAAAACAAACACAATATCTTAATTTGTCATTCTCAGACCAATTCAAACCTGTCTTCCCTACAGAGGAAAAAAAAAAAACCTTCCAATGTGGTTGGATGAAAATTACTCAAAACTAAGTCACCACCATCGCAAGTAGTATATATATATATATATATATATATATATATATAATCTTCCATTAAAAAGAACGACTTCTAAAGTCTAAAGTCTAGTATGTTAAAATAAATAATTCATTCAAGAGTAATAATAAGCATACACCCCAAGAAAATATATTTCTCCTAAATTTCATCGCATTATATGATATTTGAGTTGCAACTGTTGTAGTTGCAATACTAATAAAATGATAAGAAAATCATATGACTGACAATTTTATAATTAAACAAACATTGTATGTTTATAGATATTGTAATTAGCTTTTATTTTCATTACAAATTTGCTATGATACTATTAACAGCCTTTTTGGCAGGGATCCAAAGAATAAATTTTCACCGGATCGATACCTGCTAGGACCGGTACCGTGATTGCCGATTGCCTCGCTATCCTGCTACCAGATGAACACCAGAACCACAATCTATGAAGGATCGTTGCTACGTTACACCTTCTCTCCTAATGACATGTGAAACTGGTACCGCGAACCACGTACATGATACCTAGACAGGTATGCTTCGGATCATGGAACAGTACCGCCTCTGAAGGAATAAAGCTAATTTCGCTAGACAAAGGAAAATGTTGACTTCTTCACCACTTAAAGTGCCATAAATGATACAAAGAGGTCAACCAAATCAGAATTTAAATGCAACAGTAATTAGAGGGATCAAATCCCGCACCATTAGCTTTAATCAACGACATTCAACGCCTAAATAAGGGTTCCAATGATCCTTAATAATGGGACCGGATTCCCGGAAAAGGGGGAGGCTTAGGAATCCATAAATAAGGCAATTGAAGACGGGAAAATGGGGAGCAATTGAAAGAAAGGAACTCCATCGCCTAAGGAGAAAAATATTCATTTATCGACTGGCACAAATTCACCATCGCCATCTTTGTAAGAAAAGGAGAGAGAGAAAAGACAGTTCTGTAGTCTGAGCAATTTTCTCCATTGTTATAAGAAACCAAATGATCAATACAGTAGCTTTTTCCCATTTTCCACCACATATGTGATGTCTCCTTTTTCCTTTGTTACGATTATTCTGTCAAAATCATAGTATCTAGAGATACCTTCCCCGTTGTGACGTACCAAGTTGCAGCTTGAAGGTGTTAATCGGAATTTTGCTCCCATACGAATTTTCGGTTAACAGATACATTTATGATTTTGATGTTTCTTTGCTATGTTAGTGATCCTTTGTTGATATCAATTAAATATGAAGATAAAGAAAGAGTATCCTTGTAAGATCATCTCTTTCTATAGTTTTAAAAAAAAAAAAGACTTGTTTTCTATGTGTTATAGAAGCTTACTTCATAGACAATCAAATTAAAAACAATATCAAATAATAAGTACGGCTTATTTAGGGCATTAGATAAAGGGCAAAAATGAAAATCATCCCTCTAATTTGACCTATTACCCGTTTTGGTCTCTCTAGTTCCAGTATTGTCTCATTTAATTCTTCTGTTAACTTCTTTTAACTTTTTGGCGAAAATACTATTTGATGATTATATATAAATCATAATCATAAGAAGAAAGAATCACGAATTGTTTACCTTTCTTCGGTTCTGGAACGAATAAAGATTGTTTTACAGGTCAGGAAAGAGCCACTAAATTAATGGAACTCAAACTTTGATCACAGTATAAGAATCCTCTCTTAATGTTTCTCTCTTTTCTGTATTATACGTAATACACACCGATTCACACACTAATCCACTTGCACACACTTGTCTGATATATGACTATCTGTCCTATATTTTCTCACATAGTGTGCTAGTGGAGTCAATAGAATAACTGCATAGGCTAACTGTTTACAACAGTTATTATTAAGTGTTGGTTTGAGTTTCATGGGTCAAGGCCATATGATTGGGTTTTGGACCCATCTTAGGTGTACCCAATACCCATCTTGGGTGAGCCCAATTAATACTAACACTATTTTACCCTTCTAATAAATATTTAAATTAATTAAAAACAAGAAATGTTTTTAAAAAAAAAGTGATGAATCTCCACAGTCCATCTCGTCCATCTTTGAGATGGACGGTGAAGATCCAGCTTATTTTTAAAAAAATTATTACAACAAAAAAAAATTAAAAAAAAATCAAGTGGAGATCCAGATTGGATCTCCAACATCAACAACACCACACCACCATCAGCAGCAACATGAACCCAGAACCCAGAACCCATCACCACTACACCTCACCACCCCCAAACCCAGAATCTGTCACAACCACCATTGTCGTCACCAGCACCACCTCACAACACCACACCACCATCAACATCAACATAAACACAGAACCTGTCACCACCACACCGCACCACCCCCAAACCTAGAAATTAAACCCAAAATCTCCATCACAAACCTTGAAATCTCTAAACCCAAAATCAAACCACACCACCATCAACAGCATCACAAACCCAGAAATCTCCAAACACCCACCCATATACACGGCGAACGAAGCCACGAACGGTGAACCGTTCGCGGCCTCGTTCTCAGCCACCATACCACAACCCAAAATCACCACAAAACCACCCTTATCGGTGATGGGACATCGATAGAGAGCGGAGATGAGTGAGAGAGAGAGAGACAATGAGGTCGATTCAGAAGAGAGAGAGATATAAATATATATATATATATATATTTAGGAGAGACAGTGTGTGAAGGATTCTGGCTAGGGTTTGAGTTTGAGTTTGAATGGTGTTGTAGATTTTTATTTATTTATTATTTATTTTTATTTTTTTATTTTTTTATTCTTTAATTTAAATTTATTTATTAATTTTATTCCTCATTTACCATTATACCTTTAATCACCGTTAAATAACTAACGAGATTTGACGGTGGGGACCAAAGAAGCGATTAATTGTAAACATTTGGATCAAACGAGCCAACACCGGAACTAGAGGGGCCAAAATGGATAATAGGTCAAACTGGAGAGACATTTTTAATTTTTGCCCTTAGATAAAGATAACGATATCAAATAAATTACCAGCATGGTACCGACGCCATCTGCCACTTGCAACCCGACATCAGAAAGGGTGCTTTATGGTCCTTGCAAACCTACAAAACACTATTCTTAAGAACAGAAAAATTCAACAATCTAATAACTATGTTACATAAATGTATCACGAAACTCACAATCTTGCTTTCACCAGTCATGTTAGATTCATCAATGGCAAGAGAATGACCGGCAACCAAGATTCCATCTGCTGGTACCGAAAGATATTTCACTTTATCAAGAATATACTTTACGAGCCCCCAAATAACATTAGTAGTAAAGTTGACCCACCTGATCACCTATTCTAAGAGATATAACATCACCAACAACAATTTCAAATATTGAAATCTTCACTGTTTTACCACCCCTCATTACCTGCAAAGGTTTCCCAACATACATGAATCGATAATATGCCCAGAAACAGTAGATGAAACAGTAAATAAGTATGTTGATATTGAGTGCACACCTCTAGCTGTATATTTCGCTTTTCCTTGTTTAGATTTTGAAACCAAAGAGATTGGCGATAATCACTAATGGCTAGTAAACAGGTGAAAATAAAATAAAAAACAATTGGTGTTGTGAACATTGTTTCTTAATCAACTTGGCTAGCAGTTTATTGTGAAAGGAGCCTAATCCCACAGTTAACCAATCTCTAACTGGAATAACCAAACCAACATCTACTTCTAAAAAATATATATATTGCCATAGCATTTCAGCTGAGATCCATTGAAAACGTAGGTTTACGTTTGTGGGTTCAAAAAATACTTACCTGCTTTAGCCAGCATACATAGCATTCCGATTCATTAGAAAAATATTATAAGCATACATATGATTTTCCGCCAAGAATGACAAACACAATAAGCAGAAATACTATGCAAAATTACCATTTCATGGTAAGATACAGAAAAGATAAACAAAAGCATCAAACAAAGAATGCAAAAAATGGACATTCATCATGAATATATTAAAATAAAAATTCAAAAAGACTTTTACACTCTTTTTGTGTTTTGAAAGCTGGGTTTAAGATATCAACCCACACAAACAATTTAATGTCATTTGATGAGATTGGTTCACCCTACAAAGATACTAAGCAACCAGACAAGACTCATGAAAGTAGCATGCAACATATTTAAGTTCAGAGAATTTAAGTCATAAAACATGACAAAAACACATTGACAATTGCACTTCCTCTGAGATAGAAACAATGGAGATTGTCAAAATGCCTTCCTTTCGCAGCACAAAACAGTCGAGAATTATTACATGTCAACCATGAGAGAGAGAAATGATATGATCATCATGCATTAATATATTGAACATGTAGGTGGTCGAAATCTTACTACTCACAATATGAAGTACAGTTATAGTTCGTTTCCATTTAACTTCTTCGATTTATGGTACAATATATTAGCTAGTGGCAGAGCATTTATCTGTGTCAACTTATACCAAACCCATAGAATTGCAAAATTTAAATCATTCCATATTGAGCACAAGTGTAAGTCAGACAACAGCACATTTAAGCTAAATCAAAGCAGAACCTTCCTCACAAAGTAAAAACTATCGATGCATAACTCGTATGGTTAAGCCAAGCTCAGCATCACTGAAATTACTAAAAAAAAATAACAAGAACAATCAGCATACCTCTGTCTTTATTCCCGACCCAGAGCCAGTGAAGCTATGGCAGCTACAATCAAGATAAGGGTTAAATGTTGCCAAGCTTCCCAAAGAAACCTCTATAAGATGAAGCACAGAGATGAATAGCAGTGAGCAACATATCCCTGACAGAGGATAAAAACTAAAGAAAATGAATAATGCCATAAAATACCAAGAAACTCCGTCCTTTCTTCAGAGGATATGTATTTGAACCAAATGAATTCCTTCACTTTGACAAATCAGTATAATCACCAACAACTCCTGTATCTAAGTTTGTTTTTAACAAATCCTATAACCCTTTAACCTGATGTATGAAGTAACCAAGCATTATGTAGACTAAGTATATGGAACGGCACAATGTGAAGCAAGAAAAGATAAATTCATACATCCATAGTGCTCCAAAGCTGAAAAATTAAGATCCCTGGTAATTGAAGCGAGCTGTTCAAGTCCAATTCCATTATCACCACTAGGAGTGGGTGGTGTAATTTGTTCAACTTTAATACCTGAAAATCAGATAAGTAGCAAAGTGGAAAATAGGTAAATAACATACCAATACAACATAAGCAACAAAAGTCCTTACGGGGCATGTTAGACCGTATAACATTGGATAAAGACAACGTAGAGTAGTAATTTAGTAATTTAGTACATAATCCAGCGTTTTGCAACATTTTTTGCACTGTCCTAAGTTATCCAATGTGGATTATATTTATACAGTCCACACTGTATTAAGTTATACAATTGGGGGGGGGGGGGGGGGGGGGGGGGTTTGGGGGGGGAGGGGCAGGAAGCATTTATGCTGCTTGCTGTAAATAATACAAAACTTCCGTAGTAAAAACTCAAGGGAAAAAAACTCACTTTTTCTTCTGCATTAAGATTTTAAAAACTATGAAGCCGAAACAAATATGCTTCGGACGCCTCAAATCTTGTGTAAGCTTCATAAGTAAAGAAGATCTTTTGAAGACAAAATAACCAACAGGTAAAAAGCTAAGGAAAACCTAAAGTAACATAGAGATGAAGTTAATGATATATGCCTTTCAAAAGTAAGAGTCGAAGAGTTTCACAATTGACAGTCAGACGTATAAACATGCCAATATCAAATCATAGGAAGCAAAATTGGTAAACACCCATTCTTCTTCCAGCATCCAAATAAACTGGATAAAATATGATTGGCAAATGGAACTATATTATCATAAACATATGATTTTTATTTTATTTTAATTACAATTATGTTGGAGAACAGTTGGAACTGGGTATCTGCAGCAATAAACACATATCGACAAGTACTAATGTTCTCATCGCTTCTTCTGAGTCACATCCAGCTGCTTCATAGTCAAATATGTCCGGACAACAATCTTCTACAACAGAACATGGCTTGAAGAAGATATGAGCTAATTAGTGAGTCCATTTTAATAACATGATATGTATAGTTAATGGAGAAGCTTTCATAAATTGTTCAAAATGTAATTTCAAATAAGTTTCTAATAAGTCCTCTCTATGTTATTTATTTTTACAAATGGAGTTAAAAAATTTATTCTTGGCAGTCTGTTCTGTACCGACCTCAATCCAGTCCATTGCCTTTCAAACTGGACTAAAAGGGCCGAACCAGGCTCCATAGAAGATGCTTCAGGTCTGCTCATATAACTATTTTGACTCCGGTCTGAAGTCCAGGAAGTCCGGAAAAAATATTGGACCAAACTGGTCCAGTCCCCTCCAATTGACACCTCCAAATTATATTCCAATCTACCTAAAAGTAATCAAATTCCCAAAAATGATTGGAATTTGAACACTAGTTAGTTCCAGTATTATCTAGCTGCAGATTCTCTGGTTCTTCAAACATATCTACAACTCCATCCTCACAGAAACATCTAATTCAAAATGCAGTACAAACGTTACTCATTTTCCAAGCGTCTCAAAATATTAGACATCCCAGAGCCTCCTCCATATGGAACCAGAATAATAAAATATGTAAACAACTGCAGCTAAACATAACTGGAAATTTTATATAGCAAACACTGCCTTTAAAGAAATCTCAAATAATTCGATTATGATGACACATGTACCAGCCACGGTTTACCATGAAGTTTCCTTCAAAATAACACATTACCTCATTTGAATGGATTGTAGTTGATGTCAGTTTACTGCCTAAAATGAGAAGTATCATCTAAACAAGAGGAAAACAAAAGTCGTGCTTCATACACCATTAATGCCATTGAAGCCAGTCAACACTTGCACAAAGCAAAAGATAGCTGAGACTAAAACCCGATTGTTCAGGATGAAACTCAGAGAGGATAACGCAACTTTCAGTCTTTCACTTGCCAGGGGAAATGCTTATAGCTTCAGCCTGGCTAATGGCCAAGATTCACAAGAATTCTCTACCAATAAAGGAATAATAATCAGATGACACTTCATGCACTTTACAGACCCCTGTGAATCTGCTGAGCTGCACCTAAACGAAATTCTTCTTGAGTCTGCCAATATCATTGTGTCTCATTTCATCATACAGATTACAGAACCTCTCAATTCCCAAAGACATCTTCCCCCACTCCCCTGAAAAACTGCACTGTCTATGCAACTCTGTCTTCAATCACCCTTCAAGCTATGCTGTCTCTCTAGTTACAAGGCACACCTCCAAAATACAGGTAGGGTATGACAGTTTGGAAAGAAGAGAACCTATAACTTTAACCAGCAGCTCAAAAGCCGAACTCTGCAAAGATACCATTCCTATTTATGAGGCAACAAAGTAGCTGAATATTTATTTACCTTTGCTATGCAGAGTTGAAACATACGTAAATCCCATAATGTCCATTCTAGCAGCAAATGTGAAACACATCAAGTACCTTAATCATACCGTGGAACCTAGTATCGTCTGGGTGGGGTCATCTTATCAATCTATTTCCATAACAAGCACTTGAATATTTCATCAGTTTTCGCTGTAAATATAACTCCACCTTGCCATTCTCTCACCCAGCCTCTGCTTCTATAAATCTAATATATTCCAATCCAATTTCACTAAAACCCTCAACCCAAAATCCCAAAAGAACTTATCATCATCTTTAAATGCAAACACATTACTAGTTTTACATGAGATAATTAGTTGAACGTCAATTTACACGGAGTATCACATGTGATAATTGTTGAGATTAAAACAAAATCAACTTGCAAACCAAGACACAGAGTTTCTAACTATAGCATTTTATAATACAGCAATTAAAAGAAATAAAATGAAGTGAAATATATTATTACCCACCATCTTCGAAGAGTATCGAGATTGACATGCTTGGTCTGCGCAACGTCTTCAGTCACTTCATTGTCGTCCTTAGACGGCCAGGCCTCCTCGTCCGTTTGCAATTGCAGTAATCATTTCACAAAAGCTTTTCAATGAATCGACCAGTTTCAATCTCTGTAATGTCGGCACAAAACCAGTTAGTTTGGATTAATAGATTGATAAGATTCAAAACCGAAAACAAAAAATGATTTTGGAAAAACATGTTACCGAATCGCAGAAATGACGATGAATTTTCGGGTTGAGAGAGTCGATAGTGAGCATTGTGCAAAAGATGATTTTCAATCGCATGTTGGAATGCAATCAGCCGAATAATGTAGTTGAAAAAAAAAAACTCTTTATAGGAGTACAGGACCCAGGAAGTTTCCGAGAAACTTCTCCCGCCAATGGTATCTTCGGTTATTGCCCTCATTGTTTAACTTAATTACATTTTTAAGGAAGAGTTAATTTTTACATTAGCTTTAAATTTATGGAAATAAGATCATTATATTTTTCTTATGGGTATGGATATTGACACCCATAAATATGATAAACACACCCATAATTATAATTAGACCCATGTCTAAAATTCAAAATTTAAACATTACTAGAAGCACTCATCTTAATCCTAATAGTACCCTTATTTAAATGAATGTTTTTATTTTAATACAAATTATTTATAAACCCTCATAAGTTATTAACACACCCAATTTTATAAAAGATAAATTTTTAAGTTCTCAAGACTCGAAAACACAGTTTTGAGAATTCTTAAATTATTAAATTTTGAAAATCTCTACTAAAAATTATCTAGGAGGTAATAAATACTATATTGTTCTATTAGGACTTTTAGAATTTTCTTGTATGCTCCATATTTCTAACTGCCATTATTTTTTGGTTGAATACTTAACTTCAAGAAATAATATTGACACTAGCAACTTATATAGATTCTTAACTTTTTAGGAATGTGGTATAAAATAAAAATAAAAATATTGGATTAAAATTCTTTAAGAATAATTAGTCTAACTAAACTTTCATTATAGATTTTTTGGATTGAATATATTATTCATTCATTAATTAGTATGAAAACGATTGAAATAAAAACTTTATTTGTGGATTGTGTTTTCCAATTTGGAGGACTTGGAACTTTGTCAGATTAATTTTGAAAATATTAGGCACAATGAAGTTCCATCATTATCTTCTTGCTTTCAATGTTTAAAACGTATATTTCCATCTTCTACAGTGTGGTTATCTTCCTTTGCTTTTCTTACAGTTATTTCCAACCATTTTCTTTATTTCTTACTTGATAGTTAATGCTATGAGTAATATATGTAAGTTGCATTCCCTTCTTTGGAAGTAATTAAAATTTCCAAGCTGGATGACTTGAAGAAGATATGGAACAATCAACTTTGCAAGGATTCATTCTGCAATCTAAAATCATTAGAAGTCACAAATTGCAATAAGCTATTGACTATTTTTCAGTCTAATATGCTTGAAAGAATCTTGAGGCTCGAGTCATTAATTATATGTGATTGTGAATTGTAGAACAGATATTTGATCTCCAAGGGGTAGAGTTTGAAGAATCACATCCTGCAAAAAGAAACTCTATTACGAGATTTATATCTTTATTTAAAAAAAATTGGAATAGAATCAGGGTTTGATTTTTTTTAATAAAGTGATATAGTTGAAGACATGGGTGTAATTAATGGGTGTAAATAATATTTTGTTTATTTTTAATTAAACTAATTTGTCCGAATTGATAAATTCTTATTGGGATATTTTTGTAATTAATTTTTTTATTAAAATATGGGTGTACTTATCATATTTATGGGTGTCAATATCCGCTCCCTTTTCTTATTTAAATTCATACTTTTTAATTAGGAAATTTTTATTGTAAGGTTTGTTTAAAAAAAATACTTTGTACTACCGACGGTGTGTTTGGGTAGAAAATTACGTTTCAATCTGAAAATGTGTGGTAAATCCAAAAAAAAAAAAATTATACTTGATTTAGCTCTAAAGATATTGGTGTCCGCCAATTATTAAACATTCTAAAATAATTTTATCACTCGTAAGCATTATTCTTATTCAATAAAAAAAAATGAGGGTTTTACTGTTGTGAAGGCACTTTGTACGTACTACTGTAAGAGGTGGTAACTTACAAAGTATGGCCAATTGGATCTCAATCAATATCAGCTCTGCTAACGCTATGAAATATCCAACATTCAAGGGAAGGGATCTTTCCACTCTTTAAGGTTTAATAATCAAAATGTGAATTTATAACTAAAATACCGGACTTTAAACTCTAATGGTGCTCTAACCACCGAGATCTTGAGGTTCAACAATTTGAAGTATCTTATTATGAAACATTCTTAATTTATACAATAGATAAATTGAAGTGAAAACAATGCTAATCAATGGTAGCTAAGAGAAGATGGAAATTCGTACAGGTAATTGTAAGAAGTAGGATAATAATATCATTGACTTAGGTTGACTTAAATTGGGTGAAGACAATATGACTTTTAATTAGATTAGGTGGATTCATTTCCAGCTTGCTTTGTGGAATCGTGGGACACAAATGGCAATAGCTAGTCACGTCGTATTATTCCTTTGTTTTTTCCTAAATTAAAATCAATTTTCAACACTAAAGTTTAACATATTCTGTGTTGTTCATATATACTTTGATACAAATCAAAGCATAATAAACTTTGGAAAGTTTTGGATTGCAAGACTTTGCATAAAAGTACACTTTATTTTTCATGCACATGCAAGCATTGAATATATTATATTCATCTAACAAAAATCGTTCGGTGGAATATTGGACAAGAAGAATTAGAAAATGCAATACAAGACTTGCAAACTTCTAAAGTTTTCCCTTTTAAAAAACTACTCTCCAATATAGTTTGATGAAAATGACACTCCTTCAGTTTGTTAATGACTCGGATTCAAGTTGTCACCATCGTAGGTAGTATGTATTTTATTATCAATTCGAACCGATATAAGATATATCAGTTCTTTGTATGTGGGTCATTGGATTTAAAAAATGTTTTGACAAGTGCATGAAATCAAGTTAAAGTATTTAAATCAAATGGCCAACATGCTAGGACATACAATGAACTGATATATCTTATATCAGGTTGAACTGACTATAGAAAAATTGTATATATAAATATGGTATATAAATATAAATTTTTCCATTTAAAATAATGACTTCTAAAGTCAAGTATGTTAAAACAATATTATTCATGAGTAATAATACGCATACATCTCAAGAAAATGTATTTCTCTAAAAATTCATCCCATCATATGATATTTGAGTTGTAATCTTCATTGCAATTCTAATAAAATGATAAGACAGTCATATCATGAGTTACAATTTTATAATTAAACAAACATACTGTATGTTTATATATATGGTAGTAATTAGCTTTTATTTTCGTTACAAATTTACTATGATACATTTATGATTTTGATTTTTCTTTGCTCCATTAATGAAATTATGTTTACATGATCAATTGAATATGAAGATAGAGAAAGAGTATCCTTGTAAGACCATTTTCAATGTAAAAGTGGTTCGTAGACAGTCATACGAATCGTAGACTTGTTATCTACGGTTTATTAAAAAAAAAACTTATATTCTATGTGTCATGGAAGTTTACTACATTGACAATCAAATTAAAAATTAAAAATTGATTTTAGATGATTCTATTTGAAACACAATTTATTTATTTTGAAAAACTTTAATATTCAATTAATAACAAATTAATACATACATATTTTTAAATTAATAATATATATATATATTATTTTATTAAGTAAAGGACAATGTTTGAGTGATGACCGATCATCACCCAAGATACTGACCTCACCAATTGGGTGTTGCACATGGTCCATTTTGTGAAGAATGCAATGAGATAAATGTAAAAAGTAAAAGAAAAAAGACAATGTGGCAACACTCCATTGGTGGATCAGTATCTTGGGTGCTGACCGGTCAGCACTCAAGCATTATCCTTAAGTAAAAAAAATTAATATATAAACTATAAAATATATAAAAAACCACGAATGCATAATTATCAAAGATTAGACATGTTGCCAGTTTTGATTCCGGTACGGTTCCGGTTCTGGCAGTTATTGTGGTTCCGGTGGTTTCGGTTCCCTTTTTTCTTCTTATATTTAATCTTATTTAATAAAAAAATTAGACATGTAAAATTGTAAATGCATTTTATTGAGTTACCAGAAAATAAAATAAAATTAAAATAAAACTAAAAGAATATTTAAAAAAATATGTTGGAACCGCTGGTTCGAACCGGATCCGAACTGAAACCGGAACCTCTCTAAGGGAGGTTCTGGTTCCGGTTCCATGGTTCCGGTCCGGTTCCGGCGGTTTGGAACCGGTATTAAAAAAATCAATATCATCATCCATTCACTATAATCGTCTATTCATCTGCAAAGAGACTCAAAACCCAATTACCAAAAATAAAAAAATCAAAAAATCAAAAGAAAGAAGAGATCAAACATCGAAGAGACCACCCAAAAAAAAAGTTACTTTAAATGCATCCAACAATTTCTATTTGAACTTGCAAACCTTGACAGACATCAGAGGGAAGATATCGAAGAGAGAGAGAGAAAGAATAAGAGATTAGAGATCGAAGAGGAGATCAGCGACGAGATGAAGAAGAGATCGGCGAATCGGCGCAGAGATCGGCCTTTGACGCCGGGAAGAAGAAGAAAGAAAGAAAGAGAGAAAGAGGGAGAGATAAGATTCATCCGAGAAAGAAAGAAAGAAAGTGAGAGAGAAAGAAAGAAAGACTAAGAGTGTGTTTGGTATAGCTTTTCAAGTAGAGCTTCTAGAGTAGATATTTTTGTAGTAGAGCTTCTAACAAAAAGCCTTTTTGGTTGTGTAAATTACAAAAAAAATGTGTTGACAATGTATTTTTAAAAATAGTTTTAGTGATGTAAATTATAAAAAGGGTGATAACAATGTATTTAATGAAAAAATTGTATGGTGGAGTATTTAAAATTTATAAAGGGTAGTTGAGTCAATTCATATGTTTTAAAAAAACTCAAAAAAAGCTTTTTGGAAATGCCCAAATTTGGGACTTATCCAACTAGACATAAAATGACTTTTATAAAAGGTAATTGAGATAATTCATATAATAAAAAAGTTGTTTTCAGTTTTACCAAACAACTAAAAAAAATCCTCAAAATAGCTTCTAGCTTAAAAAAGTGTTTTTGATCCTTACAAAAGCCATACCAAACACACTCTAAGTGGGTGTGGGTTTCAAATATATATATATATATGTTAGAACTGTCGGTTTCAGTCCGGTTCGAACCAGACCGTTCCTTAAAATATAGAACTGGAACCGCTCCGGTACTGGTTCTGGTTTTTCCCAGGTGATTCCTTCAAACTACTTTTTTTTTTTTTTTAGAAAACAATTTTTTTTTTCTCTTTTGTGTTTTTTTCCCTCTTCACCGCTTTACAAACCCTAACATATATTTTTCTTTTTTTTCGTTATTTAAAGTTCTTCAAGTATGAGGGATGAATAAAGTCTCCAAGAATCTATTTAATGTTGAAGGAGAGAGATTGTTGAAGACGAAGAAGGAGAGAGATAGTTGAAGAGTTGTCAATGCTATTTATCAACAATAGCTGCTCCCACTGCAGATCTCTTATTTATCTCCACTAAAATGAAAGATGCATTAAATTGTCTTCTCCAAATATGGATTTACTAAGAATCCATTACAAGGCGTTGATACCTGTGGAGAAGATAATGTGTGTCAACCAAAATGAGAATATGAAGAAGCCATTTGAAAAAGTACATTGAAATAACACATCACATCTTAGCACATGTGGTTGTGCACCCCCATTCCATATTTGGTGGTCAGAGAATTCAAATCTCACCATATACATTTTAAAAGTATGTGTGGAAAGTTTTCTTCCTGTATATAAGAGTAGTTATCTGGAGCGAACATGTATTGTCAGATCTTGACAGGTCTCGACAGCCCTATCGTAATAGTTGTAATATTTTTGTTAAGAAAAATACATTGAAATAATAACTATGGATCATTTTGATTTATGGTTCATTGGTTTCTTGACTTATCAGAAAGCTTTCAACCAACTCCAACACACAATTTCTCAACATGACTATTTGATTGTAGCTATGTAAAGTTTTGATAGTGAGAAATTAATGCTCTCGATTAATTGTCAAATAGACCGGCTTAAAGGTTGTATTTATAACTTGTATATTGAAATTGATGACGAATTTTAACAAAATTGATTCAAAATAAATAATTTTATTAAAATAAAATTGAGTATTTTTTAGAATAGGAGTGTTAAAAGATAAAATGGATTGCTTTGGAACAAAAGGATAATTTAAATTTTTTAGAATGGTGTGTCTTTAGAAAAAACAGCATAAATAGAAAAAATTAAATTGTCAAAATAAGTTTTCTAAAATAATATTATTTTACAAATCCAATAATATCCTTGAATAAAATTACTAAGATGACGAAATAGTTTGTAAATATACCCCCAATGATTATTAAAAAGTTTCATATTAATGGTTTTTTTAAAAGGAAGAAATGCTTTCATATTGTTCATTTAAGGAAGTTCCATATTACTGGTTTGATATTAAAATATATCATAAAAACTCTTTCTAATTTCTTAAACCCTAAATTATCTTTTCAATTTCTTTTAAGGAAACCCAAATCGATTGTTAAATATGAAGAATAAATCAAAATCACAAGACATAATGATTGTGAAAAAATAAGTTTCAAATTAATTTTTATTATATTTATTTGAATACCAATATGCATTGTTTTCTCTACAAATATAAGTATTTTTTGGGAAAAGATTGTTTTACCCCCTGACCTTTGCCCTATTAGAAAAGTGAGGACAAGGTTTGTCCATATTGGCTTGTCTCCCCCCTAAAATGAAACTAATGTATATTATCCCCCTTCTGTTGTCTTTTCCGTCCAAATAAGCTTTGACTATTAAATTGAAAAGGGTAATATGGTAAAAGCATTCTTAATTGATCTTTACTGTTCATATGAGAAAGATGGATGGTGGAGATTAAAACATAATTTATATAAAAAAACAAATAGGAAAAAAGATAAAAGATAAAAGATAAAAGATAAAAAGATAAAAAACATTAATGTCCGAGTCTGGAGAGATCTGGAAGAATCCAAAAAAATTAAAACTAAAAAAATACTCTCTATCTCCATCATCATCATCATCATCACCATCTATCTCCAACACCCAAACACTAACCCTAGCCACCATAACTCTCAAACACCAAACCCTAGCCTCCACCATAAACTGACCGAAATCGATGCTCGATCTGGGCGCCGAGAAGACCGTCGATCCATCTGAGAGCTCGATTTCCTCATACTAACGCAGCGTCTCTCTCTTCCCTTTCTTTGCTCTTCTCTCTCTTTCTTTCAATCGATCTAGGGTTTCTGATTTGAGGTTTGTGGGTGGTGGTGGTGGTGTGTTTCTAAGGTTTGGTTCGATTGATATTTAGTTGTTGAAGGTTCGATTCGATGGATGTGTGATGGTGGACTATTGTAATTGCTCTGTGGAGTTTTTTTTTTTGTTTATTATTTGCCATTTACCAGTTTTTGGTTTTATTTTGTTGTTGAATGATTTTCTGGGTTTGAACGAGTTTTTTTGATTGTCTGGTGAATCTATGGTGTTTGGTGAATGTGTGGTTGTGCTGTGTTATGGGTGTGTGTTGTGTTGTGTTCTGGGTATGTCATTTTTTGATTATCTTGAGTGTTTGGTGTTGGTGTTGTGTTTCTTGGCTTGATTTTGGTGATGATGGTAGTGGTTTGGTGTTGGAATTGAGTTTTTTTTATTTGTTTTTGATTTCGATCGTGATTTTGATTGTGATGATGGTTGCTGGACTGGTTTTCTAGATCCACAATTTCTTTTTTGAATTTTTTTTGAATTTTTTTTTGTAAAGACATGGATTTGGTGGAAGTCTAAATTAGATCTCCACCGTCCATCTCTCCACCTAAATTGGATCTCCACCGTCCATCTCATGAGATGGACGGTGGAGATCCATTATGGACTTCCACCAAATCCACATTTTTTTTGTAAAGAGATATGGTGCATATTCAATCTACAGATTTTTTATAATTTTTTGTTTTAAAATTATTTTGTTAATTATTTTAATTTTGGTTTTTAAAATTAAATAAAAAAAATATCTACCGTCCATCTCAAAGATGGATGGTGGAGATCCATCTTTTTTTCATTTCTATTTTTTAATTTTTTTGTTTTCTATTTTTAAATATATTTTTTATTTAATAAATTCCTGAAAGGTTTAATGGTCATTTTCTATTATTTTGAAGGATAAAACAGTCATTTAACCATCAAATTTGATGGTCAAACCTTTTTTTGGATGGAAAAAGCAATAGAAGGGGGATAATATACAATAGTTTCATTCTAAGGGGGGAGACCGGCCAATATGATAAAATCTTGTCTTCACCTTTCTAATAGGGCAAAGGTGAAAGGTGAAGGGGTAAAACAATCTTTTTCCTATTTTTTTTTCTTTCAAACCAGCTTTTCATTGATTTTTATTTTGTTATTAATATTAGTTGTTCTTTGATTTCATCAAACACCTTTGTACTTCAACATCAATTGGGTATGGCACAAACCTTGCATTCTTTCAACTCTCACAAACAGAAAGTGAATCTCCAATAGAAAAAATAATAATTTGTCGATAGAAAACAATCAAGAATAAAATGGAGAGAGCTGTTTCCTGCTTGACATGAGGAGAGGAATAGAGAGAGAAAGATGGATTCTGGTTTTGAGGAAGGAAATTTCTCTATAGAAAAAAAAGTGCGAGAAGTAAAAAGATAATAACAAAATTTTAAATCATTATAAAGTTCATTAAATAATATAATAATAGGTACGTGATGTGTACTTACAAAAATACATTATATTATAATTTAAAAAATGATATGTTTGGCATTAAGTGAGGTTTATTTACAATCTATAGATTTTAATTTTTTTTTTCATTGATGTAATTATGAAACAATAATGCTAAACATCCCACATACAATCCCACAATTTTAATCCCAACACACGTGGCAACCGAGGTGTCACTTGGTGAGTGGACACACATTAATTGATACTTATCTCTCTTACCCATGTATTCACTCATCAATTAATGTTTGTCCACTCACCAAGTGACACCTCCGCCGCCATGTGTGTTGGGATGAAAATTATAGGATTGTAGATGAGATGTGTAGCATTACTGTTACGAAAAGGGTGTGCATACGGTTTTTTAAGGGGTGCTATTATCGCGACTGTTTCATATAAGTGACTAAGGCCCGGTTTGGCATTGCTGTGCTGTGGGGGGAATTGCTTTTGATTCTACTGTGGGATAATTGTTTTTGGATTTTCTGTGAGAAAAATCAAGTGAGTGTTTGGTAAACTGATTTATCAAAGTGTTGTGAGAACCAAAATGAATTTCAATGTGTTTGGTAAACTGTAACTAAAAAGTGATGTGACTGTGAAAAATTACTAGAAATGACACAAATGAATATCGAGATGTTTTGAAAATAAATGATTTATTACGCCATCGTTTCTGAGCTGATGTCAGCTGCGAGTAAAGGCTACGTGAGGAAGATGGCGGGATGCGGCAGCCGATATTGAATCATCGGCGAAAGACTACGATCCTTACGCTCAAGGAGGTAGTTTTCGGTCGAAGATGGCTCAATGATTTGTTTTCTTTTTCAACTAAATTCAGCTTTTGTGAGTTTTGTCTTTATATTCTATAACAAATTTTGAATTTTTTTACTTTGGTTTCTTTCTCTTAATTGTATCTGTTATTTAATATTTAATTGCTATGAAACGTAATTGTTTGATTTGTTCTTGACAAAAGAAGTAAATTTCATGAAAGTGGAGGGATAAAATAAGAATCATTTCCGCTTCCCACGAAGTTGGTTTCTAAAAGCATCAAATCGTAGCTTCTCAATTTCTGCTGTTGGGGGAAGCCAAAAGAGACCAAAAGCATTTCCAAGAAATTTTACCAAACGCCTTATGCCTACTCCAAACGTATTTTTTACTCCAAAAGCAGTTTGGAAAGCATTCCCAAAATGGGCCTAAGTGAGCTCATGTTTTGAACTTTTGTTCCATATTTAATTTTAACTTATTGGGCCGGGGTTTGTGGGCTTAAGTTAGCTGAAACTTTTAACTTTGATTTTTTTTAGTGCTGATAACAATATCCTTTAAAAAAATGTATGTACACTCATTTCGTAATCACACTTATCAATTTTTAAAAATGTTATAATTTGTAAATAAACCTCACTTAATACCGAAATATCATTTGATAAATTATATTGTATTATAATTTTATAAATACACACCACTTACACATATTATTATGTTATTTAATTAATTTTATTACTATTTAAAATTTTATAATTATCGTTAATTCTATTACTGTTGTTTCTCTTCCCTCACTTTCTCTCTTCTATGTTTTTATTCCACAGAACAATCTTTCTTTTTTTTCCCCCTCGTCATTTCAAGCATCTCTCTATGTCTTATTGATTGTTTTATGTCGACAAGATCACTACGATTTGAGGTTTAATAGTTGGAGATCTATTTTCTATTTGTTTTGTGAAAGTGGTAGAGATGTAAAGTTTGTGTCATGTCCTAATTAATTTGGAAGCATATTTTTTTTATGAAATTGAAGACCAACTGATATTGATATTAAAAAAAAAGTCTAAAGAGATTTTGATTTTGAAACTAATAATAATTAACTTAAAACTTTTACAACCAATTTTGGATGATTTTGATTTATTCTCCATACTTAGCAATCAATTTGTATTTCTTTAAAAGAAATTAAAAATATATTTAAAATTAGTATTTAAAAGAGAATCTAGGGTTTAAGTAAATGAAAAAAGTTTTTAATGATATATGTTAGTATCTAATCATTAATAGAATTTTTTTGTTCACAAAAAATTAAAATACAAAACTAATTAATAATTATTAGTGTGTCTACTCACAAACTATTTAGTCTTCTTGGTAATTTTACTCAAGGTATTATTGGATTTTCAAAAAACATACTAATTTGGGATGTATATAGAGTTTTTGAAAGATGCAAATATCGCCAATTTTTTTTAAAGCATTTAACTTTGATTTTATTCAATTAATTAAAAAAGGCTTGCGTTTTGTGGGGTTTATTAAAGTAAAACTTTTAATTATTATTGGACTATATTATATTTTTCTAAAACTGTATATCCATCCTTTGTACCTGTTCAAGATGTTTTTAAGAAATTTAAATTTATATACGAAATCATTTTGAATGAGGTTTATTTACAAAGATGTAATATAATTAAATTAAATAAATGATATTTAAATATGTTTAATAAGATATAATTACTTAATGAATGCATATGTAATTTTTTTTTTAAACAAATGCATATGTAAATATGTAATTTTAGGGAGGTGCAAATATTAGTTTGCACAAAATGTGGGCCTGCCCAACTAAGCCTCTAGACACCTTCAGCCCTTATCATTTGTTTTAACTTTTAACAAATATTATTGAACTTCATAAATTTTTAAACCGTTAGATTGATATTACCCTCATCCAACGGTCACAACATGCTTGATGAAATAGTGTGTACGGTACAAATTACTTTTCTAGTGTATATCAGCGCGACACCACGACACAAATGACAAACCCTACAAAACCCTAATCGCATTCTCTCCTCATATATAGCTTAGTTTGAAGTGGCTAGGTTGTCTGGTACTTGGATCCTCTGCAGCCCACACAAGAACACAAACTCGGTGAGGAACTTCAATCCACTAACCCTAAATCTATACTTCAGTTTCCTTGATCTCTAGATCTTTTATCTGTAGATTTCGTTGAAACTTGATGTTGTGTTTGTGTTTCGATGATTTTTCTGTCTCCAATGTTGTTTAATCGATCTGGGTATCCTTTTTCTAATATGTTGATCCTCCTTCGTTTTATATTATTTTTAGGTTGAATTAAATTTCGTTAGGTTACGAACCTTTTGTTTTGATTTGTTTATTGAATATACAGATTCTGTGAATTCATTTGGAAAACTGACATTTTGATTCTCGTCGATGGTTGCGCCAGTTTCTGGGGTGTCTGTGAAAAATGGGGGGTGTGCTCTCTCCGTTTTCGCAGACAACTAGGGTTGTTGCAGCCATGGAAGGATTAGGGGTTCCTTTTTCTTTTCTTTTTTTGTCTGATAAAAGGCGAATCTGAGCATCAATTGTAATTCCCATTAGTTTAAGTCTGAAGATTTACTCTCAGAGAGCTAATTCATTATCGTTTGGTTCGGTTGGTCCCTCTCTGGTCGAAGAGAGCCAGTGATGCTTTGGTTATATTTGTATGAAAACCAACCACCCATCTCTGTCTCTGTCTCTGTTTTCTGTGTTTGTACAGTGTATGTATGTATTTATGTATATATAATGCAACTCCTCTTCTACTTGAGGCAGTGGTGATGTTTTCTGGCATTTGGTTTATATTTATAGTTGTGAAAAGTAAGTAAATAAATAAATGAGTTGTATTTAATAAGTTGAGAGTGTTTGGCAAATCGGTTATAGATGTATTTAGAACAGTCTTATAGAAGGTATATCTTTTCATTTTGGACCAGAATCAGAGTCTATAGTATTCGGATCATTGTCATTTGGAAAGTAATCTAAGGTTCGAAGTCCAATGACTTGTTGGGTTGAGTTTACTTGTCTTTAGTTTTGAATAGTTCAGTTTGTTTTCTTAGATCAACATTGGCCTTGGGGTTCTTTGGCCAAGTAAATAGGAGTTATATTACGATTCGGCTTAGGATTTGAAAATTGATCAATCAAAATAAGAATATCCAATATCCAACTCCAATCGAAATCTAAAAGTTAATTAGACGAGTTGTCATATATGCATTTACCTATAAAAGCATCGGCACACATTAAATCCAAAGTATAATCATCTTCTCTAATAATCTTATAGCAGTCAAGTCATTAGTAGTCATTTTGAAGATTTCATGGTAACAATCCTTCATAATAAAGTGTCTTTGGATCTACTCTACACGTAATAAAGATTATCATTTTATAAGTGACTGCAGTGTGAACCCTATAATATTGTATAAAGAAGCTGGTGTTGAATTTGTTTTTGTCATTATCATAGAGATGGCACAAGTAGAGGCCAAGGTGGTGGTTCCAGAGTCAGTATTGAAGAAGAGGAAGAGGGAAGCGGAATGGGCCCTCGCAAAGAAGCAGGAGCTTGAAGCTGCTAAGAAGAAGAGTGCTGAGAACCGGAAGTTGATTTTCAACCGTGCTAAGCAGTACTCAAAGGAGTATGAGCAGAAGGTATTCATTTTAGACCTTTTCACTGTTTATGTAATATTTCTGTTGCAGTATTTATTTATTTATTGATATTGCTTCACTATTCAGGAGAATGAAGTAATTCAATTGAAACGTGAAGCTAAACTGAAAGGAGGGTTTTATGTTGAGCCTGAGGCTAAGCTTTTGTTTATCGTTCGTATCCGTGGGTATGTTTGTGTTATTCGTGTGATTGATTTTGACCATTAGTACGCGGATTCTTATTTCATTTTTCCTATTCAGTATCAATGCAATGGACCCAAAGACAAGGAAGATTTTGCAGCTCTTACGTTTGAGACAGGTACTTGCTACATTCTTACTCCTAAAAATAACTGAGGAAATTTAGTTAAAGACAATATGATATGCCTTCCGTCTTAATATTTGGGCCTTATTATTTTGTCAAAAATGATGGACAACCTTCTTTAATGGCCACGTGGGTTGGAAATTATTCCTTGGGCAAGACATGTTTGTATTCTTTGTATATATAGTAGTGGAATGCTAGTGGAAGGAGTAGACATGAGAAATTTTACTAAGTAATTATTTTTTTGCTTTGTTGTATTGCAGCTTAATGTTTGCTATATAATCTTTTTGTTGTGTGGTATATGTGGCTTGGTTTAGTTATCTTGTGAAATTATTTGGAGATTAGAAACTATGCATCTTTATATCTAATGAAATCTTTTCTCTAAACAATACAGATCTTCAATGGAGTTTTCCTCAAAGTGAACAAAGCCACAGTGAACATGCTTCACCGAGTTGAACCTTATGTTACTTTCGGGTACACTTTCCTCCATCTCTTGTGAATGTAATCTTTTATAAAAAGTTTTCTACTTTTATTTATTTACCCAGTCTTCTAAAGCAAAGCGGTACACATGTTCTTAGATACCCCAATTTGAAAAGTGTGAGGGAGCTGATTTACAAGAGGGGATATGGTAAGCTGCACAAGCAGAGAATTGCTTTGACCGACAACTCGGTCATAGAACAGGTTTGTGCTCTTTTATGTTGTTAATTGTGGCAAGTATGTTGTTCTACATCGCGTAGCTAACATTCAGGGATGTATTTTAGGCTCTGGGTAAGCATGGAATCATCTGCACGGAAGACCTGATTCATGAGATCATGACCGTCGGCCCTCATTTCAAGGAGGCTAATAACTTCTTATGGCCATTTAAGCTCAAGGCTCCATTGGGTGGTTTGAAGAAGAAGAGGAACCACTATGTTGAAGGAGGCGATGCTGGAAACCGTGAGAATTACATTAATGAGCTCATTAGGAGAATGAATTAGTCTGTCTGTCTGTTTTTATGTTTTCATTTGGTTTTGAATTTTCCTTTGAAGTTGGATGCATGTTTTATTTGAAGTATTGTGATGTTGGAAATTTTACTAGACTTTCAATTTTGGAATCCAAAATCTTAGAAACTATATATGCTTGGTTGCCCCTATTAAGTAGTACTTTCTTCAATAGTTATGAATATTTTTCCATCTACCATTATATGAATTTTCATACAATATTCCTTGCACTCATGACTCATCCAAAATATTATATTAAGAGCAAATTGCAACCAACCTCTTTGAAAATCAGAAACAACTTTTCCATTTATTGAAAATTGCCTTTTCTCTAGTTAGTTGACACATGGTTTAAGGGTATTTTGATACTTTTAAAACTAAGTATGATTAATGGATTGTAAACATCAATAGTGTACATTTAATGAATAACATAATTATATATAATAAAATAATAATTTTTGATTTTCTTTTAAAGTATTTCTTTCCCATTGATCTATTGGCAAATGCAATTTTATAGGCAATCCAATTCCAAACGGTCAATTGGAATTTTTCATTAATTTTCTTCAATTGGAATTTATCAAAATTTGAAGGATATTTTTATCCATAAAAAACTATTTCATTCAATCACCCACATCCGGACTTGCTCATTTAAGATAAGGTCTATGTTTATAATTTTTTTCTTATTCCATAAGTTAAACGTAGGTGTTAACAAGTCACAATTGATTTAGGAGTAATCGAGTCATTTTATAAATTTGATATGATTAAAGTGTTTGAAGTTAACTGCGATAAATAGAAAAGTTGTTTCTAGTTTTCTAAGAGCAAACCTCAAGGAGGTTGGATTGGTAGCAATTTGCTTTTATATTAAATATTAATAAATAACAAAATTGGATTTCAAACATAGGAAAAATAGAAGTGTTATTATAATAACATTATATTATATTAAGTACTAATAAATTATAAAATTACGATTAAAATTGAGCCACCCAAAAAACTACTTCCACACCCAATTTTTTTTTTTAATAAAATTATATATTACCAATTTATCCATCGAGATTTGCTATGAGCCCATGAAGGACTTAAAAAAAATACCTAATCAAATAAGTAAATCTTCATCCCTCAATTATAGAGTTATTATTATTTAATTTTTTCGAGGAATAGACGAAGGGTTTGTAGAGTTATTGATAGAAAAGAAAAGTGGTTATATTATATAGATCACTAATGTTAGACAACCAAAGTTTTAGTCTAAATTTCAACCTAAATGATGTGATAAGTGATTTTTTATTAACCACATCTTCATATGTTGTATATGGTTATGACAACTCACTTATCACATCATTTAAGTTGAAATTTGGATTAATTATTTAGGGTGCATAGCATTCCTATGGAAGAAGAAAATTTTCAAAAATAATAATTAAAAAAAACTGACATTACGAACTTATGATAGTCTATGGGGGAGTGTTTAAAACTTTAAATATGTGTGGCTTTCCACACTTGTCAACAAACAAATATACACATGTGAGTGACATCACACATGTCAATTGCTTGGCTTTATAACCTCATGAATTGCTTAGCGGCAATGTTGGGTTGGTGTATGAATTGGGTCTCAAAGAGATTTTGTTTTCTGTCTCCTAAAGTGTTGCAAAAGTCCCCGACTTAGGGTGACTAGGCGGCGCCTAGACGCTAGTCGGGGACCAAACACCCCAATTTGGTTAAAGTCGACCAAACTAGACGGAAATCCGTCTAATTGTCAACTAAACCGTCTAATTGCCGACTAGGCGGACTAGTCAGTCAATTCGACTTTACCCGATGTTTTTCGAAATCAAACAATCATAGAACAAATCTGCGTCGCATTCTCTCTTCTTCTCTCGTTAACCGCTGTCCTTCGCTCTTTCTACACCTATCACCGATCGTCGCCGCTCCTTGGCCCTTGCCATCGGCCGGCGGTCACACCTTCTTCACTTCTTGACGACTTCACTTCTTGAGGTTCTTCGCTTCTTCATCGGTGAGTTACTTCTTTTTTTATTTATTTTTTCAACAAAGATGTGAAGAAGCTGTGAAGTACTGAAGTGTTAGTTTTTTATATTTTTAAACTGTGAAGGACAATTGTTTAGTTTTTATACACAAATGTTACACGTTCTATATGGTTTTCTTGCTTTTAGTTTTTATTCTTAGTTTTCTGTTTATATATATATATATAGAAGTGTTAGTGTGTTACGATTTTAACGATCATTTAAATATTTAGTTATAAATTTATAACATAAGTGTTATATAGTTAATAGTTTAATACTTAATACTTAATAGTTCCGTTTTGCCCAATGTTAATTGTTTAATCAGTTGGGATGTGCTTATTAATTATTTAATTATACAATATAAATTATAAGATTAATTAATTTATAATACAAATTATACTGAACATACTTACATGACATTCACTCAATTACAATTTAGTGAAACAAAAAATAATATAAAAGAAATTTAAAAAAAATTCCGGCCTGCTTCCGGCCTGTCGTCGGCTGACCGGCAGTCGACTTTCAACCATCTGCCTATTCCCCAACTAGTCCCCCTAAACGTTAGGCGGTACCTAACGACTTTTGCCACTATTTAGTATCATGTAAAGCTTCATTTTGGTTTAATGATTTGATGTTGAAAGCCTGAAAAGGGGTTACTTTTTGTGCCACTGTATGCATTGTATTACTTTCAATCTATTTGGTAATCCTGAATTCTGATGTGAGTGGCATTTGATTCTAAAATTTTGAGATAATTGTAAGACATTTCACCATCAAACTAATTTTGATATTTAATTTAATATTATATTCAAAATACTAAAATATTTTGTTATTTTTTAAAAATAAATTAACTTAAGGGTAAAATCAAAATATTAAAAAATTACATGTCCTTAAAAGTAATTTTAATATTTCAAAAGTTTGTAATACTCAATTCCGGGCATTTTAGGCTTTTCATCTTGATAAATTTGTACAAATATACAAAATGGTGGGACGAAATAATCCTTACAGTCAACTTTCTCATAACTAAGGGAAGAACCATCTTTTGACTGATTGGGTTAAGTCTGATTGTCAACATTTTGGTTAGATGAATTTAGATGCATTTTTGAAAAGTGGAGGACTATAATACGAATATAGACATGATGCTGGTTCTGGTTTTGGTTCGGAACCGGTAGTTCTAGTTCTGATTTCACGGTTCTGGTCCGGTTTTTATGATTCGGAATCGGTTTTTAATTTTATTTTAATTTTATTAATTTTTTAAAACCCACTCACACTCATCATGTTATCCACTCACTCACTCATACACAATGAACCCATATCACAAACATACAAATAAGACTCATTCCTCAGTCACCCAACGAACCCAGATCACAAACACACAAATAAGACTCATTCATCAGTTCATCTAAACCAGACTACTTCTCACACACAAATCAACCCCAAAATCAAATCACCCAACCCCAAATCGGCCATCATCAGGCATCAATTCATCACGGAATCACCAGCGTCAGTTCTCTCTCACCCTTCATCTGAACCAGACTCTCTCTCTCTCTCTCTCTCGATCTCTTCTCTTGATCGATTATCTCTCGAGTCTCGATCGATCATCTCTCGATCTCATCTTGATTTCATCTCTCACTCTCTCGAATAGAAATAGAGATGAGTTGCAGTCTTGTATAGAGAAATCAGGGTAGGGTTGTAGAGATAAGTCAGAGCAAAGTGTAGAGAGAGAAGGTGTTTGGGCTGCGCTGAAGGTGAACAAAGAAGAAGAAATTTTATAGTGGTAAGTTAGGGTTAATATGTATATATATACAATTTTTCTATTGTCAGTTTGTCCTGATATAAAATATATCAGGACGAAGAATGTGGACCAATAGATTTACATATTTTGACTTAAAGTATATGCACTTGTCAAAACTTCTCCATAATCTGTGGTCCACATTCTTCGTCATGATATATTTTATATCAGGACAAACTGACAGTAAAAATACTGTATATATATATATGTTGGAACCACCGGTTCGAATCGGAACTGCAACCGGCGGTTCCAGTCCGGTTCGAACATGGCGGTTTCTCACAATTTGAAACCGGAACTGTCCCGGTACAGGTTTCGGTCCGATTCTGGTTTTTCGGTGGCGGTTTCGGTTCGGTTCGAACCGGCGCCATGTTATACGCATATGTCGTGGAAAAATACGCATATGTCGTGGAAAAAAGTAACATAAAATGAAATTGATCTAACTAGTTTTAAAATGCACTGAAAACCTTTTTTTTTATTTAACCCACAATCTCATGGTGTGGGTGTGAGAGACATACCACTGGACCAACCTCATCTTTTCCACCGAAAACTTCTCTTGAAATGATCAAATTTAATTATTGTGAACCTTCCCTAAAATTAACTGAAAATCACTTCTTCAATTTATCATAATCCTTTCATGTTGCAAGAAAGTAATTAAAAATACTAGGATTATTAATTTTTGTCAAGAAGGACAGAAAAAGTTACCTAAGAAAACCCAACTTGAAAATTTCAAGTAACTAGAAATTGTGGATAAGGATCCTCTCCTATATTGTTTCTTTAGCTTTTCGGTAGATGTTAACATCTAAACATAAATAATAACAACAAAACAAAAAAAAAAAAACCAAGAAAAGAAAAAGCAATGAGAGGATCTTAACTCGAAAATTGTAGTTAATTTTAGAAGGAATAATTCACTTATAGCCATTTGAGACATGAAGTAATTGTTTATAACATGGTTTCAAGTTATAATTGTTTATAACCTAATTTTTACGCTATTACTGTAATGCCCCTATATAAAAGGAAAAAGTAAAAGAAAAAAAAATCACTCATTTGTTCGCTTCACTTGTTCGACAAAAAGAGAAGAGAGACACAACTCTCAAATGACCAATGTTGTCGACGAGGAGAGACCGCCGCAAATGGGAGAGAAAACGGTGCTCGCGAAGGAGACGACGCCAGATTAGAGATAAAAAGTCTAAGGTTTCACAACGTTGGTGAGAGAGAAGACGGCATATGCCAGCCACCACAATATGGTTTTTTTATGTTTTCTAGCAAAAAAATAAGGTTTTACTTTTTCTAGCAAATAGAGAAGGTTTCACGTTTTCTAGAAAAAAATCTAAGGTCCCGTCCTGTAGCTGTTTTTCAGTCCGTTTTAGTTTTTGTTTTTAAAAAACAATTTTGAATTCGTGTTCGTTAACCGTTTTTCATTTTATTTTCAAAAAAAGAAAAACAAAAAAAAAACAAAACCAGTGTTAACAATGAAATATTTGAAAAACACAAAATACTAGTTTTTCGTTTTCGTTTTTGTTTTTCAAAAAAATTAACAAAAAAATTATTATTTTTTTCTTTTTTTCTGCTCAACGTGAGTTTTTCATCGGCTGTTCTTCTCTTCCCATCACCATCACCATCACCATCTTCATCATTTTCCATAACCCCACCACCATCCATCTCCGATCACCAAACCCTAACCATCAAATCAAACCAAAAAAATTATTCAAACACCCATTAAAACCCAGAAAATCAAACCAAACCCATCCCAAATCCAATTTGGGATCTCCACCAAATCCAATAAACAACAAAAAAACTCACTTTTTTATACTTCTTTTTTTCTTCTTCTTCGACAATTTTCTCTGTCACTGTTCTTCTTCTTCACATCTTCTTCTTCTGCTTCTCTTCTTCTTCTTCGTTACTATTCTTCAGCCCAAATCCCAAATTCAAGACAAATTCCTCAAATCAATAAAGCTGATCTGTCAAATCACCTTTAAAGATATATTCAAGAATAAGTGATTACAACTATAAATCCATTTTCTATCTTACATGAATAAAAAAAATTATAAAATTACAATGGAAAGTCAAGTGTCGTCGGTTTTTTTATTTTATTTTTAATTTTGTTGTAAAAGGTTTGAGAAGATTTTTCAAAGAGAAAATGATAGAAAAAAGAAGAGAAGGTTTTCTGGGTGGAAGGTCGAATGAAGGAACAACATCTAGAAGAGGAGAAAAGAGATATGGAAGAGATAAGGAACAGCAAAATTTAAAATTGGGATATAATAATAATAGTAATAATAATAAAATCCTCTAGTTTGATATATCGATCAAAAATTCAAAATACACCCTCTAATTTATTTAATTTCCAATAGATTTTTTTTTAAAATTACAATAGAAAAATACACCTCTAATAATAATAAACTTATCGACTCATTTTTTACTCAAAAAAAAAATCACAATAGAAACAATAATAGAAAAATTACAATTTTTTATATTCTTCAGTTAATTTATCAGACGTATTTTTTCCGTTTTCATTTTTAGAATCCAGTTTTCATTATATGCTACCAGACGCGTTTTCAGATTTCGAAATTGAAACCAAAAACACTATTTTCATTTTCATTTTCATTTTCATTTTCGAAAAACAGCCACTGAAAAACGTTTACAGGACGGACCTAAGGTTTCACGAATTTTGAAAAAAAGTCTAAGATTTTATGTTTTCTAGGAAAAAATCTAAAGTTTCACGTTTTTACAGAGTTTCACGATTTGTTTTTTTTTCGTGAAACCTACTGAAAATTTCGAAATCTTTGAAAATTTGACGGATCTTGCCAAGTACAACTTAAATTTTTGCAATATTACAAACCCCATATAATTTAAAAGGTCAGTGATATCTAAAGCCACTGATTTGGTGAGGCAGTCCCAAAACCACCATTAATTTTTCAAAATGGCTCAAATTAGCCATTTTATAGAAAAAAAAGTATCAATTGTTGTTACTTTGGCCATTTATTGTTTGAAGTCCGTTTGCTTATATCATAAATTA
This sequence comes from Dipteronia sinensis, assembly GCA_033220585.1. Classification (NCBI taxonomy): domain Eukaryota; kingdom Viridiplantae; phylum Streptophyta; class Magnoliopsida; order Sapindales; family Sapindaceae; genus Dipteronia; species Dipteronia sinensis. The sequence continues at coordinate 47,646,923 of CM065639.1, forward strand.
TTAGAATACGGGTCAAAATAGTAAAATATGTTTTGCACCGGTTTTTGAAATGGTTTTTAAAAGGTTTTAAACTGGTTTTTTTATCTGTGTTTTGACTATTTTTTGACCATGATTACTTTATAAAACAGAAAATATTGCCCATAAATTCTTATAAGCAAAACATTATTTTTTATATATAATTAAATAATAAATTAATCATGAAATAAGTTTGATGTCACCCCAAATTAATCAGGGAATAATAATAAGTTTTATGTCACCAATACACATGAAGTATTATCCATAAAAATAATAAATTAATCAAATCATTAATTTTCATATATAATTAAATAATCAAAATATATAAAATATTATCCATAAAATTCTTTATGGGCGTCATATCATACATAACGATAGCTTTCTGTTAGATTTTAACAGAATGACTGCCAAGTGAACAATGTTTTATCAAAATGGTGATTTTGGAACAATTTAAACATTAAATGACCTTTTTGGGACTTGACCCACCAATTAATGGTGTCTAGTACTATTTTCTCTAATTTAAAATATAATGCACAAAAATAATGTTAAAACCCATGAGATTTTAAACACTTTAACCACTTCAAGAGCCAAGTGAAGGTTTTTGTCCAAAAACTTCCCCAAACGAGTTCCCTCAAATCTTCAACTCAAAGTCGGAACCAAGCTTAATTGAAGATCTCAGTTTCAGAGCAACATTTTCGATATAAATCAGATTCAAACCTTTGTTAGGTAATGGAAGCAAAGAAGGAAGGAAAGAAGAGAAGAAGAACAAAGGAAAAAATTAAAAAAAATTAAAAAATTATGAGCCTAGGGGTATTTCTATAATTTTAACTAGAGATCGAAAGAATTTATTGTAAAATGGGTTAAGGAACCTGTATAGCTTTTAGGACAAGTTCAAACTTAGAATATTTGTTTCAAAAAAAAAAAAAAAAGTTCAAACTTAGAATACCTTATTGAGCCTAGTCAACAAATACCAGAATTTCTTAGAAACTGCAAGGGTGTGTTTGTTGCATGGCTCGGTCCAATTCCATGTTTGTGGGGCCTATTTTTATTGATTTAGTACATAGTACTATTTTAAATTCAAACGAATACATATATCACGGCATTTAAAAAGCTTAGTATTATTCGTATAAAAAACAATAAAAAATTAATATAATATTTTGTCCTGTTGAAAAAGTTCTTGTCTGTTGTATCTACTAACATACGACTGGATGTATTGCTTTTGAAATCGACTGCAAATGTTTCCAAAAAAACTAAAAATTGTAATAAATGTCCCTATGCAGTCGTCAAAAACTATATTTTTTTATTAATACAAGAGATTTCACATCTAATTTGTGAAAAATGGAAATTAAAATTGAATTATTATTATTAATTTTGAACTATTACAATATTTCGAGATCGAGAGAGGGGACATGATTCGAACCCACAATCTCTTGATATAAGTGTAACTTATGAGGGGTTACTGAGCTAACCTTATCTTATCTAAAATAAATTGATTATTTTGAAGAAAGGAATTTGCAAATAAACTAATGATAAATCCATAAAATTTAATATTCAAGGATTATGTTTATTTTGTTCAAATTCAATAATCTTACTCACCGGTCACCACAAAACCTTATCCAAAAAATAACTCAAAAGTTACTCACCCTTGTTATGTTATTTATGGGTTATCACATCACATAATTTATATGTCAATGACATTATTTGCTGCATTATTTAGACTAATTTTTTTTTGAGTTGCAGTATTACTCTAATAAAATATGTTATAATTACGAATGAAAAGACCCTCTTGGCGTCTTTGATATATTAAATGTTGGAGCAGACTAGTAGAGCACTAGAGCAGTTATAATGCTAAAAATCCAACATGTCCAAAGTAAAAATATATCAAACAAATATATACATGGTCTTTCGGTTTAAAATACCATCACTCCTGGATGATTCACAAAACTCACTTAAATTACACATACTATGCTTATATAATAACATAGTATGCAACATCGCGCATTCCCCCTTAATTAACACCAGTGGAAGTGCACTTCCGTTCCACGATGGTGGTTGTAGCTTCGAGTCTCCCGTATATATTTTACAAACATGTATGAGAAGTTTTCTCTCCGTTTGTGACCTGTCTTATTATATATAACACTTCAAAAAAAGAAAAAAACCGCATTAAACAAAATAGACTTTTAAGTACATAGAAGGATCAAAAAGAATGGGCAGCTGGATGCAAGCGTCTGGAGCAAATGGTGCAGTAGAACTTCTTCTTAGTTTTGTGCGAAATGGGAAGAAAACAGAAAAGCAAATGAGCGTCAAAATCAAATGCCATTACAGGTCCTCCACAATATGGACAAGCTGCATTTACACCTTTTCTATCTATTATCTTTTCTTGAACATTAAATATTGACAATACACTCATTTTTTTTTTCTCTAAATGAGATGCATGCAATAATCCAGAGTTGTGAGATGGTTATTTATATATAAAAACGTAGTGAAAAGAAAATCATGGGGCAATTTCTTTGAAACTGGGTTTGCTTAGGCTGTATCATAGCTGTGTCTTGGAAATTAGAAAGAAAGGGGAAGGCAGGAAGCTACATACAAAAGCACAATGTTGAAAGTCAATAAAGATTTTATTTATTTGAAAGCACTTTTGACCGGGAAACGCGTAAGACCCGCTATAGAAGAATTCTTTTATTACAAGGAAATTTTGCAACACTCAAAACATGCCAGGTGGTACACGGCGAGTTTTTGTTTATCTCCTGTGTTAAAAAATTCATTTTCAATGCAAAATTTAAATTTTTAGTGCAACTTCATGATAACTTTATTTTTAGAGGCTCTCGATATGATTCCTCGATTTTAGAGGGTTTGTTGAACAACTGTTTTGTTGATCGAGTCAACACTTCCTTTTATTTTTTATTTTATTTTGTTTAACAATTCTAACGTAAATTAAGACTTAGTAAATTAAGATATGGTCGATAATAAATTGATATATCATTAAAAGTATATATCTAACAAATAAAGTATTAAAGACCACTTTTTTTATTTAAATATTTGTTAAATTTAGTTACATATCATATATATATATATATATATATATATTTGATATGAAACAGTTGATTTAATAATGTTAACACATCACAATTTTTATAAATATACGTTACGATCGAAGATACTCTTACTATGTACATTATCAAGCAACAATTTATCCGTCAATATAATAATTTCATTCAAACTGATGTGACAAATAGATAAATCCCGGTGATTTGCCTCTCATATAGTTGCCAGTTCAAATCCTATCATCCCTACTGAATTCCTAATTGTAATATTAAAAAAAGAAACTGAGATGGTAAATGAAATTAATATGTATCCACTATTGAGATCCCGGAATTAAGGCTGCGTGCGGTAAGGTTTTTGAAACCCGTTTTGATGTTTTCACGCTTGACGAAACAGCAAAAAGCTGTCCGGTAAGGTTTTTGTTTTGAAATTTTCAAGAATAAAAAACCACTGATTTCACTTATTTTGCCTTGACAAGTAAAAACACTTTTTTATTGTTGTTTGTGTTTTTGTTCTCTGATATCTGTCTCTATTTTATTGTTCTTTTTAAACATACTGATTTTTTCTAAAGAATGGAAAGCTGACAAAAAATTTAACACCTTGCTTCAAGAAATGCCATCAGGAAGAATTTACAATTACCTCAGTTTTTATTTCAAAAATAAATCTGGCCACTTGTTTGACCATGGGGTTGCCCACAAACTTGATGTTGGAGGAGAGGAGGCCGGTGGCCTCTTAGATGTCAAGTAGCCGTCGACCTTCGCAGGTGACCTTGGCAGAGGAGGCCGGCGACCTTTTCTTTACCATGGAAGGAGGAGATCGATGGTTTTATCACTTTTATGGTTGGACTGTTGTAGTGTTGTTGAACACTTGAAGAAAGAAAAAAATGAGATCTGAGAGAGGTCGATGGTTTTATCATTTATGGTTGCATTGTTTTAGTGTTTTGTCTGCTTTGCTTTGCTCCTCTGTTGGCTGTTTGTTTTTGCTCTGGTTTGTCTTGTTGGTGATAACCGATAAGATCTGATGAGCTCGACTTGTCTTTGTTTGATTATATATGTATATCAAATCTAATCATCAATTTATATTTATGTAAAAATTCATTTATTTTCTTTCAAAAAAAAATTCATTTATTTTTTTTTTATTAAAAAAATGAATTATACTTTCAATCTGCATGAAGCTTTCAAATATCCATTTAATTAATTTAAACTAAAAATATTATAAGATACATTAACAATGGAATATTATCAATTCTACCGTACGAGTTTTTTATGTTTTCATTCTCTGAATATCGTTCTCAAACATTACTTCCATACGCGTTTTCGAATCTAAAAAATACAAAAATCAAATTTTCAAAATCAAATGAAAAAAAGAAAACAAAATATAAAAATAAAAACGTTAGCGAACGGCCCATGAAAATCTCCAAAACATCACTTGAGGAGTTGAGGGTATACCTCAAGTCATCTGAGATTTCACTAGATTACATTGAAGGTGGGAGAGTTTGTAGTTATTACACTGACTTCCCCTATTTTTAACAGATGTCTCAAGGCTCCTAATTTTAATGCACACTATGTCACTATGTAATTTCAACTGCGAAATGCAAAAGCCATCAAGCTCATCGACCAACAGACAACAACAATTTGAAAATAATTCAACTATTTTGATTGCAAGAACTTCACCTCCCTTAAAAATGAAACCAGTACAGTTCTCACAAACTAAACCAGATATGAGAAAACCCGTCCGGATATAGACAGTTTTCGAATCTTGCTATGATTATTTCTGTAAATATCATTCTAGAACTGCCTTCATGTAACCCGTGAGAAGCCGAATATCATTCTTGGATATACAAGAAAAGAATTGCATGGAATATACTGTTCAAATATATAGTCTGAACTCTGAAATCATTACGATAGATCTGCCGGATTGTGGACTTCGATATCTACATGTCGAATACCTGGATTAATCTCCCGAATTTCCCTCTCTAGCCTATCAACTTCACTTCCTAAAGCTGTAACCAGTTCCTCACCTGCATTAACAACTCCTAGTTATTTACCATGTCATAAATACAAGTCAAAATCACCATTTGAATTGCACAACGCAATGCTTACCATAGTCAGACATAGTTTTAACCAAAGCATAATCATCCTTCTGCCTTGCAGCTTTACGAAACTGTGCATCATCGGTTGCAATCAATAAGTCAAAACAAGAAACAATACATACATTCAAAATCAACGAAACAAGCTTGAATTATAAAAATCAATCCTCGAACCATATATGTAAGCATGAGAGTGAAACCTTGCAAAAAAGCTACCCAATAACAAAATTTTAATTAAAAATGGTGACTAAAGATTAAGATTATTAACCTGTGTGGCCCATTCTGTACGTCCAGACTTCTCTAGATAATTCTGCACAACTTTCTCTCCGTTGAAATCTGTTTCATACAGCAAGCCACCATTAGAACACATTATAGTTTAATTTAATTAAGTTTGTTAGTATATATTAAATATAAACCAATGCCCACAAACCCTAATATAAGTGATACACCATCATTAGATCACATTGAAAGAGCAATAATGCCAATTTAATGCAGATCCGTTAAGTCAAAGTTCATGACGCATTACATTACTGTTCAGGGAAAAAAATTGGCATTGCTGAAATTTGTCTGCTCAAAGATTTCATATTGGTAACCATCTTTGTATTCTAGGAGTTCAGGAACCACTTTAATAACTATATCCTGAGAACTCCATTGAGGCACCAAAGAAGCTAATATTTTTTATATAAGAAAAAAATTGTGAATTAAACATAAAGGGGGATGGATACAGGGAGGGAGTCAAAAGCATTCCAAGCAGTCAGCAAAAACAAATCTAATAATAGCTTAAGGCAGTCTATGCGTCAAAAAGCGGCAGTTTTAAGACCTCATAGAAGAAACAGACCTCCAAAAACAAAAGAGAATAGATACAAAAAAAGAATATGGATTACAAAACTTGAAATATTATCTGAGAAATTCACGTCATATCTGAAAATTCCACACCAAAATAGCATTCTTATAAGTATTTCTAACATAAAATAATAGTCTTTTGTACCTTGTAACAACATACATAAATAGTTCATTCTCGAGGTTTACTACTTATTAAAGTACAAAACATTTTGTAAATCTTGGCTAAAAGTAAATACTGAGTGGTGCCAGAACTAATGGACAATCGTTTATTTGAAACATCATAAATAAACAAATGGAAAACATTTCGGTGTAAAATAGGTTAAAGAATAAATTGATAAGAAACAGATATCACAGTTATAATTTTTCATTTAATAGAAACGAAAATACGACATTATCATTTCTTATTGGATTTCAACCGAAAAATACATCAATGACAAGTTAGTTTGACAAAGTTAAGTAAATATCATTCTTTTACATATGAATATTGTAGGACAATTGACAAACTCATTTTTCTTGAAAATATAATAAAAAGCTCCTTAGAAGGTAAAAAAAAATCTCCGTGTTGACAAAGTTAAGTAAACCTCATTTTTTGTAAGAATACTGCTATAACTTATAAGACCACTAAGCTAGCCAAACTCATCTTTCTTGAAAAGAAAAGAAAAGCCACTCAGAAGGGATAAAATCCCCATATCGACAAAGTTGAGTAAACCTCACTTAGGGATCGTTTGTTTTTTCCACTTAAAACTTAATGAGTCTGAATCATAATTATTACGTTGTTTTGTTTTTTTTAAGTGATCAAACAACTTAAAAATATCAAAAAACAACTTAAAATAAAAAATAAAAAATTCTAACTTTTCACTTAATTGCAAATCACTTAATTGCATTAAATGCAATCCAAAATCTTTTCTTCCGATACTATCCCCCATATATAACATATTTCCAATTTCATCATAATTATATATGATATAGAAATCTTTATTTTAATATATTACTTATTTTAAATTGCTTTAAAAATAAAAAAGACCCTGATCATGATCATACGTGTTCATATAAAATTATTATTTTTGGATTGATTTTATTCCATATTATATGTATAATTGTTTAACATGGGTATAAATGTAAAATTACTTAATTTCAGACAATTTTACTTTTAAAAAACAAATATGTTGACAATACATTCAGATGTGAGAAAAAAAAAACGTCATTTAAATTCAAATTTCAGTCCCTATTCAGTCTTTAGAAAAATTCAGGATTGTTCAGTATTCAGACAAAAAAACAAACGACCCCTTAGTATAAGAATATTAATAAAAAACAACTGGCCAACTCATCTTTCTTGAAACTAAGAACGTTACTCAGTAAGGATAAAAATCTCCATAACGACAGTAAAATCTCATTTTATTGGACAGGTGGTAAAACTCAACTTTCTTGAAAATGAAAGAAATCCCCTTAGGAGAAATCTTCATTATTCATGATAATGTATGACTGGGAGAAGTTTTTTAGGATCAAATTCCTAAAAAATCTTAAAAAGAAAAAAAAGTCTTTTGCAGATAAAGAAACGACACTACATTTGACTTCACAAGTTTTTAAATTAGAAAATCTAAATAGAGTAAGAAACCAAAATATCACATTGACAAATTTCTGATTTGATAACATGGTTATTCTTTTGAAGTTCCAATATCTCAGCAGATATATATCAGTTAACATCAGGAAAATCGGAAACCTTGACAGACATTAATGATTAGAAAGCCAAGTTCCAAAAGAAAACAGAAAAAAAATATGTTATTGTACGAAAAGTCACCTATTTCAGCCTTGAATCTATAGAATCCAGGTCCAATCACCTCACTTTTACAATCGTATAGAGAATCTACAACCTACAAATATTTTCAGATTAATCAAATTTGGTAAGTATGGTGATATAAAAAAGATAAATGAAGCAGAATTATTTAATATGATTATACTGGATCATTTTTCAATAAACGAAGAATCTTCTCCATCTCATTGTCATCCATTGCCCTGCCAATCAAAGAATGGCGATTCCTCTGTATGAGAAATATGGCCACCTGCATAAAAAAGAATTTGTCAACTAAGATGGTGACAAATTGCTCAAGCTCCTTATGTTGAGATGTGAACTCTCTCTCTCTCCCTCTCTCTCTCTCTCTCTCTCTCTCTCTCAAATGCACACGTGTGCATCTGCATATTGCAAATGGATAGATAAAACAGGAAGAGAAAATAAGATACATTCTACTCAGATATCCAGTTTCTCATCAATAAAATTTACTAAACAGAAATAAATACAATGATAACACCCATGCTCAATCCATGATATAACTTGATGAAGCGAAACGTGAAAGGTAAAAGAAATATGAAGTTCCTCGATGGGGAAATGTTATTGCATAGTAACAACAATAAGTATGTTTCAGCCTTAATAATAACCTGAGTACCCGACTCGAACACTCTTAAATCGACTAAAAGTAACATAAGGCCATTTTAAGTGATGTTGATAGGGCCACCATTAGTCCTGGTCCTATGTCAGTGTAACTGAACATTGAAATTATGGAAGCCCTTCAAGTGCCCTAAAAAACCAAAGAGAAGTGGAGGGGGAACTAAAAAATTATTCAAATACATCAAACTGGCGAGTTTCAGAAGCACTGCTTATATTGCATAAAGGAATTCCTGCCCTCTACAAATTCGTAGAGCTCAATACTATTGTCTAGGCCACTTGCCTGCAATTGCAAGTTGAAGCTTTTTGATTTGACGATTACTTAACATGATCTCAAAGCCAGTTTCGGTTAGAGGTATTAAGTTGTAATACATCCATAAGATTGAATTTTTAGTTATTATTTGCATTTGTTTTGCATCAGTATTTGTGTCTGTATTTAAGCTTGTTCATATGCAAATCCCATTTATTTTGCACATAAGTGGGTGCATTATAGCTTAATACTATTGTTTGAGTGCTAACTTGCAAATGTAAGTTTTTGAATCTAACGGTTAACAAACATAATGATTTGTTTGCAAGCAGTCGTACAGTAATCACACACAATCCTATCAAGGTGCACAAAACTGATAGGTTGAAATATTATGTACCAATCCAAGAAGGTTGCCAACTATAATTGAACCAACGGCATCATAAATTGGATTTCTCGTTGTATTCACTGCAAGCAAGGATGCCCCAGCTACAAGAAGACCAGCAACTGCAGCGCTATCCTGCATAATTTAAATCATCTGTTAGTGGTTTGAGAACTGCAATTGGAGCAATATTTGAAATCTGACGTGATAAGAGAACAAAATACCAATGACAAAACTAAAATGTGGTAATGACGCATTGACGCTACACATAATACAGCGCACAAGGTCATCCACACTTATTCTTTTCATCATAAACTAATTTATGTTTGGATATCCTAGAATAGCATGACTCAAATAACATTAGATCGGACCCTGGGATCCTTCAATCATATTTTTCTAGTCATTCTAAGTTTCTTGGACTTTATCTATATTGGCCGTAACTTAAAATTGTCATTTGAACTTAAAAATCAAACTAACGTAGAGCACCAAAAAGAAGCAAATTTTGAAAATATGTCCAAGTCGACTAGTGAAAGACACTTTTAACTCTAACAGCTCGTAGAGAGGTCAACCTAGAGACTACTGCTGGCGCTGATTGGACAATATATTCTTTACAACTTTTTATTCTATCAATACATACAAGTCTTGGGACTTTTTTTTTGGATTAAAAAAAAGTCTTTGTTCATAAAAAAAAATAATAATAAAAACTTCATGGAGTCTTGTAGACGTAAAATTGATTATATATATTAAAAATAAAAAATAAAAAATAAAAAATAAAAAAGAGATTTGAGCCTTCCCTTCATACATATCAAAATATACAATAGTTCGTATATTTGCATATTCGTTTATTGGGAGAGAGTTTCTTATAATCATTTCAATCTTCTACAGAGTTTAAGAGTGCAATGCTTCTGTAAGAAATGAGGGGATTTACCTTGTTTTCGATGGTTAGATTGGCACCATTCATTAGCAAGATTGCATCAAGTTGGTCTTTATATTGAACGACCCTTATTAGTGGAAACCTCGAGGCTCTAGCCTGATTCTTGGAGGCATGAACATGATCAAGCTTCGCCAAACGATGTAAAATCGCTCATGTTTGATCTCTCTAACTCACTATCTTTTACCTTCTTGCAATCATTATTGTTCATAATTATTTCACATAGAGAAAGTTTGGGTAATGCTTGGCTATAAATTTCCCATAGTTTATTTTCATCAAATCACCCCTTCTTGGTTTGTCATTATCTTGTATACTGATCACATTTACCAACTTTTAACCATTTTAATCATGAATGAGAATAACATATAAATAATCATGTCCAATACATAATCTAACGCTCTCAAATATATCATGATTTAGGGCTTTTGCATCAAATTAAAGATCCAGAACATTATGGTTTCGATCTAACAATATAACATGAATTCTTAAGAAGTTTAATGATCAGCTTAGTTTCAATGTTTAGCAATTGACCAACTATGATCTCTAGCTTTCATGTTTATTTCTATATCCATATTGATTCTTTTCTTTATTATTTGATTTTGGTTCTAATCTTATCTTATTTCGTATATAATAAGTTGGGGGTAGTTGAAGAGCAAATAGAGGCGCCATAAAATGAAATTCAAAGCAACTATCTACTTAGCGAGTTTCCATGACTGTTCAAAATTAAGTAAGTTTGATTCCTAAGAACCGACTTAGTTCCAGCAGCTAACGTTGAATTAAGACAAGCATATACCTCTGTCATGACAGCAACAGATGTGGGATCATGCCCACGCCAAATATAGTCTCTCACTTTCATTCCCTCTGCAGCTGCTCCTTTCTGGACGGCTTGTATAGCAATAAAAAGAGAAGCACCTGTGGAAAGTAGTTGTAGGTATTTATAGAAGGAGAAGCAAATGAAAACTTTGAAACTAAAAACACAATCAATTGATCTAAAAGATTAAAACTACACTACATACCTTCGATAATAAGTGAACCCCCAATCACTAAAGCTGCATACTGAATATTTTCAGGTTGCTGATGAAAAAAAAAAACATAAATATATAAAATCTGATTCCATTCGCGCCATGGTAAGTACACAAAATAATGTAGAGGAGATTTAGGATTTTGGGTAACTTAATTCGGTTCCGTTACCTCTTGAGACCACAAGTTTTGAATTCCATGTACTATTGTAGCACCAGAGCCAAGACAAAATATACCAACAGCAGATATCAAAGACCAAACAAATCTTTCCTTGGAATAGCCATAACTGTACAATATAAGAAAAAAAATAGTAAAACAAAAAGAATGTAACTGCATCTTCACTCTAAACATGAGTCTGACCATCTCTGTGTACTTAAAGAGTGTTTTTATTTCAAAAATAAAAAGCATAAGTTATCGGCACATATGTACAAGAAATTCAGGATTTCAAAAAAAAAAAAACTAATCAATATGTTGCAAGACAGAAATATACATATTTGATATGTCTACTCTTTCCAATACTGCATCCAATTTTGTCACTAAAACAACAAAAAGGGAATTCCATATTCCAAATCAGTTCAAGCAATGACTTCATCACGGTGGAGAGTAAACAGATGACATAAATAATTTTTTCAAGAAAGGCACAAGAAATATTTATTATTTCAAACATTATCGTTCAAAAACAAAGAACACATATATACATCTGAAATCCGCAAACAATTTGATGAATGAGCCTTATAAATTAATATGACGGAAAATGCATCAAACAATTATTAATAATGAGTTGAAGAACTTACGGGTGAAGAGCATCTGGTGCACGTCTTGAGCTAATCAAACCATAAGCTAGAAGAGCCTACAATTTCAATATGAATTAGCTTCTCTGCATTGAATAATCAACGGACTGAGTTACATTTTAAGCAAGAAAGAAATTAAATACACCTTTACTAGCCTAGTGATTAGCAACTGTCAACAAAAATACCTGGTTTGCAAAATCTGCAATTGAGTGCACTGCTTCAGCCAGCATAACATGGCTCGAGGTTGCTAACCAGACTCCAAACTTGAGAGCAAAGACAAGGAAGTTGCCGCACAATGCAGTAGTAACTGCTCTTTGGCTAGAATAGGGATTTGGGGGCGACAACAAAAGGATTAAAACATATCAGATTCCTGATGTTAAGCCATAACAAAATTACAACAACTGGTTCTAGGCAATCGTAGAAGGAGAAATGTGCATATTTAAGTTGTATTCAGTTTTTCTAATCGAAACAACATTCTTCTATTTCCATTATTTCTTCTCTGTATTATTGTTCTTCATCCAATTTTGGATGAATGTCGCCAACCAATCATATCCTTAGGACACACAGCACATGGTTTGCTATGATTGGGACACACAAGTTTTTTCTCCTTAGCCCTTACCACTCTGTTAGTGTTAGCCTTGTTTTCCCAATGTACACAATTTTATATTCTACAAATGAAGCTAAAACATTCAGACCTACCCATCCAATACCAAAACAGAATTATTATTCAACCCCATTACAACAAACTAGCATTCACAAAAACAAAAATAACCTAATTTAAAAAATAAAATAAAAATACCTGTGTTCATCACTAAAGGGAATCTTCTTGGCTTGCTTTTTCGGCCTAGACCAAAAATCTCCCACAATAAAATGCACAACAAAATCAGCACCAATCAGTCTTTTTTTTTTTTAATTATATATATATATATATTTCTACAAATTATAAAAAATAAAAAATAAATAAATCTTACTGCGATGAGAAGAGTAGTGATGATGCTGATGACCATCATTAAATTGCAAAGAAACCAAACTGAACAAAGCGAAACGTTTCGAGCCATGAGCCGAGGAAAAGCCTCGAAATTGAGTGTAACTAGACTCTAAAAAGTTGAAAATTTTCTTCTGATCACTGTCAGTGGCGGCGGTGGTGAAGTGTAACATTGGAGAAACAAAAACTCCATGATCATTGTAGAAAACATTGCAGAGCAGAGATGGGTTTGAAACGGCTGTGCGTTTGGTGGAGTGGAGGAGACGAGAGAGGAGTCCGTGAGAAGATTGCATCAAAACAGAGTTTTTGTGGGACTTTTCGCAGCAACAAAAATGAAGAAAAGAAAAATCCCACAAAATGAAGTCAAAGAGTGTTGAAAATTAAGTGACCATTTTTCAGGGTTTGTGCAGAGGAAGTGAGAGGCTGTGTTACAGCATAATAGCATATACCATCATCTATTCATCTCTCTATTGCTTTGCCTACTCTGGAAGATAGAAGAAGATGTTGACAATCTATGGAAATGGGCCTTTCAATTGGGCCCATTTCGCCTGAGGGATGTCAATTCATGTTATGTCGTACCAATCCAAATTCATATTCGATTAAGATTTAAGAGCAATTTGGTATTAGTTTGTGTTTTGCACACATTAAAAATCATATATACACGTCTTTTGTTTTTTGTTTTTTTAAGACTTTAATGACTAGAATTAAAAAGTTTATATATATATTTAATGTAGACTTTTAGAGACTATAAAAGTTATAGAGTATTCAATATAAACAGTATTTAAAAATCATGTAATATTCAATCAAAACTTTTTAGCAGTTTATGAAAGTTAGAGGTATTCAAAATCTCAATGACTTTAATGACTTTAATGACTTTAAAATATCAAAAATTATAAAAAAAAATCTCACAATTTGTCTTTCATTCTTACCAAAGACTTTGAACGACTTTTTTTTTCCTTTTTTTTAAATAGAAAGAATTTCACTTTACAAGAACAACATAAAACTCTTTGAAAAACATCGACCCTCAACCACCAAACATGTGTTAGGCATAGTTTGATATTGCTTTCCAAGCCGTTTTTGAGGCCAAAAGTGATTCTGGACCAGTGATAGAGTGTTTGGTAAAATTTCAGGGAAGTGCTTTTGGGTATTTAGCTTCTCTCAATTGAGTTTTTGAGAAGCTACATTTTGTAGCTTTTGGAAATCAGCTTCCTGGGGAAGCAATTTTAAAACGTGCTACAATACAATTTTTAAGGAATTTTTATCAAACTTCCTATTTTATCCTTTGCTTTTCATGAAAACACGCTAAAGTTCAATTTTTAATAAATTTGCACCCAATATGAACATGAGCATACAGATAAATTAATATTCCAAGTGGATTTATTTGCACATCGCATGATATATATTATTAAATTTTAGTCAAGAGTACTGGTTAGTGGTTATATCATATTTATGTACATGCATCTAAGGATTCTTTTAATATTTATATAAACAAGAAAATTATTATTTATTATTATTATAATAAAATATAATAATTTTATTATTATATTTTGTAAAAAAGGAGAAATAACAGTAATAATATTATTATTTTAGTTCCAAATATTAACCTTCATTTTCAATTATTAAAATCCCTATAAAAAAATTATGTTGAAGTTCATCAGAGAATTATAGTTAAAAAATTACAGAGGACAAGTTTTATTACAACTGTGTTCTTTTAGTAATTTTACATAGTCACGACACTTTTTAATTCCAGTTTATCAAACACATTGAATTTATTTTTGGTTCTCACAACACTTTTACAAATCAGTTGACCAAACACTCAGCTGATTATTCCCACAGCAAATCCAAAACAATTCTCCCCACAGCACTGCAATGTCAAACTGGGCCATAGATTTTTAAGTAAAAGCACACACATTCTTAAAAAATTTCACAAATAAAATAAAATGGATAAAATTTGAGAATTTTTCAAGTAATAGATTTTTTTTTCCTATTTCTCTCTTCTTTTTTCGATGCCTTTATATTTAACAGAATCGGGATAAATAGTTCTAATGCTTGTAAAATTCTCAAATTTTATTCATAGGTAGATTTCATTAAATTTATCATCCACAAAAAAAATCTAAAATCAAAATTTATAAAAATCGATGTGATTTCATCATGGTTCTTATAGTTTGGTTGGTTGGAGGGAAGCCATATCTTTACTTTTTGATGGAGGAGGAGCTTGCTCCATCTTTTCCGATACTGTGTTTAAAATTTGTTTAGTGAATCAAAAGGGCTATCATGAGGCTAAGAGTCATGAAAATATGAGATGTTAAGATTTTTGGACTGCAACCCGAACGTGATGTTGAGGCAACTATTATTAGAAACGATTGTGGCTTGAACATTCACACTTTAATCAATTGGAGAATTTGACGACATCTTTTCGTACTCACCTTCGTGTTAGCCCCTTCCATCTTTTAGGACCCGGTGGAATAAGGATAACAAAATAACCCGTGGGGACGAACCCCACGGGGACCTACACTTATGAGGTGTGGATGATGATAAAGACTAAAACCCGCAATAAGGTATGAGGCGATGGTGGGCTTTATAATCCCCGCCCCATCCTGCTTAAAATATATCTTTATTTTTTCATTATTTATTTTAATATTTATGTTCTAAAATGATTGTATTTATTTGTTTAGTTTTGATATTTATGTTGATGATATGATTTTCAATGATTTTTTGGAATTATTTTATAAATTATATCATACTCATTGAGATATATATATATTTATTATTTTAATAAATATGTTTTTTGACAACATTTTAATAAATAATTTTGATAAATAGGTTAAATGAGGTACATTGGGTGGGGATGGGGAAAGCATACCCACCCCGCACTGCTCTGCCCGGTCCTGCCATGTCTTGCCCCGCTCCTTCTATTTTGGGGTTTTGTGAGGAGATGTGTTTTCAAAAAATAAATGGGGCAAGGTGTAGGGAGGGCCACCCAGCCCCGAACCCACCCCATTGCCATCCCTACGATGGAAGGCTACTGAGTTCTCCAACTTTTTTATTTGTAATTTTGTTTTTCTTTACTATTTTTATTTTATTTTTTTCCTTTTTATTTAATTTGGTTTAGTTAGTTAAAAATTCAAAAAAGTAAAATAGTTATAACAAATATTATTAATTTAATTTAAGTGTAATGTTGGAATTTTAAAAATATATATATTTGGGGTGTACATACGATTTTTGAGGAGTGTAAATATCGTCACTCTATTAGTTTTGAAAAGTTTTTTGAAAAGTTCCCCCCCCCCCCCCCCCCCCCCCCTTTTTTTAAAGGATGTTAGGTAAAACTTTGTTTTTTTGAAATATTATATATATTTGGGTTTTTTGTGTGAGAGAGAGGACTCAAACCAACAACCTCGAGGTGTAAGTGTGATAAGTTTACTACCAGACCAATTTCATCTCATCATATTTGGTAAAACTTTAAAAGTGATTAATTAATAATCTATTTTAACATTTGGGGCCAATTTGGTATTCAGCTGTGAAGTTAATTAATAGATGTTTGGTTACTTGTATTTTTAAAACTACTGTATAACTCAAATTGCAAAACTGCTGATATTAGATACAATGACTAAAATATACATGATTTTAGGATCATGTTTCATTGTTTTCATTAATTATATATATTAAATCAATATTTAAGTAGAATATTTAAATTAGGGAAATATTTTCCATAAGAACAATAAAATATTTTTAAAAGATTTTGTAAATCAAATCAATATTTAAATAGAATATTTAATTTTGAGATGAAATAAGTTATATAAATGATTTTAATTTTATTTCATAGGGATAATAATAATATTTTAAAAGATTCATTAAATACTGAAATAGATTATTCTATAATCACTTTCAAAAAGTAACCTCCATCTACTCCTCAAAATCACTGTCAAAACTTGCTAGATTATCAATTAATCACTTTTGGAAGTTTTACCAAACATCATTTTATGTCAAAATTATAAAATAATTTGATTTTAAATTTTCAAAAGCAATACCAAATTGGCCCTTAATGAATCATTTAAAATATCTTTGTTATCTTTATGAAATTAAGTTAAAATCATTTATACCTTATAACTTATAACTTATTTCACCTTAAAATTAAATGCATTCTACTTAAATGTTGATTTGATTTATAAAATCTTTTGAAATATCGTTATTGTTCTTATAGAACTTTTTTTTAAATTTAAATGTTTATTTAATTTATATAATTAATGAAAAAAAGAAAGTAGGGTTCTATAATCATGTTTATTAAAGTCATCATAACCAATCTAGCACTTTTACAATAAAATTACTAAATTTATATATATTGTTTTTGAATTATATTATAGTTCAACTAGTACAATATTTTTTTTAACATTGAATTTTAATAGTACAATTTAACAAACATCCGTTAATTAATTTAACGGTTGATTATTCTTTTAAAAGTTATAGCCATATCAAACTGTCTTTAAGGGGTCGTTTGTTTTTTCCACTTAAAACTTAATGGGTCTGAATCATAATTATTAAGTTGTTTTGTTTGTTTTTATAAGTGGTCAAACAACTTAAAAATACCAAAAAACAACTTAAAATAAAAAGTAAAAAATCCTGACTTTTCACTTAATTGCAAATCACTGAATTGCATTAAATGCAATTTAAAATCTTTTCTTCCGATACTATCCTCCATTTATAAGATATTTCAAATTTCATTATAATTATATATGGTACATAAATCTTTATTTTAATATATTACTTATTTTAAATAACTTTAAAAATAAAAAAGAACCCTAATCACTTCTCATATTGGTGTTTAATATCAATACTTTATTATGATATTATGGTGATGTATTTATATATTATACTTTTAGAGTAACTTTTTGGGAAAAAAAACCTTTTTTTTTCTTCTTTTTTTAATAGTAAAAATGAAGTTTATTTGTAATCGAAGAAAAATATCATGATCATATGTGTTCATATATAATTATTATTATTGAATTATTTTTATTCCATATTATATGTATAATTATTTAACATGATTATAAATGTAAAATTATTTAGTTTCACACAATTTTGCTTTTAAAAAACAAACGTGTTGACAATGTATTCAGATGTGAGAAAAAAAAAACATGTCATTCAAGTTCAAATTCAGTCTCTATTCAGTCTTCAGAAAAATTCAGGTCTATTCAGTTTTCAGATTAAAAAAACAAACGACCTCTAAGAATCATATTTGACATGGGTTTTAGAAGGTGGCTTTTAGAGGTGTTTGGATGATAAAGGAGAATGACTTTCAAATTTTAAAAACTCTTCTAAGAAAAGATAATGCCATGGTGCTTCTCTTGTCAAGCGTCCAAACAAAAACAAGAGAAGTGGTTTTCCCTTTAATGAAACTTTCAAAGTGCCAATTTCACCCTTATCACAGCTTAGTCAACATCATAATTATTCTGTGCTTTGTAGAGAATCCAACATCAGATAGCACAGGGGAGGTTTATGCAATAAAAAGAAAAGTTGAATATGAGTGTAATTTTACCTAAACACATGGGATGTTTGTGCAATTAATCCTTGATCAAGGACTAACTCCATAATACAATGGCAGATCTCTGATCTTGCCGGATCTGGTTTTGGAACCCCATCTGTCAATGTCAAAATCCAAGTATCAGTAGACTTTGATATATTAGACTGTTGAATGGTGATAATAAATTAGTTTTTAGATTTTTATTATTAGTTTGATAATTGTCAGATTAAATAAGATTAGATTATAGTTATTCGATTAATTTAATCGGATATCTTTTAGTTATTTCATGTTTATTAATTTAACTTTATAAATTAGAATTTGCTATAATGAAATAATATGATTAGAGTTTATTTTGATAGTTTATTATAACATTTTAGAGATTTGGGTTTCCTTCGAAGTAAACCGGTACCATTTCTTTTTGATCCAATTGTGCACGTAACAAATGGTTACTCATACATCATACAGGCAAAACAGGAGATTAGAAAGCTAGAAACCATTCAGCTGTCTTATATATATGACAGTCTTTAGTCCTTCTTTGTAATTGCAGCAATGGTGGCGGATTTTACAGAGAGCCAGTGAATCCCTGCTGCAATTTGAAATCTCAAAGTGGCATTATAATGTCTAGTCTTTTACATTCATGTATTTTGATTTTTTATTAATTTGAAATTAATATATTATGGTTTACAGTGTAAAGAGAAGCGAAATGCTTTATGACAAGCTCTTATAAGCTTTTGGAACAACAACTTTATAAGATTCAAGCTCGTAATCTTCGAATCAACAAAGGTAATAATCATGTTACGAATTGCGTAACTGTTATTTGATTTCAGATTATGCTTATCACTATCACTTGTTCTCCATGTCTGTCTGCTTAGGAGTTTTATACTACTACCTTTAGTTTTCACTTTATGCAATTTATTTCTTTATCTTATCTGTTAAAGAGAGTGTGAATGTGTGTTTATGGCCATCTTTTTGGAGTTTGTGACTTACTGAACTCAACATTGTATTTGCATATACGGATTGAGATCCCATACGTATCTAATTTTCACTCAACTTTCATTAATCTGCTGACACGTGGCATACAAGCAAAACAAGGGCCGAGATCAGTTTCCTTTATTTTGTTTTCTCTCTTTCCATTAATTGCTTATTTTTCATTATTTTTTTCTCCCTCTTTCTACTTATTGGTTACTTTTCTTTAATCAGTTTCGGTTCTCTTTGGGTGCGTTTGGTACGCGGGACGGGACGGAACAACTTTTTGTTGTTTGACGTTTGGCACGCCATTAGCATGGGACGGGACGGTACTGTATGGGACACAAACCATAAAAACTTGTCCCACCTTGGACCCTAGGCCAGACCTGTCCCATGCATGGGACAAATCTGGAAAATACATTTTTGCCCTCAATTTTTTTAAAAATTACAAATATACCAATTATAAAATAAAACTCAAATCTCATTCTCATTTTCTCTCTCTCTCTCGCTCTCGCTTTCTCTCTCTCTTCTTTGATCGACGACGATCTTCTCTCTCTCTTTCTCACACCATCAGACCGTCGACGCCGCTGCTCCGATCGCCGACGAAGCTGCTGCAGCCGACGACGCCTGCCGACGAAGCTGCTGCTGCCGATGACGCCAGCCGCTGCTCCGTGCCTCCACCCGCCGCTGCTGCTCAAAGCCTCCACCCCCCCCCCCCCCTCTCTCTTTCTCACACTTTTTTGATTTGTTTTCAGATTTGTGTTTTCATAATGTTTTTCAGATTTGTGTTGTATAATGGTTTGGTGTTGATTGTTGATGATGATGATGATTTGTGGATCACACTTTGTTGATTTGTTTTCAGATTTGTGTTTTGATCCACTTTGTTGATTTGTTTTCATATTTGTGTTTTCAGATTTGTATAATGGTTTAGTATGAATTTTGTGGAATTGATTTAAGAACAAATTAGTTTTAAGAACAAATTAGTATGAACAAATTAGTTTTAATAACAAATTATTCTTTGTTCCAGATTTTGTGAAGTGAGAAAATGAAAGAAAATATTAATTTTAAATGATTTTTAATTAGTTTTAATTCAATAATATTTGATATTTTTTTTGGTACAAAAGAGGGCATTTTGGTCATTTAAACCTCTTGTCTCGTCCTGTCCCAGCCATACCAAACGCATAAATAGTACAATTAACAGTTATGTCCCAGACATTCCAAACACAATACAGGACAGTTCATTCCAAACACAATACGGAACAACTGTCCTGTCCTGTCCCGTCCCGTCTCGTTCCGTTCCGTCCTGTCCTGTCCTGTCATGTCCCGTCCCATCCAGGTGCCAAACGCACCCTTTATTCTTTTCTCTCTCTTTCTCTTGATTTCTTTCATAATGGAAATCCATTCATCATCAATCTGATTTTTTTTTTCTTAAATTCATCTAGTTAAATACAAACACACTTCTACTGCATCTTTAAAAAAAATGTCTGGACAATGGTGGAGCAAACCCAGAAATCCAATCACCATTAATCTTAATTCAGTAAACAAGAAAATTCCATCTCTTCAATCAAATTGGACAAAAGAAAAATCAAACACATATATCTTCATCAATCCAAATCCAAACACAATTATACTTCATCTTTGAAAAAAAAAAAATTCTGGAAAATGGTGGAGCAAACCTAGAAATCCACCATTTTCTAGATTTTTCTTTAGAGTTGTATTGAATATTTGGGGATAACAAGTACAAAGAAAATGATGTGGTCATATATGACTATACTCAAATCTTCATATTCTTCTTTCTCAATTATAATCTCATTGTCAATTAAGAAAATCCAAGATATATATATATATATATATATATATATATGTAAGAAAAATAATTTTTTTTAAGAGATTGGATCCCAAATCTTCTTCTTCTTCTTCTTATTTAAAAGAAAAAAATCAGATGGGTAGGGGATGTCAATCCTTGTATAAAACAAGTTTGATTGCAAAATGAACATTGATTTACGGCAATGTGCCGACATGATCAATTTTCTAAGAAATACCCTGGAATGCTTTTTCTTCAATGGACAATCATCGACATGCACTTGTATTTGTGTTTATGTTGATTTTTAGTAGAGGAAGAATCGATGAATTACAGAAGCAGATTAATGACCTCTTATCCTCTAGAAAACTTGTCAAGGCTTCTGCTATATCACCTGAAAAATATTCAAGTACTGATTCTGTGAAACAAATCAAGTTTGAAAAAAGTCTTAATAGCATTTTGCAACAAGAATTAGGACGCTTGGAGCTCGATTTTGTTCAATTTATACACCGTCTGGATGTACTGGATAAGTGTTTGTCAACCTACGCCAAATGTATAGGTTACTTGGGAAAGGAAAAGGTTAGTTATCGATCTAATTACTTATAGTTTAGGAATCATATGCGTAATTTTATATACTATTTGCTTGTTTTGTTCATTATGGTTTTAGAATGTACTCTTGGAAAGTAACGTGTAGGTTTTCGTATTTGTTACTGAACTTTTATTTTCTACTTGTTGATTTTTTCTTAGGCAGGAAGTTTCATGAAGGCTCTTTAATGTAATAACCTGGTGAGTAGAGCATAAGTTTGCCTTCAGCCTTCTCTCTAATTTAGGCTGTGTAAAATTAATATGTTCCTAGTCAATTATCAACTGAACATTAGTACAACTGTCCTTTTGTCTTCATTATTTAAATCCATTGATCTTGATATTGCTTTCCATCTCTATATGTCAAATTTTGCATTAACTTCTACCCCTGGCTTATTTACTGGAGTTTTTGCAATGTGCATGTCAGGGAAGTGTTGGTAGGCCTAGTAGGAAAAGAAAGAGGATTGTTGATGCAATTGAATCCATTGAATTGTTAAGGAAGTTGCACCTGCAGAGGGAAGAAAAGATGTCTGATTTGCATCATATGTTAAACAGACAAGACGCAAAATAAAAGGTATCTAATCTTCAAGAGAATTCATATTTTAAGCAAGACAAGTTTCACAAGAAGAGAAAGACATCTCACAGAGAGAGTGCAGGTATTCTAATTTGTTAAATAGTAATAATGAGTCGAAGAAGACAGCAAAAGCTGATGCTAAAGTTCATGAAGATGCAATCATCTCCAGACAAGCTTCCAATGATCTAATAGGATCTGTGCAAATCCTGTTACAAACAACCATGGAACTGTGGAAGCAGGTAAAGTTTGTGATCATCAAGCCCAGGACTTTGGAATGGAGATGGTAATATCGGATCTAAGGGGTTAAGATGTTAGAAAGTGCACATAACAATATCATTAATCACTTTATTGTGTCTAATGATATTGAGGACAGCAGCATTATTTCTAGAATATTCTCTTCTCAATCGTTGATTGATTGTAATTCTAAAATCAATATCGTTTTGGACGTTGTGAATACAATATTGTCCTCTGAAGCAGCCTCAACTGACCAATTGGTGGCAGAGAGCATTATATTGGCATCAATATGTGCAGCAACCGATCACATTGGATTTATTTGTGAGACTTCATACAACATTCTTCGAATGCTCAGTCTTGAACCACGAATGCTCGATCTCTCCCATAAGGCCATCAAGCTGACCAAGGTTGTCTTGATCTTTGTTGTGTTTTTGGTCAGAATTGCGGTGCATTGTATATTTTGAACAAGTGTGAGGTTCCTGCTTTCCAATCAGATTCTGTTGTGGGTTGTCAACATCACTTGGAAAGCACGAACCTCACACTTGTTCAAAATACACGATGCAACAGAGCCGGTCCTGAGGCGGGGCACCCGCCCAGTGCCCAAGGAAAAATTGCTCAAAATGGAGCCATTTTTTTATGTTTCTTATGTTTAGTGTTGAATAGATTCAGACAAAAATGGTCCTAAACATTTGTTTATTATTTAAAAGTCCAAATATTTCAGTATTATCATTAGACTGAACCCCACATGACCACATGTGACTTTTTATTTTAATTAATTAATTTATTTTTATTTTTATCTTTGTTCTTATCATTTGTACCACTTCACTTTTTTAGTTTTTCTACACCTCACAATTCCACATTTCTTTTCAACGCACAAACACTGAAACTCTTTCTCTCTCTCCATCTCTCTCCATCTTCTTTGTTTATTTTTTTTTGTTTCTCTCTCTCTCTTCATCTTCTTTATCAGATCTTGTTTCAAGCTCCGGGATCGGCTATAGATGTCGGACATGGCGGCCTTGACCTGCAAACGACAGCCAAAAACGACCTTATTTCCGGCGATTAATCGGCCGATTTTTCCGATTAGCAGAACACTGGCTACATTGCATGCCGTCAACTGCACATGAGGCCTATTTTTTAGATTTTCACCCTGAACCTCAGATAAGTCATGACCGACTCTGGTGCACGCCGGTCATAAAAATGAATTAATGACGTATCAGGGTAGTTTTGAGTTATTGCTAAAAACTACTAAAAGGAAACCCTAAACAAATTCAATTAGAATTGAAAATAAATTACAAAATAAATCCTACTATAATTGAAATTCACCTAAACAGTCCTACATCAATTAATATCATGTCGAGTTATTTAATTTGTATTATGAAATATATGCAATTTCTAGAACTGGATCATCAATATATAAGTATGTGTGTGTGCGTGCGGGGACGGTTACATGCATGTTCGTGTGCATATGTGCCACAGGTGCAGATGCATGTATTTAATTTTTAGAATAGTATGCTTAGCTTTATAATCAATTTTCTATCGTGAACTAACATAATAATATTAGAGAGTACTGGGTGAATGATAGCTCATTTACACACCTAGAGAAAACTATTTTCAACAAAATTGATAGAGGCTATTTATGAAAAGATTATAAAAAAATAAAATAATTTCAACCAAGTATGGGTTGGTTTTGTTTTACGTACTTTTTTCGGATCATAATATTAAAAAAAAAGTGTTAATTTTAGTTATTATTAATGTTTTTTTTTAAGTTCCCATCTTATATAAATTTCTAGGTCTGTGTCACTGTTGTTGTATATATTTTTTCTCTTGCTCTTGGTTCTTTCGAACCTAATTTTCTCCAGATTTTTTTCTGTGAAGAAACGTTGTAAGTGTAGTATGTTTATGATTTGATGTGATTATTTCTTTCAATGGACTGAGTACTGATTTTTCTCTTCTATCTCTTCTTAACGTTTACTGGGTGGTGTTTAATTATGATCCAAGTGAGCCACTGATGATATTTGAAAAGGTTCAGTTCCCGATCTGAAGAATGTGAAGTTTTTGACAAAATGAGATTGATCCAATGATATGCATCTCACGCCCATACTAAAAAGTTGTGGATTCGGGACTTCGAGTCATGTCCCCTTCCCAAACGAATTTGGATTATTGTAATATTTCAAAAGAAAAAAAATAATATGAAGTTTGAATAGGGTCAAATTCTTAGTTTTTCATACTCTGATGAGAAAATCAAAACTGAAACCGGAAATGATGATAAATATAGGAATTCCTGATAATAGTCAGTTGTTACGTAACATTGAGGCAATAAGCAAAGCCTCGTACCTGCTGCCTGCACAAACCCCACCAAAGGCTTCTGCATAAAAAAGATGAAAAAAAAAAGACCACCAGTGAGGAGATCAGCGATCGGCAATCGTCGATCTCATTCCACCATTCTCCCCTCCCACCATCAAAAGGACAATTAATTATATATATAATAGTTTTAATGTTCTAACCTATATTTGTTTGTTGTGATAGAAACATCCCAATGAGAATTATACGACTAATAGACCATTTCCACACTATAAACGATTGCAAGTAGTGTTTGAGAAATATCGAACAATATACAATATGGCTGAATCCACAGCAGATGCTTTGGATCACATGAGACTAGAAAATGATGAGTAGGACACTGGCTGAATTCACTCAGCCTTTGCCTACCCCCTCAAATGTTGCCCTACTTCCTCTACCCTACATGTACAACAAACATCAAAGCGAAAGAGAAAGAGGAATGTTAGTTCAGCAGCAGCAAACATCACGAATGTGTTTGAAAAAAACATGGAAAGGGCATCTGCGAAAATTGCTAAGTTGCTCGGGGCTATTACGGGAGGGGATGTAATGACCCGTTAAGGTGTTGAGCTAGAGGGTATGGGTCTTGATCATATGCAAGTGATACAACAAGCCTGATTAACTACAGCTTTTAGCAATGGCAAATCAAAAGTAATAAGAAAATATATATGAATCCAAAACAATTCTTCCACAAAAATTACAAATTGTAATCACTATTCAATAGTGCGTGTGTGAATAATAATTGTCGGCAATAATAAACTATATTCTATGTTACATGTCCATCATCTTAAAAAGGCTAGGATACAATATTGTCTACCAGCTGACATGACGAAATTCTGTCTGAGTCGCCCCTATTCGTCAAGAAGGGAATAGCATCGTCAGGCTATCGATCTGATTTCGTAACTGTAAAATTTAACTCTTTGGCTCCTCATCTAATTGGGAGACTGGAACTATATAACGAGTTCATACAGAAAAAATCGATGGTGAATGAATACTAATCACCACCCAGTCGACCACCTGCCTTCCGGTTACGTATCCTGATCTTTGATTTAGGTTCCTCATCTGATTTTTTAAAATTCGGTCCATCATTCCGGCTAACAATTCTTAACGGGTGGGCTTCTGTGTTAAAAACCCACTCATCTAAGGAGATCACAGAAGGAGGCGAAAAAAGAAGATACAGATATTTTAGTGTTTCTGCAAGAAAGAAGCTTTGCATCATGTTGTCTTTGACGCCAGTATTGACCTGTATACATGACAATCAACTATAAATAAAATGGACATAGGTAGCTGTAAAAGAATGGTTATTACAATCTTATGCCAAATATCATGGATTTAACTGCTTTATGTTCTTAAATCACAAAATAACAATGGGATGTATGACCCCAAAGGTTGTGGGAATCAGATATGATTGATTGTGTATAATAACCCTGATAAGACCTTGAGTTTTCCAAACTATTTTTAAGTTTTACCAGCTTCACATTAAATAACTTATTTAATTATCAAAAATCAATGACTACATGATAGCATCCAGCATAACCAAATATGACAATTATCGAATAATATGCAACACTTCTCTAGTTGACATTTAAATTGCCATATGGCAGCTTGCATGGGATGCCACTCGTATTTGCTTGAAATACGACATGTGGAAGTGGGGATAGCCACTAGTTTCATAACACCACTTATGATCAAGAAGATCATTGGATATATTTTGACAAGGTTTTTGTCCCATTGCGTTTTTCCTAACAAATTCCTATACAACAAAAGTGGTGGACAATAGGACATCCAAGGGGGAGTGTTATGAAATTAGTGACTGCCTACCACTTCGACGTGTCTTAATTCAAGCAAAACAGGTGGCAATCCATGTATAATGTAATGGCTATTAATATTATAACCCCATGCAAGTTGTCATATGGCAACTTAAATGTCAACTAGATATTGAAATGAAACTTCTATATATTCTCTACTTTCTCTCTAATTTCTTATTCTATTTATTTATTTATATGTTTTCTTTTAGTTTATAACATGTACACACCCTTATTGTAAATTATTTATGTTTTTTCTTGCTAAAACACGTTTTAACTAAACTCAGTAGCAGCCATAAGAGGAAAGGCAAATACAAGAATCAGAAAATTCTCTAGTATATTTCATATGCTTTTCTTTTCACAAAGTGCCTTGATTCAAAATAGATGGGAAAGGTCTTCTAAAAATAGTGGGTGAGGTTTTGATTTTAGGAGAAACTTGAACGATAGAGAGATTGAGGAATTGTCTCCTCTGCTCTTTTGGTTGGACGGTGTTTCATTAACTATGGGAGGAGAAGATAGGAGGACATGGTCTATCGATTCTAAAGGATTCATCTCTTGTGAGTCTTTCTTTGAGTGGTTGGTGAATATTGAGTCAAAGGTTCCTAAAAAAATCGATAGCTCATGGAAAAATAAATACCTGTGACTATTATTCTTATGAAATATCCTAATCTTTGTCTACTTCCCTCTTGGTGTGTTATGTGCCGGAATTCTGAAGAAATTTGAATCATCTTTTTCCCTATTGTCCGGTGGCTTTGGAAGCTTTTAAAGCTTTTGGTGGAGGAAAGAAAGCTATGATTCTTTGGTATTGTGGAATTTTTGATGATTTATGGGTTATTTGGTTAGAGAGAACTATAAGAATATTTGAGGAAGCTAAAGAGGAGAACAGTTTTTTATAGGATAAAGCTTTTAATTTAGCTTCTCTATGGGGTGTTGTGGCCCTTGTACCTGCGATGGTGACAGTGGCTGGAAGAGCTAATAACAGTGTTGCTAACGTGGATAACACTTACAGGTAAACAAGGATATTGATTTAAGAGTTTTATAGGCTTCGGGTGACCATAAGCTGATGGCTAATGGTTATTCTGAGAAATGAGAGTAAATTGAAAATTAGGGTTTAGGTTACCTAACCAATTCGATTATGTCATCAGTTACTAATTACTATAATAGAAGTTTTCTCTTAATCGGTTTGTTTTGCATAATTTGAATCCTGCGCAACCCAAAACCAGTCCTAAATGAAATTGGGTTGCTCAACGAGCAACCTGAGTCTCTTAACCACGTCAACATTACTGGCTTGGGTCTGTAGGGTCGCAATGTTTTATTAAACCCGGTTGCCTACCCACCTCTAAACTTGGGTACCATTTAAACTTTCATGTGTACATCCTGAAGTACACAGAAAATATAAAGTACGATATAATGTGATGTAGCAGGTTTGTTGTGGTACTTACATCTTTCAGTCCAACATATCCCGACTCTGTGCGGGAATTCTTCTCAAATGCTTGAAATATATTCCAACCCCACTCTTGGTATGTCTTATTGCCAGTTAAACGCCACAGGTAAAAAAGTGATTCAACTGTCTCTGGTCTCAATATGTTCCACGATGTACCCACGGTCATGTCCTGAAGACAAAATGTATGGAATCTGTTAGATAAGGGAGTTTAATTCAATGTATACAATGTAAATGAGGATAATCAACCTCCCCAGCATGAAAGAAATAGTTCTCTCCAGCCAATTTTGTTGGTGTGGACTGGTAAAAATTATAACATGTCCAAGCAAGCTGCAAAAGAAAGCAAAAAAAAAAAAAAATCATGAAAGCACTGTCTTTATTTAAATAATCGAAAGACAGCAGTACGCATAAATATACACTATTTAAGAAACCGGATAATTCAGTAACCTAGATTAAAGTTAGTTCTGAACTTGAGAATCTGGTTTCTGCTTTTCATTTTTAATAAATGACGCATACGAAATAAATGATGAAGTAAAATGAAAAACACTTACGGAAAATAAAAATTAACTCAGTTATGAGATGCACACAAAACTGTCACTGAAGCATTACATATAATTTTGCACTTAAAGAGTTTTAGATTTTAGACAGTATCATCTACCATCCCAAATTAAAAATATGCATCCGGCAAATTTTAAATTCAATGAGAGTCAGTAACATCATGTTGGTGCATACACTGATTTTCCAGGTATACACTACAACACAGAGACATGCATACAAACATGGATGTGTATATTTCAGTAACCTATAAACTTCTTGTTGTAGCAACTTTCCTACCCTCAGATGATTCTCTATCAAATAAAATTCTGAAAATATGAGATCAAAACTTCACCAAATTTCAGGAAATCACATCAAAATGGACCTTAAATTGGAGGTGAAGATATTTGAGTATCAATCATATCTAATTTGAGTTTAAGAGAATTTTTCACGGAAATATTTAAGGTTTTTAATCCTAAGTTCTAGTTGATTTTCTTTTTATACTACCTGTTTACAGATGTTGATATGTTATGCCTGTCTTTTCTTTATGTTATAAACTTATAAATGGAATTTACTCCAGAAAAACAACAAATACAGGATGCAAGTTCTGTGAGGCATTATGAATAATACCTCTTCTGCAAGTGAAAGAAATTTCTCAGATTCACCAGGCCCATAACCAAATGATCCTAAAGCCAGCATTCCCGGAGCAAAACATGCTAATTCGTCCATCTGCATACACATGGAGGGTTAAAAAAGTAATCAACAGCTCCTAGTTAAGTATTCAAGAAGACATACTTTCGAGGCAACCAGGTAAATATTACCTTGTCTGCCAACGAATGGCCATTCTTCTCACAAATGTATGCAAAAGATGATGGTGTTGTTCTCTTAACCAAGGTTAATAGACCTTTCATTGATGTTTCCCACATTTCCCTGCATCCAAGATTCACAAGAAAAATTGACATCAAGAAATTTAAGAACATGGACAGTGAATATTTCAGAAAGAGCGAGAGAATTTTTCGTATCACATACAAGAAGATTGTACACACCATAATATTAACATATAGAGTCTATCTAGCTATGGTTGTCGATGTTTCTTTCGGGTTTTATTCCCCCCGCACTAGGTCCATAATGATTTTCCACTTTAAATAATAAATCTTATCCAAAATAACTGTTTACTATTTTATAGAAATTCTTTTACTTGCATATCAGACATACACAATGGAAGCTACTGGTTGAAAAATAAATCAACTAGCTATGTATATATTCCTGAATATCTAAGATGGGGGTAATGCTTCTATACATAATCTGTATAGTTACTGGGGTGAAAACCAGTCATTGGATTTAAATCCAATGGTCCACAAAAATCAAAGGTATGAAAAATAGAAAAAAATAAAAAAAACTAAAAATAATAATTCATTTTCATAACTGCCCATTAACAATATAGCTATTGTATTGTAACTAAACCTTAAGATGTTGGCTTAACAAAAAAACGTGTTATCTCTTATCTTCTATGATTCAGGAGTTCAGCCCCGAAGACATCTAATTTAACAAAAATATCATTTTCTTGTTGTCATATTAAGAATTATAAATACAATGCACACAACCAGCTGTGGGCAATGCAGATCCAACAAATATATGTGTGTATGTATGATAACAATCTCCTCACCTATAATGTTTCACAGCTGCAGTTTTGTTCCCTTGAATCCAAACTTTGAGTAAATATTCATAAAAACTGCAATTAAGCATTAGCGTTAATCATAAACTCAAATAAAATCACAAAATCACACTCAGTGAGCTACCTCCAGAAGTGGATCTGGCAAATAAAAGAGCATTAAACCATAGATAACAAAATTTAAAGCCCAACAAAGATCACATAATTCATATCTAATTTCAAGTGGTCAATACCTATCACCCATGGCACCAAAGGTTATAACTGAGTATGATCCAGTTCCTCTTTCAGGATTAATATAGATGGGAATCAAACCATCATCAGGGAAGGTTTTACTGATCTCCGCTATAGTTCTCTCCACCTGAAACATCAGTTGCAACCAATCAGTGAAACTGAGCATATTTACCTCCAAATTTCTAACTCAAAAACATAAACTTCAACATATCTTTGAGATCTTCACAGAGAGGAAGGACTAAGGAGAATATATATAGACAGAATGCAAGCGAATTTTAAGACAATTAACAACGAATAACATAGCCCGTGTACACATGTAAGCAAGGAGTAGAGTGTACCTTCTGCTGGTACTTCAGCTCCCCTGTCCTTTGTGAGAGAGCAATAAATTCTAGCTGTTCTGTTCCAGAATCTGCCAGAATGCTCTCACCCTAAGAAAAAAGGAAATAATGGAATAAACATTAGATCAGCATTCATGAACATGAATGTGCCAGAATTTGACAAATTATCCCAAGCCCAGTCAATAAGTTACACAACACAGTTGTCACAAACGACAGCATGATGCCTTAAAGACCAATTCAAACTACTTTATATATGATAATGAATGGATTAACGATGATAATCTCAGTAAAGTTAATTTTGATTGTTGGATGACCATGCAACAAAGTATGAAGAAGCGTTTATAATTAGAAAATTGTAAAATATTATGAAGATGTAAACTTAAAATATTAAAAACCATATTCATTTCAAACTAGCCAGTCACCTGCTGGTCTAACAGCAGGACAAGACCTTCTCAAGTCATTTTGGGGTAAGTAGGCACAAAAATAAAAAATTTCATGTTGTAGATGGTGACAAATCAACTCAACAATTTATACTCCCAAGTACCAAGTGGCTATATACAAATTAAAAATTAACAACTTACCCCAGTCCACGAAGGATTATGTGCATTTCCATGTGCCAAGTTTATAATGTTATAAGGAATCCCAGTGGGTGTATTCCACGCAGGCAGCAATCTATCTGCAATATCTCTAGCCTTTTCAAGGAATACTTTGTCATTTGAAAGATCATATGCACTAAGAAGTCCACCTACAACTCTAAATTATTGTAAAACAGAAAAGAAAAAAAAATATAGATCAGCAAAGACAGTATACCTGCCTCTACCACAGGCTTATTGCAAAAATAAATAAATAAAATAAAATAAAAGCCTTAACAATGGTTTCACAAAATAAATGCCAACTAATGTATTAAACCTTATAACGCAACCTTATGGTTGTCTCAAAAACGCTAGCATCATAATCCTTGTTAAAATCCAATGTGTTTGCAACCCACCTGCAATTAAAAATTTAATATTCATAGATTAAAGTATCTTAAAATTGCATATACATCGACAATGAAAAGAATATGGAGAAATTTAGGCGATGAAGGAAAAAAAGAAAACAACATATGCAATATAATATTTAAAGGTTGAACTATGGAATTGATGAGAAGAGAATCCAGGCTGTACAGGAAATGAATGTGGGTTCAGCTGAATGAGGTGGAGAGGAATAATACTGAATGGGAAGAAAACATAACTATGAAACACACACAGAAAAAAATGAAGAAGAAAAAGAAGACTTTTCATCCTTTTCCTATGAAACTTGTTATTACCAAAAAAATAATAAAAATTGAGATATAGCGAGAACAACCCTCTTGGGTTCTCCTCTATGATTGACTTGGGTATGTATACTTTTGATTCTCTCTGGAGACATGGCTATTGAATGTCCACAGCGTTACAACTAGAATTTTGCTCCGCATCAAACAACTCATCATGTGGGTATTATGCATTCATCTTCCAAGCTAGATTCTCAATGGCTTTTTTAAATTTCATTTGCACTGGGGCTACCCACGAGCAATCCGACTGCGTTTGTCTCATCCTAATTTTTAAGAACTTAATTTTGAAAAAACAGAATAACAATAAAAGTACTGCTTTGGAGATTTTAAGGAAATGGGAGAGTGCTACAATTAATTAAAAGTGAAACAAACACTTAAAGAAAATTAAACTTACTCTCTAGCTTTTTGGAATTGCTCATCTAGACCCATTATATATAATGTATCAAGAGCATCTATCATTGTTGCTCCAAGACCACCAAAGCTATTGACTCCATTCTTCGTCTGTGGCTGTTAACAAAAATAATGAAGACAACAATAATGTTAGCATGTTAATCGTATGGGGATATAAATTGGCACTGTTTTGTACATATTAAAAAAAAATCCATATTCCAAAATAGTAAACTAAGAATGGTTCACAAATAATATGTATCCTATTCTGGTATTGAATCCCGACCAGCCTATATGTTACATTTGATAATAGAGCAAGTTCACTGTTTTTCGTTAGAGCAAGGGCAGATCAATCTTTAAATTCATTTCCAACTTTTTTTTAGTCCATAATACTTCCAAAAATCAAATGGATAGCATCAGAAAGAAATCCAGAAAATGCATGCAAAGTTTTACAAAAAACCATGTAAATTTGCAAGGGTCCAGTGGCACAAAACATATATGCACATCTTTTTCTGCTGGGCGAGAACAGAAAATATTTATGCAAGTATCAAGAAGGTAACTATGTTTTCCCTTTTCCTATTCTATGAAGAGAAAAAAACCATATCTATAAAATTTAATTATAGCTACAAAGATATTATGCAAGTAGACACTCATATGTATATGACACACCAACACCACTCTATCCTCCACCAGGCAGGAAATCAGATTTAAGAATGCATTATGAAGTAGCTAAAGATCATGACAATCTGATTTCATCACTCAGATAGCAATAAAGATATCTTAACCAACTACCCAGTAGCCATTATCAATTGCCTAAGAACATTATATGGCTTAGAATGATCGACTTTCTCATCCATTAGCTCTGTCAAACAAAAAGGAATGAAGTATTGAGCCTGCCTAAATCAAAGTGGAAGATACATCACCTAGACCAAAGTATAGAATGACAAATTCACTCCACTTAACCAGAAACATGTCCTCGGCACAACCTTTCCATAGCTTTGCTCCTTCAGACTTTCATACAAGTAAATGAATCATTACCTCCAAAAATAACTCAAGACCCAATTCCCTATTAATATGCATCTTTTGTTATACACTTAATCAAGTATGTAAAATTTTTCAAATTATAGTATGCAAGAAATTAAATTTTAAGCATTTTAAAGATTACTCTGGAAAATTTTGGATTTTAGTCGAGTGCATAATAGAAGAACACTCCCACTTCATCATATGACCAAGCAATTAGCACTTAACCACTTAGCAGTACCTTCGGATGATACAACAACCAAATCTGGATTATACTGATAATTCACTGCCTACTAATATACTATCAATCCTCAAAACTGCAAAAATAAAAATAAAAATGTACTCAAAAGGCATGTGAAAAATGTAGAAAATTTCCTCCTTTCTATCCACAAGGATGCAAAAATATCTTTGTGTTTGGACATGGAAAACTGATTAACATGTGTGAAAATATTATTGATAGCATGATACAACTCATAAAATATAATTAATTTCAAGGTATTCTACTCCCATCTGTGCCACTGATTAGCAGGATGTCATATTTAGAACTCAACCACAATGTTTCAATCCATACTTAAAAAGTTTCAAAAATTAATTTAGTCTTACACTCTAATCTGTAAAATTGAGTAATTTATGTTACAAAGTCAGAGCTGAAAGTATAGAATTGAATCTCCAAAACAGGCACATAATTTGAAAAGCTAAGATTTAACACCCATAACATATGTTAACTTGCATCACTACTAGTACAAAACCAGAAATAAACATTAACGAGTGGACATAATATACTCGAAATACCTGAAGTTCATCTTGGCCCCATGCATACTTCTCATATGAACTCCATGCATGAATCATTGCTTCTTTTACTTTCTCTCTTCGCTGAATATCAATAGGATCATCAACAAACTTGTTTCTACTGTGTGTATTACCTTCAATCTTTCCAATTGCATTGCCATTGTTATCCTTCAAATCTTCCAGCTGCAAAAATAATATTTCCAATGAGTCCATAGAGAGATAACCCAAACAACATTTATTTTCAAATTCAATTCTGGGTGCTTATTGCTTAAACACAGCTTCAAGAATCATTGGTCACCCAAATGATAGATCTTTTCCAGGTGATTGACAATGAATCAGGGACCTCCTACCATATTTTGCAATCGAGTAACCTCTTCACTCAACTTGGAAACTTCAACCTGCATGACAGATTGAAATTTGTTATATATTGGCAATTAAAGAACAATACAATTTCCAAAAAATATGTACACCGAGATCATTATTTAAATAGAAAATAGAACAGTTGTTTAAATGTTAAAAATTCATTTTCTGGTCTAAGCAATTTGCAGGTATATTGACAGGCATCAACATAACTGTCACCGGGTATCATATATTTGGGCATATCAAAGCTTGTTGTCCGAAGTTAAACATAATTATATCAAAAAAATATTGAAAATGTGATGGAAAAAAGTTTCTCATTCCATCTCTTCTCCATTCTTTTTAACTCTGCTCTTCTTCTTCTCCAACCCGGCCCTCATATCCACTAATCACTTAGAATATGGCACTTAATGACTTTGTTGCGTTGTTTATTTGGTTGTCATGGGTTTGACCCTACAATGGTTGTTCAATTGTATCTGGAGTTTGTGAAGAAAGACAAATTAAACAACTTCTAGAAGTTTGTCCTATTTGGAACTTAAGGTTGATATTTTATGGGAAACTTTTCTAAGTGTTCAATCTTCAGTAGCATTTATCTTTAATATTGTTTTACTAAGTTTATTCATGGTGTATATTTAAGACTGCCTCAAAAATGAAATCCAGTTATTGATCAGAAGATGTTGCAGCACAAATGAAAGCAATTGCTCCCCAGAAATTGATTTCTTTTCTGTGCTATGTGTAACCTCAGAGTAACAGAGTAACAAGGCTATACCCAAAAGAGTGGGGGAAATTTAGACTTCTGCTGTAAGCTTTGCTTTCTATTTTACCATTTCTTTTTCTTTTTTTCTTTTCTCATTCTTGTGTATCCCTGTGTGTGCTCCAGCTGCACCTTCATGTAGTATTCTTTCACGGACATTTTTCTTACTAAGGGAGAATACAATTGGATCAAAAACATGACATATCAATGACTTGGAACAATAAATCACACACATACTCATCCTGTCCTGCAAGTTTAAACATTTGCTACTATGTGTGTTTGTGTAACAGATCCCATCCAATACATGTGCTTGAAATTGTTTGATTTTAAGTTTCTCTTCCTTTAAATTATCTTGTTCTTTTACATATTCCACTGAACCCGGTAACACATCACTTGTTTTTAACTTTTGTTTCTATGGCATAATTAAACAGAATAAGTCCAAGTACCTCCAACTTTAAAAGTTAGCTGAACCAAAAACGAATCACCCATTGTTTTGATAACAGCTGGGGATTTATTCAGCTTATACCCTCAGAAATCCATTAAAACGCGTTTCCCTACTTTGCTCTAAATCATCACAAAATGAACCTAATAATGATCGTTGTGTGACAACAATTCAAACTTGTTTCCTTACTTTGTCCTAAATCATCAGAAAATGAACCTCATAACCACCATTGCGTGACAACAATTTGAATCAAATTATATCTGCTTCACATCACGGGTCTGTATTTCTTTCTGGTTCTTAGCTAAGCTAAATTGAATACAGTTAATCCTTACAATCATGCGATTCGAACCATTAGTTCTCTAGGATCAAAATGGCCAACATGAATCTGACCTCTGAACATTGCTAATAATTGTAACAGCAAATTCACACTCCATTAAAAATCAGTTATCAAATTTACAAAAAATAAATAAGCAGCAACACAATTATATATTTTTAAAACAAACATCGAATACCATTATTTTGCAATCCAACAAATATCTAAACCAAAAGAACAATACACACCGCTACCAATTTGTACTGAAACTATTCTAACACCTACTCCCAATTCACCGCATTACAAATCCACTAAAACAAAGCAATTTTTTTTTTAAAAAAAAAAATTTCGTTTTTTCTTTGATCTAGAGAATTTGTAATGTCGGTACACAATTTCGTGCGGACAACCGCAGCCAAACAAACAATAAAACTCGAAAATTTAGAATCTTCAAAAAATACCTCGTGTTCACTAACAAGAGTCTGGCGATCCCAGACGACGAGAGTAGCAGAGACAAAGACGATGAGAAGCAGAGCCAATCGTTTCGGTCTCTTCAGATAATACGCCGGATTGCAGTACCTCCACGCGGAGGAGCAGGAGGAAGACGACGACGATCTGGACCTCGCCATCCGATCAGATCTCCAAAGAAGAAGAAAAAAACACGAATCTTTCTGTTAAATTCAGTATAGATTTGATGAAAATGAAACGGGAGATAAACGTTTGGAGCTCATGCTCGTATAATAATTGTATAAAGAATAGAGATGGAGAGGGAAATGTCAAGTTTTGTATGTATGGAGAATGGAGATGGAAAATGTTTTGCAGATTCAAGTGTTTCGTGGTCTTTGGTCAAGTGAGGTAGACAAACCAACCAGGTATTGACATGTGTACATTATGTGCAAAAGTCATTAACCACTTTATTTAATTTTAAAAGAAAATGGTATTATTTAACTTTAAAAATTCCAAGAACGAAAAAGTGAATACAGAAGTATATATTTATTAAGTTTGTGTTTTGTAGCTGTCTTTTTTTTTGTTTTCGTTTTTGTTTTCTAAAAACGATTTCGAATTCGTGTTCGTTTACCGTTTTTCATTTTATTTTCGAAAAACAAAAAAAAATTGAAAAACACAATTAGTGTTAAAAGTCAAAAATTTGAAAAACATTTGAAAGTTGTTTTTCGTTTTTCGTTTTTGTTTTTTCACTTATTTTTTTTTATAAAAAAAAATCATTTTTTTCTTACTTTTCTCCATATTCCCGTTACTATTCTTCTTCATCTTCTTCCAGACTCCTTTTCTTCTTCTTCTTCGCGGCCGATCCGCTTCTTCTTCTTCTTCTTCTTCTTCTTCTTCTTCTTCTTCGCCTCTTCATCGCCGATCGGCTTCTTCTTCTTCTTCTTCTTCACCGCCGATCGGCTTCTTCTTCTTGTTCTTCGCCTCCGATGGGCTCCTTCTTCTTCTTCTTCTTCTTCTTCTTCGCCGAGTCCACTTATTAGTCATCCAGCGATGTTTAAAATTTCCTTTCCTTGAAATTTTACTGAACTTTGTTTGAATACCAGCTTTTCAATTTCCTTTCCTTCCACTTCCAGTGTAAAAGACCCATTCAAGCTTAAAAATTTCAGCCTCCCAATGACATCTATGGCTAGTGAACCTATTCCTTCAAAAGTTGTATATACACTGTTCGATAGAAGTCTTAAACGAATTGGTGTTTCAACAATTGATTCCAATTAACTACTCTAGATATGTGATTGATGTTGAAAAGGGTGTGGTTAAAAATGGTTATTTTACAGGTAATGGTACTTCTCATGATGATTGCAGTGATGATGTGTGTACTAATGATGCCCCTACATATTCTTCTTCAAGGAGTTTACTAGATAGGCGTTTTGTGATTGGTGTTTTAAAATTTTGTAGCAATGAAAGATGTCTTGAACTGGGAAGAAGATACCATGCATTGATTATCAAGAGTGAAGTTAGTGTTAATCAGTTTGTAGGAACTAGTCTTGTTGGTATGTTTGCTAAATGTGGAGATATGAGTTTACTGGTAGCACGTTTAACTCCAGATTTTGTTAACTTAACTCCAGATTTTGTTAACTTAACTCCAGTTTACTGAATTTCTTGTGTAATGTTCTGGTGACTCACTTTTATTCAAATTATATATATATATATATATATGTATATGTATATATGTATGTATTCGGTGAATCAATTTTCTACTCTGATTCATTATTATATTTTTCTCTTTATTTTTACAACAATTTTTAAATTATGAGTTATTTGATAATTATTTGGGATGAATTATTGACTCCCTTTTATTCAAATTAAAAATTGCAATAGAAAAAATATAAGAAAAATTATAATTTTTGATATTTTTCAGTTATTCTACCAGAAGTGTTTTTACTGTTTTCATTTTCAGAATTCAGCTTTCAGTGAAGCTACCAGACGCATTTTTACTGTTTTCAATTTCAGGATACAGTTTTCCGTATATGCTATCAGACGCGTTTTCAGAATTCGAAAAATAAGAAAAAAACACTATTTTCATTTTCATTTTTATTTTCGAAAAACAGTCACTGAAAAACGCTTACGGGACAGACCCTAAGTTTATATTTTGTATTTATCAAAAAAAAAAGTTTGTGTTTTGTAGGGCTTTTATAAACGCCAAAAGTGCTTTTTTTAATTCTAGAAAAATGTTTTAAAGTTTTTTTTGGGATGTTAGGTAAAAATCAAAACAAAATTTTTAATATATGAATTATCCCATCTACCTTTTATAAAAGCTATTTTATGTCTGAAGAATTTGGGATTTTTCAAAAAGTTTTTTTTTGAGCTTTATTTAAAACATATGAATTGTCTCAACTACTCTTATAATTTTAGATATTCTACTGTACAATTCTTTTATTATGAATACATTGTCAACACATTTTTTGTAATTTATACAACCATAATGTCACGGCCCGCTAAGTCCAAAGTCCAAAGTCCAAAGCCCAAATTCCAGCCAAGAGGGCCCAACAAAGCCTACTATTATGCACAAGCCACTGGAAGATTCTAGAGACTTCTCCACACTTCTAGCATGGATCATCTTCTGGAAGTCTCTAGTTAAAGAACCATTCTAGATCTCTCTTGTAATTACATAGAGGCATGTAAATACTTGTAGAGAATTCTAGATACATGTAGATCATTCTTGAGGATGAATCTCCACCATTAGGTTAGATTGATCTAGACCATCCATTGAAAATGTTGACATCTATAAATAGGTAGCTCCTCTCATTTGTAAGGCATCCAAGCCTTCAAGCCTTCAAGTTTTCAAGCATTATAAAGTTCTCTTACAAGTAATATAACTTCCTATGTTTCCAACAAGCTCTTATAGTTCCTTTTCTCTAGTCTCTCGTGTATCTGTGTGAGTGACAAGCAAGGGTTACTTAGCAACATTGCCCTAAAGTTGTCTAAGTGCCACACCGGTGTGCTGCGCAAATTCTAAGCCCATGACAGCTGGTATCAGGGCCTCGTCATCAACAACCAAGAAGTGTACTAGAGTAGAGTGGCATCCGACATTGAAGTTGCTACTATAGTAGGAGAGCAGAAGCGTGGGCGTGAGGAGAAACGTACCTACACCAAGCGAAGCAAGTCCAAGGGTCCGTCCACGGATGCCTTGGAACTTGGAAGCCTAGATAGTTGGCTTGGAGGAAGCCTCCTCGGGGATGTAGACTACCTTGAGCAATGTTGTTAACCGTCTTTATGGCATAGAGGCGGACTATGGCAAAATCACTCAAGCAACTAAGTCCACCATCCACGATTTCTAAAACGGCTTCAAGGAGGATGTGTGTTTCCTCACCCAAGAGTTCCGCAACCTTCGCATCTTCATAGAGCACGAGTTGTGGGCTATGCGTGCAGAAGTAAACAATGTCCGCACTGAATGAGCTTGGCACAAAACTAGCACAACTGCCGGTTTTGGTGCCACCTCTAACACCAGCACGCTGAGTGCCATACAAGTGACCAAGCTAGCCACATACAACGGTATTCACAATGCGATATAGGTCAAAAACTTCTTTTTCGATCTTAAACAATATTTTGAGGCCAAACGTGCTCAGGATGATGCAACGAAGATTGCAAATGCACCCACATTTCTTGATGTCACGGCCCGCTATGGCCAAAACCCAAATTCTAGCTAATGGGGCCCAACAAAGCCTACTATTATGCACAAGCCCTTGGAAGATTCTAGAGACTTCTCCACACTTCTAGCATGGATCATCTTTTGGAAGTCTCTAGTTAAAGAACCATTCTAGATCTCTCCTATAAATACCTAGAGGCATGTAAGTACTTGTAGAGAATTCTAGATACATGTAGATCATTCTAGAGGATGAATCTCCACCATTAGATTAAATTGATCTAGACCGTCCATTGAGGAGGTGGACATTTATAAATAGGTAGCTCTTCTCATTTGTAAGGCATTCAAGCCTTCAAGTATTCAAGTATTGTAAAGTTCTCTTACAAGCAATATAACTTCCTTTGTTTCCAACAAGCTCTTCTAGTTCCTTTTCTCTAGTCTCTCTTGTGTGCGTGTGTGTGTGTGTATGTGTGTGTGTGTGTGTGTGTGTGTGTGTGTGTGTGTGTGTGTGTGTGTGTGTGTGTGTGTGACAAACAAGGCTTACATAGCAATATTGCCGTGTGTGTGTGACAAACAAGGCTTACGTAGCAATATTGCCTTAAAGTTGTCTAAGTGCTGTACGGGTATGCTGCGCAGATTCTATTCCCGTGACAATAAACTCATTTTGTTAAAAGTTGTACTCAATAAAAGCTATATTAGTAAAAGATCTGCTTTAAAAGCTTTACTTCAAAAGTCAAGACGACAAGTGATGTTAGACCATCTCTAATGCATATGCCAATGCCAATGCCAAATATGGCACAAAAATATGAAAATATTATATTTGACACATTATTTAGAATTGTACTCAAATGCAAAATTTTATTTAATATGCTATTTTTTAATTTTTAATTTTTAAAATTATAAAAGTCAACAAATACAACAAATGCATTGAATATTTTTTTTAGAATTGTTTCAATCTCAATTTTCTCTACCAAATTTATTAAATTTTATTATTTATAATTTAAAAAGATAACAAAGTTTAGCACAATATATAGCATATGCCAAATTTGGCACAAAGTTTAGCACAATATATAGCATATGCCAAATTTGGCACTGCATTAGAGCATGTTTTTTTTTACTTTGTGCTAAATTATAGCATTGACTCTAAGATTTAACATTATATTGGAGATGCTCATAGCCTCCTCCAATTTTATTCTCAAATAATGTGGTATATGAGGTGTCAATATTCTGTAAATCATGAGATTATGTGGTCTGCCTGACATTACTTTAGAAGAATTCAATTCAGATTTGTAAAGAGTTCATCAAAGTCTGGAGGTATTTAATCCATACTTTAAAGGATTCCAATAAAATCCAATTAAATTCAGGTGTATTCAATTCAGAATTTTATGAAGTCTAAATAAATTTAGATGTATTCAAAAATCCTCTGATTTGTTAGATTTTGTTTTAGTGATGGAATAGAATGGATTTGGATGGATTTTAAAGTGAAAAGTATTCATAAAAAAAGCTATTCACAAATCCTGCCCTATACCCATGGATTTCATACTATCATCAAATAGTTTCTAGATATCTCTTCGCTTCTTTCTCTATTTGTGTGTGAGTTGAATAGTTCTAGCTTCTTCACTACAAAGAGAAAACAGATATAGAAAAAGAGAGAGGCTGAGGAGACAAAAAGAAAATGGAGAGAAAGATGGATAAAAAATGGTAGACACAAAAACACTCAAATAAGCAATATAAAGATGAAAAAAAAACTCTGTTACATGAACACACCCACCCATGAAAAAAAAAGTTTCACAATCAACACGTATTACATCTCTCTCATTATAACACATTTGCACACAAAATAACTCTTTTTGTTTCGTGAATAGAACAAAACATAGCACACAAAATAACTTTATATTCTAATTTTTTCTTTCTTTCTTTCTTTGTTATTACTTTTATGGTTGTTAATAGTGTTGCAATAAGTTGTTATATTATTAGTGGTGTCAAAATAGGCCAGTCCGACACGGCCTCGCCTGGCACGGGCGTGCCGGGCCCAAAAGGCTAGACCCTTTAACAGGTTGTGCCAAGGCTCGAGCCTGCTAAGGGTTGTTGGGCACGGCCCCAACAAGTTGTGCGTGCCAGCCGGCCTTAACAACCAGCCTATTTGTTTTCGATTGTTTGTTTGTTTTTTCTATTTTTTATACCTTTTTTAGTTAAAAATTTATTTATTATTTTAACTTATGTATTTTAATTTTTAAGTTTAAAAATTAATTCTTATTTATTTTATTATAAGTTAAAATTTTATTTCTTATTTATTTTAGTCTAATGAGTAATGAAATAAAATGTAAGAAATATATTAAATTATATTTTATTTATTTACTAAAATAACTTAAAGAATAAATAAAAGTCATAAAGATGAAAGAATTAAGAAAATAAGAAAGAGCTGAATTTCATTTACTTATTCACATTTCAGTTTACATGATTCGTGATTACCTCGTTAAAAACCTTATCAAGGAAAACTCAATGGGATAAAGACTCGGTAAGGGAAATAAAGTGCAATCGAATTACAAAATTACAAATATATGTATAATTAAAAAAATTAAATTAACTCTTCAGTCCTGATGGTTGTTGCCGAAACCAGAACCCTTATCGAATTATAGGTTGGAAAAACTTTGAATTAGTTCTTCATTCACCGGTTGATGTTGCATCCTCATCTTTGCACGCTCCCAATCATTAAAGCATGTTCATACTTCCACCATCTCAAGGGTCAAACAAGCTCTTCTAGGTTCGATTATACGTCCACTGGTGCTGAATGCCTGTTCTGAATTAACAGTGGACACAAGGTTGACGAGTACATCCCGTGCTAGTTGAGACAATACTTGATAACCCTCGCTATGGTACTTCCACCATAACAATAAATCAAAAATCTTCGAAGTCTACTTGATGGGTTGTTTCAAATTGAGTTTGAAAGAAAGTGTTCAGTTCGCCATGTTGATTTTGAGTAGGTCTTGAAATTTGAGATGATGAAGATGAAGACTCTTGGTTACCGGTTAGGTAGATTCTCCAAGCTCTTTT
Source organism: Dipteronia sinensis (assembly GCA_033220585.1). Classification (NCBI taxonomy): domain Eukaryota; kingdom Viridiplantae; phylum Streptophyta; class Magnoliopsida; order Sapindales; family Sapindaceae; genus Dipteronia; species Dipteronia sinensis. The sequence continues at coordinate 47,690,253 of CM065639.1, forward strand.
CAACGGGTGGGTGTCCAGTTGTTCCGACTGTTGTGTGTTTATGCCGCCAAACCTGCGCTCATAAAGACGATTAACTTCGAACAACTTGGTTTACAGTTAATAAAATGATGAGTAATAAGATCTAAATCCAAGTGAAGACCAATAAAGTCAAGAAAAGTTTTTAAACCATTTAATTTAATCCTAGGATCTACTATACAACATAAGCTATAGCGTAAAGGAATTTCATACCAGTATTTTTGAAATTTTTTCATCATTCTGCAATTGCAGCACTTAAGATGGGATCTTCTCTATAAAAGTGTAAGATTTTAGACATTTCTAAAATTTGATGCAACGCAAGAGGAGATGTGGGGTAATAGACCCCAGAAAGAATTACAGTTGAATTGTAAAAATACTTTTAAAAACTTAATAAAAATATATGTTGCATACCAATCATCCTCGTTTAGGGTTGGACCGCCCACTAGGACCATTTCCATATTATAATAACATGTAATCTCAGTAGAATAATCAATAGCACTTTTCAACATTAAATAAGTGGAGTTCCACCTTACCGGTATATCAGTATGGAACCTTATGGACTGTTTGTCGTTAGTTATACAGTATATGAAAAAAAAATTCACTCTTTGATTAATGCTGCTGATATAAGAAAGAGAGAATAGATAAATCTAACCTATTTGTGAAACTGGAATTCACTTTTAACTATGTTTTCAAAGTAAAACCATATTCAACAAAATATTCCAAAATATATTCTAAACTAACCTAGAAGTGACTAAAATGCACTTACGATTTTTTTCTTCTCTCATAATCGTTCACTTTTTCTCTCTAAGGTCTCTCTCTCCTGATCTCTGTAAATCCTCTCTCTCTTTAATATCTCGTCTTCAAACTTCGAAAATATTGTAAATGTCACCATAAAACTTGATATCATTACCCTTGATTGGCTCACAAACTCATGTAGGAGCCGCATAAAGTTGAATTTGAAGTTTATAAGGTGAAAATTATTGTTTTTGGAAGCTTAAATATTTTTTGAGCTCACCCCTTAAACCATACAGCGAGTTTTAAATGCTTTGATCAACTTACAATTGTTTGTAATGGTATATATTTCATGGGTTTTGATACATTTTTTGAGTATGTTGTGGTTTTGAAAAGAATAATGCTAAACATCCCACCTAAAATTTCACATTTTTCATCCCAACACATGTGGCATGTGAGGTGTCAAATTGTAAATGGATACACATTAATGATGATTTATCTCACCTATCATATGTATCTACTCACCATATGATATTTCAAGTGCCACATGTGTTGGGATGAACAAGTTAGGATTTTAGGTGAGAAGTGTAGCATGACTGTTTTGAAAATCAACTTTGAAGTTTTCAAAAATTTTAAGTTTCTGTCGAAAGTTACATGGCAATCAGCCATGTAATATGAATTTAGTTCATCATGTAATATGTTTTTAGTTCATCATATAACATGTATGACATGTAATATATTTTTAGTTCATCATGTAATATGTTTTTAGTTCATCATGTAACATGTATGATATCTAATATATGTTTATGTCATGCAATAGTGGTATTTGCATCATGTCATATGAGTCAGTTTATCATGTCATATAGACTAGTTTATCATGTCATGTCATATTTATCTCATTGGTTTGCAACTTTTTTAATTTACTTGTACCACTACATATACAGTTATGGATGTTTGTAGATTGATCATAAGATTCAGTGGATATTGTGAGGATGACAAGTATGTGAGTGGTGAATCAAAAGGGCGTGTTGTGCCTAAAGGACTAACATACAACAACTTGGTATCATTGGTATGTTCGGTTGCCAACATTGACATAAATAATCACGAAATCATACTACATAGAATGGGTTACGGACATTTGGGGCAGTTGAAAATGAATATTATAGCTGATGTTAATGTTACATTTGCATTGATGGAGGATATATGTACTCTTATGATTTATGTAACAAGTGGAGTAAAACATAACATGTGTGGACAAGTTGATGAAATGCAGTAAACGTTTTCTCCCAAACATCACACCCATACATCTGCAAGTTGTAGTAACCAAGTATGTGGGTCAGTTCCAATAATCCAACAACCTTAGTACCCCCCCCCCCCCAAAAGTTCCATTATCTCAATCTTATGGTGGTGTTCCAAGAGAATTTGGTAAAAATGGTTTTCCAACTTCGGATGAGGAGCATAGGATCTGTGTGCATGATTCTCCAACTTTGGATGATGGAGATAATGATACTGGTGATAGGGTGGATCCAAAGGATCATGTAGAAACTGGTGATGATTCTAGCAAATGATGGTCAAATGATTGTGAGACAGAACAACCAATTATTGCAGCTTCATCACGGTGGGAACGACCAATGGCTGATTTGTACTCATTTGATAATGTCACCACAATAGTTTCATCAACTTTGAGCGGTCCAATATTTAAGGGACAAATGTTTCAGACAAAGTAAGACTCTAAAAGAGAGTTAGCACTTCATGCATTGAATGAGAGATATGAATACTTGATAAGGCGATCCATAAAGACACGGTTTGAGGCCACTTGTAAATAATCTGTTTGTGATTGGGTTATTAAGGCCATTGTGCGTAAAATGTGTACTTATTGGATTGTTAAAAAGTATGTTGGGTCACACAATTGCATTGTTTACTTGTTTCAGACGCATTTTCAGAAAACAAGTTCCGTTATAATTATAGAGTTGATGGCACCCAAGGTAAATTGGAATGGTCGCATCATTCGTCCTCTAGACATAATTAAAGATATGAGAAGGGGAACATGGCATAAAGGTTCTATACACTAAAACTTGGAGAGAAACTCAAAATGCTAAACATCGTGTATATGGAAAACCTTTAGAGTCGTTTCAGCTTATGCCACCGTATTTGTACATGCTTGAACAAGCCAACCCCAATACTGTAACGAAGGTTGAAACAAACTCTTAAAACAAATTCATGTATTGCTTTATGTGTCTTGGCGCTTGTATTGAGGGGATTTCGCAAGGATATTAGGCCGGTCATCGTCATCGATGGTACACATTTGAAGGGTTCCTACAAGGGTGTAGTGTTTGTTGCCGCTTGTAAAGATGGAAATAACAAAATCTTCCTTTTGGCCTTTTGTATTGGCAATAAAGAAAATGAAAAATCTTGGACGTGGTTTCTCACTGAACTACATAAGGTAATCGGTCATTCTGAAAACTTGATGTTTATTTTCGATCGGAATCCAAGCATACCCAAATCTCTTTCAAAAGCGTTCCCTAATACACCTCATGGCTTATGTTTTTTCCATATTACACAGAATGTGAAGAGTATTTATCTGAAGAAATTTACAAATTACCTTTGTTTGTAGTTTGAAATTTGTAGAGAAATTGTGAATTGGTGGAGAGTAGAGAATATAGGATGAGAGATTAGAGAGTAAAGAATTATAGATTAGTATTATAAAGTGTGTAGAGAGTAGAGAGACTAGAGAGAGAGAGAGAGAGAGAATGAGAAAAATTAGATATTAGAAAGAGTAGAGAGAGAGAGAGAGGTGTCAAAAAAATTTGATTTGGAGGGTGTGGGTGTATATAGAAAATAAGAAATGGGGATAAAATGATAATTTTTAAGAATTTAAAACAAAATTCATGAGTTTGACTTTTTTTTTTATCTTATATATCAACATAATTTACTTTAGGGTTAATTGCACTAACAACCTAGGGTTAGCTAATATTGCACATAGCATCAACATTTGCCTTAATTACATGAACTTCCCCTTGATCTCATTGATTAACTGTTTAACTAACCACAAACTAAACATTGTCTTGATGGTCTAAGGGTAAAAATATCTTTTTGCACAACAATAAATAATAAAAACTATAGAAAATTAAGAAACAACCACAAACATTTCAATAACTACAAAATGCACTTAATAAATTATAAATTGTCCCAAATTGTTTTAAAAATATCAAAAGAAAAAGAAGAAGCAAGTGGATGGTGCAGATCTTCCGAGGAGGAGATGCGAGTTCGGATCTCGACCCATGGAAGGAGACCCGAACTCGGATTTCCTCCACTGGAGAAGATCGACTTCATCGCCTCTCATCTAGTTTAGAGGAGATCCGTAGTATTTTTTAATTAATTAGTTTATTTTAAAATAACTATTGAATAATAATGATAATAATAAAAGGGTTAGTCAAATGTTATAAATTATGGATAATTTAGACTTTTGACAACTTAAAGTTAGTCAAAGGGTTAATCAACCGGTAAAGGGAAAGTTAATGTAATTATGGCAAAGGTTACCCTTGAGTGCAATATTATATGATCCATTTTTGCTTTGTATTTGGTTGTAATGAAGTGTTAAATGGATAAGACAACAATTTATGTTGTTTTCAAAGGGAAAAAGCCAGGTATATATCTTTCTCGATTTGAAAGCCCAAAACAAACAAATGGATTCCGAGAAAATTCATACCAGAAGTTTTGCTCGTTTGGTGAAGCTGAGAAGACTTTCATTTCATTCATACATTATTAGAAAAAAAAAGTTTGATGAATCAATTGTGGCCCAAATAGTGAAAGATGTGAATCCGAGAATATTCAAAGGAAATCACCGGCTGATATGTGGTTTTTTTTTATATACTTGGGGCAATTGTACCAAAATTGCTGCAAACTTGTTTAAGGGATAATATTTCTAGTTGTATGTTATATGTTAATATAGAATATATTATACTTTTTTCCACTACTATTTTTATGATTTTAATGTAAGTAAATGCACAAAATAGTAATAAAATACTAAACGTACAATTGATGAGTTGTCTGTAAATTGAAAATTGAAAGCTAAAAGAGGTAGTAGAGCAGAGTGTCTTCTAGTCTATTCCAGTATTTATAGCCTCTATGCGATGGATAAAAGCAGGCAAAATCAACAACGGCTAGACTAGGGACCTCTTGTATTTAAACTTCAAAAATAATGGATGTGTGCCCAATCAGCTCCTACCATCAAGGAAGTTCGCAGTCAGTTATTCATAACAACCTAATCACGTTTAAACATGCATATTATCTTTCAAATCAGATACTCAATAGTTTAACAATTGCTTTTTAACTTTTATAGTTTATCTATAATTCTAAATTTACATGTGAGCCACATCAAGCGGAAATAACGTAAAAACTAACATTCTCCCACTTGGTTTACATGTAAAGAATGAATTAAACTTTATTATGATAAACTAGTATCTTAATTTTGGCCACTGAATTAAAACTACTAATGTGTCTGAAACCAAATCGTATTCAAATAGAAATTTTTTTATACTTGAATCATGGTGGTCATGCTCTTTTTTAGAACAATTCCTTCCATGTATTACTAGTACAAATATATTCTAACTAAATACTATATAACTTTACGAATGAAAAACATCATTGGAGGTCATGTGCATAAACAATCTTTACGGACTTCTAAATAATATTCTTTATTTGCACAAAAATCAGATCATTTATGAAATGATTTACATTTATTAAAGCCAAAGAAAAATAAATACAATTTTAGTCAACGAGACCCATATGATCCACATGCTTTGTATACAATTTAGCCGGCAAACCTTTTTGTTAACGGATCAACTAGCATGGGTTCTGTATTTATATATTCAATGATCACCTCGTGCTTTTTGATATGGTCTCGAACAACCAAAATTTTGATGTCGATATGCTTACTTCGGCTTCCGCTTTTATTATTCTTAGAAAAGAAAACTGCAGCAGAATTGTCACAATAAATCTTCAAAGGCCTTGCAATAGAATCGACAATTTTTAGACACGTGACAATTTTTTTTAACCATAATGCCTGCTATGTTGCTTCATAGCATGCAATAATTTCTGCTTCCATAATAGATGAAGCAACCATTGTTTATTTAATTCTTCTCCAAGACACAACGCCACCGGCAAGCTGGAAAATGTATCCATAAGTAGATTTTCTAAGTCTATACAACCAACAAAATCCGAGTCTGAATACCCAATTAATTCTAGGCAATCACTGTATCTGTAGGTCAGCTTGTAACTCTTTGTTCCTTGCAAATATCTCGTAACTCTTTTAGCAGCTTTCCAATGTTCCATTCCCGTATTGCTTTGATATCTACCCAGCAAACCAACCGCAAATGCAATATCAGGTCTTGTACAGACCTGTGCATACATTAGGCTGCCGACAACAGATGCATATGGTATGTTTTTCATACTCTCATTTTCCAATTTATTTTGTGGACACTAACTTTGACTGAATTTTTCATCTTTAAAAAAAGGTGCTGCTATGGGAACACAATCTTTCATCTTAAATCTTTCTAAAACTTTTTTAATGTAGGTCTTTTGAGATATTCCTAAGGTTCTTTGGGATCTATCTCTGTGAATTTCAATGCCAATGACATCAGAAGCTTCACCTAAATCCTTCATTTCAAAGTTTTGTGAAAGAAACTGTTTTGTGTCACAAAGCAAACCTAAATCACTGTTTGCAAGTAAAATATCATTTACATATAAGACAAGAAAAATATATTTACTCCCACTAATTTTAAGGTATATACACTGATCAATGATATTCTCAATAAATCCGAATGAGATAATAACATCATGAAACTTTGCATACCATTGGCGGGAGGCTTGTTTTAATCCATTTATAGATCTCCTTAACTTGCATAATAAATGACTTTCATTTTCAGGAGGAAAACCTTCAGGTTGAATCATATAAACTTCCTCATTTAAATCTCCATTCAAGAATGTGGTTTTTATGTTCATTTGATGTAACTCTAAATCAAAATGAGCTACTGAAGCCATGATAATTCTAAAATAATCCTTTTTAGACAGAAGAAAAAGTTTCATGATAATCAGTGCCCTCATTTTGAGTAAAACCTTTGGGTACAAGTCTAGCCTTATATCTTTCCACACTACCACAAGAATCTCTTTTAGTTTTGTAAACCCATTTACAACCAATGGGTTTCTTTCCCTTTGGTAATGCGACAAGATCTCAAACTTGATTTTTAGCCATTGATTCCATTTCGTCTCTCATAGCATCATACCAATAATTTGAATATTCTCCATCCATGGCTTGAGAAAACGTAGTTGGATCATCCTTAGGTCCAACATCAAAATTCGTATCTTGAAGATATACTAGATAGTCATTAGAAATGGCTGATTTCTTTGTTCTTGAAGACCTCCTTAATTCCACTATTTCACCAGTGTTTTGTTAGAGATCATTGGTAGGTTCAATTTCAGCTTGTTCCTCATGGGTTTGTGGCACTTGAATTGGTTGCTCTTGAATTGTATGAATTTAAACTGGTTGCTCTTCAACAATATCTTAAGGATTTCGTTGAAAAGCAAATAAATAATTATCAGTTATAGGCAACTCAGCTGAATTTTTAATTTCTTTAAATTCTACCTTATGAGAAAATTCACTCCCACTGTGTTCTGATTCTTCAAGAATTTTGCATTTCTAGCTTCAACTATTCTAGTAGAGTGCGAAGGGCAATAAAACCTAAATCCCTTAGAGTTAATTGCATAGCCTATGAAAAAGCCACAGATTGTCCTAGGATCCAATTTCTTTATGTGAGGATTGTAAATTCTCACTTCCATAGGACAACCCCATATGTGTAAATGATTTAACTTGGTTTCCATCCATTCCACAATTCAAAAGGTGTTTTTGGAACAACTTTATATGGAACTCTATTTAAAATATACACAGTTTTTTTCAAGGCTTCGCTCCAATTGAAGATTAGAATTACTAATCATACTTCTTATGATGTCCATACATGCTCGATTCCTCCTTTCGGCTACACCGTGTTGTTGTGGTGTACCCGTCATTGTATATTGAGCAATAATTCCTTCTTGCTCAAGGAATCTTGCAAATGGACCTGGTAATTGTCCCCATTCTGTGTACCTCCTATAAAATTCTTATCAATCTTAGGAGTTGCCTTCTGGTGAGCAACTAAATGAGCACTCTCCTTCTTTTCAAGTTTCAATCTCTTTTCCTCTTGAACACACATGGTCAAAAGTTCATTAATAGACCAATTTTCCTTATTTTTGTTATAAGATATTTTAAATGGACTATGTAAGAACCTCATTTTTATGATTGACTTATTTCATGAAAAACCACATTGGGATTGTTATGTAATAGGTAGCTTAGGTGTTTGTGATTGACATGTTTCCGGACATCCCAAAGTGCTTCAAGAAGGTATATCACTTGACTTGACTTTCTTGAAGAGATTTAGTTGCACACACATACACACACACACACACACACACACACACACACACACACACACACACACACACACACACACATACACACACTTCATGCATGTTTTGCATACCTTGCATGTGTATTCATTATTATTTATATGTGTGCATCACTTACACATTCCACATATACTTACATGCATTTGTATTAACATGCATTTATTCCATGTTGCTCATGTGTACATTCATTCACAATCACACTTGCACTTCATTTCTAGATTTAAGTGTGGTTGTTGCGACCGTGCTCGCACGTCTTGGTGTGAGTATTTTTGCACGTCGACAGGGCCTGTGTGAGGGTCTATGTGCGCGGATAGCAACTCACGCAGCCACCAGCACAGTTGTCCTAGTGTGGTTTCTGGACCCTAGTTCGCTGGTCTTGAACCAGCAAAGACCCTGTGCGCGGGTCACTACCCGTGCAGTAGACTAGTGAGTTAGCCCTAGTGCATTTTGATCCCCGGTTCGCTAGTGAGTTTGCTGGTCACGAACCAGCAAAGCCCATGTGCGCGGGTTAGTGCATGGGTAGGCACCCGCGCAGTAGGACCCGCGCACTACGTCTGGTTTGTTTGTCTTTTTGCAAACTTTTCCAAAACGACATAGTTTTATCTAGGGCTTCTATATATATGTTCCTTTCTCTCCCACTTCGTTTTTCAGAGCTTGAAAACCTATTTTAGAAAGAGGAAGAGTCCCCTTAGTGAGAGAAGCTCCAAGAGTGTTTCATTAACTCTCCAAACCCAAAACTCATCATCCTTCATGCATCATTACTCATCTTTAGGCATGGGTTTTCATCATTAAATTGACTTGGTAAGTTAAACAAAAATCTCATCTTTGTTATTTGTTTATACTTTCCAAGATAATGTTTTTATTGCATTTATTAATTGATTAAATGCTAGGACTTCATTTATTGCATCCTTTTTATGAGTTTCTTTGCATGATTGTGATTGTATTATGATAGCTTGCATTTATGACATATTTGATCTCTAGCTAATTAGGACTCATTGATTGCATTTGTTAATTGCATTTATTGTCCTTACCAGGATTAATGACAACTTGTGTTGATATGATTTTATTTGATGACTAGATTTTAGACTTGCATATCTATATCTAGTTAGATCTTTATGAACATTCATATAGACATAGATATCTAGGATTTGTACATAGTGTCATCTTTAATTCCTAGATAAGCATTTAGTGTTGCCTAGCATTAATTGCATTTAGGATATATTTATATATTCTTATAGGTTGTTAATCTCTTTTTTGAGAGTTAAGTCTTGTGACTATAAAATGTAGTTCACAAGCAAATGAAGTATTGCAACCAAGGTGTGGTTGATAAGCAATTTGATCAAGAATCACTATAAAGTCCCGTTGGGTAGTAGTGGTGGGTTAATGACTGAGAATGGTGTGACTAGAGGTCAACCTAAGTTGTAAACATCATTACAATAGTGGATTTGAGGATCAGTGTGACTAAAAGGATAACCCGTGGTTTTTCCCTTGTTGAAGGGTTTCCACATAAAAATCAAGTGTCATTTAAATTTCCGCACTTTACACTTGATTTTGTATGTTTGTTTATGGGGTAATTTTTTTTAATATTGATTAATCAAGAAAAGTTGGTAATTAACTTGATTAAAACCTATTCATCCCCCTAGGTTGTTAGACATGCTTTGTGTAATTTTCAGACTATATTCAGCAGGAAATGAATTGAGAATGAAATGAACGAGAAAAGAATAAGAGATTTCAACTTTTAAGAACTTAAGTTGAGCAGCAATGTCCCTCATTTCCATAATGTGCTCACACACACTTTTAGAATAATTAAAGGTTAAACCTGAAAGCTTTTTCGTGAGAGTGTTGGCCAATGCCTTATCATAAGTCACAAATTGTTCTTCTATGGCCTTTATGAAATTTGTCACTTTAGGGCATTCTAGAATGGATCCTCTAATGCTTTTGCATTTATGAGACTTAACAAGCATTAAGCTTAAGCGATTGGATTGCTCCCACCGATCATATATGTCTTTCTCTTGAGCTATACTTAATTTCGTGAGGGCAGGTGGTTCTTCCACACGGAGTGCCAAATCGAGATCCATACACCCCAAAGTAAAGAGAATTTTCTCTTTCCAGTCAGCCATAATATCACCACTCAACATTGGAACACGATCATTAAAAACAGAAGATGAAATAACTGCAAACAAGGAAACTAAATTTCAATGCTATGAAACACAAAATAGAAACCAATGTACGTATTAAATTCTAACCTTACTATTGGTAGAGGTTGCACATGCATCCGAACTTACTACAACTTTATCAATAAGACTAGTGAATAATTACACTCAGTAGAATACACCATACCTGTGGACATAAGCATATCTTATTTATATAATTCACTATCTTATTCCAATTCATCACGAAAACAACTATCCCCTGTAGGGCTGCTAATCATTTCAATGATTCATTTGCAACTATATAATGAAATTTGTCTTAAGATGATATGGCTATTCTGAAGTTATGATGGAAATATTATTAAACCATAACACGGCATATAATATAAGTATGAAGCAAGAAAACACATACATACAAATACCAGACAATTATGCAGTTGAACAATATGCCTTGAGCATGCTCTGATACCAAATGTAAGTAAATGTACAAATTAGTAATAAAATACTAAACGTACCTCCAACCATGATTGTTCAAGCAATTGATGAGTTATTTGTAAATTGAAAATTGAAAGCTAAAAGAGTTAGTAGAGCAGAGTGTCTTCTAGTCTATTCCAGTATTTATAGCCTCTATGCGATGGATAAAAGCAGGCAAAATCAACAACGGCTAGATTAGGGACCTCTTGTATTTAAACTTCAAAAATACTGGATGTGTGCCCAATCAGCTCCTACCATCAAGGAAGTTCGCAGTCAGTTATTCATAACAACCTAATCACGTTTAAACATGCATATTATCTTTCAAATCAGATACTCAATAGTTTAACAATTACTTTTTACTTTTATAGTTTATCTATAATTCTAAATTTACATGTGAGCCACGTCAAGCGGAAATAACATAAAAACTAACATTTAATTGTCTGTGTTTGGATTTGGATCTGTGCTTTATTCTCATGAACGGTGCCCTGTGAATAAAGAAAATTAAAAACGATTTACTAGGGTTGTCAATCATCTGTCAAGTATTAAAATGGTTTTAAAAATTTTAAAGAACATAATAAATAGTTCGATAATTGATTGACTAAAATCTGTCAAGTTTAAAAATAGTTAAAAATATTAAATAAAGATAATATATAGTACAAAATTTAATTGTCTAAAATACATTATAAAATACTTTTTTTTATGTATAACCAACTACCGGGACCGGCGAGATTGGACTCTACAAGCGTAGCCCGGAATACTACTCCCACCACCGGGGAGAGGATACAAATGGTATACAGCCACTCTCACAATTGGAGAGAGTGATGCTCCTAGAACCGGGAGAGAACTCCCCACACTTGGGATATTATGGCCAAGGCGGGACAGCGGAAATATATACAAATATATGCACACACCGGGCGTTGAACCGTGGTGGTGGAGGCCCTCAGGGAGCGTCCAGTCACATTGGCAAGAAGCCCAAGTGTCATTATAAATACTAAAAAAACGAAAACGAAGGCTAGAAATATTGTCTTTCCAGTTCAATAAGATAAGCCACAAACCTTTCTCAAACCCAACTAGACATGACCCCGGTTCGGTTCCAACTGTGGAACCGAACCGGAACCGCCCTCTGAAGAACTGGACCGGAACCAGTTTTTGGGTCCAGTTCCAGAACTGAACCGTGAACCGGGACCCTTAAGGTTCCGGTTCGATTTTATTTTAAAAAAAGGGACCCGAACCGGCTGTTCCTTTAATTAATTTTTTTATAAAAAAATTCTAAAAAAAATATTAAAAAAATAACACTTTATTTTTAAAAATAAAATGTTTAATTTAAAAATAAAATGTTTAAAAAAGAAAGGACATTGTAGAGTATTGAGCTATTGCCCATAACCCTTGTCTAGGTTAGACCTCTCTTCACTTTTCCTCCTTTTTATATAGGTTAGACCTCTCTTCACTGTTCTTATTCTTTCGATATCGGATGTGGGATTGAATATGAATATAAACAATCACTCTATGACCAAAATTAGAGAAGAAGAATATGTGAATGAGATTTGGTAATTTATTAATATATATATATATATATATATATGATTTTTGTTCGTGGATGGTGAAGACGATAATGGAATTGAAGCTTGGGTGACAATGGACGAGGACGAGATGGTTTATTTGATATATATTTTTGGATAATTTCACTAAAGTTCTTAATTTGTTTTTTGAATTGTCACATTTTTAAACGTCTTTGTCGTAATAGCAACTCTAATCCATTCATTTTCCAAAATATATCACTTTAGTCTATTTGACCAAATTATTAACACTCAACTATAACTAAATATTTAAAAGGTCAATTTTGCCCCTAAAAGTTTTTTGTTATTACATTTTAATTTTCCAAAATTTCTTTCAAATACTTTTCATATTTTAATATTAAATAAAAATCAAATTAAGAAAAAAATATTTTCTTAAAAAAAAAGGATTTTTTATTAGGAGCAAAATATTAATTTAAATATTAACAATTAAGATTAAAAATTATTACAAAAAACAGAAAAAATAAGGCCACGTCCTGTAGCTGTTTTTCAACCCGTTTTCGTTTTTGTTTTCCAAAAACAATTTCGAATTCGCGTTTGTTAACCGTTTTTCATTTTATTTTCAAAAAACATTAAAAAAAATGAAAAATAAAACTAGTGTTAACAATGAAATATTTGAAAAACTTAAGGCTCCGTCCTGTAAGCGTTTTTCGAAAAGAAAAATGAAAATGAAAACGAAAACGAAAACGAAAACGAAAACAGTGTTTTTGGTTTCAGTTTCGAAATCCAAAAACGCGTCTGGTAGCATATACTGAAAGCTGTATTCTGAAAATGAAAACAGAAAAAACACGTCTGGTAGGTTAACCGAAAAATATCAAAAATTATATAATTTTTCTATTATTTTTTAAATTGTAATTTTTTTAATTTGAATAAAAGATAGGTCAATAATTCATTCCAAATAATTATCCAATAACTCATAATAACCGAATAAAATTTCTTTAATGAATTATTGTGATTTTAAATTTAAAATAATTTCAAAATCCAAGATTTTTATGTTTATATATATATATATATATATATATATATATTTGTTAATAAACTCTTTGTGATCTGAAATAAAAACAAAAATAATACCTTTCAAAAAAAAGGAAAAAAATAATAAAAAAATATAGGAGCCGGTCTGCTCTTGAAGGAGAAGATCGGCGACACTAAGAAGAAAAGAAGATGAAGAGAAGAAGAAGGAGAAGATGGAGAGAAGAAGATGAAGAAGATGAGATTACGAAGGGAAGAAGATATGAAGAAGAAGAGAAGAAGAGATGACGAAGAGTCGGAAGAGAAGATGAGATGAAGAAAGAGATGACAAATACAGTTTGGAAAAGAGGAAAAGAAGAAAAAAAAAGAGTAAAAAAAATTTAAAAAAAAAACAAAAAAAACAAAACGAAAAACAAGTATTTTGTATTTTTCAAATATTTCACTGTTAACACTGGTTTTGTTTTTCATTTTGTTTTTCGTTTTTTGAAAATAAAATGAAAAACAGTTAACGAACGTGAATTCGAAATCATTTTTAGAAAACAAAAACGAAAACGGACTGAAATCATTTTTCGTTTTCGTTTTTGTTTTTCAAAAAAAATTAACATTAAAAAATAATAATAACAATATATTTTTTTCATTTTTTCTTTTTCTTCTAAACTTTCTTCTTCTTCATAAGTTATTTCTCTTCGTCTCTTTCTTTCTTCTTCTTCATCTAGATCTTCATCTTCATCTTCTTTCTTCTTCTCCTCTTCATCCTCCTCCTCCTTCATCTTATTCTCCATGAAAGGAAGGCCGGAAAGCAAGGCCGAAAGAGTCCGGCGATGCTGATCTGGCCAAAGGATCTCATCCGGCGACGGTTGGTTCGTCGATGATGGAGGCAGGCGACGATGGATTCGGCGATGATGGAGGTAGGCGACGATGGGTTCGTCGATGATGGAGACGACGATAGAGGATGTTGGCGAAGCGAGAAGTGAAGAACAAAAAAGCTGGAAATTTGGGATTTTGTTTTCCAGATTTGAAGAGATCTTGAATTGTAGAGAGAAAAAAAATTCAATTTTGAATAATCAAATGCACTAACAAAAGGGAATTCTGTCAGTCAGTTGATCTTCTGTTGTTCTTTCCAATTTTAAAGTTCTTCCCCATACTTCGCTAGCCTTTTCTCAATTGAAGAAACAAGCATAAATTGAATACACTTCCCAGTTCCCACTTGTTGTTTCATTTCATTTGCAGATTTGCTATCTTCATTAGTTATATCTTGTTAGAGTTTGATTGCTTTCTGTTATCAACACGTCGTCAGAATTATTTTCATTCTTGAAATGATAACATGGAAAACTCTACCACGGAAATTTTTTCATACACTTGATTGTTGCCGGTGATTTTTAGTTACTGCATCAGAGCAATACTTTTAGAGGCTGTCTGTTTTTTTCATATCATTATAAGACTTATTGCCTCTTATATCTTAAATTAAAATAAATTGATTTGTTTGTTTTTTCAACTTATATCTTATTTTAAGATATATATATATATATGTCTTTTAGAATAATTAAAATTTTTTGACTTTTATCCTATTAAAAAGTGCTAAAATTGATTTTTTTTAGTAAATTTTTATAAATGTCCTATAACAATTCATACATTTACAATTTTATCGGTATGTAATAAAACCCTAAAAATCAATTTTCTAAAAATTTCCAATTTTGAAGAAACCCTAACACAATCTAATCAATTTACATTTATAATAAGTCATCCAAAATGAAAAAAACAAACATATCATAGTATCTTAATTTATAAGACTTATCCATATATCTAAAAAATGAAGGTCTTATAAGACTTTAGATTAAAAAAAAAAAAAAACAGCCCCTTATATTGTTGGTTTGCAACACTTTCAACCCGGTTGCTCTTTCAGCTTACACTTGCAAGGTTTACCCACTGATTGCAGCCACCAACCCAGATTAGGAAAATAAGCAATGGCAAATGATTGTTCAAACTTGTAGTGTAATAAAAATACATTTGAAAATCATAAAGTAGATTTGTTAAAATTTAATTTTGAAGAACAAAAAGCTGGAAATCTGGAATTTTCTTCCAGATTTGAAGAGATTCTAGATTTTTTTCTAGCTATAAAATATTCCAGGTTTTCATTCATATTTTTTACCATTTTCATTAATTTTAATATATTTTCACCAATATATATATATATAATAGATTTATATGAATGATATTATAAACATTCCCGGTTCAAATTTATTGACCCACTTTTTAATCAAATTAAAAAAAAAATTAAATAGAAAAAAAATAATAGAAAAATTACAGTTTTTGATATTTTCCGGTTAATCTACCAGATACGTTTTTCCCGTTTTTATTTTTAAAATACGGATTTTAGTACATTCTACCAGACGTGTTTTTGGGTTTCGAAACTGAAACCAAAAATACTATTTTTATTTTTATTTTTATTTTTATTTTCGAAAAACATCAACTGAAAAACGCTTTCAGGACGGACTCTAAATATTTTTAGATCCAATGGATCTCCAGTTCTCCAAACGATTGAGTTCAACAACCTAGTCTGAATCTTATTCCTCTCGAACAACTGCGTCATCGAACCCATCATCTTCTCATTGTCCTCCACCATCCTCTCAAACAACACATCTCTGTTATTCTTCCTCACAAAAAGAAGAACCTAACTTCGGATTTGTCATAACTAACAACCCCATTTCGATTACACTACCAACACCAACATAAACTACTACTTCCTAGCTAATCTTAGAATGTAAAATGTTTTTTCTCAAACAACCCCATCTCTTTGGCTTTTTCTCAAACAGCTTTCAGGTTTGGGTGGAGTGGCCAAGTGCTGGAGGATTTTACGATGGAAGTAGAGGAGATTGCTAGTTTGTTCGAATCCTTATCACTAACATACGTGGATCGCTTTGGTCCTAACTATTATAGGTCTGATTTGGGCCCTTAAAATTTATACGAAATCTTGGGATATTTTTTTTTATAAACCCATCAAACGCTTCGTCGTTGAAGCAGGAAGAAAATGACGATGGCGATCGAATCGAAGATAAGGGAGAGTGTGAAGGAAAGCAAGGAGGAGGAGACTGTAAAGTGTGAGGAAGAATAAACGAGATGTGTTGTTTGAGAGGATGGTGGAGGACAATGAGAAGCTGATGGGTTTGATGGCACAGTTGTTCGAGAGGGATGAGATTCAGACTAGCTAGGTTGTTGAACTCAATCGTTTGGAGAATTGGAGATTTATTGGATCTAAAAAAATAATTTATTTTTCTGTTTTTTTAATAATTTTTAATCTTAATTTTTATTATTAAATTAGTATTTTGCTCCTAATAAAAAAAAATCCTTTTTTTAAAGAAAATATTTTTTTTGTTCTTAATTTGATTTTTATTTAATATTAAAATATGAAAAGTATTTGAAGAGATTTTGAAAAATTAAAATGTAATAACAAAAAACTTTTAGGGGCAAAATTGGCTTTTTATATATATTTAGTTATAGTCGACTGTTGATAATTTGGTCAAATGGACTAAAGTGATGTATATTGAAAAAAGAAGGGATTAAAGTTGCTAATATGACAAAAACGTTTAAAAATGTGACAATTCGAAAAAAAAAATAGGAACTTTAGTGAAATTACCTTTTTTTTTTTAACAAAACCATTATTTAATTTCAATAGATCTCAATAGATCTCCCAACTATCTCCATGTTTTCCATATTTAAAGAAGTTTAGACTTAAGAAAATATCATTATGTTATATCAATGAATTAAAATGGAAATGGAAATTCCCACATCCTATATCGGGATAAATAAAAGAAGTGAAGAGATGCGTAACCTATATAAAAAGAAGGAGAAGACAAAAGAAAACATACTTACTTGGACAAAGGTTATGGGTCATGGCCTAATACTTTACAACGTCCTTTCTAACTTTTTTATTTTTTTTATAAATAAAATGTTATTTATTTGTAATGTAAAAAAAAACGAACTGGTGGAACAAGGACCTTCTTTAAGAAGGTTCCGGTTCCAGTTCTCCCAGAACCGGAATTGACGGTTCAAAACCGAGAACCAGGACCTAATCGAATCAGGGTCTTGTCTAAACCCAACCAAACATAATTAGCAATGGCAATACAAGCGGCTTGGCCTGTGGCGGGCTAGGCTTTCTAATAGGCCATGCCAAAGAGGCCAGCCATTCTTGACAGGCCGAGCCTATCCCGCATGCCGGCATGTATACATTTTTTTAAAAAAAAATTCTTTTTAAAATTGTAATGGGTGGGAATCAAACCAAGGTTCTAGAGAAAGAGTTTGTGTGTTAATAAGTTTTTTTTTGTAAAATTGCATTGGGTGAGAATCGAACCAAGTATGCATGACTTAATAAGTTTTTTTTTTGTAAAATTGCATTGGGTGAGAATCGAACCAAGAAATAGTCGAACACCGATAGGGACAAGAATTTGTCTTCATTTATTACACCAAAATGAAGGCTCTTTGGGATGAATTGGCCTCATATCACGAACCTATATCCTGCAAGTGTGGATGAATATTGAAGAATCTTGCCGATCGAGAAGAGAAAGAAAGAGTCAAGTAATTTCTGATGGGATTGAACGAAACTTACGCAACTATTCGAGGATCAATTCTGATGATGAGTCTTCTTCCGGATACACGAAAAGCCCATGACTTGGTACTTCAACAAGAAAGACAAATTTATGTAGCCTCCTGACGTGAGACCAATAATAGCCATCATGTAATGCAACTTAATCATTCGCAGCAGATGGGACAAGTCGCTCAAACAAGTCAACCTTCCTTGGAACGGGAAAACAACGCTTCAAGAAAGCCACTCAAGTGCAACCATTATGATCGAGATGGACATCTTATTGATCGATGTTTTCACTTGCATGGATTCTCAGTTGGCCACAAATTGCATGGGAAGAATGTAAAGCCAAAGGGAAAGAAACCAGCCGCACACAACACTCAAATCAACACATTTGAACCAACCAAAGGATTGACTATAGAGGAGGGCCACATTCACTACTAATGAATACAATCAACTCATGGCTATACTTTGGAAAGGGAATGATAACGATCAATCTTTTACAAACACATCAGATATAGCATCCATCTATAATACTACTCAACATGGTTTTCATTTTGATTTATATTGGATTGTGGATAAGGGTGCGATAGATCGTATATCCAAGTCATCACCAACATACAATAAATATGATACTCATTGAGATTTTGTGGAATTACCTGATGGTGGTCGAGTAGAGATTAAATCTACTGGGTCTATTAAATCATCTCCAGATTTACTTTTTGATGGGATGCTACATGTTCAGAAATTTCGAGTTAACTTGTTATCGGTTAGCAAACTTACTAAAGCATTAAGATGTAATGTGATATTTTACCCTGATTTTTTACAAAGAAGATGATTGGCATGGGCAAGCAACATAATGGGTTGTACTATCTCAAGCGTAGGCAGAATCCAGAACTCGCAAACAATGTCAATCGTATCTCTAATCTTTGGCATCAATGACTAGGGCACCCATCTTTTGCACCTCTTCAGGCACTTTCCAAGACCATTCCAGAAAATAATTTTTGATTCACAACATGTTTATGACATTTGTCCCTAGCCTAACAACCATGTTTACCTTTTTCATGCAATTCAATTTCATCAATTGCACCTTTCGATTTACTTCATTGTGACATTTGGTGACCTCATAAAGTTAATTCTCACTCTAGGGGACGATATTTATAACTATTGTAGATGATTTTTCTCGTTTTACATGGATTCATCTCATGAGTTTTAAGTCTAAGACACAATCATTGTTGAAATCTTTTTTTTATTGGGTTAAAACTCAATTTCATTGTGATATTAAAGCTCTACGCACCGATAATGGGAGTGAATTCACATTAATGTGTTTTTTTTTTTTAATGATCATGGGACTATATTTCAATATTCTTGCCTATACACACCTTAACAAAATAGGGTTATGGGGCACAAACATCGTCACCTCCTAAACAATGGACGTGCTCTTTGATTTCAAGGAAATTTACCTTTAAAATTTTGAGGAGAAAGTATCCAAACTGCTTACTACCTAATAAATTGCCTACCTACACCCTTATTATCTCATAAATCACCATATGAAATTTTGCATGGCAAATCATCCAGTTACTCTCACATACGAGTTTTTGGATGTTTATGCTATGAGACCAACCTCACACCCACTCACCAATCTGATATGCGTGCTCGTCGATACATTTTTGTTGGCTATCCTCTTGGTCAAAAGGGATATCGTGTCTATGACCTTGATACAAAGAAATTGTTTACCTCTCGAGATGTTTTTCATGAACACACTTTTCCATTTTCTACCTCACCTGTGGAAACAATATGATCACCTGTTTTGCCCATACCTCTTGATGGCATCACACCATTTCATCCCATTAATTCCCAACCAACACCATAATCTCAATCCCATATTCCATCCCAGTCATCTAGCACCAAATCAATACCCAATCAATCTCTTAATTCACATGATCTCATATCTCCGAAATCACGACTATAATCCCTCTAATCACAGCTGAATATATTGATACTCAATTATCTTCTGAAATTGAATTCCCAAATTCCATAAATATTCCAGTTACTTTAGAACCTACACCAATTCTGCCACAAAATCAGACTCATCTTCGTCGCTCTAGTCGATCCACAAAAGCTCCTACTCATCTTAGAGATTACAAAGTCAACCATGCTTTGTTGCTTGCCCTAGGTGTTGTCACTTCTACCACGTCTGGTACTCGGTATGTTTCTTACTCCAACTTTTTTACTCACCATCAAAAGTTTTTTGCACAATATCTTTCACCTGGTTAAACCTGTTTTTTATGAGGAGGACAACCAAGATCAGCAATGGGTTGAAACCATGCAAGCAGAACTTCACGCACTTGAGGATAATACGTGGACCATGGTTCCACTCACCACGAGAAAACTCGTTATCCACTGTGTGCCTTGAATGCATGTGTTGGAAAACCATTATTAACTACAAGTAATTAAAAGCCGTAATTGATATGAGATCGCCAAATCATTTAAAACGGGCTTTAAATACCCGTGAAGTATAAAATGTTAGTTACTATAAACAGAAATGGGCTCGTTGTGAACAATATAGGTATAATGGTCTTTGCTTGTGGATTGATAGAGTTATCCATTATGGGTAAAATTTTGTATTAGATAGTTATTATATTCGTGGAGGGAATAGAAATAAATATTCCCGCGTGTGTTCTGTTTAATTGACTATTCAGTAGTCTGAACATGTTTTCTTATTAATTTTTAGTTTATTTATTTAATCATTGTTGAAATTGATCACTAGGACTTATTCAAAATTCATCACTTTTGATTTGTTACACTCAACAATTAGACCATTAATAATTATATATTTTACTTTGTTTGTCAAAAAAACCTTACCGGGTAAGGCAAACTGAAGTGACTGGGTGGTGACTGGTTGAGTGTAAGAATGTGTTTTAGGGTTAAATTCTTGAGTATTTCTTTCTTAGCAAATAAAATAATACAGACAATTCATCAAACATCTTGAATACATTGCCATTGAATTAAATTAAAATTTGATAGCTAACATCAATTCTGAACAAGAAGCAACCATAAACAATGAGGTGCTTAATTAAATAAATAAAACACTAAAATTCATCCAATGTATACATCTAAAATATGTATGCAAGGAAAAAAAATCCAGAAGGAAAATTCAAAACTATATTCATAGTTTAGTATAAAAATGTATGCATTATTAGTTATGTTTCTATGAATAGTATTTTATGTTTTGATATTTAATTTTTTTTTTGTGAAACTGCTTCTATCTTTTATTACTGCTTGTAATGATAACTATTGATGTTAGTATGTAAAATGTGTTTGGATAGCTAGGCATAAGCATAAAGATGGGACACCGGTGAATGAAAATGTTGCAGACAAAATTGTACGATAAGTTAACTTTTTACATATATTTTTTGTAATTTAATCTAAGTTTATTATATTTGATTAGTTATTGTTATGATTATTTTGCATGATAAATAGAAAGAAATGGAGGCAATTCCCACAGAGAAGACAAAATCAATTAAAGATGATGCTATAAGTAAAGTGTTAGGAAAGGAGCATCGAGGTCGAGTTCGACGACTTGGTATGAGTGTTACATCAACAAAAGTATATGCGGCTGTGATCGGTAAACAAAGTACAGTGCAACTTCAAGCAGAGATGAAAGATCTTAGGCAATTAGTCAAAGAATTGTAAAATAATGTTTTCAATAATCCGGTAATGTAGAATAAAACAATTTTAAGTTTGCTAGTTGTGTCTGTTGGTGGGATTGTGTGGTTGAGGTCACTTGTGGTGCACCTCTGAGAGATTTCGAGCACTCAACAGAAGGAGAAACTTTAAACTCTTTTTATATCTCTCTATATTTTCTTACACCACTCCACACTTTTACAATACAATCTTCATTCCTTTATATAGGGAAATGAGATGAGAAAAACACAAACAAAATAAATTCAAACAATGAAACAAAGTCAAAGATAAGCTTCAATTGTTTGGTGGTGGTAGTTGGGGGTTGGCAGGAGGTGGCAGCTGGATGGTAGCAGCTGGAAGTCAGTATTTGTTGGCTTCTAGAATGGAGGTGGTCAAGTTTAAATTTCAACATCCCCCCTTAAACTTGACTCTCCATTTTTTGTCATACCAAGCATTGTCTTTAGTCTTGAAAACACATCATGTTTGAGAGGCTTGGTGAAAATATCAGCAGCTTGATCATATGTCCTGCAAGAGACTAGTTCCACATCTTTATCCTTCACATGCTCTCTGATGAAATGATACCTCGTATCAATATGTTTGCTTCTTTCATGGAATACTGGATTTTTTACTAGCGCAATTGCTGACCGATTGTCGATGTAGACTTCTGTTGGATTTACTTATAGAAATCCCAAGTACTGTAACACATTCCTGATCCAGATACCATGACAAACAGCTGAGCAGACAGCAACGTACTCAGCTTCACATGATGACAGTGTCACAATGGCTTGCTTTTTGGATGACCATGTGAACGCTGCATCTCCCATAAAAAACGTAAAAGCACGACAGGTTTTACGTTCATCCAGATCTCTTCCCCAATCACTATCCGAATAGTCAATCAACCTGCAATCTTCACTTTTGGTACACAATATACCATCATCATCAGTACCTTTTATGTACCGGAGTATCATCTTTGCTGCATTCAGGTGAGACTGGTCAGGAGTCTCCATGTATAGTGCATGCTCATACGGACATTTCTCAAATCCGCTCTCTTGGAAGTAATCATCAATCCTCGTGTTCCATGCACGATGTGCTTGCTTCAAACCATATAGAGCTTTCTTCAGTCTGCACACTTTATCTTCTTTTCCTTTCTTCACATATCTAGGTGGTTGTTCCACATAAATTTCTTCTTCAAAAAAGCCATTCAGGAATGCTGACTTTACATCAAGTTGGTAACTTTTCCAACTTTTCTGGGCTGCCAATGATATCAGCAATCTGATGGTTTCTAGTCTGGCAACTGGGGCAAAAACTTCTCTGTAATCAACTTCTTCCTTTTGTTTATAGCCTTTTGCTACAAGTCTTGCCTTGTATCTCTGGACTTCTCATTTCTCATCTCTTTTGGTCTTTTAGACCCATTTCACGCCGATAGTTTTCCTGCCTTTTGGGAGAGTAGTCAACTCTCATGTCTTGTTCTTTTCAATGGATCGAATCTCCTCATCCATTGAACTTCTCCAATTTTCCTTTTGGTTAACCTCTTCAAAGCTAGCTGGATCACTTGTCATCAGTAGACAATACAGAGTAATATCTTTTTCCACATGTTCTGTATTTTCATACAGATCTTCTAGGCTACGTGTTGCTCTAAGCCTCATATCTGAAAAGTCACTATCAATTTGTAATGGAGTATCATACCTTTGTGGTGAAGGGGAACCACGTTGAGGAGTCTGCTGATCTCAGGGTATTTGTGGCTCTCTAGCCACTTCTCCTGTCTCTTCTGCAGGTATCAACTCTGCACTTCTAGAAGCTTTGGTTTGATCCCAATTCCAGGATTCATTTTCTTCAAAAATGACATCTCTGCTGAATATCACTTTCTTGGTGACAGGGTTGTATAGCCGGTAACCCATTGTTCTGTCACCGTATCCAATAAGGATACATTTTTCATCTTTATATTCAAGCTTGATTATTCTCGCTTCTATAACCTTGATGTAAGCAATGGAGCCAAAAACTCTGAGGTGACTCACACTTGGTTTGTGAGTGCTCCATGTTTCTGACAGTGTCTTTGTATTTAGACTCTTTGTAGGACATCTGTTTAGTAGATATACCGCACATAAAATTGCTTCAGCCTAAAAGCTTTTGGGCATGTTTTTATCCTTTAACATGCTTCTGACCATGTTAAGGATTGTTTGATTCTTCCTTTCAGCTACACCATTTAACTGAGGAGTATAAGCTGGTGTAAACTGATGTCTGATTCCTTGTTGCTTAAGGAATTCCTAGAAAGCACCTGCAGTGTATTCTCCACCTTGATCTGATCTCAGTGTTTTGATGTAAAAGCCACTTTGCTTCTCCACAAGAGTTTTGAACTCTTTGAAGTGATCAAATACTTCAGACTTCTTTCTTAGGAAATAGACCCAAGTCTTCCTGCTGTAGTCGTCAATGAAGGTAAGGAAGTATTGATTCTGTCCATTTGATACTGGCGTCAATGGACCATACACATCTGTGTGAACGAGCTCAAGTGGCATGGTTGCTTTCCAATTTGCCTCATTTCCGAAGCTATTTCTGTGTTGTTTACTGAGAACACAGTTTTCACACATCTCATTTGGGTGATGGATATTTGGCAATCATTTCACCATCTTCTTACTTCCCAATTGCTTTAAACTTTCAAAGTTGAGATGTCCATACCTTAGATGCCACAACCAATCTTTGTCATTGATGATGGTTGTCAAATACCTTGGCGTATCATGATGAATTGCGAGAGGAAACATTCTGTTCTTCGTCATCTGGACTTGAGTCACCAGCTTTCCTCGAGCATCTGTGATGGTGAGTTGCATATTTTGAAGGCTAATATGATAACCTTTCTCTAGGAGTTGTCAGAGACTTAGGATGTTTATCCTCATGTCTGGAACATAATAGACATTGGAGATGAATGTATGATCTTCATTCTTCTGCTTGATCTTGACATCTCCTCTTCCTTGGATAGGGATTTTTGAGAGGTTGCCAAATGAGATTTCTCCACAAACTTTTTCATCAAGTTCTGTGAATAAGTCTTTTCTGCCAGTCATATGATTGCTGGCTCCAGAATCAAGATACCAAACATTTTGGTTTTGATAGGTTGAGTTGTGTGCCATCAACATCAACGATTCTCCTTCAACTTGCTCTTTCTCTGCAAAGTTAGAATTTTCATTTACCTCATTTGGATTACCTCTGCACTCGTTGCTATAGTGGCCATATTTGTGGCAGTTATAGCATTGAACATTTCTTTTGTCAATGTTTGGGCGGTTGTTGTAGCCACCTCTTTTTCCACGTCCTCTTCCTCGTGGGACATAGTTCTATTGTCCATGTCCTCCTCTATTTGCGTCTCTTCCTCCTTTGCCTCTACCTCTGGTTTTGGTATTTCCAGAACCTCTTCCATGAGATCCTCTACCTCGTTCTCTTCCTTGTTGTGAGGTTCCCCCTTGCTCGTATCTTTTTTCATTGAGGGAGAGCTTTGACTGGAGAGCTTGCCCCATACTTTGTCGTCACTTCTTCTTGTGACTTTTTGCTCATGGGCTTGCAATGAACCCACTAGTTCTTCAACAGACATCGTCTCCAGATCTTTTGTTTCTTCTAGTGCCACAACTATAAAATCAAACTTTGGATCCAATGATCTTAAAATTTTCTCTGAAATTCTCATGTCGATGAGAGTTTCTCCATTTCTTCAATTCGTAATGACCATAACTCGTGTATAGAACTCAACAATGGATTCATTAGATTTCATCCGTAGAGATTCGAACTCACCTCGTAGAGTTTGAAGCGGATTATTTTCACTTTGTCAGCACCTTTGTAGGTCTTGTAAAGAGTGTCCCAGATTTCTTTCGACGACTCAGAGGATGCTATGATCTTGAACATGACCTCGTCTAGTCCTTGATAAATTATGGACTTTACTTTACAATCTCTCTTTTGATCGGCTTTAAGAGTTGTTGTCTGAGCATCTGTCAAGTCTCCTTCAGTTTCTTTGGAGGCAGGTTCTGTGTATCCATCCTCCACAATGTCCATGACATCTTGAGAACCTAGTAGAGCTCTCATTTTTATGCACTAATTGTCATAGTTGTCTTTGGTGAGTTTTGGGATGACAATATGCGCGTTTCCGTTGGCCATCGAGACTTGAAATGCTTAGAACACTATTCTGGAGTCTGAATTTGTAGAAACCGAGTGCACGGTTGCGTCTAGAATGGTCCAAAACGTTGGAAATCATTCTGAGTTTGTCGAAAACCGTGTTTGAAAGCATCCGAAACGAGAGGTCAAACTTTTGGCAAAAAATCAACCAAAGATAACAGAATATTCTCTTTTGGACGGAATATTCCAGGCGGTATAATGCCGTTAGTGACGTCAGCACTGCATCAGCAAGCCAGAGGGTCCGGGTCGGGTCACGGGTCGAAGCTAGCGAACCGGGTCGGATGTCGGGTCGGATCGTGCAAGTCGGGCGAGGAAGACGATCGGCGAGTGGCAGTGACGCGCTGGAGGTACGGCTGAGCGTGGCGGCGCGTGCAGCTTCGTCGGAGCTCCGATTTGGGTGAAATTTTCATCGTTGCACTCCTAGCGATGAGTACAACACTCTGGTATGATCAAAAATCAATTTTTAGCACTTTGATTTCTGGGCCAATTCGGATTTGGCCTCTGTTTTCTGAATTTCTGGCTCTCCTGGGCTCTGATACCACTGTTGGTGGGATGGTGTGGTTGATGTCACTTGTGGTGCACCTCTGAGAGATTTCGAGCACTCAACAGAAGGAGAAACTTTAAACTCTTTTTATATCTCTCTATATTTTCTTACACCACTCCACACTTTTACAATACAATCTTCATTCCTTTATATAGGGAAATGAGATGAGAAAAACACAAACAAAATAAATCCAAACAATAAAACAAAGTCAAAGATAAGCTTCAATTGTTTGGTGGTGGTAGTTGGGGGTTGGCAGGAGGTGGCAGCTGGATGGTGGTAGCTAGTAGTCAGTATTTGTTGGCTTCTAGAATGAAGGTGGTCAAGTTTAATTTTCAACAATGTCATGGATTTTATTTTCTTGGAATCAAATGCAACATTAAGCGTTATTTGTTTTAAAAAAGTAAAGCTTGAATTTAAGGAGCTTATGCAGATATGTTGCAAGCTTTTTCATATTTTTTTGTGTGATTTACTAAATTGCTTTTGCAGTTATAAACTCTAGACTCATTTATAAGGTTCAAATCGAATTAGACAACTTGAGTTGTTTTTCTCCATATATTTTGATGAAATTAAAAGCTTTTTGATTGTATTAACTTTGGATTCAAGTAGACAAATCTGCTAGCTTTGTTTAAAGTATACTGTTAGTTGAACCCATGCTAGGCTTTAGGAATTTTAGGTGGGATTGGAATATTATTCCTTGAAACACAGACAACCAAAAGTTTTGTTCTTAGCTTCTTCTTGTTTAATTTTTTACTAATCTATAATATGATTTTAATTCAATCACATGTTTGTGTTCAAAAATTTGATCAATAGGATTCTTTTCAAAACTATGTATCTTTAATCGAATAATAAAAGATAATAATATATAGGTGTTGAAAATTCTCATCTTCCATAAATTATCTCTTTAGTGATGATGTATTTGGTTATTGATTTTATGGTAGACTCAAGGTCAGAAGTAGCTGCAACCCACTCCACTAGAGAGGATAGAGGAATATTGTAAATTTTTACTCAGCCCTGATTATGAGTTAGAACCACCAGAGATCGACGGTGAAGATGAAGAGTATGTGTCACTTGCCTATATTGGGTCTGACAATGTTGCATGTGAAGGGGATAAAGAACACCATGCATAAAATGCATCTGCATAAATCCAAACGTCTAAGACCTGAGCCTAGCTATCAGGTGCGCCAAAATTATTACCCATTGTTTGTTTTTAACTCATTGCTTATATAATTAATATTCAAATGTAAAGACAGAAATGAGGAGAACACAAAGAAATTAGATGCTCTTGGAAAGCGTATTGATCAAATGGACAAAAATCATGATATGATAATCAATTTATTAGCTGCTGAATGAAGGACATCCACAAAAGTACAACATTTGTTTATGGTAAAATCTTTTACAAAAAAATTAGTATCTATGATTCTCTAAATTAATGTAATCTAAATTAGTAAGATTTTTTTATGTAAGACTATTCAACATCCCTACACTGATGATATGGTAGTGGATGGTACCAAAATGGATGAGAAATGTGTAATGGAACAAGTGGAGGAACTAGTGAATGTGGATGATAGCAAGAGAGATGAGAAATATGTCATGGAACAGTTCGATGCACTAGTGCATGTGGATGGTAGGAAGGGAGATGAGAAAGGTGTCACAGAACATTTGGAAGCACCGGTGCATTTGGATGGTAGCCAAGTAGATGACAAAGGCAAAAAAAAATGATATCACCACACCCGTGGTAGATAAAGAAAAGAAGTCACATAAATGGGTCTCAACTTCAGTTAACTGTGAGAAGAGTCTCTTTGATTGTGAAAAACCTCCACCAACTGTCCCAAGAGACGGTCCAAAAAAGTCAATGTGTTGAAGTCTCCATATACTAACATTATAATCACTAAGCCAAAAATAATATCCAATTTCAAACCATTCCATAAGTTGTCGAAGGCCTAGTTGTAGAAATTTGAATCATGACTAGAAGAAGATGAGTCTAACTATGAAAAGTATGTAATTTTCTATATTTTATCTATCCATACATAGCTATTACCATTAACTATAACAACGTTATAATTGAAATTTTAGCAACAACATTGCATACCTACCACTGTATGAGATTCGTTGGGATTGGTTTAAAACCCTCCATATGCCTTGCTCATGGATGCATAACGGAGTTTGTATTACATTGAAATTATAAAAATGGATTTTGCAATTTTGTTATATCCTTACTTTGTTATAACCGTCATTTTGTTTCTTGAAAAAAATAACATAGCTCTTATATGACATATTTTATGTTTTTGGAAAATATATGCAACAACATATTTTTTTTATTCAATTCAATGTCCTAAATTGTTCAATCTTATAATTATTAATAACAAACATGATAATTAGTAATTTTCATCTTATGGTGGATTTTTTAAAAATATAATGGAAAAAATCTTTAATTATGACGATTATTGACGATTACTGACTTGTTAATCAAGTCATTCGAGGTTCAATTCTCGATCTCATATTCTGTTTAGGATTTGCTACAATTACCATAATGGGAAAAAAAATTACCATCAAATTAAGCAACATTAGCATAAGAATACAAGTTACACGTGTCATTTTTATATAGTATAATCAAAATGTTTAATTACTACCATACACATCAAATATTTGTTTTGAATCAAAATCTATACAGTTTCTAAGCAAAGAGAGCCATAAGGAGCCATGATAATAATGGAAAGTTGAATGTTGATGATGAAGAATTGATGATGGAAGGTAGAAGGTTGATGATGATGAAGTGATGATGGAAGGTTGATGATAATGATGATGATGATGATGATAAAAGGTTGAAGGTTGATGAGGATGAACTGATGATGGAAGGTTGATGATGATGATGATGATTAAAGGCTGAAGGTTGACGATGACGTAATTTTATAATTTTTGTTTTGTTTGTAATTTTATAATTTGTATTTATATATTAATTTAAATTTGTATTATACTGTTAGGTTTTTGAGTCATGTTGGCATAAATTCTATATCAAAAAAATGTTTCACTTTTATTGATTAGTTGTCTTAGATTGATGATGATTCAAGCTTTAAAGAAGATTTGGCAACTTATCAAGCAAGATTGAGTCTTCAAAGAGGAATATGCTTCATTGCTCAACAAAGGTATATTTAGACCTCATTCCTCTTACAAAACTTAGGCACACACACACACACACACACACACACATTGCATCCATATGTGTCCCTGTATCGTTGAGGTATAACACATTCACACACTTGATATTGTATGCTTATGCACTAGATTTAAATTAACAAATTTTGTAAATTGCATGTTCTATGACTGTATCTAGGAAACGATATTCTTGTGTGTTAATGTGTTTGTTTGTTTAAGTTTTGTGGACTTCGGACTTGAATTTGATATTATATTATTCCTTATTGAGTTCTGGTCATTTCGGTTACTCATTCATTAGTTTTCAAGTTTCAAGTTGGAAGTTACAAAACTTTCCTTTTGTTTATTGTCCATGGTCTTCGTTCTTGTGTATCGGGTAGAATTTTTGGTCAAGGTTTTGTAGACGTCCATGTCCATGAGGGATTTACGGTTCGTAATCCAAAAACAGATTCGAATTTGGAGTTCGGAGGCCTGAGAACGATCGAAGAACGTGAGAGGAGCACGAAGGGAAGAGGCGGTGGCCAGAGGCTATCAAGCCACCCTTCCCCCAGGAGGCTCGTGGCCATCTCGGGGAGGAACCCTTCCTGCCCCCGAAATGGCCACAAGCCACCTCAGGGAAGGAGCGGTGGCCAAAGGCCATCAAGCCACCCTTACCCGAGGAGGCGCGTGGCCATCTCGGGAGGAACGTGGCACGTGGCCATTGGTCACCCGAAACCTTTATATTCCTTCTCTTTTAAATATCATTTTCCCTCTCATTTTTTCATAAGTTGAGAAAATAAGAAAACTTGAAAAATAGATGTACAAAATTTTCTCTCTAATTTTCTCATATTCCAAACACTATATCTCTCTCATTTCTTATCCGATTAGAGTGATTCAAGTTAGAGAATCTTTGTATTGAAGTCCCCTACCTTCTCCAAGTTAGTTTGTAGCCATTTGTTCAAGTTTTGTGGTGGTTCTACACTCAAAACCACCAAATATAGAAAAAGAAAACCCAAGGTAATTGAAGACTTTGAATATCAAAACACGGAGAATAGATCAATACCTTGTAATCTCGTGCAGTTTCGGTTTTGAGTGTAGAACCACCACAAAACTTGTACAAATGGTTGCAAACTAACTTGGAGAATGTAGAGGACTTCAATACAAAAATTCTCCAACTTGAATCTTTGTATTGAAGTCCCCTACCTTCTTACTACAAGAAAAATTGACATTTATGAGCTTTGAAAAATACCGTAAAACCCCTTTTAAGGCATTTAACAAAACATTATCATGAAGGGAGTCGCAAAAGACTGCCAATCTATTGCAACATGTCACTAATGCCATAAAAAATGCCAAAAAGTATTTTGGAACAGGCCCATAATGCCATAAAAGACTTGTGTTGGGACAGTAAAAAAATGTTGTAAAAGACATGTTTTTGGACAGTCGAAAAACACCATATAAAACTTATTTTTAGGCAACAAAAAATGCCGTACAAAAATAAGTTTTGAGGCCAAAATAATGTTGTATAAAATGGAGTTTAGAGGCAACAAAAAGCCAAAAATGTAGAAACTATTACATATGAAAAGATAATTATATTGCACAAAAATAGAGAATTCAAAAACAACATCTCATTGCGATATCATTAAATAAAATATCAAAATAATATAACCAAGAAATCATTTTACATCGTCTAGTACCAAATATCATTTACATAGCCTATTACTATGTAACATATCAAAACCTAATTGAAGATAACAACGGACTTCTCTTCAAGCTTCAAGGAGTCCCACCAACCTCGGATCTACGATATCATGTAATAACTATTAGAAGACAACGTTTAACAGTTCATAAGAGATTAGTTTAGCTAAATCAACTAATTAGAACAATTGCATGCTCTTCTAGTCTTATAAACTATAACATGAAGTTGACTGCTCTTTGAAGAAGACTCAATTTTGAATATTCATTGATCCGATAAAACTATATATATGGATTATATTGAAAGAAATCAGAGGCTACCGTAAGAATTGAAAGTCGAAGGATTCTATTCTTTATGAATACACCCTCTACACCTCTAAACTTACATTACTGTAATTAACATTTCATGGGGTGGGAATTTATGATACCTTACAATCTGTTGAGTTCATCTGAGTGGAGCTTTTCAGCAGCATGGAATGGTGCTTGGGTACATACACACGCATGCTTATGTAACTTCCAGTCCAAGTGGCTATAGTAGGCATGAACCTTAAGAATTAAAGTAAAATATTAGTTATTAGGATGGAGGGGGCATATGAGAGAGAGAGAGAGAGGTGGTTAAACTTACGTTACAATGGCAAGAAGAGGATTAGATTGTTTGTCAATAGAACTGAGACGGCTAGTCTGCAATCAAAGGGACTGCAGTTCAAATTACTGGCCAAAATTCTTCTTCAGATCGGTGTCTGACTCTCCATTTTTCAGAAGAGATATAATTTATAATAAACTCTAGTAAAATCCACCAATGATATTAGTTACTTGGGAGAGAATGCCAAAAAGTAGTTCAATAATTTTCTTGTGGTACAACTAAATTAGTTACCGGTGATCTAAAGAGCAGCCTGTTAACAATTGCATTCTGAACATAACCGAAGTCGCTGTCTAAGCATAAATTATTAAAAGAAACATATCACAATTTAACCAGGCTAGAACATACCTTGATCGTAGATGTGCAACCTGATATCAGCAGCACGGAAATGTAAACAAGACAAACAACAATATGTACAATCTCAGTTAAAAATAAGGAAAAAAAATGGTCAATGACAATGAATGGGTACCAACTACAAACATGTTCACCGATTCAGAGCTTGTAATCTCTCAGACACCTGACTCTGCCATTTCGATATCTTTAGACGATAAGATTTCACCTTCTCTTGTTCACTGCCACATAACCAAAATTCATCAAATTCAAAACAAAAAAAAATTAACAACTCGTCATCAACAAAAACATCAATAAGTTTCAGATACCCTGAACTGATGTAAGAAGGCACCAGAGTCAAACAAGCTTCGTTTAAAATTCTCTGTAAAATAGCATCGTCAACCAAACCCCATTCTTCGGCTCTAACGGGCACAAACTTATTGTTGTTATCATATAGATTCTCATTGATATTGATTGTTCTAAAAAAAAAGTTAAAACGGCACAAAAAGTAGTATCAGAAAAATGAGATCAGAAGATTCAAAACAACTCGGTTTACCATCAGTAGAAACCAATATCTTCTTTGCTTGAGATATGCAAATCGTATTGTCCCTCTTCATATAGTACACATCCACTAGACTTGATGGTTGTCTACGAAAGATTCACAAGGACTACATCCTTATGATTATTATCCAAAGGTTGTGGTAAAAACCAATATCTTTTTCGCTTGAGATCTACAAATCGTATTGTCCCTCTTCATATAGTGTACACATACATTCGACTTGATGATTGTCTACAAAAGATTCACAAGGACTGCATCCTTATGATTATTATCAAAAGGTTTTGTGCACACTGTAACCGGTACTTTATTCATGAAAACGAAAGATTCACAAGGACTACATCCTTATGATTATGCACCCAAGCACCTAATAATAATAATAATAATAATAATAATAATAATAATAATAATAGTAATGCCTTTTCTACCATCTCTTTGCTAAAGGATAAGAGCTTAGATTTGGGTGAGACAGTCAAATTCTAACACATCGGCATGCACCAAAGCACTTGCCAATTAACAACCCCTGCTTCTATTGTTAGCTACCTGAATTGAAACCATGCTGATGAAGTTAAAACTTAAACTTCTTGGTCACTTAGTTTAATTACATTCTTACCCACCCATAAGCAGAGCAGTCCTGGATATTAATTATCCAATGAACTTAATAGAAGAAGTCTGTATTCAAACTTCCTAGAAATGACATATATAAATCACATGCTAATATCAAATCAATCCCACAATAACACTAGTAACTAGAGGTGCCCACGGTTCGGTTAAACCGTGTGTATAAAACCGAAACCGGACCCCAAAAACTGAAACCGTCACCGAAACCTAAACCGCCGGTTTCAAGCCGGTTCGGTTACGGTTAGGCATGACCAAAAACCGACCAAAACCGGCTGTTAAACCGTCGGTTAAACCGCCGGTTTTGATCGGTTTATATATAAAAAAAATTGCCAACCAATAAGAAAGCGCCACATGGACAAAAAATTGAAAAAAAAAAAACAAAAACTGAAACCGAAACCGAACCACCTAACCGGCGGTTCGAAACCGAAAACCAAACCGGTTTCTCTCGGTTCGGTTACGGTTGGGTGGCCACGGAACCGAAACCGCCCTGAAACCGTACTGTGGCCACCATTACTAGTAACTATAAGAACTATAAGAACTATAAGAAACACTAAAAATCATGCCAAATAAATGTGTAGATAGTGTGGATTTAATCACCTTACCATTACAATCATTTATTCAAAACTTCTTTTGTTCTCAAGATACTTTGCCAGCTCTTTTAGTCTCATTGTCTTGAGCTACTCAAACTCAAACTAAACCATACCTAATTCTGAAAACCATTTGCATAGTGAAGAGGAGTATCACTCAAAATGAAACAAATGAAATATAGAATCTGAAGCTAGGAAAACTGAACTGTTTTTGTCCAAGATGTTCCTCTTAGTCCAATTAAAAATGTTAGTGGCACCAGTGAGCGGGTTTTAACTATCATGAAGCTTAAAAGAAGAATACGACCCAAAATTGTTTGAAATTTACTAGCAAAATCTACGATTCAGTAAGTGATTGCAACTTCCATCCATTATCATAAGCTTGAATTAAATCTAAATTCAACTTCATATTTCATCTTCCTTAACTAGCTTTCTCAACTCATATTGCTAATTCAATTTCTAACAAAATTTTAAGAACACAAACAAAAATCTAACAATTTCATCTACCTTTACTAGCAGCCAAACAAAATTTATGGTATGAAAGGAGAAAAAGACATAACGACACCAAAAGAAAAATACACACATATCATATATCTATAAATTTAAGCAAAAATATATAACTGAAACAAAAAAAAATAGAGTAAGGAAAACTAGAAAACAATTAAAATAGAAGAGAGTATCTAACGCTTTATACTTTACTCCGCTTCTTGGTTTTCACTCGAAACGGACTGGTTTCTAGTTGAATTGTGATTTGTGACTCGGTGACGTCACCCGACTCACTCGACCGGACTGAGTTCCAACTCGTCAAGTCATACTGAGCTGTGCCAGTTTCGGTCTGGTACTCTATTTTGAAGAACCTTTGTTCGTCCACTTCCTGACTTCCTCCATTGACTCAGCTCCAGAGACACAACCTCTGCTTCTCATACTAGGCTACTGGATATCCAGGGAAGGTTGGATGGCGCGACTGGATGAGCACGGCTGGACGGAAACGACGGTGAAGATTCACTTGGAGGCAACGGTGTCGCTGCACAAAGAGCTGAGATGATCGATCAAAATTGAAGAATTAGAGATCAGAATAGTAAAAAATTAAGACAAATTAGAGAGAGAATGAGAGATTGACCAAAGTTGAAATTGAAAAAGTCAATTAGTCAAAGATTGATAGAATTTTTATGTGTCTGAGAGAGAAACCAATTAATTTAGAGATTTAGGGTAAAATTGGGAAAACAAGTATAAAATCATTTAAGTATTACTATGGCTACGCGAAAAAAAGAAGACTATTTTTTAATTTAGTGATTTTCACATAAAGCATTTAATAAATGCCTTAAAATGATATAATTTTTTTTCCAATTACAACATTTACAGTAATAAATGCAGCAATTGATAACAATTAAAGCATTTTTTTTAAATGCTAAGAATTTGATGTTGTAAAAAATCAAATTTTGTTCAAGTTTTGTAGTGGTTCTACACTCAAAACCGAAACTGCACGAGATTACAAAGTAGGATCTATTCTTTGTGTTTTGATCTTCAAAGTCTTCAATCACTTTAGGTTTTCTTCATCTATATATATATATATATATATATATATGTGTGTGTGTGTGTGTTATTTGGACACATGCATTTGAGAAGCAGAGCTTCAATTATAGGCTAATCTTGTCTAATTAGAGACTTGAATGTGAACTAGTTTTTTCTTGAAATCTAAGTTATCACATGTTTGTGAGTTGTATTGTGATTAGCTTATTATCTAGAGTTATTTGTTCTTTGATTGACTTTATTTTTATGATTGATTGCCTTATCATGTGTTAGGACTCATTAGTTGACTATATCTACGATTAGCACATTTGATTTCATATTTAGAGCTAATTAGGCTTTAATTGATTTATGCATAAATACATACTATAAATATTTGCTAGAATATTCAATGATCATGTCTTGTGAATCTATCATGTTTATGTTTGTTACTAAAACCCTGAATGTGTGCTTATTGTATATGATTGATTCAAGTTTTAGTTGCATGAATGATTATAGGAATTAAATGTGTTTAGGTGTTTCACATGTTCTAGAATTTGTTCATGTATAGTAACTAGACATTTTTGATTTATGAACTCACATGCTTATGTCTAGTTCCTATAGAATGTATTGATCTCATATTCTATGTTGAGTGCTTATTTGCATTTTGCATTCATTGATCACACTAGAAAGTCCTTGTAAAAGACATGAAGTCTTGGCTAGGACATGTGGTCCGGATAGCTAAGCAAGAAGTCTTGGTTAGGACAAGTGGTCCGAATAACCAAACAAGAAGTCTTGACTAGGATCGGGAAGATCCGGATAGTTAAGCAAGAAGTCATAACTATGATCGGGGAGATCCAGATAGCTACGTAAGGGAGACTTTCTAGAGGCAAGAGTGTCTTGGATAGAAAGTAGACTATATTATTGGTTGACCCGGGATATTGAGTTGACATGGAGTCCAATAGAGAGTGTTTCAATGGGTTGATCACTCTTGAAGAATTTCCAATCTCTCAATGGTGTTGTGTAGAAATGGAGTCCAATAGAGAGTGTTTCAATAGGTTGATCACTCTTGAGGAATTTTCAATCTACCAATAAGGATTGGGTAGACATAGAGTCCAATATGGAGTATCATTTGTTGGTCACTTTTAAGGAATTTCTTATCTATTTTTCAATAATAAAAGTACCTGATGGTTATATTCAACCCGTGGATGTTTCCTCTTCGGAGGTTTTACCACGTTAAAAAAACCTTGTATCAATCATTCCTATCTCTCTTTTATATTTGTATGTGTATGGTTGTATCTTATTTCATAAACTTCATATATAGATATTCTTGTAAACAAGATTGTTGTAATGTGTGAGAGGCAAGCATTTCATTTGACCAAAGTTGTAAATATTATTTTATTTGTACTTAGACTTATTTGTAAATAACCATATTTTGATTAGTACTTGTACATATTGGACATTATTAAGAAAACAAGTATTCTTTGTTTTTAGTTTTATAATAATTCTTTTAGTAGCAACTTGTAAACTTGATTGAAAATGCCTTGTTTGAAAATCCTTATTGATTGTATACATATGCTTTATTGTTCAAAGTGTTGTGATTCAAGCTAGCTAGAGGGACAAACTCTTATTTGTTTCAAGGGATTCAAAAAGGTATAAAAACATATTCACCCCCTCTTCTAGGTTAGCTTAAGGCAATTTAACCGCGTTTGTATATTTCATATACACATATATAATTTCTATTTATTTTTATGTTGACACGTGGTATGTCATTGTTTAAAGACAAAAATACCCTTAGAACCGTTAAATTTGACTAACTTTTACTCACATAGGGACAAAATTAATGGATTTTAAAAAACATAGGGACCACGCTCACTACAAAAAGGAAATATAGTTCAAAAAAACATAGGAACCAAAATGATAATTCTTCAGAAAATAAAATAAAAGGGAAAGAATGAAAGAAAGACAAAAGAAATTGCAAACAACTGCTGATAAAGGTATGGATGAGTATGGTTCTCCCTCTCTCCAACAAAAGTATGGCCATCGGTATTGGATAAAAGAATTTGATTTCCTTTTTCGTTGTTGATAACGAGTTTTTAAAGGTGTTTTGTTTTTGTTTTTTCAGTTCAAAAAACATAAATTTTGTGTGCTTTGATCATCTAAAGTTAAATTCTATTATGTCTTCTTTAAGATTTCTTATTTGATTGCTTTGGATCTCTGTATACACGAATTTTTCTTTTAGTTTGAATCTTGTTTTTGATGAAGATTTATATTTCATTACTTAAAAAAGTGAAAATGAGTTTCAATTGTTTTTGTTTTGTCTTTATTTATGTTTGTGATACGTTTTCATTCTGAAATGTTTGAAACCGAGATTAATTTTATCATAGTTTGAGCTTGACGAGGTTTAAATTAATAATTTTTTGGGTAGAGAAATCAGTTAGGGTTAAACTTCAAAGAAATATTTTAGTTGCAAATATCAATATAATATATAGATAGAGATAAAGCTTTATTTTTCAATAATTGTGTACATCTTGTTTATATGAATGGTTTTTGGTTGGTAGGTATATCATTTTTATTGAATATAGCTTTTTGTTTATATGTTCCATAAGTCTAATCATGGATTAATCTTGATTATTAGTTGTATTGGTTTCACACATGGTTTCTAAACACCAAACAACTTGAATCAGCAACTGTTATTGTTCATTCTCGATGGTTCACGGTCCCTAACTATATGTCATTTGAAAAAAACTCAAGAGAAGAAGTTCTCAAGTCCCTTGCACATAAGTGTTGAGTATCTTCCTCTAAACAAGACAACACAGAAGCATCACTTGAATCTTCAATGCCAATAAAAGAAGAACATGAAATACTAGAAACTATTCAGAATATTGATCATCAAATCATAACACAATCTATGGTAGAGGTTTTCAAACCGAAGAAGTTTCCCCAAAGTATCAACTCTTCTCGGTGGGCAAAAATAAAGAGTCAACAAATCCAATTTGTGTCAAGCAAGCTCTCAAAAGTACTGAGTAGACAACAATAATGGAACGATATTATCTGACCCTTATGAAAAATAAAACATGGACTTTTATGTCGTGCTTACTTGTTTACAACATTGTAGAGAACAAACGAGTTTTTAAACTCAAATGTAAAGTTGATGGATTTGTGGGGAGAAGTAAATCGAGGTTTGCTGCTAAAGGGTTCCACCAGACTCTATAAATCAATTTCTCAAAAACATTAAGTCTAGTTATTGAGGCCACCATTATACGAATAATTTTGTCCATTGCAGTTTCTAAGATATTGAGTGTAAGACAATTAGGCATGAACAATGTGTTTTTGAACGGATAACTGCAGGAAGCTATTTATATTCGTCAACCAAAAGACTTTGTTAATTCCATGAACTTACTTATGTATACAAACTTCAGAAGTCACTATATAGCTTGAAGCAAACTCTTCGAGATATTTTGAGCATCTTGATATCTATAGTGGCATTCGAATTAGCATTTTGTGTAGACAGTCGAGTCCCTGATCGATTTCAGAGTTTACTAAAAATGGATGTGGTGGAGACTATAGTTTGCATTCGAGATTGGATGCAATAATAAAATAGTAATCTTTTTTTATTTCCTAGTGTTTTATTTGATAAATATTTATATATAATAACATTAATATTTGCATTTATTAATTATCGTAAAGAGTGAAACTCTCGAAGTTGAAGAAATTTGTAAAGATATTTTAAACTTAACTCTTGAGGCATATATTGAAAGTGTCATTCTCTATTTGGCATTTAATAGTAAATCTTAATTATTAATTGTTTTTGTTAAAACATTTTTAATTTTTAATGCTTATGAGTTATTATATAATATTTGGGTGCCGATATTGACACCCATAAATATGATAAGCACACCCATATTTAAAAAAAAATTACAAAAATATCTCAATAAGAATTTACCAATAAGGACAAATTAGTTTAATTAAAAATAAATCAAATGCTATGTATATGCATTAATTACATCAATATCTTCAAATATATTACTTTATTAAAAAAAAACTAAACCCTAATTAAACCCTAATTTTATTTCAGGTATCATAATCTCCTATTACCATATAACAACGTAATGGAAAAAAAATTTCAAAATGATTTAAGAATTTATCATTTATGAAATTGGAGGACGAATCAAACTATGTACACCCATTTGTACGGTTTATCGGTGGTGCAGCTAGAACCGAAAAGCTAGCAAGGATCAAAGATACTAGAACTGATATATTAGCTATTAAAAAGGCTGAACCTGAATCATATAGTAAACCAATTGGAAACTCTCAATTTAGTGTAATTCCATACAAAAAGAGGGCAATATATTCAGCTAATATGCCGGAAGAGACTGTAAGTGTACCAAAGGCAAAGAAAACTCGATTCATGAAGAAAATGTCGAAAAGGAAAATCTTTGAGGACAAATAAATAAACTCAAATTGAAGGTTCTAGTAACTTAGTAATTGCTACGGGAACTCATCAAGAAGGATCAAAAGGGTATCAAACTAATGCACATGGGGTTTAAGTTGAGGGTTCTGCAGAAGCAACTAGGAGCTGCCAAGAAGAGAGATCTGATGATGAACCAATTGATGGAGATATAACTATTCGAAGGCCGGTGATTCTCAAAATGTACAATCAAGTGCGACAGATTCTAATCAAAGCAACCATAAGGAGTTTGATGTGGGAAAATCTTCCATCTCTAACGGAGATATAACTTAAAAGGGTTTATAAATAAATTATATTAAAATTAAAACATTCATTTAAATAAGGGTATTGTTGGTATTAAGATGGGTGTTTAAAGTAATGTTTTAATTTTAAATTTTAGACATAAGTTTATTTATAAATATGTGTACTTATCATATTTATGAGTGTCAATATCTACACTGATAATATTTTATCTTTTCTCTCGCATAGTAGGTTTATAGACAATAAAAAGAGTTAAGTTCAATGACCTTTACTTTGGTGTCGGATACTTTTTTATTTTTTTTATGAATTTATGTTGGTGGACTTATGGAGTCATGGTTTTTGACTTTTTGTGGATTTATTTCCACTTGGCATCTTCTTAACTATCATTTTTGATTTATGGATTGTATATTTATTTGATTAGTATTGTTATTATTGTATTTACTTGATTATCATTTATGGATTTATCATTTGTTTTTATTTCAAATATAGAAATATGTGTAATTTAGTCAAAAATATATTAACATGTCAAAACGGATCATATTTATGATTTATAAGGATAATTTAAATGCTTAATTGCACAAACATCTTCTGAGTTTAGATTAAATTGCACTCATATGTAACATTTTCGTTTATTGCACAAACATCCCCTATAAAACGTGGACCAAAAGGACATCCTCACACTAAATTATTAATTTCCCCACTGAGCTTTGCTTTTAGATAAAGGGATCCCTCTATTCTATATAATAGAAGATTAATCCCTGAAACACTTTGACCTCTAATTAAAAAAAATTAAGTGTATTTACCGAGAATTGAACCGTTAACCTCTAACCACGAGCCCTAGCCAACTGAGCCATTCAAGTGTATGGTCAAATGTTTGTTGATTTAAATATATATATCTAGTTAAACTATATATATGCATATATATATATATATATATATATATATATATATATATAACAAAAGAATTTAAATCTATTTCCTTCCATAATTTAAATAGATTTACAATAATTATTTTCCTTTTGTTATCTTATTTGCTTTATCTTTTTCATAAATCTGTTTTTATATATTATTATTAAATATGAATTTATTTAAAATATATTATATATATGAGTTTATTTTAAATTATATAAATAGATTTAAATTATTTTTAAAGGCTTAATTGCACAAAATAATTTATAATTTTAACAGATTTAAAATAATTATTTTCCTTTTATTTCCTCATTTTCTTTTTCT
Organism: Dipteronia sinensis; assembly: GCA_033220585.1. Classification (NCBI taxonomy): domain Eukaryota; kingdom Viridiplantae; phylum Streptophyta; class Magnoliopsida; order Sapindales; family Sapindaceae; genus Dipteronia; species Dipteronia sinensis. Next base: position 47,731,628 of record CM065639.1, read on the forward strand.
TTTTATAAATATATTTTTATAACTACCAATGTGAATTATAAATATTTTAAATAAGTTCATATTTAATAATAATATATAAAACCAGATTTATAAAAAAAGAAAATAAGAAAACAAAAGGAAAATAATTATTTTAAATCTGTTTAAATTATGGAAAGAAACAGAGTTCAATTCTTTTGTGTAATTAAGACTTAAAATATAATTATATCTATATAATATATAAAAGCTGACTCTTACAATACTACATGTCGTCATGAGGGAGCTTTGGATATAAATGCATTAAATTCTATAAATATTAACAAAACCAGAAGTCAATATTCTTCCCACCCCCTTTTCGTCTCCCTCCCTTCCTCTACTCTCCTTTCCTTTTTTTTGTGTTTTTTCATTAAATTCAAGATATTTATTACTTAAGTATAATAATTAATTGATATCATTTACACCTCCCATTTTTGTCTCTCTCCTTAATTTATTCCTCTTTTTTATTGCTTTATCATTAAATTATTTATTTCATATAATAAATGACTTTCAATTTTATTTTTTTAAATTTTTTATAGCCGTTTGGTTGCTTCACTCAAAGTCTCAAACAAATAATAAGGGGGAGTATTAGATTTAGATTTTAATAGACAATTTTGAGATGCAAGAATTTTATGGATTTGCAAGACTATTAGGATTATTAAGATTGTTAGGATTATTAAGATTGTTAGGATTATACTTTTAGGATTATTTTGATTATATGGACTAGACTTTTATGATTATGAAAGAGTTTTTGGATTTTATTTATAGACTATCAGGATTATCTAGACTTTATTTTAAGACTTTTTGGACTTTTAAAAATACGATTTTCAAGAATCAATTGTAGTGCTCTATAATCTTGTTGAGGGCAGTCACTGATCAACAAAGCAAAGAGATGCTCAAGAATTTCATTACAGTGAAGTAGCAAAGCACAAAACAAGACAACTCAAAGACCTAGAAAGTGAATTCAAGTTGGGGATTCATGAAAGATTATTTTAGACTAGGAAATAAACAACAACAGAGCAAAGCCACTGGACCAAATTTGATTTTGCTATTATCCATCTGATTATCACGCTCATTATTCACATACCCACCACCAGATTTTGACATCACCAATTCACCACTATATGATCCTCATTTTCAGTAACAACCATGATAGAAAAAAACAGTTTTTGTTGCGTATTACTATCTGATTATGATTATAATAATTCTCTCAAAACCAAAACACAAAATTACAAAATTTTGACAACAACAAACTGAAAAGAGCGAAGCAAGAGAGAAGCTGAAGATGATTTTGAGTAGGGGTGAGCACCCAAACAGCCAAACCGATCAACCCACCCAACCCAAACCAATTTAAGCGGGTTGGTTTGGTTTGGTTTTGATAAAGAAAAAAAAAACAAATGGATTATTTTTTTAGTAACCCGATTGATTTAAGTTGGTTTGTGAGTTGTCTTTTATCAACCCATATAACCCAACCCAAATCATTACATACTTATATATATATATATATATATATATATATATTATCATATAAAAAAATCAAATTTAACCTAATTTTATATTATATTTATGTTCAAGGTTACCGCTTCCCCAGTTCTAAGTTCTAACCCCCTCTATTTATTCTTAAAACTATTTCATCTCATCCGAAGTTGTTGGCACTAAACAAATTTATTTAGGATAAGTAACTATTTTGTTATTATTATTATTATTGTTTCGTACAAAAACGCATTAAGCAATACAATTTACTTTTTTTATATAAGTTTTATGCGTTCTACACTTGAGTTTTTTTTTAACTATTATTATTATATACTTGGGTTAAATTTAGTACTATTGTTTATCTTATATCTACTTATATTGATATTATTATATTTGTTTAAATAAAAAAATGTAATTATTTTCTTAAACCGACAAACCAAACCAAACCAAACCAAACTGATTTTTATTGGTTTGGTTTGGTTTGGTTTTACCTTATAATTGGTTTGGTTTTGGTTGTAAAAAAATAAACTGATTAAATAATGATTTGGTTTGGGTATCGTCAAACCCAAACCAACCCATGCCCACCCCTAATTTTGAGTGAGATAGAAAAGTCTAGAACGTATTGAGCGAGAGGGCAAGACAATTTTGGGTTCAAGCTATTTATACAAATCACTAAAAAGTCTGGAAAATCCATTTTTCAAGAAATCCTAAAAATATTGATCTCAATCCAATACCACCAGACAATTTGCTGCCCCTTGAAAGTCTAGATCAAATACCACAAGACAATATAGACTTTTAAAAAAAATCTTAAAAGTCTAGCTCCAATACCATAAGACAATATAGACTTTTAAAAAAAATCTTAAAAGTCTAGATCCAATACCACAAGACAATATGGACTTTTTAAAAAAATCTTAAAAGTCTTGATCGAATACCACTGGAGTTATCTAACTTGTTAAAAAGTCTCAATCCAATACCACCCGACTTTTACTTCCCTAAATTGTCTAATAAAATCTTGAACCAATACACCCCCCCCCCCCCCCCCCCCCACAAAGTCTTTCATTTTCCTATCCATTAATTTCATTCCATTAACATTCATTTCAAAAGAAAAAAGAAAAAAAACCCCTTCATTTTTCAGTCCATTAATTTTCTTTTGTTTACCTAAAAGTTTGTTTTATATTATTTTCATGGTTTGGTAAATAAGTTCATTTCGGCTACAGGAGCAGTCTCAATTGGCTTTGACAATTGTGTTGAAACGATGTGTTTTCGTGAAACCGATGAATGTCGAGATGGGCATGAAATTAAACCGGTGAATTCGGAGATGGGCATGAAATTTCGTCGGTTCGGATGAGAATAGGACCGGGTCTTCATTGTCGTGGAGGGTCAGGTGCTGGTTGTTATGTGTCGACGGAGGAGTGGATATCAGGATTCTGTTGAAAAACTGAGCGGGCATGGCTATCCCGATGAGGATACACACAAGACGCTGAGTGCAAAGCATGTATTGAACTGGGTTCTTCAATGTCTTGACATTAACGAACCTTGGCAGTGGATGAGAATCGACGAGAGGTTGTTGTGTTATTTAGCCAGTAAGTGGCAACGAAGTTGAGATGTACTTTGCCTACATTTACCTACATTTTTGCGATCAAATCTCATTCTTTATCGGTTTATTATTATTATTCTTTTCATAAAACTTCTAATAAATAAATATTTTATGTTGCAATATACTATCATCTTTTATCTGATTAATTATGTGTAGTGCAATAGATAAAAATTGTTCAAATTTAATTAGTAAATTCATAAAATATCTTAATAAATAAGTAATGAAACATTATTTTTATAATAAAAACTAAAAAATATATAAATATATCATCTCATGTAGGAATTCAATTAGTATAATTATCTTTTTTTAGCAATGCGCATCAGTATTATTTAAAGAAAATTAAAATAAATTAAATATTTATATTAAAAAAATGCAAAAAAATAAAATAAAAATCTAAAACGAGCTCTAATCCAATTCTAATCCAATCTGAATCAGTTGTCCGATAAGGATATGACAACAATCTATCCATTAGTGTTTTGTTATTGTGGAATGGCTATTGACCCACCCACCACAAAAAAAAATAGTACAAATCATTGTGTGATTTTTCTTTATGCAATTGAGCCCATCAAAAAATGGTGCAAATTTTTATGTGCTTTTTATTTATGCAATTTAATGAATTATTGTTTTTTATGTAAATTTTAAATATATTTTGTTTGAGGATGTAAAGTTTGGTTGCTTATGTTCTGTAAATAGATTTTTTTGAGGATGTAAATTTTGGTTTTATTTTTTGGTAATAAAATAACCTTAAGAAATTACTAAAATTCTTTAGAAATCAAAACCAACCGAAAAAATAATGGGATAGACTGTCTCCTGTAATATTCCAATAAAAATCATATCATATATAATAATATAATATCAACATTTTTTAACTAGAAGCCGTCATGTGTCAAGTTATGTGCATGCACAAAGAAGGGAAAAAAATACAATAATATAAAATGTTTTATAATAATTTTTAATAATATAATTTTTTCCTAAATCAAAATTATATAGGTAATTAGGAGGCAATCAAGTAATTAATGGAATAAATTCTTATAATCAATCACATGATTGATTTTTAATTATTAAGTATTTTTTTTTGAAGTATTATATTATTTGGATTTTGGTAAGTTTAAAAGACATGCCATTATTTTTTTTGCCTAACAGGCCATAAATTTGTATTAAATTAGTTTCTTTTTTCAAGTATTGTGAATTGGTTGTAATATTTATAAAAAAAAAATTTAATTAGTTATCTATATAGTTTACAATTAATTCTAATTATTTTTGATAATATAATTTTTTTCTTAAATAAAAAATCTTTAGGTAATCAATATGGTATCACGTAATTAATAGGTAGTGAACAAATTCGTTTAACCAATCTCACAATTGATTTTTAATTATTAAGTTTTTTTTGAAGTATAAAATATTTGGTAAGTTTAAAAGACAAACCATAATTTTTGTTTTTTTGCCAACAAACAATAAATTTGTATTAATTAGTTTTTTTTATAACTATTGTTAATTAGTTGTAACATTTTAAAAAAATTGTTATTAATTAGTTATCTATATAATATATTTATAATATTTGGTAAGTTATTAATTGTAATAAATTTACTAAATAAAAAATCTATAGGTAATAGAGAGTAAATCACGTAATTAATGGGATAGTGAACAAATTCTCTTAACCAATCTTATAACTGATTTTTAATTATTAACTTTTATTTTTTTTAAAGTGTTACATTATTTGGTATGTTTAAAAGACAAGCCATATTTGTTTTTTTACCAACAAGCCATAAATTCGTATTGATTATTTTATTTTTAAGTATTGTGAAATAATTGTAATATTTCAAAAAAAAAATTATAGTTGATTAGTTATCAATATAATTTACATTATAATATTTGGTAAGTTATTAATTGTAATAAATTTTAATAATATATTTTTTTCTAAATAAAAAATATACAGGTAACCGAGAGTCAATCACATAATTAATGGGATAGTGCATAAATTCTCTTAACCAATCTCATAATTGATTTTTAATTATTAAGTTTTTTTTAAGTATAACATTATTTGGTAAGTTTAAAAGACAAACCATAATATATATATATATATATATATATTGCCAACAAGCCATAAATTCATATTAATTAGTTTTTTATTATTATTTTAAGTATTGTTAATTAGTTGTAACATTTAAAAAAAATTATTGTTAATTAGTTATCTATTTAATATATATTATAATATTTGGTAAGTTATTAATTGTAATAATTTTACTAAATAAAAAATCTATAGGTAATCAGGAGTCAATCACATAATTAATGGTATAGTGAATAAATTCTCTTAACCAGTCTCATAATTGATTTTTAAATATTTAGTTTTTTTTTAAGTGTTACATTATTTGGTAAGTTTAAAAGACAAACCACATTTGTTTTTTGCCAACAAGCAATAAATTCGTATTATATTTTAAAAAATGTACAGTTAATTAATTATCTATATAATTTACATTATAATATTTGGTAAGTTATTAATTGTAATAATTTTTAATAATATTGTTTTTCTTGAATAAAAAATCTATAGGTAACCAAGAGTATGAATAAATTCTTTTAACCAATCTCATAATTGATTTTTAATTATTAAGTTTTTTTTCTCGTTTTTAAAGTATAACATTATTTGATAAATTTAAAAGACAAGCCATAATGTGTGTTTATATATATATAGCCAACAAGCTATAAATTCATATTAATTAGTTTATATATATATATTAAGTATTGTTAATTAGTTGTAACATTTTTTAAAAAATATTATTAATTAGTTATCTGTATAATATATATTATAATATTTGGTAAGTTATTAATTGTAATAATTTCACTAAATAAAAATTTATAGGTAATCAAGAGTCAATCACGTAATTAATGGTATAATGAATAAATTCTCTTAACCAATCCCATAATTGATTTTTAATTATTAAGTTTTTATTAAGTGTTATATTATTTGGTAAGTTTAAAAGACAAAACATTTTTTTTGCCAATAAGCTATAAATTCAGTATTGATTAGTTTATTTTTAAGTATCGTGCAATAACTGTAATATTTCAAAAAACAAAGTTAATTAGTTATTTATATAATTTACATTACAATATTTGGTAAGTTATGAATTGTAATAATTTTTAATAATATTTTTTTTCCTAAGCAATAAACTTATAAGTAATCAAGAGTCAAGTCACAGTAATTAATATGATAGCGAATAAATTCTCTTAACCAATCTCATAATTGGTTTTTAATTATTAAGTTTTTTTGAAGTATTACAGGTAAATTTAAAAGACAAACCATAAATTCATATTAATTAGTTTGTTTTAAAGTATTGTTAAATAATTGTAATACTTTAAAAAAAGTATAGTTAATTAGTTCTTTATATAATTTACATTATAGTATTTGGTAAGTTATTAATTGTAATAATTTTTAATAATATAATATGTTCTTCCTAAATAAAAAATTCATAGGTAATCAAAAGTCAATTACATAATTAATGAGATAGTGAATAAATTCTTTTAACGAATCTCATAATTGATTTTAATTATTAAGTTTTTTTTTGAAATATTATATTACTTGGTAAGTTTAAGACAATCCATATTTGTTTTTGCCAACAAGACATAAAATTCGTATTAATTAGTTTACTGTTAAGTATTGTTAAATTATTGTAATATTTCAAAAATATATATAGTTAATTAGTTATCTATATAATTTACATTATACTATTTGGTAAGTTATTAATTGTAATATTTTTAATAATACAATTTTTTTCCTAAATAAAAAATTTATAGGTAATCAAGAGTCACATAATTAATGGGATTGTGAATAAATTCTCTTAACCAATCTCATAATTTATTTTATTTTATATATATGTGAATATTTTATGTAATACAGATTTCAGGACATTGTCTTGCATCTAAGGATGGACATTTCCCGCACGGGCCCCATCCCCATTTGCCCCCACCCCCATTTGGGGGCAAATTTTGCCCCCAAATGGGGTTTGTGGGTGGGGGTGAGGGCAAGTTTTACCTCTAAAACCTAAATGGGGATGGGGGTGGGGGAACCTACCCCTACCCCCATTTCCCCATTTCTTTAAATGGGGTTGGGTCCCCATTTCTTTAAATGGGGATGGGGCCCCATTCCCCCATATGTATATATATAATTATATATTTATATGTTTATATATTTTTAATATTTTTTTTTTAAAAAGTAACTTTAACTTTACTATTCTTGGTTCCACCACTAATTGACTAGCTGACAGTTGAATGTACTTAGTTTTTTGAGAATTTGTTTAAATTTTTATGCGTAATACTAAATTACTATAGTTATTTATATAATTTTGGACAATTATATGAATTGGATATCGAAATATGGTGATTCGTAGGATTGGAATGATCGAATTTCGAATCCAGAATTATAAATTTCGGATTTCGAATTGATAAATATTAAGATTGGAAATGAGGGAAACAGGGGAAATGGGGGACGGGGTGGGGGCAGGGGAACCTCCCCTTAAACACCCTCATCCCCACTTCCCCCAAATGAGGTTTGAGGGCGGGGATGGGAGGAGGTTTCAGAAATAGGGATGGGGGTAGGGGGACCCTCCCTTGCCCCAATAGGCCCCCACACCCATCCCTACTCACATCTCTCTGCATACTATCTCATATTTGTTTGTATATTTCAAATGTTATTGAAAAATTTGTAGTCTATTGATTTTTTAGTGTCTTTTTCTTTCTAATATATGTTAATTCCAGCAACTATAAAATTACAAACGAAAGTCAAGAATATAAAAATACACATAAAATTTAATATATATATATATATTCTATAACGATTACATTATATTTTACCGTGCCCGCACATCGTGCAGGCAGCATACTAGTAACTATATATATATATATATATATATATATATATATATATATATACACACACACAAACATTCTTTAACTATATATAGATATATACTTTTAAATCAATTATTCTAGCTGTGAGCTTGAGCAGCTCGGTTGGCAAAGGCATGAGCTTTAACTTCAAGGTTGAAGATTCAATTCTAGACCAAGGCACTTATTATTTTTAGGGTTATTATGATTTTAGTCCCTCTAGTTAGCGTTAATCTGGGTTTGGTCCACTAGTTTTTGAAATTACTAATTTTAGTCCTTATATAATGGTTTCCGTTAAGTCAACGAAAGTCAAAGAACCAGTGGACTAAAATTAGTAATTTCTAAAAACTAGTGGATTAAAGTTAGTAAATTTCAAAAACTAGTGGACTAAAGTTAACGAAAATCTAACTTTAACCCTTGTTGACCTAACGGAAGTCAACGGAAATCTAACAGAATTGGACGGTAGAGACTAAAATAGGTATTGTCAGAGAACCAGTGGACTAAAGTTAGTAATTCCAAAAACTAGCGGACCAAACCCAGATTAACGCTAACTAGAGGGACTAAAATCTTAATATCTCTTATTTTTAATTAGAGGTCAAAGTGTTTCAGGGGTTGATATGCTATTATAGAAAATGAAGGGAGTAGTTTATCTAAGGGCAAAGCTTAGGGAGGAAATTGATAATTTTGTGTAAGGGTATTTTCATTATTCCCCTTTAGTCAACGTTTGATCAACATTTTATAGTGGATGTTTGTACAATAAACTAAAATATTGTATATGAGTACAATTTTATCTAAACTTAGTGGTATTTGTACAATTAAACCTAATTTAAATAAGTTATTTGACATGACATGTCTAACCCGTATTGCCACCCTTACCGGGATCAAAGCAAGTAAACTACATTAACCTAGGCACCTAGCCGGAAGGCTGAACAGCCTGAACTGCCCTTAAGTCAAGGGGTGTTAGCGTAGGAAAAAAAACATCTTCGTACATTGAAGTGCAAAGATAAAAATCGTACTATAAACATCTACAGGGCACGAGCGCCTAAACGGCTAAACCTAGTAGTATTTTTAAGTCAGAGGCAAAACTTTGACCGAAAAGAAAACCAATCCATAAAAAAAAAAAAATCGAAAGAAAAAAAAGAAAAGAAAAAAAACATCAATCGTCAGTCGTCACACACCCCACCACTCTAATATCCCATCCATCTTCCTCCTCCTCTCCAAACTTTTAATCTCCGCCGTTGATTTCTCGATCCTCCGATCCTCATTCATCGACTTCAAAGACTACTCTCTTATCCGATCTCTCTTTCTCTTCCTCTTCCACAGGCGAGCTTTTGATTTATCCCAGCATAGGATATTCTTGACCCTGGTTTTGAGTTGTCACGCTCTCAAATGGTACGATTTTTTTTTTTTTTAATTTTTCCTACTTCAATTAAATCTTAAATTTTTTGTTTGTTTTAAAATCACTTCGATTAAGTGTACTATTGGCATGTTAGAAATTTTCTAGGTGGAATTCTTTTGTTGTTTGGTTGCCGAGAAAATCATATGATAATTGACTGAAAATCGAGTTTTTGTTTTTATTCATGAATGTAAATCTGATATGAATAAATTTCATGTCATTATGTCAAGTGAAGCTTGTAGTGTTTTAGGCTAAAAAAATGAATCTTTTATATGATTTATTCGTTTTGTTTTAACTTTTAACAATAATAAGTATGAATTTTTGTATAAAAAAAAATAGTAAACTTTTGATTTTGTAATTGGATATTGTTTTCTTCCTGTATTTTTCTGATATATGAATGTGTTTAAAGTTGAGGGTCTTTAAATTTCTGTGACAAATTGTCGTTGGGTATAGACAGGGGCGAAGCCAGGATTGTCCGGGTGAGCTAAATTAATTATAATTTTTTTTGGTATACCGAACATTGTAACGGAATTTCCTAACCAAGCCACGCTGAGCGACAGTACAAATTTTTTTAAAATAAACATTACAATAAAATTTTCCTAATTAAAAAGTATGTATCTAGATAATAAAGATATAATGATCTTTGCCTCCAAAGACATTTTAAAAAAAATGACAAAAAAAAAATGATTCACTACGAAACAGAGAAAAAAATAGCAAGCGGAATAACGTAAATGCACACTTGTTCGCAATTTAGTAAATGAAGCAAGGATTTAAAATTTGTTTCTTTTATTTATGGAATTAACGGAGGATGGAGAGGAAAGGGAAATTTTAATGTGTTTGTGTCGATAAAATATTGAGTATATCACTCAAATGAATCTATTGAGATTATCTCAATTAATTATAAACTATACTATTTTTTTGAATTATCAAGTAATGTTAATTTTGTAATTGTCTTTCATTTGTAATTTTACTTATTATCATTATTTTTTAAAAGAACCAACTCTTTAATTTTTATTTTCAACTTTTTTTTTTTGTAGAAAAAGCTAGCCTGGGATGAAGCCCATGGTAACTTCCAAATACCTCCGCCCCTGGGTATAGAGGAAAGGATGGACGGAATGCATGGGAACCATAACCAGATGCAAGTGAGTGATGAGCAGCATCCGGTTCGTCATGCACATTATGTGCAAGAGCACGAATTGCATCATATGGGTAATGAGAATGTGATGGAAGACGAGCATGACGATTGTAATGTTGACGGTAATGGTGGTGGTGGGAGTGAGGCTATGGAAGGGGATGCCCCCTCTGATCCTGGGAGTCTTTCCGATAATCGTTGCAGTGGTGATAATGGGGACCAGCTAACATTGTCTTTTCAGGGTCAGGTTTATGTGTTTGATTCAGTATCACCGGAAAAGGTGATTTTTTTATTCCCTCCTTTTACTCTTTTAGTATAATGTGCATTCATTTCTTTGAAATCTTATTTGATCCTCAGATCTTGCTTTTTTAGTTTGAAGCATTAAGTGATGATAATCATCTTCAGTTTGAGCATATTTAAGAATCTCAATGGTAAAAATATAATTTGACAGTTTTGAGTATCGTCAACAGAGGTTTGCGTAATTATATTCTTGTGATGTTGGAATTTGGAAATGAATATGATGTGTTTCAATCTTTTATATCCAATTAAAAGTAAAAACAATTGAATTTAGTTTAAAATCTTCTGTGTTGATATATAGGTACTTTATGATGATAGCCAAACATACAAGGAGAGTGTTGTTAGTGCATTTACATGTGAAAAGAGTGAGGGGAAATTTTTTTACGCAAGCTTCTGTATTGATCGTTGTTTTTATAAAATTGTGATCTATATATTAGAATTTTAAAACAGATAATCCAAATTGGAAAAACATACTATTGTATGATCCGAATGTAACAGACAGGCTAAACCATATTAGAAGTTGCAGTCTTGTAGCATCACTCCCTTATTGTTGGATCATAGGATAAAACTGCAATGATACCATGAAGTGCTCATTGAGAAACCTTTTATGCCATGTGTCATACTGATATTTAGAGGTTCTTTTAAAAAGTTATGTATCCTTGTATGAGATAAATTGGCAATGAAGGTAAAAAGATTGAGTAGGAGAATGTAGTGGTACTTGATTGGTTGAAAAACAATGCAAGTAATAAGGATTTAACTGTTGTGCAAGTGCCTTGTGATGTACCTCTTCTAAATGGTATAAATTAGTTTGAATTCCTTTTTTAAGTTTTTCAAATGAAATGTAACTTGCCTGTTAATTTTTATTTTTTAAACCTTTTGGGTTCAATAGAAAAATCAAGTGAGAGTAAACTTCGAAAACAGTTTTTATTCAGCTAAGATTCTCTCAATATAAGATGACAACTGTGATCCCAACTTCCCAAGTTTGTTTGCCTTTGGATGGTTAGTTCTCAAAGTTTCAGCTTTACAACTAAACTTATTAGGCAATAATCGAATATTAGATCTCCAAGTTTTGACTCACAACTAAAATGAGCATTAAGCTTTCTTCATGAATTTTGTTACTTCTTTATAGTTCTCTGTTACATGCTTCCTTTTCATATGAAATCTCATAGTGACTATTCCTTTTTCTTCCATTTGTATACCAACTGTGGTATGCACGTTTTGCTCTGTGTATGTGCTTTTTGAAAATATAACTTATCTCAAAACTCTCTCTGCTGTGGAGTGGGTTATCAACAATTCTCTTTCGGGATCTTTGAAACAATGGTGTGTGTGTTAAATTGTTAATGAATTATTAAAAGAAGGATTTCTTTGAAATTGCACCTTTTCATTTTGTAGTACACATGGAATGGTTACTGGTCAAGGGGCATTTTCATATGATATAGTCTGAATATTTGGCGAGCCCTTTTTTTGGAAACTGTTTTTGTTAAGGGTTTCGTCTTGTTTATTTTTTCACGTTCATTTTTTATCTTTTGAAGATTTATCACATTCAAGCTGATTTGCTTTTCGGACTAGGGCTGTTATATTCCTCATTTTTGTGTGGCTAGCATTTTCTGTTTTAATTAATAAACTTTCATTAGAAAGTTAGGTTTATCAGTTAATTAGTTACATTTGGTGACTGGCATTTATTTTTTAACTTGCATGGAATTAAATGCAAAATAACCTTTTCTTTTTCAGTCTTTTACAAAACAAACGTTGTTTGGAGTTTATGGATTACTCCTCTATGGCATCTTGTTACGGAGAATGGTTTTACCTTTAATTGTTTTGCAAATTTCCACAGGTCCAAGCTGTACTTTTATTATTGGGGGGGCGTGAAGTACCGCCAACCATGCCTGCTATCCCTGTAAATAGTCATCATAATAATCAGGTATCACATTCGATTAAGTAATTGATCACAGAATACTGCATTTGGTCTCTTCCCATTATTTTACTAACTAATTGTTGAAACAGGGGCTACATGGTACTCCACAACGTTTAAGTGTACCACAAAGATTGGCCTCACTCATTAGGTTTCGTGAAAAGCGAAAAGAGCGGAACTTCGACAAGAAAATTCGTTATACTGTCCGTAAAGAAGTAGCCCTTAGGTATGGAATTTGCCTTTGTGTCAACTCATGTTTTCTTTGATGAATGCTTAAGTTATTATTTGTTGAAGAGTAATTATATTGTTGGTCACCATCTTTTGGGGATTAAACTCATGAATTTATTTGGAAGATCATCCATTGATTCATACAAAATACAGTGTGTTTTCTATTCACTAATCAAAGCAGAATCTATGGCCTACTGGTATATAGCCTCGCATGTAATAGATCCTGTAATGCCTAGTATTTTTTTTTTTTTTGAAATAGACTAGTAATTTTATTGTTATTGTGTATTGAGCTCTGATATTTATTGTGGCAGCATTTGCAAACTTGCTTCTTCATGTATTTGACTTTGGAATTTCTTTTACTCTTTTGTTATGTGGAAATTTACTTCTGTTTTTTTTATCTTTCCCTCTTTCCTTTCTCGATTTCTAACTCTAGATTCTATTCCATTTAGAAGACCACAAACTTTGGCTGACAAAGAGATTTGAAACTCTTTGACTAGGTAGCACATGCAGAAGAAGAAGTAAAGATGTGATTTACATCTTCCCTTTCCCCAACAATTTATTTAGTAGAAAATCAATTAATGATTTAATATTTCAAAATTAAGGAAAAGATCAATGTTTAATGTTTAAAAAATTGAATCGAGGCGGCACCTCAGCCACTCACTCCCGAAAGCACCTTGAGTCGGCCGCCTCAACCTTGAACTTGCTCGAACCCGCCTCAAACCCATATGGCGGCCGCTTCAATGTGGTTTTTGCCTTGAGGCGGTGGCAGTCCCCTGAGATTGGCAGATTTCAACTTGTTTATTTATATAAAAAAACTCCACTATATAACCCATAAGCAGTTTGAGGCGGTGACAGTCCTTGAGTCGGCAGACTTCATTTTTTTTTTCCCACTATATAACCCAATAATCCCAAAGGTCCTATTTACAATAGAAAGTCGGTACTTTCTGCTCTCCAAATCACTCACCTATCCAAGACTCCAAGAAAGGATGATATTTTGGATCCATATTTTAAGCCACTAAACATCTTTGATTTTTTTTTTTTGTCATGCAATTTGTTTTTGGGATTTTAATGTTAGTAATTGTTTTTTATATATATATAAATATATATTTGATTTAATGTTAGTAATGTTGATTGTGGACTATTTATTAAATGTTATGGATGGTTTTCTATTTTTTAATTTTTAATTTTTTTTTTGCATTATTTATCATTTTTGAATCAAGGCTACCGCCTCACACATTTTAAAACATGGGAAAAGATTGCCATATATTTGATGAGATTCCCTCTGCATCTTTGTCGTCCATGGAATTATCATGTATTATATTTCTTAGGGAGGAGATAAGACAAGTTAGAAAACCAGAAATAAGTGTCTTAGTCTCCTTTACATCCTATCTTCGCCTTTTATTTTTGTAGGCTGATAATATCACAATGTATAATCAATTCTAGAAGCACAATTTCTAATGGGATCCACTTTTTTATGAGTACCTTATAGTTAATGGTCTGATTGCTGTTGGTTGACTGATTTGTTAACGTATATGTAGAAGAGGCCTTACAAAAGCATAGGGATGATCAGGATAGGCTTATGGTAATAGAAATCACATTTGTGGTCAGGATCACATTCCATGCTCTTACATCAAGAATGTTGGGCCGCCCTTGAATTTGATTATTTTTATTTTTCTTCAAGGGCTAAGAACTTTGATATACTGATTGTAATTCAGTGTCCATCCTTAATGTTGACACGGAGCCATTGCTTGGCGTTTTAATTTGGAAATTTATAGACTATATATGCCTTTACACCTACTCTGCCAATTTTTTTTGACTTTGGAATTGACCAGTCTTGATGACAGAAAGACATTGTATTTGGGGGTAGGATCGTTGTAATCCAATCTTCCCTATTAAATTGGGAAAAATAATTCATTGTCCTGGATTTAGGGTTTGTAAAAATATAAAAAATACGATTTTATTAAATTGGGCAACATATTTCAAATACATAAGGAATCTAATTTTAGGCTTATAAGACTAGATTAATATGGTAACATAAGATATGGAAAATTTGAATGGAAATGGATCAAACATAATAAAATAAGAATATAAGCATATAATATGTATTAATAATTTCGATATTCTTTAACATCCTTCCTCAAACTTTAGATGTGGAGATGGGTAGATAAAGATGCCAACCAAACAACTTGACAGAGATGCTAACAAAATGGCTTGACGAAGATGCCAACTAAACTGCTAGACAAAGTAGCTAATAATAATTTAACAGATAGCCACATATGAAATGGTTTAACAAATAAGCTAGGCCGACAAAACAACTAGACAGGTAGATAAAGATGAAACGGCTTGATTAGGAGATTTCGAAAGAGATCCAACATGCTAATTGTAATGATTGATATGTTGACCATGCGATGGAGGGATGGAGGGTGTCACCGCCGTTTGTATTTGTATCGCAAACGGCAGCACAGATGATAGTTAAGGTTGTATAAAAATAACAAAAAGATGGTTTTATTAAAATTATGCTGCATATTACAAATACATGAGCCTATATTTATAGGCTCATGAGACTAGATAAATATGATAACATAAGATAAGAAAAACTTTAATGGTAATAGATCAAACATTATTAAAATAAGAAGTGGAAGCATAAAATATGTATTAATAATTTCAAAGTTATTTAACATCCCCTGCCAACTCAAGGCTTGGAGATGAGCAATGTGAGTTTGCAAAGTTTCAATGACATTGTAACGGGTCCATTGAAAGGTTGACATACCAACTCGATAGAGATGCCAACCAAACAACTTGATAAAGATGATGACGAAAGGAATTGATAGAGATATTGGCGAAATGGCTTGACAACGCTGCTGACTACATGACTTGACGAAGATGCCGACTAAACGGCTGTACCATATGCTAAAGAAAGAGGCTGATGAAACGGTTTAACAAAGATGCTGATGAAAGGACTTAATAGAGAGGCCGACAAAACAACTTGTCAAAGATGCCGATGAAACGGCTTGATTAGGAGAGTTTGAAAGAGATCCAACATGCTAATTGTACTGATTGATATGTTGATCAACTGATGGAGGGTGTCGCCGCTGTCTACGTCTGCACCTCAAGCTGCAGCAAAAATGATATTTCTCTAAGGTTGTGTGTGAAGTGTGTTAATGAGAAGGATCTTTGCTTAGATATCGTGTAAAAATAATAAATAAAGGATTTATTCAAATTGGGCTGCATATTGCAAATACACAAGGAGTGTATTTATAGGCTTATGAGACTAGATAATTTTGGTAACATAATGGTAATAGATCAAACATAATGAAATAAGAACGGAAGCATATAACATGTATTAATAATTTCAAGATTCTTTAACAGGGTTTTGCTACATGCCTACATCTGAAGTTAGATTTTGTTTGATCTTCAGTAGAGCTAATTTTCCATTTTCTTGAATAGCTGTCAAGAGTAGACCTTGAGTGAGTCCCACAAGCTCCACAAGTTCCCTTATCTGTCTAATATGGCTGGGCATCTGATATGCTTGGGAACTCAGTGGTTTTATCTTGTAGGGAGCTAGTCCTAGAATCTTTGAGGCCAAATATTAAGAGTTAACTTGGGATTTGCAACTCAAAATTTCATGTTGATTTGTATTTTTTATCTTTTTGACTGATGCTGTTACTTGAACAGTTGAACTTTGACTGAAGTGAGTACTGTAGCTTAAGCTTTATTGCACCATTGAGTGATGAGAACTAATTTGAGTGTTAAGAATTAATATTAGTGATTCCACACATTTGGTGTTTTTATCAATTTAGTCATTGTACTTTGCTACATGTATGAAATACCTAATCCTGCACCTGATCAGCTCTGATGAAATACCTGTCATACACAAATAAATTCATAAACCATTCGGTGTATGATTCTATCTTTCCCTGTCCAGGGAGTACCATGCTTTGGATGAAGCTTGTAAATTTTGTAAAGGGGTTTATGTTGCATGTTCAAGTAAAGTTCGTTTTGCCGATTATTTTATTTTATCCTTTTCTTTTTACTGCGACCTGCATGTCTGGTGAATTTTAACACTTAAAGCAAGACTGGTATATTATGTTTTCTTTTGTTCACATATTCTGTTACTCGTGTAGGATGCAAAGGAATAAAGGCCAGTTTACTTCTTCAAAGTCCAATAATGAAGATTCTGCATCAGCTGTTTCAAGCTGGGGTTCGAACCAGAGCTGGGGAGCGGACGGCAATGGACCCCAAATTCAGGAGACCGTGTAAGTTATATTTGGTTTGGCATGTAGTAAAAGCTAAGTTTAATGGCAGATTTGCCAGGGATTGTTAAATTTCTTTGCAGTTATATGCATAAAGTTGGTTTCTATGAACCTAGAAACAATCAAGACAAAATAGAATGGGAATTAGTAGCTTTGATATAGATATCTCATGCTCTCTTGGAGGGGCAATCGAACCCATAAAATTTTCAGAAGTTCCAAAGAATAACTATATCTTTTTAAAAGATAGAAGATCTCAGAAGGCCTTGGTTTACCTATTCTGACAAGTAAACGTGAAGTCAAGTCTTTTTTTTATTTATTTTTTACCTAGCTTGATTTATTATGTGAAGTAATGGAACTCTGTTATCAAGTTGTGCTTCATAATACATTTGAAGCACTGTTTCTAAGAAAATGTGCCATGTTGCAATATTGTTGATACATGCTTCATAAAATATGATAATCTCCATTAAATGTGTTGTAACATCTGTATATATATATAGTTGTCTGTATATGCGCAGATGCACACATACATTTATATGATTATATTTTAATTTGATTTAGATAATTCATTCTGCTCTCTATAATCATGCAAAATGATATGCACTTCCTTATTCTTGAATGCTCTATTTCATATTAATCGCACAACTGAATTTATCAGTATTCTTCATACGAATCTAGTTATTGATGCTTCTGATTGGTGGTCTTGTATAAGAATATAATGGAGCTTTGAACAGTGTAAAAGAAATTAATACAACTAAGTAACTAACAATAGGTACCTTATCAGATTTTGTTGATGAACTACTCCAAGGATCTGCTTGGGGCCAGGCCACCCACCTAAGACTTGTATTTGATAAGTTTCTTTATTTCCAAGGTTGTAGCATCTGACAGTAGAACTTTTAGGTATCTGAAAAGAAAAAATGATTCTATGGGCAATGGGTTGAAGAAGAAATAGTTTAGGATACCATGTAAGTCGGGTCATGAAAACTTCAATAATTGATAGAGATATTTCCTTGTTAGTATTAAGTAAGCGACTGAGGATTCTTAAATTGGCTAATATAACAAGACAGCACATGGAATGAATTCTTATGCTAAAATAATAGTTTAAAGAAGAATAATAGGTTGCTGGGAGCAAATAATATTTCATTGTGAGCTTTGATGAGATTAAATCACTTGAGCAATCTCATATTATAAGATTCTACATAATTTATGAGCTGTCATATCTGATTAATCATAGCAATGTCCAAGAATTGGTCTATAATACTTGTATCTTTTCAAATTAGCGACGCTGCAATACGTCAACAGTCTTGACAACCCAAAATCATGATCAAAATGAGTTGGGAGCCAACTCTGTATTATTGTGGTCTCCTCATGCATGTAATGCAGGCCTTGGCATAGTACAAACTATAATTTATCTGTTTGAACTCAATGATTATGATTAATCTGTGCAATATTGACATTTCATGATGTCTAATGTTAACTTGCATATCAGTTGCCGACACTGTGGTATCAGTGAGAAGTCTACACCAATGATGCGACGTGGACCTGAAGGGCCAAGGACTCTTTGCAATGCGTGTGGACTTATGTGGGCAAACAAGGTAAAATTTAACGGTTTGCTTGTGTATTATAAAGCGGTTATATTTACAGGGTTTGCTTGGAGTGACTCCATAGGCCAGCTGCAATAGGATTGTCAGTTTAGTTTGATTCATAAGCCAGGAAATTGGTACCAACTGCATTGAGCTCCTTCTGCCTAGAATAGAAAACTGTTAAGACTTATTGATTGTGTACTATTCAATGCAAACATTAACCAAGATAAGCAATGGAATTATCTGCTACTGGTTTTAATTGCATAGAAAGTTGGTAAACAATTTTAGTGCACTTTTCATTTCTCTTAAAAATGAAAGCATTAAAATTCAGCATCCTCCACTTTATACTAGCTTTAGGTTCCTTCTGCAGTAAAAGAGGAATGACTATCGGTGTTCTTTTTTCTTTTCTGTATATTAAAAAGTAAGTAGGATATGATCTTCTGACTAGTGACTATGACCATTTGACTTGGCATAAAACACCCTCTACTGGTCCTTGTTTTTCCTGCACTCTCAAGTTGACTACTTTGCTTACCTTTTGTTTATCAAGAAACTGAATTTTGGGAATCGATCAAGTTTTGCAAATAGGAATTGGAGATAGTTTTGTGGTTAGTATGGGCTTGGGTTTGGCAAAGGGCACATTAGGAAGAGGTGTGGAGGGATGGTGTGGTTGTATGATAGTGGTTGAGTTGAAGGACCTTTATATCAATTATTGTTTGCTTTTGAGTTGTAGTAGTGAAGATAAGAAGGGTCTGGATATGGGGGTTGATTTTGATTTGGTGATGTGCTGTGTATCTATGTTTTCCATCGTGCATGCTTTTGTTTGTCATCAGTTCTCACTTTTAATAAGACAATATGAGGTTGGCCAGTGGTATGGCCTGCACACTTACACTATGAGGTTGTGGGTTTGAGTCTGCCTCCCTCTCTAAAACCCCGAATTATTGTTATATTTCCAACAAAAAAATGGTTCTCACTTTTAAAATGTTTTTAATGTAACAAATTTGATGTCTCGCCATTTTTTCTGTCTCACAGCAATAGCTTGCTATTTTCTTATTTTTTTAATTTTTTATTTATCTGCATATTTATAGTAATGTAAATCTTTGAATGTAAGGGAACTTTGAGGGATCTCTCCAAGGCAACATCCCAGGCTGGAAATGGTTCTTCCTTAACCAGGAATGAAGAGGTGAGCATCTCGAATGGCTACTATTTAGAAAAGATATACATTGTTGCCTATGTGTGGAGTTTAAATCTTATGGTTTCTGCTGTAGAATTTCTTATATGTTATCCCTTCTATTTTTATTTTGCATGTATAGCAGCAGAATGGGAATTTTAAGGCTGATCAAAATGTTGGAATTGCGGGAAACATCAACGGTTCCACATGATAGCCATTTTTAACTTGGCTACTATGTAGAGAAATCTAATAGATTTAAACCTAGTAAGTATTCATCCATCTCAATTGGTTTGTACTGTGTGTCCATAAAAACTATAAGCTAACATCAATAATGTCAGGTACTCCTTTGATTGACAAAAATGGCAACATTCGGCCGGTAGCAATTATCAAACCCATGTTTTACTTGGTTTGAACAGATTAAGTTTTATTGTAAAATTGACTTGGTAGGAGGTGTTGGATAACTTAGACGAACTGTTTTTTTTTTTTTTTTTTTTTTAAACCAAAGGAATGTTTGGTCTAGAGAATTTGTTGCTTTGGTCTTTGAGACCGGCTTTGTTGTGCATTATGCAAGTAGAATATTTTCAGTGAATAGAGGATGATTTATGGTAATTAGTAATGTCTACTTCCCTTTTGATACTTGTACCAGGCATGTTAATTTGAACAATGGCAATGCCCTATGGTCTTGATCTATGGCATACATTTAGCATTCCTAAGAGCATCCACAACCACAATGGTTGCTAAATGAGATCTATTATTGTGGATCCATTTTTATTTGGGTCTTGTAGCCTCCATAATGGTGTAAAAAAAGACTTAAAAAATAAGCCTCAAATGTGGGCCTTATCACACTAGACCCAAATTGGGTTCTAAATTTGGAACTCCATATGGGTCTTTGCCTAATGATTGGTAGTGGGTTCCCGGTACCTCCCAATTATTGGGTTGGGTTTATATATATATATAATTTAAATTTAAATATATTATTATTAATTTCAATAATTATGTATATATAATTATAAAATATAAATAAATTTAATATATATGTTTCAATTATTTTAATTTAAATATATAATTATTAATTTCAATAATTATATATATAATGAAAAATATAAATAAATTTAATATATATATTTCAATTATTTTAATTTAAATATATAATTATTAATTTCAATTATTTTAATTTAAATATATAATTATTAATTTCAATAATTATATATATAATGAAAAATATAAATAAATTTAATATATATATATAAATTATTATAATTTAAATATATTATTATTAATTTCAATAATTATATATAATGAAAAAAAATATAAATAATTTTAATTTCAATTTCAATTATAAAACTTTATTTTAATGAAATTAAAATAATTTGAATGTAAAACATTAGCCATTCAGAAAAACATTCGGCCTGTTCTGGTTCCTTTTTTTTAATTTAATTTAATCTTATTTCATAAAAACATTAGCTATATAAAATTGTAATTTGTAAATGTATTTTATTGGGTCACCCGTAAAATAAAATAAATGTATTTTATTGGTTCAATTGATTTTTTAAAAAGAAATTTAAAAAAAATTATGTTGGAACCGCCCGGTTTGAATCGGAACCGAACCGTCGCTTCCGGTCCTGTTCAAACCGGGCGGTTCCTCCAAAAAGAGAATCATAATCGAAACCGTCCGGTTGTGTTAATTCGGTGATGTAATTTGGTTGTGTTAATTTTAAATGAACAGGAACCAAACTTTTTTGTTGATGTAATTCAGTTGTGCTAATTTTAAATGAATAAAATGTTTTATTTTAAATTAATTATGATTTGTTAAATAAGTATTGACAGTGTTGATGTTTTAAATATATTATATAATTTATTTATTAGTATATATATATAATAATAATCATAATTTTTAAAAAAGTAATGATTATTTGGAAAAAAATTAAAAAAGTGAATCATTTTTACTTTTTCAATTTACCCCATTGCGGGGGAAAAGAGATCTAAATTAAGTGGATCCAAATGGTAAGACCCATTATTTAAAAAAGAATACTCATTTTTGATGATATAGCAACAAATGGATCTTGTTTTTGGGTCTCCCATCGTAGATGCTATAAAGAATATCTTTTGGGCCCCAATGACGTATATCGTTTGACAATTAAAGCATGCATGTGGCCCAATTGAAAGAAATATAACTATATATTTTGAGTCGGCCATTTCAGAGATGAAATAAGGGTTCGTTTGATTTTCCCTTTCAATACTTAATGGTAAATAAGCACTATTGGGTGTGTAGAATTAGATTTGACTATTTTATGAGACCGGATATAATTGAGATGAAATTGGATTTAACTAGACTTAAATAAATTAATACTATACTGTGTTTGGTGAGATATGAAACTTTACTGAATTAATATTATACTTTGTTTGGTGAAAAAAAAAACTTAATTGTATATCAATGTTTTACTTAATGAACTATTTGTATAAATTTGATTTTCAATTTTGTATTCTCTCACGACCTTTGACCATATTAGTATTTTTTTGTTTTTTGCACCTCATGTTTAATAAATCTATACAACTAGATAATATAAATGATTTTCAGGTAAATCGTTTTATGGGTTGCATTTTCATGAAATTATAACTTACATTAAAACTTTTTAAATTAAATTGTATGAATTTTTAAAATTTTAAAATATTATTAATAACTAAATAATTTGTTTTGATAAGATGAGGTTAACTTACTGACATTCAAGAGGTTTTGAGTCAGAGCAGACACATCTTGCACGAAAATTCAAATCCACAAAAATCCTTAGCGTATGATGGAGTATACTGTAAATTTTCCCAAGAGACTAAAAACAGACTGCGCACAAGGCGCTGACTTTAGACTTTGTGGAAAATTGTGATTTTTTTATAAATAAAATAAAAAAGGAGGCTCGTCTCAATTCAGATGCTCATTTATGGTTTATAAAGAATATATAAAAAAAGTAGTAAATATGAGATTGGTATAATGGTTTGCTCTTAACACGTACACTATAAGTTTATAAGTTTGAATATATCCCCATCTCTTAACTCTTAAAATCCCAAATTATTATAATGTTTAAAAAAAAAAAAAACAAACAAAACTATAAGAAAAGCACTTGTTGATGTTTTTAAAATGAAGTGCTATTGGGGAACTAGCGCTTTATGTTGTTTCATTATGGAATCCTTTACATATATGTTATGTTGAAGAGTGAAGACTTATAATAATTGTAATACTGATAGATTTGTAAGAATCAATCCTCATACTAACATAAAAAAGATTGACAACATGACTAAAATAATTTATATAATTATTTAACAATTTTGCTGGAAGCTGATTTTTTGTTTTTGCATCTCTAGTACAAAGCCCAAACATATCACTATAGTTCTACAAAAAAAGAAAAAAAGAAAAACCAAAATACAAAAGTCAAATTTATTGTGCTGTGACTTGTTGAGACATTTCCCATTACGAATTTATTCATCAACCGAATTTAAAGTGACATCCACCACCTTTGAAGCTTTGTTCAAACATTTGATGATGAGGAAGAAGAAGAAGTTATTCAAGCTCAAGCTTGAATAGGTTCCAAGGAAACAGGGAGGTCATGGACCGGAAAAGGCGCTGCAATGTATTCGTACTTCTCATCTGGAATGAGTTTCTCCCACTTGAATTTGGTGACGATATTATGCATGAAAACAAGTATCTGCAATCGAGCATACTCTTTTCCGGGGCACATGTAAGGCCCTCCTCCGAATGGCACGAATGTGTACGGTGGAGGTCCGCTCCCTTCGAATCTCGAAGGATCGAATTTCTCTGGATCCGGAAAGTATTTGGGGTTTTTGTGTGTTGTATGAGCATTCCAAAAGATCTGTATCATGTCATACAAACCAATTAATTATTGATGAACTTAATTAATTGATTGAAAAAAATAATTAAATCAGATTAAGTTGTTACCTTCCATCCTTTTGGAATTGTGTAACCTCCATAGCTGAAATCAGTCTTTGCTTCTCTGAAAGCTCCGATTGACGGTGGATAGAGCCTGAGTACTTCACTTGCTGTGCACCATGTATACTTCATCTTCTTCACATCCTCCCAATTCAATGGCTCGCCTTCTTTTTTGTCCTTCAATATCTCCATTTGTTCTTCATATACTCTTTGATACACATGAGGATACTCTGCTAGAGACTTTATGATGAAAGTGATGGCGCTACTTGTTGTGTCGAAGCTTGCAACGAAGAAGGCTCCTAGCTTGTTACAAATATCAACCGCATCAAGATCATCACGAAGCATGCTTGTCATCACGTCCATTTGATCCGGCTTTATATTCATTTCAAGCTCCTTCTTCCTCTTCGTTATCAACCCCATCACGATCTCACGAACAACTTTCCCTGCTTGAACTGCGCGATAGAAAGTGGTACCTGGGACATTGATAGGAACTGAAATCAACCCTGCGATCACACGTTCGAAGGGTGCAGTGATTTCCGCTATGTCTTTAGGATCTTCAATGCTGGCTAACAATCTACACGCCAATCCGAATGTGAATTGCTTGATCAGGGGAAACACTTTGACTTCCTTGTAAGGAGACCACTCCGTCTCCAAATGCTTTTTAGCCATGGCGTCAATTACAGGTATGTAACGCTGCAGAGCTTCAATTTTCAAGAAACGTGGCAAGATGACACGGATTTTGGCAGATTCTTCGACGGAAGAATGGTTTTTACTGTCGTGCATCATGATCTTTTTCATGGAAGGTGGCCACCAAGCTTGAATGTACTTGTTGGTACCAGAAAACAGACATTTGTGGGCGGAAGCACCGCAGAAGACAGCCATGTCTTGTCCGAGCAAAGAGGTTCGGAAGACATCGGGAGAGTATTTGGCGGTTCTGTCGTTAACGAATTTCTCAGGATTACCTCTCTTTGCATTTATCACATAATCGAAGGTCTCTCCGATTAATGGATAGCCTTTGTTTCCTGGAGGAAGGTTGATGGTTTTTGAAGATTTGTAGAAATGGAAAAGATAGATAATCCCAACTGAGACATATAGGATTATCAAGTAAAACAAGTATTGATACAAATCAAGATCCATCTTTTCTTCTTCTTGATAGATACAAAACAAACCAAGGAAAATTCACTTGGTGGTTTTGCTTGATTGATGATTAGAATACCAACTACGTTTCCTATATTTATAGCCAACGAAAGATACTTACTTGCCTTAATTTGAGATTTACTTAATTACCATTTTTTTTTAAATATGAGTGTTTATATTAATAATTTATCAGCCTTTTTATTTGAACAAGAAATATTATAATTTCAATTGACCAGCCTTTTTAATTATTTTTTTAAGACCGGCCTATTTAATATTACACGACGGCTTTGGGAGTAACCATTTATTTAATATGCTAGGTAATATATATATTGTTCGTATATATACCGTTAGAGAATCTATATGTGAAATTCAAAAAGATGGGATGAATCTTCTATTGAAAACATATATAATAAGAGAAGAATATATAAACTAGTGAATATCACAACCTATTAGATTAGTCTTTTAAATTGTATAGCTATTAAAATGCTAAAAATTTAGTTGAAATCTTCTGGTTAAATCTCAAACATGATAGATCTGTACAACCGGTGAAAATTTAAGAGTACTGTGTTACCATTTTTTTTAATATGATTGTTTAAAGTAATAATTTATCAGCCTTCTTATTTGGACAAGAAATATTATAATTTCAGTTGACTACTAATTCAAAATGTAGTGGCAGTGGTGTTTTTTTAACTTTATGATTAGAGGAAATGTTAGGATGCTCTACTGCAGTACGTGTTCTTTGACTGCATTTGGCAGCCAAAGACTTCAACCGGTTGCTGGTTACTGATATATATATATATATATATATATATATATATATATATATATATATATATAACCTAAAATAACATAATTTTATTAACCACCAGGAAGGAAACAAAAAAAAAATATTGATGTAGTCTAGGCCTATCCGGCAAATTCAATCCAGTAATATCTAAGTCATATATCTTGAATGTTTAATTATAGCAGATGTCATGATTATGTGATACGTTTACTAATCAGGAATTATCGAATCAAATTATACGAGTCTCATACACAAATCATGAATTAAGTTTCCTTTAACCGGTAAAGGAACTTAATTTCCCCTCCCACCTTAAGAATTAAGCTCTCTTTATTGATTTTCGCTTCTACCGGCCTTGGTTCCTTTTCACTTGATCCATGGTTAGTAAATGCACTGTAATTATCCTATTTGACATGCGAAGGTAGGGTAACCCATAGGGAAAACATTTCTAAAAAGTTTCTTTTAATTTTATAGATTTACCATTAAAATTTGAAAAACAAAATTCACTTTAGGCCCCTTATATATTTGTTTTATTGTTGTGACCTCTCTCCAAGTTATTTTTTTCTTTTGTCTGTCCAAGTGTATATACTTAAGAATTTCCTGAAAGACGTTGCTCAAACAACAGGGAAGGCAAGAGTTCAATAAAAAATTGTTTGTGAATGGCGGTCAAAAGAGGACAAGTTATTTAACAGGTTAATTGACATTGATATCCCTCAATTATGTCTGAATTTGCAACTAACCCTTTATATTTTTTTTACCATTAACCCCTTGAACTTTTATAAATTGATAAATAGATGACGGAATCGTAACACCATCCATTTTTTTGTCATGGAAAATTGCATTAAGTTCCTTTTATTATATATATAATTGCAACAAACCGGTAAAATATAATAATATGACCTAAAAACCCCTCTGATCAAATTTTAAAAATAAAAATTTTAAATTTTAAATTGAAATAACTGTTAAATAATAATAAAATTCTGAATTTTTTGATAAAGAAAATTAATTAAATAGAGAAATGAAAAAAATTAAATTTATTTAACAATGATAGTAATTAACGTTTTTATTTAAATATCCGTAATTATTAAACCCAGATGAATATTTAAATTATTTAAGGGGAATTATCATTTAAATGATCTTTTTTATTTAAATATCCCTAAATATCACTTGTTCATTTACAATAACACAGGTATTAATAATGTCAAAAACAAAAATAAAAAAATTAAATAATAATAATGATAATAATGAATTAATGATAATGATAATAATAATAATAATAATAATATAAACAAATAATAATAGTAATATTATTTTTGATTCACAAATCCCTGACACGTCGGTTTGGTGTGGATCGGGGATTTTTGTCATCCCTAGTGTAGATCCAGATTGGATAGTGAATCAAAATCCGCCCACTCTACCGTCATTTGGGATGGATTGTGGAGATCCTGGATCTCCACACCCATCAATATTTTTTTTATTTGTTTTTCCAATTTTCTTGTAATTTATTTATTTATTTATTATTATTATTATTATTGTTGTTGTTGTTGTTGTTGTTGTTATTATTATTATTATTATTATTTTGTAATTTGATCACCACCATGAATATTTGAGATGGATGGTGGAGATCAATCTAAATATCTACCAAATTGTTTTTTTTATAAATAATTTGTTATTATTTTTATATTATTATTATTATTATTATTATCGTTAATATTATTAATTTTGTTTTTGTTTTTGACATTACTAATACCATTGTTATTGTAAATGAACAAGTATCACCTTAAATAATTTAAATATTCATCTGGGTTTTATATTTTGAAATATTTAAATAAAATAAATAGTTTAAATAATTGTTAAATCAATTTAATTTTTTCATTTCTCTATTTATTTAATTTATTGTTCAAAAATTTCATAATTTTTTTATTATTTAACCTTTATTCAATTTTTAATTTTAAATTTGATTTTTAAAATTTGGTTAGAGGGGTATTTAGATCATATTATTATGTTTTTATGGTTGAGGCTTACTGATATATATATTAACCATCAGGAAGGAAACTAAAAAAAAAATGATGTAGTCTAGGCCTACCCGGCTAATTCAATCCAATAATATCTAAGTCATGTATCTTGAATGTTCAATTATAACAGATGTCATGATTATGTGGCGTATTTACGGATCAGAAATTACTTTAAAATTTATGTAAATAAAATAATTCATTTTAGTTTTTTTTTTCAAAAAAAAAATCATTTTAGTAATTTAAAAATCAAATTCTACTTTTTTATTTGTTTGAACCTTAAATAGTATTTTCTATAGATAAATAAAATCAAATTCCAACGGTTCGAGGGGTTTAACATCTAAAAAATATATTTAGGTGAGTGTGTACTTTTTTGCAACACTTTCTGTCAAATTCCAACAGTTCGAGGTAGACATGATGCCAGGTTTTGGTTCCGGTTTCGATTTCGACGGTTCTGACGGTCCGGTTCTTTTTTTTTTTAAAAAAAAAAACAAAAACAACCCAATCACCTCTCTACACCTACCCACCCACGTGACCCAACCCCGAAATTCCCAAATCCCAATCCCTAATTACCTTCATCAGTTTTCATCACAATATTATATACTGATACACATACACACACACCACGCAGCAGTACACCATCACAATATTAAACACTGATACACACACACATAACACCACACACCAGTAGTCCAGTACACCACCAATGACCAATCAAACAAATATTCGTCTAATCCAAACTCAAACACACACACACACCACCACAAACCCAATCAAACTGGTCCAAACTCAAACACACACACACACACACACATAATCCACCCCCAATCTTATCTCTCTCATTCAATCCAAGGCTCCAAGCAAGAAGTAGAAGAATGAAGAATGAAGAAAAAAGAAGAAACTAAGGAAAACGAAGAAGAAAGAAGAAGAAAGAAGAAAAAAGAAGAAGCTGATGATGGTCAATGCCGAATCGTGGAAAGAAGAAGATGGTCGACCGACGGACGACGGTGGCCTGGTGGAGTGCGTCTGTCGGTTTGTACGTGGTGGGTGAGTGGTGATTTAGGGTTGATTTTTGTGTGTGTGTGTGTGTGAGAGAGAGAGAGAGAGAGAGAGAGAGAGAGAGAGAGAGAGAGAGAGAGAGAGAGAGAGAGAGAGAGATAAAGGTGAGGTGATGATGTGATGATCTGAGAAAATCAGATCACAGATCTGGTTTTTAAAAAAAATTAAAATTGTGAATCGATCCCAGATGAAAAAGAAAAGAAACTCGAGGTTGTTCATATGCAACACCTCGTTTAAAAAAAAAAGGTGGAACCGGCCGGTTCCGCAGCTTAAAGAACCGGAACCGGTCCGGTTCCCGAGATCGAAACCGCTTTTTTATGGTTCGGTCTCGATTTTTTTACGCCGGTTCAGGTTCGATTTACTGGTTCGAACCGAATCGGCGTCATACCTAGTTGAGGGGATTAACACTTAAAAATATATTTAAGTGGCAAATTGTAACTTCGATTTTTAGCGTCAATTAATCTAAAATAAATAAATAAAAAAAAAGAGAAGAAAATTTAATGAGAAGTGAGTGTACTTTTTGCAAGTCAGATAGCTCAAAGTTTAAGTTTTGAAAATCTCGAGAACATCTTAAAAAGGACACATGACAGTTTGAGAGTACTGTGTTTCTATTTTTTTTTTAATATGATTGTTTAAAGTAATAATTTATCAGCCTTTTTATTTGGACAAGAAATATTATAATTTCAATTGACTCTTCGTTAAAAATGTAGTGGCAGTGGTGTTTTTTTTAACTTGATGATCAGAGGAAATGTTAGGATGCTCTACTGCAGTACCTGTTCTTTGACTGCATTTGGCAGCCAAAGACTTCAACCGGTTGCTGGTTACTAATATATATATATATAATATCATTTTCTTCTTGGTGCGTACTGATATAATTTATATCAATGCATTGTATATGAACCACTGATTATGGAGAAGTTTTGATAAGTTCATGCACTTTGACTTCAAAGTATGTAAATCTAATGATCCACATCCAACACACTGATAAAGTTATATTAGTGCGTACAAACTTAAAATTTATATATATATATATAAACCTAAAATAACAGAATTTTATTAACCAGCAGGAAGGAAACTAGAAAAAAAAAATTGATATAGTCTAGGCCTAACCGGCCAATTCAATCCAATTACTTAGACCCCTTATATATTTTGTTTTATTGTAGTGACCTCTCCAAGTAATTTTTTTCCTTTGTCTGTCCCTGTGTTACTGTGTATATACTTAAGAAATTCCTCAAAGACGTTGCTCAAACTATAGGCAAGGCATGAGTTCAATAAAATATTGTTTGTGAGTGGCGGTCAAAAGAGGACAAGTTATTTAATATGACATTAAAAAAAGAAAAAAAAAACTTACTCTTATGCATGTTATTGATCGTGCATAAAGATGACATTATACGGTAACCATAATTTATTATTTTATATTTGTTTTATTTAACCGGCCCGAAAAAATATTTGCATTTTATATTCTATATTTTAATATATTTAGTTTAGTTTATATTTTATATAATAATTAGTCAATAATTTTTGGTAGCCATATATTTCTTTTAAACGATGAATCATTAGATAAATTTTAAATTGCATAAAAATTCAAAAAGAAAATTTCAATTTAAGAACCTTTAGACCGAACTAGACCGAACCGAATCAATATAATTTGGTCTGGTCTAGTCTGAAAAGGAGATTGGTCCAAACTGGTCCAGTTCTTAAAATTACTTAAATTTTTTGTTTGGTTCGGTTCTAATTGAAACCGGACCGTACCCAACCATAGTAGTGGGTTTGAATCTGTCCCTCTCCCTCAAATTCCGAATTATTGTAATGTTTAAAAAAAAATTGAAGACTTTCTTAACTTCTAAAGCCTAACCTTTACATTTTACATAATTTAAGTTATAATTATTGTTTTGTTGACAATAAATTTGAGATTTAATGAAAGATATACTACAACTTCATTGATATATGGTATTTCAAAAAAAAAAAAAACTTTATTGATATATGGGTGTGAAGGCTTATATATAACTGAGAAACACTTCAACTTCATCACATAATTTAAGTTACGTATATGCACATTTTCAAAATTTTCCTCTTCACGTCTATACCCATGAAAATTGCATAACTTGGATTAGACCTCATTCTCAGTTCTGGCCTCCTATTTGGGTGTTTTCAATCTCTCTTGAAATCTCCTAATAACACAATCTATATGAGTAATATGACAATCCCAATTCCCAACTTAACTGCAATCAAATTGGACAAACACCTCTAAGGCTCTAACATTTGATGTAATTGCACACACACGCAACTTTTGTTCATACTTGTACGAATATTTAGAATTATGTTATATTTCTAGTTTTATTAGGATTATATTGTTAGTAATATTTCCTAGTTATGATATTTTTCCTGTTTCTAGTTATATTATTAGGATTAGTACTCAGACTAATATTTTATTCTGTTGCCTATATAAGCTCTCTTTCCTAGTTATTGTTTCCTGTAACTTAGGATTCACAATGTAACCCTATATTCAGCATTATGCAATAATAGCAAATCACTTGTTAGCCTTTTCTTGTTCTCTTTCGTTCTTTGTTTTGCATGAGATTATGTAGTATGGTATAAGAGTTTGAGATTCTTTAACAGGGTATCAGAGCCTGATTTGATAAAAAAAAGTTTCATTTGTGTGTCTACAAGAGTCCGGTTTCATAAAAAAAGGAAAGTGTCGTTCATGTGTTTATCAGAGCCTAGTTTCGTACTTCGCGGTGAGTTGACTGGGGACTGTAGGGGAAGCGTGCTACGTGCCCGGCAAGTGTCCATACTATTTTGACGAGTCTCGTTTGCATATTGTTTTTCTTCTGCTTGATATTTTGATTGGTATTGGATTTCTCTCTCCTTTGTTCCTAGTTGGTATTTGGCTCTCTCTCCTTTATTTCTTATTGGTATTGGTTTTCTCTCTCCTTTGTTTCTCGTTGGTATTTGGCTTCCTCTCTCCTTCTTTCTGGTGCTGCTGAGTGAGCACCCTGCGTGTGAGGAAGGGTGTGAATCATAGTTCCAAATCACTTGAGCACTAATTGGACGAGAAATTGGTAAGTGGTTTTGCATAATTTGAATGGGTAAGTGAGCACGATTTGATTAGTAGGGTTTGGCACGATTCGCACAGTTTGGCAGTTCGGCAAGATTTGCATGCACGAGTTCGAGTTGCAAGATTTTACAAGGTCTGGTACAATCTGCTGGGTTTGACAAGATTTACATAATTTCGTAGGGTCTAGCACAATTTGCAAGGTTTGGCACGATTTGCATAATTTCGTAGGGTCTAGCACAATGTTTGCACGATATGCACGGTTTTGGAACAATAATTATGGTTTTGGAGACTCAATTCGCATGGTTTCACAAGGTTTTGGAGACTCAATTGCATGGTTTGGGAGTCTTAATTTGCATGGTTTCACAAGGTTTCACACGTTTTGCATCGTTCGCATAGTCTCTTCTCAGCACTATTTCTTTCCCTTTATTTCTCCTTCTATGCAGCATCACATTCAGGATGGTCCTTTTTTTTTCTTCTTTTGTGCAGTTTGCAGATTCTATTACCAAGTCGAGGGATTCTACGTTTTCAGTTTTCGGTTGGTAAACTATCGATGCTTCTTGCAGCTGCATCGCGAGTCTGAGAGGGGGTGTTAGAATTATGTTATATTTCATAGTTTTGTTAGGATTATATTTTTAATAATATTTTCTAGTTATGGTATTTTTCCTGTTTCTAGTTATATTCCTATTAGGAGTTAGATTAGTCTTTTATTGTGTTGCCTATATAAGCTCTCTTTCTTAGTTATTGTTACTGTAACTTAGGATTCACAATGTAACCTTATATTCAACATTATGCAATAATATCAAATCTTAGTTTTCTTGTTAGCCTTTTCTTGTTCACTTTCGTTCTTTGTTTTGCATGAGATCATGTAGTATGGTATCATAGTTAGATATTCTTTAACAGTACGAATATCCTTTGCCGTTAGTGGACTTGCCTTTAGAACTTAGCTAAAGGCAAAAGAAGACTTTTTTTTTTTCTGTTAATAAATTAAAATTATTATTAATTCTTTATATAATATTTAATTATTATTACTTTTGTTAAAATTAAGAATGGATGGGACAATCTGTACCATTCGTAAATAATTATTAAAAACTAAAATAATTGAAAAAAGAAAGAAAAAGAAATCTAATCGGCTTGAAGAGATCTGTAAACAGCTTCATCAAACAAAATAATTAGAAAAAAAAATGGAAAAGAAACAGATATGTGAAATTAAGATCTAGATCTGCTCAAGCTTTTCTAAGAGCTCCATCACCATGTGACATGGAGGGACAATCAGAGATCATCACCTGAACAACCTTAAACCACTTCATTGTTAACAAGTCATGATTTTCAGCATCTTACACCACCAAGTGAACAAGTCTCAACCCAACTGTCTTTTACTAATTTTTTTAAAAGCATTTTACTGTTTATTGAGAGGGTGCCTCAATGGCTACACAACTTGATAAGCTCATTTTATTATGGCCTCATGTTTTTTTTAAAATAAAATGTTTAATTTTATTTAGGGTTTTAGTGTTTTCAAAAATATTAAAAAATTATTTGTCAAATAATAGTATATTATTTAGGTCAGTGAGTTGTCATTACTTAATAAATCATAGGATGATATGGTAAATAATATAATAATGACAAACCATTTGAAGCATTATTTGAATTGGTTTTTAGATTTATTTCTAGGTTGATATTATTTTTCTAGTTTAAGATGGGTAAAACTTCTATTATATATTATTCTTATTCTTATTCAAATATTCTTTTTGGTCTAACTAAATGATAATATTCAATTTTCTAATTAATTGTTTTTATACATTTTATATATCATAGTTAGAAATTGGAATTGACCAAAATAAATTATTCCAATTAAAATCTTGAGAAAAAGAATTGTTTATTTTTAAAATTATCATCGAAAACATCACATTGCAATTATAATAAATAATCACAAAAACTATCCTCTTACTAAACAATTATCATTGATCACATCACATTGCATTTATAATAAATAATCACAAAAACTATCCTCTTACTTAAAAAATAACTTGAAATATGTTTTTTTTTTAATGTTGATTGTTTAATTTTTTTTTTGAGAATCAAAAGTTTTATAAGAACTTTTAGAAATTATAACAAAAACTTCAATTACAAAGCTTAAATTCTTTTTCAGCAAGTAAACAAGATTAAATTACAAATAACATTTTTATTCCAAAAATTACTAATTTAATATTAGATACAAGAAGACTTAATTTTAAACGTTCACTAAGGCCTCAAATGATGTTGAGCAGGTTCTAGGAGAGACAGATGAGCTTTTCTATCTAATGCATGGGATTTTTGGTGTTATTTTTCACTATCTCATCTTTTTTTATCTTCCTTACATTTTTCTCTATCTGGATCCTCAAATCCGCTCCTTCCATCTCCATGTACCTAACAAAACCATATTCAGTTGAATCAATTGTAGATTTGCTCAAAAAAAAAAAATCAAATTGATTATTGATTTTTTTTGAGATTTTTTTTTCGGGATTTATTGGTTTCATTTCTTTTTGGAATCTGATTGAAAATTTCAAGTTTGGATTAATGAGAAAGAGTTGTTATCCTGGATTGTTACATTGTGTTTAGATATTTTTGTTTATTTTATTTTCTTCGTGTAAATGATTTTTGAAAGAAAAAAAATCTGGCTTGGAGTGTGTTTTCAGATTGATGGATGATGATGATTTTTTTTAATCATTTATTTTAAATATTACAAATACTAATTTTAAGGGAATAAAACAAGATACAATAAGGGGTCGTTTGTTTTTTTGTCTGAAAACTGAACAGTCCTGAATTTTTCTGAAGACTGAATATGGACTGAAATCTGAACGTAAATGATATATTTGTTTTTTATTTCCTCACATCTGAATATATTGTCAACATGTTTGTTTTTTAAGAGTAAAATTGTTTGAAACTAAGTAATTTTACATTTATGCCCACGTTAAACAATTATACATGTAATATGGAATAAAAACAATCCAAAAATAATAATTATCTATAAACACATATGATCATGATCTTCTTCTTAAATTACAAATAAACTTTATTGTTATTAAGAAAATAAATGTTTTTTTTTCAAAAAATAAAATGGGCAATAGGAAAACTTACGCAAAACACTCTAAAAAAATAATATATAAATATATCACCCTAATATCGTAATAAAGTATTTTTATTAAACACCAATATGAAAAGTGATTATGGTTCTTTTTTATTTTTAAAGTTATTTAAAATAAGTAATATATTAAAATAAAGATTTTTGTACCATATATAATTATGACGAAATTGGAAATATATTATAAATAGGGGATAATATCGGAAGTAAAGATTTTAGATTGCATTTAATGCAATTCAGTGATTTGCAATTAAGTGAAAAGTCAGGTTTTTTTACTTTTAGTTGTTTTTTGGCATTCTTAAGTTGTTTGACCACTTATAAAAACAAACAAAACAACTTAATAGTTATGATTCATACCCATTAAGTTTTAAGTGGAAAAAACAAACGACCCCTAAGTAATAGGTTAAAAAGATACAATATTAAAGTATGGTTATTTTAGTCATTTCTCACTAAAGGTAGACATCTACAACGGGTGTCTGTGTAAATACAAGCAAAAGTTGCATCCGCTTGTAATTACATTAAATATCAAGGTCAATTGTGAAATTTGCTCATAGTGTATATATATATATATATATAAATCAACAGCCAAGATTAATCAACTTCTACTCTGTAATTGGCCGGTTGGCGACACGAAATTATATGTAAGATAATGCAGACACGTTTTTCAACATATACATTTAACCGGGGACAATGATGTTTTTTTATTAGATTAAATTATTTCATGTCAAATTTATTTTTATTTGTATTTTTATAAAAAGATCTTTAGTTGCCGTATCACGTTAAAAGTCAGCTATTTTGAATAAATTAGATGAAAGAGATTAGAGCATATTTAATGATATTATGCATTTTTTAGTTTCTAAATAGTGATACATCAGTATTTCTATTCAAATGGGTTAACTTTTGAAAATTTTATAGAGAAATGCATATTCACATCTCCAATGCAATTATCTAAAATCAAATATGTATCTATTTTTTGACCAATCATAATAAAACAATTATGACATTCTCTCTCATATTTTATTTTACAATTAGATGAGATTTAATATTATTAGTGGAAATAGTTAGAAATCCTAGTCAGCATTTCTAGGAGAGTTTCTAGAATTCTAGAAACTCAACAACTTTTTTTTTTGCCACATCATCTCCATATTCAATTTAGATAATTGTATTGGAGAAAATGTTTCTAATTTTTTAAATATCTATCCTATGTGGCACTCCATTTTCTCCAAATGCATAATAACATTGGAGATGCTCTTATAAAATTAGATTGAAACCAATAAATTAAACCCCCAATTGTGACAATCAAAATTAGGTAAACCCTAAAAACCTTCAATAGAGAAAAGATTGGCAATATCTTGATTTAAATAAAGAGTTATAGTAATGTTCGACATTATTTATTAGATTAAATTATTTCATGTCAAATTCATTTTTATTTATATTTTTATAAGAAGATCTTTGGTTGCCATAGCACGTTAAAAATCAAGATATTTTGAATTAATTAAACGAAAGTGATTATAATATTAGAATGAAACCAACAAATTAAAACCCCCCATTTGTGACAATCAAAATAAGGTAAACCCCAAAATCATCAGTTTCCTTGTTTAAATAAAGATTTATAGTAATATTTGACAATGTTTAATATTTGATATTTACACGTTTAAAGAATAACGATTCGCTCATTTTCAATAACTTTTTTTATTGTAAATTCAAAAATTTTATTTTAAATATACGCAACCACCACATGAATTTTGACAAGTAAAATTTCATCCCCACACTTCTCACTTCTTTCTCTCTTTTTTTTTTTTTTTAAGAAATTTGTATTTATTAGTTATTACCGATTACCAAAAAGTTAAAAGAAAATGAAAATTTGAAGTGAATGGTACAACACAGACTTTATTGATATATGGGTGTGAAGGCTTATATATAACTGAGAAACACTTCAACTTCATCATATAATTTAAGTTACGTATATACACATTTTAAAATTTTCCTCTTCACATCTATACCCATGAAATTTGCATAACTTGGATTAGACCTCATTCTCAGTTCTGGCCTTCTATTTGGGTGTTTTAAATCTCTCTTGAAATCTCCAATAACACAATCTATATGAGTAATATGGCAATCCCAATTCCCAACTTAACAGCAAGCAAATTGGACAAACACCTCTAAGGCTCTAACATTTGATGTAATTGTACGTATATGCAACTTTTGTTCATATTTGTACAAATATCCTTTACCGTTAGTGGATTGCCGTTAGAACTTAGCTAAAGGAAAAAAAATACTTTTTTTTCTGTTAATAAATTAAAATCATTATTAATTCTTTATATAATATTTAATTATTATTATTTTTGTTAAAATTAAGAATGGATGGGACAATCTGTACCATTCGTAAATAATTATTAAAAACTAAAATAATTGAAAAAAGAAAGAAAATGAAATCGAATCGGCTTGAAGAGATCTGTAAACAGCTTCATCAAACAAAATAATTAGAAAAAAAAATGAAAAAGAAACAGATATATGAAATTAAGATCTAGATCTGCTCAAGCTTTTCTAAGAGCTCCATCACCATGTGACATGGAGGGCCACAATCAAAGATCATCACCTGAACAACCTTAAACCACTTCATTGTTAATAAGTCGTGATTTTCAGCATCTTACACCACCAAGTGAACAAGTCTCAACCCAACTGTCTTTTACTACTTTTTTTTTGAAGCAGTTTACTGTTTATTGAGAGGGTGCCTCAATGGCTACACAACTTGATAAGCTCATTTTTATTATGGCCTCAATTTTTTTTTTAAATAAAATGTTTAATTTTATTTAGGGTTTTAGTGTTTTAAAAAATATTAAAAATTATTTGTCAAATAATAGTATATTATTTAGGTCAGTGAGTTGTCATTACTTAATAATCATACGATGATGTAGTAAATAATATAATAATGACAAACCATTTGAAGTATTATTTGAGTTGGTTTTTAGATTTATTTTTAGGTTGATATTATTTTTCTAGTTTAAGATGGGTAAAACTTCTATTATATATTATTCTTATTCTTATTCAAATATTCTTTTTGGTCTAACTAAATGATAATATTCATTTTTCTAATTAATTGTTTTTATACATTTTATATATCATAGTTAGAAATTGGAATTGACCAAAATAAATTATTCCAATTAAAATTTTGAGAAAAAGAATTGTTTATTTTTAAAATTATCATCGAAAACATCACATTGCAATTATAATAAATAATCACAAAAACTATCCTCTTACTAAAAATTATCATTGATCACATCACATTGCATTTATAATAAATAATCACAAAAACTATCCTCTTACTTAATAAATAACTTGAAATATGTTTTTTTTTTAATGTTGATTGTTTAATTTTTTTTTGAGAATCAAAAGTTTTATAAGAAATTTTAGAAATTATAACAAAAACTTCAATTACAAAGCTTAAATTCTTTTTCAGCAAGTAAACAAGATTAAATTACAAATAACATTTTTATTCCAAAAATTACTAATTTAATATTAGATACAAGAAGACTTAATTTTAAATGTTCACTAAGGCCTCAAATGATGTTGAGCAGGTTCTAGGAGAGACAGATGAGTTTTTTTATCTAATGCATGAGATTTTTGGTGTTATCTTTCACTATATCATCTATTTTTATCTTCCTTACATTTTTCTCTATCTGGATCCTCAAATCCACTCCTTCCATCTCCATTTACCTAACAAACCCATATTCAGTTGAATCAATTATAGATTTGCTCAAAAAAAAATCGAATTGATTTTTTTTTTTAGATTTTTTTTTGGGATTTATTGGTTTCATTTCTTTTTGGAATCTGATTGAAAATTTCAAGTTTAGATTAATGGGAAAGAGTTGTTATCTGGATTGTTACATTGTGTTTAGATATTTTTGTTTATTTTATTTTCTTCGTGTAAATGATTTTTGAAAGAAAAAAAAATCTGGCCTGGAGTGTGTTTTCAGATTGATAGATGATGATGATTTTTTTTAATCATTTATTTTAAATATTACAAATACTAATTTTAAGGGAATAAAACAAGATAAAATAAGTAATAGGTTAAAAAGATACAATATTAAAGTATGGTTATTTTAGTCATTTCTCACTAAAGGTAGACATCTACAACGGGTGTCTGTGTAAATACAAGCAAAAGTTGCACCAGCTTGTAATTACATTAAATATCAAGGTCAATTGTGAAATTTGCTCATAGTGTATATATATATATATATATATATATATAAAATCAACAGCCAAGATTAATCAACTTCTACTCTGTAATTGGCCGGTTGGAGGCACGAAATTATATGTAAGATAATGCAGACACGTTTTCAACATATACATTTAACCGGGGAAAATGATGTTTTTTTTATTAGATTAAATTATTTCATGTCAAATTTTATTTCAACATATACGTTTTCACGTTTTCAACATATACATTAGTTTTATTTGTATTTTTATAAAAAGATCTTTAGTTGACATATCACGTTAAAAATCAGCTATTTTGAATAAATGAGACGAAAGAGATTATAAAATTAGATTGAAACCAATAAATTAAACCCCCAATTGTGACAATCAAAATTAGATAAACCCTAAAAACCTTCAATAGAGAAAAGATTGGCAATATCTTGATTTAAATAAAGAGTTATAGTAATGTTTGACATTATTTATTAGATTAAATTATTTCATGTCAAATTCATTTTTAATTGTAATTTTATAAAAAGATCTTTGGTTGCCATAGCACGTTAAAAATCAGATATTTTGAATAAATTAAACGAAAGTGATTATAAAATTAGAATGAAACCAATAAATTAAAACCCCCCATTTGTAACAATCAAAATAAGGTAAACCCTAAAATCAGCAATTTCCTTGTTAAAATAAAGATTTTTAGTAATATTTGATAATGCTTAATATTTGATATTTACACGTTTAAAGAATAACGATGGTTCATTTCCAATAATTTTTCTTATTGTAAATTTAAAAATTTTATTTTAAATGTATGCAACCACGACATGAATTTTGACATGTAAAATTTCATCCTCACACTTCTCACTTCTTTCTTCTTTTTTTTTATAAAGAAATTTGTATTTATTAGTTATTATCTATTACCAAAAAGTTAAAAGAAAATGAAAATTTGAAGTGAATGGTACAAGGCAGACTTATCAGCAACCATGCATAGGTGAGGCTTTGCCGTTGGATCAATCCAACGGTTCACAAAGAGAATGAGAGGCAAAAATCGGTGACCGGTTGGAACCATAAAGGAAAAATAAAATATAAAAGTTATTCTTTATCAAGTCCATTTGAATATTCAACTATTCAAGTTAGAATATAGTGTTTTCTTGATTATAATAATATTTTTATGAGCTTTCAATTTAAGTCTGCGTTATATATGTTGAAAAACGTGTCTGCATTTATATATGTTGACAAACGTGCCACCAACGGGCCAGTTACAGACTGCAGAGTACAGAGTAGAACTTGATTAATCTGACTAATATTCTATTGGCTGTTTGATTTTTATATATGCATTGAAATATTTTCCTTAAAAGATTATGTTTTTTTTTTCAATGCCCATTAATATTGGGTCAAGCAACAGGCAATTTCCTTGAATCATCGGAATATAACAACACTACAAACGTGCTACTGCTTGTTTGTTTCCTTACCAATTGGTCAAATCAAAATTCAGTTCAGTTTTATACTGGATTAGTCAGCAACTATGGTTATCACGTCAAAAATTGGAATTTTCAAAATTCATTTGTAAGTTATTAGTATCCGTTTGGAAGAGTTTCTCTAAGAAATTTTTTTTTTTTTTAAATTATGAAAGATCTTTTCAAAAAAATTTATATCATTTAGTTGTCTTTCAGTAAAGCTTTTAAATGATTAAAAAATTTGTTTTACATATATTTGGAGAAGTTCAAATTTAAAGCTTTTCCAAATGGATTTTTTTTTAGCTTTTTTAATGACATTAAAGTCTCTAATATTATCCTATCATTTAATTTTTTTAAAGTATTTTGATAATTTTATTATTTAAAAGAATTTTTTTAATTGACAACCAGTTGTCCAACAACTTTCCATTAAAAGTTATCTACTGTTAAAAATTATTCAAGAAGATTTTTCAAATTGACCGGCCTTAGTTAAGCCAATGATCAAGATCCAAGGTTTTTGGTCTAACAAATCTATAATAAAACAATCAAACATTTTAAAATATTTCTCTGGAGTGTTAAATTCAACTTTTGAATGCTGAAGGAAAAAAATTGCAATTTCTAAGAATTTACGTTGTCTACGTAGTTTCTTTCTATCAATTAATTAGTTAACATATTCGATTAATTGACTATTTATTTATTTATTTATTTATTTAATCATTTATTTAATCATTGTTGAAATTGATCACTAAGACTTATTCAAAATTCATCACTTGTAAATTGTTATAGTCAACAATTAAACCAATAATAATATCATTAATAATTATATATTTCACTTTGTCCGTCAAAAAAACTTACCGGGTAAGGCAAACTGAAGTGATTGAGTGACTGGTTGAGTGTAAGAATGTGTTTTAGGGTTAAACTCTTGAATATTTGTTTCTCACCAAATAAAATAATACAGACAATTCGTCAAACATCTTAAATACATTGCCATTGAATTAAATTAAAAATCGATAGCTAACATCAATTCTGAACAATAAGCAACCATAGACAATGAGTTGTTTAATTAAATAAATAAAACACTAAAATTCATCCAAAGTATACATCTAAAATATGTATACAATGAAAAAAAATCCAGAAGGAAAATTCAAAACTATATTATAAGTTAATAAATATTTTGTCCTAAAATCAACCACCGATTGTTGTTCCATAATCATAATAAAATTATCCTTCAATTTATCATTAGTCAAACCGGGTAAAAATGAAAAAAAAAACTGAAAAAAAAACAAGAGAATATTATATGAGTATTGATCGATTCATAATGAAAAGACGGATTTTACCTAATTGGAATTTTCGGGGTCGAAATGATGATATCTACATAGGCAATCAGAGAAAAAAAAAGCCACATATGAGATAGAAAGAACAAAATTGCAGCAGCAGTTATTTGGGTTAAGTTTGTATTTAGTGATTAAAAGCCGATCTTCAAATTTGATTATTAAAGAAGCGATTTGATAATTGATTGAAATTATTGTTAAATTTTAGTTACTCTGTTGGAGGGTGTTTTTAAGATAAATAATAAAATTTTGATTATTCTCATACTTTTAAGGATACTGTTAAAAATACTTTTAGGCCCTGTTTGCCTCAGATGATTGGCTTGAGATTGGACAATTTTAGTCTTTATCCTGCCTTTGGTGACATTTTACAACATGAGATTATTAATCCTAAAAGCAAATCAGTCCCATG
Source organism: Dipteronia sinensis (assembly GCA_033220585.1). Taxonomy (NCBI): domain Eukaryota; kingdom Viridiplantae; phylum Streptophyta; class Magnoliopsida; order Sapindales; family Sapindaceae; genus Dipteronia; species Dipteronia sinensis. Next base: position 47,774,047 of record CM065639.1, read on the forward strand.
GAACAAAATAAACTCACCTCTCCCTTTGTATTTAGTTTTCTGAGGACTGTTTTTACATATGGTCCCCATTTATTTAATTCATATCTCTTTTATATCACCAATCCTTTTGTGGTCCCTCTCTTTTTGCGATACCATCCATTAATATTTTTGGGATATTATTCATTTAGTCCCTATGTTATTTTGAAATGTCTATTTTTTACTTACTTATCCATTTTTCATTGGATTGAACCCTATGTTTTCCAAAACCACTCAATTTGGTCATTCTGTTAGTCAACCGTTAGTCAACTTTAACGGCTTTAAGGGTATTTTTGTCTTTAAACAAAGACATGCCACATGTCAACACAAAAATCAATGGAAAAAAATAAATATTTATGTAATACTAATAAAATTAATATTATAAATACAAATTAAAAAAGTATAAATAAAACAAAAATTGAAAAAGAAAAACAGATCTCCACCATCCACCTCTGAGATGGATGGTGGAGATCAAAATTTTAAAACTACATAATTTTTTGAAATGCTTTAACATTAATTAACATTTAATAAAAAAACATTCATTAAAAAAAACCACGAAAAAAATAAAAAATCATCATCATCAGCCTTCCAATTCCATCATCATCATCATCAACCTTCAACCTTCAACCTTCAACTTTCAATCATCATCAATCTTCAATAAAATAAAATGGATACTCTCCATTCAAAATTTTTTTCTTTCATTTTCTTAGATCCCAAACACATTTCGTAACAAACAAATCTTCCAGAGAATCAAATCATCCAAACACCCTCTCCAAACCCATTTATCTCTTCACCAACATCAGCATCAACACACATCCATGGAGATCAATAAACAAAAAATTAAATATATATATATATATATTATTGATCTGGTGAACCAAATCAAGCCCAGACCGAAACCCATAACCATCACCGACCAAAACCGATAACCATCACCGATCACCATCGATCTAGAAACGAACCTTCACCCCAAAACCACCATCGAATCGAATCAAATCCTAGAATCATCACCGACCAAAACCCAGAACCATCACCGATCACAATCGAACCCAGATCAAAAACCAAAAGAAAATCAATCCAAACCCTTGTAGCTCACAAACACGCCACTGCCACCGCTACCATCAACGCCCACTGTCAACCACCCCGAACCCAAGAGAGAAGAAGATGATAATGATGAGATAAAACGAAAAAGAAGAGATCGGCACTCGATTTTGGGTGGTTTGGGTTTGGTTTTGGTTTGAACTGGTTCAGATTCGATATGGGATTAATTTCGTGGAGGGGTTTGGGTGGTTTTGGTTTTTGGGTGTTTGGAGAGGGTGGCTTGATTGATGGGTTTGGATGTTTGGGTGATTTGTGTGGTGGTATGCTGATGATTATAATGGTGAAGAGATGAATGGGTTTGGAGAGGGTGTTTGGTTGTTTGTCTGGTGGTGTGTTGATGATGATGTTGGTGAAGAGATGAATTTAGGGTTTCATTTCCAAATAAAAAAAATCCAAATCTTTTTTTTTCTTTTTTGTGTTGTTTTGTTTTTGTATTTTTTTTATTTTTTTAACATGGGAAAATTTTAATTTATGTAAATATTTATTATTTAATATTTTAATATTTATCATTTTATTATAAGTTAGGTTAAATTGTAAAAATTGACAAAATTAGAGGGTAAATGGTCATTTGATTAAATTTAAGGGTAAAATGGTCAATTTATTTTTTTTGATAGGGTTGACCCTTAAAAATCTGGTCAAAGGGACCAAATTGAGTGGTTTTGGAAAACATATGGCCCAATCCAGTGAAAAATGGATAAGTGAGTAAAAAATAGACATTTTAAAAAAACATAAGGACTAAGTGAATAATATCCCAATATTTTTTTTCAAGAAAATATTCAATTAAAAACCAGTAAAATTGGAGAATACAAAATAGCTGGAATATCATCATGTACTACCACTTTTTAACACCTAATCGACACTCATTCGGTATGAAAAATGTTTCAATACGCATGATGTATATGCCAAATCTATTCAATTTATACCACGTGTCATGCATCTTTCATTTAATTGGTTGTTCAAACTACATGAGTGGGTTTGAGTGCATAAGCCAGACGCACTATCCTTCGGTGTATGGGTTGGATCTCTATCATGCGTTACATGACAGACTTCACCTCTCTCTCGCTCTTACAATCCCTCTTAGTCCTGGCAAGAGCCATGGCCCTAAAAAAAGTAAATTTAAAAGTCTTAAAATATATATATAATATTAATATTTTTAAATTTTCACTCAATATTATATATTACTCCTATATTGACCCCAAATAAAATTCTATGTCTTCACCTTCAATTACCCACATTCTCTTCAATAAGTAGTGACAATAACCTTTCTCACAACCGCCATTTCTTTATCCCAAAGGCATCTAACTTATACTAATAAATTAACTCTACATGCACGCATAAATCATTTCAATGGAACTTTTGACAAAGAGCAAACATTCCAAAAATTAAATGAATATTTAAAAAATTACTTACCAACTAAAGAACAAGAGGCGAGAAAGAGGAATATTTCAATGGAACCTTCAAATGTCTCCAAATCATCAATAGGATAGAATCTAGGATTGGTGTCTGAAATGATCAAAAAAAAAAAAAATTAAGAGATTTTGATTGATAACAGAAACGTTGAATTTTGGGGATAAAATGTTAGCAATAATAACAATCGTTGTGCTAGACGGAAGCGTCGCCGGATAGTCCACAAACAAACAATAGTAAGGAAAAAGTAAGATGGAAGAAAATAAAGCAATCCAATCACACAAAACACAAGATTTACGTGGAAACCCAAGAACAGAGAAAAACCGTGGCCGTCAGGACGACAAGTGAAAGTTCCACTATAAAGTAAATTGTTACAACCACACACTCGAGATTCTCTCTCTTAAACACCCCAAACCCAATTACACTCAATGCCCACTCTCTTGAGATCTCTCTAGTATTTGCTATTATGCTCCACACATAATAACCTAGTTGTTATGGTTTATTTATACTTGTTACATGGAGTTTAAACCTACAAGAAAGTAATCTCTTACATGTACAAGACTTTCTTGTTTCACATAAATACTATTTCCTTTTATGCACAAGTCTTCTTGTTCCACGTAAAGAGAAATCCTTTCCCTTCAAGCATAAGAACTTCCAGAAAGAAAATACTTCATATTCTCCTAAATATTTTTGGTTTCGCGTATGCTTATGATTGAATATGGTTCGGGTCGGGGTTGGCTACCCGCTCCCTATAACGTGTTCAAGTCATCGAAATTGACCGCTCAGAAAACCTCGATCCATGTGCCACGTTTTGCACCAAAACCGCTATCCCTCCCACATCTCTTTTGACAATGCTAATCTCTGGAATTGGATCGATGTGGGAACCGCTGTCAAATTCCACAGCGTAAGCCACAACACTTTGCACAACACTACCCATAGCACTACCCATAAATCTTTCCACGAATCTTCGTTTCTCAATTCTTATAGGTTTTCAAGCCTCCCTCAATAACGATCTCATACTTTCAAATGTTTCCTATGTCTTCAGGAGGTTTCTGTATTGGTTGAATTCCGCTTTGTCACCATTGAAAATTCGAGCCATATCCAACAACCTTCTCTTATGGCGAGAATTCCCAAAAAACTTCGTCCATAACCATCATTCTCAATACCGATAATCAACATACCCACCACAAGGTATAACCACTTAGGAACGCTTTTTCCAAGATTTCATTCGGCACATGTCGAAATAACCTGCTTAAATTGTGGTGCTACTCCGTACGTTAGGTTCATAGTGAGTTCGTTCAGCCATCGACATCCTTGTCCATCACACACCTTGCATTACCTCATAACCAATGACCCTGTGCAATTGTGGACCCGCTACCAGCAACCCATCCTCTTCCATGGCAACTAACGATCATGCCATGAGGATGTCCATGCCCCTTTAGAGGGCATCGCTATAGTCGTTATACTAAAGAAAGGCGATTGCCGGATCACACTCTTTGGGGCGTTTAGCTATACTTGCCTTTTTATTGTTGAAATCTTTCCTCACATGTCTAGATTGCCCACAGTTCCAGCAAATGACTGTTTTCTTGGAGTTCCCCTTCTTCATACTATCAACAAAGAGGGTAGAGTTATCCTTAGATTTACTTTCACTCTTCAGCCTTCTTTCTTCAGAGATTTGTTTGTTCACCACATCTCCAAAACTTATAGTTGAACTCCCATGCATCAAAATTGGCTTCATGTGCACATATAACGGTGGAAGAGACCAGATGAGTCTTAACCCTTTGTCTTCCTCATCAATCTTAACTTTAATCGACTATAATTCAGAAATTATAAGCACTCCTAGATGATCGGAAACCTTCATACCTTCAGATATCCGTTGTGTGTGAAACTACTCCTTTAGGTAGAATCGGTTGCGGACGCTTTATTCTTGATACAATTCTTCAAGTCTCTCATAAAGTTATATCGTAGAATATGTTGCATAAATATGTGCAAGAACATTCTTGGCCAGACATAGACGAATTGCACTTGCAGCCCTCTCATCCAACTCCTCTTTATCATCATCGCTCTTCACATGTTTTCCAGAACTAGTACCAGCAGCTTCTTTACTTGAATCTCCATAGTACTTAGGGTTTCTATGGGTTGACTTGCCATTTAACACCTTGTGTAACTCGTATTGTGTAAACAGATCCTTGAATTGAACTTGCCACAAGCCAAAATTAATCTTCTCATCGAACTTCTCAATCTCGAATATCACCATCTTTCCTACCACAATAGTTTGTTAAGACCACTATCAAGTAACCGGGGCTCTAATACCGGTTGTTAGCAATAATAACAATCGCTACGCTATGCGGAAGCGTTCCCGGAAAGTCTACAAAAAAACAATTGCAAGGAAAAAATAAGATAGAAGAAAATAAAGCAATCAAATTACACAAAACACAAGATTTACGTGGAAATCCGATAACAGGAAAAACCTTGGCCGTCAGGACGACAAAAGAAAGTTTTACTATGTAGTAAATTGTTACAGCCACTCATTCGTGATTCTCTCTCTAAAACACTCCAAACCCAATTATACCTAATGCTCAGTCTCTTGAGATCTCTCTAGTATTTTCTATTATGCTCCACACACAAGAACCTAGTTATTATGGTTTATTTATACTAGTTACATTGAGTTGAAACCTACAAGAAAATCCATCTCTTACACGTACAAGACTTTCTATTTTCACACAAATACTATTTCCTTTTATGCACAAGTCTTCTTGTTCCACGCAAAGAGAAATCATTTTCCTTCAAGCCTAAGAGCTTTCAGAAAGAAAATATTTCCTATTCTGCTGAAGATTTTCAGTTTTGCGCATGCTTATGATTGGCTATGGTTCGGGTCGCGGTTGGCCACCTGCTCCCTGCGTCGTGTTGAAGTCACCAGAATTGACCCCTCAGAAAACTGTGATCCATGTGCCACGTTTTTCACCGAAACAACTATCCCTCCCACAACTTTTTTGACAGTGCTAATCTCTAAAATTGGACTACTATGGGAACCGCTGTCCAATTCTACAGAGTAACCCACAACACTTTACATAGCACTTTACATAACACTTTGCACAACACTACCCACAACACTTTTCACGAATCTCCGTTTCTTAGTTCTTCTAGGTTTTCAAACCTCAATCAAACACGATCTCATTCTTTCAAAAGTTTCCCATATCTCCAGGAAGTCTCCGCATTGGTTGAATCCCGCTTGATAACCATTGGAAATTCGAGTCATAGCCACATAAAAAAAATCAATTGTATTTTCTTTTGTTTTCTCAGTATTTAATATATAATACTAATTTAATGGATCTTATATACATTAAAGCATTTCAATTTTACATACATTTTCTTTGAAAAAAAAATTCTGATCTCTTTTAGGCGGTATATAAATTCATAACTATTAACAATATAATTTACCAAACACATTGTGCTAGCTTTTGAATCTGAGAGCAGTGTTAGCAATGATATTAAACAAACAATTGTAGTAAAATTAACCAAACAGTTGTCTAATTATCCATTAACCAAAAAATTGTCTGATTAATTAAGGGTGTGTTTGGTATTGCTTTTCAAATAGAACTTCTAGAGTAGACCTTTTTGTAGTAGAGATTCTAATGAGTAGAGTTTCTAACCAAAAAGCTTTCGGTTGTGCAAATTACAAAAAAATATGTATTGACAATGTATTTTTAAAAATAGCTTTTGGTTATGTAAATTACAAAAGGGGTGATGACAATGTATTTAATGAAAGAATTGTATGGTGGAATATTTAAAATTTATAAAGGGTAGTTGAGACTGAAAATACACAAAGTGTGTCTAATACAACCTATAGGGGGGGTGAATAGGTTTTAGTTGATTTATTACCAACTTTTCGACTTAATCAATTTTTAATAATCCTACTCCATATTAACAATCAATCAATCCAACATAAATATGCGGAAAACAATAAATACACAAGGATTGATTTACATGAGAAACCCTCCAACTGGGCAAAACTCACGGGCTATCCTTCTAGCCATATACGGTCCTCAAATCCACTATTTGAATGAAAGTTTACAACCTAGGTTGACCTCAAGTCACACCTACTTGGTCACTAACCCTTTCAATCTACCCAACGGGCTTTTAATAGTGATTCTTGACCACAAGCTTGTGCACTAACTCACTTAGTCACAAAGCTTAACAATCAATGAAGAGGTTAAACAACCTATGTGAATATGTAAAAGATATTCAAACATGCAATTAATGCTAGGCAACAATAAAAGCTTATCTAAGGATTTAAAGATATCAATAAATGCAAATCCTAGATATCAATATCTAAATGCAAATGCATGAATATTTAGCTAGAAGGGTAAAATCGTCCTAAATGCTAGCTATTAATGAACAAGGCTCTCAACCAACAACCAACAACTCAATCATGTTATAAATGCCAATAAACATAAAGATATGCAATAAAATCACATAAAAGAGCTAACCCTAGGCAAACAAGAACATAAATAAATACAAAGAGATTTAGGGCATGTTCAAGTTACCTAGTCAATGAAAACAAGAAGAATCCATGATGAGATGATGCTTGAAGATGTTAGATGCACATGGATTTGTGTTTGGTTGAGTAAAGATGAGTTCTTGGGAGTTTCTCTCTCTAATGGAAGCTTAGCCTATCAAAAATGGCTTCTTGAACTCATGAAAACGAGCAAGGAAGAAGATAGAACATATATATAGAAACCCTAGACAAAACTGCGTCGTTTTGGGTTTGAGAAACAAAATCCCGTCAATACCGCTTGCTGGACCGCGTCGCAGGCAAGTGTCCAGACCGCGGTACACACAGCAGTGCACCGTCTGGACAACAACGCGGTGCAGGGCGCTGTGCATACAGGTGCACAGGCCGCGGTATGGGCAACAGAGGCTTACTGGATAACACCGCGACTTGGGTCGCTTTACGTGCAAGTGTACAGGAAGCGGTACATGAAGCATGACTCTGCTGAGATATACCGCTCTGTATGCCGCGGTGCAAGCATGTCTTGCCAAGCGGTCTAGACCGTGCTAAGAGAAGAAAATCTCTTTTATGGGCAAACTCGACACAATAAGAGATGTGCAAAATGTGCAAGTGTGGAGTGTGAAAAGAGGCATACAATACATCATTCAATTACATGAAGATAGGAACATAATGCATGCAAGTGAGTGTGTGCAACTAGATCTCTTCAAAGAAAGTTAAACTAGTGAGATACCTTTGAAGTGCTCTTTGAGAGAGATGATGTCCTTGAAGCTTGGCCTAAATTACCCTTACAAAGAATAATCCCCAATGTGGTTTGTCAACGAAATAAGCCAATCAAAATATGAGGAACTTACAGAGACAATTCATATATTTTAAAAAAACTCAAAAAAGCTTTTTGGAAAAGCCCAAATTTTAGGCTTCTCCAAGTAGAGCTGTTTTGAGACAATTGAGACAATTCATAAGCTGTTTAGAGACAATTCATACATTAAAAAAACTGTTTTGAGTTTTTTCAAACAACTAAAAAAAACCCTCAAAATAGCTTCTAGCTTAAAAAAACGTTTTTGATTCTTACAAAAGTCATACCAAACACACACTAAAAATACATAAGCTTGACTAACCTCATAGCAGAATGGATGTCACATTAAGGAGTATATAACTATTTAAAGAAGTAAGCTCCACTAAAAATTAAATTGGATGTAAATGGTCAGATTAAAATTATGTTTGACTGATTTTTCTAATGGTTTGAAATCTCAATACGTATTTAGTAATATGACTAAAGCCTAATTTTTTGAGACAATTTTTTTTGTGTGCAAAATATATAAATTGGCAATACATATATTTTCTTAATTAATAACTACGTTAACTAAATCCATCAATCATTGGTCGGGTTTTCCTTTCTAGTGGTGATAAGCCTTGGAAGTTGGTTGATCTTAAAGCTAAGTTGCAGTCTGTTTGGAAGCTGACCTTTGTTTGGAGGCTAATTTCTTTAGGTAAGGGGTACTTTCAGATTATGTTGAATTCAGATGCTGAGAAGAATATGGTTTGGAGTTTGGGGTCTCTTAATCTCAAACCAGGTGTTTTATGGCTTCAGCCTTGGATTCCAGATTTTAATCCTTCATTACAAAAGTCCTCAAATGCTCAGGTTTGAGTCCGTTTTTATGATCTGTCATGGGGATACTGGCATCCGAAGATTTTTTCCGATTTAGCTAGAGGGATCAGAGTGTCTTTACGGCTGAACAGGGCTACTATGGAGGGTGATTTTGGACATTTTACGTGTGTTTTGGTGGATATTGATGTGTCTACTGTACATCTGTCTTCTTTGCTTCTTGAGAGGGATGATTCTCATAGTTCTTTCATTTCAGTGGAATATGAGAATCTGTGAAAGAACTATGAGAATCTCCCGGCTTTCTGTTCCACTTGTTCCTCCATTGGTCATTTTCCCAATGCTTGTCGTTGAACAAGTCCAGCAAGAGGATTCCAGTTAATTCTAGTAAGCCCGATTCGACTAGAGATGGTCCAGTCATGACTGTTGCTGATGAGGGGTTTCAGGTTCCCTGAAACCTGTGCTCCTAAAATGGTTTTTCGTCCTATTTTTGGTCCTCGGACGGAAGTTCCGGTTTCATTTGTCTTTGCCACTATTCAGCAGGATTTAAGGGCTCTGGATTCAGTTGTTGTTCATTCTTCTGTAGGTTCAGATCCAGTTTTGAGTACGGTTTCTTCTACTGGTCTAGTTGCTTCGCCAGGTTTCACTTCTTTGGTGGTTCATACTACTTCGGTGGTGGCTGCTTAGGTTTATCGGTCCCAGCAGGAGAGGGGAGGGGGGGGGGGGGGGGGGGGCGGAACAATGATTCTCTTATTGATGTTTTGGTAGCCGCTCCAGATCCGGTTGTTTCAGCTATTTTATCTGATTCTGTTTCTTTGAAGACTTTGTGTGAGCAACAGTCGGGGAGTGTTAATGCAAGTGTTCCTAGGTCCTCAGCATTAGTCCAAGTTTCTAATGTCATGGTGGTTCATGACTCTTCTGTGGATATTGGGTCTGATTTGAGTGTGGATTTTTCGACGGGTCAGACTTCTTCCTTTTCGGGATCAGAGACGATATTGGAGTCCCCTACTAAGTCGGGACTGGTTTTTATGTTCACTCCACTGTTTCGAACCATGCTGTTCTAGTCATAGATTTGTTGGTTCATACGGTCCCTACTATTGTGGGATCTTTCTCTCTTCAGTGTCCCCCGATTCCGCATGCTGCTCACGGGGTTAGAAATGACTGTTCTGGATCTTCTCATATTTCCTCTTCGGTTGCAGGTTCTGCCCATATTTCAGGATTTCCAGCCTCTGACTCTCAGGCTGAGCTCCGTCTCATTGCTGGTTCTTTATGGTCTCCTCAAACTGAGGCAGAAGGATTAGATGCTAGCAATATTTCTCAGAGGACAACGATGATTACGCGTAGGCTAACGAAGCTAAAGTCCAAGATGCAGACTTCTTTTGGTGTTCCTGATGATTAGTGTCCTTTACTGGAATTGTCATGGGATTGGGAATAGGTTTTCGAGGCGTGTTCTCAGAAATTTGTGTCATTTACACCGACCTTCTTTGGTTTGTATTGCTGAGCCTATGGTAGTTTTTACTTCCATCTCTTCTTATTTTTGGTCTTCTCTCGGTCGACATTTAATGGGTTTGAATGATAGGGGTGGTCTTTTGCCGACGATTTGGGTCTTTGCTTGTGAATCTTTTCCTGACGCTCAGATAGTTCATTTTCATAAGCAGCAGCTTACTGTTTCACTCACGGTTAATTCTCGATTGCATTATTACACTTTCGTTTATGCGAGCACGTCGATGGTTGTCTGAAGATCGCTTTGGCAGTCTTTCCGGGACTTGGTCAGTTTGGTTACTTCCTCTTGGTTGGTTGTGGGTGATTTCAACGCTGTTTTGGGAGCTCATGAGTATTTAGGCCTTCGTTCTCCACCTCGTAGCTCCTGTGAGGATTTCAGGTCGGTTATTGAGGATTGTCATTTGATTGGTGTTCGCTCCCAGGGTGCTCGTTTCACTTGGGCTAGGGGTCGTTATCTCCGTACTAGAACTGAGAGGAGGTTAGATAGAGCTTTGGTTTCTGAGGGTTGTATTTCATGTTGGCGGGACATTTCTTGTGTGGCTCTCCCTCGTAGATTTTCGATCATTATCCATTGGTGATTCGATTGTCGGATATTGAGACTGTTAGTCCTAGGCCTTTTCGGTTCCAAAGCATGTGGTTGGATCACCCAGATTTTATGGCTTTAGTTCGTCGTATTTGGAGTTCCTCTTTTATGGGTACGCCTCCTCAGGTGGTTCTCAATAAGCTAAAAATGTTGAAGAATGCTCTCAAGACTTGGAATTGAGAGGTTTTTGGGGATTTAAATTCCAACATTAATGAGAAATCGGCAGAACTTCAGTCTATTCAGCTTCAGATGTCTAATTTGGGTTTTTCAGAGGAGCTTTTCTTGGCCTAGTCTCGTGTTCATCATGAGCTTGACATGTTGTTACGCAGACATCAATGCTTTTATCGTGATCGGTCAAGAGTTAAGTGGCTGCAAGATGGTGACCGTAATTCCTCATTCTTTCATGCCTCTATCAGACGTAGGCAGTACAAGAACGCTTTGTCTTCTCTCTCGATTAACGGGGTGCTTATTGATGACCGTTTCATTATCAGGGATCATATCATCGAGTTTTATTCGAGTCTCTTTTCTTCGGATCCTTCTCTGGTTGATACAGAGTTCTTGATGGTGGAGGATGTGATTCCTTCTTTGGTGACTGATGTGTAAAATGCTTTTCTGATTAGCATTCCTTCGATGGACGATATCCATGATACGATTTTTGCTATGGATGCATCCTCTGCCCCTGGGCAGGGCAGTTTTTCTGGAGGGTTCTATCAGCGTTGTTGGGAGGTGGTGGGTAGTGACGTGGTTCTTGCTGTTCAGGTCTTTTTCCGTACAGGGGTTATTTTTTCCGGGTTTGAACTCTAGTTTCATTGTTCTTCGATAGACCAATTTCGTTCGATTGTGCTTAGTAACTTCTTGTTTAAAATCTCTTCCGAAATTTTGGCTGATCGATTAGCTCAGATTGCAGCTAGGATTGTCTCTCCTCATCAGTTTGGGTTCATCCGGGACCGTTACATTGAGGACTGTATCGCTTTAGCTTCTGACTGTGTGAATGTGATGCATAAGAAGTGTTATGGAGGCAATTGGTCTTTTCTTCACAGAGTTCTTCAAGCTTTTGGGTTTTCTCCAGTTTTTATAGATTGTATTGACAGCATCCTAGGATCTTCGAGGCTTTCAGTGCTGATCAATGGGTCCCCAGAGGGTTATTTTCGTTGTTCTAGAGGGGTTCGTCAGGGTGACCCTCTTTCCCCTCTTTTGTTTGGTATTACAGAGGATTTCCTAGGTATACTTCTGTCGAGGATGGTGGATTTCTCTCAGTTAATGCCTATTTCTTCTCCGAGAGGGTTTTCTGCTCCTACTCATTTGCTTTATGCAGATGATGTTCTGATTTTTTACAGAGGCACGGTTCTGAATCTGAAGAATATCATGAGTGCTTTTGAGGTTTATGGTAACATTTCAGGTCAGCTGGTTAATTGGGGTAAGTCTTCTATCTATTTTGGATCTTCTGTTTCCCCGTCCAGAATTGGTAGATTGCAGTCCTTGGTTGGTATGCAGATTGGTCAGTTGCCTTTCTCTTACTTGGGGGTCCCGTTATTTCGAGGAAAGCCCAAGAAGTCCTTGTTACAGCCTATCGCGGATAAAATCTTGTCTAAGTTTGCTAAGTGGAATGAGAAAGCCCTTTCTTTGGCCGGTCGCACTACTCTGATCAAGTCGGTCATTACGGGCTCATTTGTGCATTCTTTCATGATCTACAAATGGTCTTCTTCTTTGCTGCGGTTGGTTAATCGCAAGTTGAGAAATATTTTGTGGACTGGTTCTTGTGAGGAGACTAAACTGATTCGAGTTGCTTGAGATCGTTGTTGTAAGCCTTACTCTCAAGGTGGTCTTGGTTTGAAGGATCTTAGGTTGCTGAATGATTCTCTTTTAAGAAAGTTCACCTGGAAGTTTATGACCTCTGACAGTTTTGCTTTTTCGTTTCTGAGGGAGCGGTATCTCACGCAGCTTCAGAAATCTCATGGGGGGTATGTCACTTCGTCGATTTGGCATTCTTTTCGCTCTCATTATTCAGATCTTCTTAGAGAGGGCATTTGGCTCATTGGTGAGAATTCTCAGCGAGATTTTTGGCGAGACAATTGGTTGGGGGTTCCCATTCTTGAGCTTCTAGGGATTCCTGATTACTTGGCTAGCTTTCTTAGGGCAAAAGTCTCTGATTTTATCCATGATGGTCGGTGGGTTCTTGACGATAGTTTTAGAGCCCGTTTTCCAGATCTCTATTTTCGGATCGATAGGATTGCTATTTCTCCAGTTGCAGATTCTTTGGTGTGGGCTCATTCTCGAGATGGGCAAGTTTCTTGCAAGTCGGTTTATTCCCGTATGATTCGTGATTCCCCGCAGGTCTCTTGGTGGAGGGATGTTTGGTGTTGTTTTATCCCTCCTTCCCGATCAGCTTTGACATGGAGTCTTTTGTTGAATCGGCTTCCCACAGAGGATCGCCTGTGTAGGGCTGAGTTGCACTTAGCTTCCCGGTGTAGTGTTTGTGGGGTTAACAGTAAGTCGTTTGATCATCTTTTCCTTCGGTGCCCCCTAGCGGCTGCTCTTTGGGAGGCGGTTTTTTCAGCTTTTCAGCGGCGTATTTCTGCCGATTCGTGGAGCTCGTTCTTCTCCCAGGCCATGTCAGTTTCTTTTAGCGATCATGTGCGGGTTTTATGGAAGACGGCTATTCATGTCGTGGTTTGGAGTGTGTGGCTTGCCCGTATCCAGTGGATTTTTGAGGGTAAGGCTATGGTTTTCAGATTTGCTTTGTCGTTGGTTTGACGTGCGGTGTCTGACGCTAACCGGTTAGGGATTGGGTGTATGTATAATTGTGTAGATGATATTTTGATTCTTCGTCGGTTTGATCTCCGTGGTCGTCCTGCTAGGGCCCCGGTTATCAGGAGTGTGATTTGGTCGCCTCCGGCTACTGGTTGGATCAAAGTTAATACTGATGGTGCCGCCTTGAGTTCTCCAGGTGTTGGGGGTTGTGGGGGTGTTTTTCGTAATTGCAGAGCTTTTGTGAAGAGATGTTTTGCTGTTCCTCTTGGTCAGGTGTTTGCGTTTGAGGCAGAACTTCTTGCAGCTTCGATGTCCATTAATTTGGCTTGGCAGAATGGGTGGCATCGTATCTGGCTTGAGAGTGATTCTTCTTATGTGGTTCAACTGCTCTCCTCTCGCTCCAAGCAGGTTCCTTGGCGGATTCGCCAGATTTGGCAACGCTGTATCTATTAGATATCGATGATGGAGTTTCAGGTTTCTCATATCTTTAGGGAGGGGAATCAGGTTGCAGACGCTCTTTCTAAGCATGCTTTGGGGTTGGAGGTCGATTCGTGGTGGGCAACCTCCCCGTCTTTCTGCTCTTTATTGGTTGGCAATGATTGCATGGGTCGGGAGTCTTTTCGTTTTTCTTGATGTTTTCTGTTTTTTTATGGCCTGCGTGCCAACGTTTTTGTTGGGATTGTTTCCCTTGGTTTTTATGCTTTTCTGGTTTTTGCTACTTTTCATTTTATTCTTTTTTTAATATGGATGGATACTGCCTAGGGTTTTTCAGCATATGATCGCTTGTGATGCTTTTTCCCTCTAGATAACTCCAATTTTATCAACAAAAAAAAAAACTAAATCCATCAAACTCTAATGCAAGAAAACACATCAACTGCTAGCTGCTAATTACCTATCTTTACAATAATATTACAATACAATCATATACATTTGCAAATTGCAATGGGTGATTTCTAAATCCAAAATTTGGAAGCTTTATATATATGTTTTTTATTTGTTAAATTTCTTTTAAAAAATTTGTTTAGACAAGTATGGTGTTAAAAGAAAAATAATTTAGATTGGCTTTGACTAGGATTTTAATTATCTCAACAATCACTTTAATTAATGATATTTGAAAATAATGTATACGGTATCCGTAATATTATTTTATTAATAATAATACTATTTTATCTAATTTTAGTATCTAAATCTGATATCTAACTGATGTGATATCGTTATTATTCATTCATTTAATTATGTAAATATAATATAATTTAAATAAATGGATTACAGTAAAACTAGACACCAGATTTTTGTTGTTATTGAAGTTTGTTGGTCACCGGATTTTGATGTCAAATTTAAATAAAGAAATATTACTCTAAAATTAATATATTAATTAAGAACCGTAATATAGGACTGCAACTGTCAGGAGAAAAAGTAATATAGTTCGGCGGTACCCGTGAGAGTCTATATATTGCACAAAGAGGAACAATAAATTAAAATCAACTAGGCTGTAACTTGTACCTAATGATATTCAAAAAATAAAATAAAAAATAGGTTGTACCTACTACCTAATAAGAACAAAAATTGGTAAACTTTATACTCTTTTCGTTTCGAATTTTATGGAAATTGTATATATTTTATTGTTCGAGAGATGAAGCCATATCATATTGGACTGGAAAATTAATATCGAAGTCTAAGGTGGAGTGATTCGAAGTTGACAAGTACAACATGTCAGTCTGTCACTATAATTAATTCGGTATGAACACATGACTGACTATATTTTGGTAGCTGGTGCCAAATTAAGTTGTTGAAATATTGCTTTCGAGTTCGAATATTTTGTTCTCAGTTGTTATTGGAATATTATTACACTTGGGGTGACAAATGCGAGTATGCGACCACCACCACGACCAGTAAGCGTGGCTAGCTTCATGATATTTACAATATTTTCTCCCATTCAGAGTACTCAACATTAGATAACAATTTGATTTTTTTTATTTAAAAAAACACACTAGATAACAAATTAAAAATACCCAAGATCTCTTATTGTTTGCTACCAGGATTTGGAGGATTTTGTAATTTATATTTTTGTTGTATATTTTGGAACCAGTTTTACAACTTTTATGTCATAACTTTGGTCATAAAGATTTTATGTAATATATATTCAAAATTTATTTAATTTGTATATTATATATTGGAATAGTCAAAATTCACTTGCTTATAATTAGACGCCAATATGAATATGATGATATTCCACCGCATCAGGATTATGAATAAAATAATTACTTGTATATATCATTAAAACCGAACAGAAGTGAACATAAACATACAAATTTGGTACTATTCCTATAAAATCAAACACGTTTAAGGCTATTTATTCTATTTTCTTTTGAATGGTCAAATGATCGTTTATTTTTTAAACTTTACTTGATGGTATCTGATTTTTTTATAAAAAAAATACAAATTAAATTTGCTTTTCATTTTTTCTTTTTGGTTAAATTTTGTTTGTTATAGTCAATAATTGGGCTGTAAAATTAAGAGTGTGTTATACTTGTATCATCTCTACTCAAGTCAAGGAATTCAGTTATTCAAAGTTGATGAGTTTATTTTGTCAAGAAACATAATAATTAATTAATTTCATGAGTATTAAATTGATAATTAATTAATAATTATCAATATTTTGATGCAGGTCACAAATGCGACCAAATTCTGCAGCCCATCAGTCACACTTTTTACAATTTCTTTTTTCATTCAGAGTTACTAAAAATATTAAAAAAAAATATACCCGATTAAGATGTCTTATAGTCATACAAAAAATCTATAAACCTGTTTGTTTGAATGGCTTTATCTCTAATTATAAATAATATTTGTAAGATAGAATAATAAATGATGGATCATGCATGTGTATAGAAATAAGAATAGAGATAAGAATAATAATAATAATAATAATTATGTGAGCATGATGATATGAGGTTGGTTTGATGATAATTCTTCGTATCTACACCAAAAGGTTGTGGGTTCGAATTCTTTTCTAAAAAATCTGAATTTATTTAATAATTCAATAAAAAGAAATTAATAACGTGACGCTGATCAATGATCATTCATTATTTGACTCTCTTGATTTTGATATCATTATTGTATTCACTCAAATTTAACACCACTCATGAACTCAAAATAATAATAATTAATCAATAAATTAACACCACACATAACACATTCCATCCCTTTTTATCTTAAAATTAAGGGAAAATTGCACAAACCTCCCATATTATTAACCAATATTGCACTCAGATGTAGCTTTTGTTAAAATTGCACATACTTCCCCTGCTTTTCGTTGACTAGCCTTAAATTTTAAAATGACTAAATTACCCCTAAATTAATTATTTTATTATAATAATTAATATGTTTGAGGATTTTATTATAATAAAATTAATTAACTAACCATTTTTTTATTTAACTGGTTCGGGATTTTACTACAAACAGAACCTAATTAACTAACTAACCATTTTTTTATTTTAAAAAAACATTTTTATCAATTTTTTTTTATTTTTAAATTTTTTTTAAAATAAAATAATGGTTAGTTAATTTATTAGGTTCTATTTATAATAGAATCCCTAACCGTTTAAATAAAAAAAATGGTTTGTTAATTAATTTTATTATAATAAAACCATCAAATATATTACTTATTACAATAAAATAATTAATTCAGAGGTAGTTTAGTCATTTTAAATTTTAAGCCTAGTCAAACAATTAGTCAATGAAAAGTAGGAGAAATATATGCTATTTTGACAAAAGTTGTATTTGAGTGCAATATTGGTTAAACCCATGGGAAGTTTGTGCAATTGGCCCTAAAATTAAACACATTTAATTCAATTATCTGCGGAGAGATGCTTATGCGTAAAACATGATTTGACATGTATGTCCACTAAATGTTCGATACAAAATCATATTTTCAAAACCCGACAAGTATCAATGCAATATCATTAAAAAATTTACACGTTAAAAAACTTGCAAATTAAATATTCTTAAACCTAAATCTAATTTTAATCTTATTCATCAGTTTCTCGGCATCTTCTCCATTAGCGACTTCTTATCACGATTGCAACCAATTTGTTTTTTTTTTTTTTAATTTTTTTTATCACAATTGTTGTTTTTTGTTTATTTTTAATTATTTAATAACTCCACACTTTATAAATCCAATTTTTAAGCTATATCTGCCGGTCAATCATACACTAAACAATTCAGACTATATAAGTAACTATTAATTACTTGATTCAAGTCAAATTGATAAGGCGATTTAGTTGACCACTTTGTACTGTATATATAATAATTATTTTAATGACTATTTTTATTGACTAAGTTCATAGACCCAATATTATAATTTCTGGGTATTGCTTTCAAATGTGACGCTCACTTTATTGTTTATAGGATATATAGTGTAGAAACTTTTTGCACGAAATTTCAGTGTCAGGTGACAATTGCGACCATTGTGCCACTGCTGCCACCACCGGTCAGCCACCGTTACACTTTTTTTAGTTACAACTTCTTTTCAAATTTGTTATTTTTTTTTCTCAATAATTACCTTTTTTTAAACCTTCTCAATAATTACTTGAAGTCCAAAAGATGGAAGATTTTGCTTTATTCCATTCTTTTATTCATTATATAATTATAAAATATATATATTAAAAGAATTTTTGATCATTTAAATCATTGTTATCAAGATTCCATTTTCTAATAACTATATTTTGTCTGAATGAGAAACTTTTTCATAAGAGCCAAAAAACATATATATCAAGCCATGCAAACAGTCAAAAGATATATAATTTGTCATTTACTTATAAAAATAACCTTTAATTGTTTTCTAACAAAAGAAAACTTTAATGTAATAAGAAATCATTGTTTTAAGCAAAATTCACAGTAAGATGACGACAGGATTTTTTTTAGTCTAGTACTTGATACTTTAGCTGACAAATACAGGGACACGATTTGTTGATTCTTGTTTTCTCTCATGTAAACAGGTGTTTTAAACACAGAAATAAAAGACCAGAAAAAAATAAAGCTACGAGAGGATCCTAGATCACGATAGAATGATGGGTCTTGAAAACTTTGATAAATTTATATTGACTTGACTTTTACTAATCTATGTCAAAAAAAAAAAAAAGACTTCTATTAATCTGACTGATCCTTCAAATGGCTGTTTAATTACAAGCACACTTCATTTTCTGAGATTAATTTTATCATTATGTATATGGAATGAATTTGTAAGGATTTTCACTGTTTAGTGAAATCTGCTTGCGTACGATTTGGATTGCATAAGTAAATAATTGAATGGAAATGATAAAACTGTTAATTATATCACACCACTAACTGAAGTCAGCTGCACTATCTAGTTAAATCAAAAGTGATTACATTGAATATGGAACACTAGTTTAATTAATTAAGCAAGTATGAATGTTAAAGGCAGTCATTTGTCTTGATGATCTCTGCATTTTTCTTTACGGTGTATAACTCAATAATATACAGACATAAGGTATTAGTATATTAACATGCTGAATGAACATTTCGTAACCATTTAAGTATATTGAGCTGCGGTAATTGGATATAAATCGTAGTTGTTATTTAATGAAGTGTACCAGTAATTTGGTAGAAGACTTAAAAGTGTTTTTCAACTGCGATTGTGTTATCCACTCATCATCCGTAACTGTGAGTGATGTTTTTATTCTTTAATTTGTTTTAATTAATGTTAACTAAGTATTATTTTTAAAGAAAATTAATGTTAAATAAGTAGAAAGACTTTAATGTCGGTTTTTCTGTTTTTATTCAAAAAAAAACCATAATTGCTCTTGTAAGATTAAATATGAGCTAAGGTCCACTAACAATAGAAGAGGACAGAGGGGTAATGTATGAAAACAAATTATAACTCCATAGTCCATATGCCTTGCAATCAATGGTAATATAATTTGATCCCAAGGTGTAGCTCAGACGGTAGATGAACAAGCTTGTGGCTTGAATAAATGACTCACAAATCAGCGACTCGAATCCTACCGATAACAAAAGCTTCAACAAAAAATGGTAATATAATTTGACATTTTGTTTGTCATAGCAATTTTGGGATAATTAGAAATAGTAACTGCAGTTACTTTTTTCAGATCATCGGACCAACATGTGTCTACATTATTGCAACCAAATCCATCCAAGTTTTATTTATTTATTTATATATTATTAAAACAATTTTTCCCTTTTTCTAAATACATTTTCATAAGTTTTTATTAAATAATCGAATTTTAGCATCTCTTGTAGTTTCCACTTATCTCTTGTAGTTTCCACCTCAGGAAGGCAACTACTCTACTCATTATATATATATATATATATATATATATATATATGTATATTTCTGGGGTAAAATACTGTATAAATATTCTCTTATAACATTTGACTTAACTGTAGGCTTATGTAACTTTTATATATAATTGCATAAACATCCAAACAGTTGTGGTGTACTGTTATACTTAGTGAGGGAAAAACATATTTTTACAGCAAGGGAAAAAACATAAAATCTATTATAGAACATCGTAGAAGATTGTAGATTCATCACCACACTAATCAATTGCCTAGTATCCTCATATGTGGCACAAAACAAAGATAAGCTTTCTACAAGTGACTAGTGGCAATATGGTGTCAATTGCTAATCAATTGTCAAGCCATATAAATAGGCTTATTTTTGTAGGTTTGTAGTTAGTGTGTTGCATACAAACAAAACGAGAGCTGATAAAGAAATAATACAAAAGAGAAAAGCTAAAAATAAATTGCAAGAGTAATTCTGTCTCTCATATTTTGTCTCTACTTATTATTATTATTATTTATTATTTCATCTATTGTTCAATTTTATTATAACAAAATCGATCATTATTAATTTTTTTTATAAAAAAGAATGGACCGTCAAACAATCTCCATCATTGATATTTTTTTTAAAACAAACAAATTAAAAATAAAGAAAAAGAAAAAGTTGCAAAGAGATTTGGAAAATTTCCAGATCTCCTCTCAACTCAGATAGAGCGACGTGCTCCATCAATAGATTATTTTTTATTGGAGACAATGAATTATTTGTTTTTTTTTTGTTTCCAGATTAAAAAAAAACCTGAAATTGACGATGAATGTGTTTCTACAGAAAAAAATTATTGATTGTTTTTCTTTCAATTATTTTTTTATTAATAAATAAAATAAATAAAAAATAATCAAATAAATAATAAAATATTCAGTAGGGGCATTTTAGACTTTAACTGTTACCACTAACGGCAGTGGATGGCCATGTAATTATGAACAAAACTTATACATACAGTGGATTTAAGTCAAATAGTAGGGATGTTTGTGTCATTGGCTCTATTTTTAGTATTTTATTATGTTCAAACATCATCAACTTGTTTAGTCATGTTAATTTGGCGACAGCCGGCGCAAACCTTTATTGAATTCCATTTTTTATTTTTTGTTACTGAATAATATATATTCCTTATAATATGTATATTTCTTATTTTTTAATAATTTACGGGAAACCGGCTATAGCCGGTTATCAAAAAATTGTGGAGCATCTATATGGATCCTACATATCTATAAATAACGTTGTGGAAAAGTTGGTAACTCGACACAACTCACAAGCTTTTAGTGCTCTCAATCACAGTTCTCTCTCTGGCTTTTTTCTGCATTTGTAAGTTGTCAACAATTCTATTTTTTCTCTTACTAAAATACTACGTATTTAATACATATTGGTGCAACCATCACTAGCTTTTTATTTTTTAAAGTTAGATTAAGATATATATATATATATATATATCTATACTTATGTATTGACATGCATAATTCTTCATTCATCTTCAAATATTACATGTTAGGAAATGAGACCATTAAATTCGCCACTTCGAGCTATAAATACCATTTCTACCGAAATAATTACAGTTTGTGAAATCAGTGTTGTCAATTGTCATGCAAAATCAAGTAAACTAATTCACAAAACTTTTTTTTTTCTAGAAATTCTCAGATATTACTTTTTTTTTTAAAATCCAAATATTTGAATTCTGGGTTGCTAAAAATGCATTTGAATTATCTGAATGAGATTTTTCTGTGATGTGAGCAGACAATTAACAGAAGGGAAAAGATATGTGGAGGTTGAGGATTGCAGAGGGTGAAGACAGCCCATATTTGTGGAGTACAAACAATTATGCCGGAAGGCAAGTTTGGGAATTTGATCATGATTATGTACCAAGCCCTGAGGAGTTGGCTGAGATCGAAGAAGCTCGGGAAAATTTCACAAAGAATCGGCGTCAGGTTCAAGGAGACAGTGATCTATTTTGGCGATTTCAGGTAGAGTTTCTACGAGCAGATCATTTTATTAACTGAAATTGTATAACCAGGGACTTCTTAAATATCTTAGACCAATTAAATTCTGAAAAAGACCAATTAAATTCTGAAAAAGACCAAAACTCAAAATTTTAGTTTCCCCTTTAAACATAAAAATATTAACTAAAGCTCTTCTCCATTATAAGAAATTAATATACAAAATAAGTAAATAAATAAAAAGAGTTTTAATTTTTGCATGATAAAGTTCTCGTAGTTAGTCAATTTAAAAGTTGCACCCCGTCTTTCTCTTAAATAGTTTTTTTTTAATATAAAATTTTATAAGATTTATTATTTTATTTTTTGGATTTTTAAGATCTTCAATCACCGGAATCTTGAACAAATTGAGATATAAAATTTTGATATTTTTTTAAATCATTGTAATTTCATGGAATCACTGAATTTTAATTTATTAATTCAACATACATATGGAAAAAAATTAAAAAAAAATTTATTAATCAAAGAACTAATTTTTTCTGACTTTTTTGAAGATAAAACATTTAAAAATAGGGAAATATAAGAAAAAATAGTTCTCAAGTCAGTACGTACTGATATAACTTCATCAGTACGTTGGTTGTTGACCATTAGATTTACATATTTTGACTCAAAGTGTATGCACTTGTCAAAACTTCTCCATAATTAGGGTCCACATGCAACACATTGATATAAGTTATATCAGTGCGCACTAAGAAGAAATATATATATATATATATATATATATATATATATATATATATATATAAACTGACTAAAATTCTCAAATTAAGATTTGCTAATTATTATTTTTTGTTGAATTCCTTACAAAATATCTATTTAATTAAAACATGATTGTCTTTGAAACATGATTGTCTTTGAACAATTTAATAATAATAATATATGCAGACACTCAGAGAGAAGAAATGGAAACAAACAATTCCTGCAGTAAAAGTGAAAGATGGAGAGGAAATAACATATGAAACAGCCTTGACATCAATGAGGAGGGCTGTCCACTTCTTCTCAGCCATTCAGACTCACGACGGCCACTGGCCTGCCGAAAATTCCGGCTCATGTTATTTCATGCCTCCATATGTACGTTGTGATCACTTCTCATGATCTAATTGACTAATTCAGACGTATTGTTTTTTTACCGGTTAAAAGAGTTTTTTTTTTTATTTTTTTTAACTGGTCATTGATCCGTTGAGACTGTTGGAAAACTATTTCAGATATTCGTTTTGTATGCTGTTGGACATCTGAATTCAGTAATCAGTCCCCAGCATCGTGAAGAACTCCTCCGTTACCTGTACAATCATCAGCGTGAAGATGGTGGGTGGGGTTTACATGTAGAGTCCACAGTGAGCAGCATGTATGGTACAGTTTACTACTATGTGGTCATGCGTTTGCTTGGATTGGGACCCGATGATGGTCAAAACAATGCTTTGGCTAGAGCTCGAAAATGGATTCTTGACCGTGGTGGTCTCACTTATGTGCCCTCTTGGGGAAAGATTTGGCTAGCGGTACGTATTATACATCCCATAATTAGTGTTTATATTGTTTTTACTAAACTTTCAACTGAAGAGACAAATTTACTCCTTGTACCAGATTAAATACACCGAGAATTAAACACACAGATTAAACACACGGATTAAATTGGTGGTGTGTTTAATTGATAAAAACTGGTGGTATGTATAATTGAAAAATACTGGTGTGCTTAATTTAAAAAAAACGTAGGGTGTGTTTATTTGTAAAAGACTAATGATGTATTTAATTGAAGAAAACTGCTATGTGTTTAATTGAAGAAGATCACACATGTTAATTAAAAAATTATTAAGGTTATTTTTATTTCATCATTGAAAAATTTGATAAAAAAAATCAAAACATGATGCTGAATAAAAATATAAACTTCATTAATTATACGGTTAGTTTCGGTTTTAAATATAAATATATATATATATATATATAATATAATTACCACTTTAAAAAAAATAAATAAATTAGTTTAATATAAATATACTCACCTGACACGTGTCATTTATTTTGTTTTGTGTTTTGTCAGACACTTGGATTAGTGGATTGGTCTGGTGTCAACCCATTGACTCCTGAGTTGTGGATCATGCCTTCTTCTTTACCAATTCATCCAGGTTTGCACCGAATACTTCACAATTTTTACTACTATACATGATCAGTACAGATTAATTAAATATAGATTTTACTGTATACTTAATCAGTATTGTCGTTACAATATGTAGTTGTGAGAGAATTCGTAACATCGATTACTCTATAATGATATTGAATGACTATAATAACATGACCCATTAAATATATATAGGTTCACATTTATTTTTTTATTTGATAAGGTGGTTATAATTTTTAATTTCCTTTAATTTGTGTATGCAGGAAATTTGTGGTGTTATGGTAGAACAGTTTACACATCTATGGCATATTTGTATGGGAAAAGGTTTTGTGTTCCAATCACTCCATTGATTGAGGAACTAAGAAATGAACTCCTCACTCAACCTTACAACGAAATCAATTGGTGGGGAATTCGCCATTTATGTGCAAAGGTGATTTCTATTTACAAATTCAAAAAATAAAGGCTCTTATTTACATCCTTAATTAATTATTGCATGTAAACTAATAAATTAGCAAAACACTTGTATTTCAGGAGGATCTATTTAACCCACATTCATTCCTGTTGGATTTATTCCTCGATGGTCTTTATTTGTCAACTGAGCCTTTTCTGAGTCGTTGGCCTTTAAATAAGCTTATTAGAGAGAAGGTTCTTAAAAAAGTTATCGATTTCGTTCATTATGAAGATGAAGCCAGTCGTTACATTACTGCAGGATGTTTGGTGAAGGTACATCAGATTGCAAATGAAACATATATGTATATATATATATAGATAATGTTGTTATAATGATCAAAGTTTGTATTTTATTATACGATAAAGTGTTTTTGACATTGAGATTGCATTTGAATTGAATAGCCACCTGCTATGCTTGCTTGTTGGATTGAAGATCCCAATGGTGATGCCTTTAAGAAGCATCTTGCTAGAATTAGAGACTACTTTTGGCTCGGTGAAGATGGAATGAAAGTTCAGGTTAGTACTACTACTACTACTACTGCTGATAGTTAAGTATGAAAAAAAAATACATATACTTATACTTGCCTTGTTTATGTAGACATTTGGCAGTCAAGCGTGGGATGCTTGTCTTGCAATGGAAGCTTTGCTTGCTGCAAATCTCACTGATGAAATTGGACCTACACTCGCTAAAGGGTTCGAATTCCTGAAGAAATCTCAGGTTTTCCACACTTAATTATTCCTACAACCATTTCTTCATCAACATATTAATATATCTTCACCTAAACTAATATCCTGTCTGGAATTTAATTTTGCAGATAAGGGACAATCCTCCAGGTGACTGGCAAAACAAGTATCGTCACGTTTTCTCGAAAGGGTCGTGGCCTTTCTCCGATCAAGATCACGGATGGCAAATTTCAGATGGCACGGCCATAAGTTTGAAGGTAAATAATTAATGGGAGAATTTCATGATCAAATTTAGAGTTGAATATTGCTAATCATAATGTTGAAAAACTTTCCTCACAATTTTTTTTTTTTAGTGTTGCCTACTTCTCAACAAATTGCCGACAGAAATTGTTGGTGAGAAATTTGAAATAGAGTGGCTATACGAGGCTGTCAATTTTATACTCTATATGCAGGTAAAGTTTTCAATTACATATTTACATTCTCTAACATGCTCAGGAATTTATCAAAAATATTGTTAAATTGACTCTTTTTTAACATAAACATTACAGGCTAAAGATGGTGGTATGGCCGTTTGGGAGCCGGCACAATCCGCATCACTATTAA
Organism: Dipteronia sinensis; assembly: GCA_033220585.1. Taxonomy (NCBI): domain Eukaryota; kingdom Viridiplantae; phylum Streptophyta; class Magnoliopsida; order Sapindales; family Sapindaceae; genus Dipteronia; species Dipteronia sinensis. The sequence continues at coordinate 47,799,734 of CM065639.1, forward strand.
AGGTAGCTACTTCAACCACATTAATTGAAGTACTTAGCTTTCATTGGTATTGACAACCCTTTGACTTATACTCGGTTTCGGTTTTCTAATTAATAATTCAGTGGTTCAATTCGGTGGAGTTCATGGAGGACATTGTTGCTGATCAAACGTAAGACACTTTACCATTTCCCTAGCTATTTGCTGCACGTTGTACATTTAATTACCTTATATATGTATGATTTTGATCTCATAAAGAGCATTGAAACAGGTATGTAGAGTGCACTGCATCGGCAATCGAAGCACTTGTTTTGTTCAATAAATTGTACCCACATCACAGAAAGAAAGAGATTGACAATTTCTTGGTGGGAGCTGTCAAGTACCTTGAAGATAAACAAACTGCTGATGGTTCATGGTATATATGTGTTTCTTTCTTCCTTCTTTTTCAGATTTTTTTTTGAAGCATTTGTATTATTTGTGATCAATATATCAACTAATTATTAAATCTACCGATCTATATGTGTGTTATAGGTATGGAAATTGGGGAATATGCTTCGTATACGCTACGTCTTTCGTGCTAGCAGGATTGACTGCTGCTGGCAAAACTTACAACAACAGTTTGGCTATTCGGAGAGGAGTTGATTTTCTTCTCAAAACTCAATTAGAAGATGGTGGTTGGGGAGAGAGCTCTCTATCTTGCGTAAATATGGTAAATAATTTCATTCCAATATGAGATATTGCCGGACTGAATGATACTGTCCAATTACAGTATGTAAATTTAATAACATTAATGATGATGATACACAGATTTATACACCTCTTGAAGGAAATAGATCCAATTTGGCACAGACTGCATTGGGCGTGTCAGGTTTAATTCATGCTGGGCAGGTCAGTTTCCTCTCATTAATATATTGTGATTATTTTCTCAATTTCACTAATTTAATTAATTAATTAACATTCAATAATTAAAATCATTTTTATTATATGTGTAATTAATAGGCTGAGAGAGATCCAACTCCTATTCATCGTGGTGCAAAATTGTTGATCAACTCTCAATTGGAAAATGGAGACTACCCCCAACAGGTATATTTGTATATATTAAAAAAATTGGTGTATGATTTTAGGGATATTATTATTTTCCACCTTGACTTTTAAGGTATTGGTCATTTTGCACCTTCTGTTATTGTCCGTTAACATTTTGGGTCAAATTACTAGTTTACCCTTCTATTAGTTTTTTTTTATAAAAAATCAAGTTCATCTCCAGCTTCAATCTCCAAACTTAGAAACACCATCATCATCCAAACCCAGAAGGCCAGAAACACCATAATCCAGAACCCATGTACCTTTATCATCAGTCATCACCATCACACCCAGATCGTCACCATCACTATCACACCACCAGAAAAAAAACCGTGCAATCCAAACAAAAATCACTGCTTGATATCTTGTTTAAGAAAAAAAAAATCAGAAATTTGATATGAAAGACCCTTCAATAACAAAACCCAAATCATTAATTTAAAAATAAAAATAAAACCCATAAATCATACACTCTCAACAAAAATTGCCACAAATTCATCATAGATCCAACACCAATTGTTTATTTCAACTTTTACAAAAAAATGCAAAAAACAAACAATAAAACCGATTGAAAAAATCACCATAAGATCTCACCATTAGAACCGCCACCAGAAAAAAATAATTCATCATCACCAACACCAGAAAGCAACACACCGATTTGGAACCTGAAAAAAAAGTCAAACCCAGAAAAACAACCCAACCAAGGTCTTGAATCGAACCCACCCAACCCCACACCCTAAATGACCACCACCCAGTCCACCCCCATCTGAAATCACCACCATCGGCGGCCCACACCCACACCGACGCCTACACCCACACCCTACAAGAACCAACACACCAGCATACCCACACCATTGGTGTGTTGGTGAGAGAGAGAAGAGAGGGAGAAATAGAATGGGTGGAGACGATGGTGGTGGGAGGATGAGAGAGAGATCGAGAGAGAGATCGATTTCCAAAGAAAGAAGAAATCAAAGTAAAAAAAAGAGAGATCGATGGATGGTGACTGGTGAGAGAGAGAATAAGATTGATTTAATTTTGTTTTTAATATTTTAAGAGAGAAAGAGGGAGAGAGGTGGAGTCGGTGTTGAATGGTGGGGACGATGATTGGATGGAAATGATAGTGGGGACGATGATTGAATGTGTGAGAGATGGAGATATTATAATTGTTTTTTATTTAATTTAGTAATGTTTATCACTTCAGTTACCATTATACCCTTACTGACTTAACAGAAAAATAAATTTTTTAACGGAATAGTAATGGTAGGGTGTGTTTTGACTATTAGATGAAATTATAGGATGGATTTTGGCCATCACTCAAACTAGAGGGAGCAAAATGCCAATACCTCATAAGTGAGGGTAGAAAATAATAATATCCTATGATTTTATAATTATTATTATTAATATTTCGCTACAATATCACTAATTTTTTCTTATTACTTTGTATTGCAGGAAATCACAGGAACTTTCATGAAAACTGGAGTATTACACTACGGGTTGTACAGGAATATTTTCCCATTAGCGGCTCTAGCACAATATTGCAGGAAAGTTCCACTGCCTCAGAAAAGCTTGTAAATTAACGAGAGAGTGAGAAAATAAAATTATAATGCAGAGCAAAGCTCATCATCAGATATAATAATCTTGTAATGTCTGGATAAATAAGAATAAAATTATAGTACCTGTATTTTCTTTCTGGCAACATCTTCATCTTCTCTGTCTTTGTTCTCATGTCAATTCTATGTCTAACAATACAATTCTCCCCTTTTGTTACCCTTTTTTTATTTGAAACATCAATTGTGTTGTAAATGTCTGAATGTATATTTTTTTTTTCAAACAACGATATTCATTAAAGAAGGCCATCAAAAGGCATACAAGAAAACAAAAAGAAAGGCAAAAACAAGGTCAACCAAACCAGAACAAAGAAACACACCGGCAAAGGCAGCACCGAAAAGAAACACAAATCACACAAAAACAACCCAGATCACAAGACACCGCATCAAAAACAGAGAGAGAGAAAAAAACAAAATAGAACGACCTAAAAACTACGAAGACTCCAATCAGCCAAAGTCACTCCATTCCATAAAGTCCTCTGACATACTAGACCCCATTTTCGCTAAACTATCCGTTAAATAATTTGAAGCTCTCAAAGCATAACAGACCACCATGCCTTCAAAGAGCTCCAAAAAGCCATGAATGTCATAGTTTTTGTTGACATGATTGAGATTGCCTATGCCCCCATTATTTATCCGAGAGACGGCTACCTTCGAGTCACTCACTATCTCGATATTGCGACCCGTAAAAAAAGGAATTCAAACACAAAGAGCAAAAGCTTGATGGATCGCAAGAATCTCTGCCGAGTTGGAATCATGAACTCCAATAAAGGTTGAAAACATACAAAGACCACTAGAATCTCTCAAAACTCCTCTAGTCCAAGCTGGGCCAGGCTTCCCTAACGTAGAGCCATTAACGTTAAATTTCAAGCCCCTACATAGGGGAGGAATCCAAACCACAATCCTTTGATTCTTCCTCGGCCTTGACTCCACACAAATCTTTAAGATTTAAAAGAATGTCCGTTAACATCTTTTTAGAGTCTGTACCACGATGTTTGAACAACCAAACAAACCTAAATTTAACCATGTCTATGGCTTGGACAATGATTGCCTCTTTGTTCCGAAAGATAGGTAGGTTTCTCATCTTCCAAGTTGTCCAAATAACTACAAAAAAGTCCCAAGCTCTACCATTTTTACCTGAAGGCTTAGCCTAACCCAACACTCCCACCACTCATTGGTAGAAGCATTCGAACATTAATCCATACCCCACCAACCAATACAATCCCACCACAGCTTCCACGTCCAAGGAAAATGAATGAAGACGAGGTTCAACGTTTCCTTATCATTTTAGAGAAATTTGCAATTCAGATCCAACCTCATGCCAAACTTTTGGAGAACTTCACCAACACACACTCTACCTCTTAATAGTTGCCAAGTGAAAACTTTAACTTGGGGGGGGGGGGGTGGTGTCTTTGATTGACTTACGGATTGTCAAACACTCGATGCACTTCAAAAAACAATGCCATTGACTGTTCTCCCAGTCAAAAGGGTTTCTTCTTAACTTCACCTTCCAAAGCCAATCCTTTCCAAGCCATTCACCAAAATCAGTTATAAAACCTTCCTTGACAACAGCTAATGCGAACACGTGAGGAAAAGCTTCCTTAAGACGAACCGAATCCACCCTTATGTCTTGCCAAAACCTAACCTTGGAACCACATCCTATCACCACCTTGTGTTAATAGCCAAATTTGGCTACGGACCAAAGGGAAATTTTCACCCTCATAGTCTGACTCTAGACTAGAGACCATCCACCAGGAGACCACGCTTCCTACAGCTGGGCTACGATATCACCCCACAGAAATAAAGGCGAGCTCCAGAAACACCCGGAGTAGAGCCCGACGCGATCAGATCCAGCCTGCGTTGTCGAACCTGAAATCAGAGAGCTCCCCCGGGTCGAGATTACCTCGTAACCTCTCCAGAAAGTCGCCTAAACCCTGCTGTCACAGAGGAGTGTCCACAGGGGGCCGCATCAAGCTCTAAGAAATCAAGGGAGGTCAGACCAAGCTCCTGGCTAGGGTAAGCACCTCAATACTGGAACCAAGACACTGATCTACCTCGCTATCTGATCTACCTGGCCATACATGCCATACTCAACGACCTCTATGAAGGATCATGCTGTAAAGATACGAGGATACACTGGATCATATCTGGAAAAATTACATACGTGTGAAACAAGTAATAGATTCCAAAGAGGAAACAAACTGATCTCCACCAAGATATTCTCTATTCGGCTATTAACTTAAAGTCAATGAGATTTAAACAAGAAATCCCGCCCGATAAGGAGGGAAGAGACTGAGAAAATTAAGGGGAGAGTCAGTTGACTTAACCTACAAAAACTACGTATAAATAGAAAGAAAAGTGAAGGAGAAGAGGACTACTTTTCGACAGGCATACGACAACAACCTTACTACACCCTAGAGAAATGGAGAGCCATTGAGAGATTTTGTACACGATACACCATTAATAAAAATAAAGAAAGCATGTTCATTCTTTTTTGGATGGTACTGATAGTATTACTTTTTGTCATTTTGAACAAACACTGACTAGAATACATTCTACCTTGACCACCACCTCCGTGGCAGTGGTTTTGGGGGTGTTAATTGAGATTTTTCACCCCGAGTAAAATTTCTGTTAACACTTTTTGGCGCCGTCTGTGGGAAAACCCACACCCAGTAAATCAAATCAACCATTTGCATTTGTATTTGTTTTACAAGATCCATGAGGCTCCGCTTCTCCCTAGGACAACATGGAGCTTCGGAATAACCTTCGGCGATACCAACATGAAAGGCCCCAAGGAAGGGAAAGAAGTCTGGACATCGCAGTCAAGCTCCTGTCCAGACGACTAATGCGCGGGCATCTGGCCACCCTATGATAAGCCAGGCCGCGCTCGACCAACAAGCGGCAACCATCGTGGAAACCGATCGCCTCTGCTTGCTAGCCGAAGGCATCATAATCCAACCAATAAACCTAAATGGTCAGGGAGAGTCGAGTAGGCCCGGGACCAGACAGCCTTGCCTTTGACTGTCTGGGACCTCCTCCTCTAGAGCCAGCTCGCGACAAGACTGGTCCACAACCTTTGATCCGGGATAGGATAGGACGCATGCCCCCAGTTTCGAGAAGACTTTCACAATATCAGCTCAGGCTAGTTAAGTCTGCAGCAGATGCACTAACTCGGGAGCAACGAGAGGCACCTCGCCCGTCGATCTCAAGAAGAGAAACCCGGGCCTACGAGGAAGGAAATCGACAAACCTCCCAATCAACACAGATCTTTTTCACTGAAGCAGATGCCTTTAACACTGTGCCGCCTCATGATGATCCCATGGTGATCACGATACAGATTGCCAACTGCATGATCTATCGTGTGCTCGTTGAAACGGCCAGCAGTGTAGATATCCTATTCAAGGATACCTTGGAAAAACTGAACTTGAAGCAATGGTGTTACAACAGCTATACAACTCTGCTTTATGGATTCACCGGGGATTCGATCATACCGGTGGGATTGAAGATCCTCTCAGTGATCGTCGAAACCACACCTCTCCAATAGAATGTTATGACGGACTTTGTTGTGGTTGACACCCCATCGGCCTACAACGCCATCTTAGGAAGACCATTCCTCTCCTCCTTGAAGGGAGTCTTGTCTATATACCACAATGTCCTGAAATTCCAGTAGGAACCAAGGTGGGAGAGATACGCTGAGATCAACAAGCAGCTAGGAAGTGTTACGCCGTGTCCACCAATCCTACAGCTTTAGCAAAACAGTTCACACAGGTTGCTCCAATCCAGGATATGGAGGCATCCGGGATAATCCAGGAAGATACGGAGGCATCCCGGATAATCCAAGATGATATGGAGCCCGTAGAGCATCCAGAGAGCGAACCCATTATGCCTTATGAGGAAGAACACAGTAAGGAACGGTCCAGCAGGTAACCCATAGATAGACTAGAGGAGATACCTATCAGAAATGACGATCCCTCCAAGGTCGTCAAGGTCGGGGCTGTCCTCGAACCAGAAGTGAAGGAAGGCTTGATTGGGCTTCTTAGAGAATTCAACGACATCTTCGCTTGGAGCCACGATGAGATGCCCGGGATCCCGGTATCATTGGCCGCCCATCGACTGGCGGTAGATCCGACAGTCAAGTCAAACAGAAGATGCGTCATTTTAATGCTGAGAGGAACGTTGCGGTGCAGGAAGAAGTAGACAAATTGATTAAGGCAGGGTTTATCAGAGAAGTGTGCTACCCCAAGTGGATCGCCAACGTGGTCATGGTTACGAAGGCGAATGGGAAATGACGTATGTGTGTAGATTACACCGACCTCAACCGGGCATGTCCAATAGATAGATTTCCCTTACCAAAGATCGATCAGCTGGTTGATTCCATGTCCGAAAATAAACTTCTTAGTTTCATGGAAGCGTTCTCAGGGTATAACTTGATTAAGATGCACCCGGCTGACCAAGATAAGACCAGCTTCATCACTGGGCAGGGCTTGTACTGCTACAAGGTAATGCCGTTTGGCTTGAAGAACGCAGGGGCTACGTACCAGCGGTTGGTTAACAAGCTGTTCAAGCTTGAGATCGGAAGGACGATGGAGGTATACATCGACGACATGATTACAAAATCACCAACCGCAGAAGGACATCAGGAAGATTTTCGTAAGACTTTTCTTATCCTTAGAGAAAACCAGATGCGTTTGAACCCCTCCAAATGTGCTTTCGGGGTAATAGCGAGGAAATTTCTAGGTTTCATTGTTCATGAGAAAGGCATAGAGGCCAACCCAGAAAACATCAAAGCTATCTTGGACCTGGAATCCCCCAAATCACTCAAACAGGTGCAAATCTTGATTGGGCGTATAGCAGCACTCAACAGGTTCATCTCTCGCTCTACCGATAAGTGCCTCCCGTTCTTCAAAGCCATCAAGCAAGGGAGAAACATGAAATGGAGCCCGGAGAGCGAGCAAGCAAGCTTTTCAAGTCTTAAAGAAATACCTGTTAACAGGTTTTTCTGGCAAGGGACCAATGGAGAATTTTCCAACAGAGACCTACCCAGGAAGACTCATCTAGATACTTTAGGAAGCCAGCAAGATCGGTACCACCACCTAGATGGGACCGACATCCAATGAGGTTGGAGCCTCAACTATACGTCTATCTAGATAGGACATCGGCTCCGAAAGCTTGTACCTTACCCTACTGAAATCGCCCTACTGAAGCTCGTGATACCAGCTCGAGACCAGTACGATGATAACTTGCATCCCGCAAGGATCTCGACATCAATCAAGGCGCCTGGTACCTCGATACCTACCTCGATACCACCTTGGTACTACCTCGATATTTGCCTTGGTGTCACCCCGACTCTCACCTGGTACTTAGTATGCCTATCCGGAGCTCCTCTAAGGCAAGTATCCTACCTTCCAGGCAATACGATAAGAAGCATGAAGACACAAGCACCCTTCCAGCGGGACTCAAAGCAAGCTCATCAAAATGAGGTACCAGCGTTACACTCCATTGCCACGAAGCTCCAACGAAGAAGGAAAGTTGACTCCATCGCCAAAATAAAGCGCCATTAATGACCCAATGGCCAACCGAATCGGAATTTGAATTCGCCATTGATTAACGGGATCAAATCCCGCACCTTGAGCTCCACTCAAATGCCTTTCAACGCCTAAAATAGGATTCTCAATGATCTTCATTATGACAACCAGATTTAGAGAGGATTTTAGGAGAATATTACATATACGGTATTGAAAGACAAAGATGGGGGGAGGGGGGGCATTGCTTGAAGAATTCTTGATCGCCATAACGAGAGAGACTCCAGGAGAATTATCTAAAAAATTCCCCGAAGCCAGTGAGAGTCCGTTGACAATCACTGGAGGAAAATATCCACTTATCGACACGAGCGCCATCTCCATCCTGTGTAAAAGAGTGAAAGTAGAGAGAAGAGTGTGTGTATACTTATTGTGATCCTTTTATAGTGATTTATTAAATAAAATAGTTTTCTTTTACATCTCCCGGTCCCTCGTGTTCTTTCTCCATCATTTGATCTCTTGCTCCTGATCATAGAAAGGGACACCGGTACCGAAGGTACCTACCCTGCTACTGCAACCGGTAGTGGGTGAGGGTGTTAACTGAGATTTTCATCCCGAGTGAATTTTTCCGTTAACAATACCTAACAAGCCCGCCATTGCTAGTCAAGCCGGATCCCGGAGAGGAGCTGCAAATCTACCTGGCTGTCTCAGAAACTGCAGTAAGCAGAGCTTTGTCATATATTATGTGAGTCATGCTTTAACCAAGTCAGATAAAAATTATATTCTCCTGGAGAAGCTCCCCTATGCTCTAGTGACCTCGTCGAGAAAGCTCCGTCCCTATTTTCAAGCTCATTCAATAGCAGTGGTGACGGACCAGCCTCTCCGCCAATTCTTACAAAGACCGGGTGTATCCGGGAGGCTAGTTTTATAGGTCCTAGAGCTCACTCAGTTCTACTTAAAGTATAAGCCTAGGACCATGATCAAAGCTCAGGCTTTGGCAGATATCGTTGCAGAATTTTTCAACGTTCCCAGGCCAAACGAATCCCACGGTGTTGAACATGGTCCATGAGAAGGTTTTCAAGATTGATAATTGGCCGGAAGATTGCAAGTCTTGGACCCTCTATACAGATGGAGCATCTGGGCAAGCTGAGGGAGGAGCTGGTGTGGTCTTAATAGACTCAGAGGAGACTGAATTCTGTCACTGCTTCAGATTCAAATTCAAAGCCACCAATAATGAAGTAGAATACGAAGCCCTCATAGCCGGGATGAAGGCAGCCATCGAACTGGAGGCCAACTACCTGCAAATCAAGAGCGACTCATTACTTGTAGTCAATCAGGTGTTTGGGGTATACCAGACAAAGGGAGATAACATGGCCGCTTACTCTGTGCTACGGATGCGAAGCGAAGTTCAATCCCCGTACTCCCACAGAATTCCCGAAATCTGGCGTTATCGAACTGCTTACCCAGATCTGTGATGGTAACCATCGGTGTCCCTAACTGGCAAACCACATTTTTCTTGATGAACTCTGGTGTATTTGCTTCAGTAATTCTGAAGAGGGGTTCTGCTTCCACCCACCTGCTGAAGTAGTCAATAGCCACGATCACATGCTTCTGCTGACCTGGCGCGGTTGGGAGAGGTCTAATTAGATCTACTCCCCAGAATGCAAATGGATACGGCGAGCTGATGGTTGATAACCGTTCTGGAGGTAGGTGATGCAGGTTGGCCATTTTCTGGCATGGTTCACAAGACTATATGAACTGCCTCGCATCATGGTGCAAGGTCGGCCAGAAATATCCCATGCATAGCAACTGGTAAGCCAATGCTTCTCCTCTGATGTGATTTCCACAGTCACCCGAGTGCACTTCCCTCAATGTCCAATTTGCATCCTCGGGGTGTAGGCACCTAAGCAAGAAGAGTGACCTACGTCTGCGGTAAAGGTTCCCCTCTACCAAGCAGTATCAGATTGAGGTTATCTTGATCTTACGATCTTGATCGGGATTTTCAGAGAGCTTTTCTGACTGAAGGTAATCCGCGATAGGATCCATCCAGCATGGAAGCCATTCCACGCGGTTGACTTCCTTGCCTTCAGAGATGCTTGACGCAGTGATTATCTGGAGCGGAACTCTTTTCGGCAGTGCTTGTCCTCCATTTGCAGCTATCTTGGCTAGGACGTCAGCTCGATGATTCTGCTGCCTAGGTATCTGCTCGATCTTGAAACCCTTGAAGCGGGGTAACAAGTCCTGCACTTTTTCGAGGTAGGCTGCCATGTTATCCCCTTTTCTTGGTATAGACCAGCTACTTGGTTAACTACTAGTTGCGAATCACATTTGGCAAGAAGGTAATCAGCTCCTAGCTCTGCTTTTGTTCTCATTCCTGCTAACAAGGCCCCATACTCAGCATCGTTATTGGTGGTGTTAAACCCGAATCTGAAACAGTGGCAGCATTCGACTTTCTCTGGGTCGGTCAAGATGATCCCACCCCCACTTCCTGCCTGATTCAATGCTCCATCGGTATACAAGATCCATATGTTTCGATCGGTAGGCCAATCTACAGGCTCTCGTTCCTTCGGAGGAGCTTGATTCAGGCTCGGGGTAGCATCTTGATCTGGAATTGCACTGAATTCTACCATGAAATATGACAAAGCCTGGGCCTTGATGGTAGTCCTGGCTTTGTATTTGATGTCAAACTGGGTAAACTCAAGGGCCCACAACATGAGTCTTCCCGATACATCCGGCATTTGAAGAAATTGTCGCAGAGGTTGATCAGTGACTACGAGGATTGTGTGAGCAAGGAAATAAGGGCAGAGCTTCCTGGATGCTACCACCAATGCAAATGCTAGCTTCTCCAGTAAAATGTAGTTCTTTTCTGATTTGGTTAGAACGCGGCTCACATAGTAGACAGGGTGCTGGGCTCCCTCTCTGCACTCTTTCACCAATGCTCCACTGACGGTAGTGTCAGACACTGCCAGGTATAACTGTAATTCTTCTCCTAGTACTGGGCTAGCTAGCAGGGGTGGGCTAGCGAGGTACCTCTTTAATGACTGGAAAGCTAGCTCACTATCTTGGTCCCATTTCATGTTCTTCCTTTGTTTGATTGCCTTGAAGAACGGGGTACACTTGTCAGTGGACCGTGATATGAAACGATTCAGGGCTGCGATTCGCCCAGTCAAACCTTGCACTTGTCCGAGTGAGGTGGGAGATTCAAGATCTAGGATTAGCTTCGATCCCTCTCTCATGGACTATGAATCTGAGAAATTTCCCGGTTGTAACTCCGAAGGCACATTTAGCAGGATTCAAGCGCATCTGATTCTCTCTGACAATCTGAAAAGTCTGGTGAAGGTGATCTTGGTGATGTTCAGCTACCTGAAACTTCGTGATCATATCGTCAATGTATACCTCCATTGACTTTTCTATAAGTCCCCTGAATAAGCGGTTGACCAGGCTCTGGTAGGCAGCCCCAGCGTTTTTGAGTTCAAAAGGCATGACTCTGTAACAGTACAGGCCTTGCCCAGTTATGAAACTGGTTTTATCCTAGTCCGCTGGGTGCATCATGATCTGGTTGTATCCTGAGAAGGCGTCCGTAAAGCTTAGGAGTTTGTTGCCCGCGGTTGAATCTACCAGTTGGTCGATTTTCTGTAGCGGGAAGCTATCTTTCGGGCAGGCACGGTTGAGATCTGTATAGTCAACGCACATGCACCACTTCCTGTTTTCTTTGGTTACCATGACTACGTTGGCAATCTATTCGGGGTACCGAGACTCCCTGATGAATTCTGCCTTTAGTAGTTTGTTTACCTCCTCTTGCACCGTAACATTTCTCGCTTGGTTGAAATGCCTTTTCTTCTGCTTGACTGGCTTGAAGGTGGGATCCACCGCTAACCTGTGTGTTGCTAAGGTAGCGGGTATCCCTGACATCTCCTCATGACTCCATGCAAAGATGTCATTAAATTCTCGTAGGAGCTTTATCAGAGCCTCATTTACCTCTGTCTTCAATGTTGAACCTATCCTGACAACCTTGAAAGGATCGCCCTCCTTGATATGTACCTTTTATAACTCTTCTGTAGGATGGCCACTGGCCCATCCCTTCTCTTATTCTCCCCTGATTTCTACGTCGGGGAGTTCCGGTGATCTTGGTTGAAGGCAAAACAGACTCCGTTGAAATCGATTTCAACGGAGTCTGTTTTGCCTTCAAAATCTTCTTTTGAGAACTGGTGATCTTGGTTGATGGTTATCTGCGCGCATTACTTAGCCAGCGCTGCTGGATTGGTAGACACTGCATAGCACTTACGAGCAGCCTGCTGATCCCCCCGTATTTCACCCACTTTGTCTCCCATTGGGAATTTTAGGACGTTATGGTATATTGATAAGACCCCTTTGAGGGCAGATAAGTAGGGCCTTCCCAGTATAGCATTGTAGGTGGACGTGGTATCAAACGAAGTCTGTCATTAGGTTCTGCTGGAGTGGCGCTGTTCCCACTGTCACTGGTAGGATCATAGACCTGGTGAGAATCAACGAGTCCCTTATGAACCCATACAATGGGGTAGTGCAGCTGTTGTAGCAAGGTCTCTTCAGGTTGAATTGCTCCAAAGCACTTCTGAAGAGGATATCAACGATGCTACCTGTGTCAATCAAGACACGATGGATCAAGTTATTGGCTATTTAAATAGTGATGAACATGGGATCATCATGAGGCTGGACGGTGTTAAATACGTCCTCTTCTGTGAAGATGATCTGTGCAGCAGGAGGAGACCGATGTGATCCTCTAGTAACCTTGAAAACATTCTGGCCTGCTTCCACTCTAGGAATTTTCCTAGCGTGGTTCTTTCGAGCATTGTTGGAAGTTCCTGCCAGGGTGGGACCTCCACTGATGGTATTGACAATATGGATCTGCTCTATCAGATCCTTCCATTTTGCTTTTCTTCCTTTTCATATGCTTTGATATCAGCCTGCACCTCCTTTCCAGTGTATATGTTGTCACGTACCTGTTGGAGGAATTCCTCCAAGCAACCTCCCCTAACCAAGGCTCTAATCTGGTTCCGTAGACTATAGCACTCCGAGGTATTATGACCTACATCTTCATGGAAGTCACAATACTTATAGCGGTTCCGCTGATTAGCTGGTACCTTTATTCGACCTGGCTTCCTGAGCAATCCATTGTCGTGGATGGCGAGGTAGATGGTCTCACGAGATGCATTCTAGGGGGTATACTGGGAGTACCTTCTTTCATCTCTATCGACCCGGGCTACTTCCTTGGGTGGAGGTGTGGCTCTGGGCGGAGTCCGCCTGACAGGGTACCGGTTCCGCGGGGCTGGTAGTATGGCGACCGATATGTAGATTTGTTAGGAGGTCTGTTCTGACTTTTCTGAACTGGTGCCGGCTTGGGCGCCTCCTCCTTTTGTCGCTTGGTAGTTCTTATGTCATCATGCTCCATTTTGACTCGGAGCTGTTCGTCTATTTCAACCTGTTCTAGATTTCTGTTGTAGGCTTCCTGGTAAGTCTCCGGGGGATGCTTGGCAAAGGATCTGAACAGCCTGCCTGTCCATAGGTTCCTTCTGAAATTGGCCAAGGTCTTCTTTTCCACGAAGACCCCCATCTGGATCACTTCCTTGTGGAATCTCTCTACATAAGCTCTGAGCATTTCACCTTGCTCCTGGATCACGTATTGGAGGTGAATGGGATCCTTGGGGTGAGGTTTGATGCCCTAAAACTAAGCACAGATGTCAGTAGTTAACCTGGTGAATGAATCAATGCTCCCTGCTGGTAACTTCCTGAACCATGTTTTGGCATAGTCAGTCAGCGTGGTAGGGAACATTCTGCACATGGCGGCCCTGGTAGCATTTTGGACCTCCATATAGTGAACAAAGCTTTCTAGATGGCTTAGGGGATCTTTGGTCCCAGAAAATTTGTCGGTTGGCATTTTGAATTTGGGAGGTAGTTCTGCCTCATTGATTCTTTTAGAGAAGGGAGCATTCATCTCTCCCAAAGGATCTTTCCGATTTTCCCGATGTTTACCCTTCTTCAGCTCTTGGATATCCTTTGCCATTCTGGCGACCTGGTCCCGGATACGTTTGTTATCATCATTTTTTGATTCCACCTCAGAATCTCTGTCGTCAGACCTCTCTGATGTAGTAAAAGTTTCATCCTACTTCTCTTCATGGGGTGGGTCTTCTCCGACACCCCGGGTACTACCTCTTGCCACTGAATGAGGGCGCCTCTTGGTCGCCTCCTGTTGAGGCTATCTAGAGAAAGCTCCTGGTTGGACCAGATGGCAGCGCTCCCTAGGCGGGAGATCGATGGCGGATCTAGCGCATCGGGGTTGATAACCTGTAAGATTCCCTAGAAACGGGGGCACTGGTTCGAGTCTATCATGGACCGATGGTACTGGGGGCATGAGCCCGAGTCTATCATAGACGGGTATGAGAGGTGGTGGTCCCAACCTGTCGAAGGGAGGTATCCTGGTACCTTACCAATTGGCATCTCCCCTAAGGGCATCTCCCATAGGATCTGGTACCGCAGGCTGACCGGTAATGCCTTCGGTGACCAATCGGAGGTGAATGCTCTCTATAAAGGCCGCGACTTGTTGGTCTAGATTGGCAAGTCCAGCTGCTGAGGTAGCAGGTACCTGTGAGGTATTCCGCGCTGTAGCTGATGGCTTCGAGGCGGGTTTGTGACCCTTTCCCCCATTCTTCGGCTTCTGGCCCTTTCAGGTTGAAGCATTTGACTGATGCCCTGACGGATCAGGATGATCCTGAGAAGATCAGAGCTTCATCTTGATAATCTAGCAAGAAAATGAGACACTCAGGCTTTCTTTTGAAGGTGTGGTGTTTCCCACAGACGGCGCCAAAAAGTGTTAATGAAAAAATTCACTCGGGATGAAAATCTCAGTTAACAACCACACCCACTACCGATTACAGTAGCGGGGTAGGTACCTTCGGTACCGGGGGTCCCTTTCTATGATCAGGAGCAATAGATCAAATGATGGAGAAAGAACACGAGGGACCAGGAGATGTAAAAGAAAACTGTTTTATTTAATAAAACACTATAACAGGATTACAATAAGTATACACACACCCTTCTCTCAATTTTCACTCTTTTACACAAGATGGAGATGAAGAAAGCGTTCGTGTCGATAAGTGGATATTTTCCTCTAGTGATTGTCAATGGACTCTCAGTGGCTTCTGGGAATTTCTGAGATAATTCTCCCGGAGTCTCTCTCATTATGGCGATCAAGAATCCTTCAAGCAATGCTCCCCTTTCTCTTTGTCTTTCAATACCATATATGAAGTATTCTTCCGAAATCCTCTCGTAATCCGGTTGTCATAATGAAGATCATTAAGAATCCTATTTTAGGCGTTGAAATACATTTGAGTGGAGCTGAAGGCGTGGGATTTGATCTCATTAATCAATGGCAAATTCAAATTATGATTCGGTTGACCATTGGGTCATTAATGGCACTTTATTTTGGCGATGGAGTCAACTTTCCTTCTTCGTTGGAGCTTGGTGCCGATGGCGTGTAACGCTGGTACCTCATTTTGATGAGCTTGTTCTGCGTCCCGCTGGAAGGGTGCTTGTGTCTTCATGCTTCTTATCTTATTGCTTGGAAGGTAAGATACTTGCCTCGGAGGAGCTCCGGACAGGCATACTAAGTACCAGGTGGGAGTCAGGGTGACACCAAGGCAAATATCGGGGTAGTACCAAGGTGGTATTGAGGTAGGTATCGAGGTACTAGGCACCTTGATTGATGTCGAGATCCTTACGGGATGCAAGTTATCATCGTACTGGTCTCGAGCTGGTATAAAGAGCTTCAGTAGGGCGATTTCAGTAGGGCGAGGTACAAGCTTTCAGAGCCGATGTTCTATCTAGATAGACGTATAGTCGAGGCTCCAACCTCATTGGATGTCAGTCCCATCTAGGTGGTGGTATCGATCTCGCTGGCTTCCTGGAGTATCTGGATGAGTCTTCCTGGGTAGGTCCCTGTTGGAAAATTCTCCCTTGGTCCCTTGCCAGAAAAATCTGTTAACAGATACGTTTCTAGTCCACCTCCCGGCGCTAGGGACTTGGCGGAGAGTCGTCACTGTCAAAAACTTTACGTGCTCGTTTTTCGAGAGCAAGACTGGAGACCTTCTCACTATCGACAATAGAGTCGACAAAATCACATCTATTTTTTGACATGGTAGAAGAAAATCTAGCGAAGCTGGTGAAGAAGAGATGAATTTCTTTCCAAAAGAAAATTTGAAACTTGAGAGAGATGAAAGTGTGGGGAAGGCAGCGGAGTTGTCGAGTTTAAATAGGAGCGGACAGAGCTGTGACGTCGACAACCTAAGAACGAAATTTTCGGTGGTGGGTTGCCTCGAATCACAGAGTGGCCGTAACGTAGCGGGATTAATTTGAATACCCCAATCTACGTGTGCCACATCACTTGGGGCAATTAATAAAAAGATTTCTACCAAGATTCTGGTAACGGTAATGGAGAAAAACTTCCCAAATAAAATAGGAAATCTGACTCCAACCCTAAACTCAATCACCGGTGTTCAAGTCAGAGAGGACTTCTGTTAATAGCCAAATTTGGCTAGGGACCAAAAGGAAATTTTCACCCTCCTAGTTTGACTCTAGACCCGAGACCATCCACCAGGAGACCACGCTTCCCAAAGCTGGGCTACGATATCACCCCACAGAAATAAAGGCGAGCTCCAGAAACACCAAGAGTAGAGCCCGACGCGATCAGATCAAGCCAGCGTGGTCGAACCTGAAATCAGGGAGCTCCCCCGGGGTCGAGATTACCTCGTAACCTCTCCAGAAACTCGCCTAAACCCCGCTGTCACAGATGAGTCTCCACAGGGGGGCCGCATCAAGCTCCAAGAAATCAAGGGAGGTCAGACCAAGCTCCTGGCTAGGGTAAGCACCTGAATACTTGAACCAAGACACTGATCTACCTCGCTATCTGATCTACCTGGCCATACATGCCATACTCAACGACCTCTATGAAGGATCATGCTGTGAAGATATGAGGATACACTGGATCATATCTGGAAATATTACATATGTGCGAAACAAGTAATAAAGTCCAAAGAGGAAACAAACTGATCTCTACCAAGATATTCTCAATTTGGCTATTAACTCAAAGTCAATGAGATTTAAACAAGAAATCCCGCCCGATAAGGAGGGGAGAGACTGAGAAAATTAAGGGGAGAGTCAGTTGACTTAACCTACAAAAACTACGTATAAATAGAAAGAAAAGTGAAGGAGAAGATGACTACTTTTCGACAGGCATACGACAACAACCCTACTACACCCTAGAGAAATGGAGAGCCATTGAGAGATTTTGTACACGATACACCATTAATAAAAATAAAGAAAGCATGTTCATTCTTTTTTGGATGGTACTGACAGTATTACTTTTTGTCATTTTGAACAAGCACTGACTAGAATACATTCTACCTTGACCACCACCTCCGTGGCAGTGGTTTTAAGGGTGTTAATTGAGATTTCTCACTCCGAGTAAAATTTCCGTTAGCACCCTGACACCTTTATCAATGACATTTATCGTGCGTGAACCATGCTTAAACAAGTTAGCACAAACCTTTACAAAAAAGAAACATCACTAGAATACTGCCAATCCCACAACAACCTTTGCTCATCAATCCTATATGTAGCACACACCACCTTTTTCCAAAGAGCCGAATCTTCAAACCCAAACTTCCAAACCCATTTAGCTAACATTTCATGATTTTTGGCCAAGATTCTCCCAATTCCTAAGCCACCATTCTTCTTACTTTTGCAAACGGTATCCTAATCTACAACATACAAATTCCATTTTTCAATCCAGTCTCCTCACAAGAAGCATCGTTGAAGCTTTTCTATCTTCTGTTCTACCACCACCGGCATCTATAAAACCGACAAATAAAAGGTTGGAATACTACTCAATACTGCCTTGATCAACACTAACGTACAACCTTTCGAAAGAAACTTCCTCTTCCATGGCATCAATCGATTTTTGATTTTGTCAACCGCCGGGTTTTAAAAAACCTTAGAACAAGGACTAACACCTAAAGGGAGGCCCAAATACGTTATAGGGAGAGAAACCTTCATGCATTTGAAAATTTCAGCCCACCCATTCTTATCTTGAAGGTTTTTTCCCACTACAACTAAGCAAGACTTGTGAAAGTTTATTGTAAGAACCTCTATTTTGTGATTAGCTTATTTCATGACATACTATATTTGGGGATGATTTTGTAATGGGTAGCTTAAGTGTTCAATGGCAAGCTTCCAATCATCTCCGTGACTTCAAGAGCAAGAGCAAGAGCAAAAAGTATATCAGTTGACTTGATTCTTGAAGAGATTAGGCGTACACACACACACACACACACATACATTCATTCCAATATTACCTGCATTTGTATTTCCATGATTGTGTGCATTTATGTCTCTCATTTCACACGTGCACTTTGTTGTTAGTTCTAAGTGTGGTTTTGTGTGATGTAATTTATTTCCGTTTGTGTGATCGGAAACGTCCGCGTTTGCACGATGGTGTGTTTGTTTTAGCGCGATGGCTGACCATTCGAGAAGGTCTCATTCTTCTCTTGGTTAAGTGTTAGTTTTGGTTTGGTTTTTTGGAGTAAAGTGTCTAGTTTCAAAAGAGTGGATTTCAATGATTTAAATGTTTTTTAAAACTGACCTTTGTATGGTCTTGTGACCATAACATTTTATACAAAGTTTCAAAATGAGTTTTGAAAATTTCTGTACAAACTAGACATCCATACCTTTCCAACGGTATATTATTCGCAATATTTCTTCACCGTTTGGATTGGTTTTGAAATCTCTAAAGTGACTGTCAAAAATTGACAGCAAAACAAAACTGGACAACTCTGTTGCTGTCAATTTTTGACCTTTTGTCACTCAAATGACAATAACTTTTTCTATGGATATTGAAACCTGTTTTCGTAAATTGGAATAGAAAGTAGACATCCATACATTTCCATTGGTATATTATTTGATAAATTTCGATGTCGTTTGGTCATGTTTTGAGCCACTTGGAAATTAGGCTGTTGTGCTGATTTGCCTATGAGCGGGTCCTACCCGCCCATTCACCCGCGCAGAAGTAGTATACCCGCGCACTACGTAGTTTTTACCCGGAAAATTGTGTTTTAAAACTTCTCAAAATGATGAAGTTTCACTTGGATCATATATATACTTCATCTTCTTCCTCATTTCAACCTAAAGCTCACAAATTCAGATCCTAGTGAGAGAAACAACTCCCCTAGTGAGAGAAAGCACCAAGATTGCTTCTTTAACTCTCCAAACCCAAAACCCATGCATCCATTGCATCAATCATTCATGGGTCTTTATCATTCTTGACTTGGTAAGTAAGAACAAACATCTCATCTTCATTTATTGTCCTTTAAGTCCAAGATTTCGTTTTTAATGCATAGGATTTATAGAAATCATTTTTGAATGCATTATTGTGTTGATTGATAACATGATTGGGTTTGTATTTTGATAGCTTAATTGATTAGCTCATTTTTTCCTAAACGCTAGGTCATAAATATTTATGTGTGATTTATTGATGACTAGGTTGATAGATTGTGTTTTAAGGAACTAGTTAATGTTTATGAATATTTGTTTGTGTTGTATTTTGATAGCTTGCATGATTAGGTGTTTTTACCTAAATAGCTAAGACTTGATTATTCTTAAGAGATTAATTGATAACTAGATTGGTAGATTTATATTTATTAATCTAGTTAAGCTCTTTTGAATATTCAAGGTTGTTTGAGTAACAATTAGTGTATTAGAAATTCTCTACATAACTTAATTGAGAATACATGTATGGGCATGTATGATTTGTTTGATAGCTAGGATTGTTTTGTGATTGATAACATCTAACTAAATCTTTATGCTTTGCATTTAGACATTGGCAATTAGGATTTATTGATTGTTCATCAATTTCCTAGTTGAGCATTTTGTGTGTGGTCTTACACTTTGTTCATTTGATATTGTCATATTCACTTAGACCATATCTCTTCTTGAGTTTAAGTCTTGTGGCTACGGGTTGTAGTTGCACAAGCATTTGTCAAGCATCGCTATAAAAGGCCAGAGGGGTAGATTAGGTGATGTTCATGCCAAGAGTAGTGGATCGGGGGATATCACTAGGATTGAACCAAGAGTGGCGAGTGGTAGTGTCCATAGCCTAAGGATGTCGTGAGTGAGAGTCCGTGTATCACTTGAGGGTGTAACCATCTTTTCATATAGTGGATTGTTGTGACTTAGGTGGCTAGCTTGGCTAGTCTGTGGTTTTACCTTGTTGAAGGTTTCCACGTAAAAATCAAGTGTTCTTTACTTTCCGTACTTTACTTGCTTTTTACTATTATTTGAATTGGGTTTTATTGTTAATATTGACTAATCGAAAAAGTTTGTATGTAATCGATTAACAACCCATTCACCCTTCTCTAGGTTGTTTAGACACACGCTTGAGGTGTATTTTCAATTGGTATCAAATCGGGTTCCTAGACATACTAAGAAGATCCTTGCTATTTTTATTTGTCTTGCATTTGTGTGCATTTGGTTTGTTGCATTCATCTCATTCTTTAAACAGTATGAGTGGCACTGAGATGTTAGAGGGTGATTTGACCTCCAAAGTTGAGAGGGAGGAAAGTGACTATGATGAGGAGATGAATCTCATGGTTAAGAGATTTAGGAGATTCACAAAATCTCAAAAGAAAGGTATGACCCCCAAAGTCAAGGAGGAAAAAAAAATGTCAAGGAAAGACGACCCTTGTCTTAAGTGTGGTGGAATTGGCCACATTGCCTCCAAGTGTGGTAATTTGAAGTACAAGAAGGGAGGAGTTGAGATGATCGCTAATCGTTATAATAGCGAAGTTGAAGTGGTTGAAAGTTGTTCCAGAAGCTCCACAAGCTCGGGTGAGTGTGTGAACAACTGCTTTGGTTTTCCGATTTCTTACCACAATGAAACTCAAGCCACTACCAATTGTTTATCACTTGAAGATATCAAGATGGGTGACCTTGAATGTGGAAACCGAAATGGAGCATGCTTGAGAGAAGCAAGATGTGATGATATGAACCATGAATCCACAAGTGGTAGAAGCTTCGATAGTGATGACTTATGCTCCGGGAACTCTTGTGATAATGAGGTGGATTATCAAGAGTTGGTTGATTCTCTTCGAAATTGTTTGAAGATGAAAGAAAATGATATCCTTGAGTTGAAAAAAGATAATCTTCAACTAGAAGCCAAAGTGACTCACTTGGATGATGAAGTGAGATGCTTAAAAGAGAATGAAGACATGTTGAAGATGGAACTTGATGAAGCAAGAATGTCTCTTGCTAAATTGACTTTGGGATCAGAGATGCTTAACAAGATGTTAAGTATTAGCAAGGTGTCAAATGACAAGCGAGGGTTTTGTTTCATTAATGATAAGTCCACTCTATCCTTGGGCAAGACTACATTTGTGAAGGAGATTTCTCCTAATTGTCCGCCTCCGTCACCCAAGAATAATCTTGTTATGGGTGAATCTTCTAAGAGCTCAACCTTGAAGATGCTTCCAAGGAAACAAGCTCAACCTCAACCCTTGAGGATGCCTCAATCAAACCCAATCAACCTTTGAGGCAAGTTCATCATGTTAATCATGCTCAACCATCAACATCCGGCTAATGTTCCAATGAAAATCCAACCGGTGCAACATCAAAGACAAACTAATCAACATGGCAATGCCTTGATGAGAGCTCAAAGCAATGGTATGATTTCTTCTTTTATATCTACTTGTCATTATTGTGGTATGTTTGGTCACATTCGACCAAATTGTTTTAACTACATCAAGTTATGTAGAACTAAAAGCATGATAGAAAAGAAAATGGACCGTATGGAAAATTTGAATGATCCTAGGAAACCTAGTGAATTGAATATTTTGACCACTAAAAATGATATAGTTGAACCTAGGTTGGATAAGGAAAATGTGCATCATTTCCTTTGTGCTAAAATATCACCCATAGATACTATTGAGTCAAATGCACTTGGTATGTCTAGTGGGACTTGCCCCTTGCCTTGATACTGTACTATTGTGACCCCATATGGGGAGCTCAAGCAAAGAGAGCAAACTTGCATGAATCTTCATATGCATAAAGTTGACTTATTTTATGCTCTTTTATGATTGCTTGAGTGTGCATGGTGAATAACATTGATTAGTGATTGTATAATATTTTTGATCACACCATTGCACGGTTTCTTTTTATGATAATGCATGATTTCTATTATTGCTTGAGCATGCTTATCTTTTTGAGGAATGTTCTACTTGTTAGTACATTTGATTGACCTCAAATTATTCTCCATGTTCATGATTCCTAGATATGCATTCTTAAGCTCTCTCTTGAAAAGGGCTACTGACAATATGACGTGGAGCCGTCCCAATGTTGGAAAAGGCTACTCATTTGAAACCAAGTGAAAGCCATCAAGAGAGTTACTTTTGCATGAAAAACAGAAATACATGCTTGATAGGAAAAAGGAGAAAAACAGAAAAGTTGATATATTGTTGATAATGTGGTGTGATGCATTGCTTATTTATGACATCAAAATTGTTGATTAATGATGTGACTTGCAATGAAAGAAAATATGATTTATTTTTTATGTGATTAGTTCACTTGCACACAAATGCTTGGATATATATCTTCTTATCATAACAACATGATCTTAATTGGTTTGACTTCATTTGGAAATCCTGTTGAGTGTTGCTTTGATTGATTTTCATGCATGAGAATAATAGTGTTTTGTATTACATGCTAAGCAACCCTTTCACACACACACACACTTTTCTGAATTAAATCCCATTGAATCTCTCTTAATCTTTTATGGCATAAATTTGGTTTATATGATTATGCGAGGAGATAATTGCTTGTAGCTTTCTTTGCCTTGGCAACCCGTTGTGGGGAACTCCTTTACCTATATCATGAAAAAAAAGGGGAGTAGTATGGATATAGGGGGAGCTTTATGTGTTTTTAAGTCACGGTCATACTTGGGGAGTTAGCTACATTGAGGGAGAGTAACCTTTTAGGGGGAGCATTGCAATGCATTACTTTGTATTGCTTTATTTGTTGTTGAGTGCAATGCTTGTTTTTATTTGTTCACCTCACTTGCACTTGTTCTCGAAAAGTGCTTCTTGCTATTGTGTGTAGGCACGTTGATAATTCTACAAGGAGATTGAAGAAATTAAAGATTTAGATTCTAGGAATCTCTTTTGTAATGTAGAATTAATATCATGGACAATAGCTTTATTTTTGTTTTGTGAGGGATATTTGTGAGTGGTGATTTTGTCATGAAATAGCCAAAGGGGGAGATTGTAAGAACCTCTATTTTGTGATTGGCTTATTTCATTACATACCACATTTGGGGATGATTTTGTAATGGGTAGCTTAAGTGTTCATTGGCAAACTTCCAAGCATCTCCGTGACTTCAAGAGTAAGAGCAAGAGCAAAATGTATATCACTTGGCTTGATTCTTGAAGAGATTAGGCGTACATACACACACACACACACACACACACACACACACACACACACACTTACGTTTATTCCAATATTACTTGCATTCGTGTTTCCTTGATTGTGTGCATTATGTCTCTCATTTCACACGTGCACTTTGTTGTTAGTTCTAAGTGTGGTTTTATATGATGTAATTCATTTCCATTTGAGTGATCGGAAACGTCCGCGCTTGCACGATGTTGTGCTTGTTTTAGCACGATGGCTGACCTTTCGAGAAGGTCTCATTTTTCTCTAGGTTAAGTGTTAGTTTTGGTTTAGTTTTTTGGAGTAAATTGTCCAGTTTAAAAAGAATGGATTTCAATGATTTAAATGTTTTTTAAAACTGACCTTTATATGGTCTTGTGACCATAACATTTTATACAAAACTTCAAAATGAGTTTTGAAAATTTCTGTACAAAATAGACACCCATACGTTTCCAACGGTATATTATTCGCAATATTTCATCACCTTTTGGATTGGTTTTGAAATCTCCAAAGTGATCGCCAAAACTGGACAGCTCTATTGCTGTCAATTTTTGACCTTTGGTCACTCAAATGACAATAACCTTTTCTATAGACATCAAAAACTATTTTGGTAAATTGGAATAGAAAGTAGACATCCATACCTTTCCAACGGTATATTATTTGATAAATTTCAATGTCGTTTGGTCATGTTTTGAGCCACTTGAAAATCAGGCTGTTGTGCTGATTTGCCTGTGCACGGGTTTCACTTGGATCTTATATATACTTCATCTTCTTCCTCATTTCGACCTAGAGCTCACAAATTCAAATCCTAGTGAGAGAAAGAGCTCCCCTAGTGAGAGAAAGCACCAAGATTGCTTCTTTAACTCTCCAAACCTAAAACCCATGCATCCATTGCATCAATCATTCATAGGTCTTTATCATTCTTGACTTGGTAAGTAAGAACAAATATCTCATCTTCATTTATTGTTCTTTAAGTCCAAGATTTCGTTTTTAATGCATAGGATTTGTAGAAATCATTTTTGAATGCATTATTGTGTTGATTGATAACATGATTGGGTATGTATTTTGATAGCTTAATTGATTAGCTCATTTTTACCTAAAAGCTAAGTCATAAATATTCATGTGTGATTTATTGATGATTAGGTTGATAGATTGTGTTTTAACGAACTAGTTAATATTCATGAATATTTGTTTGTGTTGTGTTTTGATAGCTTGCATGATTAGGTGTTTTTACCTAAATAGCTAAGTCTTGATTATTCTTAAGAGATTAATTGATAACTAGATTGGTAGATTTATATTTATTAATCTAGTTAAGCTCTCTTGAATATTCAAGGTTGTTTGAGTAACAATTAGTGTATTGGAAATTCTCTACATAACTTAATTGAGAATACATGTATGGGCATGTATGATTTGTTTGATAGCTAGGATTGTTTTGTGATTGATAACATCTAACTAAATCTTTATGCTTTGCATTTAGACATTGACAATTAGGATTTATTGATTGTTCATCAATTTCCTAGTTGAGTATTTTGTGTGTGGTCTTACACTTTATGCATTTGATATTGTCATATTCACTTAGACCATATCTCTTCTTGAGTTTAAGTCTTGTGGCTACGGGTGGTAGTTGCACAAGCATTTGTCAAGCATCGCTATAAAAGGCTAGAGGGGTAGATTAGGTGGTGTTCATGCTAAGAGTAGTGGATTGGGGGATATCACTAGGATTGAACCAAGAGTGGCGAGTGGTAGTGTCCATAGCCTAAGGATGTCGTGAGTGAGAGTCCGTGTATCACTTGAGGGTGTAACCATCTTTTCATATAGTGGATTGTTGTGACTTAGGTGGCTAGCTTGGCTAGTCTGTGGTTTTATCTTGTTGAAGGTTTCCACGTAAAAATCAAGTGTTCTTTACTTTCCGTACTTTACTTGCTTTTTATTATTATTTGAATTGGGTTTTATTGTTAATATTGACTAATCGAAAAAGTTTGTATGTAATCGATTAACAACTCATTCACCCTTCTCTAGGTTGTTTAGACACACGCTTGAGGTGTATTTTAATTTATATTGTAATTTATATTGAGCTCGGAGGATAACTCAAAACAACGAAGAATACACTTTAGATTAAGGAGGAAATCAGACCTAGGCTTGAGACAAACAATCCTGTCTTCTGCAATTGAAGGTGAGTCACTTGAACACCATTATTACCGAAAGTCTCCCTCTTGAGAAAACCCATATTCTCCACTTTATTAAAAAGAGATCTCAAACTTTCTACCACAATATTGAAGATAAAGGGAGAAAAAGGGTCTCCTTGTCTCAACCTTGGCTCTACACCGAATTGTGGCGTCAGACAAACATTAACTATGACCGAGAGAGTCGGGGACGAAATACACTCTCTGATCCAATGTCTCCATTTCAAACCGAAGCCCATTCCCTCCAACATGTTGTCCACTTTTGTGTTAATCTCATCACCAGAACAAGAGAGAACACTTTTGTGTCCCAATGATCGTGATAATTTGGAAGATCTCAACCTGTTCACCAACCTCCGGCAATGGATTCAGGTGCGCTTCCGCTTTCTCTTATCTCCCCTTTCTCTTGAATTGACATGGGTTAGTAACACGTATTTAGGGTTTGATTAAGCATGATATAGAAACATGTTTAGGTTAAACTTTTGGATGAATTATGTGCTTATGCATGTTAGATTATGTGTTAATCAAATTACTTACAAGGAAATGATAAAACTATTAATTATATCACGCCACTAACTGAAGTCAGCTGCACTATCTAGTTAAATCAAAAGTGATTACATTGGATATGGAACACAAGTTTAATTAATTAAGCAAGTATGAATGTTAAAGGCAGTCATTTGTTTTGATGATCTCTGCATTTTTCTATACGGTGTATAACTCAATAATCAGACCTGAGATATTAGTATATGAACTGCTGAATGAACAATTCGTAACCATTTAGGTATATTGAGCGGCGTTAATAATATTACTGTAATTAGATATAAATCATAGTTGTTATTTAATGAAGTGAACCAGTAATTTGGTAGAAGACTTAAAAGTGTTTTTCAATAGCGATTGTGTTATCCACTCATCATCCGTAACTATGAGTAATGTTTTAATTCTTTAATTTGTTTTAATTAATGTTGACCAAGTATTATTTTTAAAGAAAATTAATGTTAAATAATTAGAAAGACTTTAATGTCGTTTTTCTGTTTTTATTCAAAAAAAAAAAACCATAATTGCTCTTGGAAGATTAAATTTGAGCTAAGGTCCACTAACAATAGAAGAGGACAGAGGGGTAATGTATGAAAACAAATTATAACTCCATAGTCCATATGCCTTGCAATCAATGGTAACATAATTTGATCTTGCCTTGCAATCAATGGTAACATAATTTGATCTCAAAGGGTGTAGTTCAGATGGTAGATGAACGACCTTGGGGTTTGGATAAATGAGTCTCAAATCAGAGACTCGAATCCTACTAATGACGGAAACTAAAAAAAAAATGGTAATATAATTTGACATTTTGTTTGTCAGAGCAATTTTGGGATAATTAGAAATGGTAACTGCAGTTGCTTTTTTCAGATCATCGGGCCAACATATGTCTACATTATTGCAACCAAATCCGTCCAAGTTTTATTTATTTATTTATACATTATTAAAACAATTTTTCCCTTTTTCTAAATACATTTTCAGAAGTTTTTATTAAATAATCGAATTTTAGCATCTCTTGTAGTTTCCATTTATCTCTTGTAGTTTCCACCTCATGAAGGAAACTATTTTACTCATATATTATATATATATATATAAAATTTTTCTATTGTCAGTTCGAACTGATATAAGATATATCAGCTCCTTGTATATGGGTTACTGGATTTAAATGCTTTGACTGGGCTGTAGTGCACTTGTCAAAGCATTTTTTAAATCCAATGACCCACATATAAGGAACTGATATATTTTATATCAATATGAACTGACAATAGAAAGAATGCATATATATATATATATATATATATATATTTTGACGTAAAATACTGTATAAACATTCTCTTATAACATTTGACTTAACTGTGGGCTTATGTAACTTTTATATATAATTGCATAAACATTCAAACCATTAGTGGTGTACTGTTATACTTTAACTAATGAGGAAAAAAAACATATATTTACCTTACAATATGATAAATCGATCATTATTAATTTTTTTTTTATATTAAAAGAATGGACCTTCAAACAATCTCCATCACTGGTTTTTTTAAAAAACAAACAAATTAAAAAAAGAAAAAGAAAAAGTTTGAAAGAGATTTGGAAAATTTTCAGATCTCCTCTAAACTTAGATAGAGCTACTTGCTCCATCAATAGATTATTTTTTATTGGAGAAGATGGATTATTTGTTTTTTTTTTGTTTCCAGATTGAAAAAAAAAATCTGAAATTGACAATTGTTGTGCGTAAAAATCCTCGATGACGTGTCACACAGAAATTAAAGGACCCCAATAAACGCGTCATCATAGATAGAGTTCAACTAGCCAAAGGCATCTATTCGACTTTAGCCGGAAGAGTGATCAAGTAGAGTTTAACTTAGAGACAGTAACATACTCAAACGTGTAAACAAGATCATTAGACTCCTGATCAAAAAGGAATGGAGCTAACTTCGGAAGGATAAACCACAAATAAGGAACAAATCCTAATTAGTCTACTCTACTAGTACTTGAACAAAGAGTCCAGTACTTACACTACTAGAATTTCCAAGTGTAAGGTATAAAAACAACCTAACTATTATTGTAAAAGACACAACAAAAAAGAGAGCATTGTAACATTTATTTTAATAGTGGATTTCTTACTTAGTCGCCAAGCAACGACCGTGGACGTTTCTCCGCTACCGGAGTTTTACCACGTTTTCTTGTTCTCGTTGTTTCTGCTTTCTTATTCATTATATTACTTTAAGATCGTTAAAGCGCGTTGACCGGTTGACTTACCAAAAAATAACTGTCAACAATTGGCGCTAGAAGAAGGGGGTTGAACCTTCGAGTCTTTACATCCCAAAATACTCTTGTGAACTATGGCCAACAACGGAGAATGTAGTGGTTCCATAAATAATCCTACTCTGCCAGATGAATTGGGGACGGCTTAGGTCACCCCTGACATCACACGACCATCAGATGCTCTTACGGCCGGGAATCAACCTACTGCTATCGTTGGTGTGCAGCAGTTCCCACCAACCACCGATGAAATTGCTCAGCGATTTCGCGAGTCTCTTCAGCAACTAATAGCAGATGCTGCAAGCTATGAAGTTGCTCTCACAACCTCCACCGGACTGACTTCACCAAACGACCTACACACTTCCAGACTGTTAGACCAGAAGGTTGAGTTCCATAGTGGTCGGCCCAACTCCAGATGCACCTATTGAAGATGGGCCGCAATCAATCAGATCGCCCAAAAACTGAATCAGAAAAACATGCAAGAGCTACTATAGGGCATGATGAAGATGAATACCCACCCAGATATGATCAGAATCAGGCTGAACCTGAGCAGAACTGATCTAATAGGAGGACACTTCGAAGGGATCGGTCATCTTCCTCAGACGACAGTGATCAGTATCATCGTCGAAGGCGCTATAGGGGATCAACTAGGCCGCGTGATTCACCACAAAGAGTTCGTCAGCAAGACTACGATTCAAAAGGCCAATGACTGACTATTAGACCAAAATACAGCCTGAACAGAGAGCCAGTCGGCAAACGAGGCGTACTTATACAAAGGCTGACCAAAGAAGTGCAAAGCAACAGACGGCATATGGACACCTTGGTTAGACGATACGGGTGAACCGAACTATCAGATGATAAATCAGATAGCCCTTTCACCGACGATATCCTCTGGACACAATTCCCCGAGAGGTTCATAATGCCTCACGTGGAACAGTTCAAAAAGGATACTGACCCAATATAGCACATAAGGAGATACAAAAGTGCGATGGCCGAATATGCCAGGAATGATGCATTGCTTTGTTTAAACTTCCCCCAGACACTCGGAGACATAGGTTCCAGGTGGTTCGGGAAACTCCCACCGGGTAGCATTGGTACTTTCACAGAGTTGGGCAAAGCTTTTACCCGACAATTTCTCAAAAATGTGGACAGGGCTGAAAGCGTATTTGGCCGGAGCACCAATCCTTTCAAAACCAGTGGTCGGGGAGACCTTGTATCTATACCTTTCTTTCACAAAGGTAGCCACTAGTTCTGTTCTGGTAAGAGAAGAGAATGGTGTCCTGAAACCAGTATACTATACAAGTAAAGCCCTGCTACCCGCTGAAACAAAATATTCACAAGCTGAGGAGATGGCCCTTGCACTGGTTGTGGCGGCAGGGAAACTGAGACCCTACTTCTAGGCGAACAGAGTGGAGGTGTACACTAATTGCCCGCTCAAACAGATTCTATAAAAACCTGAAGTATCTGGTAGATTAACCAAGTGGGCAATAAAGTTGAGCGAGTTCAATATTGCATTCATCTTAAAGGCCACACTCAAAGGCCAAACAGTAACAGACTTCCCGAGTTCACCGAACCGAATGTGGAAGTAGACCGGATGGTTCAGGAAAGTTGCATTCTATGGAAACTACATGTAGACGGTTCGTCAAACACTCATAGCAGCTAATAATCATGCAGAGTATGAAGCGTTACTAGCCGGTCTCAGAGTATGTGTGGCTCTTGGAGCAGATGAAGTTGAGATCTTCACTTATTCTCAGATAGTAGTCAACCAAATCTTAGACGAATACCAAGCAAAGGATGAGCACATGATTGGATACCTGGCGGCAGCGAAGGAATTGGTTAAGCAGTTCAAAAGATACAAGATTACTCAGATTCCCTGGGAGGAGAATGAGAAGGCAGACGCGCTATCCAAACTGGCATCTGCAACAACCTGTATAAGGCCAAAAACAATACCAGTAGCTCACCTGGCCCGACCAAGTATAGTCGAGCAAGAGAAATTGGTAGTGGCCGAGATTAGGGTAGGACCGGGCAGTTGGATGACACCCATCAAAAGATATCTTGAAGAAAGCACACTGCCAGAGGACCCACTCGAAGCAAAATGGGTCAAGTAGAGGTCAAGCAGATATACCGTCATTAATGGAGAGCTATATAAAAAATGGTTTTTAAAAGTGTTGCAGAGATGTGTTGAAGTGGAGGAAGCTAAAAGAATTTTGAAGAATGTTCATAGCGGTGTGTGCGGGAACCACACTGGGGGTAAAATCTTGGCACACAAAGTGCTCAAATAAAGGTTTTACTGGCCAACGCTATTTGCAGATACTTAGGAATTCTCGGAAAGCTGTGGTACATGTTAGAAGATTGCCAATGATAACCGACAGCCACCTGAGTTACTCCGAAGCCTTACATCTCCTTAGCCGTTGGCTATGTGGGGTTTGGACCTCATAGGACCAATGCCTACCTGAGTAAAAGTAAGAGCGAAGCACGCAATAGTCGTAGTAGATTACTACACCAATTGGATGGAAGCAGAGGCCTTAGTACACATTACCGAAGCAAATACAACAGCCTTGGTGAAGAAAAACATATTGTACTAGTTTGGGATCCCAAGTACAATCATCACGGACAACGACACTCAGTTCGACAATTTGAAGTTTAGGAAGCTGTGTAAAGATTACAAGATCTCCAACTATTATGCCTCCCCTGCTCATTCTCAGACTAACGGTCAGACTGAAGCAGTCAACAAGATAATCAAGCACACCCTAAAGGCAAAGTTGGACGCAAGGAAAGGAAATTGGGCCGACAAACTCCATGAGGTGTTGTGGGCATACATGACAACCCCGAGAACTACAACATGAGAAACTCCTTTCTCTTTAGCTTTTAGAACCGAGGCGGTCATTCCAGTAGAGACATCATTCACTTCCCCCTAGAGTCTAGCTATATGATCCCGAGCACAATGCAAATATGTTGCTCCGAAATTTGGATGAATTAGAAGAAAAAAAAGACTTGTCACAGATTCGAAATGCAACATACCAGCAAAGAGCTACAAGGTATTACAACTCTCATGTTCGGGTATGCAGATCCCAAATTGGGGACCTTGTATTGAGAATGGTGACACCCAACATGAAAGATAGAGCAGCAGGATCATTGGTCGACAAGTGGGAAGGGCCTTATATGGTGGACGGCATAGTAGGATATGGTGCATATTGGATTGCCCGACCAGATGGAGGAGTTCTGCCCAGATCATGCAATGCCCAGTACTTGAAGAAATTTTATCCCTGAGGGAAATGACCTTCATCCTGTGTTTTCTAATGTTTTTAGCATTTTTTTTAGCGTTTTTTAGCGTTTTAACAGATTTAATTGAAATGGCTTTAGTGATTCTCTTGTAGAAATCAAATAAAAACCCTAACAGGACCTTATGAAGTTGAAACCCTTAGTAAAAGCATATGATAAAAGCATATGATGATAAGAATATATGACAAGAACATATGATTATGAGAACTTATGATAAGAACTCGGGCGCAATGAAGCCGCGAAGAGCGGATGAAAAGTGCCCGATGGGCGAAGAAGCTATATCAGCGTGCCTGTTGGGGCTAGCTAGGCGCTAAGGCACCTAGTAGTCAGAAAAGGCAAACCCGAGGCACCAGTCCAACTCGAAAATTGCTCGGGGCACCACCGAGGAAACCTTGGTGAGATGCGCAGCTGAGTTGACCGGTAAATCCTATCGTAACGATTCAGCCAAACCCCCGTAACAGATAATACCGGGAGACGTCCTTGGTCACTTGTGCAGGGGCCTGGGTGTATGATCGTGGTGAGCCTCAATGTAACACTTGGGTAAAACAAAAATAAAAAGCACTCAAAAAATGTTAACGGAAATTTTGCTAAACGTGAGAAATCTCAGTTAACACCCTCAAGACCACTACCACGTAGATGGTGGCCAAGGTTTATTGTATGTGTAGCAATGATTTATAAAATGACAAGAAAGCAAGAATATTTTATTGAACGTGCATGGTATACAAATACAGAAATTCTTTTCTCTTTGCTCTCAACTCTCTCTAGGGAATGGTTGATTGTTTGTCGTATGCTTGTCGAATAGTAGTCTTTTTTTTCATTCTCTTTCTTTTCTATTTATACATAGTTTGTAGGTCAAACAGACTGATTCTCCCCTTGATTTTATCAGTCTCTTCCCTCCTTATCGGGCGAGATTTCTTGTTTAAATGTCATTGACTTTGCCGAATTTAGAGTATCGTGGTGGAGATCAGCTTATTTCCTTTTTGGATTCTATTACTTGTTCTGCATATAGGTACCGTTTCCAGATATGATTCAATGTATCCCTCGTACCTTTCAGCATGATCCTTTATAGAGGTCGTTGAATATGGCATGGTGTGGTGCATAGAGGTCGTTGAATATGGCATGGTGTGGTGCACCAACCAGTGAGGTTGGTTAGTGTTCTAACCTTGATATTTGAGAAGTTTCATCCAGCTTGGAGCCAGATCTGGCTTCCTTTGACCCTTTCGAAGCTAGTTATGGCTTTCCCTAACCTTTTGAAGCTAGGTGCGGCCTTCCTTCATCCTGCTTGGAGCCAGGTCTGGCTTCCCTTGACCCTTTCGAAGCTAGGTGTGGCTTCCCCTGCCTTTCGAAGCTAGGTGCGGCCTTCTAGGGACATTTTTCTGTGTTACTCTAGGTACAGGTGAGTCTCTGGAGCGTATGCGAGGTGACCTCGACTTAGGGGAGCTTCTAGCTTTGGTGATGCGGGCTAGATCTGATCGTTCCGGGCTCTATCCCGGATGTTTCCGGAGTTCATCCTTGTTCCTGGGGTGATATTATAGTTCGGCTCTGGATAACGAGGTCTCCTAGTGGAAACTCTCGGGTATGGAACCAGGTCTGGGAGGTGGAAAATTTTCCTTTGGTCCTTAGCCAATTTTGGCTATTAACAGAAGTCCCCTCTTACTTGTACACCAGACGTCGAGCTTGGGGTTGGGGTTAGATTTTTACTTTATTTGGGAAATCTTCCTCTTTTTACCGTTACCGAAATATTGGGGAAATTTCTTCATTTGAGTGACGTGATGCGTACCGATTAATTTATCTTCGCATTAATCTGATTGCGTTACGGCAGCCCCCGAGATTTTTTACCGTTACCAGAATCTTGGGGAGATCTTCCTCTTAACTGCGTAAGTGATGTGGCGTGAGATGATTAGTCAATTTTTTACCGTTACCAGACGAGTATCTCGGTAGCTCGTGCTGTTGCCCTCCTGCCTATATATATGTCTATTTTCCTCCTCGTCTTCCTCACATCTCTTCGAGCTAAAATTTTTTTGCTGAGAAATATTTCCATAGCCTTTCCTCTAAGCTTGCTTCTTTCTTCACTCTTCGTCCTTTTAGGCTTTTACAATGTCGAAAAACAGTCGCGACTCAGCTGATTCCATACTCGACAGCGAGGAGGTCGTCAGTCTTACTCTGGGGAAGCGGGCTAGGAGGAGTTCTGATGGTGACGATTCCCCGCCCACCTCGCAACGTCGGCGGTCAAGTAGGAATGTATCTATCGGGACTGGGTTCTCCAACCATCCCGACCACCCTTTGGATATCTTCTATGATGACTCCGACAAAGAAACGGACGGTGGCACCCCGAGGGAGCGTCGGGTCTCGACTCCTGGTCCCCTTATGGAGAGGCTCCCTCCTTACGATTTCTGGGTTGTCCCAGATTCCACCGTTTACCCGGTGTCGATTGATCGCTTGAGGTCAAAGTTTGGCATCCCCGACAGCGTATCCATCTCGGTGCCTCCCAAAAATTATGAGTTCTTCAATCCCCCTAAAGGCGTGCTTCCGATTCATGTGGCCGCTCTTGAGAACGGGGTTAGGCTTCCCCTCCATCCGACCCTTCGGCGGGCTCTCAACGCCATCCAGCTCGCTCCCCTCCAGTTGGCGCCTGGATTCTGGAGGCATCTGATTGGTTTCCTTATATTATGGAGGGAACAATGCCAGATGAGTAAGGTGACGAGGGAGCCGGGTGCAGAGGAGCTGGCCTATCTCTTCCAGATTGGGAGCTTGTCTCGGGCTCCTCGAGGTCAGTTCTATGCTAAGGACAAGAACAAGCTCAACTTCATCGTTCTTGGTGCCTCGAAGAAGGACCCCGCGTGGAAAGAAGAATGGATCCTGGCGGGGGATGAATGAGGGAGCTCGATTTTCATTGGAGGGCATGAATTTGAGGTTCCCACGGCTTTTGTAAGAACCTCAGTTTTATGATTGGCTTATTTCATGACAAATCACATTGGGGATGTTTGTAATGGGTAGCTTAGGTTTTATTGTGGTTCTTCATCAACAAGCTTCCAAGATCCCATAGTGCTTCAAGAGAGGTATGTTACTTGTCTTGACTCTTTTGAAGAGATTTTAGTTGCACACACTCACTTTCATGCATTATATTCTTGATTACATGCTATTGAATGATGCATTGTATGCCTCTTTTCACACTCCACACTTGCACATTTTGCACATCACTTAGTGTGTTGAGTTTGCCCAGAAAAGAGAACTTCTTCTCTTAGCGCGGCCTAGACCGCTTGGCAAGACATGCTTGCACCGCGGCATACAGAGCGGTATACCTCAGCAGGGTCATGCTTCCTGTACCGCTTCCTGTACACTTGCACGCAAAGCGACCTGAGTCGCGGTGTTGTCCAGTAGGCCTCTGTTGCCCATACCGCGGCCTGTGCACCATGCATGCACAGCGCCCTGCACCGCGCTATTGTCCAGACTGTGCACTGCTGTATGTACCGCGGTCTGGACACTTACCCGAGCCGCGGTCCATCAAGCTGTATTGACGGGATTTTGTTTATCAAACCCAAAACGACGCAGTTTTGTCTACGGTTTCTATATATATGTTCTCTTCTCTTCTTGGCCGAATTAGAGCTTCATGAACCCATTTTTTATGAGAGAGAACAACCCTTAGAGAGAGAAAGCTTCAAGCTTTGTTCCTTGACTCTCCAAACCCAAAACTCATCACCTTCATGCATTTCTAAGCATCTTTAAGGCATGGGTCTTCATCATTAGTTGACTTGGTAAGTTGAACAAAAACTCCATATTTATCATTTGTTCATACTTTCCAAGATTGTGTTTTTATTGCATTTATTAGTTGATTAAATGCTAGGACTCTATTTAATGCATATATTTATGAGTTCCTTTGTATGATTGGGTTTGTATTGTGATAGCTTGCATTTAGGACATATTTGCCCTCTAGCTAATTAGGACTCAATGATTGCATTTGTTAATTGCATTTATTGTCCTTGCCATGATTAATGACAACATATGTTGATATGGCTTTGTTTGATGAGTAGAGTTTAGACTTGCACATCTATATCTAGTTAGGTCTTTATGAGCATTCATATAGACATTGATATCTAGGATTTGTACTTAGTGTCATCTTAAATCCCTAGATAAGCATTTAGTGTTGCCTAGCATTATTTGTATTTTGAGTATTCATATATTCACTTAGGTTGTTAATCTCTTCTTGAGAGTTAGGTCTTGTGACTACAAGGTGTAGTGCACAAGCAAGTGAAGTCTTGCAACCAAGGTGTGGTTGGCAAGCAAAGTGATCAAGGATTCACTATAAAGGCCCGTTGGGTAGTAGTGGTGGGTTAGTGACCGAGAATGGTGTGACTAGAGGTCAACCTAGGTTGTAAACATCATTACAATAGTGGATTTGAGGATCGTATGTGGCTAGAAGGATAGCCCGTGGTTTTTCCCTTGTCGAAGGGTTTCCACGTCAAAATCAAGTGTTCTTTATATTTCCGCACTTTACTTGATTTTTTATGTATGGTTGTATTGGGTTAATTGTGTTTAATATTGACTAATCGAAAAGTTGGTAATAATCGATTAACAACCCATTCACCCCCCTCTCTAGGTTGTAGACACACACTAAGAGTGTATTTTCAGCTTTCAGTGACAAGCCCTCCTGGGACCGATACTCTCTGCCTTCTGAGTCTGAAGCCATTTTAAAGGCTATTCTAGCTCGGAATTATTTGAATTCGAAGTTCCCTACTGCTGAAGCTTTTGATCCTCGTAGGGTGAACAAGTATTTGCGGATTTCAGACGCTATTCCTCGTAAGTGTCATTGAGTTGCTTCGCCTTATTAATTAGCTTGGTTTTAACGTTTTCTTTTTTAATCTGCTTATTCATAGTTTTCGTCGTGGAACCGGCCACCCGTCACGTCTCACGCTCCCCTCAAGGTGGAGTTTCTCTTCCTTCCTTTGGGGTCGAACCCGCTCTGGCTTCGTCTATCTCTTCGGCTGGGTCTAAGATGGCCACTCTTGCCTCGCAGGCTTTTCGGGCTTTGGGTATGGCTCCCCAGGTGGTTGGCCCGGCTGCTTCTGCCCCCTCGGCCGTGGCCGCCAAAGTTGCTACCCATTCGACTCAAGCACCTGATTCCGCTGTGCTTCCAACAACCAAAGCCTCGAAGGTTTCTGGGAAAGGTGTTGCTTCTGGGAAAGGTGTCGCGAAGGTTCCTTCCAGCCGCTCTCAGTCCTCAGTCGAGCTCGACAGGGCGGGATGAGGTCTTGGAGCAATTCATAGCGTCCTGTCCGGGTGGCGGGATCTCCAAGATGGCTTCTATGCCCGTGGACGTCCTTATAACTAAGGGGTCTGCTATTTTAGCTGAGGTAATTGTATTTCCTTCACCCTACTCATGTTAATTCGTTCAGTTTCTAACTCGGGTTCTGTATTTTGTAGGCCTTCAAGCTTAATGTCGCGATGGGCTAGCAGGTAGCCCTCCTCCGTGATTGGGCTGCAAAAGCCGAAGCTGAAGCCGAGAAAGCCAGGGAACTGCTCAAGCAGGCTCGGTCTTTAGTGGAAGAGGTGACTTCCAGCCAGGGAAAAATCGAGGTCGAGATGGCTGAGCTTCGCTGCGATCATGAGAGGATAAAGCAATCTTATGATCAGGAGCGTCTTCAATCTCTCCGGCGGGCTAGGCAGCAGGATTCCTGGAGATCTGAGGCTAAGAAGTTGGACCTCGAGAACCAGTCTCTGATTACTCAGGTGACCAAGCTGCAAGGTGATGGAGAGACCTCCTTCAGCAACGGGTATTTCTATTCTTCCTTTCAGGCGGCAGGAAGCTCTTCCTCCTCCCTTTGATTTATCATCTATTGCGGGCTGGGATAGACAGGAAATAATGCTCAAGGCTGCCGAGTTATCTCGCCCTGAAGGCGACAAGGTGGTCCCTTCGAGCCCAGCAGGGGCTAGGAAGCAGCCCGCTCAGACAGATCCCTCATTCCCTCTTCCTACCTTTATCACCTTAGGTCATGGGGAGTGTTCCAGCAAAATGATGTCCTCTCGATCCGATGAGGACCAATCGGGAGCTGGTGAAGAGGTTAGGAGCCTATCTGAGGATCCCCCTTTAACAGAGATGGAGGTCGACAGGAGCCAGACGAGGTCCTTGGCTGCCCTTCTTGACGCGGCTATCCCTCCTAAGGTTATGGACGTAATTAATGAGGTTTTAGAGAAAGATCCAGCTGATCAACCGATGGAGCCTCTAGATTGGAGCGGTCAGCGAGGATAACCAAGATGGACAGCTATCTGTAGAGGGAGTTGATGGCGAGGATCAGCAAGAGGAATGATGGCCAGTGGAGGGGAGCCATGAGAGTCCCAAAGTTTAAAGCGTTTCATCATGACTTGTATCTGATAGAGCCCGGAAAAGGGGGTGGGCACCCCGTTTTGCCCTTATCAGTTTTTCCTTTTTCTTCTTCTTTTTGTAGCCCGAGTTCGGGGGTTGGGCTCCTCATTTGGATGTAGCCTTATCGGGGGGTAGGCTCCCCTTGTCCTTAATGATAAATCGAAGCGCTCTTTTGAGATCTTTTTATTTTATTTCTGGTCTTGAATGGGATCTAGAGTAGCATCTGTAGCAACAATTAAGATTCGTGTAGGGAATTATGATGATTTTGATCCTGCACACGAAAGCAAACATTATATATATATATATATGTATATATATATTTTTTATATGGGGTGATAACCCAACCAAGACATCATGAGGGCTACTTAGCTATTTCCTAGTCTTTGAGATCTGGAGGGCAACTATGCTTTTACACTCAGATCCTTCTTGGGGGTGGTAGCCCAACCAAGGCATCATGAGGGCTATCGAGCTATTTCCTGGTCTCGAGATCTGGAGGGCAACTATGCTCTTACACTCAGATCCTTCTTGGGGGTGGTAGCCTGACCAAGGCATCAGGAGGGCTATCGAGCTATTTCCTGGTCTTGAGATATGGAGGGCAACTATGTTCTTACACTCAGATCCTTCTTGGGGGTGGTAGCTAATTAAAAGGTTTTTACCTTCAAAAAACCGTCCGTCAAAACAGTTTATAAAACCTATGCGATGCGTTCACAAGTATAAATACAAGCAAAGTGGCAAGCACGGGTGTCGTCCACTGAGATCGGGGTAGCGGTGATAAGATTAAGATTAATATAACTAGCAAGCATAAAGGTAAAGTGATAGTGAATGAAAAATACAATATAAACTAAACTATGAAAGCAAATAAATGGGATGACAATGGAGGAATGAATGAATGATGATGGAACTATGGAGTTGATGGACTCGTAAGTGAATATTGGGGGGCAATTGCAACAAACTCTCAATTAAGTACGTTTTGACAAATGTAACCAACCTAGGGTGTATAGTGTTGGTATATACCTCTAGCAAGAGGTCAACCTAGGATGTATAGCGAAGACCTCCTACTAGCGATTAATCCCTCTTAAGCAACCAACAGTGGCTAGTTACTCAATTGGGACTTGTTCCATGAATGCTCATCTATCTAGCTATGGCTCAACCTATTATTAATGTAGCCATCCTAGGATGTATAGTGATGGCTTCCAATTTCCTCACAAGTGGCCGACCTAGGATGTATAGTGAAGGCCTCCCATTTGGGATTGGATGAGGCTCGAGGTTATCAACCGAATTCTACTCGAAGGTTAGTTCTCGTAGAATCACTAAAGTAGCCAACCTAGGGTGTATAGTGGAGGCTTCTAATTCTCTCACAAGTGGCTAACCTAGGATTTATAGTGAAAGCCACTAATTCGAGATTTGATTAAGAGCATGGTTATAGAGCCGGATTTCTGAAACTCCTTCCATTCAATGGGGCATTAGACAACCTAATTGCCTACTCAAGTAATCCAAATCAATCATGCTAAGAGAGTGTATCTAAGCAAGTCAATAATGGAAATCAATACAAGCAATGGAATGAAATATAGAGATAGAATAAATATAACACATAGAGTTTATTTACAAAGCCCAAAATATCCATCAAACAAATAACATCAACCCCATAGTGGGGTATTTTAGCTACACATGTTCTATTACAAACCAATAAAATAAGAGAGAGAGAGTAGAGATAACCCTTGAAGATTAATCTCCTTCCTTGAAGCTTGAATCCAAGTCTCCTAGTTGCCTTTGATTGAGTAGAGATGGTTTGGATGAGAGGGAGATATGTTTCTAGCTTAGACTACAAGTGTTGGGAGGTATGGTGATCTTTTTGGTTCGTTCCTATCCTTTTCTATTTGTAGAGGATGGAAAAATAGGTCACTTAAGCTTGAAACCAGAAGCTGTCGCGTGCAGAGTGCGGGTGGAGTGCGGGTGAATTACCCGTACTGTACCCTCACTATAAAGGTTTTCTTCATCTTCAGTTCTCTGATCTGGGCAACAGTGCGGGTGGAGTGCGGTTGGATTACCCGCACTTTACCCGCACTATACTCGCACTATACTCGCACTTGAATCGCACTTCCCTGATAGGTGCAAAATCTACCTTCTGTTCTTGGTGCAAGTGCGGGTGGAGTGCGGTTTGATGACCCGCACAGTACCCGCACTCTAATGTCAGGTACAATTCTGCTCTTCTGTTCTTGGTGCAAGTGTGGGTGGAGTGCGGTTTGATGACCCACACAGTACCCACACTCTAACGTCAGGTGCAATCTTCAACTTCTCTGGTTTGGCATTAGTGTGGGTAGAGTGTGGTTGGATGACCCGCACTTTATCTCTTTACCTGCATCCTGCCCCAGCTATGAACATGAGTGTGGCTGGAGTACGGTCGGAGTGCGGTTGCGACCCGCATTGGACCCGTACTGGACCTGCACTGTAGAGCTGTTTATGATCCTTTGTCTTTCCTTTCGACCCTTTTCTGCCTGAACCACTGTAACTAGCTTCTAACACCAGAATTACATCTATTGCCTGCAATTAGCACCAACGAGCCTATTAGACATAAAAGACATAAAATATATAGAAAATACACTCAAGAACAAGACAAAAGAATAGGAATGAGGGCCGAAATATATAACAATTTAGGCACGATCAGTAGCCCGACCAAGGCATCGTGAGGGCTATCGAGCTATTTACTGGTCTCGGGGATCTGGAGGGCAACTATGCTCTTATACTCAGATCCTTCTTGGGGGTGGTAGCCCGACCAAGGTATCAGGAGGGCTATCGAGCTATTTCCTGGTCTCGAGATCTGGAGGGCAACTATGCTCTTATACTCAGATCCTTCTTGGGGGTGGTAGCCCGACCAAGGCATCAGGAGGGCTATCGAGCTATTTTCTGGTCTCGAAATCTGGAGGGCAACTATGCTCTTACACTCAGATCCTTCTTGGGGGTGGTAGCCCGACCAAGGCATTAGGAGGGCTACTCAGCTATTTCCTGGTCTCAAGATCTGGAGGGCAACTATGCTCTTACACTCAGATCCTTCTTGGGGGTGGTAGCCCTACCAAGGCATCATGAGGGCTATTCAGCTATTTTCTGGTCTCGAAATGTTTATGTTGAGTTTCTCATACAAGGGTGTAGTCACTAATGTTGACCATAATTGGAGACAAAGATGGAGGAGAAAAGGAAAATGACTTTATTGATGATCGAGATGTAGTACATCTTTATTAGGGTCGGTAATGAAAACTAAGTGGGGGTAGTCTACTGGAGAACTCCCCTCAAGGGTAGAATTTCCTCAAATGATCTGCATTCCAAGTGTGGTTGATGGATCGTCCGTCCATGTCTTCAAGTTTATAAGCTCCATTGCGAATAATTAGCTTTATTAAATATGGCCCTTCCCAATTAGGACTTAAGACTCCATCCGACCTTTTTCGAGTGTTCAGGGTCACCTTCCTAAGTACCAGATCCCCTTCTTCGAATTTCTGGGCTCTAACCTTTTGGTTGAAGTATCTAGCGATCTTGCTCTGGTAGATCACTACTTTCTCTGCTACCCGGTCGGGTTTTTCTTCTAAGAGGTCTAGATTAGCCCGGAGCTTGATTTCGTTTCTTTCGGGCTCAAAGTGCTGTACCCTGAACGAGGTCAACTTATGCTCGATGGGGAGGACTGCTTCAATCCCGAAAGCCAGAGAGTAAGGTGTCTCCCAGGTAGCTGTTCTTTTTGTAGTCCGGTATGCTCAGAGGACCTCTGGTAGCTCTTCGGCCCACTTGCCTTTCTTCTGTTGTAGCTTCTTCTTCAGAAGTTTCTTAATAGTCTTATTGGTGGATTCTACCAGCCCGTTAGTCTGGGGATGAGCAACGGAAGCGAGTCTGAGGTCGATCCCCAATCCCTTGCAGAAGTCTTTGAACCGGGCGTTGTCGAATTGCTTTCCTAGGTCGGCTATAATGATGAGAGGGGTCCCGAATCTGCATACCACATTAGTCTTGATGAACTTGGTTGTGTTCTTTTCTGATATTCGAGAAAGAGGTTCTGCCTCGACCCATCTTGTGAAGTAGTCGATAGCCACGATAGCATGTTTCATTTGTCCTGGAGCGGTAGGAAGTGGCCCAATTAGGTCGATTCCCCACATGGCAAAGGGGTAAGGTGAACTGAGGGACGACAGTCGCTCTGGTGACTGGTGGTTCAAGTTTGAAGTTCTTTGACAAGGTTCGCAAGATTGCACAAAACTCTTTGCGTCTTGGTGGATGGTCGGCCAATAGTACCCCATACGAAGCACCTGATAGGCTAGAGCTTCCCCACCTATGTGGTTCCCACAGTCCCCAGAGTGGACCTTTCTCCATGCCCACTTAGCATCATCGGGATGCAAGCACCTAAGTAAGGGGAGGGATCTGCCCCTCCTGTAGAGTTATCCGTCCATCATACAGTATCGAACCGAGAGTCTCTTAATTCTTCGGGCTTGGTCGGGCTCTTCGGGAAGCTCTCCTTCAAGGAGGTAAGCGACAATTGGGTCCATCCAGCAAGGCAGGCGACCCAGGGAACAAATTTCTCCATTTGTGGCTATGCTTGGCTGGGTGATTACTTGGAGGGGAATTCCCTTTGGTAGGGATTGGCCTTCGTTCGCCGCTATTTTGGTCAGAACATCTGCTCGATGGTTTTGGTGTCGAGGCATCTGATTGATCTTGAGTCCCTTAAATTTGATTTTTAGCAGCCGAGCTAGATTTAGGTAGGCAGCCATATTATCTCCCTTTGCCTGGTAGACCCCAGTCACCTGGTTTACAACAAGCAACGAATCGCTCTTGATCTGTAGGTAGTCGGCCTTTAGTTCAATGGCTACCTTCATCCCGGCTAGGAGGGCTTCATATTCCGCTTCGTTGTTGGTAGCTTTAAACTCGAATCTAAAATAGTGACAGAATTCAGTCCCCTCTGGATCTATTAAAACTATGCCAGCTCCTCCCCCGGCTCTCCCGGATACTCCATCTGAAAGAGGATCCATGGCTTGCAGCCTTTCGGCCAATTTTCGACCTCGGATATCTTCTCAAAGACCTCGTTTGATACTGAGGGATCATCTGTATCTGGGATCGCTGAGAATTCTACCATGAAGTCGGTCAAAGCCTGTGCCTTAATCGTAGTCCGGGGCTTATAATTTAGGTCGAACTGAGTAAGCTCCAGTGCCCATAAGACTAGCCTTCCTGACACATCTGGTCTTTGCAAGAATTGGCGGAGGGGTTGGTCTGTCACCACTGCTATTGTGTGAGCTTGAAAATAGGGACGGAGTTTCCTCGCTGAGATCACCAGAGCATAAGCGAGCTTCTCTAGGAGAATGTAATTCCTTTCTGATTTGGTCAAAGCATGACTCACATAGTATATGGGTCTTTGAAAACCGTCGCTACAATCCTTGTCCAAAGCCCCGCTTGCTGCAGTTTCTGATACGGCCAGGTAGATCTGCAACTCATCTCCGAGAACCGACTTGACTAACAATGGGGGGGTTTGTTAGGTACTCTTTTAAAGCTTGAAACGCTTGTTCGCTCTCCTGGCTCCATTTCA
Source organism: Dipteronia sinensis (assembly GCA_033220585.1). Lineage (NCBI taxonomy): Eukaryota > Viridiplantae > Streptophyta > Magnoliopsida > Sapindales > Sapindaceae > Dipteronia > Dipteronia sinensis. The sequence goes on from CM065639.1 coordinate 47,843,587, forward strand.
TGTTCTTCTCTTGTTTGATGGCCTTGAAGAAGGGGAGACATTTATCGGTGGAGCGAGAGATAAACCTGTTGAGTGCCGCCACCCGTCCAGTCAGAATCTGTACTTGCTTGAGCGAGGTCGGGGATTCCAGGACCAAGATAGCTTTGATTTTTTCTGGGTTGGCTTCTATACCTCTCTCATGAACCATGAAGCCCAGAAACTTCCCTACTGTTACCCCAAAAGCACATTTGGAGGGGTTCAAACGCATCTAGTTTTCCTTCAGTATGAGGAAGGTTTTGCGAATGTCTTCCTGATGTCCTTTTGTGGTTGGGGATTTCGTGATCATGTCGTCGATATACACTTCCATCATCCTTCCTATTTCGGGCTTGAAGAGTTAGTTATCCAGCCGCTGGTATGTGGCCCCCGCATTCTTCAAACCAAACGGCATCACCTTGTAGCACTATAAGCCCTGCCCAGTAATGAAACTGGTCTTATCTTGGTCAGCCGGGTGCATTTTAATTTGGTTGTATCCTGAGAATGCGTCCATAAAACTCAAAAGTTTATTTCCGGATGTGGAGTCAACCAGCTGGTCGATCTTTGGTAAAGGAAAACTGTCTTTCGGACAAGCCCGGTTGAGGTCGGTGTAATTGACACACATACGCCATTTCCCATTCGCCTTCGTGACCATGACCACGTTGGCGATCCATTCGGGGTAACGTACTTCTCTAACGAACCCTACTTTGATCAATTTATCAACCTCTTCCTGCACTGCCGTGTTCCTATCATCGTTGAAGTGACGCCTCTTCTGCTTGACGGGCTTGACTGTTGGATCTACTGCTAGTCGGTGGGTGTGACAGGACGATTTTTCCTTTATGTCGTTTTTTAAAAGATCAGTCCGTCAATAATATTTTAAGAAACCTCACTAAGCCTAAATCAGTTTGAAAACGTAAATATAGTGGCAAGTGGGTGTCGTCCACATGGAGCGGAGTTAGCCAAATTAGTTAATGCTAAAGCAATGGTATGTATATATATATATAATAGCAAAACATGAATTGGTGAAAATGTAGATTGTGAACCAACTCTAAATAATACTAAATTAAATATGTAAATAGAATGAAAGGGGAATATGGAGTGAAGGATATATAGATGATGGAAACTAAGGAGTTAATGGATTCGAAAGCAAATACTGGGCAATGTAACAAACTTGTCAATAGCACGGCTTTTCAAGGTAACCGACCTAGGATGTATAGAGTCGGTTATTTATCCCTAGAAGGTGGCCAGCCTAGGATGTATAGTGCGGACCACCTATTAGGGATTAATCCTTGTAAACTACCAACCTAGGATGTATAGAGTTGATTGTTTACCGGATTCTAGAAATGAAGCTCGTCTACCTAACATTGACTCAACCGATTAAAGATAGTCACCCTAGGATGTATAGTGATGACTTCTAACTCTCTCACGGTTCCGACCTAGGATGTATAGTGCCGGAAACACGATCGAGGTTAGATTAAAACCGCGGTTTAAGAGTCAGAATTCATGACTTTCCGTCCATTCCTTAGAGCATTAAACAACTAAACATCATGTATATCTAGATGGAATACTCATACATAATACAAAGACATCTTGCAAAGATCATGTATCTACACAAGAAATCAATGATAAACATTCACAACAAGAATAGATCAATGGAAGATAGACATGAATATCAATATAATATCAAGTTTATGTACAAGCCCAATATTAAACTAACTACTCCATCAAGGGATTTAGCTACTCATTACAACTAGGAAATCAGTAGAGAGGAGAAAGAAATAACCCTTGGAGAACATCTCCTTCCTTGAAGTGGCTCCAATCTCCTAACTTCCTTGAAGTTGAGTAGAGAATGTAAGGATGAGAGGTACAGAGAGAAACTAAATCTAAGAATGCTTAATCTGTCTAAAACAGAGTCAAAAGCTCCTTAAAACGTTTCTATACTTTTCTATTTATACTAAATACAAAAATAGGTCACTTAACCTTTGAAAATCAGACTGGCGTGCTCGGAGTGCGGGTGATTTACCCGCACTGTATGGGTTGTCTGCAACTTCAGTTCTCGGAGCATGGCAGGAGTGCGGGTGGAGTGCGGTTGCATTACCCGCACTGTACCCGCACTTGGAGTCGCACTGTGGTCGCACTGTGATCGTACTTCCCTGTCAGGTGAAAGATCTACCTTTTGTCTTGAGCCAAAGTGCGGGTATAGTGCGGTTGGATGACCCGCACAGTACCCGCACTCTAGTGTCGGTGCAATTCTGCTCTACTGTTCTTGATACAAGTGTGGGTAGAGTGCGGTTAGATGACCCGCACTGTACCCGCACTCTGATGTCAGGTGCAACTCTGCTCTTCTGTTCTTGATACAAGTGCGGGTGGAGTGCGGTTGGATAACCCGCACAGTACCCGCACTCTAATGTCAGGTGGGTGATCAGCTTCTCTGGTTTGGCAATAGTACGGGTGGAGTGCTGTTAGCTGACCCGCACTGTACCCGCACTTTATCTCTGTACTTGCACTCTTCCCCGGCTTTGCACATGAGTGCGGCTGCAGTGCGGCTATGACCCGCACTGGACCCGCACTTGACCCGCACTGTAGAGGTGTTTGTGCTCCTTTTCTGCTGGAATCACCACCATATGCTTCCAAACCTGTCTTTACATCATTTCCTATAAATAAGCATAAAACAACCCATGAGAGATACAAAAACACCCGAGAACAGAACAAAAGGTAAGGATCTGAGGGCCTAAATATACAACATATTTGGCCAGATCAGGGTGGCCAATGATTCCAGGATTCCAGGCATTTCATCATGGTTCCAGGCGAAAATGTCGCTGAATTCCCTGAGAAGGTCAATCAGTCCTCTTTTTACTTCTAGATCAAGGGTGGTTCAGACCTTGACGACCTTGGAGGGATCGTCATTCCTGATAGGTATCTCTTCTAGTTTGTCCACGGGCTGCCCGCTGGCCCATTCCTTACTTTGTTATTCCTCGTAGGGCATGATAGGTTCGCTCTCCGAATACCCAGGATGCTCCGCGGGCTCCTTCTCCTTCTGGATTATCCGGGACGTATCCATGTCTTCCTGGACTAATGTCACCTGTACACATTGTTTCGCTAAGGCTGTAGGATTGGCAGATACTGCGTAGCATTTCCTGGTTGCCTGCTGGTCTCCACGTACCTCTTATACTTTGGTTCCAACCGGGAATTTCAGGACGTTATGGTATATGGACAAGACTCCCTTCAAGGAGGACATGAAAGGTCTCCCTAGGATGGCGTTGTAGGCCGATGAGGTGTCCACCACAACAAAGTCGGTCATAAAATTCTGTTGGAGCGGGGTGATCCTGATGATTAGTGGGAGGATCATTGACCCCACTGGTATGATCGAGTCCCCAGTGAAACCGTAAAGCAGAGTGGTACAACTGTTGTAACAACGGTGCTTCAGGTTCAATTTTTCCAAGGTATCCTTGAAGAGGATATCTACACTACTACATGTATCCACGAGCACGCGATGGACCAGATAGTTGGTGATCTGTATCGTGATTACCGTATGATCATTATGAGGTTGCACAGTGTTGAAGACGTCTGCTTCAGTGAATATGATCTGTGCTGATTGGGAGGGCTCTGTCGGGCTCTGGCTGACTTCGAAGATCCCCCGGCTTTCTCTGATGTGGGGAACCTTTCTTGGGTGGTTTTTCCAGGAATTATTAGAAACTCCAGCCAGTGTAGGACTTCCGCTGATAGTGTGTATCACCTGGATCTGTTGCATTAAGTTAGCCTGCTCTCCTTTCCTTTTTTCTGCGTCCTCACGGATTTCGGCTTGTACCTCCCTTCCAGTCCTGATATTATCTCTGACCTGTCGCAAGAACTCAATCAAGCATCCTCCCCTTATCAGGGCTTCAATCTGGTTGTACAAATTATAACACTCTGAGGTATTGTGTCCCACATCTTCGTGGAAGTCGCAGTACTTGTACAGGTTTCTCCTGTCAGCTGGGGCCTTTATGGGAGTGGGCTTTTGGAGCAACCCTTTATCTCGTATGACAAGGTAGACTGTTTCCCTGGAAGCATTCAAAGGGGTGTAGTAGTCATACCCTTTTCCCCTTGCATTACTAGAGCCACGGTCCTAGGAGGCGGCGAAGCCCGATGAGGGGTTCGTTTTGCTGGATATCTTTCTGGCCTATGCAGAGGAGCAGAGAGGCGATAGGTCGACCTATTGGGAGGTTTATTCTGAGTTTTCTGTACTGGCTCAAATTTGTGGGCTTCTTTCTTCAGACGCTTCGTCGTTCTCATATCGTCGTGTTCCATCTTGACCTTGAGTTGTTCGTCGATATCGACCTGCTCAAGAGCCGGTCGTAGGCCTCCTGGTAAGTCTCGGGAGGTCTCTTGGTGAAGGAACTGGAAAAGCTTTCCTGCCCATAGATTTTGCCTGAAGTTAGCGAGGGTTTCTTTATCAGTGAAGACTCCCATTTGTATGACCTTTTTGTGAAATCATTCCACGTACGATCGAAGAGTTTCACTCCTATTCTTGGATCACATATTGGAGGTGTATGGGATCTTTCGGGTGAGGTTTGACTCCTTGGAATTGTGAGCAAAAATCTGTTGATAATTTCGTGAAAGAATCCACGCTACCAACGGGCAGTTTCCTGAACCAGGTTTTCTCGTAGTCGGTCAAGGTCGTTGGAAACATTCTGCATATAGCTGCTTTGGTAGTGTTTTGGACCTCCATCTGTTGAACGAAGCTCTCTAGGTGGCTTAGAGGATCTTCCGTTCCAGAGAACTTATCTGCTGGCAGTTTAAATTTTGGGGGAAGCTCTGCTTCCCGGATCCTCCTAGTGAAGGGAGTGTTCATCTCGCTCAGGGGATCCTTTTTATCCTCCTTATTCTTTCCCTTCCATATCTGCTGGACCTTTTTTTGTAGCTTTGCCAGCTGATCCTTCAGTCGCTTGTTCCCAGGTCTCTTCGAGTTAACCTCAGATTCCTCACTGTCGAATCTTTCTGATGAACTGGCAATATCTATCCGGTCCTCCTCCTGGACATGATCCACTCGGGGAGTTTGTCTACTTTCCTCCTCTAGGGCCCGGGCAGTTCTCCTGGATGTAGTTGGATGTAGTTGGATAAGATAGCCCTCGTGGCTTCCGGGTAAAAGCATCCACGTCAGACTTAACTAGCCTGGGTTGATATTGTGAAAGTCTTTTCGGAACTGGGGGTATGGGTCCTAGCCTATCCCGGATCGAACGTTGGGGCCCTGATCTATCTCTAGCCGGCTCTGGAAGGGGAGGTCCTAGGTGATCGAAAGCAGGTGGCCTAGCTCTGAGCCTGCTCGGCTCTCCCTGATCATTCAGGTTGGTTGGCTGGATCGCGATGCCTTCAGCGAGAAGGCGGACGTGGATGGATTCTACGAAGGCTGCCGTTTGTTGGTCGAGCACTTCCTGGCTTACTATAGGGTGTTCAGCAGCCCGCGTATTGGTTGTCTGGATCGGAGCTTGACTACTATATCCAGACTTTCTCCCCTTTCTTGGGGCTTTTCGTGTTAGCCTCGCTGGAGGTTGCTCTGGGACTCTATGCTGGCCTTGGGAGGAGCGGAGCCTTATTGTTCCTGTAAAACAACTGAAATGTAAATGCAAATAACTGGTTAATTGGGTGTAGGGTAATTTCCCACAGACGGCGCCAGAAAGTGTTAACGGAAATTTTGCTCAAGGTGAGAAATCTCAGTTAACACCCTCAAGACCACTACCACGTAGGTGGTGGCCAAGGTTTATTGTATGTGTTGCAATGATTTATAAAATGACAAGAAAGCAAGAATATTTTATTGAACGTGCATGGTATACAAATACAGAAATTCTTTTATCTTTGCTCTCAACTCTCTCTAGGGAATGGTTGATTGTTTGTCATATGCCTGTCGAATAGTAGTCTCCTTTCTCATTCTCTTTCTTTTCTATTTATACATAGTTTGTAGGTCAAACAGACTGATTCTCCCCTTGATTTTCTCAGTCTCTTCCCTCCTTATCGGGCGGGATTTCTTGTTTAAATGTCATTGACTTTGCCGAATTAAGAGTATCGTGGTGGAGATCAGCTTATTTCCTTTTTGGATTCTATTACTTGTTCTGCATATAGGTACCGTTTCCAGATATGATTCAGTGTATCCCTCGTACCTTTCAGCATGATCCTTTATAGAGGTCGTTGAATATGGCATGGTGTGGTACACCAACCAGTGAGGTTGGTTAGTGTTCTGACCTTGATATCTGAGAAGTTTCATCCAGCTTAGAGCCAGATCTGGCTTCCCTTGACCATTTCGAAGCTAGGTATGGCTTTCCCTGACCTTTTAAAGCTACGTGCGGCCTTTCTTCATCCAGCATGGAGCCAGGTCTGGCTTCCCTTGACCCTTTCGAAGCTAGGTGTGGCTTCCCCTGCCTTTCGAAGCTAGGTGCGGCCTTTTAGGGACATTCTTCTGTGTTAATCGAGGTACAGGCGAGTCTCTGGAGCGTATGTGAGGTGACCTCGACTTAGGGGAGCTTCTAGCTTTGGTGATGCGGGCTAGATCTGATCGTTCCGGGCTCTATCCCGGATGTTTCCGGAGCCCGTCCTTGTTCCTGGGGTGATATCGTAGTTCGGCTCTGGATAGAGAGGTCTCCTGGTGGAAACTCTCGGGTATGGAACCAGGTCTGGGAGGTGAAAAATTTTCCTTTCGTCCTTAGCCAATTTTGGCTATTAACAAAAAATAAAAAGCATTTCATCAAAAAATTGATTAATTCATTAATGACATTTTACACAATAAGTATGCTTTAGAATAAGCAGAATATATTTACAAATATATAACTAGTCTATGCAGGATGAGCAGATTGAGAAGGCTGAGGACCGTTAGAGCTACCATCCTTGTCAGGCATCATTTCATACTCGTTGAGCAGGCTAGCATCCAAGGGCCACCTGATTTCATCCACCTCATGTTGGAACCCCGTTCACTAGTAACGCAACAGAAATAGGTTTAAATTTTTTTTATACATAATATGGAACCAGTGAACTTGAGTTCGTAATTATTTTTTCGGAACTAATACATACAATTTGTAAACACAGGAAATTGTAATCAATATATTAAAAAAAATTTAGAACCTTACTAACCTTTGGAGGCTCCTTCACTTTACGATATGCTCCTGGTCTGTACCACCGATCTTCCTAGCTATTTTCGGAACTGGTAACTGCGTGTGGGCGCGTCACGTACTCAAGAACTTAAAAGGAATGTAGAGAAAATGAGAAGAAAATATTTCTTCCAAGAGAAAAAAAATACCTAAAACAATTCTGGTTGTTCAAAAGAAAAAATATATAATAATAATTTTTTCTTTTGTTTTAATGGTGAATCACAGCACCAATTGTTTTTCTCTCTTTTTCTATCACGCACACTTCTGGTTTTTTTCTTTTGATTCTCTTTTAAAAGAATTGATGACGAGTTGACTTTATTTTAAAATTCAAAATCAATATTTAATTAAAAACCAATCAATCTAATCTTTTAAAATATCAAATATTTTTAAAGATATTGATTAATATTTAATTTATTTGATTTGATTTGAATTCAAACTATTTAAATTCAAAAATTAAATATTTAATTTAATAAAATAAAATATTCATATTATCTTATTTTATTCAAAAACAAATATCTACAAACATCCTCCAATTAGTGAATAATAACATAATTAAATAATCTTATTATTTAATTTATTTAATCACTATTATTCATTAATCAAATAATCTCATTATTCAATTAATTCCCGAATAAATACGTATCATTTTTGTAACACAATTAATCAGACAATCCAATTAATTAACAGTGACCCTTGTTATCTAAATCGATCTGGCCAGCAAGGGGACCTAATGGACCCATATTATTTTGAGCTCCAATAATCTTTGGAATTATTAATTAAACTCTTTAATTAATATTCCTTGATTATTAATTCCGGTGTTATTCCATTAAAACCCTGAAGCGGCACTCTCTCAACTGCAGACGCTTTTACACAGACCGATACAACTGGGTGTCCATCGATATAGCTATTACACATGGTGTGATCCTCCTCAGCAGTTCATAATTAGAGATGGGTCATAATGTTCGTTATACACCTCTAATTACATATATCATTTAAGTATCGTTGATTCTCTAAAGGAAAATAAATCTTATTTCCTAACGGAATTAGGAAAGCGCGCATATTGTCCAAGCCTCGTATCAACCCTTAAGGGAACTACCATCTACTTCTCACAAGAAGGTGTGGATTCCACTATGGTGTACAAACCTTCCCAGCCACAATCCAAACCGTAATCCCAACATATGGAGTATATTGATCAGGAACTGCGTCCGACCTCACCCATGGTATATCAAAGACCATGATCTAACCTGAATGAGTCGATATGACACTCAGGATTAAGATCACTCACATATAGCCATCATTAGTTGATATATATGAATCTCATCGGGAAACGAATCTTTGTGAGAGATTCATATAGATCATGGCTCAGTCCTATATGATCACATCATACAAGATGCCTCAATTCCTATATCTTCATATGAATGATTCAGTATAGAATCACAGTACATTACGGAATGAACCTCTCATATAGATTAATCACAAATAAAGTACTCAACTTTATGTGCTATCTATGGACTCTTTAGATTGCACATCTCTTACATTATCCATATGTATATGACACTCATATACACAGCTCGAGATTACATCCGGCAATCTAGGATGTTAATATGCACAAGTTAAAAAATAGACAACACAACAAGAATGAATTGAATTTTTCTTTGGATTTATTTCATAAATCCATTTAAAAATTACATCTTTAGCGCATAAACCCCAACAATCACCCACTTTCACTAAAGCATGTGAGGCACGTTTCGTAACCCTAGACCATCTAGGTGACCTGAAAAGACTTTAGCAGTAAAGTCTTCTTAAATGGATCAGCATGATTGCCTTGTGAGGCTATCTTTGTGATGATCACATCTTCTCTCTGCACTAATCTCTAATGAGATGATACTTTCTTTCTATATGCTTCCCTCTCTTGTGGCTTCTTGGTTCTTTGGAATTAGCCACAGCACCACTGTTATCACAATAAAGTGTGATGGACTTATCCAGATCTGGAACAACTTCTAGATCACTCAAGAACTTACGGAGCCAAACAACTTCTTTAGCAGCTTCACAAGCGGCTACATATTTGGCTTCCATGGTGGAGTCGGTAATGCAAGATTGCTTAATACTTCTCCACAAAATGGCTCCACCACCTAGGGTGAAAACAGATCCAGACGTGGATTACCTAGAATCCCTGTCTGACTGAAAATCAGAATCCGTGTATCCAAACGGGATCAAATCTTGTCCGGAATATACTAGCATATAGTTTCTCGTTCTCTGAAGATACTTAAGAATGGTTTTGACAGCAACCCAATGATCCAATCCTGGGTTGGACTAGTACCTGCTGACTACTCACACTGCATAGTAAATGTCCGGTCTCGTGCATAACATAGCATACATGAGACTACCTACTGCCGATGCATAGGGTACACGTCTCATATCCTCAACTTCTCGGAGGTGTCTTATGACACTGTTACTTAGACAAGTGAACTCCATGCCTAGAAGGTAAATTATCTTTCTTAGAGTCTTGCATCGAAAATCACACAAGAATCTTGTCGATATACGATGCCTAAGACAGTGCTATGAGTTTGTTCTTACGATCCCTTATATGTTGGATCCCTAGAACGTAACTCGCCTCTCCTAAATCTTTCATTTGGAATTGGCAAAGCCAACCAGCCCTTTACATTAGATAACACTCCCACATCATTCCCAATGAGTAGGATGTCGTCCACATATAGGACTAAGAAAACTACCTTTTTGTCAATGATGCGCTTGTAGACATAAGGCTTATCGATGTTCTGCTCAAAGCCATAGGTTTTGATCACATCATCAAACCTGATGTTCCAAGATCTAGATGCTTACTTGAGTACATAAATGGATCTTTGCAGCTTGCAAACTTTTTGCTCATGAATTGGGAACACGAATCCCTCTGGTTGCATCATATAGATGCTCTCGTCAGGATTGCCATTCAAGAATGCAGTATTGACGTCCATTTGCCAAATTTGATAATCGAAATAGGCAGCAATAGATAAGAGAATCCAAATAGACTTAAATATGGCTACTGGAGAGAATGTCTCTTCATAATCGACCCCTCTCTTTCTGGGTATAACCCTTAACCACTATCCTTGCTTTGAAGGTCTCTACCTTCCCATCTACTCATCTCTTTCTCTTATAGACCCACTTTCATCCTCTTAGTTTTACCCCATCCGATAAGTCTACAAGATCCCAAACTGAGTTGGAGTGCATAGACTCCATCTCGAGATTCACGACTTTAAGTTATTCCTTTTTATCAGAATCTTCCATTGCATTCTTAAATGTCAATGGATCATCCACACTATCAGCAGAGACAATACTTTATCCCTCACCTATACCTAAATAGCATTCAGGTTTTCTTACAACTCTCCAACTACGTCTAGTTGATAGTGTATCGTGATCAGGAACAATCTGACTCTTAGATGTTTGTGGATTAACAACTCTTGTTGATTTTTTATTGGTCTCACCAAGCTCCAACTCATTCAATATAATCTTAGAACGATGTTTATGGTCACTAATACAATTGTCCTCAAGAAACGTTGCATTTATCGATACAAATACTTCGTTATCTCTGGACTATAGAAGTGTCCACCTCTGGTCTCCTTGGATTATCCTACAAACAGGCCGACCACAGACTTGGAGTCTAGCTTTCCACTTTTGTTCTTCAGCTCGTATGCTGGACACCCCTATACGTGGAAATATTGTAAACTAGCTTTACGACCATTCCACAACTCTAGAGGAGTCTTATGAACAGATTTGGATGACATTATATTTAAAATGTATGCTGCGATTGGTAACGCATATCCCTAGAAGGAATTTGGTAATGATGAGAAACTAATCATAGATCTCACCATTTCCATCAGGGTTTTATTTCTCCTCTCCGCTACACCATTTTGCTGAGGTGTACCAGGAGCTGTGAGTTGGGAAACTATCCCATGGTCGACCATGAAGTCTTAAAATTCTTAGTCAAGGTACTCACCTCCACGATCTGATCGTTGTGACTTGATATGCCTACCTAATTCATTCTTAACTTCAGCTCAAAATTCTTTGAACTTTTCAAATGTTTCCGACTTTCGTTGCATCAGGTAGACATAACTGTATCTTGAGTATTCATTTGTAAATGTGACATAATACTCATAGCTGCCCCTAGCTCTAATATTCATTGGTCCATAGACGTCTGTATGTATGAGCTCCAGTGGCTCTATAGCTCTAAGCCCTTTTCCAGTAAAATTTCTCTTAGTCATCTAACCTTATAAACATGATTCGCAGACAGTTAAGGTGCCAACCTCTAACTCACTTAAAGGTCCGCTTTTTACTAGTCTATCTATCCGGTCAAGGTTGATATGACCAAGCCTTAGATGCCAGAGATACGTGTCATTATCTGAAGAAATCTTATGTCGTTTAGTTTTTGGTTTTTGAACCTTAAACATTTCGGTGTTAAGCAGTGTAGTATGTATTAACGGTCTTAATACATACAAATTGTTTTCATTAATTCCTGAACAAATATTCAGACCATTCTTTCCAATATTAACAGACTTATTATTAAAAGAAACAAAATACGATTGTTCTAACAACCTAGAAACGGAAATCAAATTCCGTGTAAATCAAGGAATATAAAAAACATTGTTCAATAATAAAAAAACTATTATTATTATAAAATTGCAATCTTATTGCTCCCACTGCTTTGGTCGACACGACCTCCCGTAACCCCACACGCATTGAGAAGGCTCCTTCCTCTAGTCGTGTCCAAGAATCAATCAACTGCAAAGAAGAACAAACATGGTTAGTGGCCCCCAAATCAACTATCTAGAGTGAAGGATCATCTTCCACTAAACAAGATTCAAGAACAAGTAAATCATATTTACCTTTCTTCTTCTTCTTTTTAGCTACCTCTTTCAGGTACTGAGTACAATTCCTCTTCCAGTGCCCGACCTTGTTACAATGGAAATATTTTCCTTTGTCTTGATCGGTGGAGGTGCCCTTCTTTTTACTTTGGGCCTTCTTGAGCTTGGACTTACCTTTGGCCTTCCCAGTAGACCTCTTCCTCTTTTTATTATTATTAGAGGAGGAAGATGGCTCGGCAACATTTGCCTCACCGGTCTTACCTTTGTTGTCCTTAGTCAAGGACTCAAAAGTAGCGAGCTCATTGAGCAACTGTGTGAGACTTAACCTTTACTTGTTCATCCTGTAGTTACTTTTAAACTGATCGAAACTCTTTGGAAGAGTCGTCAGTATGAAGCTCACTTGACTGGGTTCGTCAATGGCCCCGCCATTGTCTTCTACCGTGTTGAAGTAGGACATCATGCTTATGACATGTTCTCGAACTGATGTACCTTCCTTCATGCGAGTGAGCATGCGGAACTAACAACTTCGTGTCGTTTTTGCTCGGAGGGCTGCTCGAACATAGCTTGTAATGACTCCATGATTTTGAATGCGGAAGTCATTGCTTCGTGCTTTGTGACAAGCACGTTTGTCATAGAAGCCAACAGATATGTTCGGGCCTTCTCATTAGATGAGACCCATCGCTGGTATGCCTGACGAATTGTTCGTGTGGCGTTGGCAGTAGGCATCGAAGGACATTCCTCCGTAAGCACAAACTTGAGGTCTTTGGTGACCAATATTGCATTAATATTAAGTTTCCACTTAGTGCAGTTATCACTAGTTAATTTGTCGTTTGTGAGAATTTGAAGTAATGCAGAAGACATAATTGCTGAAATAAATAAAAAATTCATTCAGTCATTTATTAAAAAACAAGTGCAAGTGCGAGTGATTTGGCATAAATTTAAACATGATGCATGAACATGTTTAACGAACTAGAAATAGCCAAAAAATAGTTAATATACCACGATAATCCAACATACCACAAAGAAGTGCCGCCTTAGGGTCGGTCAAGTCTTTGCATGTTAGACCGAGTCATTCTCAATCAAATGATATTCTAGAATAACTCTTATTCCATATCATTCAACCATCGTTTATTCAGTCAGGTTTTTTATTAACAAAACATAATCAAAACCTTCGTGAGTGTAACCCACCATTTCAGATCTCACGAGCTTAACTCGAGAATTGCCACCTTAGGGTCGGTCAATCCCAAAATACCCTCAGAATATCCTATCTGTTAGGGATTCAACCTTGGTATTGGTCTTTGTGGAAACCCTTCTTAGGGAGGACGAAAGCAAAGCCGTCACGAGGCCCCACTTGGATCTCACGATGTTGAACTAATGATGGAGACTGCGGGATATATATGTCATATATCCCTCTCCCACTCACTATTTAAAAAATTGGGTTTTTAAATTAACCTTTAATACACCTAGACTTTACAGGATCAAACGGCTAACTTTAATTAAGTTCACTAGCGCATTAACAAATTCATTATTAGAAATAAATTCTAATTAACTAATAAATTATTAATGATTTTTAACTAATAAAAATCTAATCTATTAGTGAATAATCTAAGCTTTTTTAAACTATTTACTAAGCTCAGATTATTATGATAGTGTTTACCAAGTTTTAACTATTAAAACTCTAACACTTTATTTGGTCATTTATTATTAGAACATTAATAATATTAATACTAATTACAATAATTGACCCTATTAATCTAACTTATTAAACACTTTAATAACTGGATTCATATTAATGAGAATTAACAAGTTTTTAACTATTAAAAAAATAATCTCATTTTCATAGCCAATAATGTATTTACCTATAATAATCATATAATTAACGATCAATTATGTTTTTGTAAATTTACAAATTTAATATACATTCAAAAACAACATACAGTCAATTTAAACAGTGTCTACAGACACCCGCTATTCTGTCGTTAAGGAACTGCAGAATCAAAAAGATATATTTATAAAAGTCCTACGCAATGTGCTCTATAGTTATGAAAACTAGCAAAACGACAAACAAGGGTATCGTTCCACAGGGAGGTGGGATTCATCGACTGTCTCTAGTTCTAGCTATACAACACGCAGAGCGAACTCGTGTGTTGCGTATGCAAAATGAATATGCGGAAAGTGAATGCTAAACTAACAAACAAACTACATAAATAAATAAGTACAATGGTAGGATGTAGAGGATACCACGTTGAGCATATTAATGCGAACCAAGCAATATTTAACACACAGCCGAAATATCATTCACAAGCTGGCTAACCGAGTGAAAGCATTAAGCAATGAAACACCTCCATAACGACATGAGCACAAGAGGAATTCAGTTTATCTTTACTCTAGATACGGACTTGGTTTAGTCAACTCCCTATGATGGCTAGACATGGAAAACAAGTTTACCAAACAAAAATGTGAAATAAGTTGGTTGGTTAGTATTAAGACCATTCAAGTTAGGTTAGGAGTTTATCCTATTGATTAAGGAATTCTTCAAAATCAATTTATTACCCAATCCGGCCAAGGATGGGTAATTGTGTCTTTGAAACAAAGAGTCATTAAGCACAAGGATGTGAACCAAGGCCAATTTAGCAACTAAATGCCTGAATTGAAACCTTTTATACTCTTTGGAGCTAAAATCCCTAACACTCAAATTACTCAATACATGGTATTTTGGCCATTCATTAACATACAAACACTCATGGGAAGCTAAATTACACTACTCCTACATTAAATTCCTCTACTCCTAATCTCAATCATGCATACATATCAATTTTGACCCTCCACACACATGGATTTAACAATAAGAGTTTAATTCATACATAAAGCAAATAGTAAAACAAAACTCAACCGAATTTAATAACAAACATACATATATTGCACATGTATAGGTTTACAATATTCCTAAATCGGGCAAAGAAGCAAGAAATACAAATAATTGAGTAAAAAAGAGACAACCTTTGAAGACAAACCCTCCAAAGAAGCTCCTAACCTTCCTAGCTCGAAATTGGACTCCTAATTCCTTGCAAGTTGCTCTAAGATGGATGGAGGAAGGGTAAATGGTGTGGTGGAGGTGAATGGTGAGCTCTCATGGAGGAAAATCCTCCATGGGAGCTAGTCTCTCTCTTATCGTGAAGAAGATGAAGAAGATGAAGAAGAATGGAAGAGAGAAGTGTTTGGGAGTGAGAGAGGACAGGGAAGTGTGAAGAGAGGAGAGAAAATGAGGTATTTATAGTGCTGAGAAGTTAGGTCAGGATTTTGGGGTGAAAAGACAAGAATACCCCTCAGAAAATGGCTGAAAATCGTAAATCTGGGCATTTACGCGGTACGTTCCGTGGTACACTTTGATGGACGTACCGTGTACCACTTTTCAGCACTTTCTGTCCATTTCCGTGGTTCACAATTTGGTCTTCCGGGGTACGCCGCAGTACACCTGCGCACCGTTACGGAAATGACCATAACTTCCTCTAAAAACCTCGGAATCATGATCTGTAAAAAATGTTGGAAAGTAGACATCCGGGGCTTTCGAAAAATAGGTTATGAGAAACCTATTTTGATCTGAGGAGGGAGATATGACCTTCCGAAGTTGGATGTTCTACACGAGCCATTTTCCATTTCAACCCAAAAACCTCCAAACACTTCAATTAAGCTCTAACACCTTATTTTAAGGGTTATAACCTACACAAGGCTCACAAAACACATTATACACAAAAATACGCTCAAAAACGAAAGCAAACGATAGGAAATAGTGACCTCAAAAAGGTGTATTTTACGATGTTATCACACCCCCCAAACCTATCTTTTGCTCGTCCTCGAACGAACAACACATAAAACCTAAAAAATCTAGGCTAGTCCACTTTTGTAGGAAACACGATGACATTTAGCACGTGCCACAAGCCTTTCAACCACTAGGCGATCCCCTATATGGAGAAGTTTTGTCTTATGAAGGTTTACAGCTATGACACCCACAAATGTATACTCTACAAGATAAGCTGAGATGCAATCCAAGCATACCAAATGATGACTACACATGCATGCTAGTATCTCCAATATACCAATCAATAACAATGCTTCACACAATGCAAGTATGCCAATACTTAGGATGTTTTCAGGTTTACAATTCAACTACGCTCGAATGCCCAAGACAAATTCGCCTCAACTCTAATCCTCATCGGATTTCAATCCGATTTTTCCACTCAGAACCTAGGCGCACTCTCTAGCAAACATATGCAATTTGGAAGTTATGTTCATGGAATCAAATATATCGCATATGAGTATTTTTAATGAAAGCACATTTTCTAAAAATTTATCTCATGGAAGGAACTGAAATGCCATGAACGTGGAAAGGGCATGCATTGACTCGCATTCCCAATATAGACTTCCTAAGAGATCAAATGGGCTTTGCCTCACTTGAAATGCGGCCAAGGTGATTTAGGGTGGTGTATGGGATGGAAGATATGGTATTAGTGGAAGGATAAAGTTACCAACCATGTTAAGGTGTTTACACATTACAATACTTTGGTTAGCTCTAAAACACATTACATTACAAGTGACTAGGCTTTAAACTTTACATTGCACATTTGTGCTACAATTGTACTCACATTTGAGTAACTTTACATTGACGAACTTGAAGGCTTAAGTGTTTATAATTCACACTTATTCTTTTTTTTTTAGCCTTTGCCTTTGTACATTTACACATATTTGTCTAAGTACACATTTTTACAAAATTTAGAGCTACATGATATCTCCTAAGCTATACACCTCAACATGATCAATAACTAGGGAATGGCTTGTATTTGGGTTATGTTGGTGTATGGATGTTTAGTGTTTGGTCTCAATTTACAATGTAAGCACACATAAGGACATGGGAGTGTTTGGGCTATATATGGAGTTTAAGAACATACTCAAGCCCAAAATCATTTTTAAAATTCCATCTAACAAGGGAATACAAATCTCAACAAGCATTCCACATGATGAAGTTCTATGGCAATCAATGCAAAGTTGATGTACAATGAGATCACAATTAAGAACAAAATCGGAAAGTGTTTAAAGAGTAGAAACAAAACCCACAAATTTTTGATATTTTAGTCTAAGTGTAGCTCACAGGTAGTCTCCACTATTTTCCTAAGCTAAACAAGCATAAAGGTCTCATCCACCTCAACATCAAAATATTGACACTGTACAAGCAAATTTAAGTGATGCACGGAGCTAAAATCATACAATGCATGTCTCTACCGGCACACCAAGAAAACAACTCAACAAAAATGGACTATAATTCCAAAAAAATTCAAAAATGATCGATTTGAGCAGAGATTTGAAACTTGACTAAAACAAACACCATAAGATCTAAGCACAACACAAATCCACTCTTAGATCTAAACAGAAATAAAAATCATGAACAAATAAGCAAAGCATTTCTATCATTAAATGCATGGGCGGTTCCCGCCCAAGTCGACAACTACTCCACAAGCACTCAAATTAAAGCTCAAAATTTAGAGGATACCTCTTGTGGCTGCAGCCATATGGCCTTAGTGGCGCTGCCGTTTCACTCGGAAAGTTGTTGTGGTGCTATAGGTGCAAACCTAGTTCTCATGAGTCGTGCAATCCATAAACCTAAAAATTTCTGTTCCTTGCACAACACAACTCAAACATAATCAAATGCATATGCTTTAACAAAAATAAGAAAACAAAAACACGACCAACACCCCCAAACCTAGCCTAAACATTGCTGATCACACAATGAAAAGCATGAGTAAAAGAGATGCATATTTTTAACATAACAATCTACACTGCAAAGCAATAAAAAGTAATAAAACTAAGCCAAAACCATTAACAATCAATGAATAAGCCGCCTCCCCGGCAGCGGCGCCACTTTTGATACCCGTTATTCTGTCCTTAAAGAACTGCGGAATCAAAAAGATATATTTATAAAAGTCCTACGCAATGTGCTCTATAGTTATGAAAACTAGCAAAGCGGCAAGCTAGGGTATTGTTCCACAGGGAGGTGGGATTCATCGACCGTCTCTAGTTCTAGCTATACAACACGCCGAGCGAACTCGTGTGTTGCGTATGCAAAAAGAATATGTGGAAAGTGAATGCTAAACTAACTAACAAACTACATAAATAAATATGTACAGTGGTAGGATGTGATGGAGAGATGCATGAAATGTGGTTACGCTAGGGAAACGATTCAACCGTGACAATCATCCTAATTAATCACTAGACTCATCTAGTCCCTCAAATGTGTAAGTTTATGTTATAGGCTCGCGTCCCCTAAATTGATCTCTAATCTCTCTCGATGCCTTAGAGATTATATCCACACAAAGCATGGATTCATTAAGTGTCATGGCACACACGAAAGAGCCATGTATGCCAGCCAAGTGATACTCTCACTTTCTGAACATATACACAGGTTATTTCGTTGGGCATGTAATGCGCAACTGCATGGGCCATACTACAGCCAATAACTCATCCACAAGGCTAACCAAATACGGGATGGAAACCAAGTGAAAGCATTCAGAATACGAGATACCCATACAACACGTATGTTATATGCTCTTGTCCTTTTAATTAATCTCTATCCTCTCTCGAGTTCATGGAGATTGCATCCATGCAAAAACATGAATCCATTAAGGACGGTGGGAAACACACATGAGCTCTACACGCCAGCCTAGTGATCTCTCAGCTTACTGGTCAAATGTAGAGGATACCACGCTGAGCATATTAATGCGAACCACGCAATAGTTAACACACAGCTGAAATATCATTCACAAGGTGGCTAACCGAATGAAAGCATTAAGCAATGAAATACCCCTATAACTACACGAGCACAAGAGGAATTCGGTTTATCTTTACTCTAGATACGGACTCAGTTTAGTCAACTCCCTAGGATGGCTAGACATGGAAAACAAGTTCACCAAACAACAATGTGCAATAAGTTGGTTGATTAACATTAAGATCATTCAAATTAAGTTAGGGGTTTATCCTATTGATTAAGGAATTCTCTAAAATCAATTCATTACCCAATCCGGCCAAGGATGAGTAATTGTGTCTTTGAAAGAAAGACCCATTAAGCACAAGAATGTGAACCAAGGCCAATTTAGCAACTAAATGCCTGAATTGAAACTTTTTATACTCTTTGGGGCTAAAATCCCTAACACTCAAATTACTCAATACATGGTATTTTGGCCATTCATTAACATACAAACACTAATGGGAAGCTAAATTACACTACTCCTACATTAAATTCCTCTACTCCTAATCCCAATCATGCAATACATATCAATTTTGACCCTCCACACACATGAATTTCACAATAAGAGTTTAATTCATACATAAAGCAAATAGTAAAACAAAACCCAACCGAATTTAATAACAAACATACATATATTGCACATGTATAGGTTTACAATATTCCCAAATCGAGGTTACACATCAAAGAAGCAAGAAATACAATGAATTGAGTAAAAAAGAGACAATCTTTGAAGACAAACCCTCCAAAGAAGCTCCTAACCTTCCTAGCTTGAAATTGGACTCCTATTTCCTTGCAAGCTGCTCTAAGATGGATGGAGGAAGGGTAAAATGGTAAGGTGGAGGTGAATGGCGAGCTCCCATAGAGGATTTTCCTCCATGGGAGCTAGTCTCTCTTATTGTGAAAAAGATGAATAAGATGAAGAAGAATGGAAGAGAGAAGTGTTTGGGAGTGAGAGAGGAGAGGGAAGTGTGAAAAGAGGAGAGAAAATGATATATTTATAGTGTTGGGAAGTTAGGTCAAGATTTGGGGGTGAAAGGACAAGAATACCCCTTAGAAAATGGTTGAAAATGCAAATCTGGGCATTTCGGCAGTACGTTCCGTCGTACACTTCAATAGACGTACCGCAGACAACTTTTTAGCACTTTTTGCCCATTTCCACGGTTCACAATTTGGAAACCTGAGCATAACTTTCACTAGAAACCAGTGCACCATTACGGAAACGGAAACGGCCATAACTTTCACCAGAAACCTCGGAATCGTGATCTGTAAAAAGCGTTGGAAAATAGACATCTAAGGATTTCTAAATATAGGTTATAGGAATCCTAGTTTGATCTAAGGAGGGAGATATGACCCTCTGAAGTTTGGCATTCTGCACAAGCCATTTTCCATTTAAACCCAAAAACCTCCAAACACTTCAATTAAGCTCTAACACCTTATTTTAAGGGATATCACGTACAAGAGACTAACAAAACACATTATACACAAAAATGATCTCGAAAACGAAAGCAATTGATAGGAAATGGGGACCTCAAAATGTGTATTTTACGATGTTATCACCTACACAATCATACATTAGGAGTATCGAAACCAATTTCCTGTTATGAAAATATTGGCTTTTATACCAATTGTTGGAACCATGTTAACTGGTAACGCAGCGGAAATAAGTTTAAAAAAATGTTATACATAATATGGAACAGTAAACTTAAGATCGTAATTATTTTTTCAGAACTAATATACACAATATGTAAATACATGAAATTGTAATTAAAATATTCAAAAAAATTTAGAACCTTACCGACATTTGGAGGCTCCTTCACTTTACGATATGCTTCTGGTCTGTACCACCGAATTTCCTAGCTATTCTCCGGAACTGATAATTGCGTACGGGCCCGTCATGTACTCAAGAACTTAGGAGGATGTAGAGAAAATAAGAAGAAACTATTTCTTCCAAGAGAAAAAATACCTAGAACAATTCTAGTTGTTCAAAAGAAAAAATATATAATAAATATATATTTTTTCTTTTGTTTTAATGGTGCATCACAGCACCAATTGTTTTTCTCTCTTTTTCTTTCATGGACACTTATTAGGCTAGATGCCGGTTCCGGTTTCAGGCCGGTTCCTTTTTTTTATAAATATCATAACAACATTATTACATTAGCAGTGTAAAATTGTAATTTGTAAATATATTTTATTAGGTTACCCACTTACCGGCGAAATAAAATAAAATAAATAAACGGAAAAATTAAAAATTAAAATTAAAATAAAACTAAAAATGTAAAATTGGCCTTGCACTTAATTTTTACCACAATTAAATTGCCTACGTATCCTCTTGAGGGTTTAGAGGAATCAAAGGTCACATAGTTCTCTTACCTTTTATTGTAGGTTGGAGATGGCATGGACTAATCATTACCTTAATCATTAGTTCGGCTTTCAGCCGGTTCATCATCTTTAAAGAAATCGTACGGCTCCTCTTGATCGATTTCTTGCTGTAGATATTGTGCCTTCGTCCAATCTTCGATGCAAGTTTGCATCTGAAGTGATTTCGGACTCATAAGGGAACGTGTTGGGTCTAAAATATTCCCACCGGCGCTGAACTGTTGTTCCACCGCCACTGTAGAAACTAGTGTTGAAAGGATATTTTTGGCTATCATAGGCAAGATTGGAAAATACCTTTCATTCTCATTTCACCAGTGTAGGATATCAAATTTTTTTAACTTCAGTGTCTTCTACGAACTCAAAAAAGGTACTTAGATAAGATTCAAGCTCGGAATATGTGGTGGAGCTTGATGAAGAAGAACCTCGTAATTTTTTGGTTTTTTTTGGATAAAAGATTATACCCTAAACTAATAAATCCAGAGGATGATGAGGAACGAGATACATTTTGAGTATGTGGAACATCTATGTTTAGTGATGAACCATAAACTCTAAGATATTCATCATATAAATCATACAATAATTTCTTAACCCTGGCACAACACATATCAACAGCATAAGGTATTTTTAAACCTTGTTCATAATAAGCAGATAGATAATTAGACACACTTTCTAATCTACAACGTGGATCAAAACACATGGCAATCAAATAAATATTTGGAAACTCTTTATATTATTCTAACCATTTTTCCTTCATAGCAGTAACAGACTCATGTAATCGTAAGTCAGATTCACAATGAGCAAATGCACCAGCAATATTAAGACTCTCAATAATAAATAAATTAGTTGTAGGATAATAAATACCAGATAAACTGTTAGTAGCAGTGTAAAAAGCTTTTAACAAATCACAAACATTTCTACAAACATCACAATGACTTTGATAAAGATTAATGTGACTAACATGATATTGAATAAAAGTAACTAATAAATCCCTATATTCATAACTTCTAGCAAGCAATTTATAAGTAGAATTCCAACGTGTTGGAACATCACTGAGGAAATCTAATGACAAGTCTACCATTTTGTTTACAATATGCTGCCCATGCTTTCATTACAGTAG
This sequence comes from Dipteronia sinensis, assembly GCA_033220585.1. Taxonomy (NCBI): domain Eukaryota; kingdom Viridiplantae; phylum Streptophyta; class Magnoliopsida; order Sapindales; family Sapindaceae; genus Dipteronia; species Dipteronia sinensis. The sequence continues at coordinate 47,865,859 of CM065639.1, forward strand.
GATGTTTCCACAAAAAATAGAGGGCATCTTTAATAGGTTGAATAAATTGTTTAAGGGTTTTTAATCTTTTTTGAACACATAAATTGAAAACATGGCATACACATCTTTGATGAAAAAATTTACCACCAAGATAAGGTTTGCATAATTCAATTAAAGCAGAAATAGCAGTAGTATTACTAGAAGCATTATCAAAACCAATTGCAAAAATTTTGTTATCAATTTTATACTCTGTAAATATTATTCTAAGCTGTCTACAAATATTAGCAGCAGTGTGTTTATCATCAAAAACTCTAAATGCAAGAATTCTTTTTTAGATAGTCCATGCTTTATCCATATAATGGCAAGTGACACCTATGTATGAATGCATTCGCCAATGGTCACTCCATATGTCGGCACATATGGAAACACGACCATTATATTTTTCAAAAACATTTGTCAACATTTCCTTTTCTTTTTCATAAATCTTTTCAAGTGTCTCCGTGAGCATGGTTCTAGGAACACGACATGCAGCAGGATTTAATGCTTGTTGACGATATTTATTAAAACCAACCTTTTCACCAAAACTAAATGATAAGTGTTCTATTGCAACCATTCTAGCTAATTTTTCTTAATTTTTTACATCACTATATTTAAATAATTGTTGGTTAGGGGTAGCGTACCTGAAAATTTGAGCTTGTGAACTCGATCTGGCCTGTGCGTCTGGATGTGCATTCGTTATATGCTTCCGATAGGTGCCATATCCTCCAGATTTATGCCATTTAAATACTTTTTTGCAGTAATTGCAAATCACTATAGTGCTTCCATCTTCTTGTGTAAGTTTCTTTATATGGAGTACGAAGAGATCAGATTTGACCTGCTTCGGTAACGTTTCCTCCAAATTTGGATCAAAATCAAAATCTAAGGAGGGGTTGGGTCCGTTGGGATCATCAGGCCCATCAAGGCCAAGATCAGACATATTTTCTGATTGGCTTGTCAAATGGGAGGTGACATTGGGATCGGGTTCAGAAATTCGTAGAGAGGGAAGAGAATGAGATTGAGGAAAGTTTAGGCCTAGGTCTTCGGCATAAACTTGATGTTGTAAATACTCGTGATAAACACAGTCATACGACCCTTACCTTTCATAGAAATTGAACGCCTGAGACCGTCACCACTTCTACTTGCCATTTTAAAATTGAATTGTAAAATTTCTTGAACAAAAAATAAATGATTAAATAGTTGGAAATAAATTTGGAAGAAAATCAGAAACTTAGTAGTTAGTAATTGCAATTTGTAAATAAAATAAATTGCAAATAAAATAAATTGAAAATAAGAAAAATTGCAAATAAAATAAATTAGAAATAAGATAAATTGTAATTTGGAAACTTAGAAATTGCAAATAAAATAAATTGTAAATAAATGAAATTGAGAACTTAGTAATTGACTAATTGTAAATTAAATAAATTTGAAATAAGATAAATTGCAAATAAAATAAATTGGAAATAAGATAAATTCTAAATAAAATAACTTGGAAACTTACAAACTTAGCAATTGCAAATAATATAAATTGGAAACTTGGACTCTTGGTCTTGGAGAGTTGGAGAGGAGTGTGGAGAATTGAAAATTGGGAGAGAATTGATGAAATTGGGATGAGAAAAAAAGAAGGGGGGGGGGGGGGGGGGGGGGGGTGGTATTTATAGAATGATAAAGAAAAAGAAAAAGAAATAAAATTAAAAAAAAGTCACCGTTGGAGGGCCCAACGGTTAAAAAAAAATAAAAAATTTTTTAAAAGGCTGGAAACCGGCCGGTTCCGGCCCTTAACGAACCAGAACCATTTTTTTTTTGTTCTGGTTCCGGTTTTTTTACGCCGGTTCCTGTTCAGTTAGCCGGTTCGCCGGTTCGAACCGAACCGGCGACATGCCTAACACTAATACATTTTTTTCTTTCGATTATTTTTTAAAAGAATTTATGATGTGTTGACTTTATTTTAAAATTCAAAATCAATATTTAATTAAAAACCAATTAATTAAACCAATCAATCTAATCTTTTAAAATATCAAATATCTTTAAAGATATTGATTAATATTTAATTTATTTGATTTGATTTGAATTAAAACTATTTAAATTCAAAAATTAAATATTTAATTTAATAAAATAAAATAATCATATTATCTTATTTTATTCAAAAACAGATATCAACAATCATCCTCCATTTAGTGATTAATAACATAATTAAATAATCTTATTATTTAATTTATCTAATCACCATTATTCATTAATCAAATAATCTCATTATTCAATTAATTCCCGAATAAATACATGTCACTTTTGTAGAACAATAAATTGGACAATCTACTTACTTAACCGTGACCCTTGTTACTTAAATCGATCGTGTTAGCAATGGGACCTAATGGACCCATAGTATTTTGAACTCCAATAATCCTTGGAATCATTAATTAATATTCACTGATTATTAACTCAGGTGTTATTCCACTAAAAACCCGAAGCTGCACTCTCTCTACTGCAGACGTTTTTACAAAGACCGATATAGCTCGGTGTCCATCGATATAGCTATTACACATGGTGTGATCCTTCACAATAGTTCATAATTAGAGCTGGATCATAATGTCTGTTATACCCCTCTAATTACATATATCCTTTAAGTACCGTTGATTCTCTAATGGACAATAAATCCTATTTCCTCACGGAATTATGATGGCGCCCATATTGTCAAAGCCCTGAATCAACCCTCAAAGAGAACTACCATCTACTTCTCACAAGAAAGAGTGGAATCACTATTGTGTACAAACCTTCCCAGCCACAAACCAAACCACAATCCCAACATACATAGCATATTGATCAAGAACTGTATCCGACCTCACCCATGGTATATCAAAGACCACGATCTAACATGAAAGAGTCGATATGACACTCTGGATTAAGATCACATACATATAACCATCATTAGTTAATATATATGAATCTCATCAGTAAACTGATCTTGGTGAGAGATTCATATAGATCATGACCCTATCCTATATGATCACTGAAAATACTACTATGCGTGTGTCTAATACAACCTAGGGGAGGTGAATAAGTTTTAGTTGATTTATCACCAACTTTTTGACTTCATCAATTTTAATAATGCTACCCCATATTAGCAATCAACCAATCCAAAATAAACAAGCGGAAAACAATAAAAATAAAAGGATTGATTTACACGAGAAACCCTTCAACTGAGCCAAACTCACGGGCTATCGTTCTAGCCATACACGGTCCTCAAATCCACTATTTGAATGAATGTTTACAACCTAGGTTGACCTCACGTCACATCGTATTTGGTCACTAACCCTTTCACTCTACCCAACGGGCCTTTAATAGTGATCCTAGACCAACAGCCTTGTGCACTAATCCACTTAGTCACAAAGCTTAACAATCAATGAAGAGATTAAGCAACCTATGTAAATATGTGAACATATTCTATTATGCAATTAATGCTAGGATACACTAAATATTTATCTAGGGAATAAACATGACAATAAGAGCAACTCCTAGATATCAATAAATGCAAAGCAAAAAGATTTAGCTAGAAAGGTAAAATGGTCCTAAATGCTAGCTATCAATGAATATATAATCTCAACCAACAAACAACAACTCAATCATGTTATAAATACCATTAAACACAAAGAGATGCATTAAATCAACATATAAAGGTAAACCTAGGCATATAAGAACATAAAGAGATGCAATGGAGATTTAGGCATGTTCATATTACCTAGTCAACAAAAGCAAGAAGAATCCATGATGAGATGATGCTTGGAAGATGTTAAATGCACATGGATTGGTGTTTGGTTGAGTAAAAATAACTTCTTGGAGCTTCTCTCTCAAAGGAAGACTTTCACTCTCAAAAATGGGTTTTGAAGCTCTAAAAAAATGAGTTGGGAGATAAAGGAAAATATATATAGAAGCCTTAAATGAAACTACGTCGTTTTGAGAAAAAACAGGCACAAAACAGACTAAGTGCATTGGTAATTGCACGGGTAGGAGACCCGTGCACCACCCGTGCAAAAGGCTCACCAAAGAGCATCCTACCTCAGTGCACGGGTAGACGACCATTGCACAACCCCGTGCAGTCAAACAAACCCGAAGCAATCAACCTTAGTGCATGGGTAAATGCACGTGCATAACCCGTGTAGTTTCTCAAACCCGAAGCACTATCCTCGGTGCACGGGTAACTGCATGGGTAAGACCTGTGCACAACCCGTGCAGAATGAGAATCCGAGGGAGCCCATCTTTAATGCACGGGTAACTGCACGGGGAGGTAACCCGTGCACTACCAGTGCAAAAGAGCTATTCTATAAGGAATGTCACTCGTCGCGCTAAGAAAAAGCACACCAACGTACGGGCACGGATGTTTCCGAACATATATCGAAAAACGAAATACAAAGACCATAAACACACCTAGAACAAACGTAAAAGTGCATGTGTGAGAAGTGTAATGAAGAACACACACAACAAACGATTGAAACACAAATGCAAGATATGTAAGGCATGCATGCTAATGTGTGTGTGTGTTACTAATCTCTTCAAAGAGAGTTAAGCAAGAGATATACCTTTGAAGTGCTCTTGAGCTTGAGGATGACATCGAGGCTTGATCACGAACAATGAGACCTAACTGCCCTTACACTCAAGACCCCATATGGTTTATCAACGAAATAAGCCAATCAAAAAGTGAGGAACTTACAATCTCCCTCCTTGGCTATTTCGTGACAAAACCACCACTCATAGAATATCCTCACAGAAGAAAAATAAATACAAGAGGTCAACAAAAGTTATTCTACATTACATGTATATACCTAAGATCTAGATCTTCAAGCCTTCTATCTTTTGTAGAATAGTCATCCCTGCAAAACAAGATATCAACATTTTCCAAAACAAGTGTATGTGAGGTGATCAAGGGAAAACATTTAACAAACACAATAAACCATACAATGAAGTGCAATGCAAATGCTCCCCCTAAATGGGTTACTCCCCCTCAATAAGACAATCTCCCTTAATAAGCAACTCACCTGACTTCATACTACTCCCCCTTTTTGTCATGAGATAGGCAAAAGAGTATTCCCCAAACGGGTTACTTTAGCAAAGAAAGTTATTTGCAAGATAAGTGCATAATCATATACAACAACTTTATAAAACTTAATTAAATTAGAGAGAATCAATGAGGTTTTATTAAAAAGAAATGTGTGAAATTTTTGCTTTGGATGCAAGACATGCAACATCAAAGTTCAAGCAAATGGTATTTGGCAAAGTGAACATCAAAAGAGTTTCTAAAGGAATTCAAACCAATTCGTACCCTTTTGCCATAATTAAACAAGATATAGCTTTAAAAACTTGTAGCACACACAAGCAACTACGTCAATCCTTAATGGTCAATCAAGACTTGGATATAAAATCCTTATTAATAGAATGGATATAGAATCCTTATTGATTATTGTCTTGCTCAACCATTAAAAAGAGAGACAAAGCTAAATTTGGATGCGACATCCTTATTTGTTGCATGGACACAAGGTCCTTATTGAGTTTAGCCTTGTCAAGTTGCTACCACACATATTTGCACACATATAATTCATGCATAATATTTAAGCATGTCAAAAATCAAGTTTACATGTTATGGATATAAATTAAGGGTCATTCAATTGTACTTCTCAATCAATTCTCCTAGTCCAAAAATGCACATTTGAACATAAATGTGACACGGATTACAAACAAAGCAAATGGTACACTTATTGAATAAAAAGCCATATAGTCATATATATGCACAAACAAAATGCTCAAGCAATTAATAAAGAAGCATAATGTTGATCAAATTTTTGGTCATTGCAATTATGCAAAGTTGCTCTTTTTGCTTGAGCTCCCCTTATGGGGTCAAACACCAACCAAGTCAAAGGGGGGTATGAGCCCCTCTAGACTTACCAAGTCCATAGGACTTAGTTGACCATATGGGCAAACCCGTAGCACAATAGCATGCGGGTTCAACCTTTCTAATTCACTTAGGTGATACAATTTCATTCTTAGTGGACATATTCAACACATTTCTCCTAGGATCATTTACTCTAGACTTCCTAGGCATAAGCATATTGGCTCTAGCCCTATTCTTTTCAATCATGATTTTAGTTCTACACATATTAATAAACTTAAAGCAATTTGGTCTAATATGACCATCAACACCACAAAAATGACATGTATGAATGAAGTAAGAGGTCATACCATTCCTTTGTGAGTACAAAAGGGCTTTCCCATGTCTTTGAACTTGCCTTTGGTATTGGATTGGCTCTCTCCTCCTTTGATGTTGAGTTGGAGAAGATTGCTTCCTCGGTTGAACTTGCATGGATTACTTCTTGGCTTTGTTGTATTTGGGTTGTGGGAAGCTTGCTTGATGTGCCCTCATTAGTTGAGCTTGAGCTTGACACCTTGGTGCCACCTTAACTTGGACATTTTAGAACACTCTCCTAGTTCAATTTTCTTCCTAGGATGTTGGGAAGGAAGATGCTCTTTGTTGTCCACGCTCTTAACAAACACCATCTTGCTTGGAGTTGAGGTCTCCTTATCATCTTCACACCCTAGACCTTTCTTTTCACTTGGCTTCTTGCCAACTCTCAACATATGGTCAAGCTTCTTCGTGCTTGAAGTCATCTTAGCAATAATTTATTTTGCTTCTTCAAGCTCCTTCTCCATCAAAGCTTCATTCCTTTTCGCTATCTTCACTTCTCCATTTAAGTGAATCACTTCGGTTGATAGCTTGAGGTTCTCTTCTTTTAGTCTTTGAACATCTTTCTTCATTTTCAACCTTGAGCTTTGAAAATATTCAATGAACCCCTCAAGGTTCATACCTTTTACATTTCCATTTGTAGAGTAAGATGAAGAGTTCTCATCACCTGAGTCAACTTCACTTTGTTTTTCTTCCTCTTGGTCATCTATTTCTTCTTTACTCTTGAGAGAGGATGCAAAGGTAATGAAATTTGCCACATGGTCTTCATCATCCGAAGATCCTCCTTTATCTTCCATGTCATCACTATCGCACTAAGTGGCGGCCATTGCCTTTCCTTTCTTCTTGTTCTTTAAGTTCCCACAATCCGTGGAGATATGTCCAAAACCTCCATATTCAAAACATTGGATTCCTTTCCTTGTGGGCTTGTCTTGACTTCATTCAACCTTCTTGAAATGAGTCTTCTTCTTCATTTCCTTTCCTTTGGATTCAAAGCCCTTTTTTTCAAATTTGATGAATTTCTTGAACCTTTTGACCATAAGGGCCATCTCTTCATCCGAGTCTTCCTCCTCCTTCTCAACCTTAGAGGTCTTCAAAGCAATACTCTTTTGTTTCTTTGGAGGTGTAGGTGTGCGAGTCCACCTAGACTCATATGCTATAAGTCTTCCAATAACTTCACTTGGCTTCATGTTCTTGTAGTCATTATTTTCTTCAAGTGCCGTCACCTTAGTCTCGAAGCTTTCGGGGAGCTACCTCATAATCTTTTGCGTGATCCTACTATCCAAATAAGGGTCACCAAGTTGATGGCTTTGATTGAGTATGTCCATCAACTTCACTTGAAATTCGTTGAAGCATTAATCTTCCTCTATCCTAATAGTCTCAAATTGCATTGAAGGACTTGGAGCTTGAAATCCTTGACTACTTCGGTTCCTTCATGAGCCGTTTCTAAAATCTCCCATGCTTCTTTTGCAATTTTAGTTGTTTGGATCAACTTGTAATGATTGTCATCCATTGCACAAAGAATGGCATGCATGGCTTTGTTGTTCCACTTGGATGCTTCGAACTCTTGTGTTAACCATTCTGATTTTTGCTTGGGAACTACACTTTCGTCTTCAAGAGTCTTTTCCGGAGAAGTGTAGTCATCTTCAATTGCCATCCATGCTTGGTCATCTATTTGGCAAATGTAGGACTCCATCTTGCCTTTCCATAAGGCGTAATTGTCACCTTTGAGTAAATGTGGTCTTATGCTCGATGCTACCTCTTTACTCACGAAATCACTCATAGTGTTTGGGTTATATGAATGCAAGTGAATGTAACAATCAAAACCAAAAATGCAAGACACACACAATCAAGAGCTAGGATCACCTAAGTATGTCTAGGAACCCGCTCTGATTCCAATTGAAAATACTACTATGCTTTTAAGGCTGTTTATCAATAAATTGCTTTTTCAAAAAAAGAAAATACTATATGCCTATGTCTAATAACACCTAGAGGGGGTGAATAGGTTTTAGTTGATTTATTACCAACTTTTTGACTTAATCAATTTTAATAATGCTACCTCATGTTAGCAATCAACCAATCTAAAATAAACATGCGGAAAACAATAAAAACCTAAGGATTGATTTACGTGAGAAACCCTCCAACTGGGCAAAACTCACAGGCTATCCATCTAGCCACACACAGTCCTCAAATCCACTATTTGATTGAAAGTTTACAACCTAGGTTGACCTCAAGTCACAACATACTTGGTCACTAACCCTTTCACTCTACCCAACGAGCCTTTAATAGTGATCCTAGACCAACAAGCTTGTGCACTAATGCCAGTTAGTCACAAAGTTTAACAATCAATGAAGAGGTTAAGCAACCTATGTGAATATGTGAAAAAATTATATCATGCAATTAATGCTAGGCTACACTAAATGCTTATCTGGGGAATAAACATGACAATAAGAGCAACTCCTAGATATCAATATCTAAATGCAAAGCAAGAAGATTTAGCTAGAAGGGTAAAATTGTCCTAAATGCTAGTTGTCAATGAATATATATTCTCAACCAACAAACAACAACTCAATCATGTTATAAATGTCATTAAACACAAAGACATGCATTAAATCAGTATATAAAGGTAAACCTAGGCACATAAAAAAACATAAAGAGATGCAATGGAGATTTAGGGCATGTTCATATTATCTAATCAACAAAAGCAAGAAGAATCCATGATGAGATGATGCTTGGAAGATGTTAAATGCACATGGATTGGTGTTTGGTTGAGTAAAAATAACTTCTTGGAGCTTCTTTCTCAAAGGAACACTTTCTCTCTCAAAAATGAGTTTTAAAGCTCTAAAAAATAAGTTAGGAGAGAAAGGAAAATATATATAAAAGCCCCAAATGAAACTATGTCGTTTTGACAAAAATAGGCACAAAACAGACTAAGTGCATGGGTAACTGCACGGGTAGGAGACCCGTGCACCACCCGTGCAAAAGGCTCACCAGAGAGCATCCTACCTCAGTGCAAGGGTAGACGACCATTGCAGAACCCCGTGCAGTCAAACAAACCCGAAGCAATCAACTTTAGTGCACGGGTAAATGCACGTGCACAACCCTTGCAGTTTCTCAAACCCGAAGCACTATCCTCGATGCATAGGTAATTGCACGGGTAAGACCCGTGCAGAATGAGAATCCAAGGGAACCCATCTTTAATGCACGGGTAACTGTACGGGTAGGTAACCCGTGCACTACCCATGCAAGAGAGCCATTCTACAAGGAATGTCACTCCTCGGGCCAAGAAAAAGTACACCAACGTGCGGGCACAGATGTTTCTGAACATACATCAGAAAACTAAATACAAAGACCACAACCACACCTAGAACTAACACAAAAGTGCATGTGTGAGAAGTGTAATGAAGAACACACACAACAAACGATTGAAACACAAATGCAAGATATGTAAGGCATGCATGCTAATGTGTGTGTGTGTGTGTGTGTGTGTGTGTGTGTGTGTGTGTGTGTGTTACTAATCTCTTCAAAGAGAGTTAAGCAAGAGATATACATTCGAAGTGCTCTTAAGCTTGAGGATGACATCGAGGCTTGATCATGAACAATGAGTACCTAATTACCCTTACACTCAAGACCCCATATGGTTTATCAACGAAATAAGCCAATCAAAAAGTGAGGAACTTACAATCACATCATACAAGATGCATCCATTCCTATATCTTCATATGATTGATTCAGGATAGAATCACCGTACATTACAGAATGTACCGCAGCTATAGATTAACCACAAATAAAGTACCCAGCTTTATTTGCTATCTATGGACTCTTTAGATTGCCCGTCTCTTACTGTATCCATCCGTATATGACACTCATATACAAAGTTCGAGATTACATCTAGCAATCTAGGACGTTAATATGCACAGGTTATAAAATAAACAACACAACAGGAATGAATTGAACTTTTCTTTTTATTTATTTCATGAATCCATTTACAAATTACATCTTTAGGGCATAAACCCTAACACCTCGTCGCCCATCCATGCGTTGTAGTCTTTTCCCTCAACCAGGCCTACATCCGGTTCTTCGCCGCTGACTCCACTTTTCTAAGATGAATGAAAAGAAGAAAATGCACTTTCTGTAAGTACTTCTAGATGCATCGGATGAGGTTCCTTGCCCATGCTTCGACAATATGCTTGCCACTGCTTCATTTGGACTTGAAGGGCCTTAAGAGAGACGTCCATGTGTTTACGAATGGATAGTTCCTAGTTAGTCCGAGCCCTATTAGTAGCCTTGTTTTTGACTTTGAAGAATTCACCGGCCGAGACCATTCCCCGCTGGAATTCACGAAGCAGTAGAGCATCGTAAGCGGGAGACCTTTTGAAGCGGTCAACTCCTTGGACTTCCAGTTCGAGGCGGGCTTCATTAGATAAACTTTCGACCATAAGGGATTGGTGGTGCAAGTCTTCAAGCTTCCGCTCGTATGAAGCCAAGGCATCATTAGCTTTCTTCTCGGCTTGAATCATTGATTCTTGAGAAGGGACTAAGAGGTCTTTGAGAGATTTTGCTTCCTCTTCAGTAGTCGATGCCCTCTGCTCAGCCTCCAGTTAAGCCGCCAGACACTTGTCTATAAACTCTTGGTTAACTTCTAGTTTTTCCTGACAGAGCTGCTCCGTCCAAGAGCAAGCCTCTTCGCTCTCTACCAACTGAGCCTCCAAGCGCTCGATCTCGTTTGCCTGCCAAACCCATACCTTCATAGCATCGGCAAACTCAGTAACCATCTGCGCAATAAGGGAATCAGTTAGATAAACAAGAATACACGACTGATCGACTAAGTTTACAACTTACGTAGGCAGAGCTGTTATAAAAATTATGAACATGAGCATCAATGGAGCCAAGTCTAAATTGGCTCCACTTGTCTTCATCGATGTAGGCTTTTCTAGAAGACATGGCTTTGAGAATATCCCCACAGGATGGACCCCTTTCAGACTGACTGGGGGAGCTTGGCCGAATGAAATCTTGTTGGAACCCCTATCATTGGTAACGCATTGAAAATATGTTTTAAATTTTTTTTTATTTAGATCGTAAACGATATGGGACCAGTGAACTTAGGATCGTAATTTTTTGGAACTTATACATTTAACATTATTACAATAATAAAATATATGTATACACAAGAAATTGAAATCAATAATTGGAAGAAGAGAAGAAATCAATTCTTCATACCTACGTAGGAGGTCCTTCACTTTACGTTTACGATATGCTCCTGGTCTGTACCACTGATCTTCCTAGCTATATCCGGAACTGGTAATTGCGTGTGTGTGTGTCAAATACTCAGGAACTTAGGAGGATGAAGTGAAAAGAAGAAGTGAAAAGAAGAAGTGAATATTTCTTCCAAGAGAAAAAATACCTAGAACAATTCTAGTTCTTCAAAACAATATTTTTTTTTCTCTTCTGTCAAAAGTTTTCACCACAGCACAATTTTTTTCTCTTTTTATTTCTCTTTGATATCTCACGCACTCAATTGCTAACCCACCAGTACTCATGCGTTTTTTGTCTTTTAAAAATTGATGACATGTTGACTTTATTTTAAAATTCAAAATCAACATTTAATTAAAACCAATCAATCTAATCTTTTAAAATATCAAATATCTTTAAAGATTTTGATTCATATTTAGTATATTTGATTTGATTTGAATTCAAACTATTTAAATTTAAAAATTAAAAATTTAATTTTAATAAAATAAAATAATCAAATTATCTTATTTTATTCAAAAACAAATATCGACCAACATCCACCATTTAGAGATTAATAACATAATTAAATAATCTTATTATTTAATTTATTTAATCACTATTATTCATAAATCAAATAATCTCATTATTCAATTAATTCCTGAATAAATACGTGTCACTTTCGTAACACAATTAATTGGACAATCCAATTAATTAACTGTGACCCTTGTTACCTAAATCGATTGGGCTAGCAAGCGGACCTAATGGACCCACAGTATTTTGAGCTCCAATAATCTTTGGAATCATTAATTAAACTCTTTAATTAATATTCCTTGATTATTAACTCAGGTGTTATTCCACTAAAAACTCGAAGCTGCACTTTCTCAACTGCAGACGTTTTTACACAGACTGATACAACTCGGTGTCTATCGATATAGCTATTACACATGGTGTGATCCTCCATAGTAGTTCATAAATAGAGCTGAGTCATAATGTCCGTTATACTCCTCTAATTGCATATATCCTTTAAGTACCATTGATTCTCTAATGGACAATAAATCTTATTTCCTCACGGAATTAGGAGAGCGCTCATATTGTCTAAGCCCCGAATCAACCCTTAGGGAAACTACCATCTACTTCTCACAAGAAGGAGTGGATTCCACTATTGTGTACAAACCTTCCTAGTCACAAACCAAACCGCAATCCTAACATACAGAGCATATTGATCATTAACTGCATCCGACCTCACACATGGTATATCAAAGACCACGATCTAACCTGAAGGAGTTGATATGACACTCAAGATTAAGATCACTAACATATAGCCATCATTAGTTGATATATATGAATCTCATCGGTAAACGGATCTTGGTGAAAGATTCATAGAGATCATGACTCAATCCTATACGATCACATCATACAAGATGCCTCCATTCCCATATCTTCATATGAATGATTCAGGATAGAATCATCGTACATTACGGAATGGACCGTAGCTATAGATTAACCACAAATAAAGTACCCAGCTTTATTTGCTATCTATGGACTCTTTAGATTGTACACCTCTTACTGTATCCATCTGTATATGACACTCATATACACAGTTCGAGATTACATCTAGCAATATAGGATGTTAATATGCACAAGTTATAAAATAAACAACACAATAAGAATGGATTGAACTTTTTTTATTTATTTCCTAAATCCATTTACAAATTATATCTTTAAGGCATAAACCCCACCAAATCTTAGGTGGGGGAACCTCTAGCACCTAAGGACGGAGTGGCGGGAAGAACACTCACAGTTGGGTTGGCTGGAACCCTGACGGGTGAGGACTCTTGTCGACAGGACAAGGGGGTGGGAGCTTGATCCCCTAGAGCACCACGGTTAGCCTCTCCTGCACTCTCAGGCTCAGCTCTCTGTTCTGCTGTTGATTCCTCTCTACGAGCCTCTGGAGTGTCAGCAACGCCAGCATCAGCTTGCATGCCCCCGGATGAAGATGAGTCAATAAATGAGACCACTCGAGGAACCCTGGGAGCCGGATGACCCATAAGGTCAGTAGCTTTCCTTTTCTCATATTTCCTCAGAGTGATCAAGTCAGCTGAAGGGTCTTCTATCTCCACCTCAACTGGAGAATTGATTCTAGGCGGAGCAGCAGAGGTCTCGGCAACTTTGCCTTTTCCTTTTTCAATTTCAACTGGAGTGCTCGACTTTGTGCTCGTCTTTGCCCGAGCTATTTCATGGTATGAACAGTTGCCATTGTCAATTCTAAAGTGTTCTCGGATTCATCCTCAAAGCCTTGAGGTGGAGCTATCCCACTTGCTTCTTGGCGAACGGCATCCTGATGGCTTGCCTCAGTAATAGCCTTTGCTCGGCGTGCTTGCAGGTCAGAAACAATGTCGGTGTCATACACTGTAAAAGAGCCAAGGTATTAATAAAAATCAAAATTAAACTTAAGAGGAGCTACCAGCAAGAAAAACTTATGTCGCTTGCGATTAGCGGATAGTTGAGGGAAAAAGTTGGCATTTATCATCATTTCCTCGTGGAGGAGGAAAGTTTTACCCCTTATCTCCAAAATCTGAACCACTACTCTGCACAAACAGATCAACTCGTTCGACGAGAAGGCGGGAGAGGTATTGTTCTATAATTTGGGAGAAGTGAATAACCGGGGAACTCGACGTTCAACTTGCTGGACATCAGTATTGCAGGTGACTCGCTGCCCCTAGTTACCTCTAACGAAAAACCAACTGTTCTTCCAGAATTTTTTGGAAGAAGGAAGACCCTAAATAAAGCCCTTCATCTTCTCGTCGGGAGATACTTGAACGGGCTTAGAAGACTTAACTGCCTTTGGGAATCCAATGGTCAGGCTTACTAGAAAGAAGGAAGAAAGTGCCCGAATGGCCTAGTTGCCTAAGAGTATAAAAATGTCTGATTTCTCCAGGATTTGGAGCGGGCAAGCCCAGTCTGTGCCTTATGCGCCACATCCACATTAGAATCCCGTAACTATTCGAAGCAAGTTGAGCTGGGGAGATGCAGGCTTTAGCAAGGAAGCAAGCGATAAAAGGGTGAAGAGGTAAAGTAAGTCCAAAGCTTAACATGACATTGTAAATTGCCACGGCCCTGGGCGGGGGGTTCCATGCAGCTCTTTCCTCAGCGGGTATCAGTTGAACGACATTTGTATCAAGATCAAACCTTCCTGCATATTGCCTTAGTTCTTTATCCCTGACAACGTTTGGTTCCAAATCATATGCGTAGGGTTGTTGAGCCGAGAAGGAGATTCTGATGTTTCTGTGATCGTCTTCAATATCAGACTCGAGGACTTCCTAGTGCTCGATCCTGACTTCACGGGGGACTCTGATCTCTCAAGAGGAGGCACCTTTTTATAATCGCGTGCGTGGAGGACTGAGTGTTTTTCCCTTGTCATTGGTGGACGAGTGTCTCTGTAAGAAGAAACAGAAGGATTAGAAGGATCATCGTTACTAGGGTAGTTTCCGGTAAGAGGAACGATGTCGGGAAAAATGTTGATTCCAAATTCGGATACATTCGTCGCCAGGAAATGAGGTTGATCGGAGGATTGAGGGTGAAGAAGCCTCTTAAAGCGCTCTACAGCTAGAGTATCCCCTTACTCAATCGCAATCATCATTTTGACAAAAATATGATGTTTGGCTTCAGGATCCACGAATCTTAACCAGAAAACTTACTTTAGCAGATTTACACGAAAACGAAACGATAAAAGGAAAAGAAAAGAGAGTAATAATCAAGGTCACCTGGTAAAAACTTGTGAGATGCTGGAAAAATGCCTGGAAGATGGTAAACAGCGGCATGGATTCTTCGAGCGAGAAGTGAGAAACCAAACAGTTGTTTAAAGAAATGAAATGAGTGGAAGTGGTGAAGAGCCCAATGGAGACTAAATACTTGAATTTCAAAATCTAACCTAGGTGACGTCATATCCATAAGTAGCGGGAAACTTGAGCGACGTGCACATGTGACGTGGGAGCAGAAGGGTCACTCCTTTTCGTAAAAAACGCCTGATATTCGCTGTGAAGAAATGACGCGTGGCCGCGCAGGACGGCCTTAAGCTTCCAAACGTCGCTATCAATAAAGTCGTCCTCATTACCCAAATAAAATTTCTGTGGTGGAGATTAATTTTGAAAAACAATGGAATTGACTTTGACCAGATATAGCCAAGAAAGGAAAGTGACGGTGAAGTTAAGTTTTGGTTAAATACCTCGCGCCAAGTAAATAGAAGCTGAATTAAGCATTAAATGGCTAGTCAGGACAGTAGTTATTCGAGCAACTTACTGAGTAGGAGATACTCTGCTCAGGCATTTAAGGGGGTATTTTTGCGCTTAAAAATCCTCGATGACGTGTCAAACATAAATTAAAGGACGCCAATAAACGCGTCATCATAGATAGAGTTCAACTCGCCCAAGGCATCTATTCAATTTTAGCTAGAAGAGTGATCAAGCAGAGTTTAACTTAGAGACAATAACATACTCAAATGTGGAAACAAGATCATTAGACTCCTGATCAAAAAGGAATGGAGCTTACTTTGGAAGGATAGACGACAAATAAGGAACAAATCCTAATCAGTCTACTCTACTAGTACTTGAACAAATGGTCCAGTACTTACACTACTAGAATTCCCAAGTGTAAGGTATAAAAACGACCAAACTATCATTGTAAAAGACACAACAAAAAAGAGAGCATTGTAACAGTTATTTTAATAGTGGCTTTCTTTCTTAGTACGCCAAGCGACGACTGTGAGGGTTTCTCCGCCACCGGATTTTTACCACGTAAAACCTTTTCGTTCTTGTAGTTTTTGCTTCCTTATTCATAATATTACTTTAAGATCGTTAAAGCACGTTGACTGGTTGACTTACCAAAAAATAACCGTCAACAACGATGAATGTGTTTCTATAGAAAAAAAATTCTTGATTGTGTTTCTACCCAGAAAAAAAATTCTTGATTGTTTTTCTTTTAATTATTTTTTATTTAGTAAATAAAACAAATAAAAAATAATCACATAAATAATAAAATATAAAGTAGGGGTATTTTAGAATTTAACTGTTACCATTAACGGCAATGGATGGTTATGTAATTATGAATAACACTTATACATACATGGATTTAAGTCAAATAACAGGGATGTTTGTGTAATTGGCTCTATTTTCTATATCTAAAACAACCTTATCATTACTATTTTATTATGTTCAAACAGCACCAACTTGTTGAGCCATGTTAATTTGGCGACAGCCGGCGCAAATCTTTATTGAATACTATTTTTATTTTTTTTTACTGAATAATATATATTCCTTAAAATATGTATATTTCTTATTTTTTTTAAATTTACGGGAAACCGTGCCGGTTATCAAAAAATTGTATAAATACGGTTTTGGAAAAGTTGGTAACTCCACACAACTCACAAGTTTTTAGTGCTCTCAATCACAGTTCTCTCTCGAACTTTTTTCTGCATTTGTAAGTTGTCAACAATTCTATTTTTTCTCTTACTACAATACTACTTATATAATACATATTGGTGCAACCATCACTAGCTTTTTATTTTGATATATATATATATATATATATATATATATATACACTTACGTATTGACATGCATAATTCTTCATTCACCTTCAAAATAATACATGTTAGGAAATGAGACTATTATATTCGACTACTTCGAGCTATAAATACAATTTCTACCGAATTAATTACAGTTTGTGAAATCAGTGTTGTCATGCAAAATAAAGTAAACTAATTCACAAAACTTTTTTTTTCTAGAAATTCTCAGATATTATTTAAAAAAAATCAAAATATTTGAATTCTGGGTTGCTAAAAATGCATTTGAATTATCTGAATGGGATTTTTTCTGTGATGTGAGCAGACAATTAACAGAAGGGAAAAGATATGTGGAGGTTGAGGATTGCAGAGGGTGAAGACAGCCCATATTTGTGGAGTACAAACAATTATGCCGGAAGGCAAGTTTGGGAATTTGATCATGATTATGTACCAAGCCCTGAGGAGTTGGCTGAGATCGAAGAAGCTCGGGAAAATTTCACAAAGAATCGGCATCGGGTTCAAGGAGATAGTGATCTATTTTGGCGATTTCAGGTAGAGTTTCTATGAGTAGATCATTTTATTAAATGAAATTGTATAACGAGGGACTTCTTAAATATCTTAGACCAATTAAATCCTGAAAAAGACCAAAACTCAAAATTTTAGTTTCCCCTTTAAACATAAATATTAACTAAAGCTCTTCTCCATTATTACCAATTAATATACAAAATAAGTAAATAAATAAATAAAAAGAGTTTTAATTTGGGGTAATTACCCTGGTGGCCATCGACTTTTGCCACCACTCTCAAAATGGCCACCAGTTGGGGATTTGGTTTAGAAATGACCATTTTTGGCAAACAAAGTTACACCGGTGGCCATTCCGTTATAACACCGTTAACTTTTTCATAGAATGTTACACTAATGGCCATTAATTTGTTCACTTGGTATCAAAATGGCCATTATAATAATTTTTCTCCAAAATTACTCTAGTGGCCATCCATTAGGTCAATTGGTATCAAAATGACCATTATAATTGTCCCATTTTTTCTAAAACATGTGTATTGACCATCCATTTGGTTAATTGGTATCAAAATAATCATTATATGTACAACTATATTCTATTAGAAAAATAAAGTAAGCAATCATTAAAAATAAAATTTTATTTCAATAGAGAAAATAAATAATTCATTTGATTCAATATAATTTTAGCTAGTCATACACATCAAATACTACTTGTCAAACTGCACATGTGTATGACTAGCTAAAATTATATTGAATCAAATGAATTATTTATTTTCTCTATTGAAATGAAATTTTATTTTTAATGATTGCTTACTTTATTTTTCTAATAGAATATAGTTGTATATATAATGATTATTTTGATACCAATTAACCAAATGGATGGTCAATACACATGTTTTAGAAAAAATGGGACAATTATAATGGTCATTTTGATACCAATTGACCAAATGGATGGCCACTAGAGTAATTTTGGAGAAAAATTATTATAATGGCCATTTTGATACCAAATGAACAAATTAATGGCCATTAGTGTAACATTCTTTGAAAAAGTTAACGGTGTTATAACGGAATGGCCACCGGTGTAACTTTGTTTGCCAAAAATGGCCATTTCTAAATCAAATCTCCAACTGGTGACCATTTTGAGAGTGGTGGCAAAAGTCGATGGCCACCAGGGTAATTACCCCTATTAATTTTTGCATGATAAAGTTCTTTTAGTTAGTCAATTTAAAAGTTGCACCCGTCTTTCTCTTAAATAGTTTTTTTTAATATAAAATTTTATAAGATTATTTTTTTGGATCTATAAGATCTTCAATCACCTGAATCTTGAACAAATTGAGATATAAGTTTTTGATATTTTTTTAAAATCATTGTAATTTCATGGAATCTCTGAATTTTAATTTATTAATTCAACATATATATATATATATATATATATATATATATATTTGGGAAAAAAATTAAAAAACATTCGGGTCCAAGAACTAATTTTTCCTACTTTTTTAAAGATAAAACATTTAAAAATAGGGAAATGTAAGAAAAAATAGTTCTCAAATCCAAAAAAATTCCAAAATTATATCAAATGTGTATTTTAATTTTTTTATAATGCATATGAAAAATCTCATCGAAAAACATTAGATTACATACAATTTCATTAAAGATGTTTAAAGTGTGCATTTTAAAAAGTCCTCATTGAATATATATATATATATATATATATAATCTTTCTATTGTCAGTTCGAACTGATATAAAATATGAGCGGTGCTATATGCACCCCCACTACTAAACTATTTATACCCTACTTTTTAAAATTTGAATTAATTATATAAAATTAAATGGGTTTATTAATTTTTTTGATTTATTTCCATGTTACCCATTTATATATTTTTCAAACTTAATACGTCTCATATCTTTTTCAAAATAGTAAAAATAAAAATACACTTCATCTCTAATATTTATATACGTTTTTCTCACATACATTCGCATGACTTGTTTTTTCTTCTTATTTCATAGTGAAACTATCTTTATTAGATACGATTTTTTTTTCTGTAGTCGATTGGATTGTTGATGGTAGATTGTGAGTGTGATATTGATCATCTGATGATTTTTTTGAGCAATTGAGTTAGGGTTATGGTGTGATTTCGTTTCGTAAGAAATTATTTTTTCCTGGTTGCGATTCTTGATATGATTTCGTTGGTTTTTCTTTTGTAAATAACATTAAACTAACTTTGGAAGACCCAGAATAAAATTTACAAAAGAATTGATACAAATTATAGAATGCATGGAAGATCTAAAAGAAAATAAACCTGAGAATAAAAAAAATAGCAAATATGGATCTGGAATTTGAAAAGGAAAACAAAACAAACAAGTGAAACAATAAAATCATTAAATGTTAAACATGCGAACACATGAGATCGTGATTTGAAAGAAAATATAAACAAAAATAGTAAACATTCAGCTGTTTGAAATAATCTAAATCATTAGGGTTTTGAAATAAAGTTTTGAAGTAAGGAAATCGGGGTTTTGTTAGTTTTACTTTGTATAGGATTTTTTTAAATAAAAATTGTATGGCTATTTAAATAATTTAATAAAGGAAAAAAATTCTAAATAATTTAAAAAGTGGGGTATAAATAGTTCAGCGATGGGTGTGTCAATAGCACCACTCATAAAATATATCAGTTCTTTGCATGTGAACCATTGGATTTAAAAGATGCTTTGACAAGTGCATGCAGCCAAGTTAAAACATATAAACTAATGATCCACATGTAAGGAACTGATATATCTTACATCAGTTCGAACTGAAAATAGAAAAATTGTATATATATGAACCGACTAAAATTCTCAAATTAAGAATTGCTAATTATTATTTTTTGTTGAATTCCTTATGTACGTTGGCCCGTAAACCAATGGCCCGTATGGCCGTATGTACGTTGTGATCACTTCTCATGATCTAATTGACTAATTCAGACGTATTGTTATTTTACCGGTTAAAAGATTTTTTTTTTTGTTGTTTTTTTTAACTGGTCATTGATCCGTTGAGATTGTTGGAAAACTATTTCAGATATTCGTTTTGTATGCTGTTGTACATCTGAATTCAGTAATCAGTCCCCTGCATCGTGAAGAACTCCTCCGTTACATGTACAATCATCAGCGTGAAGATGGTGGGTGGGGTTTACATGTAGAGTCCACAGTGAGCAGCATGTATGGTACAGTTTACTATTATGTGGTCATGCGTTTGCTTGGATTGGCACCTGATGATGGTCAAAACAATGCTTTGGCTAGAGCTCGAAAATGGATTCTTGACCGTGGTGGTCTCACTTATGTGCCCTCTTGGGGAAAGATTTGGCTAACGGTACGGTACATAATACGTATTATACATCCCAGAATTAGTGTTTGAATTGTTTTTACTAAACTTTCAACTGAAGAGACAAATTTACCCCTGCACCAAATTAAACACACTAAGAATTAAATACACAGATTAAACACACTAGGAATTAAACACACGGATTAAACTGGTAGTCTGTTTAATTGAAGAAGAACGGTGATGTGTTTAATCGATGAAAACTGGTGGTGTATAATTGAAATAAAACTGGTGTGTTTAATTTAAGTAAACATGTGGTGTGTTTAATTGTATAAAACTAATGACATGCTGGATAAAAATAAAAACTTCACTAATTATATAGTCAGTTTCAATTTTAACCGATATATATATATATATATATATATATATATATATATAAAATTTTCCTATTGTCAAAGCATCTTGTAAATCTAATGGCCCACATGCAAGGAATTGATATATCTTATATCAGTTCGAACTGACAATAGAAAGACTGTATATATATAATCACCATATATATATATAATGAAATTTTCAAGTCAGTACGCACTGATATAACTTCATTAGTGCGTTGGATGTGGACTATTAGATTTATATACTTTGACTCAAAGTGTATACATTTGTCAAAACTTCTTCATAATCAGTGGTCCACATGCAACACACTGATATAAGTTATATCAGTGCATATTGAGGAGAAAATGACTATATATATAGACTTGGATTAGTAGATTGGTCTGGGGTCAACCCATTGACTCCTGAGTTGTGGATCATGCCGCTTCTTCTCTACCAATTCATCCAGGTTTGCACCAAATACTTCACAATTTTTACTACTATACATGATCAATATAGATTAATTAAATATAGATTTTACTATATACATAATCAGTATTGTCGTTAAAATATGTAGTTGTGAGACATTTCGTAACATCGATTACTCTATATTAATGATATTGAATGACTATAATAACATGACCTATTAAATATATATAGGTTCACATTTATTTATTTATTTGATATGGTGGTTATAATTTTTAATTTTCCTTTAATTTGTGTATGCAGGAAATTTGTGGTGTTATGGTAGAACAGTTTACACATCTATGGCATATTTGTTTGGGAAAAGGTTTTGTGATCCAATCACTCCATTGATTGAGGAACTAAGAAATGAGCTCCTCACTCAACCTTACAGCGAAATCAATTGGTGGGGAATCGCCATTTATTTGCAAAGGTGATTTCTATTTACAAATTCAAAAAATAAAGGCTCTTATTTATATCCTAAATTAATTATTGCAAGTAACTAATAAATTAGCAAAACACTTGTATTTCAGGAGGATCTATTTTACCCACATTCATTCTTGTTGGATTTATTCCTTGATGGTTTTTACTTGTGTACCGAACCTTTTCTGAGTCGTTAGCCTTTAAATAAGCTTATTAGAGAGAAGACTCTTAAAAAAGTTATCGATTTCATTCATTACGAAGATGAAACGAGTCGTTACATTACTACAACATGTTTGGTGAAGGTACATAAGATTGCAAATGAAACACCCATATATATAGAGATAATGTTGTTATAACTTATAATGATCAAAGTTTGTATTTTTTTATACGATAAAGTTTTTTTGACATTGAGATTGCATTTACATTGAGATTGCATTTGAATTGAATAGCCAGCAGCTATGCTTGCTTGTTGGATTGAAGATCCCAATGGTGATGCCTTTAAGAAGCATCTTGCTAGAATTAATGACTACTTTTGGCTCGGTGAAGATGGAATGAAAATTCAGGTTAGTACTACTACTACTGCTGCTGCTGATACTTAAGTATGAAATATATATATATATATATATATATATATATATATATATACACACACTTATGCTTGCCTTGTTTATGTAGACATTTGGCAGTCAAGCGTGGGATGCCTGTCTTGCAATGGAAGCTTTGCTTGCTGCAAATCTCACCGATGAAATTAGACCTACACTCGCTAAAGGATTCGAATTCCTGAAGAAATCTCAGGTTTTCCACACTTAATTATTCCTACAACCATTTCTTCATCAACATAATAATATATCTTTACCTAAACTAATATCCTGTTTGGAATTTAATTTTGCAGATAAGGGACAATCCTCCAGGTGACTAGCAAAACAAGCATCGTCACTTCTCGAAAGGGCCGAGGTCTTTCTCCGATCAAGATCACGGATGGCAAATTTCAGATGGCACGGCCTAATGGGAGAATTTCATGATCAAATTTAGAGTTGAATATTGCTGATCATAATGTTGAAAAACTTTCCTCACAATTTTTTTTTCAGTGTTGCCTACTTCTCAGATGCTTCGTCTTTTGTGCTATCAGGATTAACTGCTGCTGGCAAAACTTTCGACAACAGTTTGGCTATTCGGAGAGGAGTTGATTTTCTTCTCAAAACTCAATTAGAAGATGGTGGTTGGGGAGAGAGCTCTCTTTCTTGCATAAATATGGTAAATAATTTCATTCAAACCTGAGATATTGCCGGACTGAATGATACTGCCCAATTAAGGTATGTAAATTTAATAACATTAATGTTGATGATACACAGATTTATACACCTCTTGAAGGAAATAGATCCAATTTGGCACAGACTGCATTGGGCGTGTCAGGTTTAATTCATGCTGGGCAGGTCAGTTTCCTCTCATTAATATATTGTGATTATTTTCTCAATTTCACTCATTTAATTAATTAATTAACATTCAATAATTAAAGTCATTTTTATTATATCTATAATTAATAGGCTGAGAGAGATCCAACTCCTATTCATTGTGGTGCAAAATTGTTGATCAACTCTCAATTGGAAAATGGAGACTACCCCCAACAGGTATATTTGTATATCTTAAAAAAATGTTGTATGATTTTATAATAATTATTATGAATCTTTCGCTACAATATCACTAATTTTTTCTTATTCATTTGTATTGCAGGAAATCACAGGAGTTTTCATGAAAACTGGAGTATTACACTACACGTTGTACAGGAATATTTTCCCATTGGCGGCTCTAACACAATATTGCATGTAAGTTCCACTACCTCAGAAAAGCTTGGAAATTAACGAGAGAGTGAGAAAATAAAATTGTGATGTAGAGCATAGCTCATCATCAGATATAATAATCTTGTAATGTCAGGATAAATTATAATAAAATTATAGTGCCTGTATTTTCTTTCTGACAACATTTTCATCTTCATCTTCTCTGTCTTTGTTATCATGTCAATTCTATGTCTAACAATACAATTCTCCCCTTTTGTTACCGTTTTTTATTTTAAACATCAATAGTGTTGTAAATGTCTGAATGTACATACTTTATTTTTCGAACAACGATATTCATTAAAGAAGGCCATCAAAAGGCACATACGAAAACAAAACAAAGGCCAAAACAAGGCCAACCAAACCAGGACAAAGTAACCCACCGGCAAAGGCAGCACAGAAAAGAAACACAAAGCACACAAAAACAACCTTGATCACAAGACACCGCAGTAAAAACAGAGAGAGAGAGAGAGAGCAAAAAACAAAACAGAACGACCTAAAATTTACAAAAACTCCAATCAGCCAAAGTCACTACATTCCACAAAGTCCCCCGACATACTAGATCCCATGTTCGTTAAACTATCCGTTAAAGAATTTGAAGCTCTCGAAGCATAACAGACCACCGTGCCTCCAAGGAGCTCCAAAAAGCAGCGAATGTCATAGATGTCGTTGACATGCTTGAGACTGCTTATGCCCCCATTATTTATCCGAGAGACCGCCACCTTCGAGTCACTCACTATCTTGATATTGTGACCCATAAAAGAAGGAATCCAAACACAAAGAGCACAAGCTTGATGGATCTTAAGAATCTCTGCCGAGTTGGATTCATGAACTCCAATAAAGGTCGAAAACATACAAAGAACTTTACCACTGGAATCCCTCAAAACCCCTCTTATCCCAGCTGGGCCAGGCTTCCCTAACTTAGAGCCATCAATGTTAAATTTCAACCCCCTACACAAGGGAGGAATCCAAACCTCAATCCTTTGATTCTTCTTCGGCCTTAACTCCACACACAAATCCTTAAGATTCAAACGAATGTTCGTTAACATCTTTTTAGAGCCCGCACCATGGTGTTTGAACAACCAAACCAACCTAAATTTAACCATGTCTATTGCTTGGACAACGCTTGCCTCCTTATCCCGAAAGACATGTTGGTTTCTCATCTTCCAAGTTGTCCAAATAACTGTAAAAATATAAAAAACAGTCCTAAGCTCTGCTATTTTTACCCGAAGGCACTAGCCCAACCCAACACTCCCACCACTCCTTGGCAGAGGCATTCGAACATCAATCCATACCCCACCAACCCATACAATTCCCCTACAGCTTCCACGTCAAAGGACAATGAAGAAAGACGAGGTTCAACGTTTCCTTATTATTGTTAGAGAAATTTGTAATTCAGATCCAACCTTATGCTAAACTTTTGGAGAACTTCACCAACACACACTCCACCTCTTAATAGTTGCCAAGTGAAAAGTTCAACTTTACGGGAGCATATCCCTTGCCAATGAGTTCTAGAACTCGAACTGACACAACCATCTAAATCCCTAAGCACATTATAGAATGACAAAACAAAGACTAACCCAGTTGGATTATGCCTCCAACCAATGGTGTCTTTGATTGACTTACGGATCGTCAAACACTCGATGCATTTCAAAAAACAATGCCATTGTCTGTTCTCCCAGTCGAAAGGGTTTCATCTTAACTTCACCTTCCAAAGCCAATCCTTTCCAAGCCATTCACGAAAATCAGTGATACTATAGGGCATGCAAACACACGAGGAAGAAAAACATGCAAGTGATACTATAGGGCATGATGAAGATGAATACCCACTTAGATATGATCGGAATCAGGCTGAACAGGAGTAGAACGATCTAATAGGAGGACGCAGTCGATGGGACCGGTCATGCTCCTCAGACGACAGTGATCGGCATCATCGTCGAAGATACCACAAGGCATCAACTAGGCCGCGTGAGTCACCGTAAAGAGTTCGTCAGCAAGACGGCGATTTAAACGGCCAAAGACTGACTATTAGACCAAAATATAGCTTGAACGGAGAGCCAGTCGGTGAACGGGACGTACTCATAAAAAGGCTAACCCAAGAAATGCAAAGCAACAGACGGCAGATGGATGCCTTGGTTAGACGATACAGGCAAACCGAACTATCAGATGATGAATCGAATAGCCCTTTCACCTGTGATATCCTCCGGACACAATTCCCCTAGAGGTTTAGAATGCCTCACGTGGAACAGTTCAAAAAGGATACTGACCAAAAAGAGCACATAAGGAGATACAAAAGTGCGAAGGCCTAATATGTCAGGAATGATGCATTGCTCTGTTTAAACTTCCCCCAGACACTCGGAGACATAGGTTCCAGGTGGTTCGGGAAACTCCCACCGAGTAGTATTGTCACTTTCGCCGAGTTGGGCAAAGCTTTTACCCGATAATTTCTAGAAAATGTGCAAAGGAAGAAATTAGTCGCTTATCTTTCCCAGCTCAAACAAGAAAATGATGAGACACTTAAGAAATACCTAACTCCGTTTAGTAGGGAAGTGTCAGAAATAGGAAGTGCTAAAGATGAGGCCATTATCGCAGCATTCATAAACAACCTGCAAAATGGTAGACTGTCTTTCGATCTCAGGCGAGCTCGCTTGACTAGTTATGCTAACATTATGGATATGGCTGGTGGATACGCGTTGGCCGAGGAAGAAGAGATTGCAATGGGTGGAAGTTTTATGCATGGCGAATGCTCGGAGGAAACTTAGATGGATGGTAGGGGTAAGACTCAGAAGTGAGACTCATCCACCCAGAATGGTGACAGACAAAAGAACAAAACTCAAGAAGGAAGTCGTGATAACGATAAAAAGGTGATTAGACCAAATTACAACGAAAATACACTAACTACACTCCATTAAGCAAGAAACAGGATGAGATCTTCATAATCTTAGAAGAAAATAACCTGTCAAAAGAACCGTCAAGACAGTCGAAGTACACTCGCAGGGTACGAAAAAATATTGTTAGTTTCCATAAGGAAAATGGGCATGAAACCTTGATGTGTTTCCAACTAAAAGACCACATTGAGACACTTATCCGTAAAGGACACCTGAAAGACATCATCCTTAAAAAGACCGACTGAGGGGAAACTCGGAAAAGGAACATGAAAAGAACCAAGAAATGAAGCCGAGCCTAAAGAAAACCGAGAATGAAGAAGTAATACATACCATATTTGGAGGACCTTCAACCGGAAAAAGCAATAGAGAGATAGTGAAGGAAGTCCGAGAGGCTATGGAAGCAAGAAGAGATTTAGATGTAAATACGGTAGTATCTGATCCAAAAGGAATAAAGGAAGTATGGGACCCTATAATGTTCAGCAAGGCAAATTCCCACGGGGTAAACTTCAGGACAATCGACGCACTCGTCATAAATGCTCGGATCGGGCATAGAGATGAATACCGAATACTGATTGACATTGGGAGTTCGGCGGACATGCTAAGTGTATGAGTATTTCATCAGCTGAGGCTAGATCTTCGGGATTTGCAGCCACTACATACCCCACTTCGGGGATTTAGAGGAGCAGAAGTAAGGTCACTCGGGACTGTGAAATTGCCCGTGAAGATAGAGGAGGCTCCTTGCCAGAAAACAATACTGTTGCATTTCGTGGTAGTGGACGTTGAAAACTTGCCCTACAATGCTCTATTGGGCCGACCGTTCCTAAACACAACTAAGGCCGTCACGACTACCTACGCCCTCATGATGAAATTCCCCATAGAGTCGGGTGTGAGAGTAATCCAGGGCTGCCAAGAGATGGCCAGAAGAGCAAACTTTTCAGTTTACAGATATAGAGCAGAAAATGAAGACCGACAGGTGTACATGGTACAGAGGGTAAACTAGGGAACGGAAGAGTCTGAAGCTCGAGCGGAAGTACCTGAAGGGTTCGAGCTCGATCCCTAGGAAGAACCTGAGGAAAAGAAAGACGAGCCAGCAATATTAATAATACTAGCGATGATGAGCCGAACAAGGTAGTCTAGATATGAGAAAATTTGCCCGAGGAAGTTAGAATCAGTTTGACTCACCTACTAAGAAAGTACAAGGATGTGTACACCTGGAGTCATGAGGATATGTCAGGGATAGATTCCAGAGTTATATCTCACTACTTAGTAGTGGCTCGAGATGCAAACCAAGTAATCTAAAAAAGGCGACTCTTCAATCCAAAAAGGAGTGCAGCAATCAAAGAAAAAGTGAAGAAATTGCTCGTAGTAGGTTCAATCCGCGAAGTCAAGTACGCAAAGTGGGTGGCATTTTTTGTATTGGTGAAAAAGAAGAATAAACAATGGCGAATGTGTGTGGACTTCATCGATCTCAACAAAGCCTGTCCGAAAGACAGCTTCCCTTTGCCGTGAATTGATCAGTTGGTAGATGCAACAGCAGGGCATGAGCTGCTCAGTTTCATGGACGCATACTCAGGGTATAACCAGATCCCCATGCATGAGCCAGATGAGGAGAAAACGGCATTCACTACTGAACAAGGTTTGTATTGTTATACTGTAATGCCGTTTGGACTAAACAATGCAAGTGCCACCTAATAGGGGCTCGTGAATAGAATTTTTTCTCGGAAAATAGGGAGAAACATGAAGGTATATGTGGATGACATGCTGACAAAGAGCGTCATGGCAGAAAAGCACACATTAGACTTAAAAGAGACATTTGATGTGCTGCGAAAATACAAAATGAAGCTCAACCCTGCCAAGGTCTGTTCGGAGTACACTCGAGAAAATTCCTGGGATTCCAAGTCCATCAATGAGGGATCAAAGTCAATCAAGAAAAGATCCCAGCCCTCGCTAATATGGCTTCTCCAAAGACACTTAAAGAAGTCTAAAGGCTGACCGGATGTCTCAGCCTCTTTGAACAGATTTATATCAAAATCAACGCACAAATGTGCACCATTCTTCAAGGCTATTAGGAAAGGGAGGGGGCTTGAATGGAACGAAGACTGTGAAAAAGCTTTCTAAGGGACTAAAAGTGTATTTGGCTCGAGCACCAATCCTTTCAAAACCAGCGGTTGGGGAGACCTTGTATCTATAGCTTTCCTTTACATAGGTAGCCACCAGTTCTGTTCTGGTAAGAGAAGAGAATGGTGTCCAGAAACCAGTATACTATACAAGTAAAGCCTTATTACCCGCTGAAACAAGATATTCACAAGCTGAGAAGATGGCTCTTGCACTGGTTGTGGCGGTAAGGAAACTGAGACCCTACTTCTAGGCGCACAAAGTGGAGGTGTATACTAACTGCCCTCTCAAACAGATTCTGTAAAAACCCGAAGTATCTGGTGGATTAACCAAGTGGACGATAGAGTTGAGCGAGTTAGATATTGCATTCATCCTAAAGGCCTCACTCAAAGGCCAAACAGTAGCCGACTTCCCGAGTTCACCGAACCGAATATGGAAGTAGCCCGGATGGTTCAGGAAAGTCGCATTCTATGGAAACTACATGTATACGATTCGTCAAACACTCATGGCAGCGGGGCATGACTGGTAGTGACCATCCCAGAATGGGACTCGGTAGAATGTGCCATGATGTTTGACTTTCAAAGCAACCAATAATCAGGCAGAGTATGAAGTGCTACTAGCCGGTCCCAGAGTATGTGTGGCTTTGGGAGCAGATGAAGTTCAGATCTTCAGTTATTCTCAGATAGTAGTCAACCAAGTCTTGGACGAATACCAAACAAAGGATGAGCACATGATTGGATACCTGGCGGCAGCGAAGGAATTGCTTAAGTGGTTCAAAAGATACAAGATTAC
The DNA here is from genome assembly GCA_033220585.1 of Dipteronia sinensis. Lineage (NCBI taxonomy): Eukaryota > Viridiplantae > Streptophyta > Magnoliopsida > Sapindales > Sapindaceae > Dipteronia > Dipteronia sinensis. The sequence goes on from CM065639.1 coordinate 47,895,591, forward strand.
TCAGATTCCCTGAGAGGAGAATGAGAAGGCAGACGCGTTATCCAAACTAGCATCTGCAACAACCTGCATAAGGCCAAAAACAATACCAGTAGCTCACCTGACCCGACCAAGTATAGCTGAGCAAGAGAGGTTGGTAGTGGCCGAGATTAGGGTAGGACTGGACAGTTAGATGACACCCATCAAAAGATATCTTAAATAGAGCACCCTGTTAGAGGATCCCCGCAAAGCAAACGGGTCAAGTATAGGTCAACCATATATACCTTCATTAATTGAGAGCTATATAAAAAAGGGTTTTCAAAAGCGTTGTAGTGATGTGTTAAAGCGGAGGAAGCTAAAAGAAGTTTGAAGAATGTCCATAGCGGTGCGTACGGGAACCAAATTGGGGGTAAGAGCTTGGCACACAAAGTGCTTAGACAAGGGTTCTACTGGCCAACGTTGTTTGCAGATGCTCAGGAATTCTCAGAAAGCTGTAGAACATGTCAGAAGATTGCCAATGATATCCGACGGCCACCTGAGTTACTCTGAAGCCTTACATCTCCTTGGCCGTTCACTATGTGGGGTTTGGACCTCATAGGACCAATGCCTGCCCGAGTAAAACAATGAGCGAAGCATACAATAGTCGTAGTAGATTACTTCACCAAGTGGGGGGAAGCAGAGGCCTTGGTACACATTACCGAAGCAAATACAACAGCCTTTGTGAAGAAAACCATACTACACAGGTTTGGGATCCCAAGTACAATCATCACGGACAACGACACTCAGTTCGATAATTTGAAGTTTAGGGAGCTGTGTAAAGATTACAAGATCTCCAACTATTATGCCACCCCTGCTCATCCTCAGACTAACGGTCAAACTGAAGCAGTCAACAAGATAATCAAGCACACCCTAAAGGCAAAGTTGGATGCAAAGAAAGGAAATTGGACCGACAAACTCCATGAGGTGTTGTGGGCATTCAGGACAACCCTGAGAACTAAAACATGAGAAACTCCTTTCTCTTTAGCTTTTAGAACCGAGGCGATCATTCCAGTAGAGACGTCATTCACTTCCCCTAGAGTCCAGCTATCTGATCCCGAGCACAATGCAAATATGTTGCTCCAAAATTTGGATGAATAATAAGAAAAAAGAGACTTGTCACAGATTCGGAATGTAGCATACCAGCAAAGAGCCACAAGGTATTATAACTCTCATGTTCGGGTATGCGGATTCCAAATTGGGGACCTTGTGTTGAGAATGGTGACACCCAACACGAAAGATAGAGCAACAAGATCATTGGCCGACAAGTGGGAATGGTCGTATATGGTGGACGGCATAGCAGGATATGGTTCATACTAGATTGCCAGACCAAATGGAGGAGTTCTGCCTACACCGTGCAATGCCCAAATCTTGAAGAAATTTTATTCCTGAGGGAAATGACCTTTATCCTGTGTTTTCTAGTGTTTTTAACATTTTTTTTAGCATTTTTTAGCGTTTTAACAGATTTAATTAAAATGGCTTTAGTGATTCTCTTGTAGAAATCAAATAAAAACCTTAACATGACCTTATGAAGTTTAAACCCTTAGTAAAAGCATATGATAATAGGAACATATGATAAAAGCATATGATAATAAGAACATATGATAAAAGGATATGATAATAAGAACATATGACAAGAACATATGATAATGAGAACTTATGATAAGAACTCGGGTGCAATGAAGCCGCGAAGAGCGGATGAAAAGTGCCTGATGGGCGAAGAAGCTATATCAGCGTGCCCGCCGGGCTAGCTAGGCGCTAAGGCACCTAGTAGTAAGAAAAGGCAAACCCGAGGTACCAGCTCAACTAGCAAACTGCTCGGGGCACCGCAGAGGAAACCTTGGTGAGATGCGCGGCTGTGTTGACCGGTAAATCCTATCGCAACGATTCGGCCAAACCCCTGTAACAAATAAAACTGGGAGACGTCCTTGGTCACTTGTGCAGGGGCCTGGGTGTATGATCGTGGTGAGCCTCGATGTAACACTTGGGTAAAACAAGAATAAAAAGCACTCAAAAAATCAAAAGCATTTCATCAAAAAATTGATTAATTCAGCAATGGCGTTTTACACAGGTATGCGTTAGAATAAGCAGAATATATTTACAAATATATGACTAGTCTATGCAGGATGAGCGGATTGAGAAGGATGAGGATCGCTAGAGCTACCATCCTTGTCAGGCACCATTTCATACACGCTGAGATGGCTAGCATCCGAAGGCCACCTGATTTCATCCGCCTCGTGTTGGAACCCTGTTCACTGGTAACGCGGCGGAAATAAGTTTTAAAATTTTTTATACATAATATGAAACCAGTGAACTTGAGATCATAATTATTTTTCCAGAACTAATACATACAATATGTAAACACATGAAATTGTAATCACTATATTAAAAAAAATTAGAACCTTGCCAGCGTTTGGATGCTCCTTCATTTTACGATATGCTCCTAGTCTGTACCACCGATCTTCCAAACTATTTCCGGAACTAGTTTTCTTTTGTTTTAATGGTGCATCACATCACCAATTGTTTTTCTCTCTTTTTCTTTCACGCACACTTATGCATTTTTTTCTTTTGATTCGCTTTTAAAAGAATTCATGATGTGTTGACTTTATTTTAAAATTCAAAATCAATATTTAATTAAAAACCAATCAATCTAATCTTTTAAAATATCAAATATCTTTAAAGATATTGATTAATATAAAATTTATTTGATTTGATTTGAATTCAAACTATTTTAATTCAAAAATTAAATATTTAATTTAATAAAATAAAATAATCATATTAACTTATTTTATTCAAAAACAAATATCAATAAACATCCTCCATTTAGTGATTAATAACACAATTATATAATCCAATTACTCAATTAATTCCTGAATAAATACGTGTCACTTTTGTAACACAATAAATTGGACAGTCCAATTAATTAACCGTGACCCTTTGTTACCTAAATCGATCGGGTTAGCAAGGGGATCTAATGGATTCAAAGTATTTTGAGCTCCAATAATCCTTGGAATCATTAATTAAACTCTTTAATTAATATTCCTTGATTATTAACTCCGGTGTTATTCCACTAAAAACCCGAAGCTGCACTTTTTCAACTGCAGACTCTTTTACACAGACCGATACAACTCAGTGTCTATCGATATAGCTATTACACATGGTGTGATCCTCTACAGTAGTTCATAATTAGAGTTTGGTCATAATGTCTGTTATACCCTTCTAATTACATATATCATTTAAGTACCGTTGACTCTCTAATGGACAACAAATCCTATTTCCTTACGAAATTAGAAGAGCGCTCATGTTGTCCAAGCCCCGAATCAAACCTTAAGGGAACTACCATCTATTTCTCACAAGAAGAAGTGGATTCCACTATTGTGTACAAACCTTCCCAGCCACAAGCGAAACCGCAATCCCAACATACGGAGCATATTGGTCAGAAATTGCATCTGACCTCACTCATGGTATATCAAAGACCACGATCTAACCTGAAGGAGTCGATATGACACTCAGGATTAAGATCACTCACATATAGCCATCATTAGTTGATATATATATGGATCTCATCGGTAAACGGATCTTGGTGAGAGATTCATAGAGATCATGGCTCAGTCCGATATGATCACATCATACAAGATGCCTCCATTCCCATATCTTCATATGAATGATTCAGGATAGAATCACCATACATTACGGAATGGACCGCAGCTATAGATTAACCACAAATAAAGTACCCAACTTTATTTGCTATCTATGGACTCTTTAGATTGCACGTCTCTTACTGTATCAATCTGTATATGACACTCATATATATAGTTCGAGATTACATCTTGCAATCTAGGATGTTAATAGGCACAAATTATAAAATAAACAACACAACAAAAAAGAATTGAAATTTTCTTTTATTTATTTCTTAAATCCATTTACAAATTACATCTTTAGGGCATAAACCCCAACAATCTCTCACTTGCACTAAAGCATATGAGGCATGTTTCGTAACCCTAGACCATCTAGGTGACCCGAAAACACTTTAGTCGGTAAAGTCTTTGTAAATGGATCAGCATGATTGTCTTGTGAGGCTATCTTTGTGACGATCACATCTCCTTATTGCACTATTTCTCTAATAAGATGATACTTTCTCTCTATATGCTTCCCTCTCTTATGGCTTCTTGGTTCGTTGGAATTAGCAACAGCACCACTGTTATCACAATAAAGTGTGATGGGCTTATCCAGATCTGGAACAACTTCCAGATCACTCAAGAACTTGCAGAGCCAAACAACTTCTTTAGCAACTTCACAAGTGGCTACATATTCGGCTTCTATGGTGGAGTCAGCAATGCAAGATTGCTTAATACTTCTCCACACAATGGCTCCACCACCCAGGGTGAAAAATGATCCAGATGTGGATGTCCTAGAATCCCTGTCTGACTGAAAATCGGAATCTGTGTATCCAAACGGGATCAAATCCTGTCCGGAATACACTAGCATATAGTTTCTCGTTCTCTGAAGATACTTGAGAATGGTTTTAACAGCAACCCAATGATCCAATCATGGGTCGGACTGGTACCTGCTAACAACTTCCACTGCATAGCAAATGTCCGGTCTCGTGCATAACATAGCATACATGAGACTACCTAATGTCGATACATAGGGTACACATCTCATATCCTCAACTTCTAGAGGTGTTAGACAAGTGTACTCCATGCCTAGAAGGTGAATTACCTTTCTTGGAGTCTTGCATCGAAATCAACATAAGAATCTTGTCGATATACGATGCCTGAGACAATGCTATGAGTTTGTTCTTACGATCCCTTATAAATTGGATCCCTAGATCGTAAATCGCCTCTCCCAAATCTTTCATTTGGAATTGGCTAGCCAGCCAGCCCTTTACATCAAATAACACTCCCACATCATTCTCAATGAGTAGGATGTCGTCCACGTATAGGACTAAGAAAACTACATTTTTGTCAATGATGCGCTTGTAGACACAAGGCTCATCGATGTTCTGCTCAAAGCCATAGGTTTTGATCACATCATCAAACCTGATGTTCCAAGATCTAGATGCTTGCTTGAGTCCATAAATGGACCTTTGTAGCTTGCAAACTTTTTGCTCTTGATCTGGGAACACGAATCCCTCTAGTTGCATCATATAGATGCTCTCGTCAAGATTGCCATTCAAGAATGTAGTCTTGACGTCCATTTGCCAAATTTCATAATCAAAATAGGCAGCAATGGATAAGAGCATCCGAATAGACTTAAACATGGCTACTGGCGAGAAGGTCTCTTCATAATCGACCCCCTCTTTCTAGGTATAACCCTTAACCACTATTCTTGCTTTGAAGGTCTCTACCTTCCTGTCTACTCCTCTCTTTCTCTTATAGATCCACTTTCATCCTATGAGTTTTGCCCCATCCGATAAGTCTACAAGATCCCAAACTGAGTTGGAGTGCATAGACTCCATCTCAAGATTCAAGACTTTAAGTTATTCCTCTTTATCAGGATCTTCCATTGCATTCTTAAATTTCAATGGATCATCCACACTATCAGTAGAAACAATACTTTGCCCCTCACCTATACCTAAATAGCATTCAGGTTTTCTTACAACTCTCCAACTACATCTAGGTGATAGTGTATCATGATTAGGAACAATCTGACTCCCAGATGTTTGTGCATCAACAACTCTTGTTGATGAAGCACTAGTCTCACCAAGCTCCAACTCATTCAATACAATCTTAGAATAATGTTTATGGTCACTAATATAATTGTCCTCAAGAAACGTTGCATTTATCGATACAAATACTTTGTTATCTTGGGACTATAGAAGTGTCCACCTCTGGTCTCCTTGGATTATCCTACAAAGAGACCGACCACAAACTTGGAGTCTAGCTTTCAACTTTTGTTCCGCAGCTCGTATGCTGGATACCCCCATACGCGGAAATGTTGTAAACTAGCTTTACGACCATTCCACAACTCTAGAGGAGTCTTAGGAACAGATTTGGATGACACTACATTCAAAATGTATGCCACTGTTTGTAACGCATATCCCTAGAAGGAATTTGGTAATGATGAGAAACTAATCATATATCTCACCATTTCCATCAGGGTTCTATTTCTCCTCTCTGCTACACCATTTTGCTGAGGTGTACAGGGAGCTGTGAGTTGGGAAACTATCCCATGGTAGACCATGAAGTCTTCAAACTCTTAGTCAAGGTGCTCACCTCCATGATTCGATCGTAGTGACTTGATATGCCTACCTAATTGATTCTCAACTTCAGCTAGAAATTCTTTGAACTTTTCAAATGTTTCCGACTTTCGTTGCATCAGGTAGACATATCAGTATCTTGAGTATTCATCTATAAAGGTGACATAATACTCATAGTCGCCCCTAGCTCTAATATTCATCGGTCCATAGACGTCTGTATTTATGAGCTCCAGTGGCTCTATAGCTCTAAGCCCTTTTTTCTAGTAAAAGGTCTCTTAGTCATCTTACCTTCTAAACAGGATTCGCCGACAAGTAAGGTGTCAACCTTTAACTCACTTAAAGGTCTGCATAATATTGTCTGTCTATTCGGTCAAGGTTGATATGACCAAGCCTTAGATGCTAGAGATACGTGTCATTATCTGGAGAAATCTTATATCGTTTAGTTTTTAGTTTTTCAACCTTAAACATTTCGGTATTAAGCAGTGTAATATGTATTAACAGTCTTAATACATATAAATTGTTTTCATTAATTCCTGAACAAATATGCAGACCATTCTTTCCAATAATAACAGACTTATTATTAAAAGAAATAGAATACGATTGTTCTAACAACTTAGAAACGGAAATCAAATCCCGTGTAAATCCAGGAATATAAAAAACATTGTTCAATAACAAAAAACTATTATTACTAGAAAATTTCAATCTTATTGCCCCCACTTCTTTGGCCGACATGACCTCCTCCAACCCCACACACATTGAGAAGGCTCCCTCCTCTAGCAGTGTCCAAGAATCATTTCACTACAAAGAAGAACAAACATGGTTAGTGGCCCCCGAATCAACTATCCAGGCTGAAGGATCATCTTCCACTAAACAAGATTCAAGAACAAGTAAATCATATTTACCTTTCTTCTTCATCTTCTTGGCTACCTCCTTCAGGTACTAAGGACAGTTCTTCTTCTAGTGCCCAACCTTGTTACAATGGAAACATTTTCCTTTGTCTTGGTCGGTGGAGGTGCCCTTCTTTTTTACTTTGGGCCTTATTGGGCTTGGATTTACCTTTGGCCTTCCCAGCAGACTTCTTCCTCTTTTTGTTATTATTAGAGGAGGAAGATGGCTCGGCAACATTTGCCTCACCGGTCTTACCTTTGTTTTCCTTAGTTAAGGACTCAAAATTAGTGAGCTCATTGAGCAACTATGTGAGACTAAACATTTACTTGTTCATCCCGTAGTTGCTCTTATACTGATCGAAACTCCTTGAAGAGTTGTCAATATGATGCTCACTTGACTGGGTTTGTCAATGGCCCCGCCATTAACATCTGCCGTGTTGAAGTAGGACATCATGCTCATGACATGTCCCCGAACTAATGTACCTTCCTTCATGAGAGTGAGCATAGCGGAACGAACAGCTTCGTGTCATTTTTGCTTGGTGGGCTGCCCGAACATAGTTTGCAATGACTCCATGATTTCGAATGCGGAAGTCATTGCTTCGTGCTTTATGACAAGCATGTCTGTCATAGAAGCCAATAGATATGTTCGGGCCTTCTCATCAGATGAGACCCATCGCTGGTATCCCTCACAAACAATTCGTGTGGCGTTGGAAGTAGGCACCGAAGGACATTCCCCCATGAGCACAAACTTGAGGTCTTTGGTGACTAATATTGCATTAATATTAAGTTTCCACTTAGTGTAGTTATCACTAGTTAACTTGTCGTTTGCGAGAATTTGAAGTAATGCAGAAGTCATAATTGCTAAAATAAATAAAACATTCATTCAGTCATTTATGTAAAAACAAGTGCGAGTGATTTGGCATAAATTTAAACATGATGCATGAACATGTTTAATGAACTAGAATACCCAAAAACAGTTACTATACCACGATTATCCAACATACCACAAAGAAGTGCCGCCTTAGGGTCGGTCAAGTCTTTGCATGTTAGACCGAGACATTCTCAATCAAATGATAATCTAGAATAACTCTTATTCCATATCATTCAACCATCGTTTATTCAGTCAGGTTTTTAATTAACAAACATAATCAAAACCTTCATGAGTGTAACCCACCATTTCAGATCTCACGAGCTTAACTCGAGAATTGCTGCCTTAGGGTTGGTCAATCCCGAAATACTCTCAAAAATCCTATCCATTAGGAAGTCAACCTTGGTATTGGTATTTGTGGAAACCCTCCTTAGGGAGGACAAAAGCAAAGCCGTCACGAGGCCCCACTCGGATCTCACGGTGTTAAACTAATGATGGAGACTGCGGGATATATATGTCATATATCCCTCTCTGACTCCCTATTTAAAAATTAGGATTTTCTATTATCTGTTAATGCACATAGACTCCATAGGATCAAACGGCTAACTTTAATCAAGTTATCTAGCGCATTAACAAATTCATTATTAGAAATAAATTCTAATTAACTAATAAATTATTGATGATTTTTAACTATTAAAAATCTAATCTATTAGTGAATAATCTAAGCTTTTTAAAACTATTTACTGAACTCGAATTATTATGATAGTGTTTACCAAGTTTTAACTATTAAAACTCTAACACTTTATTCGGTTCATTTATTATTAGAACATTAATCATATTAATACTAATTACAATAAATGATCCTATTAATCTAACTTATTAAACACTTTAATAACTGGATTAATATTAATGAGAATTAACAAGTTTTCTAACTATTAAAAAACTAATCTTATTTTCATAACCAATAATGTATTTACCGATTTTAATCATATAACTAACAATCAATTATGTTTTTGTAAATTAACAAATTTAATATACATACAAAAACAACATACAGTCAAGTTAAACAGTTCCTACACAATCATACATTCAGGAGTACCGAAAACAATTTCTTGTTCCGAAAAAATTGGCTCTGATACCAATTATTGAAACCCCATTCACTGGTAACGCAGCGGAAATAAGTTTTATAAATGTTATACACAATATGGAACCAGTGAACTTGAGATCGTAATTCTTTTTCCGGAACTAATACATACAATATGTAAATACAGGAAATTGTAATCAAAATATTAAAAAAAAAATTAGATCTTTACCAATGTTTGGAGGCTCCTTCACTTTACAATATGCTTCTGGTCTATACCACCGATTTTCCTAGCTATTCCCGAAACTGATAACTGCGTGTGGGCGCATCATGTACTCAGAAACTTAGGAAGATGCAGAGAAAATAAGAAGAAACTATTTCTTCCAAGAGAAAAAATACATAGAACAATTCTTGTTGTTCAAAAGAAAAAATATATAATAAAAAAATTTTGTTCTTTTGTTTTAATGGTGCATCACAGCACCAATTGTTTTTCTCTTTTTCTTTCACGCACACTTATGCATTTTTCCTTTTGATTCTCTTTTAAAAGAATTTATGATGTGTTGACTTTATTTTAAAATTCAAAATCAATATTTAATTAAAAACCAATTAATTAAACCAATCAATCTAATCTTTTAAAATATCAAATATCTTTAAAGATATTGATTAATATTTAATTTATTTGATTTGAATTGAATTCAAACTATTTAAATTCAAAAATTAAATATTTAATTTAATAAAATAACATAATCATATTATCTTATTTTATTCAAAAACAAATATCAACAAACATCCTTCATTTAGTGATTAATAACATAATTTAATAATCTTATTATTTAATTTATTTAATAACCATTATTCATTAATCAAATAATCTTATTATTCAATTAATTCCTGAATAAATACGTGTCACTTTTGTAACACAATAAATTGGACAATCCAATTAATTAACCGTGACCCTTGTTACCTAAATCGATCGGACTAGCAAGGGGATCTAATGGACCCACAGTATTTTGAACTCCAATAATCCTTGGAATCATTAATTAAACTCTTTAATTAATATTCCTTGATTATTAACTCCGGTGTTATTTCATAAAAAACCCGAAGCTGCACTTTCTCAACTGCAGACGTTTTTACACAGACCGATACAACTCGGTGTCTATCGATATAGCTATTACACATGGTGTGATCCTCTACAGTAGTTCATAATTAGAGCTGGGTCATCATGTCCGTTATACCATTCTAATTACATATATCCTTTAAGTACCCTTGATTCTCTAATGGACAATAAATCATATTTCCTCACGGAATTAGGAGAGCTCTCATATTGTCAAAGCCCCGAATCAACCCTTAAGGGAACTACCATCTACTTTTCACAAGAAGGAGTGGATTTCACTATTGTGTACAAACGTTCCCAGCCACAAGCCAAACCGCAATCCCAACATACAGAGCATATTGATCAAGAACTGCATCCGACCTCACACATGGTATATCAAAGACCACGATCTAACCTGAAGGAGTCGATATGACACTCAGGATTAAGATCACCCACATATAGCCATTGTTGGGGTTTTTGCCCTAAAGCTTGTAATTTGTAAATGTGAAATGAACATAAATAAAAGAAGTAGTTTATTCATTCAAACTGTTTCATATTTTTATATAACATGTGTATTTAACATCCAAGATTGCCGGATGTAATTTCAAACTGAGTATATGATTGTCATATACAGATGGATTCATTTTGAAACGAGCAATCTAAAGAGTCCGTAGATAGCAAATAAAGATGGGTACTTTATTTATGGTTAATCTACAGCTGTAGTCCATTCCGTAATGTACGGTGATCTTATCCTGGATCATTCATATGGTGATATTAGAATGAAGGCACCTTATATGATGTGATCATATAGGACTGGGCCACAATCTATATGAATCTCTCAATAAGATCCGTTATATGATGAGATTCATATATATCGACAAATGATGGCTATAAATGGGTGATCTTAATTCTGAGTGTCTTATCGACTCCTTCAGGTTAGATCATGATTTTTGATGTACCATGGGTGAGGTCGGAGTTGCATTCCCGATCAATATGCTCCGTATGTTGGGATCGCAGTTTGGCTTGTGGCTGGGAAGGTTTGTACACAATAGTGGAATCCACTCCTTCTTCGAAAAGTAGATACTAGTTCCCTTAAGGGTTGATTCGGAGCTTGAACAATATAAGCGCTCTCCTAATTCCGTGAGGAATGTAGGATTTATTGTTCATTAGAGAATCAATTGTACTTAATGAGAAATATGTAATTAGAGGGGTATAACGGACATTATGACCCAACTCTAATTATGGACAACTTGTGGAGGATTATACCATATGTAATAGCTATATCAATGGACACTGAAAGTTATTGGTTTGTGTAAAATCATCTACAGTTGAGAGAATGCAGCTTCGGGTTTTTAGTGGAATAACATCGAAGTTAATAATCATGAAATATTAATTAAAGAGTTTAATTAATTATTTCTAAGGATTATTAGAGCTCAAAATACTGTGGGTCCATTAGGTCCTCTTGCTAGCTCGATTGATTAAAGGTAACAGGGGTCACGGTTGATTAATTGGATTGTCCAATTAATTGTGTTACGAAAGTAACACGTATCTATTTGAGAATTAACTGAATAATGAGATTATTTAATTAATGATTATGTTAATTAATTAATTAGATTATTTAATTATGTGATTAATCATTAGTTGGAGGGTGTTATCAAATTTGAATTTAAAATGTTTAAATTCAAAGTCATTAATTATCCTTATAAATATTAGATATTTAAAGGATTAATTAATAAAGCTATCAGTTAACATAATAAAAAAATATATTAATTAATTGATATTAGATATTAATTAATTAAAGGTTTTGAAAACTGATACACGTAATTAAGAGAAGAGAATACATAAGTTCTCTCAATTGTATTGAATGCAATACATGAGTTCTCTTAATTGTATTTAATGCAATTAGTTGCGTGCAATCAAGAGAAGTGAATATATGAGTTCACTCAATTGTATTGAATGTAGTTTTCTGCGTGAAACGAAAAAAAAAGAAAAAAAAAGAGAGGTGTGCAGCTAGAGAGAGAGAATATATATATATATATATATATATCTTTGATTGAAAGTGGCCGTATTCCACACCTACAAAACAACAATTGTTTTCGTTAGTTTCTTCTACCTTCACTTTTCCTGAAACCCGTGACGCGCCCACACGCTGTTGCTAATTTCGGGACATAGCCGGGAAGATCATGTGGTTCAAATCAGGAAGCAGATCGGAAAAGAAAGAAGGAGCCTTCAAACGCTGGTATGAAATAGTTTCATCATCTTCTTATTGTTTTCGATTATTACTGTACAAATATGTTTACTTGATGATTGTATAAAAAAATTTTAAACCCCATTCCGCTGGGCAATCCAAAACCTGGAACCAACAATCATCATTAATTGATATATATGAATCCCATCGATAAACGGATCTTGGTGAGAGATTCATATAGATCAATACCCAGTCCTATATGATCACATCATACAAGATGCCTCTATTCCTATATCTTCATATGAATGATTCAGGATAGAATCACCTTACATTACGGAATGGACCGCAGCTATAGATTAACCACAAATAAAGTACCCAGCTTTATTTGCTATCTAAGTACTCTTTAGATTGCACGTCTCTTACTATATCCATCTGTATATGACACTCATATACACGGTTCGAGATTACATCCGCCAATCTAGGATGTTAATATGCACAGGTTATAAAATAAACAGCACAACAAGAATGAATTGAACTTTTCTTTTTATTTATTTCATGAATTCATTTACAAATTACATCTTTAGGGCATAAACCCCAACACCTCGTCGCCCATCCAGACGTTGTAGTCTCTTCCCGCAACTAGGCAGACATCCGGTTCTTCGCCGCCGACTCCACTTTTCTGAGATGAATGAAAAGTAGAAAAAAGCACTCTCAGTAGGAACTTCTGGATGCATCAGATTAGATTCCTTGCCCATGCTTCGACAATATGCTCGCCACTGCTTCATTTGGACTTCAAGGGCCTTAAGAGAGACGTCCATGTGTTTACGAATGGATAGTTCCCAGTTAGTCCTAGCCCTATTAGTAGCCCTATTTTTGATTTTGAAGAACTCACCGGCCTAGACCATTACCCGCTGGAATTCACAAAGCAATAGAGCATCGTAAGCAAGAGACCTCTTGAAGCGGTCAACTCCCTAGACCTCCAGTTCGAGGCGGGCTCTTTAGATAAACTTTCGACCGTAAGGGATTGGCGGTGCAAGTCTTCAAGCTTCCGCTCATACGAAGCCAAGGCATCATTAACTTTCTTCTCGGCTTGAATCATTGATTCTTGAGAAGCGGCTAAAAGGACTTTGAGAGATTTTGCTTCCATTTCAGCAGCTGATGCCCTCTGCTAGCCTCCTGTTGAGCCGCCAGGCACCTGTCCATAAACTCCTGGTTGACTTCTATTTTTTCCTGACATAGCCGCTCCGTCCGAGAGCGAGCCTCTTCGCTCTCTGCCAGCTGAGCCTCCAAGCGCTCGATCTCGTTTGCCTGCCAAACCCTGGCCTTCATAGCATCGGCAAACTCAGCAACAATCTGTGCAATAAGGGAATCAGTTAGATAAACAAGAATACATGACTGATCGACTAAGTTTACAACTTACGTAGGCAGAGCTGTTACAAAAATTCTGAACACGAGTATCAATGGAGCCAAGTCTAAATTGGCTCCACTTGTCTTCATCGATGTAGGTTTTACCAGAAGACAAGGCTTTGAGAATATCCCCGCGGGATGGACCCCCTTCAGACTGACTGGAGGAGCTTGGCCGAATGAAATCTTGTTGGGACCCCGATCACTGGTAACGCAACGAAAATAGGTTTAAAAAAAATTTATACAGATTGTAAACGATCTGGGACCAGTGAACTTATGATCGCAATTTTTTGGAACTTATACATTTAACATTATTACAATAATGAAATATATGTATACACAAGAAATTGAAATCAATAATTGGAAGAAGAGAAGAAATCAATTCTTTATACCTACGTAGGAGGCTCCTTCACTTTACGATATGCTTCTGGTCTGTACCACCGATATTCCTAGCTATACCCGGAACTGGTAACTGTGTGTGTACGCGTCACGTACTCAGGAACTTAGAAGGATGAAGAGAAAAGAAGAAGTAAATATTTCTTCCAAGAGAAAAAATACCTAGAACAATTCTAGTTCTTCAAAAAATATATATTATTATTTTTTTCTTTCAAAATTTTTCACCACAGCACAATTCTTTCTTTTTTTATTCCTCTTTGATATCTCACGCACTCAATTGCTAACCCACTTGTACTCATTATGGGTGTGCATTTTCAGTTTGGTTTGGGTTGAAGCTCAATGTCAAACCAAACCAATATGTTTCGGTTTGGCTATATTTCAACCCAAACCAAACCAATGTGATTTATCAAACCAAACAAAAAAAAGTCGGGTTGGTTTGGGTTGATTTATCGGTTTAAGTTTGAACCCAAAAATCATTTTTTGTATTATTAAATTATTTTCAAAATTAAAAATATTATATAATTAACATTAACAATAGCATGTATCATAGCAGAAAAAAAATAAAACATAGTAAAACTCATATTCTAACATGCATAGAAAGAGAGAAGTAATTATATTTTATTTATTAAAAAAATAGAATATATAAAAGAAAGAGGAGTGGTACAATAACAAATGGTTGACGAAAATGAATAAGAAAGAAAAGAAACTGATTTATATGAAAAACAAATAAGTATAAATAAAAGTTACAAAACCCCGAGAAATATGGATTTGGCTTTTATTAAATATATGGGTTGGTTTGAGTTATATGATTTTTATTTTTAGCAACCCAAACCGAACCAATCTTTGATCGGTTTGTTAAATGTCAAACCGATTAATGATTTTCTTACATGTGAAACCGAACCAACCCATAATATTTGGGTTGGGTTTGGCGGGTTGGTTCAGTTTGGTGGTTTTTTGCACACCCCTAGTACTCATGCGTTTTTTGTCTTTTAAAAATTGATGACACTTTATTTTAAAATTCAAAATCAACATTTAATTAAAACCAATCAATTAAACCAACCAATATAATCTTTTAAAATATCAAATATATTTAAAGATTTTAATTAATATTTAGTTTATTTGATTTGATTTGAATTCAAACTATTTTAATTCAAAAATTAAAAATTTAATTTTAATAAAATAAAATAATCAAATTATCTTATTTTATTCAAAAACAAATATCAACAAACATCCACCATTTAAAGATTAATAACATAATTAAATAATCTTATTATTTAATTTATTTAATCACCATTATTCATTAATCAAATAATCTCATTATTCAATTAATTCACAAATAAATACATGTCACTTTCGTAACACAATTAATTGTACAATTCAATTAATTAACCGTGACCCTTTTTACCTAAATCGATTGGGCTAGCAAGGGGACCTAATGGACCCACAGTATTTTGAGCTCCAATAATCTTTGGAATCATTAATTAAACTCTTTAATTAATATTTCTTGATTATTAACTCCGGTGTTATTCCACTAAAAATTCGAAGCTGCATTTTCTCAACTGTAGACGTTTTTACACAGACCGATACAACTCGGTGTCAATCGATATAGCTATTACACATGGTGTGATCCTCCACAGTAATTCATAATTAGAGCTGGGTCATAATGTCCGTTACACCCCTCTAATTACATATATCCTTTCAGTACCATTGATTCTCTAGTGGACAATAAATCATATTTCCTCACAGAATTAGGAGAGCGCTCATATTGTCTAAGCCCCGAATCAACCCTTAAGAGAATTATCATCTACTTCTCACAAGAAGAAGTGGATTCCACTATTGTGTACAAACCTTCCCAGCTACAAGCCAAACCGTAATCTCAACATACGGAGCATTTTGATCAGGAACTGCATCCGACCTCACCCATGGTATATCAAAGACCACGATCTAACCTGAAAGAGTCAATATGAAACTTAGGATTAAGATCACCCTCATATAGCCATCATTAGTTGATATATATGAATCTCATCTATGAATGATTTATGATAGAATCACCGTACATTACGGAATGAACCGCAGCTATAGATTAACCACAAATAAAGTACCCAGCTTTATTTGCTATCTATGGACTCTTTAGATTGCACGTCTCTTACTGTATCCATCTGTATATGACACTCATATACACAGTTCAAGATTACATCTAGCAATCTAAGATGTTAATATGCATAAGTTATAAAATAAACAACACAACAAGAATGGATTGAACTTTTCTTTTTATTTATTTCATAAATCCATTTACAAATTACATCTTTAGGGCATAAACCCAACAAATCTTTGGTGGGGGAATCTCCAGCACCCAAGGACAGAGTGCCGGGAAGAACGATTACAATCGGGTTGGCAGGAACCCTGACGGATAAGGACTCTTGTGGACAAGACAATGGGGTGGGAGCTTGATCCCCTATTGCACCACGGTTAGCCTCCCCTGCACTCTGACACGCTTGAGACGGTTCTAAAATATATATGAGCTTGTATGTTTATCCGAAAGTGCACGGATCGTTTAACGATCGCGTAGCAGTAAGTACGGTTCGTTCCCACAAGGAGGTATGGTACCTTTAAGCTAGTTCTAGGTCTTAGAATATATATATACACAATATATTTATACTAATTACAAACAAGAAAAGTAAAATCACGGTTGTTGGTAGGAAAGCTTCAAAATTGAAATCAACTAAACTAATAGCAAGGATTCGAAAATTCAATTAAACTAAATCAAGCAAGGCAATCTAAAACAACAATTAAACTAAATCAAGAGCAAAGCAATTTTAAACTACAATTAAACTACACTAAAATCATTACAACTAAATCAACCTAAATCCAATTAAATACAAAGCATATAAATAAGAGCTCAACTAAACTATTACATCAACTAATTATATAGATATATAATATAAGTACAACAAAATCCCAATAAGTACTTAGTTACAAACTTTAATAGAAATCAAAGAGAAAAATAAAGAGAATGAAACAACCTTGAAAGTCTTCAAGAATTCCAACTCTATCTTCAATTCCAAGAGATCCAAGTGAGCAACAAAGGTGGCTTGGTGAGATAATTGTCTGAGAGAGTGTTTGTGTGTTGGATGCGGAGGGAGATTTACTCTAAAAACTATCTAGGGATATCTAAGAGAAAGATTGAGTTTCTAGGTTTATAAATATATATCTTAAGACAAGAAAAGGGGTATATTTATAGAGGAAAATGTAGGGTTTGAAATGAATGTGAAATGACCATTTTGCCCTTGGCTGAAATTGGAAATTATGCTAGCTCGAACAAAAATCTGCGAGTTGTAACTCGCAGTTTGAAGTAGCAGACACCTCTGGAGGAGTTCTGCGGGCTGGTGCTGCGAGATGTTGCTAGCAGATGAAGCTTCGAAGCTCGGCCAATAATGGTGGAAAACGTGGCAAGGTGGTGAGAGAAAACAACCTTTGTAGACGCTGAAATGAGTGGCAATCTGATTGGCAGAAACCGCGCCGTCGTTCTGGGTGGAAAACGGCGGCAAAACCGAACGAAACGGGCTGGAGAAGGTCGGGTCTGCACCGGGTCACAGACAGGTCGACGACAGGTCCGGTTGGGTCGTCTCAAGGTTGAAGACGACGATGACGCCATCGTGACATTACGCTGACGTGTGCAACAACACACCGTTTCATTAATTGACGTGGCAGCTGATCGTGCATTGGCAGGAACATTACAATATGTTCCCCTATATTCTGCTGTATTCACAGAAACATCAATCGTAGCTAGAATATTCCAATATAGCCCTTATAACTCCAAAATTACCACAATACCCCTGAACTATCCTATTTACATGAAATACTCATTTAATCTCATTAAAACCCAGTTTTACCTAAGAAATAAGCATAAAACAATAGAAAATGAAGCCCTAAAATAGGTATAAAATAGTTATATCACACTCTCATGCTCATCTCTATGTTACGCTGTTGATTCCTCTCTACGAGCCTCTGGATTGTCAGCAACGTCAGCATCAGCTTGCATGTCTTCTCCCCCGGATGAAGATGAATCAATAAATGAGACCACTCGAGGAACCTTGGGAGCCGGATGACCCACAAGGTTAGTAGCTTTCCTTTTCTCATGTCTCCTCCTAGTGATCAAGTCAGCTGAAGGGTCTTCTATCTCCACCTCAACTGGAGAATTGATTATGGGCGGAGTAGTAGAGGTCTCGGTAACTTTGCCCTTTCCTTTTTCAAGTTCAACTAAAGTGCTCGATTTTGTGCTCGTCTTTGCCCGAGCTATTTTCATGGTCTGAACAGTTGCCACTGCCTCTCCGAAAGTGTTCTCGGACTCATCCTCAAAGCCTTGAGGTGGAGCTATCCCACTTACTTCTTTGCGAACGATATCCTGATGGCTTGCCTCAATAATAGCCTTCGCTCGGCGTGCCTTCAAGTCGCAAACAACATCGGCATCATACACTGTAAAAGAGCCAAAGTATAAATAAAAATAAAAATTAAATTGAAGAGGAGCTACCGGCAATACAAACTTATGTCGCTTGCGATTAGCCGATAGTTGAGGGAAAAAGTTAGCCTTTATCATCATTTCCTTATCGAGGAGGAAAGTTTTACCCCTCATCTCCAAAAGCCGAACCACTACTCTGCACAAACCGATCAACTCGATCGATGAGAAGGCGGAAGAGGTATTATTCCATGATTCGGCAGAAGTGAAAAGATGGGGAACTCGACGTTCAACTTGCTGGAAGACAGTATTGTAGGTGACTCGCTGCCCCCAGTTACCTCCAACGAAAAACCAAATGTTCTTCCAGAATTTGTTTACAATAGGAAGGCCCTAAATAAAGCCCTTTATCTTCTCTTCGGGAGATACTTGAACAGACTTAGACGACTCAACTCCTTTGGGGATCCAATGGTCAGGTTGACTAGAAAGAAGGAAGAAAGTGCCCGAATGACCTGGTTGCCTGAGAGTATAAAAATGTCTGATTTCTTGAGGATTTGGAGCACGCAAGCCCAGTCTGTGCCATATGCGCCATATGCACATTAGGATCCTATAACTATTTGGAGCAAGATGAGCTGGAGAGATATTGGCTTCAGCAAGGAAGTGAGCGATAAAAGGCTGAAGAGGTCAAGTAACTCCATAGCTTAGCATGGTACCATAAATTGCCACGGCCTAGGGCGGGGGGTTCCATGCAGCTCTTGCCCTAGCGGGTATCAGTTGAATGACATTTGTATCAAGATCAAACCTTCCTGCATATTGCCTTAGTTCTTTATCCCCGTCAACGTTCGATTCCAAATCATATGCGTAGGGTTGTTCAGCTGAGAAGGAGATTATGATGTTTCTGTGCTCATCTTCAACATCAGACTCGAGGACTTCTTAGTGTCTGATCGCTTGCGTGGGAGGCCGAGTATCTCTGTAAGAAGAAACAGAAAGATTAGAAGGATCATCGTTACCAGGGTAGTTTCCGGTACGAGGAACGATGTTGGGGAAAACGTCGATTCCAAATCCAGACACATCCGTCGCCAGGAAAGGAGGTTAATCGGAGGAATGGGGGTAAAGAAGCTTTCAAAGTGCTCCACAATGAGAGTATCCCCTTACTCAATTGCAATCATCATTTTGACAAAAATATGATGTTTGGCTTCAGGATCCATGAATCTTGACCAGAAAACTTGCTTTGGCAGATTTACACGAATAACGAAATGACAAAAAGGAAAAGAAGAGAGAGTAATAAGCAAGGTCACCTAGTAAAAGTTTATGAGATGCTGGAAAAACGCTTGGACGATTGTAAACAGCAACATGGATTCTTCGAGCGAGAAGTAAGAAACTAAACAATTGTTTATAGAAATGAGATTAGTGGAAGCGGTAAAGAGCCCAGTGGAGACTAAATACTTGAATTTCAAAATCCAACCTAGGTGACGTCATATCCATAAGTAGCAGGAAACTTAAGCGATGTGCACATGTGACGTGGGAGCAGAAGGGTCACGTCTTTCCGTAAACAAACGCATGACATTCGCTGTGAAGAAATGACACGTGGCAGCGCATGACCGGCTTCAAGCTTCCAAACGTCTCTACCAATAAATTCGTCATCATTACCCAAATAAAATTTATGTGGTGGAGATTAATTTTGAAAAACAGTGAAATTGACTTTGACCAGATATAGCCAAGGAAGGAAAGTGACGGTGAAGTTAAGTTTTGGTTAAATACATCGCGCCGAGTAAACAGAAGCTGAATTAAGCATCAAATGTCTAGTCAGGACAGCAGTTATTTGGGCAACTTACTGAGTAGGAGATACTCTGCTCAGGCATTTAAGGGGGTATTGTTGCGCATAAAAATCCTCGATGACATGTCACACATAAATTAAAGGACGCCAATAAACGCGTCATCATAGATAGAGTTCAACTCGCCCAAGGCATCTATTCGACTTTAGCTGGAAGAGTGATCAAGTAGAGTTTAACTTAGAGACAATAACATACTTAAACGTGGAAACAAGATCATTAAACTCCTGATCAAAACGGAATGGAGCTTACTTTGGAAGGATAGATGACAAATAAGGAACAAATCCTAATCAGTCTACTATACTAGTACTTGAACAAATGGTCCAGTACTTACACTACTAGAATTCCCAAGTGTAAGGTATAAAAAAGACCAAACTATCATTGTAAAAGACACAACAAAAAAGAGATCATTGTAACAGTTATTTTTGATCTAACAGTTATTTTAATAGTGGATTTCTTTCTTAGTCGCCAAGTGACGATTGTGGACGTTTCTCCGCCACCGGATTTTTATCACGTAAAACTTTCTTGTTCTCGTTGTTTTTGCTTTCTTATTCATAATATTACTTTAAGATCGTTAAAGAAAAGTTGACCGGTTGACTTACCAAAAAAAACCGTCAACAATGATGAATGTGTTTCTATAGAAAAAAATTTCTTGATTGTTTTTCTTTTAATTATTTTTTATTTAATAAATAAAATAAATAAAAAATAATCAAATAAATAATAAAATATAAAGTAGGGGTATCTTAGAATTTAACTGTTACCATTAACGGCAATGGATGGTTATGTAATTATGAACAACACTTATACATACATGGATTTAAGTCAAATAATAGGGATGTTTGTGTAATTGGCTCTATTTTCTATATCTAAAACAACCTTACCATTATTATTTTATTAAGTTCAAACAGCACCAACTTGTTGAGCCATGTTAATTTGGCGACAGCCGGCGCAAATCTGTACTGTATACAATTTTTTATTTAATTTTTACTGAATAATATATATTCCTTAAAATATGTATATTTCTTATTTTTCTTTAATTTACGGGAAACCGTGCCGGTTATCAAAAAATTGTTCAGCATCCATATCGATCCTACATATCTATAAATAAGGTTGTGTAAAAGTTGGTAACTCCACACAACTCACAAGTTTTTAGTGCTCTCAATCACAGTTCTATCTCTAGCTTTTTTCTGCATTTGTAAGTTGTCAACAATTCTATTTTTTCTCTTACTACAATACTACTTATATAATACATATTGGTGCAACCAATACTAGCTTTTTATTTTATATATATATATATATACACAAACTTATGTATTGACATGCATAATTCTTCATTCACCTTCAAAATAATACAGGCTAGAAAATGACACCATTAAATTCGACTACTTCGAGCTATACATACCATTTCTACTGAAATAATTACAGTTTGTGGAATTAGTGTTGTCATGCAAAATCAAGTAAACTAATTCACAAAACTTTTTTTTTTCTAGAAATTCTCAGATATTATTTTAAAAAAAATCAAAATATTTGAATTCTGGGTTGCTAAAAATGCATTTGAATTATCTGAATGAGATTTTTCTGTGATGTGAGCAGACAATTAACGGAAGGGAAAAGATATGTGGAGGTTGAGGATTGCAGAGGGTGAAGACAGCCCATATTTGTGGAGTACAAACAATTATGCCGGAAGGCAAGTTTGGGAATTTGATCATGATTATGTCCCAAGCCCTGAGGAGTTGGCTGAGATCGAAGAAGCTCGGGAAAATTTCACAAAGAATCGGCGTCAGGTTCAAGGAGACAGTGATCTATTTTGGCGATTTCAGGTAGAGTTTCTACGAGTAAATCATTTTATTAAATGAAATTGTATAACTAAGGACTTCTTAAATATCTTAGACCAATTAAATTCTGAAAAAGACCAAAACTCAAAATTTTAGTTTCCCCTTTAAACATAAATATTAACTAAAGCTCTTCTCCATTATTACCAATTAATATACAAAATAAGTAAATAAATAAATAAATAAAAAGAGTTTTAATTTTTGCATGATAAAGTTCTCTTAGTTAGTCAATTTAAAAGTTGCACCCGTCTATCTCTTAAATAGTTTTTTTTTTACTATAAAATTTTATAAGATTATTTTTTTGGATTTATAAGATCTTCAATCACCTGAATCTTGAACAAATTGAGATATAAGTTTTTGATATTTTTTTAAATCATTGTAATTTCATGGAATCACTGAATTTTAATTTATTAATTCAACATATATATATATATATGGAAAAAAAATTAAAAAAAATTCGGGTCCAAGAACTAATTTTTTCCTACTTTTTTGGAGATAAAACATTTAATTTAAAAATAGGGAAATATAAGAATATATAGTTTTCAAAACCAAAAAATTTCTAAAATTTTATCAAATGTGTATTTTAATTTTCTTAGGATGCATACAAAAAATGTTATCGAAAAACATTCGATTACATGCAATTTCATCAAAGATGCTTAAAGTGTACACTTTAAAAATTCCTAATTGGAATATATATATATATATATATATATATATAGTCTTTCTATTGTCAATTCAAACTGATATAAAATATATCAGTTCCTTGCATATGAACCATTGGATTTAAAAGATACTTTAACAAGTGCATACAGCCAAGTCAAAACATTTAAATCCAATGACCCACATACAAAGAACTGATATATCTTATATCAGTTCGAACTGAAAATAGAAAAATTGTATATATATAAACCAACTAAAATTCTCAAATTAAGAATTGCTAATTATTATTTTTTTTGTTGAATTCCTTACAAAATATCTATTTAATTAAAACATATTTGTCTTTGAAACATGATTGTCTTTGAACAATTTAATAATAATAATATATGCAGACACTCAGAGAGAAGAAATGGAAACAAACAATTCCTGCAGTAAAAGTGAAAGATGGAGAGGAAATAACATATGAAACAGCCTTGACATCAATGAGGAGGGCTGTCCACTTCTTCTCAGCCATTCAGACTCACGACGGCCACTGGCCTGCCGAAAATTCCGGCTCATCTTATTTCATGCCTTCATATGTACGTTGTGATCACTTCTCATGATCTAATTGACTAATTCAGACGTATTGTTTTGTTTTTACCGGTCAAAAGAGCGATTTTTTTTTAACTGGTCCTTGATCCGTTGAGATTGTTGGAAAACTATTTCAGATATTCGCTTTGTATGCTGTTGGACATCTGAATTCAGTAATCAGTCCCCAGCATCGTGAAGAACTCCTCCGTTACATGTACAATCATCAGCGTGAAGATGGTGGGTGGGGTTTACATGTAGAGTCCACAGTGAGCAGCATGTATGGTACAGTTTACTACTATGTGGTCATGCGTTTGCTTGGATTGGGACCTGATGATGGTCAAAACAATGCTTTGGCTAGAGCTCGAAAATGGATTCTTGACCGTGGTGATCTCACTTATGTGCCCTCTTGGGGAAAGATTTGGCTAGCGGTACGTATTATGTTATTCATTGTCATGTTATATAAATATATATTGCTTACAATAAACTTACATACAGTAACAACACAATGAAATCAAATTTGAACACAGAAAACTTACAGTTTCTAGAGATTTAAAGATTGAAATAATCTGAGCCTTGTGATACTCACAATTTCCTTAAGACAATTTTGCTCTCTCCACGAATGGTGCTTAAGGTTATGAACAATTGTCTCCCAGGATAGAACGGATTTCGTTCTTCAAGTAACAGCACTTCAAACTTAAAGAACCGTCGAACTCAAATCGGTGTTTTGTACTCGATCTTTAACACTATTTATTTTATGCAAAGAGAACAAGAATGCAGAGAAAAATTGTATGCAGAGAAAAATAATTGTTTCAAATGGTTAGAGGGCATCCATACTTATAGATATCCTCGTACATATTCGAAATGACACATACCCTCTCGAATGAACATACCCTTTCTAATGAACATGTCTTTAAAGGAAAGACATACCTTTTAAGAAGTGATACCACTTTTATAAAATTTACAACTCTTATGAAATGATATAATTGTTATGAAAAGTCTCAAGAAGTGATACAATTTTTATAAAATTTACAACTCTTATGAAATGATATAATTATTATGAAAAGTCACAACACTTAACCTAATTTTATCATTCAATAATACAACAATTTCCAACATATTATACATCCAAGAATTAGTGTTTGAATTGTTTTTACTAAAGTTTCAACTGAAGAGACAAATTTACCCCTACACCAGATTAAACACACTGAGAATTAAACACACGGATTAAATACACTAGGAATTAAACTCACGGATTAAACTGGTGGTGTGTTTAATTGAAGAAGAACGGTGGTGTGTTTAATCGATGAAAACTGGTGGTGTATATAATTGAAAAAAAATTGGTGTGTTTAATTTAAGAAAACATGTGGTGTGTTTAATTGTATAAAACTAATGATATGCTGGATAAAAATAAAAACTCCACTAATTATATGGTTAGTTTCAATTTTAACTGATATATATATATATATATATATATAAAATTTTTCTATTGTTAAAGCATCTTTTAAATCAAATGGCTCACATGCAAGGAATTAATATATCTTATATCAATTCGAACTGACAATCGAAAGATTGTATATATATATATAATCGCCATATATATATATACATATGTATACAGAAATTTTCAAGTCAGTACGCACTGATATAACTTCATCAGTGCGTTGGATGTGGACCATTAGATTTACATACTTTGACTCAAAGTGTATGCACTTGTCTAAACTTCCCCATAATCAGTGGTCCACATGCAACGCACTGATATTAGTTATATCAGTGCGTACCGAGGAGAAAATGACTATATATATATAATATAATTACCACATTTAAAAAAAATAATATAAATTTACTCATATGTGTCATTTGTTTTGTTTTGTGTTTTGTCACAGACACTTGGATTAGTAGATTGGTCTGGGGTCAACCCATTGACTCCTGAGTTGTGGATCATGCCTTCTTTCTTACCAATTCATCCAGGTTTGCACCAAATACTTCACAATTTTTACTACTATACATGATCAGTATAGATTAATTAAATATAGATTTTACTATACACATAATCAGTATTGTTGTTAAAAGGGGAAATGGTGAGAAATGTCACCTTTTTGTCTCGCTGTTGCACCAACGTCACCGGTTTAATAACTTATGTTTAAAAGGCACATATTTTGGTGAACTACCAAAATTGCCCTTAAATAATCAATTTTTAATTGTCTCTGTACTTCCATCTCCACACTTGAAACACTGAAGGCAGGAACTCCTCTCTTTCTCTCTCTACAATAAATTTCAAAACTACTCTACTCAACGTTCTTCAGTAAGCACAACAAGGTAATATGTTTGTCTGAAATACTGTTTTTTATCCTTCATTTTTTAAAAACGTTCCTTTTGTAAACATGAAACTGATTTTGTGAATATTGAATCTGTGAAATTTGAATCTCTGAATCTGTTAATAAAAAGCTCGGAGCCTGTTTGAAAATGCTCGGACCCTGTTTTAAAAAGCTCGGACACTGTTTGAAAAAACTCGGAGCCTGTTTGAAAAAGCTCGAGCCTTTGGACAAAAGGCTCGAGCCTTTAGAAAACAAGTTCGGAGACTTGAAAACAGCTCGAGACTTTGTAAAACAGCTCGAGCTTTTAGAAAACAAGCTCGGGACTTTGTAAAAACGCTCGGGACTTTTGTGAAAAAGCTCAGGACTTTTGTTAAAAAGCTCGGGACTTTATGAAAAAGCTCGAGACTTTTGTAAAAAAGCTCGGGACTTTGTGAAAAAGCTCGGGACTTTTGTGAAAAAAGCTCGGGACTTTGTGAAAAAGCTCGGGACTTTTGTGAAAAAGCTCGGGACTTTTGTAAAAAATCTCGGGACTTTTGTGAAAAAGCTCGGGACTTTTGTGAAAAAGCTCGGGACTTTTGTAAAAAAGCTCGGGATTTTGTAAAAAAGCTCGGGACTTTTGTAAAAAAGCTCGGGACTTTGTGAAAAAACTCGGGACTTTGTAAAAAAGCTCGAGACTTTGTAAAAAGCTCTGTACTTTGTAAAAAGCTCGGCTCTTTTGGGATCTTTGGAAAAAAGGTTGAAACCTTTATTAAAAGCTCGGAGATCATAGTAAAAACCTCGGAAACTATTTTAAAAGGCTCTGAGCCTTTTCCATAGCTTTTATGTTTGTCATAATGGTTTGTGGTGATGAATGTTACAGGAGAATGAATCGGGTGAGAATAGTAATATCTTACAACGGTCTATGGGAGCAGTTACCCGACGGAAGTCAGAGGTTTGTTGGATCCGACAACCAAGGAATGTATGTGTCAAAGAATATGAGTTACGAAGAATTGGTGTCGATCGTGCATACCGTTGTGAAGTATGATGTAAACAAATACAATGTTGATCTACAGTCAATATCAATCGTTCCTGGCGCTACATGTCGCACATTTGTAAGAAATGACGATGATGTTCAGTTTATGCTAGGGGAAGATCGGGTGATCCCTCAAGTATGTGTTAGTCTAATTGAGAGGGCAACTGGAGATGTGATACGGAATGATATTCCTGCTCCTGAAAATACCCAACCATTTGGATCCGCTAGCGGTAGCAACCAAGTGTTCACACAAAGGAGTGCCACTGAAGGTGGGGAAAACATATGTGCTGTCCAACCGGTAGTGGTCGACCATGCAGATGTTTGTGAACCTCAATTCGACGATGTGTTTGGTTGTCGATTTGAGATGAATGATGGGCGGTACAATGAGCAATACAATGAGATGTACAATGAGAAGAACACTGAACCGAACCTTGGGCCTAACCAGGAGGTGGATAATGAGGCAAATATTGATCTGGTAGATCATGTAGAGAACACTGATGAAGATCATGTCCAAATTCAAAGACGTGGAAGACGTGTAGAAGGAGTTAGTTGCACTGGAGCAGATATGCCTGGTACTTCCGAGGTCCGGCATAATGTATCTACAGATGATTCTGATAATACCACAACGTGGGTTATTCCCGGAGCAAATTCATACTCGTTTGGGATTGGTAGAAGCACAACCTTGGTAGCAGAAGAACATACATGCATGATTTATAAAGGTCAGTTCTTTCCGACCAAAAGGATCTGAAGAGACTAGTTGGCCTTTTTGCAATGCGGCGAAACTTCGAATGGAAGGTGAAAAGGTCCAATAAGACAACGTTACATCTTGTTTGTTTGATTGACAACTGTACATGGAAATTAAGAGCGGTGAGAAGAGATGAAGGGATGTACTTCCAAGTAAGAAGTTTTGTCAATGAACACAGTTGTCCATTGAAGGAGATTCACCGTCGCCACCGACAAGCTAGTGCAGTTATAATTGGAGAAGTGGTTACACCTAGACTTCAACAACAAGATGGTCGTCTCATGCGTCCCAAAGATATAATCGCCGATATGAAAACAATGTATGGCATCCAAATCATGTACAGTAAGGCATATCAAGCCTTGCATTATGCATTGTCACTGACCTATGGGACACATGAAGAAACCTTCCAACTACTGCCGTCTTTTGGTTACGTGCTGGAACAACAAAATCCCGGCACAATCACTGACTTACAGTGCGCTGACGGTGGTAAATTCCTTTACTTTTTCATGTCATTAGGGGCCTCAGTTAGAGGTTTTCAGAGGTGCATGCGTCCGGTTATTGCAGTTGATGGTACCCATTTGAAGGGAAGATTCGAGGGTACAATGTTTGTTGCAACTGCCCAAGATGGAAACGAACAGGTGTATCCAATTGCTTTTGGGTACGGCGACTCCGAAAACAACCTTTCATGGGAATGGTTTTTGGATTGCTTGAAGGGTGCCCTTGGTCATATAGATGATCTGGTTTTTATTTCCGATCGACATGCAAGCATTGAAGCAGGGATTTCTAAAGTGTTCCCTTATGCAACCCATACCATATGTTGTTGGCATTTTGCTGAAAATGTGAAGAAGCGATTTCACAGAAAAGATGTTGCCAGCTTAATGGGCAAAGCCGCTAGAGCGTACACTGAATTCAAATATAACCGGTACATGGGTGAGTTACGTAACCTGCACAAGAATGCTTTCGATTATGTTGAATCTGCCGGTCCACACAAATGGTCTCGTATACACTGTCCCCAAAGAAGGTTCAGGGTGATGACAACAAATGTTGCAGAGTGCATAAACTCATGCCTTAAATTCGCACGACAACTCCCTATGTTGACATTGGCAGAGTTCATTAGGAATATGTTACAGCGTTGGTTTCACGATCGACATCGAACTGCACAGTCCATGCGTCATCAGTTGACCGACGCATCACATCTTGTGATGCTACAACGGGTCGAGAAGTGCGGTTATATGACCGTCAATCCATTGGACTGGAACATTTTCTCTGTCAAACGGTCCGAAAAAAAGTGGACTGTTGACTTAGCCTGGAAGACATGCACATGCAACAAATTCCAAATGGATCATTTTCCGTGTTCTCACGCACTCGCAGCGGCAAGGTACATTAACAGTATACAATTATACCCTATATTAAGCAAGCGTGATTGTCACTTTTTTCATTGGTTTTGTAGGGAGCAGAACTTGGATTTCACATCGCTGTGTTCAGACTACTACAAGAGACAAACACTTATTGATGCATACTCAGTTCCTATTATGCCTGTTGGCCATCCTTCTTCATGGGTAGTGCCGTCCGACATCGCTGAACGGGTGGTTTTAAATCCAAAGACCAAGAGACAATCAGGTCGCCCGATGGAGGGTCGACATGCATCGTCTTCCGAGAGGACAACCTCCCAATCGTGTAGAAGATGTGGAGAATCAGGTCATAATAGCAGGAGGTGTTCTAATCCGCCCTTGATTAATGAAGGTCCGAGCAGAATTGTTCCCGAGGAATACCGTCGCAAGTGTAGCGTATGTCATCAAGTTGGACATAACAAACAGCCGTGCCTACACAAGGAATCTGCCGAGGAGTGAACCGAGCCGTTCATACTTATTGTTTAATTAAGTTGGGGTGTTAATTATTACTTGTGTTATTGTATGATATGAAATGCGAGTGTTGTACTTGTAAATGAAAACACTTTAAATTTTAAGCAAAAAATTTATAATTTGAAAGTTCATTACTATAATTGTTTATACATCGACAACTACAACATCTAATGTGGCTTGGAGTTACAAAAAATCTCCACAGCCATCTTCTCTCGTATGGTGCACATATCTTCTTCTGACCAGTCGAACGTCATCCTGTTCGCCAGTACGTACTCCATCAATCTCAAGGTATGAGCACCACAGTTACCCCTAGCGACTCAGCACATGAACAATCGTTACAATAGAAGTTGAATAAAACAAACTTAAAGTTTAAATGATGTTCGCATAGTCATACTCTCCAGTCTGTTGGGGCACATGTGTTGTAGACACCATGCTTACCCCAAAGGGCCTATTCCGCTTCTCGTACTTCGCCTCGCCCGTTGGTCTGGCATTGTGAAACCCCACCTGATGCAATATCGAGGGTAGAAACCACCGCAATGGAGCGACCTGCTCTTTCCTGATCTGTAGGGGGACTTCCTATCTGAACGGGTCTAGCAGGTGGATCTTCCCGACAGTAAGGTCAACGCTGGCCACGAGCCAATGCTGGCCACCAATGTTGCACGGAATAAGGACCTGTACCAAGTGTTCAAGATATTGTTATGGTCAAAATAAGAATTTTTAATTAAACACATTGAAACCATAACTGTATTTTGCTCACCGCGTCAACCTCGTGCCATGGTCGGTTCCCTACCGGGAGCAATCCACGTACCGTCATCAGATCTTCAGGGGACCACCTGTACTTCAACACCGACCAGTTTTTTGGGGCTTTGCCCACAGCATCGCGAGGCATGATTCTTCGCCACTGAAACTCCAGCATTGACTGAAAATAGACAACGAACTGAAACGTTAGAAACAGGATGAAACACAATAAACAGACGTGTGAAAATAGTACATTTGAAACACTTACATAGAACTGAGAATCTAGTATGTTCATCCTCTGAATGTAGACAGTGGGGAATGCTCGCTGACGCTTCCGTAAAATATGCAGGTACGCGTCCATATGTTGACAATATAAACATTATACATTGTTAGTATTCTTCCATAAGTTAAACAAACTTAAAAGACAATCAAAGTAAGGAAAGTACCGTGTCCTCCAACTCCATAAAGTTGGTTTGCAACCGGTGGAACCAAGTCACAGGCACGGGGGTCATCATATCCACATCACGTCTGTGTAATTTTCAATTATTTAGGAAAACAACTAATTTAACTTAGGTGTTTCAAAATAAATTCACAATATTTTAATACTTACTATTCCCCCGCCACGTTCCTCTTGTAGGCTTTGTAAGCCGCAAGCTGGTCAGCGTCTACCAATCCATTGGGCCTGAATGTATGTGCTGATGACATGGGCAGTGTCCTTGGCCTCTTCGGCCGACAGGGGTCAGTGTATGGGCTCATTAACTGCCAGCCTCGTTTGCGCATCCGCTGCTGCCTATGCTGACTGTGGACTGGGGGGTGTTGGGAGGAGGAACTCTGTCCCCAGTGGATCACGTCGAGGGCTCCGGTTGGATGGACCGGCAGTGTCACTAGGGGGTGAGGTGTGACGGGATCGAGTAGAGGAGAGCGATGTCGGATGGACCGCAGGGGTGCTCCCTATGGATCGCCTGGTCTGGTCAGGAGTGTGGACTGTACGGGATGAGGGACTCTGACCCAGTGGACTGAACGGGTCCGTTGTGTGGTCCTGGATATAAACAGGAGGATCCACATCCTGTACCTCCATAAGCAGCGGATACTCTAATATCGCCTGGGTAACTGTCTCCCCAAATACTCATGTATCTGTGCCACCAGGGACTTGCATCTGCTGGTCTCGTACTGTATCTCCAGCTGTTGGACCCTGCGTCTGAGGTCCATCAGCCTCTGTCGTAGGTCCGGTGGCTGGGTCTGTCCCTCCGTCTCTGTCTGTACAGGGAGAGTCTTGATCATGAGAGGGTGGACCATCCCTGCCAGACTGTGATGTCGAACCCCACCGCCCCCGGAGAAAGTCCATCACCTCCCTATGCTGCCTATCCCGTTCCCGATCACTCTTCCGGATATCCTCCCGTAACGCAGCGACTGCATCCATCACATCTTGGATTTTTCGTTCCAAACGATCCTGAAACAAAATCGTTATTGTCAGTACTAAAACCCAACACTTGTTTCAACATAAATAATGCATTACACCATTTTTTACATACCTGGCGATGCCCTCCAACGTCTTCTCATGAATGTACTCCACCGGGCATCGCAAAGCGAACCTGTCTGCGCCTAAGAGGACTCCCAGCGACAAACTCCGGGTTCGAACCCTCCGTATCCGGCCTGTGCCTGAGGGGACTCCCACCGCCAAACTCATGGTCAGAACCCTCCGTATGACTGGGTCCGACAGTCGTATGATGTAAGGGATCCGGTACAGAGCCGTCGTGTCCATCGGCAGCCATATATAGACTGCCTCCCTCATTTATGCCCTCGTAGTACCGTGCAACCCTCTCAGCTGCTGTCGGCACCAGTGCAGTCCTCGCAAACATCTGAAATCGTGGTTAGACCATTCTATTTGTATAATCGTAATATGTAAACACTTTAACACAATAAATCCTTACCCTGGCTAAGAAATTTTTTTTATCCAGCTTGTCCGACCTTGGTTGCTTTTGCAACTGTCATTTCAGAACACGGGGGGACAACTCAATCTCCCTACGAGTCCCAAATCGGGTCCCAAGCTCGGGGATAACCTCATACGCAAATACCTATGTAAAAGAACAAGTTATTCAGAATCCAATCATTTATTCCGTAACTCATGGAAAAAAAATTTCAGGTTTTCAAACGATACAAATTCTAAATTCTCACCAACAGTGCGTGAGCTAGACCATAAATGTTGTACGTCTCCACAGTGTGAACGTCAACGCCCTTTTCCTGCTGTTGTCTCTCATACCGCACACGTCGACCGTTTAAGGCATTCTTGAATCCAATAATGGACTGCCTATACATGTGGGCACCACACGAGAATGCATCAAAAGCGTCCAAGTCCTCGACTAGCCGGATCTGCCATAATGGAACTTTCTCTCTCTCGTCCAACCTCATCAATATCCAGTTTAGCATATAAAGGAGGCACAACTTCACAGCATCGTACTGCTCCTCAAATACACCGATCCGTAGAACAGCTCTTAGCTGTTCATAATCACATTAGCTGCACCATTGAAATACCCTTGTTGTATCCCGTTCTGAACCATCTCATACCTCGTCGTGTCGGGAATCACTCCAAACTTCAATCCGGTGATCAGACAGAATTCAACCTTGGAGAACAGAACCGAACGAGTACCTAACATAAATCTCATCTCATCCTGCGGCCCATCGTGATGTAGCTCGCGCAATAGCAGTCGATGGACTACGCTACCCGAAAACTTCATCCCCCGATCCATCCTAAGGAAATGACCAAAACAAGACTCTGTATACCGACGTCGGTCTTCGACCTTGAATTGTTCTGGTACACTGTCTAGTGCGACGTCGATATCTTTAAGGTCGCTGAAATGGTCATGCCGAGTGATTTTTCCATCGTACCATTCATCCTCTGGAGTTTTAAGCAAATCATTTAGTTCACTACCCATCTGCATTTTCACAGAAAGAATGCATCAGTAAACTGTAAAAGGCTAGGGCATAATAATATAAAATAGCAGAGAAGCAGTTTCAAAAAGCTCGGACTCATATTGAAAAAGCTCGGACAGTGTGAAAAAAGCTCGGACATAGTTGGAAAATGCTCGGACTCATATAAAAAAAGCTCGAGCACAGTTTGAAAAAGCTTGGGAACAGTTTGAAAAAGCTCGGGAACAGTTTGAAAAAGCTCGGACTGTTGAAAAAGCTCGGACTCAGCTTTAAAAAGCTCGGACACTGTTTCAAAAAGCTCGGAAACTGTTTCAAAAAGCTCGGACACGTGTTGAAAATGCTCGGACTGTTGAAAAAGCTCGGACTCGGTTTTAACAAGCTCGGACTCAGTTTAAAAAAGCTCGGAAAATGTTTCAAAAAGCTCGGAAACTGTTTCAAAAAGCTCGGACACGTGTTGAAAATGCTCGGACTGTTGAAAAAGCTCGGACTCAGTTTTAACAAGCTCGGACTCAGTTTAAAAAAGCTCGGAAAATGTTTCAAAAAGCTCGGAAACTGTTTCAAAAAGCTCGGACACGTGTTGAAAATGCTCGGACTGTTCAAAAAGCTCGGACTAAGTTTTAACAAGCTCGGACTGTCTAAAAAAGCTCGGCAACTGTTTGAAAAAGCTCGGACTCAGTTTCAAAAAGCTCGGAAACTGTTTCAAAAAGCTCGGAAACTGTTTCAAAAAGCTCGGAAACTGTTTCAAAAAGCTCAGACACTGTTTCAAAAATCTCAGGCACTGTTTCAAAAAGCTCGAAAATTGTTTTAAAAAGCTCGGCCACATTTTAAAATAGCTCGAGAACAGTTTCAAAAAGCTCGGGCATTTTCAAATAGCTCGGAACCAGTTTGAAAAAGCTCGAAAACCCAGAAAAATCTCGGAAACCCAGAAAAGCTCGGAAAAACCTCTTAAAAAGCTCGAAAAAGCTTGAAAAAAGCTCGGAATCACCTTGAAAAAGCTCGGGAACCCAGATCTTCAACGGATTTACAAACTCGAACCTAACCCATAACCATTCTCAGATCAACAAACAAACCTAATCTACAAGTTTAATCAACAACCAACATCAAACATAAACTTATTAAAAACAAAATCAACAACATAATCTGACTCAACTTACCGTCGATTGAAGATGCTCTCGTCTGAACACCCGATAAACACTGTTGTCCTACCACCGGTTACTTCGACGTCTTTTTTAGACGGAAAACCACTGATCTTCCAACGCCGGTTCTTTTTCCAAGAGATGTTTTCTCTCTCTGGTTTTTCTCAGTAGGTTTGAAAACGACAAAACCTCACTTGGAAGGGGTATTTTTGTCTGGACACCTATATTGGTGCCTTTTAAACATGAATTAGTAATGTGGTGATATTTGTACAACACCCACCCAAAATAGTGCTATTTATTTTTTGACCCCGTTGTTAAAATATGTAGTTGTGAGACAATTCGTAACATCGATTACTCTATAATGATATTGAATGACTATAATAACATGACCTATTAAAGATATATAGGTTCACATTTATTTATTTATTTGATATGGTGGTTATAATTTTTAATTTTCCTTTAATTTGTGTATGCAGGAAATTTGTGGTGTTATGGTAGAACAGTTTACACATCTATGGCATATTTGTATGGGAAAAGGTTTTGTGTTCCAATCACTCCATTGATTGAGGAACTAAGAAATGAACTCCTCACTCAACCTTACAACGAAATCAATTGGTGGGGAATTCGCCATTTATGTGCAAAGGTGATTTCTATTTACAAATTCAAAAAATAAAGGTTCTTATTTATATCCTTAATTAATTATTGCACGTAAACTAATAAATTAGCAAAACACTTGTATTTCAGGAGGATCTATTTTACCCACATTCATTCCTGTTGGATTTATTCCTTGATGGTCTTTACTTGTGTACTGAGCCTTTTCTGAGTCGTTGGCCTTTAAATAAACTTATTAGAGAGAAGGCTCTTCAAAAAGTTATCGATTTCGTTCATTACGAAGATGAAGCGAGTCGTTACATTACTACAGCATGTTTGGTGAAGGTATATCAGATTGCAAATGAAACACACATATATATATAGATAATGTTGTTATAATGATCAAAGTTTGTATTTTTTTTATACGATAAAGTTTTTTTGACATTGAGATTGCATTTACATTGAGATTGCATTTGAATTGAATAGCCAGCAGCTATGCTTGCTTGTTGGATTGAAGATCCCAATGGTGATGCCTTTAAGAAGCATCTTGCTAGAATTAATGACTACTTTTGGCTCGGTGAAGATGGAATGAAAATTCAGGTTAGTACTACTACTGCTGCTGCTGATACTTAAGTATGAAAATATATATATATATATATATATACTTATGCTTGCCTTGTTTATGTAGACATTTGGCAGTCAAGCGTGGGATGCCTGTCTTGCAATGGAAGCTTTGCTTACTGCAAATCTTACTGATGAAATTGGACCTACACTCGCTAAAGGATTCGAATTCCTGAAGAAATCTCAGGTTTTCCACACTTAATTATTCCTACAACCATTTCTTCATCAACATATTAATATATCTTCACCTAAACTAATATCCTGTTTGGAATTTAATTTTGCAGATAAGGGACAATCCTCCAGGTGACTGGCAAAACAAGCATCGTCACTTCTCGAAAGGGTCGTGGTCTTTCTCCGATCAAGATCACGGATGGCAAATTTCAGATGGCACGGCCGTAAGTTTGAAGGTAAATAATTAATGGGAGAATTTCATGATCAAATTTAGAGTTGAATATTGCTGATCATAATGTTGAAAAACTTTCCTCACAATTTATTTTTTCAGTGTTGCCTACTTCTCAACAAGTTGCCGACAGAAATTGTTGGTGAGAAATTTGAAACAGAGTGGCTATACGAGGCTGTCAATTTTATACTCTATATGCAGGTAAAGTTTTCAATTACATATTTACATTCTCTAACATGCTCAGGCATTTATCAAAAATCTTGTTAAATTGACTCTTTTTTAACATAAACATTATAGGCTAAAGATGGTGGTGTGGCCGTTTGGGAGCCAGCACAATCCGCATCACTATTAAAGGTAGCTACTTCAACAACATTAGTTGAAGTACTTAGCTTTCATTGTTATATGACAAATTGACAACCCTTTGACTTATACTCGGTTTCGGTTTTCTAATTAATATTTCAGTGGTTCAATTCGGTGGAGTTCATGGAGGACATTGTTGCTGATCAAACGTAAGACACTTTACCATTTCCCTAGCTATTTGCTGCACGTTTTACATTTAATTACCTTATATATGTACGATTTTGATCTCATAAAGAGCATTGAAACAGGTATGTTGAGTGCACTGCATCGGCAATCGAAGCACTTGTTTTGTTCAATAAATTGTACCCACATCACAGAAAGAAAGAGATTGACAATTTCTTAGTGAGAGCTGTCAAGTACCTTGAAGATAAACAAACTGCTGATGGTTCATGGTATATATGTGTTTCTTTCTTCCTTCTTTTTCAGATTTTTTTTGAAGCATTTGTATTATTTGTGATCAATATATCAACTAATTATTAAATCTACCGTTCTATATGTGTGTGTTATAGGTATGGAAATTGGGGAATATGCTTCGTATATGCTACGTCTTTCGTGCTATCAGGATTGACTGCTGCTGGCAAAACTTACAACAACAGTTTGGCTATTCGGAGAGGAGTTGATTTTCTTCTCAAAACTCAATTAGAAGATGGTGGTTGGGGAGAGAGCTCTCTTTCTTGCATAAATATGGTAAATAATTTCATTCAAACCTGAGATACTGCTGGACTGAATGATACTGCCCAATTACAGTATGTAAATTTAATAACATTAATGTTGATGATACACAGATATATACACCTCTTGAAGGAAATAGATCCAATTTGGCACAGACTGCATTGGGCGTGTCAGGTTTAATTCATGCTGGGCAGGTCAGTTTCCTCATTAATATATTGTGATTATTTTCTCAATTTCACTTATTTAATTAATTAATTAACATTCAATAATTAAAATCATTTTTATTATATGTGTAATTAATAGGCTGAGAGAGATCCAACTCCTATTCATCGTGGTGCAAAATTGTTGATCAACTCTCAGTTGGAAAATGGTGACTACCCCCAACAGGTATATTTGTATATCTTAAAAAAAATGTTGTATGATTTTATAATTATTATTATTACTATTTCGCTACAATATCACTAATTTTTTCTTATTCATTTGTATTGCAGGAAATCACAGGAGTTTTCATGAAAACTGGAGTATTACACTACGCGTTGTACAGGAACATTTTCCCATTGGCGGCTCTAACACAATATTGCAGGAAAGTTCCACTGCCTCAGAAAAGCTTGGAAATTAACGAGAGAGTGAGAAAATAAAATTGTGATGTAGAGCATAGCTCATCATCAGATATAATAATCTTGTAATGTCAGGATAAATTATAATAAAATTATAGTGCCTGTATTTTCTTTCTAGCAACATCTTCATCTTCTCTGTCTTTGTTCTCATGTCAATTCTATGTCTAACAATACAATTCTCCCCTTTTGTTACCGTTTTTTATTTTAAACATCAATAGTGTTGTAAATGTCTGAATGTATATACTTTTTTTTTCGAACAACGATAATCATTAAAGATGGCCATCAAAAGGCACATAAGAAAACAAAACAAAGGCCAAAACAAGGCCAACCAAACCAGGACAAAGTAACCCACCGGCAAAGGCAGCACAGAAAAGAAACACAAAACACACAAAAACAACCCAGATCACAAGACACCGCAGCAAAAACTGAGAGAGAGAGAGAGAGAGAGAGAGAGAGAGAGAGAGAGAGCAAAAAACAAAATAGAACTACCTAAAAATTACAAAGACTCTAATCAGCCAAAGTCACTCCATTCCACAAAGTCCCCCGACATACTAGACCCCATGTTCGCTAAACTATCAGTTAAAGAATTTGAAACTCTCGAAGCATAACAGACCACCATGCCTCCAAGGAGCTCCAAAAAGCCGCGAATGTCATATATTTCGTTGACATTCTTGAGATTGCCTATGCCCCCATTATTTATCCGAGAGCCCGCCAACTTCGAGTCACTCACTACCTTGATATTGCGATCCACAAAAGAAGGAAACCAAACACAAAAAGCACAAGCTTGATGGATCGCAAAAATCTCTGCCGAGTTGGAATTATGAACTCCAATAAAGGTCGCAAACATATAAAGAACTTTACCACTGGAATCCTTCAAAACCCCTCTTATCCCAGCTGGGCCAGACTTCCCTAACGTAAAGTCATCAACGTTAAATTTCAAGCCCCTACACAAGGGAGGAATCCACACCTCAATCCTTTGATTCTTCCTCGGCCTTAACTCCACACATAAATCCTTAAGATTCAAAAGAATATTCGTTAACATCTTTATAGAGCCCGCACCATGATGTTTGAACAACCAAGCCAACCTAAATTTAACCATGTCTATGGCTTGGACACCACTTGCCTCTTTATCCCGAAAGACATGTTGGTTTCTCATCTTCCAAGTTGTCCAAATAACTTCAAGAAAAAAAAAAGTCCCAAACTCTGCTATTTTTACCCATGAAGGCACTAGCCCAACCCAACACTCCCACCACTCCTTGGCAGAGGCATTCGAACATCAATCCATACCCCACCAACCCATACAATTCCCCAACAGCTTCCACGTCCAAGGACAATAAAGAAAGACGAGGTTCAACGTTTCCTTATCATTGTTAGAGAAATTTGCAATTCAAATCCAACCTTATGCCAAACTTTTGGAGAACTTCACCAGCACACACTCCACCTCTTAATAGTTGCCAAGTGAAAAGTTCAACTTTACGGGAGCATATCCCTTGCCAAGGAGTTCTAGAACTCGAACTGACACAACCATTTAAATCCCTAAGCGCATTAC
Source organism: Dipteronia sinensis (assembly GCA_033220585.1). Classification (NCBI taxonomy): domain Eukaryota; kingdom Viridiplantae; phylum Streptophyta; class Magnoliopsida; order Sapindales; family Sapindaceae; genus Dipteronia; species Dipteronia sinensis. Next base: position 47,934,609 of record CM065639.1, read on the forward strand.
AGAATGACAAAATAGAGAATAACCCAGTTGGACTAAGCCCCCAACCAATGGTATCTTTGATTGACTTGCGGATACTCAAACACTCGATGCACTTTAAAAAACAATGTCATTGGCTGTTCTCCTAGTCGAAAGGGTTTCTTCTTAACTTCACCTTCCAAAGACAATGCTTTCCAAGCCATTCACCAAAATCAGTTATAAAACCTTCCTTGACAGCAGCTAATGCGAACACGCGAGGAAGAAAAACATGCAAGAGATACTATAGGGCATGATGAATATGAATACTCATCTAGATGGGATCGAAATCAGGCTAAACAGGAGCAGAACTGATCTGATAGGAAGACACGTCGAAGGGACCAGTCATCCTCCTAAGATGACAGTGGTCGATATCATTTTCGAAGGTGCCACAAGGGGATCAACTAGGCCGCATGAGTCACCACAAAGAGTTCGTCAGCAAGACGACGATTTAAATGGCTAAGGACTGACTATTAGACCGAAAGACTGCCTGAACGGAGAGCCAGTCAGCGAATGAGACGTACTCATACAAAGGCTGACCCAAGAAGTGCAAAGCAACATACGGCAGATGGACGCCTTGTTTAGACGGTACGGGCAAACCAAACTATCAGATGATGAATCGAATAGCCCTTTCACCGATGATATCCTCCGGACACAATTCCCCTAGAGGTTTAGAATGCCTCACGTGGAACAGTTCAAAAAGGATACTGACCAAAAAGAGCACATAAGGAGATACAAAAGTGCGATGGCCCAATATGCCAGGAATGATGCATTGCTCTGTTTAAACTTCCCCCAGACACTCGGAGACATAGGTTCCAGGTGGTTCGGGAAACTCCCAACCGGTAGCATTGGCACTTTTGCTGAGTTGGACAAAGCTTTTACCCGATAATTTCTCAAAAATGTGCAAATGAAGAAATCAGTCGCTCATCTTTCCCGGATCAAACGAGAAAAGGATGAGACACTTAAGAAATACCTAACTCGGTTTAGTCGGGAAGTGTTAGAAATAGGAAGTGCTAAAGATGAGGCCATTATCGCAGCATTCATAAGCAACCTGTAAAATGGCCGACTGTCTTTCGATCTCAGGCGAGCTCGCTTGACTAGTTATGCTGACTTTATGGATATGGCTGGTGGATACGTGTTAGCCGAGGAAGAAGAGATTGCAATGGGTAGAAGTTTTATGCATGGCAGACGTCTGGAGGAAACTAAGAAAGATGGTGGGGGTAAGACTCAGAAGGGAGACTCATCCACCCAGAAGGGTGACAGATAAAAGAACAAAACTCAAGAAGGAAGTCGTGATAACGAGAAATATGGTGATCGGAATAGATTCCAATGGAAATACACTAACTACACTCTATTAAGCAAGAAATAGGATGAGATCCTCACAATTTTAGAAGAAAAGAACCTGTCAAAAGAACCGTCAAGACAGTCGAAGTACGCTCGCAGGTATACGAAAAAATATTATCGTTTACATAAGGAAAATGGGCATGAAACCTTGAAGTGTTTCCAATTAAAAGACCACATCGAGACACTTATCCGTGAAGGACACCTGAAAGACATCATCCTTAAAAAGACCGACCGAGGTGGCAACCCGGAAAATGAAGGAGAAAAGAACCAAGAAATGAAGCCGAGCCTAAAGAAAACCGAGAATGAAGAAGCAATACATACCATCTTTGGAGGACCTTTAACTGAAAAAGCAATAGAGAGAGAATGAAGGAAGTCCGAGAGGCTATGGAAGCAAGAAGAGATTTAGATGTGAATTCGGTAGAACCTGATCCAACAAGAATCAAGGAAGGATGGGACCCCATAATATTCACTGAGGCAAATTCCCACGGTGCTGACGCCATGCCAAATGATGCACTTGTCATAAATGCTCGGATCGGGCATAAAGATGTATATCGAATACTGATTGACAATAGGAGTTCGACGAACATTCTAAGTGCAAGAGTATATTATCAGCTAAGGCTGGATCATCGGGATCTGCAACCACTATATACCTCATTTTAGGGATTTGGAGGAGCAGAAGTAAGGTCACTCGAGACTGTGAAATTGCCCACGAAGATAGAGGAGGCTCCTTGCCAGAAAATAGTACTGTTGGATTTCGTGGTAATGGACGTTGAAAACTGGCCCTACAATGCTCTATTGGGCCGACCGTTCCTGAACACAACTAAGGCCCTCACGACTACCTACACCCTCATGATGAAATTTCCCTCGGAATCATGCGTGGGAGTAATCAAGGGCTTCCAGGAGATGGCCAGAAGAGCAAACCTCTCGATTTACAGAGATAGAGCAGAAAAAGAAGACCGGCAGGTGTACATGGTACAGAGGGTAAACCAAGGAACGAAAGAGTCCGAAGCTCGAGTGGAAGTACTTAAAGGGTTTGAGCTCAATCCTCGGGAAGAACCTGAGGAAAAGAAAGACGAGCTAGCAATATTAATAACACTAGACGATGATGAGCCGAATAAGGTAGTCTAGTTATGAGAAAATTTGCCCGAGGAAGTCAGAATTAGTTTGACTCACCTACTAAGAGAGTACAAGAATGTGTTCGCCTAGAGACATGAGGATATGCCAGGGATAGATAACAGAGTTATATCTCACCACTTAGTAGTGGCTCGAGATGTAAACCCAATTATCTAAAAAAGGTGACTCTTCAATCTAGAAAGGAATGCAGCAGTCAAAGAATAAGTGAAGAAATTGCTCATAGTAGGTTCAATCCACGAAGTCAAGTACCCAAAGTGATGGCAAAAGTTATATTGGTGAAAAAGAAGAATAAACAATGGCGAATGTGTGGGGACTTTACCGATCTGAACAAAGCCTGTCTGAAAGACAGAATCCCTTTGCCGAGAATTGATCAGTTAGTAGATGCAACAGCAGGGCATGAGCTGCTCAGTTTCATGGACGCATACTCAGGGTATAACTAGATCCCCATGCATGGGCCAGATGATGAGAAAACGGCATTCACTACTGACCAAGGTTTATATTGTTATACTGTAATGCCGTTTGGACTAAAAAATGCAGGTGCCACCTAACAGAGGCTCGTGAACAGAATTTTTTCTCGACAAATAGGGAGAAACATTGAGGTATATATGGATGACATGCTGATAAAAAGTGTCACGGCAGAAAAGCACACCTCAGACTTAAAAGATACATTTGATGTGCTGCGAAAATACAAAATGAAGCTCAACCCTGCCAAGTGTCTATTTGGAGTATACTCGGGAAAATTCCTGGGATTCCAAGTCTATCATTGAGGGATCGAAGTCAATCCAGAAAAGAACCCAGCCCTCACTAATATGGCTTCTCCAAAGACATTTAAAGAAGTCTAAAGGCTGACCGGATGTCTCACCTCTTTGAACAGATTTATATCAAAGTCAATGCACAAATGTGCCCCATTCTTCAAGGCTATTAGGAAAGAGAGGGGGCTTGAATGGAACGAAGACTATGAAAAAGCTTTCTAGGGACTAAAAGCGTATTTGGCCCGAGCACCAATCCTTTCAAAACCAGTGGTCAGGGAGACCTTGTATCTATACCTTTCCTTCACAGAGGTAGCCACCAGTTCTGTTTTGGTAAGAGAATTGAATGGTGTCCAGAAACCTGTATACTACACAAGTAAAGCCCTGCTACCAGCAGAAACGAGATATTCACAAGCTGAGAAGATGGCACTTGCACTGGTTATGGCGGCAAGGAAACTGAGACTGTAAGGACCTCGATTTTGTGATTGGCTTATTTCATGACAAACCACACTACATTGGAGATGATTGTGTAATGGGTAGCTTAGGTCTGTGTTGGCAAGCTTCCAAGCATCTCCATGACTTCAAGAACAAAAGGTATACTCACTTGACTTTGTCTCTTGAAGAGTTCAGGTGCACACACACACTTCATGCATGCCTTGTTCATCTTGCATTTGTGTTATTTATTATGTATATGTGTACATCCGTTACATAACTCACACGAGCACGTCTTTGTTTGTCTTTACGTGTGGTTGTTTCGTTTTACGTTTTCCGTTTGTGTTCGGAAACGTTCTCACTCGCACGATGGTGTGCTTGTGTTGTGTCCGCGCTTGCACGTTGGTGTGCTTGAGTCTTACCGCAATTTGTGACCATATAGAGGCTCCATTTGTGCTCTCTTGGATTATTATTAGGTTACATGGTTTTATACCATGATTGTGGGAATTTTGTTATTGACCAATTCTGACCTTTAGTCACTCTTTTGACCATAAATCTTTCTACGTTTATCCAAATCTTGTTTTGTTAATTGGAGTAGAAAGTAGACTTCCATACCTTTATAACGGTATATTATTCATAATATTGTATGACCGTCTAGTTTGGTTTTGAAGTCTCCAAACTGACCACTAAAACAGGGCAATTCTGTTTTTATCTGAATCTGACCTTTGGTCACTCTTTTGATCATAACTCTTTATAAAAATAACAAAACCTCATTCTGTAAAAAGGTTTAGAAATTAAACTTCCATACCTTTCCAACGGTATATTATTTGAAAGGTTTCGATATCGTTTGGTTTTGTTGCAGGTAGCTCGAAACCAGAGCTGTTGTGTTGTCCAGTGTGTTAGGCGACATGCAAGGCCACTTGTGCATGACGCCTGACAAGTCACCTTTTGACGCCAGAAATCAGTTTTTTCCTTATCCAAAATGATGTGGCTTCACTTGGATCACATAAATACATCATCTTCTTCCCCAATCAGACCCAGAGCTCTAAAATTTACATTCCTAGTGAGAGAAAGAGCTCCCCTGGAGATAGAAAGCTTCAAGCTTTGTTCCTTGACTCTCTAAACCCAAAACCCATCTCATTCTTGCATTATTTCACATCATTTGAGCATGGGTCTTCATTGTTTCATGACTAGGTAAGCAAGAACTTCTTTGAATATCATTTATTGTTCTTCTTACTCTAGATTAGGTATTTATTACTTAATTAAATACCTTGACTAACTTTATTGCATATATTAATGAGTCTAAATTGTATGATTGGGTTTGTTTGTGATAGCTTGCATTATTAGGCCATTTATGCCTAAATAGCTAATTCATAAATGTTCATGTATGCTTAATTAATGATTATGTTGACTTTGTGCATTTAGTCAAGTTCTTGAACATTTATGTGTGTTTGTTTTGTGATAGCTAAATAGATTAGGTCATTTTTGCCTAAAAGCTAGGTCATGCACATTCATTTGTGATTCATTGATAACTAGGTTGAAATATTGATTCTTAATCAACTAGTTAAGCTTATTGAATGTTTATGCATATATTGTGTAACAATTAGTTTGGAAATTCTTTACAAATCTAATTGAGTTTGTTTGTTGATAGACTTTTGTCTAAGACTTGCATTTAGTGAATGATTAAATGTCTTGTCTCAATCACATGAATATATGCTAAGTTTATGTTGAATACATTGTGAGCATATTTGTTGATTCATTATGATTGTTTGTGATAGCTAGGATGGTTGTTATTGATAACACCTAGCTAAGTCTTTATGCTTTGCATTTAGACATTTAACAACTTGGATTTGTTTGTACAAACTCATAGCTTAGCAATTTGTGTACTCTAGCATAAATTGCATTGAGCATCATTTCACATGGTCACATAGACATGTCATACTCTTCATTGATTCAAAGTCTTGTGGCTTCAAGGTAAAGTTGCACAAGCATTGAAGTCTTGCAACCAAAGCTTGGTTGGCAAGCATTGATTGCCAATAGCCACTGTAAAAGGCCCGTGGGGTAGATTAGGAGGTGTTCATGCCAAGAGTAGTGAATCTGGGGATATCACTAGGGATTGAACCAATAGTGGCGAGTGGTAGTGTCCATAGCCTGGGGTTATCGAGAGTGAGAGTTTGAGTATCACTTGAGGGTGGAACTTTCTTTTCATATAGTGGATTTCTGTGGCTCAAGTGGGTAGCATGGCTAGTCCCATGGTTTTTCCCGATTTGAGGGTTTCCACGTAAAAATCAAGTGTTCTTTATATTTCCGCACTTTACTTGATTTTTATTGTTTGATTGTTTGGGTTAATTGTGATTAATTTTGACTAATCGAAAAAGTTGGTAATAATAGATTAACAACCCATTCACCCCCCCCCCCTCTAGGTTGTTAGACACAGGTTTGAGCTATATTTTCAATTGGTATCAAAGCAGGTTCCTAAACATAATTAGGTGATCCTTGTTCCTTGTTTGTGTGTCTTGCATTTGTGTGCATTTTGGTATTTGCATTTCATTTGCATTCTTTCACTCATTTCACCTATACACCATGTGTGAGAGTGAAACACTTAGAGTTGGATTTGCTTCGGTGACCTCTAATGTTTAGAGGAAGATAGATGACTCCGATGAGGAGATGACTCTCATGGTGGAGAGATTTAGGAGATTTGTGAAATCTCAAAAGAAGGGTTTGACCTCCAAAGTGAAGGAGGAGAAGTGTATGACCTCTAAAGTTATCGAGGAAAAGAAAATGTCAAGGAAAAGTGACCCTTGCCTTGAGTGCGATGGAATTGGCCACATTGCCTCCAAGTGTTGTAACTTGAAGTACAAGAATGGAGGAGTTGACATGATCGCTAATCGATGTGATAGCGAAGTTGAAGTGGTTGAAAGTTGTTCCACAAGCTCGGGTGAGTGTGTGAACAATTACTTTGCATTTCCGGATTCCATCCATAAAGAAACACAAGCCATCACCAAATTTGTGTCACTTGAAGAGTTCAATATTGGTGACTTAGAGTTTGGAAACCGAAGTGGAGCATGCTTGAGTGAAGCAAGTCTTGATGAAATGACTCTCACAAGCACAAGTGGAGAAGCTTTGATAGTGATGGCTCATGCTCCGAGAACTCTTGTGTTAATAAGGCGGATTATCAAGAGTTGGTTGATTCTTTTCAAAAGACTTTGAAGGAGAAGGAAAATGATATCCTTAGATTGGAAAAGGATAATCTTCAATTAAAAGCCAAAGTGACCCACTTGGATGATGAAGTGAGGAGAGTCAAAGAAAGTGAAGATTTGTTGAATAAGGAAAATATTCAATTAAAGGCCAAGTTAGATGACTCCTCGAAGACGGACATGATTAATGTGTCCAAGTACGAAAAGGAGATTGAAGATTGCCACCAAAAGATGAAGGCAATGAAGGATGAACTTGCCAACAAAGAAAATTCCTTGAAGATTGTCAAGGATAAAGAGATGAGGTATCTTCAAGATTTGAAGGTGGCCAAGGAAAGTCCACACAAGCCTTAGCAACTCAACCAAAGCCTAGGCAATCCAAGAAGAAAGGACAAGTCCTTGAGAAGCCAACCACCTCCTCTAACAAGCCAACTATAAAGAAAGGAGATGATCACAAGAAACATGACCAACCAAGGAGGCAAATTCAACAGGCTCAACCACCTCAACAAGCTCAACCACAAAGGCATCACCAATCGGCTCAAGTTCCAAGGACAAGCTAACCGGTGCATTATCAAAGACAACCTCATCAACATGGCAACGCCTTGATGAGATCACAATGCAATGGTATAAATTCTTACTTTGTAGCTACTTGTCATTTTTATGGTATGATTGGTCACTTAAGACCAAAGTGCTTTAAATATATTGAGAGGTGTAGATTAAAGAGCATGAAAGAAAAATGGTTCACAAATAGGGCAAGTTTGCATAAACCTAGGGAACTTAGAAACATGTCTATGACCACTAAAAATGTTAAAGTGGAACCTAGGTGGGTTAGAAAGAATGAACCCGCTTGCCTTAGTGCCCATGTAACACCCGTAGATGCAACTAGGTCCATTGGACTTGGTAAGTCTATAGGGGCTCATGCCTCCTATTGACATGGTTGGATTTGACCCCGTATGGGGAGCCTAAGCAAAGAGAGCGAACTTGCATGATTTGCTATATGCAAAAAGTTGATTAATTTTATGCTCTTTTATAATTGCTTGAGATGATTGGTTGCACATATAGGCTTATATGTTATTTTCTTAATAAGTGTGCAACATTGCTTTACTTGCAATCCATGTCATATTTATGTTCAAACATGCATTTTTGGACTAGGAGATTTGATTGGAAAAGTACATTTGAATGACCCATAATTTATCTCCATGACATGGGAACTTTTAATGACATGCTTAAAATGATATGCATGAAATGTTTTTGATTGCTTTAGTGCAAAATATGTGTGAAAGCAAATGAGAAGACTAAACCCAATAAGGATCTAGTATCCATGCAATAAATAAGGATGTCTCATCCAAATTTAGTCTTCTCTCTCTCTTTATTAGTTGAACAAGGCTACTATCATACGGGTATCTTACCCGGAAAAATCAAAAAGGGTGCAAAAGTCGCTCATGTCTTATTTTGCTTATAAAGTTTGATATAGTTGCTCTTTTCATTGAAATTCTTTTTGAAAAACTATATCTTGTTTGCTTATGACAAAGGGTACAAATTGGTTTGAATTCTTATGGAAACCCTTTTGATGTTTGCTTTCCCAAATACCATTGCTTGAACTTGAATGCTATATGTCTTGCATGCAAAGCAACAAATTTCACACATTTTTTTGTTAAATAAAACTCCTTGTAACTCTCTCAATTATTTAAGTTGCATAAAGTTTGTGTATATGATTATGCAATGTTGTTGTGCGAATAGCTCTCTTTGCTAAAGTAACCCGATAGGGGGAGCTCCTTTGCCTATCTCATGACAAAAAGTGGGAGAAGTCTTGAGAGATATAGGGGGAGCATTGTTTATGCTTTGGGGGAGAAGCCTAGAGAGAGAGTAACATTTTAGGGGGAGCATTGCACATGCATTCTTTGTATTGCTTTAGTTGTATTTAAGTGCAATGCTTGTTTTTATTTGTTCACCTCACTTGCACTTGTTCTTGGAAAGTGCTTCTTGCTATTGTGTGTAGGTACATTGATAATTCTACAAAGAGATTGAAGAAATTGAAGATTTAGATTCTAGGTATCTCTTTTGTAATGTAGAAGTGGTCATGGACAATAGCTTTATTTTATTTCGTGAGGATTGTTTGTGAGTGGTTGTTTTGTCATGAAATAGCCAAAGGGGGAGATTGTAAGGACCTCGATTTTGTGATTGGCTTATTTCATGACAAACCACACCACATTGGAGATGATTGTGTAATGGGTAGCTTAGGTCTGTGTTGGCAAGCTTTCAAACATCTCCATGACTTCAAGAGCAAAAGGTATACTCACTTGACTTTGTCTCTTGAAAAGTTTAGGTGCACACACACACTTCATGCATGCCTTGTTCATCTTGCATTTGTGTTATTTATTATGTATATGTGTACATCCGTTACACAACTCACACGAGCACGTTTTTGTTTGTCTTTACGTGTGGTTGTTTCGTTTTACGTTTTCCGTTTGTGTTCGGAAATGTCCTCACTCGCACGATGGTGTGCTTGTGTTGTGTCCGCGCTTGCACGTTGGTGTGCTTGAGTCTTACCGCGATTTGTGACCATAGAGAGGCTCCATTTGTGCTCTCTTGGATTGTTATTTGGTTACATGGTTTTATACCATGATTGTGTGAATTTTGTTATTGACCAATTCTGACATTTGGTCACTCTTTTGACCATAAATCTTTGTACGTTTATCCAAATATTGTTTTCTTAATTGGATTAGAAAGTAGACTTCCATACTTTTCTAACGGCATATTATTCATAATATTGTATGATCGTTTGGTTTGGTTTTGAAGTCTCCAAAGTGACCACTAAAACAGGGAAACTCTGTTTTTGTCCGAATCTGACCTTTGGTCACTCTTTTGATCATAACTCTTTATACAAATATCAAAACTTCATTCTGTAAAAAGGATTACAACTTAGACTTCCATACCTTTCCAAGGGTATATTATTTGAAAGGTTTCAATATCGTTTAGTTTTATTTTGGGTCGCTCGAAACCAGAGTTGTTGTGCTGTCCAGTGTGTTAGGCGACATGCAAGGCCACTTGTGCATGTCGCCTGACAAGTCACCTTTTGACGCCAGAAATTTTCCTTATCCAAAATGACTTGGCTTCACTTGGATCATATAAATACATCAGCTTCTTCCCCAATCAAGAGCTCTGAAATTTACATTCCTAGTGAGAGAAAGAGCTCCCCTAGAGAGAGAAAGCTTCAAGCTTTGTTCCTTGACTCTCCAAACCCAAAACCCATCTCATTCTTGCATCATTCCACATCATTTGAGCATGGGTCTTCATTGTTTCATGACTAGGTAAGCAAGAACTTCTTTGAATATCATTTATTGTTCTTCTTACTCTAGATTAGGTATTTATTGCTTAATTAAATACCTTGACTAACTTTATTGCATATATTTATGAGTCTAAATTGTATGATTGGGTTTGTTTGTGATAGCTTGCATTATTAGGTCATTTATGCCTAAATAGCTAATTCATAAATGTTCATGTATGCTTAATTAATGATTAGGTTGACTTTGTGCATCTAGTCAGGTTCTTGAACATTTATGTGTGTTTGTTTTGTGATAGCTAAATTGATTAGGTCATTTTTGCCTAAAATCTAGGTCATGAACAATCATTTGTGATTCATTGATAACTAGGTTGAAATATTGATTCTTAATCAACTAGTTAAGCTTATTGAATGTTTATACATATTTTGTGTAACAATTAGTTCGTTGGAAATTCTCTACAAATCTAATTGAGTTTGTTTGTTGATAGACTTTTGTCTAAGACTTGCATTTACTGAATGATTAAATGTCTTGTCCTCGATCACATGAATATATGCTAAGTTTATGTTGAATACATTGTGAGCATTTTTATTGATTCAATGTGATTGTTTGTGATAGCTAGGATGGTTGTTATTGATAACATCTAGCTAAGTCTTTATGCTTTGCTTTTAGACATTTAACAACTTGGATTTGTTTCTACACACTCCTAGTTGAGAAATTTGTGTAGTCTAGCATAAATTGCATTGAGCATCATTTCACATGGTCACATGGTCACATAGACATTTCATACTCTTCATTGATTCAAAGTCTTGTGGCTTCGAGGTGAAGTTGCACAAGCATTGAAGTCTTGCAACCAAAGGTTGGTTGGCAAACATTGGTTGCCAAGAGCCACTTGTAAATGGCCCGTGGGGTAGATTAGGAGGTGCTCGCCAAAAGTAGTGAATCGGGGGATATCACTAGGGATTGAATCAAGAGTGGCGAGTGGTAGTGTCCATATCCTGAGGTTATCGAGAGTGAGAGTCTAAGTATCACTTGAGGGTGTAACTTTCTTTTCATATAGTGGATTTCTGTGGCTCAAGTGGCTAGCATGGCTAGTCCCGTGGTTTTTCCCTTTTGGAGGGTTTCCACGTAAAAATCAAGTGTTCTTTATATTTCCTCACTTTACTTGATTTTTATTATTTGATTGTTTGGGTTAATTGTGATTAATTTTGACTAATCGAAAAAGTTGGTAATAATCGATTAACAACCCATTCACTCCCCTCTAGGTTGTTAGACACACGTTTGAGCTATATTTTCAGAGACCCTACTTTTAGGCGCACAGAGTAGAGGTGTACACTAACTGCATGCTCAAAAAGATTTTGTAAAAACCTGAAGTATCTGGTAGATTAACCAATTGGGTGATAGAGTTCAGCGAGTTCGATATTGCATTCATCCTACAGGCCTCACTCAAAGGCCAAACAGTAGCTAACTTCCCGAGTTCACCGAACCGAATGTGGAAGTAGCCCAGATGGTTCAGGAAAGTCGTATTCTATGGAAACTACATGTAGACGGTTCGTCAAAAACTCATGGCAGCGGGGCATGACTGGTAGTGACCACTTCGGAAGGGGACTCGGTAGAATGTGCCATGAGGTTCGACTTCAAAGAAACCAATAATCAGGCAGAGTATGAAGCGCTACTAGCCGGTCTCAGAGTATGTGTGGCTCTATGAGCAGATGAAGTTGAGATCTTAAGTTATTCTCATATAGTAGTCAACCAAGTCTTGGACGAATACCAAGCGAAGGATGAGCATATGATTGGATACCTGGCGGCAACGAAGGAATTGCTTAAGCGGTTCAAAAGATACAAGATTACTTAGATTTCCCCGGAGGAGAATGAGAAGGCAGACGCGCTATCCAAACTGGCATCTGTAAAAACCTGCATAAGGCCAAAAACAATACCAGTAGCTCACCTGGCCCGACCAAGTATAGCCGAGCTAGAGAAGTTGGTAGTGGCTGAGATTAGGGTAGGACCAGATAGTTGGATGACACCCATCAAAAGATATCTTGAATAGAGCACCCTATCAGAGAACCCCCTCGAAGCAAAATGGGTCAAGTACAGGTCAACCAGATATACCGTCATTAATGGAGAGCTATATAAAAAAAGGTTTTCAAAAGCGTTGCAGAGATGTGTTGAAGTGGAGGAAGCTAAAAGAATTTTGAAGAATGTCCAAAGCGGTGTGTGCGGGAACCACACTGGGGGTAAGAGCTTGGCACACAAAGTGCTCAGACAATGGTTCTATTGGCCAACGCTGTTTGTAGATGCTCAGGAATTCTCGAAAAGTTATGGAACATGTCAGAAGATTGCTAATGATAGCCACCTAAGTTACTCCAAAGCCTTACATCTCCTTGGTCATTCGCTATGTAGGGTTTGGACCTCATAGGACCAATGCCTACCCGAGTAAAAGGAGGAGCGAAGCACGCAATAGTCGTAGTAGATTACTTCACCAAGTGGGCAGAAGCAGAGGCCTTGATACACATTACCAAAGCAAATACAACAGCCTTTGTGAAGAAAAACATACTGTACAGGTTTGGGATCCCAAGTACAATCATCACAGACAATGGCACTCAGTTCGACAATTTGAAGTTTAGGGAGTTGTGTAAAGATTACAAGATCTCCAACAATTATGCCTCCCCTGCTTATCCTCAGACTAACGGTCAAACTGAAGCAGTCAACAAGAAAATCAAGCACCTTAAAGGCAAAGTTGGACGCAAAGAAAGGAAATTGGGCCGACAAACTCCATGAGGTGTTGTGGGCATACAGGACAACCCCAAGAACTACAGCATGAGAAGCTCTTTTCTCTTTAGCTTTTAGCACCGAGGCGGTCATTCCAGTAGAGACATCATTCACTTCCCCTAGAGTCCAGCTATATGATCCCGAGCACAATGCAAATATGTTGCTCCAAAATTTGGATGAATTAGAAGAAAAAAGAGACTTGTCACAGATTCAGAATGCAGCATTGTTGGAACCCCGTTCACTGGTAACGCAGCGGAAATATGTTTTAAAATTTTTATACATATCATAAACGATCTGGAACCAGTGAACTTATGATCGCAATTATTTTTCCAGAACTAATACATTCAATATGTAAACACAGGAAATTGTAATCAATTTATTAAAAGAAAATTTAGAACCTTACCAACGTTTGGAGGCTCCTTCACTTTACGATATGCTCCTGGTCTGTATCACTGATCTTCCTAGCTATTCCCGGAACTGGTAACCGCGTGTGGGCGCATCACTTACTCAAGAACTTAGGAGGATGTAGAGAGAATGAAGAAGAAACAATTTCTTCCTAGAGAATACACAAATCACTACAAGAAAAAGTGTCTTTTCCGAGCGCTAAATATGGTCGGAAAATGTCAAAATGTCGTCGAAAATGTGTATTTTTGACGGGAAATGGTCGTTGGTCTCCATCGGAAATGATATCGTGGGAAATAATCCTTTTTTGACAAGCCGTCGGAAATACAACATTTCCGAAGGCTATGAGTGGTTGGAGATAAAGGAACTATGCTGTCGCAAAAAGGTTTTGGGAACCAAGTTAAGGGATCATTTACGGTGGTATTTGTTGTCAAACATAATTTAATACCGAGGGAGATGTCGGTCGGAAATAATGTATATATTACCAAGGAGCATTGCGTTAGAAATAATGTTTTCTCAACGAAAAGTTTAGTTAAAAATAATATATTTCCAAGGGACGCAATGGTCAATAATAATGTATTTCTGATGAATGTAGCAGTCGGAATTAATGTATTTTTGAGGAGTGAAGCTGTCGAAAATAATTTATTTCTGATGAGTGCCAAAGTCAGAAATAATATATTTCCAAGCACCTTAGCAGTTGGAAATAAGGTATTTCCAAGGACCACACCAGCCGGAAATAATGTATTTCCGATGAGCCTTACAGTCGTAAAATAATATATTTCCAACTACCACATCAATCGAAAATAATGTATTTCCGATGAGCCCTACAGTCATAAATAATATATTTCCAAGTACCATAGCGGTTGAAAATAATATATTTCTAAGGATTACATCAGTCGGAAATAATGTATTTCCGATAAGCCCTACAATCGAAAATAATATATTTCCAAGTACCATTGCGGTCGAAAATAATGTATTTCCAAAGACAACATCTGTCGAAAAAAATGTATTACCAAGAACCGCAACGGTCGAAAATAATATATTTCCAATGATCATAGAAGTCAGAAATAATGTATCATCGAGAAACACTACGGTTGGAAATATAGTATTTACGAGCAATGCCACGGTCAAAAATACCATATTACTGTGGGAAGTCATGATTGAAAATAAGGTTTTATTAATGGAGATTGCAGTCGAAAATGAAGAATTATCGAGGAAAGTTGTGGTAGTAAATAATTTATTATCAACTAATAACGTTGTCAGAAATAATGTATTGTCGATGGAGACCGTAATAAAAAATAATTAATTACTGAGAAATGTTATTATAAAAATTAAAAAAGTAATGTAATTATTATTGTTTTAACATGTATTCAAAAATTATAACATGAAAAAACAATGCTATATAAAATTAAAATTTTCAACAAAAAAAAAAAACATTCACAAATCTATCTCAATAGAAATTGAATGAAAACCCAAATATAGAGTTAACATATGAAATGTAATCTCCAAATTATAAGTATCCAACTTTCAACAAAAATATGCATGGTGTTGCGAAAAATATGATTAACAATTTATCTCCAAATTCTAATTGCTCGCAAGTGTACGAATCAAAAGATAGTATAGCTAGCCGAGCACAGATATCGTTCCCTTAGAGACTGAATTAATCCTACAAGTCTTACCAATTAAACTAAAACTAAACCTTAAACTGAAAACTTTAATAAATGAGAATTGATTTGTTAATTATTGACTAAGAACAGAAAATTAAAGAAAAATAATAAAAGTTCACAGCAAAGCAAAATCGAAAATCAAATAGGCAAAACACTAGAGCATCCGATTTCACCATAACCAATCATACTTAATTTCTTTGGCATGTTAATCCTAATTAATTCCCCTTATTGATGATCAATTTTCCCAAATATATTTAATGGCCATGGCATCTGGTTACACTAAAAGTATTCATACAAATTAATCCTCTATGGCATCTAGATGAATTGAATTTGTAAAAACCCATTAAGTTCCATGGAAATTGTTAAAAACATCACATAAATCCCAATTGCATGGTATCTACAATTAGACATTCATGGTATCAATTGCAAGAAGCAAAAATCAAGTAAAGTATGGCATCTACTCTTACTTGCATCAAGTTACTTAAAAATAGATGGTGATCAAACATCCAAATTCAAGCACACATAAATTAAGTGCAGCAAAATATACTCAATAGGGAAGAAAATTCGAAATTAACATTAACGAAATAAATTAAATAATCATGGCTAGGCTACATCGTAGCCCTAGCAAAAAGAATTAGTTCCTCATAGTCATGAGTACAAGCCTAAGAGAAAACATAGAAGAAAATAATGATAGAACCCGGTTGATAGATGGAATGTCGCCTTAGAGCTCTTCAACTTGCCTCTGCTGATGTATGTATGATTTTTCTGCTGTATTTCCACTTAAATAGGCATGAATTGGGTCTTCTTTTAGTTCCCTAATCAACCTCCAATAAGGATAATTCAATGTGACTCAAAATAGGAAATACAATCCTTTTAACTTTAGGAATCTTGATCCAATTTCAACTAATCCTAACATAGAAAGTTTAGGATCAACTAAAACTGAATCAAAGTGAATTTCAGGTCTTCATTAATCTTCCAAAACGTAACAATTTCGTCTAAGACCTTCATTCCCGAATAGACAGCCCGTAATGCTTTATTTCCAAAATCCCGCGTAGAAATTCTGGACTGACCTTTAGGTAGTAAAATGGTCATAACTTCTTCTAAAAAACTCAAAATCGTGAACCGTAAAATTCTACGGAAAGCTAACTTCCGTACCTTTCCAACCATACAAGGTTCGAAACCTAGTTCCTTCTGAGATGATACAGTTTAATTTTTGAAGTTGACCCATCAGCAGATGTTGTTTACTCTGGCTTGATCCAAAATCTTCCAAATTGCTTCCAATTATCTCCTAGGACTTGAATAGCTAAGAACTAAGAAAAGAAACATAAAATGCAAGAGTTTAACTCAAAACAAAGCAATAAACTAAAGAATAGAGGAATAAAATATAGGCAATTATAATATTATCACATGGCAACAAATAAAATAAAATTGTCACTACTAAAATGTTTAAAGGTAGAAATCATATGATGTAGGAATGCCCACATATCAAACCGAGCTATTTGACTCCCTTTTAATGTGAGCATTTGAATCTTCAATAATATTATCCTACATAAAGAAATATAATAATATTTAATAATGTTGAATATAATTTAAAAGGTCAAATATAATCAATATTTAGATAAAAAAAAATAATGAAACTTTAGTACCATTGATTGAGAACTTCCGGATGTCATCATCTGAAATGAATTTTTCAATCCATGCACTAAATCTTTCAAATTATGAATTTCTTCTCATTGCTTTCATTTCATCCTGACGCTCTAAGTAAATACGTTTACTGCAATTTGAACTAATAGATGAACTAAATACATCACTTGGTTTTAGGCCAGCACCTAACCCAAGAATATGACCATGCCTAGGCTTTCCAGTAACCTCCCTATATATCTCCCATTATTTTGCCCTTGCATTTTCAGTTTCAGGAGGAAGCTTATTTGAGTCCATTTTTTTCTATAATAAATTGTTTACATATATAATAATAGATTATTTTAATGAAAATATACAAATAAAACAGTTCAAAAAAGAAAATATACAAATAAAATTACATGTAATTCAAGAATGAAATATTATAAAGCTTGATAAAAACTAGATAACTTACATGCATTTCCTCGTCCTCTTCACTAGCCTAATTACCGTCCTTATATGTATGAAATTTCTTGAAGAATTCAAACGGAGAAGGTTCAATGCCATTTAGATCAAACTGTACATAACAAAAAAAAAACATAAAGAATGACTATATAATAATTTATTTCCAATTCACTATCATATTATACACAATCACATTATATATAGCAAAATTAAAAGTATTTGAACACCACATTGTCTATCTCTCTATCAATCACAACGACTCACAAAGTCATCAACTACTACTATTTAATTTAAAATAAGTTGCAGTCTACAAATTAAAAGTATAAGAGGAATAAGTTTATTTTTACCTCCTCCTTTCTATATTATGCCATTGGAACAGAACCTGTAGTGTGAACTACTATGTCTTTCGTATCTCGATTTTTTTTTGTTTCTCTCACTTTTTTCCTGCAGAAATCATTAGAAAGTTAAAGAAATAAGAAATAATATTATACTCACAAGAAAAGTTTAATTTCTTATTTTTCTAATTTAATTACCAACCATTCTTTAGACAACCAAATATCAACCATTGTTGACCATGCTGCGACATGAATATGATCTGGACCTTTGGTGTATCGTTCTGCAGTTTTGAATTCTTTGAAAACACTTTGTCTTATACTTGACATCCATTCTGGATATTCAATTCTAACATGTTCATTGAATGCTGTCCTCAATACCTCCTCAGAACATGTATAATTGAAATTAGACTTGAAGCGTGCATATAATGTATCCAACTCTTCTTTTGGGTATTCAATATATGTTACCCAAGGGCCTTTGATGGATTGCTTGAATAAAAAACATAAATTATGGATGGCCTCAGTGGTTATGATCCTGAAAAAGTAATCATATAAATATTAATTCATTTGTTAATTATCATAATATATGAAAAATTACTACGAAAGAAAAATGAGCTAATTTATATGATCTGTTATCATGAACTTCAATTGTCATGGCATGTCCCTTTATACCTTTACCCTTTCCTCTACCTTTTCTTTTAACACCTTCAGAACCTATAATTATGAAAATATACATAGAAAGGTGTCAATTCATATATATATATATATATATATATATATATTTACACTAATATATAATCAAAATAAATAAATTCAAAAGGTTGTTATAAATATATTATTACCTTCAGAGTTAGGCTGACCATTAGGATGTAACTCTTGAGTTTCAATTATTTAGTCAGTTAGGGATGGTATTACAGGATCATGTTGCTCAATAGAAGTACTAGCAGTACGTTTCTCTTTGCCATCGAAATAAAAAACTGCACAATATCTTATAATTTTTTCAAAAATTATTTTTAAAAACCAAAGAAAAACAACCTTTTTATGATATAATTTTAGACATGAACCTTTTTCAGAGCAATTTTTTTTAAATAATTAAAAAATCGAAACAAAGAAGAAAAATTAATCATTCCTTTTTGAAGAGAGACATAGAATAAAGGAAGAAAAAACTAATGGAAATGGATTATTTCGTAGGACACAAAATTGAGGTTATATCAATTGCAATTACAAATCATAAATCTTGAATCACAATTCACAAAATCACAATTAATAAAACATCAATGACCAAAATTTATATTGTTCACATATTTCGATTATAATATAAATTTAATTGATAAAAAAGATAAAAACTTACCTTCGAAAAGAAGGTAAAACTTGCTGGATGATCAACTTCAATCAAAATTTCTCCGGCCAATGTTTCCTGCATCATGAACAAATTCCATTGAACTTAATTTCATGAATAATGTCTCTAATGTATCATGTATTCAATATTCCTTGAATAAAAAATAAACTCACCTTGATAAAAAACTTGTTTAAACCCTAAAAGAACTAAGGACTCTTAGATACAAGGCTTATAAGAGAAATAAAGAGGTATAGTTAAATGGAAATAATTGTTTTTTTTCCTAAAACTATAATAGATTTTTGGAGCCAAAACGTGAAAAAGATAAAGCAAAAAAAAAATTCCCTCGAAAAAGTTTGAGAGGCAAAACAAAATCCCACTAAAAGAAAAATAAAAAATTGGAATGATTGAATGATAATGTGGGATCCTTCTTTCTCTCATTTTTTCAATCATCTTTGGAAGCCTATGTTGAAAAAAAATCGCGGGATCAGAAAAAAAATTTGGTTTCAAAATATATATTATCAGATATTAAGAAATTAATTAATTTTTTTCCCAAAACAATAATAGGCTTTTGGAGTGAAAAAGAAAAAAAATAAATAAATCTGACTAAAAAGGCATAACAAAATCCCGCAAATATTGGTATCCTAATTCTACTGACACTTCATATAAAAACAAATATCAAACTAACTGTGCCATATACTCATCAACTTAACTCAAAAACTTGCAAACACAAAATCCAACTCCTATTTATTTATTTATTTTCTTAATTTATGTAAATTTATCATATAAGAATTTTATAAAATGTGTGTAAGTGCATACTAATTCTGTTAATCCTTAAACATGAGCTAATATACTAAATACACTATGAATGATACAATCCTATTATATTTAATACAAAGTATATATATATATATATATGCATATTAGCATATATATATATATATATATAAGTCATTCTACGGTGTAATGTTGCACGGTGTAATAGTAATGTAACGGTGTGTGATTACATAAATTTAATGTTATTGGTAATGAATTGCATGTGATTACATAATTAAGTTTAATGTGATCGCATGTGAGGGCATATGATATGTAAATTGATGTGACTGTACAAAAAGAGATGATCACAATAGTGACAGTCAAATTTTTTTAGTTGCACCATGCATTGTATTGATATATTTACATCAAAGTAATTGAATCGTACAACTTATATGAATTGCACTGATGTATTTACATCGGTGCACACTGAGAGGTGAACAGTACCACCGTATATATAAAATAACTTTATGATTCAGGATTTTCTGTACGGAATTCCAAATAACTACCGGTAGCTATTAAATTACAACATGTAGCAATTACGAATTTTGTATGAAAAATCTCACATCTAGAAATTTTCGTATATATATATATATATATATATATATCCTAGGAATGTTGAATCCTTAAAGAAAATGGAATTCTAGTCGTAACTGGACATAAAGTAGTTACATTAAAGAATATATATATATATATATATATATATATATATATATCCTAGTCCTAATTTGGTAGTTACATCAAAGAATGTTTATATATATTTTTCCTTGTCCTATTAAAATTAGGACTATGAATTAATGCTTATATATATATATATATATATATATATTCTTTTTCTTGTATCCTTGTCCTATTAAAATTAGGACTAAGAATTAATGCTTATATATATTCTTTTTCTTGTAAGGTAAAAAAGAAAAAGAAAAAAAAATACTATAGCTGTGGGTTCATGAGTAATCTTTTCTCTAATTGAAAAAAGACTTGTCATGGTCATTGAATCATCTTCAAACAGGTTTTTATTCTTAATCTATACTTTTTATTTAATTTTTCTTTTACACTAGTTATTATTATTATTTATTTTCTATTAACAGATTTTCACGTGCTTGTTTTTTACTGGGGGATTGATTACATAATATGCTATTTGGATACACTTCACGAATTATGTTTAAATATGTGTTATGTCAATTTGGAATGTTTTATATGCTAGAATTATGTTTAAATATGTATTAACCATCAAGCAACAGCCAATCTGATAAATAGGCGTGCAAATAATACCATCCCTTTTTTATTTTGAAATATTACAATAATTTAGGGTTTTATGGGGGAGGGGATAGACTTGAACCCACAACCTTATGGTATGGGTGTGAGAGGCTTCACCACCGGATCAACCTCATAATACCATACAATCCTATTAAATTTAATACAAAGTTTTATATAAATAAATATATATATATATATATATATACACATACGGTGAAGTGGGGAAATTGTTTTTAAATTATGTGAACCGCAAATGTTGCGTCCCCCACCTATCATATTCATAGGTAGACCGATGGTTTAAACTCTTTGAGATAATTAAGTTGATATGATTTCTTAGAGTCAATAATTATGGTTGAATTTGTGGAGTATTTCCAAGGGCACGTAACATGTGGTCGGCAATTGTATAATATTTTCGATGATCAACTATTGTTGTCGGAAAATATTATTCTTTTCTGAGGGCTAGGTATATATTCTCAAAAATAGTATTGGTGTTTCCAAGGATCAACTACTGTTGTCGGAAAAGATTCATCTTTTCCGAGGACTAGATACATGTGGTTATAAATAGTATTGGTGTTTCCGAGGATCAACTGTTGTGGTTGGAAAATATTCATCTTTTCCGATGACTAGATACATGTGGTTAAAAATAGTATTGGCGTTTTCGAGGATCAGCCATTGTGGTCGAAAAAGATTCATCTTTTCGAGGGCTAGGTACCTAATGTCAAAAATAGTATTGGCGTTTCCGATGATCAAATATTGTGGTCTTTTATCTTTTCCGAGGGCAAAGTACCTAACGTCAAAAATAATATTGGCGTTTCCGAGGACCAAATATTGTGGTCGGAAAATATTCATATTTTCCGAGGGCTAGATACATGTGGTCAAAAATAATATTGGCGTCAAGCTTTGGCGCCATTTTCACATTATTTTTGATGACTTTAGACACTATTTCCGAGGGTATTTGTTTCGTCGTAACAAATACATATTATTGTTACACTTCTCCGACGACCTGATTTTTTTCGTCGGAAAAACAACAATAACCGACCATAATTTCACTCCATCGAAAATAGTTGGTCAGAAAAGATACTTTTTCTTTTCTTGTAGTGAAACTAGAACAATTATAGTTTTTCAAAAAAAACAAATATTATAGTTTTTTTTTTCTTTAATAGTGCACGCCTCCAATTGCACATCCTTTTCTCTTTTCAACTCACGCCACCAATTGCACACACTTTTCTCTTTTCAATTCAGGCCACCAATTGCACATACTTGCTTTTTTCTTTTGTTTTCTCTCACGTATACTCATGCGTTCATTTTTTCTTGTGTATCAGGTTCCAAAAAAAAATTTAAATAAATAGATAACTACTGTATTATCTACTTTTTCTATTTTATTGGTTATCTAATTATATTAAATATATCTCTATATATTTTTCAAACTAGATCATTATCTCTTTCCAAATATATCTTCGTATATTCAAAAGATAATTTAGTAATTAAGTGTTCTAGGTATAGTAGGATTCTAACTCTCATATAACCTAGTTGACTTACACTTAAATACTATACCTAACTAAGAATCAGTTATGATTTGAACATGTAACCTCCAATTAATAACTAAGAATAATTATTAATTCATTAATTAAATAATCTAATTATTTAATTAATTTAATTATTAATATATTAATTAAATAATCTCATTATTCAATTAATCCCTGAATGAAAACGTGTCACTTTCGTAACACAATTAATTGGACAATCCAATTAATTAACTGTGACCATTGTTACCTAAATCGATCGGGCTAGCAAGGGGACCTAATGGACCCAAAGTATTTTGAGCTGAAATAATCATCGGAATTATTAATTAAACTCTTTAATTAATATTCCTTGATTATTAACTCTGGTTTTATTCCACTAAAAACCCGAAACTGCACTCTCTCAACTGCAGACGCTTTTACATAGACCGATACAACTCGGTGTCCATCGATATAGCTATTACACATGGTGTGATCCTCCACATTAGTTCATAATTAGAGCTGGGTAATAATGTCTGTTATACCCCTCTAATTACATATATCCTTTAAGTACCATTGATTCTCTAATGGACAATAAATCATATTTCCTCACGGAATTAGGAGAGCGCTCATATTGTCCAAGCCCTGAATAAAAACTTAAGGGAACAACCATCTACTTCTCACAAGAAGGAGTGGATTCCACTATTGTGTACATACCTTCCCAGCCACAAGCCAAACCGCAATCCCAACATACGAAGTATATTGATCAGGAACTGCATCCGACCTCACCCATGGTATATCAAAGACCATGATCTAACCTGAAGGAGTCGCTAAGACACTCAGGATTAAGATCACCAACATATAGCCATCATTAGTTGATATTTATGAATCTGATCAGTAAACAGATCTTTATGGGAGATTCATATAGATCATGGCCCAGTCCTATATGATCACATCATACAAGGTGTCTCCATTCCCATATCTCATATGAATGATTCAGGATAAAATCACTGTATATTATGGAATGGACCACGACTATAGATTAACCGCAAATAAAATACCCAGCTTTATTTGCTATCTGTGGAATCTTTAGATTGTACGTCTTTTACTTTATCCATCCGTATATAACACTCATATCCAGAGTTCGAGATTACATCCGGCAATCTAGGATGTTAATATATGCACAAGTTATAAAATAAACAACACAACAAGAATGAATTGAACTTTTCTTTTTATTTATTTCATAAGTCCATTTACAAATTACATCTTTAGGGCATAAACCCCAACAAGCATACCAACAAAGAGCCACAAGGTATTACAACTCTCATGTTCGAGTACGCAGATTCCAAATTGGGGACCTTGTGTTGAGAATGGTGACACCCAACACGAAAGATAAAGTTGTAGGATCATTGGCCTACAAGTGGGAAAGACCGTATATGGTGGACGACATAGCAGGATATGGTGCATACTGGTTTGCTTGACCAGATGGAGGAGTTCTGCCCAGACTGTGCAATGCCCAGTACCTGAAGAAGTTTTATCCCTGAGGGAAATGACCTTTATCATGTGTTTTCTTGTGTTTTCAGCATTTTTTAGAGTTTTTTAGCATTTTAACAGATTTAATTAAAATGGCTTTAGTGCTCTTGTAGAAATCAAATAAAAACCCTAACAGGGCCTTATGAAGTTAAAACCCTTAGTAAAAGCATATGATAATAAGAACATATGACAAGAACATATGATAATGAGAACTTATGATAAGAACTCGGGTGCAATGAAGTCGCGAAGAGCGGATGAAAAGTGCCCGATGGACGAAGAAGCTATATCAGCGTGCCCGCTGGGCTAGCTAGGCGTTAAGGCACCTAGTAGTCAGAAAAGGCAAACCCGAGGCACCAGTCCAATTGGAAAACTGCTATGGGCACCGCCGAGGAAACCTTGGTGAGATGCACGGCTGTGTTGACCGGTAAATCCTATAGCAAAGATTCGGCCAAACCCCTGTAACAGATAAAACCGGGAGACATCCTTGATCACTTGTGCAGGGGCCTGGGTGTATGATCGTGGTCAGCCTCGATGTAACACTTGGGTAAAACAAAAATAATAAGCACTCAAAAAATCATTAGCATTTCATCAAAAATTGATTAATTCAACAATGGCGTTTTACACAGGTATGCTTTAGAATAAGCAGAATATATTTACAAATATATAACTAGTCTATGCATGATGAGCGGATTGAGAAGGCTGAGGACCGCTAGAGCTACCACCCTTGTCGGGCACCATTTCATACACGCTGAGCAGGCTAGCATCTGAGGGCCACCTGATTTCATCCACCTCGTGTTGGAACCCCGTTCATTAGTAACACAGCGGAAATAAGTTTTAAAAAAAATGTATACATAATATGGAACCAGTGAACTTGAGATCATAATTATTTTTTCGGAACTAATACATACAATATGTAAACAAAGGAAATTGTAATCAATATATTAAAAAAAACTAGAACCTTACCAACGTTTAGAGACTCCTTCACTTTATGATATGCTCCTGGTCTGTACCACCGATCTTCCTAGCTATTCTCGGAACTAGTAGCTGCGTGTGGACGCGTCACGTACTCAGGAACTTAGGAGGATGTAGAGAAAATAAGAAGAAACTATTTCTTCCAAGAGAAAAAATACCTAGAACAATTCTAGTTGTTCAAAAGAAAAAATATATAATAAATATTTTTTTTCTTTTGTTTTAATGGTGCATCACAGCACCAATTGTTTGTCCCTCTTTTTCTTTCACGCACACTTATGCATATTTTTCTTTTGATTCTCCTTTAAAAGAATTGATGATGTGTTTGACTTTATTTTAAAATTCAAAATCAATATTTAATTAAAAACCAATCAATCTAATTTTTTAAAATATCAAATATCTTTAAAGATACTGATTAATATTTAATTTATTTGATTTGATTTGAATTCAAACTATTTAAATTCAAAAATTATATATTTAATTTAATAAAATAAAATAATCATATTATCTTATTTTATTCAAAAACGAATATCAACAAACATCCTCCATTTAGTTATTAATAACATAATTAAATAATCTTATTATTTTATTTAATCACCATTATTCATTAATCAAATAATCTCATTATTCAATTAATTCCCGAATAAATACGTTTCACTTTTGTAACACAATAAATTGGACAATCCAATTAATTAACCGTGTCCCTTGTTACCTAAATCGATCGGGTTAGCAAGGGGACCTAATGGACCTACAGTATTTTGAGCTCCAATAATCCTTGGAATCATTAATTAAACTCTTTAATTAATATTCATTGATTATTAACTCCGGTGTTATTCCATTAAAAACCCGAAGCTGCACTCTCTCAACTGCAGACGCTTTTACACAGACCGATACAACTCGGTGTCCATCTATATAGCTATTACACATGGTGCGATCCTCCACAATAGTTAATAATTAGAGTTGGGTAATAATATCCGTTATACCCCTCTAATTACATATATCCTTTAAGTATCGTTGACTCTCTAATGGACAATAAATCCTATTTCCTTATGGAATTGGGAGAGCGCTCATATTGTCCAAGCCCCGAATAAACCCTTAAAGGAACTACCATATACTTCTCACAATAAATGGTGGATTCCACTGTTGTGTACAAACCTTCTCAGCCACAAGCCAAACGGTAATCCCAAAATACAGAACATATTGATTAGGAACTGCATCCGACCTTACCCATGGTATATCAAAGACCACTATCTAACCTGAATGAGTCAATATGACACTTAGGATTAAGATCACTCATATATAGCTATCATTAGTTGATATATATATATATAAATCTCATCGGTAAAAGGATCTTGGTGAGAGATTCGTAGAGATCATGGCTCAGTCCTATATGATCACATCATACAAGATGCATTCATTCTCATATCTTCATATGAATGATTTAGGATAGAATCACCGTACATTACAGAATGGACCGCAACTATAGATTAACCACAAATAAAGTACCCAACTTTATTTGATATCTATGGACTCTTTAGATTGCACGTCTCTTACTGTATCCATCTGTATATGACACTCATATACACAGTTCGAGATTACATCTGGCAATCTAGGATGTTAATATGCATAAGTTATAAAATAAGCAACACAACAAGAGTGAATTGAACTTTTCTTTTTATTTATTTCATAAATCCATTTACAAATTACATCTTTAGGGCATAAACCCCAACAATCTCCCACTTGCACTAAAGCATGTGAGGCATGTTTCGTAACCCTAGACCATCTAGGTAACCTGAAAACACTTTAGCCTGTTAAGTCTTCGTAAATGGATCAGCATGATTGTCTTGTGAGGCTATCTTTGTGACGATCACATCTCCCCTCTGCACTATCTCTCTAATGAGATGATACTTTCTCTCTATATGCTTCACTCTCTTGTGGCTTCTTGGTTCTTTAGAATTAGCAACAGCACAACTGTTATCACAACAAAGTGTGATGGACTTATCCAGACCTGGAACAATTTCTAGATCATCCAAGAACTTGCGGAGCCAAACAGCTTCTTTAGCAACTTCATAAGCTTCTACATATTCGGCTTCCATGGTGGAGTCTGCAATGCAAGATTGCTCAATACTTCTCCACACAATGGCTCCACCACCCAGGGTGAAAACTGATCCAGACATGGATTTCTTAGAATCCCTGTCTGACTGAAAATCAGAATCTGTGTATCCAAACGGGATCAAATTATATCCAGAATACATTAGCATATAGTTTATCGTTCTCCGAAGATACTTGAGAATGGTTTTGACAGCAACCCAATGATCCAATCCTGGGTTGGACTGGTACCTGCTGACTACTCCCACTGTATAGCAGATGTCCGGTCTCGTGCATAACATAGCATACATGAGACTACCTACTGCTGATGCATAGGGTACACGTCACATATCATCAACTTCTCGAGGTGTCTTAGGACACTGTTCCTTACACAAGTGAACTCCATGCCTAGAAAGTAAATTACCTTTCTTGGAGTCTTGCATCAAAAATCACACAAGAATCTTGTCGATATACGATGTTTGAGACAGTGCTATGAGTTTGTTCTTACGATCCCTTATAAGTTGGATCCCTAGAACCCGTAACTCGCTTCTCCCAAATCTTTCATTTGGAATTGGCTAGCTAGACAGCCCTTTACATCAGATAACACTCCCACATCATTCCGAATAAGTAGGATGTCGTCCACGTATAGGACCAAGAAAACTACATTTTTGTCAATGATGCACTTGTTGACACAAGGCTCATCAATGTTCTGCTCAAAGCCATAGGTTTTGATCACATAATCAAATATGATGTTAGATCTAGATGCTTGCTTAAGTCCATAAATGGACCTTTGCAGCTTGCAAACTTTTTGCTCTTAATCTGGGAACACAAATCCTTCTGGTTGCATCATGTAGATACTCTCATCAAGATTGCCATTCAAGAATGCAGTCTTGACTTCCATTTGCCAAATTTCATAATCGAAATAGGCAGCAATGGATAAGAGAATTTGAATATACTTAAACATGGCTACTGGCAAGAAGGTCTCTTCATAATCGACCCCTTCTTTCTGGGTATAACCCTTAGCCACTAGCATTGCTTTGAAGGTCTCTACCTTCCCGTCTACTCATTTCTTTCTCTTATAGATCCACTTACATCCTATGAGTTTTACCCCATCTGATAAGTCTACAAGATTCCAAACTGAGTTGGAGTGCATAGATTCCATCTCGAGATTCATGGCTTTAAGCCATTCCTCTTTATCAGGATCTTCCATTGCATTCTTAAATGTTAATGGATCATCCACACTATCAGCAGAGACAACACTTTGTCCCTCACCTATACCTAAATAACGTTCAGGTTGTCTTACAACTCTCCCACTATGTCTAGGTGATAGTGTATCCTGATCAGGAACCATCTGACTCTTAGATCTTTATGGATCAACAACTCTTGTTGATGAAGCACTACTCTCACCAGGCTCTAACTCATTCAATACAATCTTAGAATGAGGTTTATGGTCACTAACGTAATTGTCCTCAAGAAACGTTGCATTTGTCGATACAAATACTTTGTTATCTTTGGGACTATAGAAGTGTCCACCTCTGGTCTCCTTGGATTATCCTACAAACATGCTGACCACAGACTTGGAGTCTAGCTTTCTACTTCTATTCTTCAGCACATATGCTGGACACCCTCATACGCGGAAATGTCACAAAGTAGCTTTACGACCATTCCACAACTCTAGAGGAGTATTATGAACAGATTTGGATGGCTCTATATTCAAAATGTATGCTACTATTTGTAACACATATCCCCAAAAGGAATTTGGTAATGATGAGAAACTAATCATAGATCTCACCATTTCCATCAGGGTTCTTTTCTCCCCTCCGCTACACAATTTTTCTGAGGTGTACCTGGAGTTGTGAGTTGGGAAACTATCCCATGGTCGACCATAAAGTCTTCTAACTCTTAGTTAAGGTACTCACCTTCATGACCCGATCGTAGTGACTTAATAGTCCTACCTAATTGATTCTCAACTTTAGCTCAAAATTCTTTGAACTTTTCAAATGTTTCCGACTTTCGTTGCATCAGGTAGACATATATGTATCTTGAGTATTCATCTATAAAGGTGACATAATACTCATAACCGCCCCTAGCTTTAACATTCATCTGTCTACAGACGTGTGTATGTATGAGCTCTAGTGGTTCTATAGCTCTAAGTCTTTTTCCAGTAAAAGGTCTCTTAGTCATCTTACCTTCTAAACATGATTCGCCGACAGGTAAGGTGCCAACCTTTAACTCACTTAAAAGTCCGCTTTTTACTAGTCTGTCTATCCGGTTAAGGTTGATATGACCAAGCCTTAAATGCTAGAGATACGTGTCATTATCTAGAGAAATCTTATGTCGTTTAGTTTTTGGTTTTTCAACTTTAAACATTTCGGTGTTAAGCAATGTAGTATGTATTAACGGTTTTAATACATATAAAGCATTTTCATTAATTCCTGAACAAATTCAAGATTGTTTTTCAAATGATTCATTTACTTGTTCTTGAATCTTCTTCAATCTTGTTTATTGAAGCTAAATAAGAATCAGTAGTTAATGTGAGACGTATCTTGAGATGCTTCGAGATTAGGTCAGGGCTTAAAATCAACTTCCATAAATCTGGTCTTGCCAAAGTTGGAAAGGTTAATGGTCCAATTGAGAGGTAGGCATGCATTTTTAGATGCCAGAAGGCTTCCTTCCCTTTCACATATTTGGGGTTACCTCTTAGTGGGAATCCAAATCTCATCAGGTTTTGGGATTCGATTTTGGAGAAAATAAGGGCGATATTAGCCCCCTGACAAATGAGATTTTTATCTAAAGCACGTCGGCTGGTTCTTATCAAATCTGTGTTGTTAAGCCTTCCGACTTACTTCCTTTCCATGTTCAGGATCCTTGTTTCTATTGCTCTAGCCATAGAAAATATGCAAAGAGAGTTCTTTTGGGGGGACAAAAGAGATAAAAAGAGTATCCATCTAGTTGATTGGGAGACGATGTGTAGGAGTAGATCGAATGGTGGCCTTGGCATTGGTCGGATCCAAGATAAAGGAAATATGATGCTTGCAAAATGGATTTGGAGGTTCGGTAACGAGGTTGATGCTTTATGGAGGCAAGTGGTGTGTGCGATGTAGGGAAAAATCGATATAAAACGCAGCGAAAGAAACGAAAAATAGATTTCGTATGGTTTTAAAATTTTTCTCAAAGTTGAACCTTAACCTTTTAATTAATTAAACTTAAATATATACGGTTAGAGTTAAATACCTCTTGACGCGTGATCCGATTGACTTACGTCGATTGGTAATCCGCAAAATCTTTTCCGATGCCCGTGAACAGTACCCGCGTGAACAGTGATTGTGAACAGTACCCCGTGAACAGTGATCGTGAACAGTACAGCAAGATCTTCCAATCCGAACACGTACGTGAATCACCTAGGAGCGTGGTCTCCCTTTTTCTTTGAATTGAAAACCTGAGAATGGATGAACAAAGTTTTCTTTTTCTTTTGTTAGTCACAAAACAATCAAAAGAAGACAAAAATTATTCCGGTCACTTTTGAGTTCTCAATCTAATGATCGAAACTCGGCGTGAACCTAATTCGATAATGTACACACAAGCTTATTGATGAACAAGCAATCAGTGTACTATCAAAGAATAATCTCTTCTCTCATTTATGTTTAGTAGAATAAAAATTATCCTTTTCTATGAATTGAGAAGAAGAAGAAAAATTGAATCATTTAATCAACTATGGTGGCCGAATTCTATATGTGGTATTATATATGTGGCCTAAATTTTGCTTCCTCTTCTATTTAGGATTGCCGAAATCTTCCTCTAAATGGACTAGGGTTGCTGCAAATCACATACCAAAAAGAGTTTGTGTTGCACCCTAATTTCCATCAACCTTTAGACTTCAAAACCTAATCCAACTCATAGATATTTTTATTCTTTTATTGACTAAATAAAAAGACTTCTTATTTAATTAAATAAATAAATTTAATTATTTATTTTCTTATCAAACAAGTCTTTTACTTTTAATATACTACTACCAATAGTATAACTTTAGGAAATATATTTCCTGATCAGAAAAAGATTTGTTTCTTAATTAAACAATTAATTAATAAATTAACTAATTCTTATTTAATTAAAACAATGAAACAAAATAATATATTAGGTTAATATATACACATTGCCGCCCCACTTATATAAATGGGCCATATATTATTTTCTTATTTCATTTAATCCATTGGACTTTAAATAAAAGCCCACATGTGAACCAGACCCATTCTTACTAAAAGAAACAAGCCCACATGTCTCCTTTTAATATATTAATATAATAGTGCAGCCCATTAATTAAATAATAGACATATTATATTCTTGATATATTAAAAACAATTCTAGATGGACCCTTAAATCGGCCCGGTAGAATATATCAAGTGATCCATGCAAATACGTGTGGATTGGGGATCTTGGCGGGCTATCTAAATTTAAGCTTCAATAGACACAACCTAATCACAATCAACAAATGATTCACTTAGGTCCAATCTATTAATTTTAACTCATTCCACTAAAGAGCTAAAATTGAACTTCTAAATAAAGATAGAATAAGGAGATGTTTCTCATTCATACTCTAGACAATCTTATAGGAGATGGTGTATCCTCGTGAATAATATTAGTAATCGCCAAGAGCTCATAGACTGCCTATAGCTCTCCAAGTTACCATATTTTCTCATATGACCACATTTCGAACTTGGATACTTTGATTTGTCCAGAAGCCATGTTTTCAATAATCATTATTAAAAACTCAACGTTGAGATTTAATATCCAATACCTCAAAACATCCACATGATGATATTATACTCTCATTTAATAAATGGAGCCACGGTGTCCATATCTATAAATGAAGTCCTCTATCGATTAACAAATGTATACTACCAAACTATCGAGGATAGACTATGCTATATAATCTTACTCATTGATAGCTCTAATGATAACATTTGCAACCATAAGTCCATCATTTGTCTCAGGATTAAGATAGACTCTCTGATTGTCCTCTTTAATGAAAAGACTTATATCTAGTGACGGTTCTAGATAAAGTATTTCATTGTGATCCAGTTCAATGCACCTAGTGCACTAGATTCTTTTACTCGAAAACCTTTCGATGATTTTAGACTCATCATATTCATTTGATCCCACTCAAATGCTAGTAAAAGAATTCTACAACTTTAACAAGATAGAGATGCCCAACCTTTAACTTAAGTTGTGAACGTTATTCAAGACTAACTAAAGAATTGTGTCTACCTCATACATATCCAATGTATGAACAATTCTTCATGTCTCATAGTCTTTTGACCTTATGATTATTTACCTTGACAATTATAATAATAAATGTTATAAGTAATTGTAAGAATCAGAATTCACTATATTAATATGAGAAGATTGTCAATTACAATATTACACTCTTGCCATTGAGCATAATCCTAACATGCGAAGTATTCGGTAGAACCGCACACTTTAGTGTGGGACTGGAATGGTGGACACTTAGCATCACAATTTATTAAATCAGTGGGGGGGGGGGGGGGGGGGAGTGTAATGAAAACCAATCAAATGACTGCTGAGATTATTTCAGATTCTCTAAGTGTGGTAGTGGGCAACGGGAAGCTGGCAAGTTTCTGGAAGGATCTCAAGGTTGCTGGTGTTCTGTTAGCAGAAGCTTTTCCTCGCATTCACCGATCTCAAGGTTGCAAGTTTGGGAGATGGATCGCTGATGAGTGGCATTGGAAGGTTGAAACTAGAAGGCCTGTTCTTGGCTGGGAAGAGGAAGTCTGGCTCAACTTTTCTATTGAGGTGGAAAAGTGCAAGGTAAGAGGTTCCATAACTGATTCTTTAATATGGACTCTTACCCCTTCTGTCAGTTTTCTGTTAGCTCCTTTCTGAGGGAAATTGAAGCAAGATTGGCTATAGTTCCTTGTTCTGTTGATAATGCCTTGTTGTGGAGTGGGGTGGTGCCTCCAAAGGTAGATCTTTTCTTCTAGTTGCTAGCCAAAAGAAGGCTGTTGGTAGGTGAGTTGTTGCCAAAGTTCACAGGCAGGATGATTAGTTGTCAGTTGTGCCCATTTTGCAAAGATGTGGTTGAGTCGATTGACCACATTTTCATTAGGTGTGGCTGGTCCTGGTTGCTGTAGTCTACTTGTCTCAATTGGTGGGACATTTCTGCTTGCATGCCTTACAAGCTTAATGATTGGATGGAAGAGTGGTTGAACCTTTGTTGTGAAGTGAAAAGCAGCAGAGCTTGGATGATTGTGTTTCATGCCATTTGTCGGTCCATCTGGGAGTTTAGGAACAACGTGGTCTTCAACCAAGGTTCTGCCTACGTCGGAATGGCTGTAAAAACGGTGAGATGGAGGGTGGCATGGTGGCTCAAGAACTATGACCAGGGATCCCCGATGTCTCCGACAGTTTTAATGATGAATCTCAAGGTTGGCTGTGTAGCTAACATTAAAAAATAGATGAAGACTAATATCAGGTGACTACATCCGCCTGAAGATGCTTTGAAATTTAAAGTCGATGGTTCTTCTAGAGGCAACCCAGCTCTAGCTGGAATTGGTGGCATTCTTCTGAATCATGTTTATGCCACACTCTGCATGTTTTCCTCCTTCTTGGAGGCTGGTATCTCCTCCTCTTTTGCTGAAATTTCTGCCATCCTCGAAGCGTGTGAGTTGTGTGAGAAAGTGAGTCATACTGCTGTCAAGTGCATTATCATCGAAAGTGATTCTAAATCAGCTGTCTCGTGGGTGAACGGGGATGCAGGCTTCGGCAATGTTAGAAGTATGAATATGATTCTGGATATTAGAGAGATTCTCTCCAGGAATGAGTCAAAAATCTTGGTCCAGTTTGTTCCAAGAAGTGGCAATGTTTCCGCTAATCTTTTAGCTAAGTTGGGCTTCTTATGTGGTCTGAACCAAGAGGTTTGGAGTTGCTAAGGCTTGCCCTCACCTTGCTTTTTTTTTTGTTTGGTGTTTCTCTGCTTCGGTTTTTGGTTGTCTTATTGGGTGTTCTTGTGCGTTGGATTTTGTCTCTTTTTTTGCCTCTGGCTTTTGCAATAAAGTCTGCCTTTCCAAAAAAAATATTAATTCCTGAACAAATATTCAGACCATTCTTTCCAATAATAACTGACTTATTATTAAAAGATATAGAATATGATTGTTCTAACAACTTAGAAACGGAAATCAAATTCTGTGTAAATCCAGGAATATAAAAAATATTGTTAATAAAAAACTATTATTACTACAAAATTGCAATCTTATTGCTCCCACTGCTTTGGCCGACACGACCTCCCCCAACCCCACACGCAATGAGAAGGCTCCCTTATCTAGCTGTGTCCAAGAATCAGTCCACTGCAAAGAAGAACAAACATGGTTAGCGACACCCTAATCAACTATCCAGGGTGAAGGATCATCTTCCACTAAATAAGATTCAAGAACAAGTAAATCATATTTAGCTTTCTTATTCTTCTTCTTGGCTACCTCCTCCAGGTATTGAGGACAGTTCCTCTTCCAGTGCCCAACCTTAATACAATGGAAACATTTTCCTTTGTCTTGGTCGGTGGAAGTGCCCTTCTTTTTGATTTGGGCCTTCTTTGGCTTGGGCTTACCTTTGGCCTTTCCAGCAAATCTCTTCCTCTTTTTATTTTGATTAGAGAATGAAGATGGCCCGGAAACATTTGCCTCACCGGTCTTACCTTTGTTGTCCTTATTCAAGGACTCAAAAATAGCGAGCTCATTGAGCAACTGTGTGAGACTGAAGCTTAACTTGTTCATCCCGTAATTGCTCTTAAACTGATTGAAACACTTTGGAAGAGTCGTCAGTATGATGCTCACTTGACTGGGTTTGTCAATGGCCCCACCATTGACTTCTGTCGTGTTGAAGTAGGACATCATGCTCAGGACATGTTCCCGAACTGATGTACCTTTCTTCATGCGAGTGAGTGTAGCGGAACAAACAGCTTCTTGTCATTTTTGCTCGGAGGGTTGCCCGAACATAGCTTGCAATGACTCCATGATTTCGAATGCTGAAGTCATTGCTTCGTGCTTTGTGACAAGCATTGTCTGTCATAGAAACCAATAGATATGTTCAGGCTTTCTCATCAGATGAGACTCATCGCTGGTATGCCTCGCGAACAAATCGTGTGGCATTGGCAGTAGGCACCGAAGGACATTCCTCCGTAAGCACAAACTTGAGGTCTTTGGTGACCAATATTGCATTAATATTAAGTTTCCCACTTTGTGTAGTTATCACCAGTTAATTTGTCGTTTGCGAGAATTTGAAGTAATGCAGAAGACATAATTGCTGAAATAAATAAAACATTCATTCAGTCATTTATTAAAAAACATGTGCGAGTGCTTTGGCATAAATTTAAACATGATGCATGAACATGTTTAACGAACTAGAAATACCAAAAAAAATAGTTACTATACCACGACAATCCAACATACAACAAAGAAGTGTCGCCTTAGGGTCGGTCAAGTCTTGCATGTTAGACCGAGACATTCTCAATAAAATGATATTCTAGAATAACTCTTATTCCATATCATTCAACCATCGTTTATTCAGTCAGGTTTTTAATGAACAAAACTTAATCAACACCTTCGTGAATGTAACCCACAATTTCAGATCTCACGAGCTTAACTCGAGAATTGCCGCCTTAGGGTCGGTCAATCCAGAAATACCCTTAGAAATCTTATCTGTTAGGAAGTCAACCTTGATATTGATCTTTGTGGAAACCCTCATTAGGGAGGACAAAAGCAAAGCCGTCACGAGGCCCCACTCAGATCTCACGGTATTGAACTAATGATGGAGACTGCATGATATATATGTCATATATCCCTCTCCCACTTATTATTTAAAAATTAGGGTTTTCTATTATCCGTTAATACACATATACTCTATATGATAAAACGCCTAACTTTAATCAAGTTATCTAGCGCATTAACAAATTCATTATTAGAAATAAATTCTAATTAACTAATAAATTATTAATGATTTTTAGCTATTAAAAATCTTATCTATTAGTGAATAATCTAAGTTTTTGTAAACTATTTACTAAGCTCGGATTATTATGATAGTGTTTACTAAGTTTTAACTATTAAAACTCTTACACTTTATTCGGTTAATTTATTATTAGAACACTAATCATATTAATACTAATTACAATAAATGACCCTATTAATCTAACTTATTAGACACTTTAATAACTGGATTAATATTAATGAGAATTAACAAGTTTTTTTTAACTATTAAAAAATTAATCTCATATTCATATCCAATAATGTATTTACCTATTTTAATCATGTAATTAACGATCAATTATATTTTTATAAATTAACAAATTTAATATGCATACAAAAACAACATACAGTCGATTTAAACAGTGCCTACACAATCATACATTTAGGAGTATCGAAAACAATTTCCTGTTCCGAAATTTTTTTCTCTGATACCAATTGTTGGAACCCAATTCACTGGTAACGCAACGGAAATAGGTTTTAAAAAATGTTATACATAACATGGAACCAGTGAACTTGAGATCGTAATTATTTTTTCGGAACTAATACATACAATATGTAAATACAGGAAATTGTAATCAATATATTAAAAAAAAATAGAACCTTACCAACGTTTAGAGGCTCCTTCACTTTACTATATGCTTCTGGTCTGTACCACCGATTTTCCTAACTATTCCCGGAACAGATAACTGCGTGTGGGTGCGACACGTACTCAGAAACTTAGAAGGATGTAGAGAAAATAAGAAGAAATTAATTCTTCCAAGAGAAAACATTACCTAGAACAATTCTAATTGTTCAAAAGAAAAAAAAATATAATATTTTTTTTCTTTTGTTTTAATGGTGCATCACAGCACCAATTGTTTTTCTCTCTTTTTCTTTCACGCTCACTTATGCATTTTTTTTTTCTTTTGATTCTATTTTAAAATAATTGATGATGTGTTGACTTTATTTTAAAATTCAAAATCAATATTTAATTAAAAACCAATTAACTAAATCAATCAATCTAATATTTTAAAATATCAAATATCTTTAAAGATATTGATTAATATTTAATTTATTTGATTTGATTTGAATTCAAACTATTCAAATTCAAAAATTAAATATTTAATAAAATTAAATTAAATAATCATATTATCTTATTTTATTCAAAAACAAATATCAACAAACATCCTCCATTTAGTGATTAATAACATAATTAAATAATCTTATTATTTAATTTATTTAATCACCATTATTCATTAATCAAATAATCTCATTATTCAATTAATTCCCAAATAAATACGTGTCACTTTTGTAACACAATAAATTGGACAATCCAATTAATTAATCGTGATCCTTGTTACCTAAATCGATCGGGTTAGTAAGGGGATCTAATGGACCCATAGTATTTTGAACTCCATTAATCCTTGGAATCATTAATTAAACTCTTTAATTAATATTCTCTGATTATTAACTCTGGTGTTATTCCACTAAAAGCCTGAAACTGCAGTCTCTCAACTGCAGACGTTTTTACACAGACCGATACAACTCGGTGTCCATCGATATAGCTGTTACACATGGTGTGATCCTCCACAGTAGTTCATAATTAGAGCTAAGTCATAATATCCGTTATACCCCTCTAATTACATATATCCTTTAAGTACCGTTGATTCTTTAATAGACAATAAATCTTATTTCCTCGCAGAATTAGGAGAGAACTCATATTGTCCAATCCCCGAATCAACCCTTAAGGATACTACCATCTACTTCTAACAAGAAGGAGTGAATTCCACTATTGTGTACGAACCTTCTCAGCCACAAGCCAAACTGCAATCCCAACATACACTACAAAAAAGTGAACTATAGTGACACATTTCTTTGTGACAAATTTTACTTGTATCACTATTGGCATTATTTTGTGACAAATTTTACTATTTGTCATTATGTTTTGGTCAATTGAAACTTTTTAAAAATAATTGTCACAATTAGTCACAAAACTTGATAATTTGTGATAAATAATATAATTAGTTACTAAATTATCTTTTTGAAAGGAAAGATTTTATTTTATAAATAATCAGGTTTTTAAAAGGCCTCAGAATCGACTAATATTTACATTAAAAAAGAATCAATTAATTTTTTTTTTTAAATCACACCAAAAAAATGCCACAATCTTTTTTCCTTTCTTTTTTTTTCTTTTCCTTAAAAACACTTTTTAGGTTTGAAATTGTGTTTCATCCGAAGAATTACCGAGATTAGAGAGAAAATTCTGTCTAGATAAAAAATGTAAGCTTTTCTTGATTTTATTTTTTTAGGGTTTTATTTTTCTTATACTTGTTTTTCAGGGTCGAAATCTCAAATTTGAGTTTCATATATTGAAAGTGTCTTTGAATAAGGTATGGTTTTTTTATTTATTTATGTAGAATTGTATATATCTGTTTAGAGATGTTTTTTAACTTTAATTTGTTTTCAATTTTTATAAGGAACCCATTATTATTATTTCATGGATTATAGTTGTTTGTTCTTAGATTTCTACAGTATATGTCAATATTAGTTTATGTGCATACTAACTGTTTGATAGAATGATTCTTATGGAATAACCAATTGTTTGATGCAGTATTGAAAGAACACTCTTAAGCTTCTCTTTCTCTTGATTTCACTTTTTTAGGTTTGTTTACTCGTACTTGTTTTTTTCCAGGGTCGGAATCTCAAATTCGAGTTTCATATATTGAAAGTTTCTTTGAATAAGGTATGATTATTTTTTTTGTATGTAGAATTATATATATCTGTTTTGGGATTTTTTTTAAAGAACTCATTATTATTATTATTTCATGATTTATAGTTTGTTGTTCCTAAATTTCCACAGTATATGTCAATATTAATTTATATGCATACTAACTATTTGATAAAACGATTCTTATAGAACAACCAATTGTTTGATGCAACCAAACTCTTGTTCTATAGAAAAAAGTTCAAACACTCAATAAGATATTTGATATTTGATATTTGCCAATATTGTTGCATTTTTCCTCGGTTTTATTTTGATGACTTTAATTTGTCCTCACTATTTTTTTTCTTCATGTCTTCATGTATATAGGTTTCTCTTGCAAAACCTAAAGATTATTTAGATACCTGACAACTGACAGGGGATCATTGGCTTCTAATATTTTACAATCAAGACTTCAGAAGTTTCAAGTTTGTGGTTATGCAGTTGAAAGTTATAGTGTGTGACCTAACACTTATGTTAACTTAGACTAGCCGGGTTTACATGTCTTATTTAGTAGTAGACTCTGAAAGATGTTGGATTACTTTGTACCAATTCAATATTATGTTAGTTTTTGGATATTTTTTAAAGGAATGATTATTCATAGAACTCAATGTCATTCAAAGAGTGAAATGTTTTATTTTGTTATATTTATATTTATATTTATTTTTTTATACAATTTAAATTTAAATTAAATTTTGACAATTGATTAAGTTGTCACTGAGTATGTATATAGTGACTAAATATTCATATTGTTAACTGTCATTAAATATGCGTTGTAATGATAATTATTATATGGTTAACTTAATTGTCACTAAGTTTATCTGTAGTGACATAATTTTAAGATGATTATTTGTCACTAGATTTGCAAATAGTGAGACTTTTTAAACAATAAATTGTCACCAAGAATGTGTACAGTGACAAAATCTTCAAATGGTTAATTGTCACTAAATACTAATCTAGTGACACAATTTTTATTTTGTCACTAATTAAGGTTAAGTGAAAATGTGTCACTAAAAGTTATGATTTGTGACAAGTATCAAAAAACTGTCACAAATACTTTTAGTGACATGGGCAAAAGTGACAAATTGTTAATGACACTTTTTTTTATCACAATATTGAACTTGTGACAATTTCTTCAATTATAGTAACAAATATTTGTTGTCACTATAGGTCAATTTTCTTGTAGTGATACAGAGCATATTGATTAAGAACTACATCCAACCTTACCCATGGTATATCAAAGACTATGATCTAACCTGAAGGAGTCGATATGACACTCCGGATTAAGATCACCCACATATAGCCATCATTAGTTGATATATATGAATCTCATCGGCAAACGGATCTTGGTGAGAGATTCATATAGATCATGACTCAGTTCTATATGATCACATCATACAAGATGCCTCCATTCTTATATCTTCATATGAATGATTCAGGATAGAATCACCGTACATTATTGAATGGACCGCAGCTATAGATTAACCACAAATAGAGTACCCAGCTTTATTTGCTATCTATGGACTCTTTAGATTGCAAGTCTCTTAGTATATCCATCCGTATATGACACTCATATACACAGTTCGAGATTACATCTGGCAATCTAGGATGTTAATATGCACAAGTTATAAAATAAACAATACAACAAGAATGAATTGAATTTTTCTTTTTATTTATTTCATAAATCCATTTACAAATTACATCTTTAGGGCATAATCCCCAACACCTCGTCGACCATCCAAGTAATGTAGTCTCTTCCCGTAACCAGCCCTACATCCGGTTCTTCACCGCCGACTCCACTTTTCACTGATGAATGAAAAGTAGAAAAGGCACTCTCAGTAGGAACTTCTAGATGCATCAGATGAGGTTCCTTGCCCATGCTTCGACAATATGGTCACCACTGCTTCATGCGGACTTGAAGGGCCTTAAGAGAGACGTATATGTGTTTACGAATGGATAGTTCCCAGTTGGTCTGAGCCCTATTAGTAGCTCTGTTTTTGACTTTGAAGAACTCACCGGCCGAGACCATTCCTCGCTTGAATTCACAAAGCAGTAAAGCTTCGTAAGCGGGAAACCTCTTGAAGCGGTCAACTCCCTGGACCTCTAGCTCGAGGTGGACTTCTTTAGATAAACGTTCGACCGTAAGGGATTGGCGGTGCTAGTCTTCAAGCTTTCGCTCGTACGAAGCCAAGGCATCATCAGCTTTCTTCTCGGCTTGAATCATTGATTCTTGAGAAATGGCTAAAAGGTCTTTCAGAGATTTTGCTTCCTCTTCAGCAACCGATGCCCTCTGCTCAGCCTCCAGTTGAGCCGCCAGGCACCTGTCCATAAACTTTTGGTTGACTTCTAGTTTTTCCTGACAGAGCTGCTCCGTCAGAGAGCGGGGCTCTTCGCTCTCTGCCAACTGATCCTCCAAGCGCTCGATCTCGTTTGCCTACCAAACCCTAGCCTTCATAGCGTCGGCAAACTCAGCAACCATCTGCACAATAAGGGAATCCATTAGATAAACAAGAATACATGACTGATTGACTAAGTTTACAACTTACGTAGGCAGAGCTGTTATAAAAACTCTGAACCCGAGCATCAACGGAGCCAAGTCTAAATTGGCTCCACCTGTCTTCATCAATGTAGGCTTTTCTAGAAGATATGGCTTTGAGAATAACCTCGGGGGATGGACCCCCTTCAGACTGACTGGAGGAGCTTGACTGAATGAAATCTTATAAGAACCTTGATCACTGGTAATGTAGTGGAAAGAGGTTTAAACAAAATTTATACAGATCGTAAACTATCTGGGACCAGTGAACTTAGGATCGTAATTTTTCTGAACTTATACATTTAACATTATTACAATAATAAAATATATGTATACACAAGAAATTGAAATCAATAATTGGAAGAAGAGAAGAAATCAATTCTTCATACCTACGTAGGAAGATCCATCACTTTACGATATGCTCCTGGTCTGTACCACTAATCTTCCTAGCTATTTCCGGAACTGGTAACTGCGTGTGTGCGCGTCACGTAATCAGGAACTTAGGAGGATGAAGAGAAAAGAAGAAGTAACTATTTCTTCCAAAAGAAAAAAATACCTAGAACAATTCTAGTTCTTCAAAAAAAAATTATTTTTTTTCTTTTCTTTCAAAATTTTTCACCACAGCACATTTTTTTCTCTTTTTATTTCTCTTTGATATCTCACGCACTTAATTGCTCACCCACCAGTACTCATGCGTTTTTTGTCTTTTAAAAATTGAAGATATGTTGACTTTATTTTAAAATTCAAAATCAATATTTAATTAAAACCTAGTGGTGGCAATTTAGGCCGGGCCCAAACGGGCAGCCCGGCTCGGCCCGCCAGCTAAACGGGCAGCCCGGCTCGGCCCGCCAGCTAAACGGGCTAGGCCCAAGCCGTTTAGCTGGTGGGCCAGGCCGGGCCCCCATTTCAGAAAACTGGGTCGGGCCCGTGTAGGCCCGCGAAGCCCACGGCCCAAAAAAATTTGAATTTTTTTTTTTTTTTTAATTTTGATTTTATTTTTGAATTTTGAATTTTGGAAGCCCGACGGGCCTTTAACGGGCCGGCCCGTTACAGACCCGTTAAAGCCTTAACGTGCCGGCCCGACAAGGCCTTGCCCTCACACAGGCCTCGGACCCGGGCTGGCCCACTTCTTCTGTCTACCGGGCCGGGTCGGGCCGGCCCGTTTACCATACCGGGCCAGGTCCTGGCCCGGCCCGTTTACCACATGGGCCTAACGGGCCCG
Source organism: Dipteronia sinensis (assembly GCA_033220585.1). Classification (NCBI taxonomy): domain Eukaryota; kingdom Viridiplantae; phylum Streptophyta; class Magnoliopsida; order Sapindales; family Sapindaceae; genus Dipteronia; species Dipteronia sinensis. The sequence continues at coordinate 47,977,032 of CM065639.1, forward strand.
GGCCGGGCCGGCCCGAATTGCCACCATTTTTAAAACCAATCAATCTAATCTTTAAAAATATCAAATATCTTTAAAGATTTTGATTACTATTTAGTATACTTGATTTGGTTTGAATTCAAACTATTTAAATTCAGAAATTAAAAATTTAATTTTAATAAAATAAAATAATTAAATTATCTTATTTTATTCACAAACAAATATCAAAAAACATTCTCTAGTTAATGATTAATAACATAATTAAATAATCTTATTATTTAATTTATTTAATCACCATTATTCATTAATCAAATAATCTCATTATTCAATTAATTCCCAAATAAATACGTGTCACTTTCGTAATACAATTAATTGAACAATCCAATTAATTAGCCGTGACCCTTGTTACCTAAATCGATCGGGTTAGCTAGGGGACCTAATGGACCCATAGTATTTTGAGCTCCAATAATCTTTGAAATCATTAATTAAACTCTTTAATTAATATTGCTTGATTATTAACTCCGGTGTTATTCTACTAAAAACCCGAAGCTGCACTCTCAACTGCAAACGTTTTTACACAGACCGATACAACTCAGTGTCCATCAATATAGCTATTACATATGGTGTGATCCTCCACAGTAGTTCATAATTAGAGTTGGGTCATAATGTCCGTTATACCCCTCTATTTATATATATTCTTTAAGTACAGTTGATTCTCTAATGGACAATAAAACATATTTCCTCACAGAATTAGGAGAGCGCTCATATTGTCCAATCCTCGAATCAACCCTTAAGGGAACTACCATCCACTTCTTATAAGAAGGATTGGATTCCATTATTGTGTACAAACTTTCCCAACCACAAGCCAAACCGCAATCCCAACATACGGAGCATATTGATCAGGAACTGCATCCGACCTCACCCATGGTATATCAAAGACCACGATCTAACCTGAAGGAGTCGATATGACACTCAGGATTAAGATCACCCACATATAGCCATCATTAGTTGATATATATGAATCTCATCGGTAAACGGATCTTGGTGAGAGATTCATATAGATCATGACCCAGTCCTATATGATCACATCATACAAGATGCATCAATTCACATATCTCCATATGAATGATTCAGGATAGAATCATCGTATATTACGGAATGGACTGTAACTATAGATTAACCACAAATAAAGTACCCAGCTTTATTTGCTATCTAATGACTATTTAGATTGCATGTCTCTTACTGTATCCATCCATATATGACACTCATATACACAATTCGAGATTACATCTGGCAATCTAGGATGTTAATATGCACAAGTTATAAAATAAACAACACAACAAGAATGAATTGAACTTTTATTTTTATTTATTTCATAAATACATTTGCAAATTACATCTTTAAGGTATAAACCCCAACAAATCTTGCGTTGGGGAACCTCCAGCACCCAAGGACGGAGTGCCGGGAAGAACACTCACAGTCGGGATGGTAGGAACTCTGACGGGTGAGGACTCTTGTGGACCAGACAAGGGGTGTGAGCTTGATCCCCTAGAACACTACTGTTAGCCTCCCCTGCACTCTTAGGCTCAGCTGACTGTTCCAATGTTGATTCCTTTCTATGAGCCACTGGAGTGTTAGCAACGATAGCGTCAGCTTAGCATGTCTTCTCGCCCAAATGAAGATGAGTCAATAAATGAGACCACTCGAGGAACCTGGGGAGTCGGATGACCCATAAGGTCGGTAGCTTTCCTTTTCTTAGATATCTTCTGAGTGATTAAGTCAGCTGAAGGGTCTTCTATCTCCACATCAACTGGAGAATTGATTCTGGGCGGAGCAGTACAGGTCTGAACAACTTTGCCCTTTCCTTTTTCAAGTTCAACTTTGTGCTCGTCTTTGCCCGAGCTATTTTCACGGTCTGAACAGTTGCCACTGCCTCTTTTAAAGTGTTCTCAGACTCATCCTCAAATCATTGAGGTGGAGCTATCGCACTTGCTTCTTGGCGAATGACATCCTGATGGCTTACCTCATTAACAACCTTTGCTCGGTGTGCTTGTAGGTCACAAATAACAAACTTACATCGCTTGCGATTAGCTGATAGTTGAGGGAAAAAGTTGGCCTTTATCATCATTTCCTCATCGAGGAGGGAAAGTTTTACCTCTCTTCTCTAAAGGCTGAGCCACTCATCCGCACAAACTGATCAACTCGATTGACGAGAAGGCGGGAGAGGTATTATTCCATGATTCAGGAGAAGTAAAAAATCAGGGGAACTCGACGTTCAACTTGCTGGACGGTAATATTGTAAGTGACTCGCTGCCCCCAGTTATCTCCAACGAAGAACCAAATATTCTTCCGGAATATGTTTGAAGAAAGAAGGCCCCAAATAAAGCCCTTCATCTTCTCGTTGGGAGATACTTGAACGGACTTATAAGACTTAACGCCTTTGGGAATCCAATGGTTAGGCTGACTAGAAAGAAGGAAGAAAGTGCTCGAATGGCCTGGTTGCCTGAGAGTATAAAAATGTCTGATTTCTCGAGGATTTGGAACAGGCAAGCCCAATTTGTGCCATATGCGCCACATGCATATTAGGATCCTGTAACTATTCGGAGCAAGTTGAGCTGGAGAGATGCAAGCTTCAGCAAGGAAGCGGGCGATAAAAGACTGAAGAGGTCAAGTAACTCCATAGCTTAGCATGGCCCCGTAAATTGCCACGGCCCCGGGCGAGGGGTTCCATGCAGCTCTTTCCCTAGCGGTATCAGTTGAACGACATTTGTAGCAAGATCAAACCTTCATACATATTGCCTTAGTTATTTATCCCCAACAACGTTCGGTTCCAAATCATATGCGCAGGGTTGTTGTGCCAAGAAGGAGATTCAGATTTTCCTGTGCTCGTCTTCAACATCAGACTCGAGGACTTCCTGGTGCCTGATCATGACTTCGCGAGGGACTTTGGTCTCTCAAGAGGAGGCACCTTTTTCGGGATCGCGTGTGTAGGGGCTGAGTGTTTTGCCCTTGTCATTGGTGGATGAGTATCTCTGTAAGAAGAAACAAAAAATATTAGAAGGATCATCATTACCAGGGCAGTTTCCGATAGAGGAATGATGTTGGGGAAAACGTCGATTCCAAATCCAGACACATTTGTCACCAAGAAATGAGGCTGATCTGAGGATTGGGGGTGAAGAAGCCTCTCAAAGCGCTCCACGGCGAGAGTATCCCCTTACTCAATCGCAGTCATCATTTTGACAAAAATATGATGTTTGGTTTCAGGATCCTGAATCTTGACCAGAAAACTTGCTTTAGCAGATTTACACGAATAACGAAACAATAAAAAGGAAAAGAAGAGAGAGTAATAAGTAAGGTCACCTGGTAAAAGCTTGTGAGATTCTGGAAAAACGCTTGGAAAATTGTAAACAGCGGAAGGGATTCTTTGACCGAGAAGTGATAAACTAAACAGATGTTTAAAGAAATGAAAAGAGTGGAAGCAGTGAAGAGCCCTATGGAGACTAAATACTTGAATTTCAAAATCCAACCTAGGTGACGTCATATCCATAAGTAATGGGAAACTTGAGCGATGTGCACAGGTGACGTGGGAGCAGAAGGGTCATGCCTTTCCGTAAAAAAACGCCTGACATTCGTTGTGAAGAAATGACGCATGACAGCGCAGGACACCTTCAAGCTTCCAAACGTCGCTATCAATAAAGTCGTCATCATTACCCAAATAAAATTTATGTGGGGGAGATTAATTTTGAAAAATAGTGGAATTGACTCTGACCAGATATAGCTAAGGAAGGAAAGTGACGGTGAAGTTAAGTTTTGGTTAAATACCTCGCGCCGAGTAAATAGAACCTGAATTAAGCATCAAATGGCTAGTCAGGACAGCAGTTATTCGGGCAACTTACTGAGTATGAGATACTTTGCTCAGGCATTTAAGGGGGTATTCTTGCCCATAAAAATCCTCGATGACGTGTCACACAGAAATTAAAGGACGCCAATAAACGCTTCATCATAGATAGAGTTCAACTCGCCCAAGGCATCTATTCGACTTTAGCCGGAAGAGTGATCAAGTATAGTTTAACTTAGAGACAATAACATACTCAAACGTGGAAACAAGATCATTAGACTCCTGATCAAAAAGGAATGGAGCTTGCTTTGGAAGGATAGACAACAAATAAGAAACAAATCATAATCAGTCTACTCTACTAGTACTTGAACAAATGGTCCAGTACTTACACTACTAGAATTCCCAAGTGTAAGGTATAAAAACTACCAAACTATCATCGTAAAAGACACAACAAAAAAGAGAGCATTATAACAGTTATTTTAATAGTGGATTTCTTTCTTAGTGGCCAAGCGACGACCGTGGACGTTTCTCCGCCACCGGAGTTTTACCATGTAAAACCTTCTTGTTCTGGTTGTTTTTGCTTTCTTATTCATAATATTACTTTAAGATTGTTAAAGCACGTTGACCGGTTGACTTACCAAAAAATAACCGTCAACAACGATGAATGTGTTTCTATAGAAAAAAATTCTTGATTGTTTTTCTTTTAATTATTTTTTATTTAAGAAATAAAATAAATAAAAAATAATCAAATAAATAATAAAATATAAAGTAGGGGTATTTTAGAATTTAACTGTTACAATTAACGGCAATGGATGGTTATGTAATTATGAACAACACTTATACATACATGAATTTAAGTCAAATAATAGGGATGTTTGTGTAATTGGCTCTATTTTCTATATCTTAAACAACCTTATCATTACTATTTTATTATGTTCAAACAGCGCCAACTTGTTGAGCCATGTTAATTTGGCGACAGCCGGCGCAAATCTTTATTGTATACAATTATTTATTTATTTTTTACTGAATAATATACATTCCTTAAAATATGTATATTTCTTATTTTTCTTTAATTTACGGGAAACCGTGCCGGTTATCAAAAAATTGTTCAGCATCCATATCGATCCTACATATCTATAAATAAGGTTGTGGAAAAGTTGGTAACTCCACACAACTCACAAGTTTTTAGTGCTCTCAATGACTCAAGCACAGTTCTCTCTCTAGCTTTTTTCTGCATTTGTAAGTTGTCAACAATTCTAATTTTCTCTTACTACAATACTACTTATATAATACATATTGGTGCAACCATCACTAGCTTTTTATTTTGATATATATATATACACACTTATGTATTGACATGCATAATTCTTCATTCACCTTCAAAATAATACATGTTAGGAAATGAGACCATTAAATTCGAGCTATAAATACCATTTCTTCCGAAATAATTACAGTTTGTGAAATCAAGTGTTGTCATGCAAAATCAAGTAAACTAATTCACAAAACTTTTTTTTTCTAGAAATTCTCAGATATTATTTTTAACAAAATCAAAATATTTGAATTCTGGGTTGCTAAAAATGCATTTGAATTATCTGAATGAGATTTTTTCTGTGAAACCAACGCTGTAACATATTCCTAATGAACTCTGCCAATGTCAACATAGGGAGTTGTCGTGCGAATTTAAGGCATGAGTTTATGCACTCTGCAACATTTGTTGTCATCACCCTGAACCTTCGTTGGGGACAGTGTACACGAGACCATTTGTGTGGACCGGCAGATTCAACATAATCGAACGCATTCTTGTGCAGGTTACGTAACTCACCCATGTACCGGTTATATTTGAATTCAGTGTACGCTCTAGCGGCTTTGCCCATTAAGCTGGCAACATCTTTTCTGTGAAATCGCTTCTTCACATTTTCAGCAAAGTGCCAACAACATATGGTATGGGTTGCATAAGGGAACACTTTAGAAATCCCTGCTTCAATGCTTGCATGTCGATCGGAAATAAAAACCAGATCATCTATATGACCAAGGGCACCCTTCAAGCAATCCAAAAACCATTCCCATGAAAGGTTGTTTTCGGAGTCGCCGTACCCAAAAGCAATTGGATACACCTGTTCGTTTCCATCTTGGGCAGTTGCAACAAACATTGTACCCCCGAATCTTCCCTTCAAATGGGTACCATCAACTGCAATAACCGGACGCATGCACCTCTAAAAACCTCTAACTGAGGCCCCTAATGACATGAAAAAGTAAAGGAATTTACCGTCGTCAGCGCACTGTAAGTCAGTGATTGTGCCGGGATTTTGTTGTTCCAGCACGTAACCAAAAGACGGCAGTAGTTGGAAGGTTTCTTCATGTGTCCCATAGGTCAGTGACAATGCATAATGCAAGGCTTGATATGCCTTACTGTACATGATTTGGATGCCATACATTGTTTTCATATCGGCGATTATATCTTTGGGACACATGAGACGACCATCTTGTTGTTGAAGTCTAGGTGCAACCACTTCTCCAATTATAACTGCACTAGCTTGTCGGTGGCGACGGTGAATCTCCTCCAATGGACAACTGTGTTCATTGACAAAACTTCTTACTTGGAAGTACGTCCCTTCATCTCTTCTCACAACTCTTAATTTCCATGTACAGTTGTCAATCAAACAAACAAGATGTAACGTTGTCTTATTGGACCTTTTCACCTTCCATTCGAAGTTTCGCCGCATTGCGAAAAGGCCAACTAGTCTCTTCAGATCCTTTTTTGTCGGAAAGAACTGACCTTTATAAATCATGCATGTAGGTTCTTCTGCTACCAAGGTTGTGCTTCTACCAATCCCAAACGAGTATGAATCTGCTCCGGGAATAACCCACGTTGTGGTATTATCAGAATCATCTGTAGATACATTATGTCGGACCTCGAAAGTACCAGGCATATCTGCTCCGGTGCAACTAACTCCTTCTACACGTCTTCCACGTCTTTGAATTTGGACATGATCTTCATCAGTGTTCTCTACAGGATCTACCAGATCAATATTTGCCTCATTATCCACCTCCTGGTTAGGCCCAAGGTTCGGTTCAGTGTTCTCATCATTGTACATCTCATTGTATTGCTCATTGTACCGCTCATCATTCATCTCAAATCGACAACCAAACACATCGTCGAATTGAGGTTCACAAACATCTGCATGGTCGACCACTACCGGTTGGACAGCACATATGTTTTCCCCACCTTCAGTGGCACTCCTTTGTGTGAACACTTGGTTGCTACCGCTAGCGGATCCAAATGGTTGGGTATTTTCAGGAGCAGGAATATCATTCCGTATCACATCTCCAGTTGCCCTCTCAATTAGACTAACACATACTTGAGGGATCACCCGATCTTCCCCTAGCATAAACTGAACATCATCGTCATTTCTTACAAATGTGCGACATGTAGCGCCAGGAACGATTGATATTGACTGTAGATCAACATTGTATTTGTTCACATCATACTTCACAACGGTATGCACGATCGACACCAATTCTTCGTAACTCATATTCTTTGACACATACATTCCTTGGTTGTCGGATCCAACAAACCTCTGACTTCCGTCGGGTAACTGCTCCCATCGACCGTTGTAAGATATTACTATTCTCACCCGATTCATTCTCCTATAACATTCATCACCACAAACCATTATGACAAACATAAAAGCTATGGAAAAGGCTCAGAGCCTTTTAAAATAGTTTCCGAGGTTTTTACGAGCTTTTTTACAAATTCCCGAGATTTTTTACAAAAGTCCCGAGCTTTTTTACAAAAGTCCCGAGCTTTTTCATAAAGTCCCGAGCATTTTCACAAAAGTCCCGAGCTTTTTCACAAAAGTCCCGAGCTTTTTCACAAAGTCCCGAGCTTTTTTACAAAAGTCCCGAGCTTTTTCACAAAGTCCCGAGCTTTTTTACAAAAGTCTCGAGCTTTTTCACAAAGTCCCGAGCTTTTTTACAAAAGTCCCGAGCTTTTTCACAAAGTCCCGATGTCTCGAGCTTTTTTACAGAAGTCTCGAGCTTTTTCACAAAGTCCCGAGCTTTTTTACAAAAGTCCCGAGCTTTTTCACAAAGTCCCGAGCTTTTTTACAAAAGTCCCGAGCTTTTTCACAAAAGTCCCAAGCGTTTTTACAAAGTCTCGAGCTTGTTTTCTAAAAGCTCGAGCTGTTTTACAAAGTCTCGAGCTTTTTTCAAGTATCCGAGCTTGTTTTCAAAAGGCTCGAGCCTTTTGTCCAAAGGCTCGACCTTTTTCAAACATGCTCCGAGTTTTTTCAAACAGTGTCCGAGCTTTTTAAAACAGGGTCCGAACATTTTCAAACAGGCTCCGAGCTTTTTATTAACAGGTTCGGAGATTCAAATTTCACAGATTCAATATTCACAAAACCAGTTTCATGTTTACAAAAGGAACGTTTTTAAAAAATGAAGGATCAAAAACAGTATTTCAGTCAAACATATTACCTTGTTGTGCTTACTGAAGAACGTTGAGTATAGTAGTTTTGAAATTTATTGTAGAGAGAGAAAGAGAGGAGTTCCTGCCTTCAGCGTTTCAAGTGTGGAGATGGAAGTACAGACACAATTAAAAATTGATTATTTAAGGGCAATTTTGGTAGTTCACCAAAATAGGTGCCTTTTAAACATAAGTTATTAAACCGGTGACGTTGGTGCAACAGCTGAGACAAAAAGGTGACATTTCTCACCATTTCCACTTCTTCTTAAATTGTTTTTTTTTAATCTAAAATTTTATAAGATTATTTTTTTGGATTTTTAAGATCTTCAATCACCTGAATCTTAAACAAATTGAGATAAAAAATTTTGATATTTTTTTAAATCATTGTAATTTCATGGAATCACTGAATTTTAATTTATTAATTCAACATATATATATATATATATATATATATATATATATATGGATGGAAAAAAATTATAAAAAAATTCGGGTCAAAGAACTAATTTTTTCCTACTTTTTTGAAGATAAAACATTTTAAAATAGGGAAATATAAGAAAAAATAGTTCTCAAATCCAAAATATTTCCAAAATTTTATCAAATGTGTATTTTAATTTTCTTAAGATGCATACAAAAAATCTCATCGAAAAATATTCGATTACATACAATTTCAACAAAGATGCTTAAAGTGTGCATTTTAAAAAGACCTCATAAGAATATATATATATATATATATATATATATATATACACACTCATTTTCTCCTCAGTGCGCATTGATATAACTTATATCAGTGCGTTGTATGTGGACAAGTGCATACAATTTGAGTCAAAGTATGTAAATCTAGTAGTCCACATCCAACGCACTGATGAAGTTATATTAATGCGTACTGATTTGAAAATTTCTGTGTATATATATTTATATATAATCTTTCTATTTTCAGTTCGAACTGATATAAAATATATCAGTTCATTGCATGTGAACCATTGGATTTAAAAGATGCATTGACAAGTGCATGCAGCCAAGTCAAAACATTTAAATATAATGGCTCACATACAAGACACTGATATATCTTACACTTCGAACTGAAAATAGAAAAATTGTATATATATATATATATATAAACCGACTAAAATTCTCAAATTAAGAATTGCTAATTATTATTATTTTTTGTTGAATTCCTTACAAAATATCTATTTAATTAAAACATGATTGTCTTTGAACAATTTAATAATAATAATACACGCAGACACTCAGAGAGAAGAAATGGAAACAAACAATTCCTGCAGTAAAAGTGAAAGATGGAGAGGAAATAACATATGAAACAGCCTTGACATCAATGAGGAGGGCTGTCCACTTCTTCTCAGCCATTCAGACTCACGACGGCCACTGGCCTGCCGAAAATTCCGGCTCATCTTATTTCATGCCTTCATATGTACGTTGTGATCACTTCTCATGATCTAATTGACTAATTCAGACGTATTGTTTTTTTTACCGGTCAAAAGAGCGCTTTTTTTTAACTGGTCATTGATCCGTTTAGATTGTTGGAAAACTATTTCAGATATTCGCTTTGTATGATGTTGGACATCTGAGTTCAGTAATCAGTCCCCAGCATCATGAAGAACTCCTCCGTTACATTTACAATCATCAGCGTGAAGATGGTGGGTGGGGTTTACATGTAGAGTCCACAGTGAGCAGCATGTATGGTACAGTTTACTACTATGTGGTTATGCGTTTGCTTGGATTGGGACCTGATGATGGTCAAAACAATGCTTTGGCTAGAGCTCGAAAATGGATTCTTGACCGTGGTGGTCTCACTTATGTGCCCTCTTGGGGAAAGATTTGGCTAGCGGTACGTATTATACATCCCAGAATTAGGGATCGTTTGTTTTTTTGTCTGAAAACTGAATAGTCCTGAATTTTTCTGAAGACTGAATAGGGACTGAAATATGAACTTAAATGACATGTTTGTTTTTTTTTTCTTCACATCTGAATGTATTATCAACATGTTTGTTTTTTAAAAGTAAAATTGTCTGAAACCAAGTAATTTTACATTTATAGCCACGTTAAACAATTATACATGTAATATAGAATAAAAACAATCCAAAAATAATAATTATATATAAACACATATGATCATGATCTTCTTCTTAAATTACAAATAAACTTCATTTTTATTAATAAAATATATGTTTTTTTTCAAAAAATAAAATGGCAATAGGAAAACTCACACACAAAACACTCTAAAAAAATAATATATAAATACATCACCCTAATATCATAATAAAGTATTGATATTAAACAACAATATGATAAGTGATTAGAGTTCTTTTTTATTTTTAAAGTTATTTAAATTAAGCAATATATTAAAATAAAGATTTTTGTACCATATATAATTATGACGAAATTTGAAATATGTTATAAATAGGGGATAATATCGGAAGAAAAGATTTTGGATTGCATTTAATGCAATTCAGTGATTTGCAATTAAGTGAAAAGTCAGGTTTTTTTACTTTTTATTTTAAGTTGTTTTTTGGTATTTTTAAGTTGTTTGACCACTTATAAAAACAAACAAAACAACTTAATAATTATGATTCAGACCCATTAAGTTTTAAGTGGAAAAAACAAACGACCCCTAAGTGTTTGCATTGTTTTTACTAAACTTTCAACTGAAAAGACAAATTTACCCATGCACCAGATTAAACATACTAGGAATTAAACACACTAGGAATTAAACACACGGATTAAACTGGTGGTGTGTTAAATTGAAGAAGAGCGGAGGTGTGTTTAATCTATGAAAACCGGTGGTTTGTATAATTGAAAAAAAAACTGATGTGTTTTATTTAAGAAAACATGTAGTGTGTTTAATTGTATAAAACTAATGATATGCTGGATAAAAATAAAAACTCCACTAATTATATAGTTAGTTTCAATTTTAACCGATATATATATATATATATATATATATATATATATATATATATATATATCATTTTTCTATTATTAAAGCATCTTTTAAATCCAATAACCCACATATAAGGAATTGATATATTTTATATCAGTTTGAACTGACAATAGAAAGACTTTATATATATATATATATAATCACCGTATATATATATATATATATGATATAATTACCTTAAAAAATAAATAAATAAATTTAATATAAATCTACTCATCGGACACGTGTCATTTGTTTTGTTTTGTGTTTTGTCAGATACTTGGATTAGTAGATTGGTCTAGGGTCAACCCATTGACTCCTGAATTGTGGATCATGCCTTCTTCTTTACCAATTCATCCAGGTTTGCGCCAAACACTTCACAATTTTTACTACTATACATGATCAGTATAGATTAATTAAATATAGATTTTACTATATACATAATCAGTATTGTCGTTAAAATACGTAGTTGTGAGACAATTCGTAACATCGATTACTCTATAATGCTATTGAATGACTATAATAACATGACCTATTAAAGATATTTGGTTCACATTTAATTATTTATTTGATATGGTGGTTATAATTTTTAATTTTCCTTTAATTTGTGTATGCAGGAAATTTGTGGTGTTATGGTAGAACAGTTTACACATCTACGGCATATTTGTATGGGAAATAGTTTTGTGTTTCAATCACTCCATTGATTGAGGAACTAAGAAATGAACTCCTCACTCAACCTTACAACGAAATCAATTGGTGGGGAATTCGCCATTTATGTGCAAAGGTGATTTCTATTTACAAATTCAAAAAATAAAGGCTCTTATTTATATCCTTAATTAATTATTGCCTGTAAACTAATAAATTAGCAAAACACTTGTATTTCAGGAGGATCTATTTAACCCACATTCATTCATGTTGGATTTATTCCTTGATGGTCTTTACTTGGCTACCGAGCCTTTTCTGAGTCGTTGGCCTTTAAATAAGCTTATTAAAGAGAAGGCTCTAAAAAAAGTTATCGATTTCGTTCATTACGAAAATGAAGCGAGTCGTTACATTACTGCAGGATGTTTGGTGAAGGTACATCAGATTGCAAATGAAACATATTTATATATATATATATATATATATATATATATATATAATGTTGTTATAATGATCAGAATTTGTATTTTATTATACGATAAAGTTTTTTTGACATTGAGATTGCATTTACATTGAGATTGCATTTGAATTGAATAGCCAGCAGCTATGCTTGCTTGTTGGATTGAAGATCCCAATGGTGATGCCTTTAAGAAGCATCTTGCTAGAATTAATGACTACTTTTGGCTCGGTGAAGATGGAATGAAAATTCAGATTAGTACTACTACTACTACTGCTGCTGCTGATACTTAAGTATGAAATATATATATATATATATATATATATATATATATACACTTATGCTTGCCTTGTTTATGTAGACATTTGGCAGTCAAGCGTGGGATGATGTCTGTCTTGCAATGGAAGCTTTGCTTGCTGCAAATCTCACTGATGAAATTGGACCTACACTCGCTAAAGGATTCGAATTCCTGAAGAAATCTCAGGTTTCCCACACTTATTATTCCTACAACCATTTCTTCATCAACATATTAATATATCTTCACCTAAACTAATATCCAGTTTGGAATTTAATTTTGCAGATAAGGGACAATCCTCCAGGTGACTGGCAAAACAAGCATCGTCACTTCTCAAAAGGGGCGTGGTCCCACGGATGGCAAATTTCAGATGGCACGGCCGTAAGTTTGAAGGTAAATAATTAATGGGAGAATTTCATGATCAAATTTAGAGTTGAATATTGCTGATCATAATGTTGAAAAACTTTCCTCACAATTTTGTTTTCAGTGTTGCCTACTTCTCAACAAGTTGCCGACAGAAATTGTTGGTGAGAAATTTGAAACAGAGTGGCTATACGAGGCTGTCAATTTTATACTCTATATGCAGGTAAAGTTTTCAATTACATATTTACATTCTCTAACATGCTTAGGCATTTATCAAAAGTCTTGTTAAATTGATTCTTTTTTAACATAAACATTACAGGCTAAAGATGGTGGTGTGGCCGTTTGGGAGCCGGCACAATCCGCATCACTATTAAAGGTAGCTACTTCAACAACATTAATTGAGGTACTTAGCTTTCATTGTTATATGACAAATTGAAAACCCTTTGACTTATACTCGGTTTCGGTTTTCTAATTAATATTTCAGTGGTTCAATTCGGTGGAGTTCATGGAGGACATTGTTGCTGATCAAACGTAAGACACTTTACCATTTCCCTAGCTATTTGCTGCACGTTTTACATTTAATTACCTTATATATGTATGATTTTGATATCATAAAGAGCATTGAAACAGGTATGTTGAGTGCACTGCATCGGCAATCGAAGCACTTGTTTTGTTCAATAAATTGTACCCACGTCACAGAAAGAAAGAGATTGACAATTTCTTAGTGAGAGCTGTCAAGTTCCTTGAAGATAAACAAACTGCTGATGGTTCATGGTATATATGTGTTTCTTTCTTCCTTCTTTTTCAGATTTTTTTTTGAAGCATTTGTATTATTTGTGATCAATATATCAACTAATTATTAAATCTACCGTTCTATATATGTGTGTGTTATAGGTATGGAAATTGGGGAATATGCTTCGTATATGCTACGTCTTTCGTGCTATCAGGATTGACTGCTGCTGGCAAAACTTACAACAACAGTTTGGCTATTCGGAGAGGAGTTGATTTTTTTCTCAAAACTCAATTAGAAGATGGTGGTTGGGGAGAGAGCTCTCTTTCCTGCATAAATATGGTAAATAATTTCATTCAAACCTGAGATACTGCTGGACTGAATGATACTGCCCAATTACAGTATGTAAATTTAATAACATTAATGTTGATGATACAAAGATATATACACCTCTTGAAGGAAATAGATCCAATTTGGCACAGACTGCATTGGGCGTGTCAGGTTTAATTCATGCTGGGCAGGTCAGTTTCCTCATTAATATATTGTGATTATTTTCTCAATTTCACTCATTTAATTAATTAATTAACATTCAATAATTAAAATCATTTTTACTATATGTGTAATTAATAGGCTGAGAGAGATCCGACTCCTGTTCATCGTGGTGCAAAATTGTTGATCAACTCTCAATTGGAAAATGGAGACTACCCCCAACAGGTATATTTGTATATCTTAAAAAAAATGTTGTATGATTTTATAATTATTATTATTAATATTTTGCTACAATTGACGAGAGTGTTTTTTGTAGTTAGAAAATACCCTTCAAAAGTAATTTATAAAATCTTCAATTGCCCTAAAATATGTAAACAAGTGCAATGGCAAGCAAGGGTATCGTTCCTCAAGGATTGAGGAAGTAGATGGTTAGATTATGATTAATAATACTAAAGTGCATAAAAGTAAAATGTCATGGTTTGTTTGGAAAGGGTAAAACTAAAATGCAATTAAGTTAAGATAGACTAAATGCAATTATGTTAGAATGATATTAGTGAGAACTAAGGTATTGATGGATCGACAAGTGAATAATGGGCAAATCATGAACTCTCATGAGTGTACATTAATCTTATGTAATCAACCTAGAGTGTATAGGATTAATTCTTTATCCTTCATTAATGACTAACCTAGAGTGTATAGTATTGGCCACTCATTTGAGACTATCCTTCATAAATGATCAACCTAGAGTGTATAGGATTGACCACTCACTTAGGATTTTCCATGAATGCACATTTATCAAATTAAGGGACCAATCTCTTTATAAAGTCACCAACCTAGAGTGTATAGTATTGGCGCTTAACCTCTCACGAGCAACCGACTTAGAGTGCATAGAATTGATTACCCATTCGAGATTAGATAATGATTGAGATTGTTAAATCTGGGTCTCACTCAGGGAGTGTACTCTCGTTTGACCCTTCCATTCAAGTGAGCTTAAGAAGATCAAATATAGTGTATACCTAGTCAACTACTCAATCAATTCCCTCAATCAATTACCAAAGAGAGGAGTGTACAATCAATGACAACCAATTAAGGAAAGCAATTAAGAACAATGAATGGAACATAATTGATAGGTTTAATATAAAATATAAAGTTCATTACAAGCTTAACATCCACAAGTGCTCACATCAAATAAATAGGAGAAGAGAGATAGAGAAGACCCATGTTGAGAAACTCCTCTTTTTTTGAAGCTTGATTCCAATCTACAATGTCCTTCAGTAGATGATGAGGATGATGGTTCGGTTTGGTAAGGTTAGTGTTCTTGGAAGAGAAAAATGGTGTATGATATATAGGAAGATAGAAGAGAGGAGAGATCCCCCTTTTGAATAAGAAATATGGTGTATTTATATGCTTGGGAGGTTAGGGTACGATCTGGGCTTCAAAAGATGACTTTGCCCTTCTTGAAATTGCTTGAAACGAGATTTTTGCATAGCTGGATCGCATAGTGCGCGGGTAGTGTGCGGGTATGGCACCCAGGCAGTGACCTGCGCACAGACAATTCTTAGCCTCTGATCTCCCAGTGCGCTGTTGGTTTCGCTGGAATGGACAAGCAAAGTCTTAGATGTGCGCGGGTATGTTTACCCGCGGAAAGACCCGCGCATTTCACTCTTTATTTGGCTCGTTTGCCTCGTTTTTAGCCCTAAAGTCTCGGTTTCCGCCTCCAGCACCTGAAATTCATTGAATGCCTGCAATCACAACAAAAGAGCCATAAATACACACGAAAACACTTGAAAACGAGACACGAGATAAGGAACTGAGGGCTAAAATGTATGACATTTTTTGGCTCGATCAAGTACCCCCAAACCAAACATTTGCTCTTCCTCGAGCAAACTCTAAACACAACCAAGACATAGACACAAAACAGACAAACATGACTCTATCTAAAAACCTTCATAGACACGAAAACAGATAATTCAAACTGCCGCATGACCAACCGGTGATGGGATGCAAGGATGTGTGATAAAGAGAAGTAGATATATGCAATATGTTCTAAAACAACTCGAAGGCACTAAAGGAATACTCGCACAATCACGAATCCCACACCTAAGAGCGCTCTCGTATCGAGAACTACTCACTCTCACACCTTGAGCGTAATTCACTTCGACTCTAGCCTCACGTGGAGCCTCTCTTTTCTT
Organism: Dipteronia sinensis; assembly: GCA_033220585.1. NCBI lineage: Eukaryota > Viridiplantae > Streptophyta > Magnoliopsida > Sapindales > Sapindaceae > Dipteronia > Dipteronia sinensis. The sequence continues at coordinate 47,993,423 of CM065639.1, forward strand.
TCCTCTCAGAGTGTTCACACTCAAACAAGGTATGCAACGATGTAATTTATGTATAAAAATCAAATGCATTGCATACAAGTAAATTGAAAGACCGATAATGTTTATGAACTAGCCTAGGAAGGATTCACTTATGCCATGAACATGGAAGATCAAGCTTCAGCAAACATTCACAATCAAGACTCATCATTGGATCAAAAAGGAATTTACCTTTGGTTGTAATGGGGCCATGGGGTTTAATGTGGTGAATAAAGAAATAAGGAAATTTTGAGTTCAAAAATCACCAATCATGTTTACACATACTCACACATACCCCATACAAAGCTTTATTAAACTTCAATTACTCTAGCTACTAGGCATTCACTTACATACACATTTGTGCTACAAATTTGTACTCCACATTGTGAGTACTTTACAATTATTTCACAAGGCTCTTTTTCTTGCATTTTTTTTCTTCTTGCATTGATTTTCTTTTCTTTTTGTTTTTTCCTTATTCTTTCTTTCCTTTTGCACAATAACATTTGACAATTCGGTTCAAAGTGCAATTTTTAGCACTTTTACATTTTTGAGCCATTTCTTGCACATTTTACACAATTGCCTAAATACATGCTATTCCCACATTTGAGCTTACACCTTTCTAACCACCTACACACACACACAACCCACATTATTGGCAATTAAGAGGTTGGTTTGTGTTTGGCTTATGGCTATATGGTTAATTGTGGTTTCAAAAGAAAAAGTAAGTGTTTGGCCTCAAAATTGGCTATGGCGCACACATAAGGGACTAAGAATGTGTTTAGGCTTTTTACGTAGCTAATTGCACACACATTGCCTAAGATCATTTCCGTAACTAGTCTATCAAGAGAACAAATACATTCATCATGCAATCCACAATATGTATGAAATGTATGTTCTATGGCATGTGACACGTATGACGAGAAGAGTGTTTAAAGAGTAGAACAATGATTCACTCAATACACTTTTTATAGGCTTGTATTCGTGAACTCACGGGTAATCTCCACTATTAGAACAAGACACAAAAGCACCGAGTCCCCTCAACTTAAGCACAAAAAGTATAAGACTAGCCCATGATGTGCAAGTGAAACCCTAGAGTGACAACTAGATGCTACACAAGCTCAACATGCATACATAAACTCGCAAAGAGCACACGCTCAAAGCATCACAACCAAGCTAGTTAAAGGTCAAAAATTTGACCATTGAGACAATTTTGAAAAATTTTGACCAAAAATGACTCAAAAACAAAAAGACTACTCGACAAGGAAAAATTTAGATAAAAAATGACTCAAACAAAAAGACGACTCAACAAGGCGTCTACACCCCCAAACAAAAACCCAACATTGTCCTCAATGTTGAAGACCAGCGAGCCTAGCCTAGCGGCGCGCACCTAACACGACTCAAACACAACAACCTAGGCACTAATCATGCACAATCAATACCCAACAAAATAAAAGACTCAAAATAAGGCTCAATATAAAATAAGGCATTCTGTGTAAATATAGCATTTAAGCACAAACCAACACCAAGCGTTTCTTTTAACAAAAATGACGGAATGGGGGCATGATGACCCCCAAACTGAGTATCACTATATGCACAAAACCTATACAAAATGTGAGTAATCAAAAACCACCCTCAAACTGAGTGGGGCTATATATTCAAAATTAAAACATGTACACTCACATATAATTCTGATAGCCTAAGGCTCGTCTCATCAAGAATGAATAAATCAATCAATGCAAAAATTCAAGTATATGATCAATATGTTCACAAAAATGTATCATTCAAATATCACTCCATACAACTATCCCAACACAAAAATTATTCAATGAAATAAAATATAAACTAAAAGACAAAACATAATGTAGAAATTTAAAAGTGAGTTTAAGACAATAAAACTGAAATGGGTTGCCTCATTGCAAGCTTCTCATATGCATATGAGGCTTTTGCCCTTTTTATGAGCACTTTTGGCCTGCTTGTCCCTCCCGGACGCACAGGTTGTTGTTGTTTCCTACCAATAGATAAAGAACCTTGCTATAATGCACTAGCTGTAAAAAATTCACTTCCTCAAAAGCTGTAGATTATCTGAAACACTAAAACACATATTAGAAAGTTCAGGCAACCTAGAGTTAGCTCAATACATGCAGTTGCCCAACCAAAACTTGCAACACCACTTCTTAATGAAAAGAAACAAACTAAACAAGCTAAACAATCCCACAATATAATTTACCCTCAAACCTAGTTCTTTCTCTCCTCACAATTAACAAATACAAATTCACACAAGTAGGGAGAGAAATAATAGATTAAAGGAGGAAAAATAGATTGTGCAATTCATGCATCAAAAGTATTCAATGTGATGCACTAAGTGAGGGGCTAGGGTCCTCTAAGGGTGGTTTGACTAAGTTTGGGAATTCCTTCTTTTTAACAACCCAAATAAACTTAGGTGGACTTTTTATATTTTCCTTTTTCATATTTCACACTAAGTGTATTTGGTCTTTCCTTACCCAAAACTTCTTAACTTTAGGAGTATTTTTCCTACTCCTAGCACCTTTCATTTTCCTATTTCTATGCACTGTAGGATATTCATTTTTAAAATGCTCTCTCTTTGAATAAAAATAACACACGAGGGAAGAGTTAGGAATTCTCCCTTTCAATTGATGATTCGGTGGCTTTGAGTGAAAATTCGCTGATATGGCCTTGACCACATGTTCCACTCTTCCCAACTTTATCATGTAGTCACCTTCTCTTGCCTCGGCTATTTTGAGAGCTTCATCTTTTATGTTCAGTGCATCCTTGACTTCCTCCAGGGCGGTGACCTTCAGCTCCATTTTCATTTGCATTTCATTTAACTGGTGAGTTGCCTTGCCTTCAAACTCTTTAGATGCCCTTGCTAAGTTCAAGTATTCCTCCAATCTTGTACTCTTTGCGACTTCTAGCCTCTCAATTTTTTCCTCTAATTCTTTGTTTTTGTTAGAGACTTCACCATTCTTCTTCATAAGAGTACTATTATCCGCTCTAAGAGATTTCACTTCAAATATGAGCTTTTTGTTTAGCTCTTGGAGCTTCTCTACCTTTGACACTTTGAAGGCCTCTTTGCCTTCGAGCTCCTCCTTCAAGAATTTCACTTTCTTCTCAAAATCCTCCCTCATATCATTTTTTTCTCGGGAGACTTCTTCGACTTTCAACTGAAGTGTATCATTTTCCTTCTTCAACAGCTCCATCAACGCCATTACCTCTTTCCCGGCATCCATCATTGCTTTACACATCTCTTCCAACATTTGGCTTTTATCTCCCTCAAGGTTCCTTTACGGCTCGTCCCTTGGTAGATATGAGATGGTCTTGTAGTCTTGACTTGATGCCATCTTAGAGGTGTTGAAACTTCTCTCAAAATCGCACTCTATTCTTTGTTCTGGCCAGCTAGGTAGCCCATGTGTGTTAAAGTTCTGCTCTGCTACAATTTGCTCATTGGTGCGATTGCATTTTTTCATGAGTGCTCTTAACTCATTTTCTTCTGACATGCACATTTGTTGGTAGCTTGTCCTCGGTTCTTACATGAAGAAACCCATAGAGTCCTGAAACCTGAAAAATCAAAAACAAAAATACCAAAAGAAGTAAAAAGAAACAAAAAAGCTAAAAACTCTAACTAAGAAACAAGTAATATTAAAACTAATCTAAACACTACTACATTCGCCAAATCCCCAGCAGTGGCGCTATTTTGATGAGAGTGGTTTTTGTCATTAGAAAATATCCGTCAAAGGTAATTTATAAAATCCTCAATTGCCCTAAAATATCTAAACAAGTGCAATGGCAAGCAAGGGTATCGTTCCTCAGGGATTGGGGAAGTAGATGATTAGATTAGGATTAATAATACTAAAGTGCATGAAAGTAAATGTCATGGTTTGTTTGGAAAGGGTAAAACTAAAATGTAATTAAGTTAAGCTGGACTAAACGCAATTAGGATAGAATGATATTAGTGAGAACTAAGGTATTGATGGATCAACAAGTGAATAATGGGGAAATCATGAACTCTCATGAGTGTACATTAATCTTATGTAATCAACCTAAAATGTATAGGATTGATTATTTATCCCGCATTAATGACCAACCTAGAGTGTATAGTATTGGCCACTCACTTGAGACTATCCTTCATAAATGATCAACATAGAGTGTATAGAATTGACCACTCACTTAGGATTTTTCATGAAGCACATCTATCAAATTAAGGGACCAATCTCTTTATAAAGTCACCAACCTAGAGTGTATAGTATTGGTGCTTAACCTCTCACAAGCAACCGACCTATAGTGTATAGAATTGATTACCCATTCGAGATTAGATAATGATTGAGATTGTTAAGTCCGGGTCTCACTCAAGGAGTGTACTTTCGTTTGGCCATTCCATTCAAGTGAGCTTAAGAAGACCAAATAGAGTGTATACCTAGTCAACTACTCAATTAATTCCCTCAATCAATTACCAAAGAGAGGAGTATATTTTTCGAAAGCAATTAAGAACAATGAATGGAACATAATTGATAGATTTAATATAAAATATAAAGTTCATTACAAGTTCAACATCCATAAGTGCTCACATCAATCCCTTAGTGGGATATCTATCTACTCATGACAATTACAATCAAATAAATAGGAGACCCATGTTTAGAAACTCCTCATTTCTTAAAGCTTGATTCCAATCTCCAATGTCCTTGAGTAGATGATGAGGATGATGGTTAGATTTAGTGAGGTTGGTGTTCTTGGAAGAGAAAAATGGTGTATGATAGATAGGACGATAGAAGATAGAAGATAGAAGATAGAAGATAGGAGAGATCCCTTTTTTGAATAAGAAATATGGTGTATTTATATGCTTGGGAGGCTAGGGTACGATCTGGGCTTGAAAGGACAACTTTGCCCTTCTTGAAATTGCTGGAAACGAGATTTTTGCATAACTGGATCGCGTAGTGCGCGGGTATGGCCCCCATGCAGTGACATGCGCACATACAATGCTTTGCCTCTGATCTTCCAGTGCGCTGGTGGTTTTGCTGGAATGGACCAGGGAAGTCTTGGATGTGCGCAGGTATGTTTACCCGCGCAAGCACCCGCACATTTCACTCTTCCTTTGGCTCGTTTGCCTCGTTTTTCGCCCGAAAGTCCCGGCTTCCACTTCCAGCACCTGAAATCAATTGAAAGCCTGCAATCACAACAAAAGAACCATAAATACACACGAAAATGCCCAAAAACGAGACACAAGATAAGGAAATTATGGCCAAAATGTATGACATTTTTGGCTCGATCAACAATATCACTTATTTTTTTCTTATTCATTTGTATTGCAGGAAATCACAGGAGTTTCCATGAAAACTGGAGTATTACACTACGCGTTGTACAGGAATATTTTCCCATTGGCGGCTCTAGCACAATATTGTAGGAAAGTTCCATTGCCTCAGAAAAGCTTGTAAATTAACGAGAGAGTGAGAAAATAAAATTGTGATGTAGAGCATAGCACATCATCAGATATAATAATCTTGTAATGTGTGGATCAAGTATAATAAAATTATAGTGCCTGTATTTTCTTTCTGGCAACATCTTCATCTTCTATATCTTTGTTCTCATGTCAATTCTATGTCTAACAATACAATTCTCCCATTTTATTACTGATTTTTATTTTAAATATCAATAGTGTTTTAAATGTCTGAATGTATATACTTTTTTTAACAACGATATTCATTAAAGAAGGCCATCAAAAGGCACATAAGAAAACAAAACAAAGGCCAAAACAAGGCCAGCCAAACCAGGACAAAGTAACCCACCGGCAAAGGCAGCACAGAAAAGAAACACAAAGCACACAAAAACAATCCAGATCACAAGACACCGCAGCAAAAATAGAGAGAGAGCAAAAAACAAAACAGAACGACCTAAAAATTACAAAGACTCCAATCAGCCAAAGTCACTCCATTCCACAAAGTCGCTTGACATACTAGACCCTATTTTCGCTAAACTATCCATTAAAGAATTTGAAGCTCTCGAAGCATAACAGACCACCGTGCCTCTAAGGAGCTCCAAAAAGACACGAATGTCATAGATTTCGTTGACATGCTTGAGATTGCCTATGCCCCCATTATTTATCAGAGAGACTGTCACCTTCGAGTCACTTACTATCTTGATATTGAGACCCACAAAAGAAGGAATCCAAACACAAAGAGCACAAGCTTGATGGATCGCAAGAATCTTTACCGAGTTGGAATCATGAACTCCAATAAAGGTCGAAAACATACAAAGAACTTTACCACTGGAATCCCTCAAAACCCCTCTTATTCCAGTTGGGCCAGGCTTCCCTAACGCAGAGCCATCAACGTTAAATTTCAAGCCCCTTCACAAGGGAGGAATCCAAACCTCAATCCTTTGATTCTTCATCGGCCTTAACTCCACACACAAATCCTTAAGATTCAAAAGAATGTTCGTTAACATCTTTTTAGAGCCCGCACCATGATGTTTGAACAACCAAGCCAACCTAAATTTAACCATGTCTATGGCTTGGACAACGCTTGCCTCTTTATCCTGAAAGACATGTTGGTTTCTCATCTTCCAAGTTGTCCAAATAACTACAAAAAAAAATGTCCCAAGCTCTACTATTTTTACCCGAAGGCACTAGCCCAACCCAACACTCCCACCACTCCTTGGTAGGGGCATTCGAACATCAATCCATACCCTACCAACCCATACAATTCCCCCACAGCTTCCACGTTCAAGGACAATGTAGAAAGATGAGGTTCAACGTTTCCTTATCATTGTTAGAGAAATTTACAATTCAGATCTAACCTTTCGCCAAACTTTTGGAAAACTTCACCAACACACACTCTACCTCTTAATAGTTGCCAAGTGAAAAGTTCAACTTTGAGGGAGAATATCCCTTGCCAAGGAGTTATAGAACTCGAACTGACACAACCATCTAAATCCCTAAGAGCATTACGGAATGACAAAACAGAGAATAACCTAGTTCGATTAAGCCCCCAACCAATGGTGTCTTTGATTGACTTGTGGATCGTCAAACACTCGATGCACTTCAAAAAATAATGCCATTGGCTGTTCTCCCAGTCGAAAGGGTTTCTTCTTAACTTCACCTTCCAAAGCCAATCCTTTCCAACCCATTCACCAAAATCAATTATAAACCCTTCCTTGACAACAGCTAATGCGAACACACGAGGAAAAAACTTCTTTAAGAGGAGCCGAATCCACCCTTATGTCTTGCCAAAACTTGACCTTGGAACCATATCCTATCACCACCTTGACACCTTTATCAATGACATATATCATACGTGAACCATGCTTAAACAAGTTAGCAACAACCTTTATAAAAAAACAAAAAAAAAAAACATCATTAGATACTGCCAATCCCACAACAACCTTTTCTCTTCAATCCTATATGTAGCACACACCACCTTTTTCCAAAGAGCCAAGTCTTCAAACCCAAACTTCAAAACCCATTTAGCTAACATCCCATGATTTTAGTCCAAGATTCTCCCAATTCCTAAGCCACCATTCTTCTTACTTTTACAAACGGTATCCCAATCTACAGTGCGCAACTTCCATTTTTCAATCCAGTCTCCCCACAAGAAGCTTCGTTGAAGCGTTTCTTTCTTCTGGGCTACCACCACCTACATCTTTAAAATCGACAAATAAAAGGTTGGAATACTACTCAATACTGCCTTGATCAACACTAACATACCACATTTCGAAAGAAACTTCCTCTTCCATGGCATCAATCGCTTTTCTATTTTGTCAACCACTGGGTTCCAAAAAACCTTAGAACAAGGCCTAACACCTAAAAGGAGACCCAATTACGTTATAGGGAGAGAAACCTTCATGCATTTGAAAATTTTAGCCCACTCATTCTCATCTTGAACGTTTTTTCCCATTCTAACTAAGCAAGATTTGTGAAAGTTTATTTTGAGCTCAGAGGATAACTCAAAACAACGAAGAAAACGCTTTAGATTAAGGAGGAAATCAGACCTAGGCTTGAGAAAAACAACCATTTTTTTTGCAATTAAATGTGAGTCACTTGAACACCATTATTACCGAAAGTCTACCTATTGAGAAAACCCATATTCTCAGCTTTATTAAAAAGAGAACTCAAACCTTCTACCACAATATTTAAGATAAAGGGAGAAAGAGGGTCTCCTTGTCTCAACCTTCGCTCTACACCGAATTGCGGCGTCAGACAACCATTAACTATGACTGAGAGAGTCAGGGAGGAAATACACTCTCTGATCCAATGTCTCCATTTCAAACCGAAGCCCATTCCCTCCAACATGTTATCCACAAAAATATGGTCCATGCTATCGTAAGCTTTTTCGAAATCCAACTTCACTAGGAGACCTCCATCCTTATCCTTTCTCCACTTATGAATCACTTCCTCTGCAATCACGAAGCTATCCAATATTTGGCGATTCCTAATAAACGCCATTTGAGAATCCCTCATAAATCATTCCATCACTCTTCTAATACGGTTAGCTAGAACTTTAGCCAATACTTTATACTTGGCTCTAACTAAGCTAATTGGTCTAAAATCCCTTATTGTCACCGGCTTGCGAATTCTCGGAATAAGAGCTAAAAATGTATTATTTAACTCTTTGGCTATATAGCTGTCTCTATGAATTTCATGGATGAAATTCATATAATCATGCTTGATCACCTCCCAATTCTCCTTGATAAAGTTGAGATTCAACCTATTGGGACCGGGTGCTTTATTGTCATCGCAGCTCTTAACCGCTTCCCAAACAATAATTAAACAATAATACATTCAAGTTTGAATCCCCTCCCCCAAGTAAAAAAAAATCAATAAAACATAAAAAAGTTTAATTAAAACTATTTCATACAATTTTGTATTTCCATATAAATGAATTATATTATTGTTGGAAATTAAACCGATGAACGCGGAAGCGACATGCCTAATATTCACACATAACAAATAACGTCTACTAGCAAAAAAATAAGATGAGAGAAAAAAACCAATCACATAAACACAAGATATATATGGAAACCCAAATTTAGGGAAAAAACTATTGGCCGTTAGGACAACGGAGAAATAATCCACCATGTAGTAAATTTGTATAACCACATACTCCAGAATTCTCTCTCTCACAACCTAAACCCAAACAACCGAGCCTTACTGAGCATCCAAGCTCATAGCCGAGTTTACATCCTAGCTCTCAGCTCAAAAAGCTCACCGGGTCCTCCTCTGAGTACACCCCCTAAATATCCCCCTAGGTCTCCCCTGAATATAACCCACGTATCTCCCTTTTGATCCTCAGATATTCTCCGAATCCCTCCCCAGATATTTTCAGGGGGTCTCCCCCCAGATAAAACTCACACTCTGATGTGACAATAGGTAACATGGTCATGTGACAAGACATTTTTTTTTTGAAGTTGCACAAGTGGTGTAGCCAAAACTTTTTGTTACACCGGTGTAAATCAAATTTTCTTGTCATAATATTTAAATTGTTATCTAGCTAGGTCAAAAAAGACATGGATATGTAAATTCTTTTCCACAAGTAAATAAAAAATAAAAAAAATGGATCACTTATATTTCACTAAATTATCACAAAACTTGATTATGAATCAAAACTGCAATATTGACAGGTTGAATGATCGTTCTTTACCATCAAGCCACATTTTGAGACATTGTTAAGCTTAATGAGTATTCTTTACCACTAAGTCACATTGCGTAGTGATGTTTTAATAGTATAATTAATAATTATTTGAAGTTTAAGTGAATATTTTATAGTAAAATAAAAATAATTTTATAATTAGTTTAAAATTATTTATTTTTAAATAGTGATTTCTTTTTTTCGAAACTAGATCGGGCACGGTCTAGCCTATTCATGGCTCCACCCATGAGTTGCATCCATACACCACTAGACATGATGACGGTTCGATTCGAACCGGCGAACCGAACCAGAACCGTTCGGGAAAAATCAGAATCGGAACCGGTACCGGACAGGTTCCGGTTCTAAATTTTGAGGAACCGACCAGTTCGAATAGGGTTGGAACCGGCGGTTCCGATTCCGGTTCGAATAGGCTGTTCCAACATATATATATTTAATTTTTTTTAAAAGCCACTACCCTACCCATGCCCACTTTCTTTCTCTCTCTCTCTCACAATCTCCCTTTCTTTCTTTCTTTCTTTCTTTCTTTCTTTCTTCTTCTTCTTGTCGCCGACAGCCGATCTCATCGCCGGTACGCCGATCCCTTCTTCATCCCGTCGCCGATCTCCTCTTCATCGGCTACGATCTCTGATCTCTTATTTCTTTCTCTCTCTCCCTTTCTCTCTCTCTCTTCGAACTCTTCCCTCTGATGCCCTTCAAGTTTTGTAAGTTCAAATAGAAATTGTTGGATGCGTGTGAATGTGCGATTGAGTGTAGGTGGTGGTGGATTTTGGGTTTGTGGTGGTGGTGGTGGTGTGTGTGTGTGTATGTTTGAGTTTTGACTGGTTTGATGGGTGGTGTGTGCGATTGAGTGTAGGTGGTGGTGGATTTTGGGTTTGTGGTGGTGGTGGTGGTGTGTGTGTGTGTGTATGTTTGAGTTTTGACTGGTTTGATGGGTGGTGTGTGTGTGTGTGTGTGTGTGTGTGTGTGTGTGTGTGTGTTTGAACTGATGAAGGTGATTAGGGATTGGGAATTTAGGGTGTGTGTGTTTGAACTGATGAAGGTGATTAGGGATTGGGAATTTAGGGTTCGGTTATGTGGGTGAGCAGGTATTTTGGGATTTTGGGTATTTCAGTTGTAGGGTTTGATTGGGTATTTCAGGTGTAAGGTTTGATTGAATATTTGGGATTTTGGGTCGTTTTTATAGGTTCCGAACTGTCGGAACAGGCGGAACCGGACCGGAACCGTGGAACCGGAACCAGAACCGGAATCGGAACCAGAACCGTCGGTTCCGAACCGGAACCGGAACCGGAACCGGCGTCATGTCTATTAACACCGCTACACATAAGGGGACCCGTGTCATATATATATATATATATATATATATATATATATAGTACAATACATTTGATCTTTGTGAATTATCTCAATTGGGGATATGATCTTTGTGATTCCCCTCAAAATGTATGGCGTGGCATGTTTTGTTTTGTAATTTTATTCGTTTATACGTAAGTTGGGTTTTTCTTCAAATATAAATGTAAGTGGGAATATTATATTTTCTTAATTTTGATAAAGCTTTGAAAGAGGTGGCTGGAAGGTGGAGAGTAGCAGAAGCCTGAGGTATCACTATCAGGTATGCTTTCATTAATTTGTACATGATTTTAATGTGGATGATGGCGTCAAATGAATCAAAAGTTGAAACACCTACCAAACTCTTGCCCTGTCAAAACAATTGGAGATTACTTCATCTTTGTATGTAACATATCATTTTAGGATCTTTGGAAATATTTTAAATGCAATATTCTTAATCTTGCTAATATTGGAAATAAGTTATCTTTTGGGAGGATAATATTGAAAGGAAATATTTTAAAAGCAATCCAGTGATTTGGAAATAAGTTATCTAATAATATTATAAATCAATTATCTTTTGGAGGATAATATTGAAAGGAAATATTTTAAATGAAATATGTTTGACCACTTAACAAACAAACAAAACAACTTAATAGGTTCCATTAGGATATTGCCAGGTTAAATGAGCGTCATTTATCCTCAAACCACATTGGACAGTTGCAGGTTGGTTTCGTGTTACAAACCACATTGGACAGTTGTGGGTTGGTTTTGTATTACAATAATACATGATTTAGAGGAAATTGAACAAACTCGAACTCACAATCTCATGGTGTAAGATGTGAGTGGCAAACCGCTTCGCTAACCTCATCTTGTTTTCTTTTTGGTTTTTCTGTAAATAATTTTTATTTTAGAAAATAACCCGATTATATCACTGATCTGCTAGGAATATTTGTTCAATAAATATAATTATATGAAAAATTAGCACGAGAATTTGATTCCTAAACTTGTGAAATAACTATAAGAGATGTAATGTATTTTGAATTTGTTACTTTCAAAAGAATATTAAGATCAAAGTATTGATTTTTTTTTTTTTACAGTATATCTACCCACACTACAATAAATTGAGCTTTCTATCAGGAAATATCCACCACAGAGGGGTCTGTGTTTGAAATGTAATAGCAACCACGGGTCTTTCAATGCTCGTGTCAGATAATTACTTAAAAGATTATCCACTACGGGCCATTATAAACCCGTGTTGGATATGTTTTATTTACAATGGGCATTTATGGACCTATGGTGAGTATTCTTATAATAGCAACGGGCAGATGAATGGCCGTGGTTAGTGACACCATATATATTCCAAGTGCCAGGAGTGTAAAACGAAACCAGAAATCCCAAAATTGCCAAACCCTAACATCTCTTCTCTGAGTTCTCTCTCAATTGACCTCCATCTCTTATCTCTCGATCGACTAACAAGGTGAGAAGGTGAGAAGTTCCGGTGCACGAATAAGGTGAGAAGTGCCACAGCTCACGCATCACGCATCAACAGCTTCTATTTGAAAGATAAGAACTCGTATTCTATTTGTGGCCAAAATGGGTTCGTCTTCTTGTGGTGACAGATGGTATGCATGACCTGTGAGGTTTAGATTGATTTTCTTCTTCTTCTTTTTTTGCTTGTGGTTGCCTTTTTGTGGGGTTTAATCCATTAGCAGAGATTTGTTTTTGGTGGGGTTACATTGTTTGTCTTCTTGTGTTGACCTTCCTTTAATAAAATAGTGCAATTAAAAAATAATAATAAATCTATTCTACTTGAAAAATGATAAAATTGCTTGATCTATGCACATGATTCCAAGTTCAACAGCATGATTTTGTTTTGCCGATTTTTATTATTTTATTCTGGGGGACAAAGTTTTGTTGGTGAGAAACCTTTATTCCGAGTAGGATTCCTGTAAATTATCGACAACGGGCAGGTGTCCATGGTCAAAAAGTGCGCTTTTCCATAACTGCTCCATCTAAAACAGGCACAATGCCCGTGGTCGATACACATCTACAACGGTCATCGTCTGTTGTCGTTAAGTGTTTTTCTTGTAGTGCCATCTATCTAAATCATGTATTTTTTGATAGGTTTCGAACCGTTAATTTATGAATTATTTATCTAAGCTCGTCCATCTTACCGGAGTCCCAAACTTATCTATCAAAGTATTGATTTTGACTTGGAAGTTGGAATACGATCAGAAAAAAAAAGTAGAAATCTAGCACTAGCTATAGCGGTTGGGTTGTTGCTGATAGGTGGCTGTTCAGTGGTCGCATTTGTCCCTGAGACTGAAATTCCGTACATAATTCCGATTTTAATGGTGACTTGTGAATATCCAATTAATTTTGGTTTTAGACTACCAAGCGATCAACTTTGAATATTCTTTTTTCCAATATTACTGACTAACAAAATAACCAGCAATACAATATTATTAATCAATATAATTTATATTTAACAATCACATAACATACGGTAAAATCCTTATAAAATAATATTATTGGGACCGGAGAAAATTATTATTTTAGAGGGATTATTTATTTATCAATAAATAAATAATTTATTAATTTATAGATAAATGAATATTTATTAATTTATAAATGAGTTTTAAGTTTTTACAGCCTTTTTTTTTAAGTTTTATGTTTTTATTTGTACATGTACATAAGTATATATAAGTTAATAAGTACTTACATATTAAAGGTTATCGAAGGTTTGACAAATATTGAACTATTTTTCTTGCCTCCTAATACAACATCAAAGATTCAACCATACGATGTTGAGATTATTCGAGCACTAAAAATTCATTATCGACATCGTTTCTACTCTAACATCTTGGAGGGCTACGAGGTAGGAGCAACAAATCCCAAAAAAATTAACATACTGAATGCTACGAAATTTATTAATGCGACTTCGAACATTGATATGAAAACAACAACCACTGTAAAATGTTTTCGACATTGCAAGATTCGTTCAGATGAAGATATGTCACTGATATGGCTTTTGAACCACAAATTAGTGAAGATGAAGACATCGATAAGTGAAGTCATTTATGGGCCACACTATAGAAATGTGATGGATATTGATTACTTTTTGAATTATCCTAGTAAAAATGATATAGTGATGGAATCGTTTATTGATGAAGAAATTATTCAAAGGGTAATGAATACGCCTATCGATGATCATGATCCATATGACATTAGTGTTTTTACCAAACATTTCTCCAAAAGAGATCGTTCAAGCAACAGTAACATTAAATAACTTCTTACTATAAAATAAAAATATATATATATATATACCGATATGGTGATTTGCAAAAAATTAAGGATTAGATTGAGTTCGGTTTCAGTACAAATAAAAGACAAACGACTTTAGATGAATATTTTAAGAAAGATTTGAAATGAGAAAATAGAAGTTGTTAAGTTAAAAGTTTATTGATATGTATTATTATGAATTTGTATGTGTTATGTTTTTTACATATTTAATCAATTATTAATTTATATATTCATTAGGACCTAAAGGACTTCAAAAAAAATTATTATCTTATACATTTAGTGAGGTTATTAATTTAGTACACAGGCCCGAGTTGGGATCAGAAGGTTTTATTATTTAAACCGGGTAATTAATTTATCGAACATTCATTTATCGAGGGTATAAATTATAATTTTTAAATTGAATTAAATTATTTTTCTTATATAATTCTGTTAGTAAATGTTACTCAAAGCTAAAGTTGTCAGAAAAATGTTTGACAATATTATTTAAGACATAGAATCAATACATTAATTGACAAGCATGATTAAAATAAACTTGTATTATTACAAAGTTATTAAAATAATTATATATAACTAGAATTGTTTTATATATTTTTCTTAGAATTCACGTTAGGGTGTGCGGCGGATCGGATCCAATGGATTTGCCATGATCCTAAGATCCGATCCGATTGAATCGAAAAAATTGTAATCCGATCCGATCCAATTTTATAACGGGATCCGATCCGATCCGATCCGATCCAATTACTATTAGATCCGATCCAATCCGATGGATCGAATTAATATAATGTTGCTCTTAATATATACAAATTTATTATTTGAAATAAATAAAATCAAATAAATAATTCAAACATTAGAGCATCTCCGATGCTATTATGCATTTTTTGAGTTTCTAAATAGTGTCACCTCAGCATTTCTATTCAAAATGGACCCACTTTTGAAAATTTTGTAGAGAAATACATATTCACATCTCCAATGCAATTATCTAAAATCAAATATGTATCTATTTTTTGACCGATCATAATAAAACAATTATTACATTATCTCTCCTATTTTATTTTACAATTAAATGAGCTTTAATATTATTGATGGAAATAGTTAGAAATCCTATTCAGCATTTCTAGGAGAGTTTCTAGAATTAGAAACCCAACTCCATATTCTCTAACTTTTTTTTGTCACATCATCTCCATATTCAACTTAGATAATTGCATTGGAGAGAGTTTTTCTAACTTCTTGAGTATCTATCCTATGTGGCACTCCATTTTCCCCAAATGCATAATAGCATTGGAGATGCTCTTACTAATTAATTCAAATAAAATTAACAGTAAAAAAATACATAACATAACTTGTAAAATTATATAGTTCAAAAGTTTTATAATCCTTAAACAACAGCTCCAACTAAAATCATCCAAATGTTCAACATTAAATAAAATCATCAAACAACATCAACAAAAGTTGCTAATTTTCTTCTAAAAAACATGTGAAACAACACAACACCCAGGTTTTTGTTGTCTAAAGAAACATAGAAAACCTAAACAGCTAAACTAGTAACATTGTGGTCTTTGTTGTCTAGAATCTGGATTTTTATTTTTTAGTAGTGTGGGTCGTGCTTTGTTTTGGACTTTAATGTATTTGGTTTTCTTATTTTGGGCTTATTTGTGGCATGCTTTGGTCCCTTATACTCTTCTATAAATTGCATTGTAAATTGTTTTGTTCTTGTATAAATAGACAAATTGCCCGATATAAAAATAATACCTAATATTTTAGACTGGTCGACAGATTCGACGGATTTTCAAACTTGAATCCAAGATCCGATCCAATCAAATCCAATGGATTTTAAAATTTAGGATCCAATCCGATCCGATCATCCCCCAGATCCGATCCGATCTAATGAATTTGATTCGATTCAGTGGATACTATTGGATCGGATCGGATAATGCACTCCCCTAATTCACATGGTGCGTTTTCATTTTCAACACGCAATAGTACTTGAAAAATATATAAAGTACATAAACGGTTGCATAATTTCTACCAGCTGCTCATTTTGTAGATAGTTTAGTGATCACGTCGTTTTGACTTGACTGCATATGACTTTTGAATATTTGAATAGTCTAATAAAACAATTGTTGGCCGGCTTGACTAGATGTGAAAGAAACAAACAAGCTAGCAGTAGCACTGTCACATTATAGTATGGGTTGGTGGTACCAACGTACTGATCAAGAATTTTAAAAGTCACATGATTCCATTTCCATCTTGTTAAAAATGGAATGTTGAAGTCAATGGTTAAGCACTCCACCCAAAGGATATAGGGTAAATTACACCGAACCCCTTGAGGTTTGGACAAGTTACATTTAGATGGAAACGTTTCTTTATTATGCACTCACACCCCCAAAACTTAAATTTGACTTTAAAAATACCTAAAATGCCCCTAGTTATATTATTTTACACTTTATTTTTTTTTTACCTTTTAACCAAAAACTTTATAAACTTTAATAAAAATAAAAAAACTAAATAAAAAATAAGATTCATTAAATAAATAAATAGTTTTAAAAATTAAATAAATAAATAGATTTAAAAAAATAAAAAAATATATTTTTTAAAAAATTAAGTAAATAAATAATTTAAAACATTAAATAAAAAAGTTTTAAAAAATCAAATAAATAAATAGTTTTAAATAAATAAATAGTTGAAAAAATGAGTGAAAAAGTTAAAAACATTAATTTTTTTAAAGAATATCCATTAATAGGGATAATATAAGCTCTAAATATCTAAGGAGTGTTGAGAACCTTCAAGCTTTTCTCACCATCATCTTTACAGTAAAAGTTTAGATATTTAGAGTTTTTCTTGTCCCTATTAATGGATATCCGTAAAAAATTTAATGTTTTTAAGTTTTTCACTTATTTATTTAAATTTTAAAACTATTTATTTATTTTTAAAACTAATTATTTATTTTATTTTTAAAAACTATTTATTTATTTTATTTTTAAACTATTCATTTATTTATTTATTTTTAAAATTATTTATTTATTTAAAATATTTATTTATTTAAAATATTTATTTATTTAATTTTAAAAAAAAACTATTTATTTATTTAAACTATTTATTTATTTAATGAATCATATCTTTTATTTAATTTTTTTATTTTATTAAAGTTTATAAAGTGTTTGATTAAAAGGTAAAAAATATAAAGTGTAAAATAATATAACTTGGGGCATTTTAGGTATTTTTAAAGTCAAATTTAAATTTTGAGGGTGTTAGTGTATAATAAAAAAATTTATCCATCTAAGTGTAACTTGTCCAAATCTCAAGGGGTTCAGTGTAATTTTCCCAAGAATATATAACACCAATTTATATAAAACAATTGTATAATATAAAATAAGAGAGGCCAGCAACCGGTATTATGAAAATTGTCACGAACTTCCAAGTCAAAATGTATTTAAGTTATTTAATTAACAAGTTGAATTTTTTTTTAAGTATTACAATGTAATTCGGGATTTGAAGGTATTACAGGTAGACATAACCGCGGTTCAGTTCTGGTTCGGTTTCAGTTCCGAACCATCTGTTTTGGTTCCAAAGGGACCTGGAACCATAATTGAAACTGGAACAGGAACCGGAACCGGAACCGTTTGGAAAGAGGTTCTGGTTCCGGTTCTGATTCTCTGGTTCCGGTCCGGTTCCCCGGTTCCAGGCAGTTCGGTTTCTTTTTAAAAAAATCCATAATCTCTTTCATCATTTCATGGCTTCATCACACAAATCATCAGTTCATCACACATATCACAATTCACAAATCCCATATTCTCATATTCCCATATCCCATTCATCACACAAATCAACCCCAAATCATCCAAATAACAAATCAACAACAAATCTAAATTACCCACCACCAGAGATTGAAGAAAAGATGTCGAAGAGAGAGAAAGAGAGAGAGAGAGATAGAGATAGAGAGAGAGAGAGAGAGAGAGAGAGATCGTCTGTCGCCTTAGCCTGAAGAAGAGGAAATCGTCGCCGTCGCCGGTTAAAGAGGAGATCTCTCGCCCATCGCCATCGGGATTTTATGAGGAGATCGCCCGTCGCTGGCGAGAGATGGATGGAAGAAGAGATCGATGGTGATGGGATGAAGAAGAGATCGCTGGCAATGGGATGAAGAAGAGATTGCCGGCGAGAGAGAAAAAGAGAGATGAGAAAAAGAAGAAAGAAGAAAGAGAGAGAGAGAGAGAGAGAGAGAGAGAGAGATCAAAGAGAGATGAGAGATCGATGAAAGAAAAAAAGAAAAGAGAGAAGTCTGAGAATCTAAGATTTGAAGAGAGAGAGAGAGAGAGAGAGAGAGAGAGAGAGAGAGAGAGAGAGAATGAATCTATGAGAGAGTCAAAGGAGAAAAGAAAAAAAATAAAAAATTGGTTGGAACTGGCGGTTTCTGAACTGGAACCGAACCGCCAGTTCCGGTTTTTTTTCCACGGTTACGGTTCGGTTTCACGGTTTGAACCGAACAGGGGCCATGTCTAATTACAAGTATCACAAGTCGATTTGAATATGATGTATTTGTTTTAATAATAATAATAATAATAATTAATTAGTTATTATTATTATTATTATTATTATTATATCCCTCATGTTAAAAATATATATATTATATTCCACATGATTTTTTCATACATAATCAAAATTGATCGCATTCGACATAAACATATACTTCAATTGGAGACAAAGTCAATTATTCATTCATCTTACATTGGATAAATTAGTCTTCTCTAAATTAATAACATCTCTAAATTAATAAAAAAATTCCGGTTTTGACACGGATCAATGTAAAAAATTAATAAACCCCTATATAGTAATAATTAATAATTTCTACTAGAAAGCTATTATAAAATTTCGGTCCCGACTATTGCTTATAATTTTAAAATATATTACATAATATTGAAAAACTAGAAAAATACTTCAAGATGCAAGTCTGTAAAAAACCACCATGTTTGAGATTTAGCATTTCAATAGCCTTACAACTCAAAAGACTAGTATAACAAATTGTGATATCCACTAGTTTATATATCCTTTTCTTATCATATGTGTTTTCAATGTGGGATTTATCCTATCTTCTTGAACTTCACATGTGGGTTCTCTAACAGTAAATACATGATGAATATGTGTATTACTTATCATACTAAATAAATGTTTTCTCCCAAAGCCATCGTGTAACACTAAATAGGCTAGTTTAAAAAAAAATTAAAATGGCAGGTCAATTGAAACATTTCTTGTTCAAATAAAATGGCTGATAAATCACTAGTATAAATAATGGAGACACAATACACTCAAAGCCAAGTAAGTATCTTTGTTGGCTATAAATATAGGAAACCTAGTTGGTAACTTGGTATTCTAATCATCAATCAAACAAAACCAACAAGTGAAGTGACCTTACCAAAAGCTCTCTTTTTGAGGAAATAGGGGTTTATGACACTTTTTTAAGTTGGTGTTGTACGAGTGACACCACTTTAATAACTTACGTTTAAAATGCATTAAAGTAATTGGTTTTCAAAAATGTCCTTACTTTACACATTGTTTTATTATTTTTTTTTACTTTAACTTTTCTCTTACTACTTTCTCTATATAGTTTTTCTTTTTGAACTGCACGATTTTATTAATGGAAGGGCAACAACCCAACCAAGCAAGCTAAAAGAAAGAACAAATAAAAGGCAACACATGAAGCCATGAATAAAACAGAGTCGCCAAACAGACAGAGAAAGAACACAACTAAAAAAAACAGAGCAACACCTAGAAAAACCCTACAAAACAAAGACATCCATGACCAACACCCATATTGAAACCACTTGCCTAGGACTTGAAACGGGACCCACATGCCTTCCATAGGCTTTGATAGTTGTTCAAAATGTTTGTCATAAAACAAACTTTGGCCCATGCTTTCCACACAACCCCACTCACAATGTCTTGTCCCTCTGTTTCCTTTACCCACTGAAACATGTCAAGAGAGAGAAATCTCCTACTTCGCCCCTTACTTCCAATACAGAACCTTTCTTGAAACACCAAACAAAATAAAACAACCCATAAATTACACAGCCCACCAACCTAAAATCAAAATAAAGCAAACCAAAACTAAGTTGGGAAACGAGACCGATTACCCCCCACTATGCATCAGCTTCTTTAACAAGACAACCAAGATATCAACCATTTTCACTTTTTTTCTTTTGAAATCAAAACTCAATTTCATACCGGTCTCAATAGAAATCCGCTCCTCAAGGTTCCACAAAACCTTCAAAATTAACCTTGGAATACCTAGTCTTAATAACATGTTTGTTGACTGACACACTCGAATCCCTCACTTTCCATTTCTTTCAGTCCTCACTTCTACCATTACTCTTCCCACTTCTTATTGGACCAGCAAAGCCTTCACTACAACTTCCCTTCTTGAAATTTTTGAAATTAAGCCAATAACCCTCCCTTCAATAATTAATTTGATTGAGACAACTCCCCACCTTATCCTTCCTTACATCCAACGCCAACTTGGGTATAGAGACATGAGAAACTTTGTCATTGGTTGTCATTACTTTATCAAGATTTTCCCTAACCACTTTATCTCCCTTCAAGTCCTTGTCATTGACCAAAATTAGCTTTGTCTGGTGGTCCAAACCTTTTGCCAAAGTTTTATTTGTATAAACCCACTGCCCAATGACATTTCTTCTTCCTAAAGCCTTCTTGCCTTGATTCACGACAAGAGGAGACCTCTTCTCTTCCACAATCAGTAGAGGACTCTGAACAGCCTAAGAAGACACCATAGATAAGCCTAAAAAGCTCTCCGTCCATGCAGGTTCTACCGGAGTTACATCTTCGATAATCTTGACAAAAAAAGAACTTTCTCCAACCAACACCTTAATCATACAAGGGGCAGAACTGATACAAAGGGGGTAAAATAATAAATCTCCCTCTATCAAACCTCTCATTTTGCAAGGTTTCTTGCTCAATCAACACTGGTTCACCTAACAACCAGCCCAACTTCATAAAAAACTCTGGTTTCCAGTATCTTAGAGGACCCCCTCGCAATTAATCCACACAAGACTAGAATGAGTCATACTCTAACCACTGAAATAAGCTTGTCATCCCACAAAAATTGACTCTGAACAAATCAATCCCTTTCCACTTCTGAATCAAAAATCCAAAGAATATATTTGTCTCCTAGATACTTGGATGAAAAGGAGAGACCCCTTGTGCTTAACCGATGGTTCACACTATATACATTAGTAAATTCCTTTAAAACACCAACAACACATTTCAATAACCAATTGTCTTCATTATCTTTGTTATTCCATGACATCTCCCACACCTTCTCTGTCTCTTCTAATCCTTCTAAGACATCGTACATCTGGTCCTTCTTTACCACCTCAGTAAAGATTCCAATTTCACCACGATTTACCCTGTAAGAATCGAGTCAATCATCTCCATTACGCTTGGAGACAGAAAATCTTCTGCAGTTCCAACCAAAAGAAGCCATTTTTGCTCTTATAGGCCATCCGAAATAAGCTTTCCATCCACCAACTTCACCACCTTAGTTGCTTCCTCCAACGTATCAAAACGAATGAAACCAAAGCTACTTCTTCTTAACTTTTTTTTGATGATAGAAACACATCCCTCACTTTCCCATACAACTTGAAAACTCCTATAAACTGAGCGAATACAACCGAGGATTCAATTTATCAATGAATACCGAAAACAGACTTTCCCTAACATCTCTACCTCGAATCCCGCCCTTAACGACTACCTGACTCTCCTCACGGCCAAGAGAGCCAAGACTTCTCTTTGAAGAAAACACTCTCTCATTCTCTCTCTTCATTACTTTCTCTGTATAGTTATTCTCAACTCAAACAAAACCAACTTCATGACATTATTGATGCATCTTCAGTGGATTAGTTTAATGGCGCTACGCTGAGGCACTCGACGGTCGAGCTCCTCACTAAGCTCGCGGTGGTCGCGCTACCTAGTGGCAGGCACGGTTTGGTTCACCCAAAATTGAACCGGTTTAAACCGAATAAAAGATGGTAACCGAACTGAACTAAATTGATTTTAATCGGTTCGGTTCCGTTCAATTCGGTTATTGGCCTAATGGGCCTGATAGGCTTAATGAGTCTTTTAATATGTTTTTAAATTTAATTGGTTGTTGAATACTAATTTTGGCCATTTGAATAGCCCAAAGCCAAAAAAAAACCCTAATCAAAACTAACTAAAAATAAATAAAAAAATTAAATCATTTCAAAACATATTGCATAATAATAACAAATCCATTCTAAAATATAAAAAACCATATTAATTAATACATTCTAAACTCCAAAATAAAAGTTCAAAAGCAAGTTCACAACAGTAGTACATTATATAATAATACCTGCCCAAATATAAATAATCCAAACTCCAAATCAAAATTACAACTAAAATAACTCCAAATGAAAATTACAATTAGTCAACTAAAATAACATTTCAATTCTAGTTTCCACACCACATTCCACATACATAAAAGCATGCATTCCATTTTGTCACTCCACCTGCAGATACAAACAAATTATGTATGGATTTTTCATTCAATCTCTATCCTTTATAGAAACAAAAAAAATTAAAGTGACAAATTATATTCTAATCAGTACATGCTCTAATCAGCTAATTATACTGAACAAACAACTCCCAGCTAACAGTACATGCTCTAATCAGCAATTAATGCTCTAATCAACTAACAGTACCTGCCATGATCATGAGCCACCAGTAACACATGAGACATTTAAAACAAAGGGGTTTTTAATTTTTCATAGACACGATTTTAAACAAAAATTCACCAAATTATACCTAATTGAAATGGACATTTGATAAAAAAAAACTTTAAGAAGATTTTTTTATTTATTATTTTCATTTATATGAAGCCTAAGAGTAAATTACGTAAAACCAGTAACATACCTATTGATCAACACATTATTTGGACTTGCGTGGACCAAATTGCACATCAATTCAAGCAAACAATTTAAGAGAAATAATAAGAAAACCTTAACAAGCTTTGAAAATCATATATGCATTTTGTTTTATTTTTGGAAAAATTAAAATGAAAGAAGTTTGTCATAAGCATCATTAAGTATGCATGATGTATATGCTAACATTTTTATAAACAAAAAAACGAGAAGTGCTGGAAGACAAAGTGACAAACCTTGGCCGGAAAGACAGTCGGCTGAACGAGATCGGAGATCTTGGTAGTTGAGAGGCAATCGGAAAGAGATCGAAGGGCAAGGCGTTGTTGAAGGAAGAGATCGGAGCTTATGGTTATTGAAGGTTAGGGTTGTTGAAGAAAGAGATCGAAGCTTAGGGCTAGGCAACCGGAAATAGGCGTTGTTCAAGTCCTGAGAGTTGATATGTTGCGGCTGTTAAGGTCCGAGAAAAATAGAAAAGTAGAAAGGGTTAGGAAATAAGAACTTAGGGATTTTTATTTTAACTTATATAGTCGGTTTATTCGGTTAAAACCGGTATTGGAAAACCGAAACTGAATTGAACAGAATTGAACTGAAATCTTTTCAATGTTTATATTTTTAAACCGGTTTAAGCCGAATTGAATCTATGAACCGAACTAAACACCTTTTTTTTGTTCGATTTGGTTCGGTTCGGTTTGGTTCGGTTCTGAACTTTATACCCACCCCTAGAGCTGTCCCTCAGATGATGAACAATAGTTTTTTGTTCAGTTTTAATCCCAAATTGGGTTTTAGTTTTGAATCTTCCATTATTAAAGTTGTTGAGGGTTGGGATTTTCGAGTGGGGAAGATGATGAACAGTAACTTAGTTTCCAAGACTTTTGTATGTTGTCCGAGACTTTATGACTGTGTGTCTGAAACTGTTTTTATGTCCGAGACTTTATGTTTGTGTATCCAAGACTTTGTGTTTATGTTTCGAGACTTTGTATGCTATCTGAGACTTTGTGTTTGTGTGTCCGAGACTTTTGTATGTTGTCCGAGACTTTATGTTTGTGTGTTCAAAACTTTGTGTTTCATGTCCGAGACTTTGTGTTTGTGTGTCCGAGACTTTGTGTTTGTGTTCCGAGACTTTTGTATGTTGTACGAGACTTTTTGTATGTTGTCCGAGACTTTTGTATGCTATCCGAGACTTTGTAATTATGTGTCCGAGACCTTGTGTTTGTGTGTCCAAGACTTTGTGTTTGTGTTCCGAGACCTTGTGTTTGTGTTCCGAGACCTTGTGTTTGTGTTCCGAGACTTTGTGATTGTGTGTCTGAGACTTTGTGTTTGTGTTCCGAGACTTTTGTATATGGGTGTACATTTTCGGTTTGGTTTGGGTTTGGGTTGAAGCTCAATGTCAAACCAAACCAATATGTTTCGGTTTGGCTATATTTCAACTCAAACCAAACCAATGTGATTTATCAAACCGATTCAAACCAAACCAAAAAAAGTCGGGTTGGTTTGGGTTGATTTATCGGTTTAGGTTTGAACCCAAAAATCATTTTTTGTATTATTATTAAAAAATTATTTAAATATAAAAATATTAAATATAGGTGTTATTTAATTATTTTCAAAATTAAAAATATTATATAATTAACATTAACAATAACATGTATCATAGCAGAAAAATAAAAAATAAAACATAGTAAAACTCATATTCTAACATGCATCGAAAGAGAGGAGTAATTATATTTTATTTAATAAAAAAATAGAATATATAAAAGAAAGAGGAGTGTTACAATACCCACAGTTGTCAAAGGCGTTAGGCGACTCAAGGCGAAATGGGCCTCTATCGCCTGAGGCGCTAGGCGCCGGCGAGGCACACGCCCGACTGAAGCGAGGCTCACCTATTATAAGAAAACATGTATAGCTAAGTTATCCATAATTTTTTTAAGTGACTACTTTCAAAACTACCCACAACACATAATAATTAAATAAAAAGCAATTACTATCATAATTCATAGTTCAAAATAGACTTAAAGTTGCAAAAACAATTCAAATCATCACAATTCTAATAAAAACAAGACCATGCATCGAAATCGAATTCTAAATCATCATCTCCACCAATCCCCTCTTGAAGTTCTTCTTGTTGAAGTTGCTCTCCCTCATCTTGCCCTTCAATCTCTTCTTCACTTTCCTCCTCATCTAATAATTGATTCCTTAATTGATTCATTGGTTGAATTTGAGGTACCCTTGATGAAGAACCTTCTCTCGCTCTAAATCGATAACTAGACTCTCCAACTCCAGCAGCTGTAGCAACATCATTCCATGTCAAATTATCTTCATAAACATAAAAAATATTTCATAATTCATAAACATTAACTATTCAGGTCATCCGTCATCAACAACCAACATCAACTCATCAAGCAAAATAGACATTACATTCATTCAATTTTTCAACAAAACAACTAATAGAAATAGATAATATATTAACCAGAGACTAAAAATAAAAAAATTCGGCAGCATAACGGGTTCTATTTGGAGATTAAAAGGATAGAAAAGGAGAGAATGGTGAGATACTGAAAAAGAAATTGAATTAAAAAAATAAATACAAAAAAAATGAAAATAACGTATCTGGTCAGCTGGTCTTCAAGTCTTCAGGTCTTCAACTTGGTCTTCACTTTGAATGGAGTGGAGGAGAGGAGAATCTGGAGATTGGAGAGCATATTGGAGAGGATTGGAGGAGATTTGAGGAGATGGGACTTCCACTTTCTTGTTCTGCGACTGCTTGCTTAGTTTTCTAGGTTTTTTTTTGTTTTAAAAAACGACTATGGACTACTTAAAAGTACAAAACAACATTAAAAAAAATTGCATCAGGCGCACTTAAGCGTCGCCTAATGGCACCTGGCGCTTCGGCGCTTAAGCGCAAAAGGTGCTAGCCTGATCGAAGGGACTGCGCCTGACCACACTCAAGGCGCCAAGCCTTCGCCTTGTCTCGCCTCTCGCCTATGCGCGCTTTTGACAACAATGACAATACCAAATGGTTGACGAAAATGAATGAGGAAGAAAGAAAAAACTTATTTATATGATAAGAAAATAAGTATAAATAAAAGTTACAAACCAATGGAAATATGGATTTGACTTTTATTAAATATATGGGTTGGTTTGGGTTATATGATTTTTATTTTTAGCAACCCAAACCGAACCAATCTTTGATCGGTTTGTTAAATCTCAAACTGATTAATAACTTTTTTACATATGAAACCGAACCAACCCATAAAATTTGGGTTGGGTTAGACGGGTTGGTTCGGTTTGGCGGTTTTTTGCTAAAGTATGCTATCCGAGAATTTTTATATGATGTCTAAGACTTTGT
This sequence comes from Dipteronia sinensis, assembly GCA_033220585.1. Lineage (NCBI taxonomy): Eukaryota > Viridiplantae > Streptophyta > Magnoliopsida > Sapindales > Sapindaceae > Dipteronia > Dipteronia sinensis. Next base: position 48,020,011 of record CM065639.1, read on the forward strand.
GTTTGTGTGTCTGAGACTTTGTGATTGCTTTTCGAGACTTCTGGGTTGTTCTATGCTCATCTGTTTCTGTTTCTGTTCTGTTCTGTTTATCTTCTCCAACACCGAATCCCCAATTCGAAACCCTTCTTTTTCAAAGAAAGTTACATACTTCGTCTTTTCAGGGAAATCAAAAGTCACTATTGTGTTTGGCCGTGGTCAGTGTAGTTAATTTGTCCACCATTGTCGTCGGTGTACATGTGTTCGTCGATTCGTCAGTTCCACCTCCATTGATGGAGGATTTTGAAACGAAAAAAAAAAACCAAAATGGTGAAGAAGTTACTGTGGTGACATTTTTGTCCGTTCATCATAATATGTGTCTTTTAAACATAAGTTATTAAAACAGTGACAGTGTTGAAAAACTCACCCCAAAAAGTGCCATTTAATTTTTTAGACTCCTCTCTTTCTTGTGTAAATATGGTAAATAATTTCATTCGAACCTGAGATATTGTCGAACCGAATGATACTATCCAATTACAGTATGTAAATTTAATAACATTAATGTTGATGATATACAGATATATACACCTCTTGAAGGAAATAGATCCAATTTGGCACAGACTACATTGGGCGTGTCAGGTTTAATTCATGCTGGGCTGGTCAGCTTCATCGTTAATTAAGATTATTTTCTCAGTTTCACTCAGTTAATTAACTAATTAACATTCAATAATTAAAATCATTTATATTATATATTTATTAGGCTGAGAGAGGTCCTACTCCTATTCATCGTGGTGCAAAATTGTTGATCAACTCTCAATTGGAAAATGGAGACTACCTCCAACAGGTATATTTGTATATCTTTAAAAAAATTATTGTATGATTTTATAATTATTATTGTAAGTGCCTCACTTTATGATTGGCTTATTTCGTTGACAAAATCACAATTAGGATTAATCATTGTAAAATGGTAGATTAGGAATTGAAGATCCTCTATTGGACTCCAAGTGCTTCAAGGAAGGTAGATTACTTGACTCTACTTTTACTTGAAGAGATATAGTTGCATACACTCACTTGCATGCATTATATTCTTGTTTACATGTAATTGCACTCCACACTTGCACATTTTGCACATGACTTAGTGTGTTGAGTCTGCCAGGAAAAGAGAGTTTCTTCTCTTATCGCGGCCTAGACCGCTTGTTAGGCGCTGCTTGCACCGCGGCATACAGAGCGGTAAACATCAGTTGGCACATGCTGCCTTGACCGCGTCATGTACACATGTACGCCCAGCGGTCCCAGACGCGGTACACATCAGTAGGCTCCTGCTGCCTTGACCGTGGCATGTGCACTGCACGCACAGCGGTCCCAACCGTGATGTTGTTCAGTGGGCACATTGCTTCGTGTACCGCGGTCTGGACAACTTGCCCGAGCCGCGGTACGCATAGCGGTAATGACAGAATTTTGTTACTACTTTCAAAACGGTGTCATTTCGTCTAGGGCTTCATATATATATGCCCTTTCCTCTTCCTTGCCTCTTTAGAGCTTCAGAATCCATTCTCTTTCATTCCTTTTAGAGCTCAAGAGTGTATTGCAAGAAAAAGTAGCAAGAAACCATTTTTATTGTCCAAAACCCAATCACCCATCATTCATTCATGGTTCTATCATCATCTAGTTTCATCTAGGATGTTTCTAAGCATGGGTCTTCATCAACATAGCTTACTTGGTATGTAGAACACCACTCTCATCCATCTTTGTGTTCTTGCTTAACAAGAAATCTCTTTTATGTTTCCTTTGCATCTAGATTATAATGTTTCATTATAAATAGAGATTTTTGTTGATGTTTGGGTTGTTGTATTGTGATAGCTATTGCATCTAGGAATGCTTTAATTTCATATAGCTAGGTTATATGTGTGTCATATAGCAACATGATATCTATGATTGTTTGAAGCATTCATACATGACTAGATAAGCATTAAATGTGTTGACCTTGCATTTTGTGCATTTAGAATATCATCATATTCACTTTAGGTTTCATATCTCTTCATTTAAGAGTTAAGTCTTGTATTTGCCTTTGGTAGTATACAAGCAAGAGCCTAAAATCACAATTAAAGACCTGCGGGTAGCAAAGACGGATTAGTAACCGATTAGGTGTGATGTGGTCAACCTAGGTTGTAATTGTTTAAGCAAATAGTGGATTTGAGGGTTCGATTGGCGATTAGGCGCCTGAGTTTTTACCCAGTTTGAGGGTTTCTCACGTAAATCATATCATTGTGTATTTTTGTTTATTCCGCATTTTTATTATGGCAATGATTGATTGTGTTAGAGATTAGGGGTTGTGTTGTTTAATTTTGATTAATCAAAAAGATGGCATTTGATTTAACAAAAACCCATTCAACCCCTCCCCCCCAGGTTAGTTTTATTATTATTATTATTTTGCTATAATAACACTAATTTTTTCTTATTAATCTGTATCGCAGGAAATCACATGAAGTTTCTTGAAAACTGGAGTATTACACTATGGATTGTACATGAATATTTTCCCATTAGCGACTCTAGCACAATGTTGTAGGAAAGTTCCACTGTCTCAGAAAAGCTTGTAAAATTAATGAGAGTGAGAAAATGAAATTGTATGTAGAGCAAAGCTCATCATCAGATATAATAATCTTATAATGTCTGGATATATAATAATAAAACTATTGTGCCTATTTTTTCTTTCTGGCAACATCTTCATCTTCTATGTCTTTGTTCTCATGTCGATTCTATGTCTTTCGATATAAACAATAAAATTCTCCTCTTTTGTTACTGTTTTTTTATAAACAGCAATAATGTTGTACAACATTGAAGCAAGCCAATGTGTTTAAAGTTTTGATCAAACTAAAAAACAGTCTGAATGTATAGTACATTCAAGTTTGAATCCCTTCTCCCAAGTAAAAAAGAAAAACAAATTCAATAAAAAATAAAAAATTAAATTAAAATATTTTCATACAATTTTGTATTTCCATATAAATGAATTATATTATTACGTGTTAAATTATATTATATCGAATTGGTAGTTATAATAAACAATGTGACCACATTGCATTGTTTGAGACTAAAATACTGATTATTTTAAGACATAAAATTACTCTTATAACTAGGCTTTTGGCTCTTGTTTGGGTCTTGTGTTATATGTGGCTTATGTTAGTGTTTCGTTGTGTTCTTGCCTAGGTTTGTCCGGGTTTTGTTGTTTGTTTTATTTTATTATTATTTTTTCACCTTTTGCGGGCTTTAATAAATTTTGCTGTTAAAAAAAATCTTATTCCAATAAGTGTGATTAATGCTGGCAATTTGGGCCGGGCCCAAACTGGCTGCCTGGCCCGGCCCGATTTTTTTGCGGGTTTGGGCCGGCCCGGCCCGCTAGCTAAATGGGTTAGGTCCAAGCCCGTTAGCTGGCGGGTCAGGCTGGGGCCCTATTTTAAAAAACTGGGTCGGGCCCGTAAAGCCTACGGTCCAAAAAAAATTTGAAATTTTTTTGTTTTGAATTTTTTTAAAAAAATTTGAATTGAATGGTGGTTTTTGTAATTAGCCAGATTACCGTTGGTGACCGTTAGGGGGGGGGGGGGGGGGGGGGGAATATTCAAAACTTTTAAATATTACATTTTTTTAAAATCTTTTACAATTTTTTCCAATTATACTCTTACCTAACTTTTTCCTATAAATACCCTATGACCCTCACCTTATTCTCTACATTTTCTCTACTTCCCTACTCTCTTATTCTCTCTATTCTCTACAATCTCCAACATCTCTCACTCACTCTTTCAACTATTTTGAAATTTATTTTATTTATTTAATATATTATTTATATACTATATACTATTATACTAATATACTATACACTATACATTATATATTATATATTTATAGACCTTCCACTCTCTAGTCTCTACATATTCTAAGACTCTTAGTCTCTTACTCTAAGGTATTGTCTTGTTTATTGTTTTTTTAATTAACTTTCATTTGTTATTTAATTATTAAGTATTATTAATATGTTTACAACTAATGTTATTATTTGTTATGTTGTTAGGTATCCAATTGATTAATTAATTCAACACTCACAAGCCTCCAATTTAAGGTTAGTATGTCTACTTCTTTACTTTTGTTATTAATAACTTTTTAAGGTTGTAATTATTATTATTTAGTATTTAGTGATTAGTATGTGTGTAGTTAATATTGTTGTTAGTAATACGTTAATTTTATGTTTTTTATTGTGAGTTTAACAACAAAATAATAATTAAAAAAATTAATTCCTAATTTATTTAAAAAAATTTGAACTTATTATTATATTTGAAAAATATGTTTATTTTTTTGTAGAGTTTAAGAAGAAAAAAATGATTTAGAAAAATTAATTCCGAATTTTTTTAAATTGTTTTTGAAATTAATAATATATTATAATGAATATGTTAATGTTTTTTTTTTGTAGAGTTGATGAAATAAGAAGAAAATAAAATTTAAAAAATTTAAATCCGGATTTTTTAAAAAATTGTGAAATTAATAATATATTAGAATGATTATGTTAATGTTTTTTTTGTAGAGTTGAAGAAATAAGAAGAAAATAAAAATTGTGTAAAATTAAATCTGAATTTTGTTAATATTTTAGAAATTATAATATATTAGAATGATTATGTTAATGTATTTTTGTAGAGTTGAAGAAATAAGAAGAAAATAAAAATTGTATAAAATTAATTCCGAATTTTTGTTAATATTTTAGAAATTATAATATATTAGAATGATTATGTTAATGTTTTTTTGTAGAGTTGAAGAAATAAGAAGAAAATAAAAATTGTATAAAATTAATTTCGAATTTTTGTTAACTTTTTAGAAATTAATAATATATTAGGATGATTATGTTTATGCTTTTTTTTTGTAGAATTGAAGAAATAAGAAGAAAATAAATTTAGAAAATTTAAATCCAGATTTTTTAAAAAAATTGTGAAATTAATAATATATTAGAATGATTATGTTTATGTTTTGTTTTGTAGAATTGAAGAAATAAGAAGAAAATAAAAATTGTATAAAATTAATTCCGAATTTTTGTTAACTTTTTAGAAATTAATAATATATTAGGATGATTATGTTTATGCTTTTTTTTTGTAGAATTGAAGAAATAAGAAGAAAATAAATTTAGAAAATTTAAATCCGGATTTTTTAAAAAAATTGTGAAATTAATAATATATTAGAATGGTTATGTTTATGTTTTGTTTTGTAGAATTGAAGAAATAAGAAGAAAATAAAAATTGTATAAAATTAATTCCGAATTTTTATTAACTTTTTAGAAATTAATAATATATTAGGATGATTATGATTATATTTTTTTATGTTTTTTAAATTTGTTATTTTTATAAATGTATAATTGTATATGTAATTCTGTGACATTTAATCATTTATTTAATTATAATCTTAGAAAAATGAATCTTGAACATTTCAACCTGAACCGTAACGACTATATGCCAGAAGAGGAAATCAACCGATTATACGGTGACTTCCATATCGATATCGATCTCGATCCTCCTAGTACTACTGGACCTACTGGTGCAGGACCTTCGTCCTCGGCATAAAATTCGAGTAAGAAGAGGAAGAAGAAGAAATCGATGGTGTGGGATTCCTTTGAAGTCATACAGGTAAAGCATACAGATGGTATTGAAGTTTAGCATGCCTAATGTAAGTATTGTAAATCTGTACTCACTAGTTCAAGTAATGGAACTAGTCATCTCAGGAGACATAGAGAAAAATGCATGGCTTCCCACGGGCAAGTCGATACAACTCGACAAACCCAACTGCAACAGAACCCAGATGGTTCTGTGAGTACATGGTAGTATGACCCCGACAGGGTCAGATAGCAGGTGGTGTTGTAGTGCGCTGCAACTGACCAACCCATAGATTTTCAAGATAACCCTCATTTTCAATATTTAATTAATAATGCTTTTAACCCCCAATATGTCCCTGTTTCTAGAAACACAACCAGGAGCGATCTGATTCGTACTTTTCAAAAACGTAGGACTGAATTGATTTCTGAATTGTAAAATATTTCTTTTTCAATTGTATTAACGTCCGACATCTGGAGCGGACGTTCAAAACAAGATTATTTATGTGTCACTGGACACTATGTAGACACTGAATGGATTTTACAAAAAAAGCTCTTTGGTTTTCGTGTCATGGATTATTCACACACTGCACAAAATATTCATGATGTTATTATGTCCGTTATACAAGATCATGGCATTCAAAACCTCATCTTATCAATTACTTTGGATAATGCATCTGCTAACTCCAAAGCTATAGAACTCTTCGATAATTCTAGAATCCTTAATACCGCGGTAAAATATTTCCACGCCCGTTGTGCATGTCACATTATAAACTTGATTGTAAAATCAGGTGGAAAGTCGAATCGACAATATTAGGGAGGCTTTGGGTTGGATTATGGCATCTAACAAAAGAATTGCTGAGTTTTCCAGATATTGTATATCAAAGGACATATTACCCCGTAAATACCAAACAGATATGCCAGTAAGGTGGAACTCAACATATTTAATGTTGAAATCTGCTTTACCATATGCTGAATTGATTAGTAGTTTTTATAACGTGAACACCGCCAACGACACCCAACGTGAAAAAATCACGGATGGTGATTGGTATGTGGCCACTGTTTTTATTGAATTTTTAAAAGTTTTTTTATGATGTTACTGTAGAACTTTCCGGGGTTTATTACCCCACATCTCCTCTTGCAATTCTTAAACTTTATGACATGGCTGATGTACTTAGACAATATAGTGAAAATGTGGTGGTAGCTTCTGCTGTTGTTGCTATGCAAAAAATAAATTGAAAAATATTGGGGGAAAATTTCTCTTTTGTATGCCCTTGGTATTATTGTAGATCCTAGGTTCAGATTTAATGGTTTAGAAGTTTTTTCCAAATAATTGGGTGAGTCTCTAGGTTTAAGTGAAACGGATGTTGCTGAACATCTTAGTACACTAAAATCCCAAATATTCGAGATTTTTTCTATTTATGAGAACAGGTACAACAGCGGAACCGGCGCCTCCTCAGTAACAATCCCAACAACAATCGAAGCTCATGAAGATTTTTTTTAGCAAGGCCACAACTTCTCGCGATTCAGGTCCAGGATGTTCGAGTCAAAGTCAAAGTCAAAGTCAACGACAACACGTGGAGCTGAACAGATATCTGACTACGGAGTACTCCATCACCGAGAGCGATGACTTCACAACCAACGATCTATTGAAATGGTGGCGCGGCAAGAGAAACAACTTCCCCATTCTATCGAGATTAGCATGTGACGTCCTTGCTATCCCAGTTTCAACAGTTTCATCAGAGCAGGTGTTCAGCACGGCCGGACGAATACTAGAAGAAAGAAGATGTTCATTGGCCCATGATACGGTGGAAGCTTTGACATGCCTTAAAGATTGGCAAAATGCAGCATTCAGGCGATAACATCAACCGGATACTGAAGAACTCATAGATGACTTCTCCAACATGACCATCGAAGAGAGTTCTGCTAGCAACCAGCCGACGAGCAGATGTAATTGTAATTTGTAAATACTTAATTTTTTTTTCCCGATTGCACTCTTTTTCCCTTACCAAGGTTTTATCCCATTGGGTTTTTCTTGGTAAGGTTTTGAATGAGGCAATCATGATTTGTAATTTATACATTTCAGTATCTCACCACAAATTTAATATGAAATTACAAAAATATTATTCATCGAAAACTAATTAAGTGTTGTATGAAATGAATAATATTATATTTCATATTAAAATTATTACATTAATTACTCAAAATTATTACAATGTATAAAAAAATGGAAGCCCGACGGGCCTTTAACGGGCCGGCCTGGCCTGCCCTCACACGGGCCTTGGACCCGGGTCGGGCTATCTCTTTCGTCTGACGGGCCGGCCCTGCCCGGCCCGTTTTCCATGCCGGGCCGGGCATGCCCCGTTCGTTTAGCATATAGGCCTAACGGGCCGGGCCGGCCCGAATTGCCACCACTAAGTGTGATAAACGATTTATAACTACTGTATGATTTGTAACAAGTGTAGAGATAATAGTGACGGAAAGAGACGATTGTATTAGTGCAATATGTTTGAATTTGTACAATTACGAAGAGCTTTAAAAACGGAAACGAATCAACACCTAGAATTATGAAAAATTTGCAAAGACAATATTCCTAAACTCAAGGGATAGTCAGCTTTGATCCGTGGAATGATTTGATGGTGTTGGTTCTTTCCTATTATGCCTCTACAAGATGGAAGCATTTGATGGTGTTGGTTCTTTCCTATTATGCCTCTGCAAGATGGTGCTTCCATCTGAAAGGTCGATATTGGATCGAAGGGAAGCAAAATGAGACTTTAGCCAGTAGCTTTGTTAGGATTAGGGATGGCAATTTGACCCGCACCCGCGGGCACCCGCCCGAACCCGACCCTGTAGGGTCGGGTTTGAGTGGTGAATTTACGACCCGTGAACCCGCAAACCTGTATAGAGAAAAATCAAGCGGGTTCAAGTGTGGGTGCGAGTTGGGAAAACGAACCTGCGGGTGAACCCGCAAACCCTCGTAAATTTAAATTATATAATATTTATTATTTAAAATATTATAAATTTAAGCTCCAATGGAAACTTTTTAACTATATTGAGAATAAAATATAAAATTTTCACTCATTCTAAATTTCAGAATTACAATTCTCAACTCTCATTATATGTAAACAAAGTTTAACATAGCACTATTGTTTTTTGAATGTGGGATTGTTGTTTCAATGTGGGACTTTTAAAAGTATCACATTCAAAAAACAAGAGTATATTAGTTCTACCATTAGCTACATATATATATATATATATATATATATAATGTGTTTGGCATTTTGTCTCAATTAAGAAACACACTTGAAATGAGTTAAAGTTTTCACTCTATTAAGTGTTTAAGTGTTTTAATCTTTAAAATTATAATATTTCATATATTTAAAAAATATAGAAATATAATTCAAAAAAAAATTAGCGGGTTTGCGGGTGTGACCCGTGGACCCGTTTAGTTTCACGGGTTTATGGACGGGTGTGGGTGCCCCCAAAACCTGCAGGTGAAATCCGAATCCGATCACATTTATTTTCACGGGTTCACGAGCGGACGTGGGTAAGGAAAATTTTTGTGGGTACGGGTTTGAATTTTCAAAACCCGTCTAAACCCGACCCGTTGACATCCCTAATTAGGATGTTGGAATGTTAATTTAATGACTAATATGGTACTTGTAATTAAAATAATATTAATAATAATCTAAGAACCAGTTTAATCACTTTTATAAAAGTCGCGAACTACTTACGGTTTTAAAAGAAAGTCAAGACTTAATTGATAATTGCCCTTTAAATTTTGAAAGTAATCTATATGTCTATCTGGTTAATCTATACATACGCAAATACTTGAATTGAAAATAATTGTGATCGATTCATCAAGTCTCTAAGTAGCCAATAGGTAACACGGTTACACGGTCATGAGAAAGACATTTTTTTTTAAGTTGCACTGTGGTGTAGCCAAATTTTAAAGTCCTTTCCAAAAATAAGTAAAAAGAATAAATGGATCATTTATATTTCACTAAATTATCACCAAACATGATTATGAGTCGAAGTTGCAATTTTGACAGATTGAATAAATGCTATTTACGATAAAACTACATTTTGAAACATTGTTAGGCTGAATGAAAGCTTTTTACCATTAAGTCATATTGCATGGAGGTGTTTTACTAGTATAATTTATAATTAATTAAAGTTTAAGTGAATATTTTATAGTAAAATAAAAATAATTTTACAATTGGATATTTATTTTTAAATAGTGATATTTGTTTTTGAAACTAGACTAAGGATGGCAACGGGTCGGGTTTGAAAGGGTTTTGCAAAATCCAAACCTGCACCCATGAAAATTTTCCTCATCCACGCCCGCCCGCGAACCTGTGAAAATAAACGAGTTTGGGTTCGGGTTTCATGCGGTTAGGGGGTTCGCGGGTCACACCCACCATCCCGTAAAATATAATTTATAAATATTTAATATTTAATTATATTATATATATATATATATATTTATATATACAATACATAACTCCTCTTTATTTATAATATATCATGGAGAATTACAAACACAATAATATAAAGCACTACCAAGTAAAACTCCAAATGGATCTCCACAAATAAGCAAGCATGATGTTTCATAACAGTAAAACCAGCAAGTGTAACCTATCATTAGCTATATATAAATGAGAGTTGAGAATTGTAATTCTCAAACGTAGAATGAGAGAAGTTTTTATATTTTATTCGCTATATAGTTAAAAAGGTTTAATTGGATTTTAAATTTATTATATTTTAACAATAAATATTATATAATTTTTATTTATGCAGGTTCGCGGGTTCACCTGTGGGTTCGTTTTTCTAGCCCGCATCCGCACCCGAACCCGTTGGGTTTTTATTTATAAGGGTTCATGGGTCATAAATTCACCATCCGAACCCGACCTATAGGGTCGGGTTCGGGCAGATGCCCGCGGGTGCGGGTCAAATTGTCATCCCTAAACTAGACCAAGTCCGGTTTGCAAGATGGTGCTTCATTCCATCTGAAACGCCAATCTTAGATTGAAGCGAAGCAAAACAAGTCTTTACGCCTGGTTAGGATGTTGGAATGTTAATAGAATGACTAATTTGATATTAGTAATTTAAAAAATTAGGGACCAATTTAGTCACTTTTATAAAATTTATGAACTACTTGGAATTAAAAAAAAAAGATGTGAGGACTTAATCGATAATTGCCCTAAATTTTAAAAGCATTGAAAGTAATCTATGCCTATCTCGTTTATCTGTACATGCGCAAATACTTGAATTGAAAAGATATAATTGTGATCGATTCATCAAATAACTAGGAAGCCAATAGGTAACATGGTCACAAGACATTTTTTTTTTAAGTTGCACCAGTGTTGTGCCAAAAAAATTTGTTAGACCGGTGTAAATCAAATTTTCTTGTCATGATTTTTATATTGTTATCTATGTCAAAAAAGACATGGAAATGTTAAGTACTTTCCAAAATAAATAAATGGATCACATGATTATGAGTGGAAGATACAATATTGACCGGTTGAATGAGTGCAATTTATCATTAAGCTACATTTTGGGACATTGTTAAACTGAATGAGTGCTCTTTACCACTAAATCTATGTTTGGAAATGCTTGTACTTGAGAAATAAGTGATTATTTATAAAGTTTTAAGCAGATCGGTGTTCGGTAAACTTTCCAAAAACTGATTATTTTATAATTTGCTCCTCCAATAATCAGCTTTTGAGAAGCTAGCTGGAGGATGATTTTCGAAGTTGATTATTAGAGAAGCTATCCCTTTATTTTTGAAATGTCTATAATACCCTTACTATATTAATATAAAGATAATAACACCCTTATACTTAATAATGATATTTTATTTTAGAATTAATAATATTATTAAAAACTGAAATTAATAAATTAAATTTTCTTTTAAGAATCGTATAGTGGTGGCCACCACCGACGACGGAGACCGGAGGACGGACCTCCTCCGGCTGTGGATAGCGATTAAAGCCTCTGGTATATCTGGCATCTTCATTTTACGGTTGAAGCCTCCTCCGTTTTGCGATTGAAGCCTCCATCTCTGGCCGCTAGAGATGCCGGTTTTACTTCTTAAAGGTATGATTGAAGCCTCCTCCGTTTCACGATTGAAGCCTCCATTTTCACGACAAATTTGGGACGAAATCTCACGATTTTAAAACTTATACGTCGGCGGTGAGGGTGATGATATCGGCGATGAAGGATGAAGGGTGGCGAGGCTTTCGATGGAGAATCTGGTGGAGTAGGAGATGATGGCGGATTTGGAGCTTGAGTTGTAGAGATTCCATTGATGGAGATTGAGTGAGCGAGTTGACTCAGTAGATTTGACTGAAAAGGCCTAGTTGACCAAGTATATTAGTATTGAGAATAGATAGTTGACTCAGTAGAATATTAAAATATATATATATATATATATATATCATGTGCTATATATATATATATATATTTTGAAAGCTTCTACTCTTTATGTTTGTATTTTTAATTTAAACAAAAAATAAGTAGTAAAAAAATATTTGAATAATATATTACATTTTAATGTCCATTTTAGTCATTTTTCATAATCAATTAAAGTTTACCAAACTTTTTTTCCTTACTTTTTTCTAAAATTAATTATTTATAAAGTCAATTTACCAAATACCTATCGATTTATCCGGTAAGCTGATTATTCATAACGTTAAGCTAAAAGCGGATTATTTCATAAACAAAGCAATCTCAAACATAGCCTAAGTCATATTGCGCGATGGTGTTTTAATAGTATAATTTATAATTAATTAAAGTTTAAGTGAATATTTTATAGTAAAATAAAAATAATTTTACAATTAGCTTAAAAATATTGATTTTTAAGTAATGATTTCTTTTTTTTAAAAGTAGATCTGCCCGATCTAGCCTATTCATGGCTCCGCCCATGAGTTGCATCCATACACCGCTACACATAGGGGGACCCGTGTGTATATATATTATAAAAACAAAAATAAAATCATACCCCGAAACAAATACACCAGTCCTTAAGCGAAAAACCAAGGAAAGAGAAGCACCCAATATGTCGAAAATTTTGTCTGGTCTAACTAAGAAGCGCTTGGGCTCTCAAATTTTGCCATTGATGCACCTATACAATAGGTAGAGTATGCATGTGTGGCAATAGAGCTAGAAATCCAGCCAAGGCTATGCAAATAATCAGCAATCACGTTCAAGATAAGAACTTTTTCTCATCTCAATCCTCTGTCTCTCTCTCCTAAAACTCAGATAAGAAGCGTACAATTCAAAGCTCCCTTGCAATTGTATCTTGTCTTAATTTCTTTTAATTTCTTTAATAACGTGGACCTGATGACTCACTTTTTGTATCGTTTCCAAATTGCAAATTATCAAAAGATATCTATACTAAAGTTTCCTACGCAATATGCTCTAAACTAGCAAAAGACTAGTAAAGCGGTAAGCGAGGATATCGTTCCACAGAGAGGTTGTATCCGTTAACCAGATATAGTTCTAGTATTTATAGAAAGCAATGCAAATAGAATGCGGATATGTGAGAATGGTGTGTGTGGGGTGTAAGCATAATGCAGTGTGGTGTGTGAAAAGGAAATGTAAACAATGCAAATGAAAACAAAAGAATATGGAAAGGTGGGAATGGTGATTAAGTGAGAAATACTAAAAGGGTGGATATGAGAGATGCAAGATAATGGTACACAATGGGAAACAAGTTCACTATACATAAGTGCACAATAGTGGTTGTTAGGCAATGAATGACATCCTATGAGTTAGGGGCTCGTTCTCACGATTAAGGAGTTCCGCAACCAAATCATCTATTATTACAAATCATTCGTTGATTCACAGAATACAGAAATCCAATCATCACTCCCCCAAAGGTCATGGGTAGAGCAATGGTGTCTTAATATCAAAGACATATTAAGCACCAGAACACAGAGCCAACCTAAGCATTAAGCACTTCTAATTCAAGTTAAGGGCTTGTTCTCTCAATTGAGAGATTCGAGACTCAAATCACTCCCCAAAGGTCATGGCAAGAGCATTTGCACCTCTTGTCTCATCTAAGGGATTCGAAAATACTTCTCACTCCCCAAAGGTCATGGCAAGAGCAAGAGTGTCTCTAATCCTTAACATTATAGACATGAACATAAAGCCAAAACCTATTCTAGCATGATCATGCATAAAACAAGTTTTATCTATTCTTAGGAGCTAAGTGATTCTGGTCATACCCGGATTGGTCATCCTTCAAGGTACAACCGAAACCCACAAACACTCAAATCCATGCATACAATGCATTTTGACATTCCAAAGACATACACACACAAATAAGATATTTAATTACACTAATCCTACAATTGAGTTAAACTACTCCTAATCTCATCCATAAGCACATATCAATTTCCAATCTCCATACACATGCATTTCAAGATAAGAGATTACTCAATAATATCAAGAACAAATCAAAACACAAATGAATATAAAACAACAACACATATATTGAGCACAAATATAAGTTTACAATATTTCCCAAGTGGGGATTACACATAAGGAAAATATGAAATACAAAGATGAGATAAAGGAAATCAAATCCTTGAAGAAAACCTCCAAGAGCTCATCTCCTTGCGTAGCTCGAAATTGGTCCAAAGACCACTCCTAATCTATGCAATCAACTCTCAAATGTGGTGGGTGATTGGTAGAAATGATGGTGGGAAGCTTTCCATGGAGGAAAACCTCCACGAAAGCTGGAAGCTCTCTCTCTCTCTCTCTCTCTCTCTCTCTCTCTCTCTCTTATTGGAGTGAAGAATATGAAGTTAGGAGAGAATGGGAAGAGATGGGATCTTAGAAAAATGAGGCATAAGGGGGTTTATATAGTGTAGGAGAGATAGGGTTTGAACTGATGGTGAAATGACAAGTTTGCCCCTTTTTTATAGCGAGGCTACCTGACGAGGCTAGTAAACAGGTCGCCTCGCGCCCTGGAAATTTCACTCGATGCCGAGGCTAGTTGTTGAGGCGAGTAATCAGGTCGCCTCGCTAGGTCGCCTCTTCCGCTGGTATGGAATCAGCTTCGTGCACCGTTCAAGAAACGCGCATATCTCCCTCTAGAAAGCCCGAAATTGCGATCCGTAAAAACCGCTGGCAATTAGACTTTTGGGGCTTTCTAAATATATGAAGAAAACATCGTGGTTCAATCTAAGGAGGGAGATATACCCCCCGAAAGTTGAGTGTTCTGCATGGGCACTTTACAATTCTTAGCCCATCAACTTTTGGAAAACAAAGTTGACCAGTGCCGCAGTCTCTGTGTCGCGTTTTGGTTCGGGGACGGATCCCCACGGAAACTTGCCGTGGTCGACCACAGATTGTGCCGCGGTTTGGGTAGACGGTGAGACCATGGCAACTCTGAATTCTTCCGTTATTCTCTATTTCCGCTCATATTTGCTCCAAAACTGATCTTTGAAGCTCAAAACCTAATTGTAGGGAATATGTACCTACACAAGGCTCAACAAACACTTATATACAAAAATACACTCGAAAACGAGACCAAAAGCTAGGAAATGGGGACCTCAAATAGGTACATTTATTGTCCAATCACATACCACCAAACCTATCTTTTGCTCGTCCTCGAGCAAAACTAAAAACGAAAACAAACACAAAATATATAATACGAAAAATAAGTAAAAACTAGGCTAGTCCACTTTCCTAGGAAACATGATGGCACTTAGGATGTGCCACAAGCCTTTTGAACCTATAGGTGGCCCTAATAGGAGGAGTTATAGTCTCCTAAGGGTTTACAGTTACGACACCCACAAACGTATAATCTGTAAGAAAATTGGTTGAGTTGCAACCCGCACATACCAAGAAAAGACAACACGTGCATGCTAGAATCTCAAATATACCAATCAATAACAATGTATCACGCAATGCAAGTATTCCAATACTTAGGATGTTTTCGGTTTACAAGACAACTACACTCGAATGCTCAAGATAAAATTCGCTTCGACTCTAATCCTCACCTGATTTCAGTCATATATTTTCACTCAGAACCTAGACGATCACTCTTAGCAAACATATGCGAATGAGTTTATGTACGGAAATCAAATATAATCGCATATGAGTATTTTTCAATGACACACAATTTCTGAAAATGAATCTCATGAAAGGAATTGAAATGCTATGAACGTGGAAAGAGCATGCATCGACTCATATTCCCAATATAGACTTCCTAAGGGATCAAATGGGCTTTCTCGCACTGTTTTTGTGGCCAAGGGTAATTTGTGGTGAATTATGGAGGATATGGTATGAGTGGGAATGATAAAGTTACAAATCATGCCAAGGTGTTTGTACATTACATTTAAATCATTTAGAGCTCTTTTACATATTACTTTACAAGCGTCTAGGCTATAAACATTACATTGCACCATTGTGCTACATTTGTACCCATATTTTTGAGTAACTTTACATTTTAAGAATTTGAGGCTTAAGTGTTTATATTTCACACTTTTTCTTTTTAAGCCTTTGCCTTTGCATAATTTACACACATTTTCTTAAGTACACACTTTACACATTTTAGAGCTACATACTTCTCTAAAGCTATACACCTTAACATGATAAATAACTAGTGTATGTGAAAGTGTTTGGGTTATGTATGTGGTGGAGGTTTAAGTGTTTGGCCTCAAGTTTTTCCAATGAAAGACATATGGGGACAAGTGTTTAGGCTATTTTAGTAGTTACGCTCACACTCAAACCCAAAATCATTTCTAAAAGTCCATCTAACAAGGGAATACAAATCTCATACAAGCAGTCCACATGATGTTATATAACAATCAATGAAAGAAATTTGATGTACAATGGGATCACTAAAAATTAAGTGCAAATTCAAATAGTGTATAAGAGTAGAAAAAAAACCCACAGATTTACGCAATTTAGGCTTAGTATAGCTCACGGGTATTCTCCACTATTTTCCTAAGCGAAACAAGAATATAGGTCTAATCCACCTCAACATGAAAAGATTGGCACTGTACAAGCATATTTAAAGTGATGCATGGAGCTAAAAGCATACATGATATGTCTCTACCGGCACACGAAGAAAAACAACTCAACAAAACCGGAACTATTACAAAAATTTCAAAGACTAAAAAATTTTCTAAACGTAACAAAACATATATAAACAACAGAAGTGTCCACACCCCCAAACCTAAACTTAACATTGTCCTCAATGTTGCTCAACTCATAAAATATGGACAATGCTTAGTAAGATTCGAAGATAAGAACTCAACATCACAAAGACTAAAAAAAAATCAAAAACATAGCAAATCATAAGATCTAAGCACAATACAAATCCACTCTTAGATCTAAACAAAAATAAAATTCACAAACATAATAAACATAGCATTCCTATCATTAAGCGCATGGGCGGTTTCCGCCCAAGTCGACAACTACTCCACAAGCACTCCATTTAAGTTAAAAATTTAGAGGATACCTCTTGTGGCTTCACCCAACACGTCCGTCATGGCGCTACCGTTTCACTTGGTGGAATTGTTGGGGTGCATCGGCGCACTCTTACCGTTTTCATGAGTTGTGCGGTCCATCAAACCTGAAAATGTTCTTTCCTAGCACAAGCACAACTCAAAAACAATCAAATGCATATGATATAAATAAAAAGAAAAATAAGAAAAAGCAAAATCTAACTGTATACATATATATCCACAAAGCATTTAACTAACATTTACAGAACCTAAACCAAAACAAGAAAAAATCAACGCATAGCCATCTCCCCGGCAGCGGCGCTATTTTGATTACTCGCTTTTTGTGTCGTTTCCAAATTGTGAATTATCAAAAGATATCTATAATAAAGTTTCCTACACAATGTGCTTTAAACTAGCAAAAGACTAGTAAAGTGGTAAGCGAGGGTATCGTTCCACAGGGAGGTGGTATCCATCAACTAGATCTAGTTCTAGTGTTTGTAGAAAGCAATGTAAATAGAATGCGGATAGGTGAGAATGGTGTGTGTGGGGTGTAAGCATAATGCGGTGTGGTGTGTGCAAAGGAAATGTAAACAATGCAAATGAAAACAAAAGAATATGGAAAGGTGAGAATGGTGATTAAGTTAGAAATACTAAAAGGGTGGATAGGAGAGATGCAAGATAATGGTACATAATGGGCAACAAGTTCACTATACATAAGTGCACAATAGTGGTTGTTAGGCAATGAATGACATCCTATGAGTTAGGGGCTCGTTCTCACGATTAAGGAGTTCCGCAACCAAATCATCTATTATTACGAATCATTCGTTGATCACGGAATACCGAAATCCAATTATCACTCCTCCAAAGGTCATGGGTAGAGCAATGGTGTCTTAATATCAAAGACACATCAAGCACCAGAACATAAAGCCAACCTAAGCATTAAGCACTTCTAATCAAGTTAAGGGCTTGTTCTCTCAATTGAGAGATTCGAGACTCAAATCACTCCCCAAAGGTCATGGCAAGAGCAATTGCACCTCTTGTCTCATCTAAAGGATTCCAAAATACTTCTCACTCCCCAAAGGTCATAGCAAGAGCAAAAGTGCCTCTAATCTCTACCATTATAGACATGAACATAAAGCCAAAACCTATTCTAGCACGATCATGCATAAAACAAGTTTTATCTATTCTTAGGAGCTAAGTGATTCCTGTCATACCTAGATTGGTCATCCTTTGAGGTATAACCGAAACCCACAAACACTCAAATCCATCCATACAATGCATTTTGACATTCCAAAGACATACACACACAAATGGGATATTTAATGACACTAATCCTACAATTGAGTTAAACTACTCCTAATCTCATCCATAAGCACATATCAATTTCCAATCTCCAATCTCCACACACATACATTTCAAGACAAGAGATTACTCAATAATATCAAGAACAAATCAAAACACAAATGAATATAAAACAATAACACATATATTGAGCACAAATATAAGTTTACAATATTTCCTAAGTGGGGATTACACATAAGGAAAACATGAAATACAAAGATGAGATAAAGGAAATCAAACCCTTGAAGAAAACCTCCAAGAGCTCCTCTCCTTGCCTAGCTCGAAATTGGTCAGAAGACCACTCCTAATCTATGCAATCAACTCTCAAATGTGGTGGGTGATTGGTAGAAATGGTTATGGGAAGCTTTCCATGGAGTAAAACCTCCATGGAAGCTTGAAGCTCTCTCTCTCTCTCTCTCTCTCTCTCTCTCTCTCTCTTATTAGAGTGAAGAAGATGAAGTTGGGAGAGAATGGGAAGAGATGGGATCTTGGAAAAATGAGGCATAAGGGGGTTTATATAGTGTAGGAGAGATAGGGCTTGAACTGATGGTGAAATGACAAGTTTGCCCTTTTTTATAGCGAGGCTACTTGACGAGGCTAGTAAACAGGCCGCCTCGTGCCCTGGAAATTTCACTCGATGCCGAGGCTAGTTGTTGAGCCTCTCTAGGTCACCTCATCCACTGGTATGGAATCAGTTTCACGCACCGTTACGGAAACGCGCATATCTCCCTATAGAAAGCCCGGAATTGTGATCTGTAAAATCCGCTGGTAAGTAAACTTTTGGGGCTTTCTAAATATATAAAGAAATCATCGTGGTTCGATCTAAGGAGGGAGATAAACCCCCCAAAAGGTGGGTGTTCAGCATGGGCACTTTACAATTTTAGCTATCAACTTTTGGAAAACGGAGTTGACCAGTCCCGCAGGTCTCTGTGTTGCATCCTGGTTCGGCGACGGATCCTCACGGAAACTTGCCGTGGTCGACCATGGATTGCGCTGAGGTTTGGGTCGACGGTGAGACCGCGACAACTCTGAATTCTTCCGTTATTCTCTATTTCCGCTTATATTTGCTCCCAAACTGATCTTTAAAGCTCAAACCCTAATTGTAGGGAATATATACCTACATAAGGCTCAACAAACACTTATATACAAAAATACGCTCGAAAAAGAGAACAAAAGCTAGGAAATGGGGACATCAAATAGGTACATTTATCGTCCGATCAGGACCCTATATACAATTTGATAGATCCTCTATTCAATTTCTATAACAACCCCTATTATAAACATAAAATGACAGTATTATCCTTTATAATTAGTTATATTGTATAAGTTTCATGTAATTTTTGAATATATGAAGGCTTTTTTTTTTGTCTTGTTACTGTTGTAAAATTAGTAAAATAATTTTAAATTTGTAAATTACTTTTCCACCCTGCTATCAAATAAAGTATATATAATTAGTTAGGAAATATTGAAAAGAATAAGGGTATATAAGTCTTTTCACCATGAAAAAAAATCACAACAAAATATAAAAGGTTAAAAATATTGCTCAGCTCACTTTTTTTTTAAATAGAGTGTATAGACAATACATTTGAATTCTTTTTTTCTTTTTTCTTTTTCAGACTTGAAGATGTCAATTATTTCCAATAAATTATTACCTCTATTGGGGATATGATCTTTGTGATTCCCCTCAAAATGTATGGCATGGCTGTTAGGTTTTAGCTGGTATTCTCAAGTGAACCTGATATTAACCAAACGAGACTCAACTGATGTGAAACTTTCTGAAGACGTGGGATAATGTTTGGAAGTTGGAGATGGTGTTTGAGGGAGATTTGAAGACAGAAGAAGAACTGAAGAATCAGATTTTGGAAGGAAAAGCGGTGCATTCCCGGTGACTTGTAACGGTGTAGGGAGCGGGTGGCAAACCGTGACCGAAACCGTAGTCAATTATAAACATGCGTGAAACGGGAAATATTCAGTGAAAAAGGAAAGTAATTCTCCTGGAAATTCTTGTGCTTATCGGAAAAGGAAAAAGAGTTTGTCTTCATGAAGAATAGGAAAGTCATGTACTTGAAGGAAAATGATTTCTCCTTAACAAGAAGACTTGTCATAAATAGGAAATAGTATTTATGTGGAACAAATAATTCTTGTACGTTTAGGAGTAGGATTTCCTTTTATCTTAAACTCCATATAGCTAGTATAAATAGAACTTGTAATTAGGTTATTTTGTGTGGAGTCAATAAACACCATGCAACATCAGAGAGTGGTGAGATCCGAGTGAGAGACCCAAGGGAGTATCCGGGGAGAGGTCCGAGGGAATATCAATGGATCAAATTAGAGATCTGTGGGTGATATTCAGAGGAGACCTAGGGGATATTGGGGGCTTCTTGGTGAGGATCTTGTGAGCGTTGTGAGAGTGGTTTGGGGTTGAGGTGTGAGAGAGAATCCTGGAGTATATGGTTGTAATAATTTATCATATAGTGGAACTTTCTCTGTCGTCCTAGCGGCCGGTGGTTTTTTACTCGATTTGGGTTTTCCACGTATATCATATGTTGTGATTGGTTTATTTTCTCTCATCTATTTTTCTGCTATAGACGTTATTAATTGCTATGAGTTATGAGCGTATATTAGGTATGACGATTCCGCGATCATCGGTTCAGAATCCCTAACATTGGCATATTTTGTTTTATAATTTTATTTGTTTATACGTAAGTTGGTATTTAAACAAATATAAATGTAAGTGGGAATATTATATATATATATTTTTAATTTTGATAAAGCTTTGAAAGAGGTGGCTGGAGGGTGGAGAGTAGCAGAAGCCTGAGGTATCACTATTAGGTATGCTTTCATTGATTTGTACATGATTTTAATGTGGATGATGGCATCAAATGAATCAAAAGTTGAAACACCTACCATACTCTTGCCCTGTCAAAACAATTAGAGATTACTTCATCTTTGTATGTAACATCGTTTTAGGATATTTGGAAATATTTTAAATGCAATATTTATAATCATGGTAATATTGGAAATAAGTTATCTTTGGGAGGATATTATTGAAAGGAAATATTTTAAAAGCAATCCAGTTATTTGGAAATAAGTTATATAATAATATTGGAAATAAGTTATCTTTTGGAGGATAATATTATTGGTAGGAAATATTTTAAATGCAATATGTTGTTTGACCACTCAAAAAAAACAAACGAAACAACATAGGTCTCATTAGTACATTGTCAGTTTAAATGAGCGTTCTTTATCCTCAAACCACATTGGACAGTTGCATGTTGGTTTCAAATTACAAACCACATTGGACAGTTGCATGTTGGTTTCAAATTACAAACCACATTGGACAGTTGTGGGTTGGTTTCGTATTACAATAATACATGATTTAGGGGAAATTGAACAAACTCGAACTCACAACCCCATGGTTTAAGGTGTGAGTGGCAAACCGATTGGCTAATCTCATCTTGTTTTTTTTGTAAATAATTTTTTGTATTAGAAAATAAACCGTTTATATCATGGATCTGCTAGGAATATTTGTTCAATATATATAATTATATGATAAATTAGCACGAGAATTTGATTCCTAAACTTGTTAAATAAATATATGAGATGTAATATATTTTGAATTTGTTACTTTCAAAAGAATATTATGATCAAAGTATTTATTTTTTTTACGGCATTTATATATCCACCTATCTAGATCTGATATTTTTTTGTAGGATTCTAGTCACCGACTTAAAAGTCATTTGTCTAAGCTCGTCCATCTTACCTGAACCCCAAACTTGTCAATCAAAGTATTGATTTTGATTTAGAAGTTGGAAGTTGGAAGTTGGAATACCATAGAATAAAACAAAAATGTAGAAATCTAGTACTATAGCGGTAAAATTAATTCCGATTTTAATGGTGACTTGAGAATATCCAATTAATTTTGGTTTTAGACTACCAAGTGATCAACTTCGAATATTCTTTTTTCCAATATTACTGACTAACAAAATAACCAGAAATACAATATTATTAATCAATATAATTTATATTTAACAATCGCGTAACATAGTCGGTATAAATTATAATTTTAAAATTGAGTTAAATTATTTTTCTTATATAATTCTGTTAATAAATGTTACTCAAAGCTAAAGTTGTCAGAAAAATGTTTAACAATATTATTTAAGACATGGAATCAATACATTAATTGACAAGTATGAACAGAAATGCAATATTATTAATCAATATAATTTATATTTAACAATCGCATAACATAGTCGGTATAAATTATAATTTTTAAATTGAATCAAATTATTTTTCTTATATAATTCTGTTAGAAAATGTTACTCAAAGCTAAAGTTGTCAGAAAAATGTTTGACAATATTATTTAAGACATGGAATCAATACATTAATTGACAAGCATGATTACAATAAACTTGTATTATTACAAAGTTATTAAAATAACCTCCATATTATATATAACTAGAATTGTTTTATATATTTTCTTAGAATTTACATGGTGTGTTTTCATTTTTCAACACGCAATAGTACTTGAAAAATATATAAAGTACATAAACGGTTGCATAATTTCTACCGGCTGCTCAATTTTTAGATAGTTTAGGGACTGTTCGGTAACGTTTTCTTTTTTCATTTTTTGTTTTCTATTTTTGTTTTCGATTTTCGTTTTATGTTTTCTATTTTTTGAGTTTGAAAACGCGTCTGGTAGCTTTTATTAAAAATGATATTCTAAGAATGAAAACATTAAAAATACGTCTGTAGATTACTTTAAGATTAATTAATATAACAAAATTAAATTTTTTATATAACAAATATTTTTTTTATTAAAAAAAATAGATAGTTGGATCACCATCTCGGCGGTGGAGATCCAATTAAAAAAAACGAAAAAATAAAAATAAAAAAGAAGAACATTCATCAGATTTCCAGAATACATCTTTTTTCTTTCACAAAGTTTCAAATTTATCATATGCTAGAGCACAAATGAGCTTAAATCTTTTGGGGGTTGAAATAAATGAAAAAAGTAGTAGCAAATGAGTACAATTTATCAGTCCCGATTAATTATAATCAAAGAATTCATAAGGGGCATGACTTTGACAAAATACAACATCAATGATTCAATGCTATTTGAGTCAAGTAAGGAGTAAAATGTGCAACAAATGAAAACCACAGCCTTTAGTGCTGAATCAGTTTCGGTCGGTTTTGGGAAGACCCTTCCAATTAGTTTTCTGCATATGACTTCACCTTCAGTAATGGTGTGTGAGGTACTTCTTGATCACATACTCCCAACCATGTCTTTCAGCAAATTCCTTTGCAGCCACTTCACTATCAAAATTAAATCTAATATCACCAACATTAGCATACGGGTCAGCAGTGGATGTCCAACCCATCAAAGGATTTTCCCAGTTTTGTATCGATATAAAATTGATTTTCCACTTCCCTCATATTCTAGATCCTTGCTGAGTAAATTACAACCCTCCTACGGAGATGTTCTTCGGGAATCTCAAAGACCAAGCCGATCTCGCCAGGCTTGAGCTGGACCAATGCGGCTGATGACAATGGTCTGGAGAGAGGGCAAACGGTGCCTCGCATGGCGCCACCGTCGCTCCATATCCGTTGCAAAGAGTGAGCCATCTTCAAATCAAAGAACACCCACCAATCTTCAAACCAAAGAACACCCACCAAGAAAACACCATCATCATCAATTTTCCAGAAATCATCACCATCGTCCACTATCAAACCCAAACCCAAACACAAACACCACCCCTAAAATCAACCATCAACACCCACCGTCAAACTCAACCACCAACACCCACGGCCACAATCACACCAACAAGAACACTCATGCTGGCCACACCCAAATTCTTCTTCAGTCCAGACCATCTCTGCCCTCCTTGATTGTGGTTTTCCTTATTTCCAGAGTATATTCGATTAAAAAAAAAGAAAGAAATAAACAGTTATAATTCGATTAAAAAAATATAAACAGTAATTATTATTGGTGGACCCATAAAAAATGAAAACAAAAAGTTGAGAACACTTTTAAGTTGTTTTTATTACACACACTTTTTTTATGCTTTAACTTAAAAAAACTGATTTTATTGTTTTTGTTTTCTTTTTCTTGGAAACACGCCATAGGACAAGGTTTTAATGTTTTTTAGATTAAAAAAACGAAAAATCTGTTTTGGGAATGATACCGAACAGGCACTAATAGTGATCATGTGGTTTTGACTTGACTGCAAATGACTTTTGAATATTTGAATCGTCTAATGAAACAATTGTTGGCTGGCTTGACTAGATGCGAAAGAAACAGGTTACTGTATGCGAGAAAAAGGATTGGTATCATACCAATTCTTTTACAAATTAATAACAACCGTTGGATTGAGCAAAACCTCATCCAATGGTTGAAAATAAATAAAAATGAAGAGAGAGGGTTTACCCCCTACTTGTTTCACCAGTTTCTCTCTAGAAGAAGATGATGAGCACTCCTTTCTCTCTCATTTGAGAAGAAGACGAAGCTTTTGAGAAGCAATCAAGCTCTGTTTCAAAATCCAAAAACCATCCAAGTGCAACAAATCTTTGAAGAGAAACTTTTTCTCTCAACACACATACAAATTTCATACTAACCAAATCCAAATCTACCTCAAATCTTCAAATCCATGACACTAATTCTATTTAAAGAAAACCTAATCCATATCTGAAAAGAAGAAAATTTTGGGATCTGAAATGGAGCGGCGCGCCGTCTGCAATAGATGGAGACCCATCTGCGATGGAGTACGAGCTCTTCGTCTTCAATGGAGCTCCATCGCAGATGAGAACTCGTCTGCGTTGGTGATGAGTTCCATCGCAGATGAAGCTCGATCTCCTCCACAAGCAAATTTTCGAATGTCTTTTTTTTTTTTTGGGAAACATATTCAATAGGATTTTGATTGATGAAGGTTTGTTTGTATCTAGATTTTTTCCAGATTGTTGTCTTTTTTTTTCTTTTTCTGTTTTTGGAATTGTTGGATGATCGATGAAGATGATATGAATTCTTGATCAATGATCTGGCTCTCCCTCATATGCCCTCACTTCATTTTGTTCCATATCCTTCATCTGATTGATGAGATTTGTTTGGAATTTTTTTCCAGGTCATTGATGAAGATTGTATGAATTTATGGATTTTTTTTTTGGGATTATTAATTTATGGATTTTTTTTGGATTATTGATTTGCGTTTTCTTTTGGAATTGATTGAAGAAAGGAGAAGATATGAATTATTGAATGAGATTTGTGGTTTTTGTTTTTGGGATTGATTTGTGATTTTCTTTGGAATTGGATATATATATATATATATATATATATATATTTATATATTTTTGGAATTATTGAATGATATGAATTAATGAAGAAGATATGATTTAAAAAAAATAAATTAATTTCTAATTTTTTTTGTAATTGATCTCCCAGTCCACCTGGTTTCTGTTTGGAGGCTGATGAATGTTTTTGAATTGTTCTTTACGGTTTGTTCAACCTCAAGCAATTCAATTACAGATTTTACAAAATTTAAATTGATTATTGGGATGGCATTTCTGTTGAAATAAATATACCAATAAACATAAAAGTGGACTCATTTTGTGTTCACATACTTGCTGTTTATAGAAACTTTCTTTTGGTGTGACTTTTGGCTCTTTTGGTGTGCACGCCGGTGGACTTAAAATGGTGTTGTGTATACTTGAATGGAGGTTTGGTAGCTAAAGGATGTAATTCCTTGAAAAAAAGATACAACTCTTTTATAAATTCCACCGTTGTATGTTAATTTGATATTTTTTTCCGATGTCTATAATATTTTGCATATTATTTTGTGAGAAATACGGATATACAGGAGTTAAGAAAATTTAGGTTTCTTTCCGATCCTTTTTTTTTGTTTTATAAATTAATTATTGAAAATTACATACGAAAATTATTCATTATTTTTGTTATTTATATGTGAGGATGTATTGTTATTTTTTTAAGTTACTTGGAGATGTATTGTTATCCTTACTATATTTGACGGTTTATTAATTTATTAAAATTAAATTTTTAAGAAATTTAGAAGTTTATTATTAATTAATTAAATTTATAATTGATTTTTGAAATTATTATTATAAATTTTATATCGATTTATAAGTGGAAATTATTAATACCAAATATTTAATTTACAATTTGGGAAAAAATCTAAACTCAAGAAACTCTCCAAGATAATGAATAATCTATATAATATATAAAAGTTGACCCTCACAGCTCCATGTGTCGCCGTGAGAGATCTTCGGCTATTAATGGATTGATTTGGCTTTTAAAGTATTATTGCTTTCTTTAAAAAACAATATTAAATTATTAATAGGTGTAAAATCTCTAGTGGTAACGGTAAAATGTCTATATTTAATAGGATAGAGGATAAAAATATCAAACTTATATTAATTCATTTAATTTACAAAGATGTATGCATGGCTCTTGTCTCTTGGGGATGTAAAATGGAAAGATCAATTCCAAAAATGTTTACCACTGCTATTATTTTAAATTAATATTTATTGACAAAAATAAAATTTGAGAATATCAAAAGATCTTACTGCTGCCATTAATATTAATATTTAATTTTTTATCACATTCCATAATTAATTAGTATTATTAATTAGTTATATAATTGTATATGATAATATGAAGAGTCCCAAAAAGAATTCATTACAATCTTCTGCTCCTCTATAATATTTTTCTATATATAGCCCACTTCCCTAATTATTTGATTCATTTCAACATTCTTAAGGTCCCTAATTCTCTTTCTCACTCTAGCTATTAATTGCAACATTTTTAAGGAAAAATGATGTAATCCATGTTTTTCTCATGTTTTATTTTTCTTTACCATTTTCTCCCTTCCTTACAAAATTTGTATTTCTAATATTGTTATATTATATCTGGTAAATTAACTTATGTCTTTTTGTATTGATTTGCAAAATGTGGTTTCGATGAGGAGTCAGCTTTTTGGGATCAATTACGGTCAAGTTGCCACTGTCAGAAAAGATCTTCGATCTCTTGAGCGCTAATAAGTTCATAAAAGCAAGAGTTTATGATACGAATATGCAGATACTGTCATATTAACAACATTGGTTAATTCTAGCGTCGAGCTTATTGTAAATAAATAGGTGTTTTGTTCTTTAGAGTTTTCTATGAATGTAAGAGAATAAAGAGACCGGTTTATATCAAAAAAATTTAGATTGATTTTACTATGTTCCTTTTACTGCATTTTTATGCATCATCTATCTTTTATATTTTATTTTTTTATGTTTTTATTTAATATAATGCAAGGGTGTTTTGGATTTCTTATAATTCAAACTTTGTAACTTGACAGACT
Source organism: Dipteronia sinensis (assembly GCA_033220585.1). Taxonomy (NCBI): domain Eukaryota; kingdom Viridiplantae; phylum Streptophyta; class Magnoliopsida; order Sapindales; family Sapindaceae; genus Dipteronia; species Dipteronia sinensis. Next base: position 48,047,763 of record CM065639.1, read on the forward strand.
CTTCCATAATGACTGTTAATTTTTCAGGGTCGTCGTTGATAGCGAAGTCGTTGACGGCGGAGTCGAGATGCGTGAGGAAAATTGGGATCAGGAAAGTGGTACCTGTGTCTCAAGAATCGAGTAAGTTTCTATGATCAAATGAAGCGTAATGAAATGGTCTGCACTGGCGATGTCGCGTATGTCTGGGAATACATCAGACTCAATAACCTTCAGAATCCTGCAAATAGGAAGGAGTATTTTGCGATGATAAGTTGAAGATTATCTTTGGTGAAAAAGGCTCAGTTGGATTCACAGAGATTGTCAGATTGATGTCTCAACATTTTGTGAAATCTGATTGATGATCATTTATTGAAACCTGCTAGTGGTGTTTTGGAGGTTATAAACTTAATTATGACATTTCTATTAGTTGTTTTTTCTTTTTTACTAAGTTTAATTTATGGTTTTAGATGATATGATATTGTGTTACTATATGCATATATGAATTTCTTTCGGAGAAAATATGGTATGGCTGCATAAAAAAAATACATAGTACTATATTGACTTATAAGTATCCAATTACAAAACTAAAGTTCGAGATATATAGAAAATCTTATAATATGTGTACTTTTATCAAAAAAAATTTAATTTATTATACATGCTTTTTCTTTCACTACCTTGGAGAAGTATATAAACAGATGAAGGTGAATAGAGCTACAAGCCTAATGGACGCATTATGGAGATTACAATCTCTTAATATGATAACGAGGTTATCAACAAGCTTTTGTCAAAAATACCGAGTAAATGGTAACTTTGAGAGTTCAATGAAATTTGGTGGTGATGGTTGGAAAATAGAGAATATAAACATTTGATTTTATTTTTATATTTTTCAAGAAGTTAATTGTTCCATTGATTTGTCTTTTCCTTTTATAATTAAGATTGAATGGTTCAGAGCGGTAAATATTTTCAAGATTTTTAAAGAAGTCCAATCTGTATGTTTTGAAACAAACACAAGTACAAACATTTTGGTCCCTCAACTGACACATATGGTAATGCTTCTATAGATGATGTAGTCATTGCTGTTTTTCATGGATAGCATGGTACAGTAAAACCCCTCCAAAATAATATTGTTGGGACCGGGAAAAATTATTATTTTAGAGGGGTTATTTATTTATCGATAAATGAATAATTTATTAATTTATTGATAAATGAATATTTATTAATTTAAAAGGGAGTTTTATGTTTTTACTATTTTTTTTTAAGTTTTATGTTTTTACTTGTACATGTATTATACATATTTCCGACCAAGATACATAAGTACATAGAAGTTAATAAGTATTTACATATTAAAGGTTATTGGAGGTTTGAAAATGTTGAATTATTTTTATTGCCTTCTAATACAACGTCAAAAATTCAACCAAGCGATGCTAGGATTATTCCAACACTAAAAATTCATTATTGACGTCATTTATATTCTAGCATTTTAGAGGGCTACGAGATAGGAGAAATAAATCCCGAAAAAATTAACATATTGAATGCTATGAAATTTATTAATGTGGCTTCGAACATTAATATGAAAACAACAGCCATTACAAATTGTTTTCAATTTTTTGTGAAGCCATTTTTTGTCTACACTATAGAAATGTGATGGATGTTGATCATCTTTTGAATTATCCTAGCGAAAAATGATATAGTGATGGAATCACCTACTGATGAAGAAATTATTCAAAGGGTAATGAATACGACTACCGATAATCATGGTCCAGATGACAGCAGTGGTTTTACTAAGCGTTTCTCCAAAATAGGTATTTCAAGTGATAGTAACATTAAATAACTTTGTACTACAAAATGAAAAAGGAAATACCAATATGATGTACGATTTGCAAAAAATTAAGGATCAGATTGAGTTCGGTTTCAATACAAAGAAAAGATAAACGACTTTAGATGCATAGTTTAAGAAAGACTTGAATTGACAAAATAGAAGTTAATTTTTTTTTTGAAATGAAGTTGTTAAGTAAAAAGTTTACTGATATGTATTATGAATTTTTATGTGTTATATTTTTTAATGTATTTAATCAATTATTAATTTATATATTCATTGGAACCTAAAGGATTCCAAAAAAAAAATCATCTTATGCATTTAGTGAAGTTATTAATTTAACACACAGGCACACAGGCCCGAGTCGGGACCGGAAGATTTTATTATTTAAGCGGAGTTATTAATTTATCGAACATTTATTTATCGAGGTTTTACTGTATTAATGTTCATATCTTCAAGCTCCGATAAGTTTTGTGTTGTGACTGTTAAGGTAGAGTTATATTATTTTCTTAATTATATAAAATTTAAATTGGTTTCTCTTTTGAATGCAGGGATGTAATTAAGATTAAGATTGAAAAATAAACACATTAATTTTTCACTGCAAAACCAACAAGCTTGCATCTAACTTATTTTATTAAGTTATACAAACACAATACCTTTTATATATTTTTCAGCAAACTTTATCTAAAAATTCAAATTACAGATATCGTTAATGCGACTTATATGATGGTTAAATTTTATATAATTACAATCTTGAAGGTAAATTTCTTTGTTATTGTATCAGTATCATTTTATATTGCTTTTAAATAATTATATTGATGTAGGAACATGCGATATGATGAAGAAGACGAAGTTGGAAGTGATTTAGCTTTAACTTTAATTGTTTTAAGTCTACTTCTGATCTTTGTATTTTAGCTTCTAAAACTAGAGTAAAAACTAAGATTATTGATGATAGGATATGAGATTTTCCTATGACCATAGTAATCTTGGTAGATAATTACAACTATATTACTTTTGATTTAGGATTATTTTTTATATTATTTTAAGTATAATATTTTCATTATTATAAAAACTCGACAAATGTTGTAAACTAGTTGAGTATAACAATTTAGGATATCCATAATAATTGAATATATTAATGGAATAGATTTATAAGTCTTGTAAAATAAGATCATATAAATATTAGATAGATAGTTTAATACCATACAAATATTAAATGGGTAATAAATATTGTATAAGAGATTGTATAAGGAGTCGAGAGATTTTCAATCTAGAAAACTGTTATATATGTACAACTAAGTTAAAAAAAACCCTGATTGGTATCTACAACTATATTTAAAAACAATTATTTTGTTTATTGATAGAATTCATAACTAAACAAAAAAAAGACAAAAAAAGAGTAAAATAATACTTACCTCTTTATTATCAGAGTCTTCTGAATTAGATATCAATCCATCAATCCATTTTATTACAAATCAGTATGGCAGACAAGTGCATGATTAGATTAAATGCACCATTCTCATGTATGAGCCATAGAGAATTGTTAGACTCAGTCACCCGACATCACTCTCCAAATCCAATTACTGTTCTCCATGTGACACCTGTAGATATTTACTTTTGTCTTAAATCATGATCCAATATATGGTATTACTTTTATTTACAAAAGGGAAATTATCATTTTCCCCCTGAGGTTTGCACTATTAGGTAAACCAGTCCCTCTAGTTTTAATAATAGCCCGTCTCCCCCTAAAACACAAGGTATTGGTCATTTTACCCCTTCTCTCAATTTTTCCATCCAAAATAACATTAACCATTAGGGATCAAACTCTCCACCTAGAGGTTAAAACCACAAACTCTAACCAGCTAAGCTAGTTTAGCACATTGATGAAGATTTGTTGATTTGTTGATTTAAATATATATATATATATATATATATAATTTGTTTAAACTATTTTAAATATGTTTATATAATTTAAAATAAACTCATATATATATATATATATACATAATTTAAAATAAACTCATATTTAAAAATAATATATAAAAACATATTTATGAAAAAGAAAATAACCAAACAAAAGAAAAACCGAGAAAATCTAGAAAACCAAAGTCCGTAAATTTTTTTCCTTCTTTTATTTTGAATTTTTTTTTCCTTTTCAATTTATGGGCTTTGACTTTCTTGGTTTTTTTTTATCAAATTGAAATGATATATTTTTTGTAAAGGAAAAAAAAAGGGCTTTGGTTTTCTGGATTTTTTGGGTTTCCTTTTGTTTTGTTATTTTCCTTTTCTTTTTCATAAATATGTTTTTATAAATTATTTTTAAATATGAGTTTATTTTAAATTATATATATATGAGTTTATTTTAAATTATATAAACATATTTAAAATAGTTTACACAAATTATATAACTATATATATATATACACACACACATATTTAAATCAACAAATCTTCATCAATGTGCTGAAGTAGCTCAGCTAGTAAGAGTTTGTGGTTTTAACCTTGAGGTTGAGAGTTCGATCCCTGATGCAGGCTTTTTCACCAAAAATAAAAAATAACTAATTACACCAAACTCCTATGAGGTTTGCTCTTTTACACATAGAAACAACTGTGATGGTAACTATAACGTTAGAGTTGTTTCCATAATGTAAATTTTTTTCCCTTTGTTAAGGTTGAGTGGTTCTAAGGACCAACTCCAACGTTGGTTAGAACGTCAAAGTGGTTTCCATCAACGTTAAAGTTGTTCCTCGGAACAACTTTGACGTCAATTATAACGTTAAAGTGGTTTCCATAATATAAAAGTTCTTCCCTTTATTAAGGTAGAGTGGTTTCCCGGGAACAACTCCAACTGCTGGTTAGAACGTCAAAGTGGTTTCCATTAACGTTGAAGTTGTTCCCAACGAGTAGTTGTTCCCGGGAACAACTGTGACGGTAACTATAACGTTAAAGTGGTTTCCATAATGTAAAATTTGTTCCCTTTGTTAAGGTTGAGTGGTTCCCGGGAATAACTCCAACGTTGGTTAGTACGTCAAAGTGGTTTCCATCAACGTTGAAGTTGTTCCCGATGAGTAGTTGTTCCTGGGAACAACTTTGGCGTTAATTATACCATGAATGTGTTTTCTGTAATATAAAAGTTGTTTCTCTTTGTTAAGGTTGAGTGGTTCTCAGGAACAACTCCAAGGTTGGTTAGAATGTCAAAGTGGTTTCCATCAATGTTGAAGTTATTCCCAATAAGTAGTTGTTCCCAGGAACAACTTTGACTTTAACTATAACGTTAAAGTGGTTTCCATAATATAAAATTTGTTCCCTTTGTTAAGGTAGAGTGGTTCCCGGGAACAACTCCAACGTTGGTTAGTACGTCAAAGTGGTTTCCATTAACGTTGAGGTTGTTCCCGGGAACAACTTTGACGGTAACTATAACGTTAAAGTGGTTTCCATAATTTAAAAGTTGTTCCCTTTGTTAAGGTTGAGTGCTTCCCGGAAACAACTCCAATGTTGGTTAGAACGTCAAAGTGGTTTCCATCAACGTTAAAGTTGTTCCTAACGAGTAATTATTCTCGGGAACAAGTTTGGCGTTAATTATACTGTTAAAGTGGTTTCCGTAATATAAAAGTTGTTCTCTTTGTTAAGGTTGAGTGGTTCCCAGGAACAACTCCAACGTTGGTTAGAATGTCAAAGTGGTTTCCATCAACGTTGAAGTTGTTCCCAATGAGTAGTTATTCCCGGGAACAACTTTGACGTTAACTATACCGTTAAAGTGGTTTCCATAATATAAAAGTTATTCCCTTTGTTAAGGTAGATTGGTTCCCGGGAACAACTCCAACGTTGGTTAGTATGTCAAAGTGGTTTCCATCAACATTGAAGTTGTTCCTAACGAGTAGTTGTTCCCTTTGTTAAGGTTGAGTAGTTCCCAGGAACAACTCCAATGTTGGTTAGTACGTCAAAGTGGTTTCCATCAACGTTGAAGTTGTTCCCAACCAGTAGTTGTTCCCGGGAACAACTTTGGCGTTAATTATAACGTTAAAGTGGTTTCTATAATATAAAAGTTGTTCCCTTTGTTAAGGTAAAGTGGTTCCCGGGAACAACTCCAACGTTGGTTAGAACGTTAAAGTGGTTTCCATCAACGTTGAAGCTGTTCCCGACTAGTAGTTGTTCTCGGAAACAACTTTGACGCTAATTATAACGTTAAAGTGGCTTTCATAATATAAAAGTTGTTCCCTTTGTTAAGGTTGAATGGTTCCCGGGAACAACTCTAACGTTGGTTAGTACGTCAAAGTGGTTTCCATCAACGTTGAAGTTTTTCCCAATGAGTAATTGTTCCTTGGAACAACTTTGACGTTAATTATAACGTTAAAGTGGTTTCCATAATATAAAAGTTGTTCCCTTTGTTCAGGTTGAGTGGTTCCTGGGAACAACTCCAGCGTTGGTTAGAACGTCAAAGTGGTTTCCAACAACGTTGAAGTTGTTCTCAGTGAGTAGTTGTTCCAGGGAACAACTTTGACGTTAATTATAACGTTAAAGTGGTTTCCATAATATAAAAGTTGTTCTCATTGTTAAGGTTAAGTGGTTCTCGGGAACAACTCCAACGTTCATTAGAACGTTAAAGTGGTTTCCATCAATGTTGAAGTTATTCCCGGGAAAACCTTTGATGTTAATTATAACGTTAAAGTGGTTTCCATAACGTAAAAGTTGTTCCCTTTGTTAAGGTTGAGTGGTTCTCGGAAACAATTACAACTTTGGTTAGTACGTCAAAGTGGTTTCCATCAACGTTGAAGTTGTTCCCAACGAGTAGTTGTTCCCTAGAACAACTTTGACGTTAATTTTAACGCTATATTGGTTTCCATAACTGTTAAAGTTGTCCCTTTTGTTAAGGTTGAGTGGTTCCCGGGAACAACTCCAACGTTGGTTACAACGTAAAAATGGTTTCCATCAACGTTGAAGTTGTTCCCAACGAGTAGTTTTTTCCGGGAACAATTTTGACGTTGATTTGAACGTTAAAGTGGTTCCTAAAACATAAAAGTCGTTCCCCTTATTGAGGTTAAGTGGTTCCCAAAAACAATTCCAACGTTGGTTAAAACGTTTAATTGGTTCCTAGCAATGTTGGATTTGTTCCTAGAAACAATTTCTCTTTTCTTTTCTTTTTTATGCTTTCCATATTATTTTTACTTCTCAAGCTAATATAAACAATTATATATATATATATACACACACACACTATAAGGTGTATTCTGTTGTAATTAGTGGCTTTATTACCACTTGTATCAATACACAAATGAACACCCACCGCCTCCCCACTTGCTTCATCATCACTTGATCATTCACCCCACTTGGCTGGCTTCATCAACTTGTCTTCACTTTATAGATATTATATTTATATGATAAAGTTTGGTGACTAGCCTTGGTGAGGCGGTAGACTTTGCCTATATACTTGTATGTTATGTATCATTTGGAACCTCTCTCCAGAAATCAATACTGAGAGCAAAAGCTTTCTCTCGCCTCTCCCATCTCTCTCTATATGCTTTCATCTATGTTATTCATTTATTCTATGTTATTCATTTATTCTTTGTTATTTATTCTTAGTTTTACAACACATTATCTGCACGAATATAGATTAGGACTTCGAGAGAAAGTTCTAGAGTGTTTTTAGTTTTTATTTTGAATTTTTGATTGAACCCAGAAATTTCAAAGTGCTCGAATCGTTTTTCGGAGGATACCGTTGTGTTTCTCTCGAAATACGATTCCGACACTGCTGAAGCGTCTCAAACAGAGCTCTAACGATCCCTCTAGATGCAGTCAAAGTTCGGTCAAACCTGAAAAAAAATCCAATTTTTTCTACAGTTTTTCCAAGGTTGAAGACGACACTGTAGCGATCGCCATGTCATCGTCATGCCAGCACCACGTCAGCATGCGTCAGCGCCTAGTCAGTGCCATGTCGTACCACAACAGCGCCCAGTCGTGCCACATTAGCGTCCAGGCAGCGACACGTCAGCGCCACATCAGCAGTGGGGCTGCCATGTCAGCCAAGGAGGTCTGCCACGTCAGCGCTATGTCAGCTAGAAATGTTTTTTTGTCCTTCTCAGTGCAATTTTCACCCGTTTTCGACCGAGTTGGACCAGTTTCCACCTATTTTGACCAGTTTCGGACGCAACCGTGCCATCCGTTTAAGCTAATTCAGCTTGTAAGTATTTTTTTGACTTATTTAAGCTTTATTAACTCTGTTTTCGGGCACGATGGACCTAGAGATCTGGATCCAGTATAATATGCATGCTTGATAATCATGAAGAGCAGTATTCAGAGAAATATACACATCCATTCGGATGTTGTAAGCATCATAATTTAAGATCCTAACGTACAATATGGCTTATGCCGTCAACGGAAATTATATGTAATAGTTATGGATTTATTTTTATGCATATCGCAGGTGATCTCATGGCCCTGTAAGGTGATCTTATGACCCTAACACCATTTATTTATATGCACATCGCAGGTGATCTCATGGGCCTATAAGGTGATCTTATGACCTTAAAACCATTTATTTTTATGTAATATATGAGACTGACTTATGTTGTGTCTCGGGACTGGCTTATGCTGTGTCTAAGGTGATCTCATGACCCTGAAATTATTTATTTTTATGCAACATATCGAACTGGGATATACCCTTGACACAACCTGGAGATCTGGATCCAGTGTTATATACATGCCATACGGCACGATTTTGAAAACCGATAAGAACATGGAGTTCTGGATCCAGTGTTATTACATGAATGTCATACTTCATTATTTGGAACTTGGGGTTTCAAACATGTTCATAATTTGAAGTTATCTCATATATATAAAGTGATACGTTTACATGTCACTTATTTGAAAGAATAACCTACACATCCAGAAGGATGTTGTGAGTATCATAAAAGGATTTAATATCCTAATATCATGTATAATGAGATTGTAAAATATCATGTATAATGAGATTGTAAAGGATATTTTATCCATTTTAATCTTGCTCCTGGAGGAGCAATATCAAGAGAATAGATTTGGATATATTTATATTCATGAGATATCGAGATATCAAAACATACCCCAGAGTGGATGTTTGTGAATGACAAGAGAAAAGGTTTATAAAATAAACCTATTGAAAAGATTATTATCATTTCAGATGAGATATAAAATAGCATTATACATAATGTCCATAAAATTCTTAGAAGAGAAATATATGTCTTCCCTATAGTGCAACGACTCATACAATTCTGCTGAGTCAGATATATTTTATGAATTGGACTTTGATCTGAGCAAATATTAATACTGTATCAGGTCCAACGGATCTGATAGAAAGCTCTGGAAAAGCCATGATATTGTTATCAAACAATACTAAATCATGTATTAGTGATACTTGATATTATTCAAGCAGAACAGAAAAGAATATGATCAGTTCAAAAGCATATAAAGTTAAATGTCAGATCAGATCCAGTGGATCTGATTAAAGGCTCTAGAAGAGCCATAATCTTATTACCATATGGTATTAAATTGTATATCGATGATACTTTATATCATTCAAACAGAATATAAAGGAATCTACTTAGTTTCAAAGATATACGAAGGAATGAATATCATATTGAAACTATGAGTAATGAGAATGTTTAATATATATGCATTACTTCTCATGATTCAGACCAGAAACTCATTATAGAAAAGTTGCGTGCTTTATCATCTGGATTATATTACACTATTATAAGAGTGTAGATATTTATGCAGTTATGAATCAAAAGTTCATTGATCCAAAAATGTTTGTATTTTGGCCTGACTGTATCGGTCACCCAGGATCTACAATGATGTATATAATCATTGAAAATTCTCATGGATATCTATTAAAGTACTAGAAGATTTTTTATCCAATAAGAACTTATATACTGCATGTTCACAGGGGAAACTAACAGCAAAACCATTTTATTCTAAAAATTGGTTTTGAATCCTCATCACTCATTTAAAGAATTCAAGGGGATATATGTGGACATATTCATCCACCAAATGATCCATTTCCTTATTATATGGTTCTAACTGATGCATCTACTAGATGATCATATGTTTGTTTATTACCAAACATCTCCATATTACTTACACTTGTTATCAATTTTTCCAGATATGCTCATAACCAAAATGGATCAGTGGAATCACTAATCAAACGTTTCCAGTTTCTCTAGAAGAGAAAAGTAAATGAAAAATTACTTATATACAAAATATAGATACCATTTCGGCTCTCTATATATGTGTGTCTCATTTTAATCTTCGTATCCCTCAAATACGTAAGATAATTGACCATCAGATAATTATTAATCTGTTATCTGATATATTAAAGGTAACAAAAGTTTATAAGTTGTCATTTCATAAACCTCGGCCGGGTGATTGTTCTTGAAGAGCAATCAGAAAAAAATGCAACAAATAAATAAACTGATGTATATCATAAACTGATGTATATCATAAACTTATGATCCTTTTTGAAAGGTATTGTTATTGGGATCCTAAGAGTAAACAAAACTCGAGTTATAAATAAATCTACTTTATCTAAATCAACTCTATAAGAGTCTAATATATCTAAAAAAGACACAAGTCTATGAAATGACTAAATCCATTAAAATGGAAGAAATCTCAACAGAGATACAAGAATATAGAAATTGAGAGAAATTCTATAAATCATACAGAGTCTATGAAATAACTAAATCCATTGGAGTGGAAGAAATCTCAACAGAGATACAAGAATATAGAAATTGAGAGAAATTCTATAAATCATACGAAGTCTATGAAATGACTAAATTCATTGAAATAGAAGTAATCTCAATAGAGATACAAAAGTATAGAAATTGAGAAAATTGCTATAAGTCATATGAGAGAAATGTGGAATCATAAGGAAACAATCATTAATAATGTATTTTTATACACAGTAGCGCTACTGAAATTATAAATGATAATTATAATATTCATAATATCAATGATTGTAGACAAAAGGCATGATTGACCTAGATGAAAGAAGCAATTCAAGAAGAATTGACTTCATAAGCCAAAAATAAAGTGTTTAGATCAATAGTACTCCAGACACCTGGAGATGTCGAACTAGTTGGATACTAATGGATCTTTATATGGAAACGTAATGAGAAAAACGAGATCGTGAGATATGAGGCATGACTCGTAGTGTGATGTTTCTTACAGAAACTTGGTATTCACTATTGATGAATACGACTACGTTGTTGATAAATTTGGTTGCCTTTAAAAGGCTTAAAATACGTCTTCTAGACGTAGTAATCATTTATATATATGATTCACTCAATGCATAAATTTATAAATCCTGAAGGATTCAAAATGCTAGAAGCATGTAAATCGAGATCTTGTAATCTGTATTTGATGAATATACAAAAATCCTTATATGGATTAAAAACAATATGAACGGATGTGGTATAACCATCTCAGTTAAATATCCGATAAAGATAAGAATATAATAATCATATTATATACTCATGTGTCTTCATAAAGAAATGAGAGAGAAAACATTGTCTCGACCTGAAGGTCGAGCATAGATTAAATGAAATGTTTGTCCATCAATCAGAATATGTTGAAAAGATTATGAAAAAATTCCATATGTATATTACTTCACAAAGCAAGTCTTTGCTTATACTACCTCCTATCATTGATGATGTTATTACAGGGGGAGCGTCCCATCAGGGGGGCATATCAAATGAAGTATATTAATTATATTGGGGCAGATGTGCATTACACTCTTTTTCCTTTCAATCAGGTTTTTTGTCCAATTGGGTTTTCCTGATAAGGTTTTAATGAAGCAATTCTTTAAGCACACCCAAAAATTATTTGATCCATAAAGATCATCATAAATATTACATTTATCCAGTTAATCATCGTATATATGTTGTCTTGATCAAGAAGATCATTGTAAATATTACTTTGATCTTGCTAATCATCGTATATATGTTACTTTGATCCAGAAAATCATCATAAATATTACTTTGATCCGACAGATCAATGAATATCTTTGCTTAGGTTTTTATCCAATTGGGTTTTCCTTAGGAAAGTATAAATGTGAAAAATATTTTGAAGAAAACAATAAATCTGGACATATATACACTATACTCTTTTTCCCTTCAATCAGGTTTTATCCTACTGGGTTTTCCTGACAATGTTTTTAACGAGATAGTTTTGAGAACATCCAACACCACTAGATCCAGAGAGATCATTGTATATATTTTTCTCAAATTTTGTCCTATTGGATTTTTCCTAAATGATATAAATCCGGTTGTCCCAAATCCCAAACTCATTGCCATGATACCTAGCAGTTTTAGGGGAGGTATACTAGCTAACTCCAGCAGGGAGCACTGTCACATTATAGTAATTGGTTGGTGGCAATTGGTTGGTGGCAATTTTAAAAGTCACATGATTCCATTTCCATCTTGTTAGAAATGGAATGTTGAAGTCAATGGTTCAGCACTCCATCCAAAGAATATATAACACCAATTTATATAAAACAACTGTATAATATAAAATAAGAGAGGCCCCAAACCGGTAACCGGTAATATGAAAATTGTCTCAAATTTCCAAGTCAAAATGTATTTGAGTTATTTAATTAACAAGTCGACTTTTTTTTTTACAATGTAATTCGGGATTTGAAGGTATTACAAGTTGATTTGAATATGATGTATTTGTTTTATAAAATGTTAAATTGTTAATTAATTATTATTACTATTATTATTATTATTATATCCCCATGTTAATTATATTCCACATATATTTTTATACATAATTATAATTGATCGCATTCGACATAAACATATACTTCAAGTTGGAGACAAAGTCAATTATTCATTCATCATACATCGGATAAATTAGTCTTCTCTAAATTAATAACATTTCTAAATTAATAAAAAAATTTGGTTTTGACTCGGATCAATGTAAGAAATTAATAAACCTCTATATAGTAATAATTAATAATTTCTATTAGAAAACTATTGTAAAATTTCGGTCCCGACTATCACTTATAATTTTAAAATATATTACATAATATTGAAAAACTAGAAAAATACTTCAAGATGCAAGTCTGCAAAAAACCATAATGTTTGAGATTTAGTATTTCAGTAGCTTTACAACTCAAAAGATTAGTCTAACAAGTTGTGATATCCACTAGTTTATATATCATTTTCTTATCATATGTGTTTTCAATTTGGGATTTATCTTATCATCTTGAGCTTCATATTTGGGTTCTCTCACAGTATATAGATGATAAATATGTGTATTACTTATCATACTAAATAAATGGTTTCTCCCAAAGCCATCGAGTAACACTAAATAGGCTGGTCTTAAAAAAAATTAAATGGCAGGTCAATTGAAACATTTCTTGTTCAAATAAAAAGGCTGATAAATCACTAGTATAAACAATGGATACATAGTACTCTCAAAGCCAAGTAAGTATCTTCGTTTGCTATAAATATAGGAACCTAGTTGGTATTCTAATCATCAATCAAACAAACCACCAAGTGAAGTGACCTCACCAATAGCTCTCTTTATGAGGAAATATAGGTTTATGGCAATTTTTTGAGTTGGTGTTGTACGAGTGGCACCACTTCAATAACTTATGTTTAAAATGCATCAAAGTAAGTGATTTTAAAAAATACCCTTACTTTCCACATTGTTTTATTATTTTTTTGACTTTAACTTTTCTTTTATTACTTTCTCTGTATAGTTATTCTCAACTCAAACAAAACCAACTTCATGACATTATCGATGCATCTTCAGTGGATTAGTTTAGTGGCGCTATGTTTACACACTCGAGGGTCGAGCTCCCCGCTGAGCTCACGGTGGTCTAGATGCCTACGGATGGGCACGGTTCGGTTCGGTTCTGTTCGATTTTGGGTAAAACCGAACCGAACTGAAAATATTTCGGTTCAACCAAAATTGAACCGGTTTAAACCAAATAAAAGACGGTAACCGAACTGAACTGAACTGATTTTAATCGATTCGGTTCGGTTCTATTCGGTTTTGGACCTAATGGGCCTCATGGGCTTAATGAGTCTTTTTAATATGTTTTTAAATTTAATGGGTTGCTGGATACTAATTTTGGTCATTTGAATAGCCCAAAGCCCAAAAAACCCAAATCAAAACTAACTAAAAATATACCAAAAAAAAGTTAAATCATTTCAAAACATATTACATAATAATAAAAAATCCATTCTAAAATATAAAAACATATTAATACATTTTAAACTCCAAAATAAAAGTTCAAAAATCAGTTAACAGCAGTAGTACATTATATAATAATACCTCCCCAAAAATAAATAATCCAAACTTCAAATCAAAATTACAACTAAAATAACTCCAAATCAAAATTACAATTAGTCAACTAAAATAACATTTCAATTCTAGTTTCCACACCACATTCCACATATATAAAAGGATGCATTCCATTTTGTCACTCCACTTGCAGATACAAAAAATTATGTATGTATTTATCATTCAATCTTTATCCTCTATAGAAACAAATAAAAAAAATTACAATGAAAAATTATGTTCTAATCAGTACATGCTCTAATCAGCTATTAATCAGCTATTAATCAGCTAATTATACTGAACAAACAACCCCCAGCTAACATTACATGCTCTAATCAACTATTGATGCCTAATATAATCTTGAAATAAAAACTAATTATGTTCTAAATAATTGATCGAATTTCCAAACTCCCATGGTTTTTAAAAAATAATAATTTATACGTGATAAAAGTTTCTAATCTCAGAATAAAAGCAATCCTCGTCCAAAGAAACAATAACCAATGCCATGATCATGAGCCACCAGTAACACCTGAGACATTTAAAACATAGGGGTTTTCAATTTTTCATAGACACGATTTTAAACAAAAATTCACCAAATTATATCTAAATAAAATGGACATTTGATAAAAAAACTTTTAGAAGATTTATTTATTTATTATTATTTTCATTTATATGAAGCCTAAGAGTAAATTACATAAAACCAGTAACATAACTATTGATCAACACATTATTTGGACTTGCGTAGACTAAACTGCACATCGGTTCAAGCAAACAATTTAAGAGAAACAATAAGAAAACCATAACAAGCTTTGAAAATCAGATATGCATTTTGTTTTATTTTTGGAAAAATTTAAATGAAAGAAGTTTGTCATAAGCATCATTAAGTATGCATGATGTATATGCTAACGTTTCTATAAACAAAAAAACGTGAGGAGCTGGAAGAAAAAGTGACAAACCTTGGCAGGAAAGACATTTGGCTGAACAAGATCAGAGCTTTTGAGAGTTGAGAGGCAATCGGAAAGAGATCGAAGGGCGACGCATTGTTGAAGAAAGAGATTTTCGGGGCCCGAGGCGAATTATAGAAAATGAATTTTTCGGGGCCCTGAGATTTCAAGTTGAGATTTTGTATCTGAATTATGAATTTTCATAACAAGATTTAAGCTAGTTAGAAGAACTCTAATTCGATTTTTGATTTTTTGATTGTTTTTCGATGTCTGCTTCTAGTTTTGTACTGTTGTTTTCCCGTTTTAGATATATAAAAGACAAACCAGTAACATAACTATTGATCAACACATTATTTGGACTTGCGTGGACCAAACTGCACATCAATTCAAGCAAACAATTTAAGAGAAATAATAAGAAAACCGTAACAAGCTTTGAAAATCAGATATGCATTTTGTTATATTTTTGGAAAAATTTAAATGAAAGAAGTTTGTCATAAGCATCATTAAGTATGCATGATGTATATGCTAACGTTTCTATAAACAAAAAAACGTGAGGAGCTGGAAGACAAAGTGACAAACCTTGGCAGGAAAGACATTTGGCTGAACGAGATCGGAGCTTTTTGAGAGTTGAGAGGCAATCGGAAAGAGATCGAAGGGGGACGCATTGTTGAAGAAAGAGATTTTCGGGGCCCGAGGCGAATTATAGAAAATGAATTTTCGGGGCCCTGAGATTTCAAGTTGAGATTTTGTATCTGAAATATGAATTTTCATAACAAGATTTAAGCTAGTTTAGAAGAACTTTAATTCGATTTTTGATTTTTTGATTTTTTGATTTTTTTTTCGATGTCTGCTTCTAGTTTTGTATTGTTGTTTCCCCGTTTTAGATATATAAAAGACAATTAATGTTAAGAATAAGATTCAACCCACGTTTGAGTTGGTGTAAGAACTTGAGAATGATAATAATTGTGTTTTATAATTTGTGGGCCTATTTTAAACTCATTTATGAGTGTATTAGTTTTAAAAAATTATATGTTTGATGGACCTATTTTAAACTCATTTATGAGTTGAGTGATGATATTTGCACCCCTCAAAAATTGTATGTACTCCCCAGTTTAGTATTTTTTTGAAAATCCAATATTACCCTTCAGTAAAATTAGGACTAAATAATTTGTAAGTACACACCAATATTTATTAATTGGTTTTATATTAATCCTTTATAAAAAAGAAAAAGAAAGTTTCCCATTAATTATTTGATATGATAATAAAAGCCTTCCTATTTTATCAAACCCTAACTTCTATTCTAAATACTAATTTCAATTTCTTTTAAGGAATACAAATTGATTGAGTTGACAAACAATTTACTGCTATAATTGAGTGAAACAAAAATAAATATTAACAATAAACTTTCTTTAAAAATTTCTTAGGAACAAAAGAATTGATATACACTGTCATGAGCTAAGAGTATATTTTTACATATGATCATTCATCTTGGTTGATGTAATTAATGTTTTCTGTAAATGGATTTCAAATTAAAAAAAATTAAAATTAAACAACTAAAATAGCTAAAATAACACATGCATATGTTATGGTTACATCAAGTAGTTTTTTAATTCGGTGGAATTAGAGAAGTTTGAGCTTAAAAAATATTAAAAAACTAAAAAAAGAAAAGTTTTAATGCAATTAAAAGAAATTTTTTCAAACAATTTTTTAGTAACATCCAAGGTTTTTGCAGGAGTTAGAAATTATTTTTTAAGATATTAGTTTTTGAATAAAAAGATATAAAATAATAAATTTTAAATAAATATGATTATATGACAAAATAGTGGGGTGTGCTTACAATAATATAATACAATAAAATTAAAGAAATGATATTTTTGCTATTAAGTGTGGTTTATTTTCGAACCAGAGATTTTTAAAATATTTTCGGGAGGGTGTACATACAATTTTTGAGGGGTACCAATATCGCCACTCTTATGAATTTGTTAGTTTAAAATTATAGATGAGTTATATCTGAAATCAATTCTTTTTTACAATATGAGTGCCTTTAAAGATTGTGGGTCCTAGGTGGCTGCCTCTCTTATCTCTCCCTAGAGCTGGGCATGCATACACCGCTCTACATAAGGGGACCCGTGTGTATATATATTACAATACATTTGAATTTTTTTTTCTTTTTTCTTTTTCAGATTCAGACTTGAAGATGTGAATTATCTCCAATAATGTATTACCTCTATTGGGGATATGATCTTTGTGATTCCCCTCAAAATGTGTGGCGTGGCATGTTTTGTTTTATAATTTTATTCGTTTATAGGTAAGTTGGTATTTAA
This sequence comes from Dipteronia sinensis, assembly GCA_033220585.1. Classification (NCBI taxonomy): domain Eukaryota; kingdom Viridiplantae; phylum Streptophyta; class Magnoliopsida; order Sapindales; family Sapindaceae; genus Dipteronia; species Dipteronia sinensis. Next base: position 48,065,144 of record CM065639.1, read on the forward strand.
ACAAATATAATTGTAAGTGGGAATATTATATATATATTTTAATTTTGATAAAGCTTTGAAAGAGGTGACCGGAGGGTGGAGAGCAGAAGCCTGAGGTATCACTATCACTCTATCAGGTATGCTTTCATTAATTTGTACATGATTTTAGAGTGGATGATGGCGCGTCAAATGAGTCAAAAGCTGAAACACCTACCATATTCTTGCCCTGCCAAAACTGTTGGAGATTACTTCATCTTTGTATGTAACATCGTTTTAGGATCGTTGGAAATATTTTAAATGCAATATTTATAAGAGAAAGTTACACAAACATACTCCGACTTTAACACATATATGAAGCATAATCCAATTTTGTAAAAAATACAAGAACATACCCTTGACTTAGGGGTTGACCGTTAAATCTAACGGTGATATAAAAGTTTAGAAAAATTACACAAACATACCCTGACTTTAACACATATATGAGACATAATCCAGTTTTAAGAACATACCATTGACTTAGGGTTGACCGTTAAAGTTAACGATGGTGTTAACCATGAAGAGTAGTATTGTCATTTTCTAATTGATTAAAAAAATAAAAATTAAAAAAATTCCTATGACCCCTTTACAGAGCCATATATGTTTGTTTCCTTCAAAATATAGAGGGATCAGTCATCAGTTCGATCTCTTCTATATTTTTTAGGAAATTGAACCAAATCTCCTCAAAATATCGAGTAGATGAGCTTGCCATGGTGGGAATGGGAGATGAGAGAAATGTGAAGAAGACTGCGGTGGCGGTGCACGAGGAATGGCCGGTGGCGATGACGGTAATGGTTTGGTGGTTTGAAGAGTTCTCTCCAATGGATTTTTAATCTCTTTTGAGTTTTTTCCTTTTCAATATTTATTTTGGTATTATCTTTGAGTTGGAGAAATTGAATTAAATTTTTTGATATTTTTTTTGAGATGAAAAGATATCATCCAAGTTGAACCAGATCTCATTTTCTAGTGATGTTGTTTTCTTTAAAAAAAAATAACCAGAATCTGGCGATGTTTTTTTTTTTTAATAATTATTTTTTATTAACCAAACCAAATATCCGTTGGAATGGATAATAGGAGATTTGGTGATGTTTTTTTAATAATTATTATTTTGATTAACTAAACCAAATCTTTTTTTTTGAAAAGAAGTAAAACCAAATCTCTCCATTGGAGATCTGGTGACTTTGAGAGTTTTAGTTGTTTCTGTTTTTGGGTCTTTTGCTGGTGTTTTCTAGGGGGTTTTCCATTGAGTGAAGTGGAATTTAGTTTTATTTTTGAGAGTTTTGGTTGTTGGTTTTGTCTTGAGTGGAGATTTAATCCATTGATTGAGAAAAACATCATGTTTAATGGGTGATCTCAATTGGAGATCTGGAGTCTGGATGATGATCATGGAGATCTATTGATTTTTTCATATAAAAAAAATATTAGCATAAGGGTATTTTGGTATTTTCAAGATAAAATTTTATATCACTGTTAGATTTAACGGTCAACCCCTAAGTCAAGGGTATGTTCTTGTATTTTTTTGCAAAACTGGATTATGCCTCATATATGTGTTAAAGTCGAGGTATGTTTGTGTAATTTTTCTAAACTTTTATATCACCGTTAGATTTAACGGTCAACCCCTAAGTCAAGGGTATGTTCTTGTATTTTTTACAAAACTGGATTATACCTCATATATGTGTTAAAGTCGGGGTATGTTTGTGTAATTTTTCCTATTTATAATCATGGTAATATCGGAAATAAGTTATCTTTAAGTGGATAATATTGAAAGAAAATATTTTAAAAGCAATCCAATGATTTGAAAATATCTAATAATATTCGAAATAAGTTAACTTTTGGAGGATAATATTTGAAGGAAATATTTTAAATGCAATATGTTGTTTGACCACTTAAAAAAAAAACAGAACAACATAGGTTTTGTTTGAACATTGTCAGATTAAATGAACGTTTTTTATCATCAAACCATATTAGACGGTTGTGGATTTCGTATTACAATAATACATGATTTGGGGGAAATGGAACAAACTCGAACCTACAACTTCATGGTGTAAGGTCTGAGTGGTAAACCGCTTCACTAACCTCATCTTGTTTTCTTTTTGGTTTTTATGTAAACAATTTTTTATATTAGAAAATAAACCTATTATGTCACTGAATCTGCTAGGAATATTTGTTCAATATATATAATTATATGATAAATTAGCGCGAGAATTTGATTCCTAAATGTGTTTAACAACTATATGAGATGTAATGTATTTTGAATTTGTTACTTTTAAAAGAATATTAAGATCAAAGTATTAATTTTTTTTACAGCATCTATCTATCCACCAATCTAAATCTGGTATTTTTTTGGTATGATTTTAACTGTCGATTTGGAAGTCATTTGTCCAAACTCGTCCATTTTACCTCGAATCCCAAACTTGTCAATCAAAATATTGATTTTGACTTGGAAGTTGGAAGTTGAATACGACCAGAATAAAACAAAAATGTAGAAATCTAGTACTATGACGGTTTGGGGTTGCTGATTGGTGGCTGTTCAGTGGTCGCATTTGTCACCTGACTGAAATCCCTTACAAAATTAATTTTGATTTTAATGGTGACTTAAGAATATCCAATTAATTTTGGTTTTAGACTACCAAGTGATCAACTTTGAATATTCTTTTTTCCAATATTACTGACTAACAAAATAACCAGCACTACAATATTACTAATCAATATAATTTATACTTAATAACAATCGCATAACATAGTCGGTATAAATTATAATTTTTAAAATGAATTAAATTATTTTTCTTATATAATTCTGTTAGTAACTGTTACTCAAAGCTAAAGTTGTCAGAAAAATGTTTAACAATATTATTTAAGACATGGAATCAATACATTAATTGACAAGCATGATTATAATAAACTTGTATGATTAAAAAGTTAAAAAAAATAACCTCCATATTATATATAACTTGAATTGTTTAATATATTTTCTTAGAATTCACATGGTGTGTTTTCATTTTTCAACACGCAATAGTACTAGAAAAATATATAAAGTATATAAACGGTTGCATAATTTCTACAAGCTGCTCATTTTGTAGATAGTTTTGTGACCATGTGGTTATGACTTGACTAGCATACAAATGACTTTTGAATATTTGAATCTTCTAATAAAACAATTGTTGGCTGCCTTGACTAAATGTGAAAGAAACAAACAAGCTAGCAATAGCACTGTCATATTATAGTAATTGGTTGGTGGCGCCTACGTACTGATCAAGAATTTTAAATGACATGATTCCATCCTCCCGTACTATGCAGGTGAATAAAAAATCACTGCATGTACAGAGGTGAATAGTATGGCCTTTGGTCTGTTGGATCAGTTCCAAGGGCTTGTATAAATTGTCATCTTGAAAGTTGAAATACTATGAGAAAAATGAAATATTAAAAAAAACCCATTCAATAGGTTCAGCTGGTAAATGTGAAATGTGAAAGTGACATTCTTTTTTTATTCAATTCGTTTTTGTAAGATATTAAACAATAAAATAATACAAGTTGGTTCACATGATGTGTATTCCTCACGACTACATCACGGGATTCTGGGTTTGAGTTCTCCCAATCCCTAAAAATCCTCCAAATCTATGTAATACTTTTAAAAATATATATTAAACAATAAATTAAAGCGGGAAATTAAATTCCATTGAATTATATTTATATTTCTTGCAAAGTGTTATAAAAAAATAATTGTATTAAATGGTTAATTCATTTAATCAAAAAATAAGTAAAAATTAGATGTATTCAAAATTATGAATATCAATTATCATTTTGGATCGTTTTATCAATTATTGAACCGATATTAATATAATTATTGTTTCAAACTATAATAAGGAAAAATGAATTGATGAATATTATAATTAACTATATAAGAAGTGAAAACACTTTTGAAATAGAAAAGATGAGGTTGATTTAATGATATACTTCTCATACTTATACTACGAGGTTGTGGGTTCGAGTATCTCCTCTTCAAAAACCCCAAATTATATTGTAATATTAAAAAATACACTTGAAATTAATAACAAAAAATGTTTTCTTAGGTACGTAACAATGACTAAACGTATTATAGTATCCAAATGTTATAAGATTACATTCACAACTGATTAATATTTGAACACAACGTTTGATTAATATTTGAACAATAGATACTGCTTATTTACAAAGTTACAACATTGGATTGTATTTGATTTGAATGAATTGAATTATATTGCATTGTATTTTTCATATACAATCACCTGTTTGGTAATATTTCATATTTAACTATATTAAGATATACAAATGTTGGACACTATGAGGTTGGCTAAGTGGTAAACTCATAAAACCTAAATCCAAAAGATTGTAGGTTCGAGTTATGCTTACTTCCTTCAAATTTCGAACTAACAAACGTTGTGTTTGATTTTTGTTTAGGAATAGTTTTTTAACTAATAAAACAGATATATTTGTAGAATAAAAAAGATATAATAAAATATGCATTTTATTAAATTAAAATAATTCATTTAACAAATTTCAAGAATATTTGACAAGTTTAAAAATATTTTATTTAACTTAAATAATTTTTAGATTTTTACTATTAGAATAACATTTTTTTATCTTTACTTTTTTTTGGAGAGGGAGAGGACTCGAACCCACGACCTCGTGGTGTAGACGTGGGTATTAGGGCCGTAAAGGTGGTTACCAAAGTCGTGTAAGTGGTTTACAATTCAAATTTTTAAAAAACCATGAACTGGTTATCAAAACCATAAAAGTGGTTACTAAATTGTAAATGTGGTTACCAAAGCCATGAAAATGGTTACAAGTCAAAATTTCAATTTGAAAAACGGTTCCCAAAGCTGTAAAAATGGTTACTGGAGCCGTACAAGTGGTTAACAAAACCGTAAAAATAGCTACAAGTCAAAATTTCAAAAATCGAAAAAAATGGTTACCAAAACCGTAAAGATGGTTACCAAAACTGTGAAAGTGGTTATAAGTCAAAATTTTAAAAATCGAAAAATTATTATAAAAGCCGTAAAAATGGTTACCGGAGCTGTGAAGGTGGTTATCAATGCCGTGAAAGTGGTTATAAGTCAAAATATCAAAAATCATAAAATGGTTACCAAAGACATAAAAATGGTTACCGGAGCCGTAAAAGTGGTTACAAAAACCGTGAAAGTGGTTACAAGTCCAAATTTCAAAAATTGAAGTTACCGAAGTCGTAAAGATGGTTACCAAAGCCGTGAAAGTGGTTACAATTTAAAATTTTAAAAATCATAAAATGGTTACCAAACCCGTAAAAATGGTTATCAAACCCGTGAATGTGGTTACCAAAGCCGTGTAGGTGGTTACCAAAGCTGTGAAGGTGGTTACAAGTCAAAATGTCAAAAACCACAAAATGGTTACTAAAACAGTAAAAATGGTTACCATACTCGTGAAGGTTGTTACCAAAGCCGTGGAAGTTGTTACAAGTCAAAATTTTCAAAATCATTAAATGGTTACCGGAGCCGTAAAAGTGGTTACCAGAGCCGTAAAAATGGTTACCAAAGCCGTAAAAGTAGGTTACAAGTCAAAATTTCAAAAATCGTTAAATTGTTACCAGGGCCGTAAAAGTGGTTACCGGAGTCGTAAAAATGGTTACCGGAGACTTAAAAATGGTTATAAGTTTAATTTTCATAATTACCAAAACTGTAAAAGTGGTTACTAGAACAGTAAAATTGGTTTTCAGAACTGTAAAATTGGTTATCAAAACCGTAAAAATAGTTATAAGTTAAAATTTTAAAATTATATGAAAAAATATAATTATTTAATTTTGTTAAATAATTTTAATTATTTGTATTAGTTTTTCAAGTTTTATATTTATTGTCTAATTCTTTTTCATTATTAATTTTTTTAGAAGTAGGGAACAATCGGTTGCAAACCGACTAACAGGCTGTTCCCTTTGACCTTTTTTTTTTTTTAATTTTTTTAATTTTTAATTTTTAATTTATTTTTGGTTCCCACTAGGCAGCGAAACATTGATTGAAGAGGCTATTCACCCCTGTATGTGTAGGGAATTTTTATTCCCCTGCATAGTAGTCGGTTACTATTTTTGAAAATTTGAATTGTAACCACATTTACGGTATTGGTAACCATCTTTACGGCTTCGGTAACTTCAATTTTTGAAAATTTGATTTGTAACCACTTTCACAGCTTTTGTAACCACTTTTACAGCTTTTGTAACCACCTTTATGGCTCCAGTAACCATTTTCCTGATTTTTGATATTTTGACTTATAACCACTTTCACGGCATTGATAACTACCTTCATGGCTCCGATAACCATTTTTACGGCTTTGGTAATCATTTTTTGATTTTTAAAATTTTGACTTGTAACCACTTTCACAGTTTTGGTAACCATCTTTACAGTTTTAGTAACCATTTTTCGATTTTTGAAAATTTGACTTGTAACCATTTTTACGATTTTGGTAACCATTTTTACGACACCGGTAACTATTTTTACAGCTTTGAGAACCATTTTTCAATTTTTAAAATCTTAACTTATAACCATTTTCACGGCTTTGGTACCACATTTATGGTTTAGTAACCACTTTTATGGTTTTGGTAACCATTTCATGGTTTTTTAAAAAATTTGAATTGTAACCACTTACACGACTTTGGTAACCACCTTTACGGCCCTAATACCCACGTTTACGCCACGAGGTCATGGGTTCGAGTCCTCTCCCTCCTCAAAAGAAGTAAAGATAAAAAAAAATGTTATTCTAATAGTAAAAATCTAAAAATTATTTAAGTCAAATAAAATATTTTTAAAAGGGTAAATATCATTTTCATCCTTATGGTTTACCATATCATCCATTTGGATCCTTGTTGTTTCAGTATTGGCCATGCAGGTCCTTGTCATTTCAATTAATCTCTATTTTGGTCCCTACCGTCCAATTCCGTTAGAGTTTTTGAAATTTCCGTTAATAGAGCAAGGGTAAAATGGTAAAATCGTTAATTTAATAAATATTATTAAATTAAATAATAAAAAATATTTATATAAATTATAAAAGAATATTAAAAATAAAATTAAAAAACTCTTCTCTTCTCTTCTCTTCTCTCTCAAAGTCATCCATCACCATTTTCATTTCTTCGTTTTCAATAACCCAGACAGATTAACCTATCTCCAAATCAACCAAACATCCAAACCACCTAAAGCCCAACACCCAGAACCCATAACCCAGACTCAACATCATCCCTAACAGATCCAAAAAATATTAAAATCCAACACCAATGCCCAGACCATCACCACCACAACATCTCCGCCGCACAACCCAAGCCTAGAAACCGCCATTCAACCACCCGAAATCAACACCAACTCAACAGCCAAAATAAAAATCAAACCAAAACCCTAATCAAAATCAATCCCAGTCGACCAGAAGCGACTAGAATCGACCCAACACCCAACACCCAACACCTAAGAACGGCCAACAACATCGCACCAAGTCACAATCAAACCCATAAAGCGAACCACCTGCCGTCGTTATTTGACCATCTGACCATGTTAGATGGATTGGAGTGTATCATCCACCGTGCGAGGAGGAGATAGATCGGCTCCTCCATTCTTGTTCAGATTGACCAGCTCCTCCGTGCGACGAGCAGTTCGATCGGCTCCTCCGTCCCACGTGTAGATCGATCAGCGTCTCCTTCTCGCAGATCGATCTGCTTCCCCGTGCAAGGAGCTGGCGTGAAGGAGACGATCCTTTAATGGCGCTGTGGTGGTGGTGGTTTCTGAGAGGTTTTTGGGTGGGATTGGTGGTGAGTTCATGGCGGTTTTTGGTGGGCGGTACGGTGCGGTGGTTTGATAGTGGGGCAGGTGGTGTTCTGGTGAGAGAGGGCGAGGAGAGAGGGCGAGAAGAGAGGGATAGAGAGAGAGAGAGAGAGAGAGAGAGAGAGAGAGAAAGAGAGAGAGAAGAGGATGAGAGAAAGAAATGGATATTAGGGTTTGGTCATTTTTTAATTCTTAATTATTTATTATTTCAATTATGTATACATCAAGTTACCGTTTTGCCCCTTTTAAAACAAATTCTAAAAGAATGCTTGATGGTCTGATTTTAAGGGGCATAATGGTCATTTGACCATCTGACCATGTCAGGTGGTCTGAATTTAACAGAAAATGTCACAGAAGGACTAAACGGGTCAATACTGGAACAACGAGGACCGAAATGGATAATAAGGTAAGCCATAGGGACTAAAATGATATTTACCCTTTTTAAAATTGTCAAATATTCTTGAAATTTGTTAAATGAATTATTTTTGTTTAATAAAATACATATTTCATAATATCTTTTCTTTTATTCTAAAAATATATCAATTTTATTAGTTAACTATTCATAAACCAAAATAAAATCCAACATTTGTTAGTTCGAGATTTGGAGGAAGTAGGCATGAATTGAACCTACAACCTTTTGGATTTAGGTTTTAGGAGCTTACCACTTAGCCAACGTCATAGTTTCCAACCTTTGTATATCTTAATATAGTTTAATATGAAATATTACCAAACTATTATGAATATAGTTTAATATGAAACATAGTTTAAGTATAGAGTTTTAAGGGCTTAAACTGTCGTCGTTTCAAGCAATTCTTTTCTAAAACAAATGGGTTCGCTGATCGGTACATTTAAGTACCTATTTAGGCTCCTTATTCCTAGCTTTTGTTCTTGTTTTCCAGCGTTTTTGTGTATATAATATGTGTTTGAGTCTTGTGTATGTTCATTTTCCCATAAGCTAGGTGATTGAGTTTAAAGTGAAGGTTTGAAGGCAAAGAGGGGGAAAAAGAGCTGAAATTGAAATGGCTTGTACAGAATGTCTAACTTACGAAAGCCATATCTCCCTCATTGGATTGAACTAGGTGTCATACTAAGTGTTTTCGGAAAGCCCTGGAAGTCTAGTTTTTAGCAAACTTTATGGATCACGATTCCAAATTTTCTAGAAAAAGATACGCCCATTTTAGCTACTACTGCTTGAAGCAGAAACATCTGCTAGATGGAAATACGAGATCTAACTCGCAGATTGAAGTCGTAGATCCATTCTAAAGTCTTCCGCCAGATGAATCTGCCAGTTACAACTAACAGAATGAAGTAGCAGATGTACTGCGAGTTGGAAACGCGAGATTGAAGTCGTAGCTGTCGCTAGTAAAAGTTTTCCAGAACCTTCCGCTAGATGAATCTACGAGTTAGACCTAGCAGAATGTAGTAGCATATGTACCGCGAGTTGAAACTGTGAGATTGAAGTCACAAATGTCGCTCGCAAAAGTTTTCCAGAACCTTCCGCTAGATGAATCTGCGAGTTAGACCTAGTAGAATATAGTAGCAGATACACTGCAAGTTGGAACTGCGAGATTGAACTCACAAATTTCGGTCATAAAACTTTTCCAGAACCTTCTGCCATCTAGATCTCTGAGTTACGACCAGCAAAATCAATCTGCTAGATGGATCTGCGAGTTCCAACCCGCAGATTTGTGTCGGTAAAACCTTATCCACTTGCAGATCAAGTGATTTTTAAGGGCAAACTTGAATTTTCACACCTAATTAAATATCTAACCTTCAAACACTATAAACACACCCTTTTACCTCTTTTTCAAGTGTGCACAACAACCTAATAGCCTAGATTCTAGATCTTATACCACAAAAGAGAGAAAGAAGCTTCAAAGGCTTCCATGGAGGTTTTCCTCCATGGATGTCTCACAATCACCCTCACTAAACTTCTTCCATCCATCTTTAAAGTAGATCCAAGGAGAAAGGAGAGCAAAACGAAATAGAGATCTTGGTTATCTCTAAACTCTTCTCTTTGTTTTATTTTCTATTTCTTTGATGTGTAATCTCTATTAGGGAAATATTTGTAAACCAACACTTGAGCTTGTTATATATGGTATTTACTTAGATTCAACTTGGATCTTGACTCTATTCTTTGAGCTTAATGCTATATCTCTCTTTTCTGGACATGTATGCTTGTGAATGAGTATAAATTGATATGTTTGCATAAGTGAGACTTTAGATTAAAACAATGATGTAGTGTAACTTAGTATAAATAAATGATGTAGTGTAAAAGTAGAGTCTCACTCTTGTTTGCATGTTGGTGACAAAAGGGAATCGATATGTATGGATTGATTCGAGTGAAAGAGCACATTCGTGTTCCGATTGATTAATTGTGGATGGATCTTGATTGTTAACTCTTGAATGGAGGAAACTTGATTTATGCATGCTTATGCTAGATTAGGTTGTTTGGTGTATTGTTCTTGTGCTTAATGGGTCTAGACATAGACACAATTGCTCATTCCATGCCTTTGGTTGAGTGATGAGAATTGATTTCGATATTCCTTAATCAACGAATGATTCGTAATAATAGATGATTTGGTTTCAGAATTCTTAATCAAGACAACTAGCCTTGAATCCGTGTTGAATGGTACTTGAATGTTTATAATCAACATGACTTGCTTGTGTGTTTGGCGAACTTATTACCTATTGCAACCACTATCTTGCATCTCTCCAAGCCACATTTATTTTCATAGCTAGGGTGCTTTGCCTTTAGGAGTAGACTAATTTATAATGCTTTGTAGTTTAATTGCTTTGCCTCTTTTAATTGCCTTGTAGTGTAATTGATTTCCATGTAGTTAGATTTATAAATGCAAGCACCCGGTTACATTTCATCTTTAGTGTAATTTAATTTATTTTAGTTTATTCATACTTCACACACCATCCTCATTATGCATACACTTCACACACACCATTCTCACCCCTTCCATGTTCTATTTACATCGCTTTCAATAACGTTTTAGCTAGAGACAGTTAGACGGTTACCACCTCTCTGTGGGAATGACCCTTGCTTACATGCTATACTAGTCCTTTGACTCGTTGCATTTGCGAGGTAGTTAGAAAAGATAAAAATGTTTTGATATACACCAACGACGTGTATCATTCGTAGGTTTGAGTTCGATTATTTTTCTAGACCGAAACCCTATTCGGGTTTGCAATATGCTAACCAAACCCGACCAGCGACCTGAATATAGAAAACCGAACCCAAACCACACGATTCAGTTTCAGTCAGGCACCTACGGGGTTCGGGTGAAATTGCCATCTCTAATTGTCAATAGCTTGAATAGGCCTATGTTAACATCCTTTGCTACAGCTAGAACTAGTGCAACGATTTGGCACACTAAGCTAGGACATCCAACTTTGCATGTACTTCATTCAGTATTGAATTCAATGCATATTAGTTCAAATTTATCTGATATTGAGTGTTGCTTGTCTTGTAAACTTGGAAAACTCCACATACGGCTTATCAAAAGCATCAAATCAGTGTCAAAACAACTCTTGTGTTGGTGTCTTCAGATATTTGGAGGCCTGCCCCAGTTCCTTCACCAAAAAGTTACAAATATTATATCATCTTTGTTGATTCTTTTAGTAGATTTACTTGGTTGTTTCCTCTTAATGCTAAATCTGAAGCTTTCAAGTGTTTCTCTTGTTAAAGAAAAATGTTGAACTTACTTTTGATTTGAAAATTAAAGCTTTTCAATCTAAATTGAGAGTTGAATTTTAAGTTTTTCTCCATTTTCTTAACACTCTGGTATTACACCTAGGTACTCTTGGGCTTACACATATCAACATAATGGCATTCTATAGAGGAATCATGGACATGTTATAGAGATTGGTGTTACACTTATAGCTCACTCTGGAATGCCTCTCAAACTTTGGCATGATGCTTTTAGCACTGCCATAGGTCCTTATAAACAATCTACCTACTCCTCTTTTGAAGCATTAATCTCTTTATGAAGTTCTAGATCATTTTGTATTACTAAGGTCCAAGCTAAACTTGGTAGCTTCACCTCAGTTTAGCTTGCGGAGGATGTGAAGGGTAATGTTCATGTTTGTCTCAAAGTAACATGTATTTGTATTTGGGACACATTTGTAATATTGGGGTTTTATTGGGCTATGTTATAATTAGCTAAAAGTCTCACTATATAAGTAAGTTGTTAGTTAAGCTTTTAAACTAAATGTGTAAAAATGTGTAGAGACAACAAAGCTAGAGAGAAAAACCTAGAACAAATAGTGATTGTGAGATTGAAGGATTGAGACTTAGAGGGAGATAGAAGGTTTATGGGATAGAGTTAATCTCTTGTAATTGTCATTCTCAATATCTACTAAAATCGGTCTCTCCGTAGACGTAGCCAATTTGGTGAACCACGTAAAAACTTGTTTGTGTTGTCTTGTGGTGTTTTTACTTGCTCTTGTTGATTGTGTTTCCTAGTTTCTTGTATAACTTTTGTGTTCTTATTAGTTCATTCAAACAAGGTCTTTGAAGGAGTTTGTGGTAGTTTTGGTTTTGCTTACAAGGTGTTCGACGAAATTACCAAGTGAATTCAAGAGGGGTGTTGTCGCACTGCTTACAAGTGGTATCAGAACTAAGGCTATTTTGGGTTGTTTGCAATGGCTGAAAGGGGTAGTACGTCGTCCGGAAGCTCCGGTGGGGTACAGTTTGAAGTGAAGCCTTTTGATGGGAAATCAAACTTTACATTATGGCAAATGAAAATGAAAAATATCCTTATCCAACAAGACTTGTATTTCACAGTTGTTAGGGGTAGGGAAAAAAGCCCATGGATATGTCAACGAAAACATTATAGGTGTTGTATGAGAAGGCTATGAGTTCCATTGAGTTGCATCATTCCGATGAAGTGATATGTAATGTAATGGAAGATAAGAGCGCTAAAGGGACTTGGGAGATGCTTGAGAAGCTTTACATGGGTAAAGTCTTGTCCAACAAATTGACTTTCAAAGACCAACTCTATAGGCTAAAAATAAAGGAGGGTGGAGATATCATTGCACACTTGAGTGACTTTAACCGGTGTATTAACAATTTGATACGGGTTGATGTGAAGTACGAATAGGATGATAAAGCTGTCTTGTTGTGGAGATCTTTACAGAATTATTTCAAGCATTTTTGGATTATTAGTTGTTTGGAAAGGAAACTCTCTAATGTGATGCCCTTGTTTCCGAGATAATTTCTTATATGAAATTGAACAAGGAAAGTGAGAGGGAAGCTTAAGGGGAATGACTCTTCATTAAAGAGTTTATTGAGCGGGGCCGAATAAGAGGAAGAAGTAAGTCGGAGAAGAACTCTAGATCGAAATCTAGAAAGAAAAATGTTGAGTGCTACAGTTGCGGCAAGAAAAGGCATAACAAGCAGGATTATAGGAAGCTTAAGGTGGAGATCAAGGAAGGAAAGAAAGCCGAGATAAGTTTTACGGTTAATGTGGTATCCGAAGATAATGGTGAGCTATTTTCAGTAGCTTCGACTAGTTATGCTTCCTATGCATGGATTCTTGATTCCGGGTGCTCTTTTCACATGTGTGCAAATCGGGAATAGTTTGACACGTATGAGTCTGAAAGTGGAGGTGTGGTCATACAGGGTAACAATGCAACTTGCAAAGTCATTAGGATATGTACAATCAAGATCAAGATGTTTGATAGGATTGTGAAAACCTTAGATAGTGTGAGACATGGTTTTGATACTCAAGAAGCATTTGATATATCTAGAAACACTTGATACAAATGGGTGTTCTTTCATGGCAAAGGATGGTGTGATCAAGGTGTGTAAGGGATCCGTGGTGATGATGTGGGGTACAAAATTGGGCAACAATCTTTATAGGCTTTTGGGGACACAATTTTAGGTGGAGCGACTATCACCACGAAAGAAGAAAATTGCAAAGATGACACTCAACTTTGGCATTTAAGACTAGGGTATATGAGTGAAAGAACATTTCAAGAACTACATAGGCGACAATTGCTGAAAGATATGGGGTCATGCAAGATAGAATTTTGAAAAGTATTGTGTTATGGGAAAGCAATGCAAAATGAGCTTCAAAGTTCCAAGTGAAGAAAATGGAAGCAAGATGTTGCTCGATTATATACACTCTGATGTGTGGGGTCCTGTACTAACTAGATCAAATGGTGGAGCTCGCTACTTTGTTACTTTCATGGAAGATTTTTCTAGGAAAGTTTGGGTTTAGTTCATGAAGGAGAAAGACGAGGTCTTTGAAAAGTTCAAGGAATAAAATGCGAACTTGTAGAACCAAACGGGGGTGGGATTAAGTATTTGAGAAGTGACAACGGATGTGAGTACAAGAGTTGCAAATTTATTAAATTTTTCAAAGTTGAAGGCATCACAAGACATTTCCCAGTGAAGAAAAATCCTCAACAAAATGGTGTTGCGAAAAGGATGAATAGAATGCTCATGGAGAGAGCTAGATGCATGAGACTTCATGCAGGGTTGCCCTAATCATTTTGGGCGAAAGCAGTTAATCATGTTTTTTATTTGGTTAACCGGTCACCATCGAATATACTTGAGTTTAAATCAGTAGAAGAAGTATAGATGGGCAAGGGAGTTGACTATTCTGATTTGAAGGTTTTCGGGTGCAAGACATATGCTCTTATTCCTAGTGATGAGAGGAACAAGCTACAATCAAAGTCACTTGAATGCATATTTATCAGGTTTGAGAAATGAGTGAAGGGATTCAAGCTTTATGATATGGAAAAAAAAGAAGAAAATTCTTAGTAGAGATGTAGTCTTTGATGAAGCCTCCATACTGATGGTGAGAAAGAAGTTGTGACTGAAATTTCTATTACTATAAAGATTAGTGATAATGGAAATGAGGAGGTATAACAAGAAATGGTTCTTGAGGAACCTATTTCTATAGCTCAATAAAGGCTAGAGAGAGTCTCAAAGCCACCGCATAGGTACAGTTGGGATGGTAAGAATGATGAAGCGTATTTTGCATTCATGACTAGTGAGGGAGATCCAATTACATTTAATGAAGCAATTGGTTGTCATGATTGAGAAAGCTGGGTGAAGGCTATGATGGAAGAGATGGAATATCTTGAAAAGATCTCCGCTTGGAAGTTCATTTCTAAACCTAAAGACCGAAAGATTATCGGTTGTAAATGAGTATTTAGGAAGAAAGAAGGCATACATGAGAATGAAGCACCGAAGTTCAAATCACGGTTGGTTGCTAAAGGGTACTCACAAAAGGAATGTGTTGATTACAATGAGAATTTCTCACCGGTAGTAAAGCAGACATCTATTCGGGTATTTTTAGCCTCGGTAGCTCAATAAGACATGGAGTTGGAACAACTTGATGTGACGACGACATTTCTTTATAGGGATTCGGAAGAGGTCATTTATATGGCTCAAACGGAAAGATTCAATAAAGTGGGAAATAAGAACCTTGTTTGTAGGTTAAATAAGTCACTCTATAGACTTAAGCAATCTCTAAGACAATGGTACAAGCGCTTCGATTCCTACATGTTGAAGAATGGCTACAAGAGAAGTGAGTATGATTGTTGTGTTTATTCTCATGTATTTGATGATAGTACAATTATCTTGTTGATGTTGTTTGTGGATGATGTGCTTATAGCATGTCGGGATATGTAAAAAATTGATGAACTTAAAGGGCTTTTAGGTAGAGAATTAACATGAAGAATCTTGGTGTTGCTAAAAAGATCCTAGGGATGGAGATAAAAAGAGATCGGAAAGTGGGAAAGTTATGGTTATCTCAAAAGAGGTATATTCACAAGTTGCTTGAGAAGTTTAGCATACTTGACGCTAAAGCCGTATCTACTCCACTTGCTTCACACTTTGTCTTGAGTGCAAAGTAATGTCTTTTTACGAATGCCGAGATAAAAGAGATGGTGAAGGTTCCGTATGCCAATACGGTTGGTTGTTTGATATTTACCATGGTATGTACAAGACCTAATATCTCCCAAGTGGTTAGTGTGGTTGCCAAATACATGGCAAATCTGGGCAAAGAGCATTGGAATGCCAATAAAAGGATTTTGCGGTACTTGATAGGTACTAAAAAGTTGGGTATTATGTTTGAAAGACACATGCTGAAACTAATATTGTTGGGTTTGTTGATTCCAACTATGCGGGTGACTTAGATAAGAGGAGGTCTAGAACGTGGTATGTATTTACATGTGCGGATTGATCGATTAGTTGGAGGTCTATGCTCCAACCTACTAGTGTCTAGTCTACTACCGAAGCGGAATACTTGGCAATCATGGAAGTGTCAAAGGAAGCAATTTGGTTGAGAGGTTTGGTGAATGATATGAGATTGAAGCAAAATTCGGTATTGCTTGGGTGTGATAGTCAAGTACGATTGCTCTAACCAAGAGTCAAGTGTTCCATGCGAGAACGAAGCATATTGACATTCAATTCCATAGAATATGAGATTGGATTGTCTCGGGTGAAGTCTCGATTGAGAGGGTTCACACGGATGAGAATGCATCTGATATACTTACCAAGCCGGTTACAAAAGACAAGTTTAAGCATTGCTTGAGCTTACTAAACCATTTATCTTGTTGAGTTAAGGTAGGCACCTCACCATTTGAGGTATGTGGAGACAAGGGATTTTCTTATCAAGGTGGAGGTGTTATAAACACGGCGTTATCCAATGTTTTCCGAGGGTTGAAGTTTCTTTTCGACAAGGTGGAGATTGTTGATGTTTGTCTCAAAGTAATATGTATTTGTATTTGGGGCATATTTATAATTTCGAGTTTTATTGGGCTATGTTGTAATTAGCTAAAAGTGTTACTGTATAGGTGAGTTGTTAGTTGAGCTTTTAGACTTAAGTGTGCAAATGTGTAGAGACAACAAAAGTGAGAGAAACCCCAAGAACAAAGAGTGATTGTGAGGTTGGAAGATTGAGACCTAGAAAGAGAGAGAAGACTTATGGGATAGAGGTAATCTATTGTACTTGTCATTCTCATTATCTACTGAAATCAGTACCTGTATGGACGTAGCCAATTTGGTGAACCATGTAAAACCTTGATTGTGTTGTGTTGTGGTTTTTTTTACTTGCTCTTGTTGATTGTGTTTCCTATTTTATTGTATTACTTTTGTGTTCTTGTTAGTCCATTCAAACAAGGTATTGGAAGGAGTTTGTGGTAGTTTTGGTTTTGCCTACAAGGTGTTTGACGAAATTACCAAGTGATCTCAAGAAGGGTGTTGTCATACCGTTTACAAGTAACACATCAGAGACTTCCCAACAAAGGTCCAGTACTACTCAATATCATAGTCAAGCTCGTCAAGCTCAAGAAGATTCAAGAATAACAGATTCAATGATCGAGCTCAAATTGCTCTGAGAAGTTAGGAATTCGTTAGAAAGAGTTAGGTGTTGACCTGGCATAAAAGTCAACAGAATTAGTTAGAATTTTAGTGATTTACGGAAACATTTGTAAAAGCATGAAGAGCATGTTTTTGCTCTAAAGATTTTACATAAACGCAATCATTGTAAAGTGTATTATTCAGTTAATGAAATACAAAGCAATTGCTCATTACATTGAAGCTACGTCAATGGCTTTATCTTCTTCTTAAGATCTCTTTGTTCTTAGTGTGTGAGACCTTATATCAAACACCTTATCTTCGTTATCAGACACTTTAATTATACTGCTTGACAATAGTACAATACTAACATAAAAATATTGAGAAAATAAATTCCATATATCATACTATAGATGTTATACAACAATTTGACGGGAGCGGATTTAACAGTTCATGACATCTTTAGAAAAACGCTCAAGGCCATAATAAATGGAGAATGCCAATTTATTGAGTTGTTTTCTTCAGACAGATACCATTCAATTTATGTATTGTGACTTGTTGAGACATTTCCCATTACAAATTTATTCGTCAACCGAATTTAAAGTGACATCCACCACATTTGAAGATTTGTTCAAACATTTGATGATGATGATGATGATGATGAAGTTATTCAAGCTCAAGCTTGAATAGGTTCTAAGGAAACAGGATGGTCATGGACCGGAAAAGGCGCTGCAATGTATTCGTACTTCTCATCTGGAATGAGTTTCTTCCACTTGAATTTGGTGATGATATTATGCATGAAAACAAGTATCTATAATCGAGCGTACTCTTTTCTGGAGCATATGTAAGGCCCTCATCCGAATGGCACGAATGTGTACGGTGGAGTTCCGGTCCCTTCGAATCTCGAAGGATCAAATTTCTCTGGATCCGGAAAGTATTTGGGGGTTTTTGTGTGTTGTGTGAGCATTCCAAAAGATCTATATCATGTCATACAAACCAATTAATTATTGATGAACTTAATTAATCGATTGAAAAAAAATAATTAAATCAAATTAAGTTGTTACCTTCCATCCTTTTGGAACTGTGTAACCTCCATAGCTGAAATCAGTCTTTGCTTCTCTGAAAGCTCCGATTGATGGTGGATAGAGCCTGAGTACTTCACTTGTTGTGCACCATGTGTACTTCATCTTCTTCACATCCTCCCAATTCAACGGCTCGCCTTCTTTTTTGGCCTTCAGTATCTCCATTTGTTCTTCATATACTCTTTGATACACATGAGGATAACAATAGTACAATACTTGTTGTAAATCTCGGTCTTTACAAGACACAAAGATCCAACACCTGTTCTATTTTACTGCAAGAAAATCTTACAACTAGAACAGATCACAAATACCAAATGAAACAATACCAACAATTTTCTGATCTATTGCAAGAGATCAGAGAAACTATAACCAGAAGAATATTAGAAATCAAAGAAACAAAGCACAATCATAAATGAAAATGAGAAGCGAAGGAAAAGCAGAAACCAACACCGAGATTATCATGGTTCAGCCAAGAAATGGCCTACATCCACGTTGAGCTCTTCACAGAAGCTCTATCCACTATATAAGCATTTTACAAGCCAAATCAAAACCCAAACACTCACAAATAGAACCCAGAAAAACTCTAATCTATCACACACAACTAATATCAACCCCACAATCTCTCAACCCAACAATCTCTCACCCGATTTGGTAACAAATCTACAAGAGAATCACTCAGCCTCTTAAAATAATAGACACTCTTTGATCTCTCTTAGAACACACTGATCTCACACATATTACAGAGAACAAACGCTTGGATTCACCAAGATTGAAAAGAACACAAGAGAGCTGACAAGAGACATTTCGCGTGAAAGAAAGAAGTTATTTTCAAAAATCTAGATCAAAATGAATTTTTGATCTCTTTTCTGTCTTCAATTTGCATATAAAGGCATATCTGATGAGTCACATGTGTAATCTGAAGTGGCCAATGAAAGCTTGCCACATTGGATCTTTCTCACGTGACCTAACCAGCTCACCAAAGCATATCTGTTATGCACTAAAGTGACACCGTTTAGATAGGTGAGAATTGTAACTTATTAAAAGCTGTTGATGAAATGAATTTCTTGCTTCTGGGCTTGAACTTGTATTTGAGCTTCTGTGATGGGCTTCCAGTGACAAGTTGGCTAACATACATCACAAATTCCACCTTAGCCTAACTTCATTCATATAGCAAAGATAACTTCTGTGAAGTACCTGCTCAAGACTCAACAAACATATTTTCAGCAAGTTCAAGCAATGCTTGAGCTTGCTATAGGGAATCACCTTGGTTTCCATATCTGCTTGATTTTCTTCAATGGAAATCTTTTCCACCTCAATAATACTTTTAGAGATTTTATCTCTGATAAAATGATATTTTCCCTCTATGTGCTTAGTCCTCTCATGGAAGACAGAGTTTTTATACAAGTGCAAAGCACTTTGACTATCAGTAAAAATTACTGCTTTACCTCTAAACAAACCTATTTCACCTAAAAGACCTTGAAGCCAAATGGCTTCATTTATAGCTTCAGTAACAACTATATATTCAGCCTTAGTTGTTGAAAGAGCAACAATTGATTGAAGTTGGCTCTTCCAACTGACACAACAACCAGCAATAGTGAAAAATAAGAGGATGTATACCTTCTTTTATCTCTATCACCTGCATAGTCAGAATCCACATATCCAACTATATCAAACACACTGTTAGAGCAGTCATAATTTAGTCTTACTGATGTGGTAGAACTGATATACCTAAGAAGCCATTTCATGGCATTCCAATGGCATTTCCTGGGATTGGCCATACACCTAGACAACACACTAATGGACTGTGCTAAATTAGGCATAATGCTTATCATAGAATACATTACAAAACTTACAGCACTAGAATATAGTACATTTTCCATGTATCTACTCTCTTCTAATGACCAAGGTGACAGAGCAGCTGACAACACAAAGTTAGCACATAGAGGAATATTAGTAGACTTACAATTTCTCATTGCAAATCTATCAACCAGCTTATTCAAATAACTGGACTGCTTCAAACACAACCTATTTCCTCCCTGAATCTAACAATTTCCATGCCCAAAATTAGTTTTGCATTACCTAAGTCTTTCATATTAAATTCAGACTTCAACTTCCTATTTAACTCTATAATCCTATACATTTCCTTACTAGCAATTAACATATCATCAACATACAAAAGCAAATAGACAGTTTTATTGATATTTTCACTGCTGAAATAAAGATATGCATCAAATTTGCTTTTAATGAAACCTATACTAGTAATAAAGCTA
This sequence comes from Dipteronia sinensis, assembly GCA_033220585.1. NCBI lineage: Eukaryota > Viridiplantae > Streptophyta > Magnoliopsida > Sapindales > Sapindaceae > Dipteronia > Dipteronia sinensis. The sequence continues at coordinate 48,085,641 of CM065639.1, forward strand.
TCAAACTTTTTATTCCGTTGTCTAGGGGCTTGCTTAAGCCTATATAGAGACTTTTTAAGAAGACACATATGTGAGGGTTTGGAATTAGATTCAAAACCCTCCGGTTGGGACATATAAATGGTCTCATCCAAGTCCCCTATGCAAAAAAGTTGTTTTGATATCTAATTGTTCCGATTCAAAATCAAAATTGATAACCAATGCTAAAACTATCCTAATAGTTTTATATTTTACCATAGGGGAGAAAATTTCATTATAGTCAATTTCCTCTCTTTGTGTAAAGGCATTGGCTACTAATCTAGCCTTATACCTAGGTGGTATATTTTTCTCTACACTTTCTTTGATCTTGTAAATCCTTACAAGATACAATTTTCTGTTTTTCAGGTTTTACTACAATAAGCCAAGTTCTGTTTTTCACAAGAGAATCCATCTCTTCTCTCATGACATTAAGCCATTTCAGCTTGTCAACAGAATTGACAGCTTCCTCATAAGTTCAAGGTTCAGCATTTTCAATCTCTTGGCTAGTGCATAATGCAAAAGAAATCACATCTGCATAGGTATACTTATTGTTAGGTTTTATAATTCTTCTAGCCCTAGCCCTATCCCTAACGAGCTAGTAAATCAGCTAGAGAATCATTTATCTCTGGTTGATTCTGACTCTCTCCCACCGATCATCATGATCATAATGAGCAGCCTCATCATCCTCAATAGGATTTGGTTAAACCAAGATGTGACCAAGTGGTGAGCTGCCAAATTCCACCTTAACCTTATCTCTATCGTCCTTTAAAGAATCTGGATCAGATTAAGAAGAATTGTCACTTTCTTTACAAGGCATTCTATTCTCATCAAACACTACATCTCTACTAATTATCACCTTAAAACACTTTTGATCTCTAAGCCAAATTCTGTACCCTTTAACACATAATGGATATTCTAGGAACACACCTTTAAGAGATCTAGGTTCTAATTTTCCTTGGATTGGTGAGCATAAGCTGCACACCCAAACACACTCAAATGTTTCAAACTAGGAGGCCTACCAGTCCATTTCTCTTCAGGTGATACTAAACCAATGGCAGTAGAAGGAGACCTATTTATTAGGCATGTGGTTGTAGAAACAGTCTCACCCCAGAGTTTTTGACTTAAACTAGAGTTGATTAAAAGGCACCTAACCTTATCTAGAATAGTCATATTCATCCTTTCAGCTATACCATTCTGTTGGGGTGTATACCTATTTCTATAGAATTCATTGAATTCTTCCTTACAAAATTCAAGATCATTGTCTGTTCTAAGGGTTTTGACTTTCTTTGAAGTTTGGTTCTCAACCAACTTCTTCCAAGCTTTGAAACTATCAAAAGCTTGATCATTGGATTTTAGAAGGTAAATCCACACTTTCCTTGAGTAATCATCAATCAAAGAAAGAAAGTAATTATTTTCACCATGATTGGGAGCCTTTGCTGGTCCCCAAAGATCCGAGTGAACATACTCAAGGACCTCTTTGGTATTGTGTTGAGCAGCAGTACAACTAAGCCTATGTTGCTTACCTAGGACACAATTCTCATAAAAAATCTAACCTAGTTATTTAATCTCCACCTAGGAGATTCTTTTTGCTTAACTCATATAACCCTTTCTCACTCATATAACCGAGTCTCATATGCCATAAGACCCATTTGTTACTGTTCTTAGTTGCCACATTTGCAGCATTATTGATGGTTGTCTCACCTTTCAAAACATAGAGACCATTTCTCTTGTCACCTTTACTAGAGAAACTCTAAACACTTTTAGGACACCCCTCTCAGCTTTATAACCGTAACGTTCCTTATCAAGGGAACCAAGAGAAATCAGATTTCTCTTCAAGTTAGGAATATATCTAATATCCTTAAAGACTCTCACTAACCCATCATACATCCTAATAGCAACTACCCTATTCCTTCCACTAAGCACTGCTGGTTATTACCCATCAGTACACTGCTTCCACTGAGTTCTTAGAATTCTGTGAACCACTTTTTCCTAGGACACATGTGAAAGGAACAGCCCGAATCTAAGATCCACTCAGATTTTATATCCTCACTGCTAACTGCTAGGACCTCACTAGGTTCAAATAATTTAGATGCTACAGCTGCATCACCATCATTTTGAGTCTTTTCCTAGTTTTTCCTTTTAAGTTCATAACAATATTTTTTTATTGTCCCTCTTTACCAGAAATAACACTTTCTAGTGCCATTTTTGTTCCTAGATCTGGACCTATTTTGGATTGGGGTTTTACTCCTACCTTTGCCTTTATTTGAATTTGTGTTATTATTATTATTCCCATTCCTAATTGGTTGTCTCCCCCTAACAAATAAATTATCACCACTATCCTTCTTTTCTATCTTAAGCTCTAAGTCCTTAGATTTAAGAGCATAAATGCACTCTTTAAGTGTTAAAGAAGATCTACCATAATTATTGGCAGCTTTGACATCCTTGAAGGAGTAAGGGAGTGAATTTGGGAGAATGATTGCATCATTCTCATCACTCAGTTTTTCATTGTCACCAGCATTGGCCAATTCAATTGTCATTTTCTTGAACTCATTAAAGTTTGGACCTAGGCCTTTACTAACATCAATCTTAAATCTAAACAATCTTTCTTTAAGATAAATTTTATTTGTTAGGGATTTAGTGAGATACAAGCTTTCAAGCTTCTTCCAAACATTACATGCAGTAGTTTCATCGTTAACTTCTCTAAGTACATTATTAGACAAGTTCAAAATTATTGTACGTAAAGCCATTTCTAGCATATCCTCTTTCGGTTCCTTAGTTAATGAATCAGGCAATTTCTCAGGTCCTTCAATGGCTTTGAGGATTTTTTGTTGAGAGGAAGGGCTTTCACCTTTCTTCTCAAGATACCAAAATCCCTAGAGCCATCGAATTTATCAATTTCGAATTTCATGTTCATAAAAGAATTAAAAGAATTGTAAAAATGTCAAAAGTCAGTATGTGTTACCTCTGTGCCACTGCTACCAGATTCACTGCCCGACTCCTCTTCTCCAGCTGAATTATCAGAGTTTGAAGGCTCTACAACTGGAGGGTTCTGGTCCTCGTTGTCCGTCATTGGTACCGATTAGCAAACTCTGATACCACCATTGTAAATCTCGATCTCTACCAGACATAAAGACCCAACACCTGTTCTATTTTCCTGCAAGAAAATCTTACAACAAGAACAGATCACAAATACCAAATGAAACAACACCAACAATTTCCTAATCTATTGCAAGAGATCAGAAAAACTATAACCAGAAAATATCAGAAATCAAAGAAATAAAACACAATCATAAACGAAACTAAAGCAAAGGAAAAACAGAAACCAACACCAAGATTATCGTGGTTCAGCCAAAAAATGGCCTACAACCACGTTGAGCTCTTCACAGAAGCCCTTTCCACTATATAAGCGTTTTACAAGCCAAATCGAAACCTAAACACTCACAAATACAACCCAGAAAATCTCCAATCTATCACACACAACTAATTTAACCCAACAATCTCTCACTCGATCTGGTAACAAATTTACAAGAGAATCACTCAGCCTCTCAAAACAATATACACTCTTTGATCTCTCTTAGAACACACTGATCTCACACAAATTAAAAAGAACAAACGCTTGGATTCACCAAGATTGCAAGGAACACAAGATAGCTGTCAAGAGACCTTTCGTGAGAGAGAAGCTATTTTCAAAACCCTAGATCAGAATGAATTTCTGATCTCCTTTCTCTCTCCAATTTGCTTATAAAGGTCTATCTGATGAGTCACATGTGTAATCTGAAGTGGCCAATGAAAGCTTGCCACACTGGATTTTTCACGTGACCTTACCAGCTCACCAAAGCATATCTGATATGCACCAAAGTGACACTGTTTAGACAAGTGAGAATTGTAATTGATTAAAAGTTGTATATCAAATAAATTTCTTGCTTCAATTTTAGGCTTGAACTTGTATTTGGGCTTCTGTGATTGGCTTCCAATGACAAGTTGGGTTAACATACATCACAAGACTAAAATAAAATATTGAGAAAATAAATTCCATATATCATACTAGGGTTCAAAAAATAAATAGCACTGTTTGGGGTGGGTGTTGTGCAAATATCACCACATTACTAATTCATGTTTAAAGGGCACCAATATAGGTGTCCAGACAAAAATACCCATTCCAAGTGAGTTTTTGTCTTTTTCAAACCTAGTGAGAAAAACCAGCGGGTTTCCGTCTGAAAAAGACGTCGAAGTAACCGGCTGTAGGACAACAGTGTTTTTTCGGGTGTTCAGACGAGAGTATCTTCAATCGACGGTAAGTTGAGTCAGATTATGTTGTTGGTTTTGTTTTTAATAAGTTCATGTTTGATGTTGGTTGTTGATTAAACTTGTAGATTATGTTTGTTTGTTGATCTGAGAATGGTTGTGGGTTAGGTTAGGGTTTGTAAATCCGTTGAAGATCTGGGTTCCCGAGCTTTTTCAGGGTGATTCCGAGCTTTTTTCAAGTTTTTTCGAGCTTTTTAGAGCTTTTTCCAAGCTTTTTAAAACTGTTTTCCGAGTTTTTTCTGGGTTTTCGAGCTTTTTCAAACTGGTTCCGAGCTTTTTCTAGGTATCCGAGCTTTTTAGAAATGAGTCCGAGCATTTTTAAAATTCCCGAGCTTTTTGAAACTGTTCCCTAGCTATTTTAAAATGTGGCCGAGCTTTTTAAAACAGTTTCCGAGCATTTTGAAACAGTGTCCTGAGATTTTTTAAACAGTCCGAGCTTTTTTAAACAGTGACCGAGCTTTTTGAAACTAGTTGCCGAGCTTTTTGAAACAGTGTCCGAGCTTTTTTAAACTGTCCGAGTTTTTTCAAACAGTTGCCGAGCTTTTTTAGACAGTCTGAGCTTTTTAAAACTGAGTCTGAGCTTTTTCAACAGTCCGAGCATTACTTTTTCAAACTGTGCCCGAGCTTTTTCAAACAGTTTCCGAGCTTTTTTAAACAGTGTCCGAGCTTTTTTAAACCGTCCGAGCTTTTTCAAACAGTTGCCGAGCTTTTTTAGACAGTCCGAGCTTTTTAAAACTGAGTCCGAGCTTTTTCAATAGTTCGAGCATTTTCAACATGTGTCCGAGCTTTTTCAAACTTTGCCCGAGCTTTTTGAAACTGTGCCCGAGCTTTTTGAAACTGTGCCCGAGCTTTTTTTATATGAGTTCGATCATTTTCAAACTGTGTCCGAGCTTTTTTCACACTGTCCGAGCTTTTTCAATATGAGTCCGAGCTTTTTGAAATTGCTTCCCTATTATTTTATATTATTATGTCCGAGCCTTTTACAGTTTACTGATGGATTCTTTCTGTGAAAATGCAGATGGGTAGTGAACTAAAGGATTTGCTTTAAAACTCCAGAGGATGAATGGTACGATGGAAAAATCACTCGGCATGACTATTTCAGCGACCTTAAAGATATCGACGTCGCACTGGACAGTGTGCCAGAACAATTCAAGGTCGAAGACCGACGTCGGTATACAGAGTCTTGTTTTGGTCATTTCCTTAGGATGGATAGGGGGATGAAGTTTTCGGGTAGCGTAGTCCATCGACTGCTATTGCACGAGCTACATCACGATGGGCCGCAGGATGAGATGAGATTTATGTTAGGTCCTCGTTCGGTCTGGTTCTCCAAGGTTGACTTTTGTCTGATCACCGGATTGAAGTTTGGTGTGATTCCCGACACGACGAGGTACGGAATGGTTCAGAACGGGATACACCAACGGTATTTCCATGGTGTAGCTGAGGTAGATTATGAACAGCTGAGAGCTGTTCTACGGATCGGTGTATTTGAGGAGCAGTACGATGCTGTGAAGCTGTGCCTCCTTTATATGCTAAACTGGATATTGATGGGCTTAGACAAGAGAGAGAAAGTTCCATTATGGCAGATCCGGCTAGTTGAGGACTTGGACGCTTTTGATGCATTCCCGTGGGGTGCACACGTGTATAGGCAGTCCATTATTGGATTCAAGAATGCCTTAAACGGTCGACGTGTGCGGTATGAGAGACGACAGCAGGAAAAGGGCACTGACATTCACACGGTGGAGAAGTACAACATTTACGGTCTAGCTCACGCACTGTTGGTGAGAATTTAGAATTTGTATCGTTTGAAAACCTGAATATTTTTTTACATGAGTTACAGAATAAATGATTGGATTCTGAATAACTTGTTCTTTTACATAGGTATTTGCGTATGAGGTTATCCCCGAGCTTGGGACCCGATTTGGGACTCGTAGGCAGATTGAGTTATCCCCCCGTATGCGGAAATGGCAGTTGCAAAAGCAACCAAGGTCGGACAAGCTGGTCAAAAAAAATTTCTTAGCCAGGGTAAGGATCTATTGTGTTAAAGTGTTTACATATTACGATTATACAAATACAATGGTCTAACAATGATTTCAGATGTTTGCGAGGACTGCACTGGTGCCGACAACAGCTGAGAGGGTTGCACTACTACGAGGGCATAAATGAGGGAGGCAGTCTATATATGGCTGCCGATGGACACGACGGCTCGGTACCGGATCTCTTACATCATATGACTGCCGGACCCAGTCATACGGAGGGTTCCGACCAGGAGTTCCCCAGTGGGAGTCCCCTCAGGCATAGGCCGGATACGGAGGGTTAGGACCCAGAGTTTGTCGCTGGGAGTCCTCTTAGGCGCAGTCAGGTTCGATTTGCGATGCCCGGTGGAGTACATTCCTGAGAAGACGTTGGAGGGCATCGCCAGGTATGTCAAAAATGGTATAATGCATTATTTATGTTGAAACAAGTGTTGAGTTTTAGTACTGACAATAATGATTTTGTTTCAAGGACCGTTTGGAACGAAAAATCCAAGATGTGATGGATGCAGTCGCTGCGTTACGGGAGGATATCCAGAAGAGTGATCGGGAACGGGATAGGCAGTATAGGGAGGTGATGGACTTTCTCTGGGGGCGGTGGGGTTCGACATCACAGTCTGGCAGGGATGGTCCACCCTCCCATGATCGAGACTCTCCTCGTACAGACAGAGACGAAGGGACAGACCCAGCCATCGGACTTACGACGGAGGCTGATGGACCTCAGACGCAGGGTCCAACAGCTGGAGATACAGTAAGAGACCAGCAGATGCAAGTCCCTAGCGGCACGGATACAAGAGTATTTAGGGGAGACAGTTACCCAGGCGATATTAGAGTATCCGTTGCTTATGGAGGTACAGGATGTGGATCCTCCTGTTCATATCCAGGACCACACAGCGGACCCGTTCAGTCCACTAGGTCAGAGTCCCTCCTCCCATACAGTCCACACTCCTGACCTGATCAGGCGATCCATAGGGAGCACCCCTGCGGTCCATCCAACATTGCTCTCCTCTACTCGATCCCGTCACACCTCACCCCCTAGTGACACTGCCGGTCCATCCCGACACAACCCATCCCACCAGAGCCCTCAACGTGATCCACGGGGACAGAGTTCCTCCTCCCAACACCCCCCAGTGGTCCACAGTCAGCATAAGCAGCAGCGGATGTGCAAACTAGGCTGGCAGTGGATGAGCCCATACACTGACCCCTGTCGGCCGAAGAGGCCAAGGACACTGCCCATGTCATCAGTACATATATTCAGGCCTAATGATTTGGTAGACGCTGACCAGCTTGAGGCTTACAAAGCAAGAGGAACGTGACGGGGGAATTGTAAGTATTATAATATTGTGAATTTATTTTGAAACACCTAAGTTAAATTAGTTGTTTTCCTAAATAATTGAAAATTACGCAGACGTGATGTGGATCTGTGACCCCCGTGCCTGTGACTTGGTTCCACCTGTTGCAAACCAACTTTATGGAGTTGGAGGACACGGTACTTTCTTTACTTCGATTGTCTTTTAAGTTTGTTTAACTTATGGAAGAATACTAACAATGTATAATGTTTGTATTGTCAGCATATGGATGCGTACCTGCATATTTTACGGAAGCGTCAGCGAGCATTCCCCACTGTCTACATTCAGAGGATGAACCTACTAGATTCTCAGTTCTATGTAAGTGTTTCAAATGTACTGTTTTCACACATCTGTTTGTTGTGTTTCATCCTGTTTCTAACGTTTCAGTTCGTTATCTATTTTCAGTCAATGCTGGAGTTTTAGTGGCGGAGAATCATGCCTCGCGATGCTGTGGGCAAAGCCCCGAAAAACTGGTCTGTGTTGAAGTACAGGTGGTCCCCCGAAGATCTGATGACGGTACGTGGATTGCTCCCGGTAGGGAACCAACCATGGCACGAGGTTGACGCGGTGAGCAAATTACAGTTATGGTTTCAATGTGTTTAATTAAAAATTCTTATTTTGACCATAACAATATCTTGAACACTTGGTACAGGTCCTTATTCAGTGCAACATTGGTGGCCAGCATTGGCTCGTGGCCAGCGTTGACCTTACTGTCGGGAAGATCCACCTGCTAGACCCATTCAGACAAGAAGTCCCCCTACAGATCAGGAAAGAGTAGGTCGCTCCATTGCGGTGGTTTCTACCCTCGATGTTGCATCAGGTGGGGTTTCACGATGCTAGACCAACGGGCGAGGCGAAGTACGAGAAGCGAAATATGCCCTTTGGGGTAAGCATGGTGTCTACAACATATGTGCCTCAACAGACTAGAGGGTATGACTGTACGAACATCATTTAAACTTTAAGTTTGTTTTATTAAACTTCAATTGTAACGGTTGTTCATGCGCTGAGTCGCAGGGGTAACTGTGGTGCTCATACCTTGAGATAGATGGAGTACGTACTAGCGAACAGGAAGACGTTCGACTGGTTAGAAGAAGATATGTGCACCATACGGGAGAAGATGGCTGTGGAGATTTTTTGTAACTCCAAGCCCCATTAGATGTTGTAGTTGTCGATGTACAAACAATTATAGTAATGAACTTTCAAATTTCAAATTTTTTGTTTAAAATTTAAAGTGTTTGCATTTACAAGTACAACACATGCATTTCATACAATAACACAAGTAATAATTAACACCCCAACTTAATTAAACAATAAGTATGAACGGCTCGGTTCACTCCTCGGCAGATTCCTTGTGTGGGCACATCTGTTTGTTATGTCCAACTTGATGACATACGCTACACTTGCGACGGTATTCCTCGGGAACAATTCTGCTCAGACCTTCATTAATCAAGGGCGGATTAGAACACCTCATGCTATTATGACCTGATTGTCCATATCTTCTACACGATTGGGTGGTTGTCCTCTCGGAAGACGATGCATGTTTACCCTTCATCGGGCAACCTGATTGTCTCTTGGTCTTTAGATTTAAAACCACCCGCTCAGTGATGTCGGATGGCACTACCTATGAAGAAGGATGGCCAACAAGCATAATAGGAACTGAGTATGCATCAATAAGTGTCTGTCTCTTGTAGTAGTCCGAACACAGCGGTGTGAAATCCAAGTTCCGCTCCCTGCAAAAGCAATGAAAAAAGTGACAATCACGTTTGCTTAATATAGCGTATAATTGTATACTGTTAATGTACCTTGCCGCTGCGAGTACGTGAGAACACGAAAAATGATCCATTTGGAATTTGTTGCATGTACATGTCTTCCGGGCTAAGTCAACAGTCCACTGCTTTCCGGACCATTTGACAGAGAAAATGTTTCAGTCCACTGGATTGACTATCATATAACCACACTTCTCGACCCGTTGTAGCATCACAAGATGTGATGCGTCGGTCAACTGATGACGCATGGACTGTGCAGCTCGATGTCGATCGTGAAACCAACGCTGTAACATATTCCTAATGAACTCTGCCAATGTCAACATAGGGAGTTGTCGTGCGAATTTAAGGCATGAGTTTATGCACTCTGCAACATTTGTTGTCATCACCCTGAACCTTCGTTGGAGACAGTGTACACGAGACCATTTGTGTGGACCGGCAGATTCAACATAATCGAAAGCATTCTTGTGCAGGTTACGTAACTCACCCATGTACCGGTTATATTTGAATTCAGTGTATGCTCTAGCGGCTTTGTCCATTAAGCTGGCAACATCTTTTCTGTGAAATCGCTTCTTCACAATTTCAGCAAAGTGCCAACAACATATGGTATGGGTTGCATAAGGGAACACTTTAGAAATCCCTACTTCAATGTTTGCATGTCGATCGGAAAATAAAAACCAGATCATCTATATGACCAAGGGCACCTTTCAAGCAATCCAAAAACCATTCCCATAAAAGGTTGTTTTCGGAGTCGCCGTACCCAAAAGCAATTGGATACACCTGTTCGTTTCCATCTTAGGCAGTTGCAACAAACATTGTACCCTCGAATCTTCCCTTCAAATGGGTACCATCAACTGCAATAACCGGACGCATGCACCTCTGAAAACCTCTAACTGAGGCCCTTAACGACATGAAAAAGTAAAGGAATTTACCGTCGTCAGAGCACTGTAAGTCAGTGATTGTGCCGGGATTTTGTTGTTCCAGCACGTAACCAAAAGACGGCAGTAGTTGAAAGGTTTCTTCATATGTCCCATAGGTCAGTGACAATGCATAATGCAAGGCTTGATATGCCTTACTGTACATGATTTGGATGCCATACATTGTTTTCATATCGACGATTATATCCTTGGGACGCATGAGACGACCATCTTGTTGTTGAAGTCTATGTGCAACCACTTCTCCAATTATAACTGCACTAGCTTGTCGGTGTCGACGGTGAATCTCCTCCTAATGGACAACTGTGTTCATTGATAAAACTTCTTACTTGGAAGTACGTCCCTTCATCTCTTCTCGCCGCTCTTAATTTCCATGTACAGTTGTCTATCAAACAAACAAGATGTAACGTTGTCTTATTGGACCTTTTCACCTTCCATTCGAAGTTTCGCCGCATTGCAAAAAGGCCAACTAGTCTCTTCAAATCCTTTTTAGTCGGAAAGAACTGACCTTTATAAATCATGCTTGTAGGTTCTTCTGCTACCAAGGTTGTGCTTCTACCAATCCCAAACGAGTATGAATCTGCTCCGGGAATAACCCACGTTGTGGTATTATCAGAATCATCTGCAGATACATTATGCTGGACCTCGGAAGTACCTGGCATATCTGCTCCAGTGCAACTAACTCCTTCTACACGTCTTCCACGTCTTTGAATTTGGACATGATCTTCATCGGTGTTCTCTACATGATCTACCAGATCAATATTTGCCTCATTATCCACCTCCTGGTTAGGCCCAAGGTTCGGTTCAGTGTTCTCCTCATTGTACATCTCATTGTATTGCTCATTGTACTGCCCATCATTCATCTCAAGTCGATAACTAAACACATCGTTGAATTGAGGTTCACCAACATCTTCATGGTCAACCACTACCGGTTGGACAGCACATATGTTTTCCCCACCTTCAGTGGCACTCCTTTGTGTGAACACTTGGTTGCTACCGCTAGCGGATCCAAATGGTTGGGTATTTTCAGGAGCAGGAATATCATTCCGTATCACATCTCCAGTAGCCCTCTCAATTAGACTAACACATACTTGAGAGATCACCTGATCTTCCCATAGCATAAACTGAACATCATCGTCATTTCTTACAAATGTGCGACATGTAGCGCCAGGAACGATTGATATTGACTGTAGATCAACATTGTATTTGTTTACATCATACTTCACAACGGTATGCACTATCGACACCAATTCTTCGTAACTCATATTCTTTGACACATACATTCCTTGGTTGTCGGATCCAACAAACCTCTGACTTCCGTCAGGTAACTGCTCCTATCGACCGTTGTAAGATATTACTATTCTCACGCGATTCATTCTCTTGTAACATTCATCACCACAAACCATTATAACAAACATAAAAGCTATGGAAAAGGCTCAGAGCCTTTTAAAATAGTTTCCGAGGTTTTTACTATGATCTCCGAGCTTTTAGTAAAGGTTCCAACCTTTTTTCCAAAGATTCTGAGGGTTTTCCCAAAAGAGCCGAGTTTTTTTACAAAGTCTCGAGCTTTTTTACAAAGTCCCGAGCTTTTTCACAAAGTCCCGAGCTTTTTTACAAAAGTCCCGAGCTTTTTTACAAAAGTCCCGAGCTTTTTTACAAAGTCCCGAGCCTTTTTACAAAGTCCCGAGCCTTTTTACAAAGTCCCGAGCTTTTTTACAAAAGTCCCGAGCTTTTTTACAAAAGTCCCGAGCTTTTTTACAAAGTCCCGAGCTTTTTTACAAAAGTCCCGAACTTTTTTACAAATTACCGAGCTTTTTTACAAAGTCCCGAGCTTTTTTACAAAATTCCTGAGCTTTTTTACAAAGTCTCGAGCTTTTTTACAAAAGTACCGAGCTTTTTTACAAAAGTACCGAGCTTTTTTACAAAAGTCCCGAGCTTTTTTACAAAAGTCCCGAGCTTTTTTACAAAGTCCCGAGCTTGTTTTCTAAAGGCTCGAGCTGTTTTACAAAGTCTCGAGCTTTTTTCAAGTCTCCGAGCTTGTTTTCTAAAGGCTCTAGCCTTTTGTCCAAAGGCTCGAGCGTTTTCAAACAGGCTCCGAGCTTTTTGAAACAGTGTCCGAGCTTTTTCAAACAGGCTCCGAGCACTTTCAAAGGCTCCGAGCTTTTTAATAACAGCATCGGAGATTCAAATTTCACATATTCAATATTCACAAAACCAGTTTCATGTTTACAAAAGGAACGTTTTTTAAAAATGAAGGATAAAAAATAGTATTTCAGACAAACATATTACCTTGTTGTGCTTACTGAAGAACGTTGAGTAGTTTTGAAATTTATTGTAGAGAGAGAAAGAGATGAGCTACTGCCTTCAGTGTTTCAAGTGTGGAGATGGAAGTACAGAGACAATTAAAAATTGATTATTTAAGGGCAATTTTGGTAGTTCACCAAAATAGGTGCCTTTTAAATATAAGTAATTAGACCGGTGACGTTGGTGCAACAGCGAGACAAAAATGTGACATTTCTCACCATTTCCACTATCATACTATAGATGTTATACAACAATTTGACGGGAGTAGATTTAACGGTTCATGACATTTTTTAGAAAAACGCTCAAGGCCATAATAAATGGAGAATGCCAATTTTGTTGAGACATTTCCCATTACAAATTTATTCATCAACCGAATTTAAAGTGACATCTACCACCTTTGAAGCTTTGTTCAAACATTTGATGATGATGATGATGATGATAAAGTTATTCAAGCTCCAGCTTGAATAGGTTCCAAGGAAACAGGGAGGTCATGGACCGGAAAAGGCGCTGCAATGTATTCGTACTTCTCATCTGGAATGAGTTTCTCCCACTTGAATTTGGTGACGATATTATGCATGAAAACAAGTATCTGTAATCGAGCATACTCTTTTCCGGGGCACATGTACGGCCCTCCTCCGAATGGCACGAATGTGTACGGTGGAGGTCCGCTTCCTTCGAATCTCGAAGGATCGAATTTCTCTGGATCCGGAAAGTATTTGGGGTTTTTGTGTGTTGTATGAGCATTCCAAAAGATCTGTATCATGTCATACAAACCAATTAATTATTGATGAACTTAATTAATTGATTGAAAAAAATAATTAAATCAAATTAAGTTGTTACCTTCCATCCTTTTGGAATTGTGTAACCTCCATAGCTGAAATCAGTCTTTGCTTCTCTGAAAGCTCCGATTGACGGTGGATAGAGCCTGAGTACTTCACTTGCTGTGCACCATGTGTACTTCATCTTCTTCACATCCTCCCAATTCAACGGCTCGCCTTCTTTTTTGGCCTTCAATATCTCCATTTGTTCTTCATATACTCTTTGATACACATGAGGATACTCTGCTAGAGACTTTATGATGAAAGTGATGGCGCTACTTGTTGTGTCGAAGCTTGCAACGAAGAAGGCTCCGAGCTTGTTACAAATATCAACCGCATCAAGATCATCATGAAGCATGCTTGTCATCACGTCCATTTGATCCGGCTTTATATTCATTTCAAGCTCCTTCTTCCTCTTCGTTATCAACCCCATCACGATCTCACGAACAACTTTCCCTGCTTGAACTGCACGATAGAAAGTGGTACCTGGGACATTGATAGGAACTGAAATCAACCCTGCGATCACACGTTCGAAGGGTGCAGTGATTTCCGCTATGTCTTTAGGATCTTCAATGCTGGCTAACAATCTACACGCCAATCCGAATGTGAATTTCTTGATCAGGGGAAACACTTTGACTTCCTTGTAAGGAGACCACTCCGTCTCCAAATGCTTTTTAGCCATGGCGTCTATTACGGGTATGTAACGCTGCAGAGCTTCAATTTTCAAGAAACGTGGCAAGATGACACGGATTTTGGCAGATTCTTCGACGGAAGAATGGTTTTTACTGTCGTGCATCATGATCTTTTTCATGGAAGGTGGCCACCAAGCTTGAATGTACTTGTTGGTACCAGAAAACAGACATTTGTGGGCGGAAGCACCGCAGAAGACAGCCATGTCTTGTCCGAGCAAAGAGGTTCGGAAGACATCGGGAGAGTATTTGGCGGTTCTGTCGTTAACGAATTTCTCAGGATTACCTCTCTTTGCATTTATCACATAATCGAAGGTCTCTCCGATTAATGGATAGCCTTTGTTTCCTGGAGGAAGGTTGATGGTTTTTGAAGATTTGTAGAAATGGAAAAGATAGATAATCCCAACTGAGACATATAGGATTATCAAGTAAAACAAGTATTGATACAAATCAAGATCCATTTTTTCTTCTTCTTGATAGATACAAAACAAACCAAGGAAAATTCACTTGGTGGTTTTGCTTGATTGACGATTAGAATACCAACTAGGTTTCCTATATTTATAGCCAACGAGAGACTACTTAATTACCATTTTTTTAATATGATTGTTTATAATAATAATTTATCAGCCTTTTTATTTGAACAAGAAATATTATAATTTCAATTGACTATTCATTCAAAATGTAGTGGCAGTGGAGTTTTTTTAACTTGATGATCAGAGGAATAATTAGGATGCTGTACTGCAGTACGTGTTCTTTGACTGCATTTGGCAGCCACAGGCTTCAACTGACTGGGACAACCGGTTGGTGGTTAGTTGGTTACGGATATATATATATATATATAAATATCATCCGTGTATTATAAGTGGACCATAGATTATGGATAAGCACTGATAAATATATACAAATTGGGTCACAGCAATTGAATCTAATGATCCACACGCAACACACTTATAAATATTTATCAGTACGCATTGATGTGAAAATTTTCATATAAATATATATATATATATATATATACACACGGTCCTTTTCTCCTCAGTGCGCATTGATATAACTTATATCAGTACGTTGTATGTGGACCACAGATTATGGAGAAGTTTTGACAAGTCCATACACTTTAAGTCAAAGTATATAAATCTAATGGTCCACATCCAACGCACTGATGAAGTTGTATTAGTGTGTACTGATTTGAAAATTTCTGTATATATATATATATATATATATATATATATAATACTTTCCTAATCGGGATCGTTCTGACTTTATAATTTCATAACGTCCAACAACAACCATATATTCACAGTGGGCCCACAGCCACACATTAACAAATACCAACACCCAAATGAATGTGTGACTGTGGTTGACGTCCTTAACTTATAATTTTAGGATATCCCTATTATAGAACCACCCTATATATAAACTTAAAATAACATAATTTTATTGACCGCCAGGAAGGAAACTTAAAAAAAAAAAAACATTTGATATAGTCTAGGCCTATCCAATTCAATCTAAAATATCTGAGTAATGTATCGTGAATGTTCAATTATAGCACATGCCATGATTCAAATAAGGTATTCAAGTCTTGAATCACCTTAGAAAGAAAATTGGAATCATTCCCCGTTAACAAGATATCATCCACGTACACTAGCAACAGAACCATACGCCTTTCCTAAATGCAGTCAAAGAACACGTACTGCAGTAGAGAGTACTGTATGGTGTATGGTTCTGCTACTAATAACAATAATAATAATAATAATAATAATAAAATAATGATAATAATAATAATAATAATATAAAAAATAATAAGAGTAATATAAAAAACAATAACAAATTATTTAAAAAGTAACAATTTGGTAGATATTTAGATTGATCTCCACCATCCATCTTAAATATTCATGATGGTGATCAAATAATAATAATAATAAGAATAAGCATAAGAAGAAGAAGAAGAAGAAGAAAATTACAAGAAAATTGGAAAAAAAAATTATTGATTGGTATGGAGATTCAGGATCTCCACCATCCATCTCAAATGACGGTAGAGTGGCCTGCCGGATTTTGATTTACCATCCAATCTGGATCTACATTAGGGATGACAAAAATCCCTAATCCACCCCAAACCGACGTGTCGGGGATTTGTGAATCAAAAATAATATTACTATTATTATTATTATTTTATTATTTTATTATTTTTTATGTTTTATTATTATTATTATTATTATTATCATTATCATTATCATTATTTATTACTATTATCATTTAATTTTTTGATTTTGTTTTTGACATTATTAATACATTTATTATTCTAAATGAACAAGTGATATTAAGGGATATTTAAATAAAAAGATAATTTAAATGATCATTTCCCTTAAATAATTTAAATATCCATCTGAGTTTTATATTAAAGGATGATTAAATAAAAAAGATAATTTAAATTATTGTTAAATAATTTTAATTTTTTTATTTTCTCTATTTATTTAATTTTCTTTATCAAAAAATTCATAAATTTATTATTATTTAACAATTATTTCAATTTTTATTTTTAAAATTTGATCAGAGGGGTTTTTAGGTCATATTATTATATTATTCCGATTTGATGCAATTATGTAGATAATAAGGGGAACTTAATGCAATCTGCCATGACGGAAAAATGGACGGTGTTACAATTCCGTCACCTATTTACCAATTTATAAAAGTTTAGGGGCTTTAATGGTAAAAAAAAATAAAGAGGGTAATGTACAAATTCAGACTTAGATCAGGGGTATCAGTGTCAATTAGCCTATTAAATAACTTGTCCTCTTTTGACCGCCGTTCACAAACAAATTTTTATTGAACTCTTGCCTTGCCTGTAGTTTGAGCGACGTCTTTCAGAAAATTCTTAAGTATATACACATGGACAGACAAGAAAAAAATTACTTGGAGAGGTCACAACAATAAAACAAAATATATAAGGGACCTAAAGTGATTTTTTTTTTCTAATTTTAGTGGTAAATCTATAAAATTAAAAGAAACTTTTTTGAATTGTTTTCTCTATGGATTATCCTACCTTCGCAGGACAAATATGATTATTAGAGCGCATTTACTAACCATGGATCAAGGGAAAGGGAACCAAGTCCGGTAGAAACGGAAATCAATATAGAGAGCATAATTCTTTAGGTGGGAGGGGGAATTAAGACTATGTTTTGGATTGCTTTGTTTAAAACTAAATCCGCTTATAGCTTAACTTAAAAAATAATCAGTTTGACAAAAAAGTGACCAAGTGTATGGTAAACTAAATTTTAAAATTGATTTGCTTTTGAAAATGTGGAAATTGTATACGATGAAATGACAAAATTAGACTTCATTTTAATATGAAAAACAATAAAATGGTATAATAACTATATATTTAAAATTTAAATATAACAAATTTAAAAAATAAATAATTAAATATTAAAAAAATAAAAAATAATAAAAACTTCAAATGCTAGAGGTGGATCTGTCCACCTCCGGCGACGGCAACGTCAGACGTCGACGGACAGATCCATCAATGGCTAACCCTTTTCTCTGCAGTTTGGATCCGGATACGTCGTTTGGATCCAGTTATCGGCCTTCTTCTCCGCAGTCGTTTGGATCCAGCTCTCATCGACTTACTCAGGCCGATCCTCCTCCGGCATCGACTTCCGACGGTGGCCAACACTGTTATATTTTTATTTTTTTTTAAATGTCAAACTGTTTTTATTTAGATTTATTAAATGTAAGGGTAATATTGTCTTATATTAAAATGGTGAGGATATTTTGGATATTTTACCCTCCAACTGGGTAAAAACTCACGGGCCTAATCGCCAATCAAACCCTCAAATCCACTATTTGCAGAAACGATTACAACCTAGGTTGACCACATCACACCTAATCGGTTACTAATTCGTCCTTGCTAACCACAGGCCTTTAATAGTGATTTGAGGCTCTTGCTTGTATACTACCAAAGACAAATACAAGACTTAACTCTTAAATGAAGAGACATGAAACCTAAAGTGAATATGATGATATTCTGAATGCATAAAATGCAAGGTCAACACATTTAATGCTTATCTAGTATTGTATGAATGCTTCAAACAATGCTAGATATCATGTTGCTATATGACACATATATAACCTAGCTATATGAAATCAAAGCATTCCTAGATGCAATAGCTATCATAATACAACAACCCAAACATCAACAAAAATCTCTATTTATAATGAAAAATTATAATCTAGATGCAAAAGAAACATGAAAGAGATTTCTTGTTAAGCAAGAACACAAAGATGGATGAGAGTGGTGTTCTACTTACCAAGTAAGCTATGTTGATGAATACCCATGCTTAGAAACATCCTAGATGAAACTAGATGATGATAGAACCATGAATGAATGATGGGTAATTGGGTTTTGGACAATAAAAATGGTTTCTTGCTACATTTTCTTACAAGACACTCTTGAGCTCTAAAAGGAATGAAAGAGAATGGATTCTGAAGCTCTAAAAAGGCAAGGAAGAGGAAAGGGCATATATATGTATATATATATATATATATATATATATATATGAAGCCCTAGACGAAATGACATCGTTTTGAAAAACAGTAACACAATTTCGTCATTACCGCTGTGCATATAGCGGTTCAGGCAAGTTGTCCAGACCGCGGTACACGCAGCAGTGTGCCTACTGGACAACTTCGCGGTTGGGACCGCTGTACGTGCAGTGCACAGGCCGCGGTCAAGGCAGTAGGGGCCTACGGATGTTTACCGCGTCAGGGACTGCTGGGCGTACATGTGTACAGGACGCGGTCAAGGCAACATGGACCAACTGACTTTTACCGCTCTGTATGCCGCAGTGCAAGCAGAGCTTGCCAAGCGGTCTAGGCCGCGGTAAGAGAGGAAACTCTCTTTTCCAGGCAGACTCAAGACACTAAGAATGTGCAAAATGTGCAAGTGTGGAAAATGTCCAATTACATGTAAACAAGAATATAATGCATGCAAGTGAGTGTGTGCAACTATATTAATTCAAGTAAAAGTAGAGTCAAGTAATCTACCTTCCTTGAAGAACTTGGAGTCCAATGGAAGATCTTCAATTCCTAATCTACCATTTTACAATGATTAACCCCAATTGTGATTTTGTCAACGAAATAAGCCAATCATAATGTGAGGCACTTACACCCTTACTGGCTTAAGGAAACTTAATTCATGATTTATGTGTGAGACTCATATAATTTGATTCGATAATTCCTGATCAGTAAACGTGCCATAAAATCACGACATTGAAACATCTGTTATAATTGAACATTCACTACAAGAAAAAAGGGCTATTAGGACGATTTGTTTTGTCCTAATAGCCCGAAATTCGTCCCTATTGACCTATTGGGACGAATAAAATTCGTCCCAAATTCCGTCGCTTCAGGTGGGTCGTAATAGCCTCTTTGGGACGAAAATTAATTTCGGCCCTAAAGACTACCTATAGGGACGATTTTGATTCGTCCCATTTGATTATATATAGGGACGAAATATTTCGTTCCTTTCGTCCCCTTTGACCATCTTTAGAGACGAAATTTGAAAAAAAAAAACCAAATTTGTTTAGAACCTACTACCCACCCACTCACCTGGCCGCCAGCCCACCCACAGCTGAACCAATGACCAACACTTGAAGTAAAACTTATCCATTTTGCTAATGGTTCGAGTTTGTCAATAATAGCATATTATTTATATATAAAGTGATATGAACCTCACCAAGAACAGTGAAACCCAGAACCAATATATGGTAGCAAGGATCGTTTTCTAGATTCAAGTTTATAAGCAAGAACAATATAGGACAGTGACCCGTTATCTATAATGAGATAAGAACCAATGGTATCAAGAAAGTGAAAGACGCCACACTCAAGAACAAGAAAGAAATGTGAGTGATAAGTCAATTTTCAGAACCAAAGAGAAAATTCTCTCTATTTTTCATTCAAAATCAAGTCTACTGAAAATTACATCAGTTGGTTCCTTATAAACTAAAACCCTAATCGAAAAGAAAGGAAACAAGATATTCGGCCATTATGGCCTTACAATCAGAAAACTAAATTGGGCAATAATTGCCTTACAAACGGGAAAGAAAATAAAAGACTAAAACAAGCAACTATTGACTTGTTCTCTATTTGGAAGGCTAAATCTGGAAACAAATCAGCCCCTTAATTTGGGAAACAAATTAACTCTTATTCTTTGGAAAATAAAATAGAAAAAATGCTGAAATAGGGATTTCCTCCAACCACACGCCGTCCATGTTGTGCCACATGCCCAAACTTTTCTCTTATTCGACCCAATCAATTGTCTTGGTGATGTTAATTAAGCCTTGGTCTTCAAGTGGGCTTATCTTGGACTTCAACAATTCAACATTAGCCCAAGTATCTTGAATCAGGTCATTGAGTGCTTATTTGAATCTCTTAGCCCTTGCCCTTGCCCTTGTTATTGGCCCAACCGGAACATGCAATGGATCCTTTGGTGCAGCTCCCTTATTCTCATCATTCCCTCCCTCTTGAAAAGGATTTGTCCTCAAATCGTCACATACATCAAAAGGAGACAAATCAGAAACATTAAAGCTTGCACTAACATTATACTCACCTGGAAGGTCTAGCTTGTAGGCGTTGTCATTTATCCTTTCAATCGCTTGAAATGGGCCATCTCCCCGTGGAAGTAGTTTAGAACGCCGTTGAACAGGAAACCGTTCCTTCCTCATATGCAACCACACCCAATCACCAGGCTCAAACACAACTTTCTTACGCCCTTTATTTGCATGGTTGGCATATTGCTAAGCTCTCATCTCTATGTTTTGCTGAGTCTTTTCATGGATTTGCTTAACAAAATCTGCCTTTTTCTTCCCATCCAAGTTAACATGCTCATTCACAGGTAAAGGAATTAAATCCAAAGGAGTCAACGGGGTTAAAACCATACAAAATTTCAAAAGGCGAAAAATGAGTAGCAGAATGCACAGTTCTATTATAAGCAAACTCTACATGCGGCAAACAATCCTCCCATGTTTTCAAGTTCTTTTGTATTATAGCACACAAAAAGGCAGATAAAGTCCTATTAACTACTTCAGTTTGACCATCAGTTTGTGGAGGACAAGTAGTAGAAAATAAAAGTTTAGTTCCTAACTTACCCCACAAAGTCTTCCAAAAGTAGCTTAAGAACTTAGCATCTCTATCCGAAACAATGGTCTTAGGCATGCCATGCAATCTCACAATCTTTTTGAAAAACAAATCAACAATATGTGATGCATCATCATTTTTATGACAAGGAATGAAATGTGCCATTTTAGAAAACCTATCAACAGCCACATATATAGAATCCATACCCCTTTTGACCTAGGCAATCCCAACACAAAATCCATAGAAATATCAATCCAAGTTCCACTAGATATAGGCAAAGAAATATACAATCCATAAGGCTTAATCTTAGACTAGCTTGTCTACATGTAATGCATTTCTCACAGATTCTTTCTACATCACGTTTCATATGAGGCCAAAAAAAATGTTCATACAAAACATCTAGGGTCTTGACTATACCAAAATGCCCCATCAAACCTCCCCCATAAGCTTCTCTAACTAGCAATTCACGCAAAGAACTCTTAGGCACACATAATTTAGTTTCTCTAAACAAAAATCAATCATGCCTATACAACTTGCCAAATGCAACCTTTTCACATGCATTGAATACATTGCCAAAATCTGAATCTTCCACATATAATTCTTTAATGTAGTCAAAACCAAACAATCTAGCATCCAAAGTAGAAAGTAAAACATACCTTCTAGACAGAGCGTCAGCGACCACGTTATCCTTACCTTTTTTGTACTAGATCACATATGGAAATGTTTCAATGAACTCCACCCACTTGGCATGCCGCTTATTTAGCTTGTGTTGCCCCTTTATATGCTTCAAGGACTCATGATCCGTGTGAATCACAAATTCTTTCGGCCAAAGGTAGTGTTGCCAAGTTTCCAATGCCCTAATCAAAGCATACATCTCCTTGTCATAGGTAGGATAATTCAACGCTACTTCACTTATCTTCTCACTAAATATGCAATGGGACGTCCTTCTTGCGTTAGAACAGCTCCAATACCTATTCCTAAAGCATCACACTCAATCTCAAAAGCGTTAGCAAAGTCAGGCAAAGCAAGCAAATGTGCATTATTTAATTTTTCCTTAATCAAGTTATATGCTTTTTCTTGTTCATTACCCCACTTAAAATCCACATTCTTTTTGATAACTTCAGTTAAAGGTGCGGCTAGACTACTAAAATCTTTCACAAACCTCCTATAAAAACTAGCCAACCCATGAAAACTTCTCACTTGTCCCACATTTGTAGGTTTCGGCCACTCCTTAATTGCCTTAACCTTTTTTTCATCAACCCCAATCCCCTTAGCACTAACACAAAACCCAGAAATACAAGTTTATCGGTGCATAAGGTATACTTTTTAAGATTAGCAAACAACTTTTATGTTCTTAAAACACCTAAAACAAGTTTTAAATATTCAACATGCTCATCCAAGTTTTTGCTATAAATCATAATGTCATCAAAGTAAACAACCATAAATTTTCCAATAAAAGCACGCAAAACATGGTTCATTAATCTCATGAAAGTACTTGGTGCATTAGTTAATCCAATAGGCATAACTAACCACTCATATAAACCATATTTTGTTTTGAAAGCAGTTTTCCACTCATCACCTTCTTTCATTCTAATTTGATGATATCCATTTTTAAGATCAATTTTAGTAAAAACAATAGAACCATGCAATTCATCAAGCATATCATCTAATCTAGGAATAGGATGACGATATTTTACAGTGCTGTTGTTGATGGCATGACAATCAACGCACATCCTTCATGTTCCATCCTTCTTAGGCACAAGCAAAACGGGAACCGCACAAGGATTCATGCTCTCACGCACATACCCCCTTTCCATGAGCTCACTAACCTGCCTTTGAAGTTCCTTTGTCTCCTCGGGATTACTTCTGTATGCTGGTCTATTCGGGATGGGTGCTCCAGGTACAAAGTCAATTTGGTGCTCAATCCCCCTTATTGATGGTAAACCAATAGACATCTCTTCGAGAAACACTTCATCAAAGTCCAGCAAAAGAGAAACAACAACACTAGGCAAGGAAGGGTTAATTTCATTAGTATTAAAACAAGCCTCTTTGTACAAAAGTACAATCATCGACTGATTTGAAAACAAAGCCTTTTTGATTTCACTCTCTCTTGCATAAAAGCTCACTTGTTTTCTCTCTTTTTTTCTCATCATCCACTTTTTCTTTTTCACCTTTTTTCTTTTCTTTTTTTTGCTATTTCTGACTCTTTTTCTTTTGTCTCTTTTTCTTTTGAAATCTCACTCTCCTTTTTTACATCTTTTTTTTTTAACCTCACTTGATCTTCATACACTTGTCTTGGGTTTAAAGGTACAAGAGTGATTGACTTTTTGTTGAGTACAAAGGAGTATCTATTGGTATATCCATCATGAGTCACATGTCTATCAAACTGCCATGGTCTCCCCAAAAGGAGATGGCACGCATTCATTGGTACCACATCACAAAGGACTTCATCTATGTACTTTCCAATTAAAAAAGACACCAACACATGTTTAGTCACCTTGATTTCCCCATAATCATTTAACCATTGTAGCTTATAAGGTTTTGGGTGCTTCAAAGTGGCCAAATTCAGCTTCTCCACCAAACTAGTGCTAGCCACATTAGTACAACTCCCCCCATAAATGATCATGCTACATACCTTATCATTAACATGGCAACGGGTATGAAATATGTTGTCACATTGTATCTCATCGTCTTCTTTGGCTTGAGCACTTAGAGCTCTTCTTGCCACCAAAAGCTCTCCATCCACAGGATATTCAATGTCACTTGCATCCTCCAAAGGCGGCATGGACTCATCATCGGATTCACGCTCAGATTCGATATCACCATCATCCTTCAAAACCATTACTCTCTTGTTTGGGCATTGAGATGCAATATGACCTTTTCCCAAACACTTAATGTCACAGTTTTTAGAAGGTTGAGAATCTGATTTACCTTGATTTAATGTGCCTCATGCCTTATGATCTTTGGAAGGTTCGGTCTTGGCCTTGAAACTAGGCTGGTTATCCCTCTTGCTCCAATTCTGTTTCCATGATAATGAAGAACCCGAGTTTTGCCCAATCGTGTGGAACTCTTCCTCTTCAACTGTTGTTCCACCTTAATGGCCATGTGTACCATATCTGTCAATTCAACATAATGTTCCAACTCCACTATATTTGCAATGTCTCGGTGTAGTCCACTTAAGAACCTAGCCATAGTAGCCTCTCGTTCCTCCTCTACATCAGCTCGAATCATGGCTATCTCCATTTCCTTGTAGTAGTCTTCAACACACTTAGACCCTTGAGTAAGATTTTGCAATTTTTCAAACAAACCTCTATAATAGTGACTTGGAATGAAACGCTTCCTTATGACAGCTTTCATCTCCTCCCAAGTCTCAATAGGCCTTTCTCCATTCCGTCTCCTACTCACAATCAGTTGATCCCACTAAACGATAGCGTAATCAGTGAATTCTATGACAGCCAACTTCACATTCTTCAATTCAGAATAGTCATGGCAGTCAAACACCGATTATATTCACTTCTCCCACTCCAAATAAGCTTCAGGATCAGTTTTACCTTGGAAAGTTGAGATCTTCACCTTTATACTACCCAAATTATTATCAAACCTCTCTCCATACCTATCTTCTCTATTCCCATACCTATATCCTCTACCTCCCATTCCACGCCTAAATCTGCCCGCACCCACATTAGACATGCGATCATCCTCCTCTAGGTCATTCCCATAATCATCTTCATAGTCATTCCTAGGTGGGTTCCTTTCTCTTCGTTCCACATTAGGAGCCCTGACTGGCTGCTCCCTTTGCAAACTAGACTCCACGTTGTCTAACCTATCGTCCACCTCACCAAACTCAGTCTCCATCCGCGTCATGTGTTGTCACATGGCTTTATACAAAAAATCGAGATCTACCTTTTCTACTGTTTCGTTGGACACACATTTACTGTTATCGTGTGACATATCTAAAACCTGCAAAACAAACAAGAATTAGTAAACCTTACAAACACTCCCTCACGTGTTTACCCTCAAAGATGGTGACACTCACACTCGTGTTTCACTCAATTCTTTTGGCTTTAACCCTCTGATGAGCTCATACTCTCTTGCCTTTTTCCACTCTTTGTTCACTTTTTCAGTTCATTTTTTTTTATCAACCCACAAAATCAAGAAAAGGAATAAAAAAAATAGTTGATATAAGTTCAACTACACGACCTTGCAAAGAAATTTTTTTTTGACCTTGATCAAATGGACTCAAGCAAGGCTTTGGTATTTTTTCTTTTACTACACTTGATCAATCGGAATCAAGTTTGTGATTTTTTTTAAACAAACGAAACCAAGGAAGAAAAAGAACAAAGATAGATTAAACCTGAGTTTAGAAACCTACGCTCTTATATCAAATGATATGAACCTCACCAAGAACAGTGAAACCCGGAACCAATATAGGGTAGCAAGTATCGTTTTCTAGATTCAAGTTTATAAGCAAGAACAATATAGGACCGTGACCCGTTATCTATAATGAGATAAGAACTAACGGTATCAAGAAAGTGAAATACGCCACACTCAAGAACAAGAAAGAAAAGTGAGTGATAAGTCAATTTTCGGAACCAAAGAGAAAATTCTCTTTATTTTTCATACAAAATCAAGTCTACTGAAAATTACATCAGTTGGTTCCTTATAAACTAAAACCCTAATCGAAAAGAAAGGAAACAAGATATTCGGCCATTATGGCCTTACAATTAGAAAACTAAATTGGGCAATAATTGCTTTACAAACGGGAAAGAAAATAAAAGACTAAAACAAGCAACTATTGACTTGTTCCCTATTTGGAAGGCTAAATCTGGAAACAAATCAACCCCTTAATTTGGGAAACAAATTAACTCTTATTCTTTGGAAAATAAAATAGGAAAAATGCTGAAATATGGATTTCCTTCAACCACACGCCGCCCATGTTGTGCCATATGCCCAAAATCTTCTCTTATTCGACCCAATCAATTGTCTTGATGATGTTAATTAAGCCTTGGTCTTCATGTGGGTTTATCTTGGACTTCAACAATTCAACATTATCTTAAGTATCTTGAATCAGGCCATTGAGTGCTTCTTTGAATCTCTTAGCCCTTGCCCTTGCTATTGACCCAACTGGAACATGCAATGGATCCCTTGGTGCAGCTCCCGTATTCTCATCATAAACTCTATATGTTATTAACTATTTATTGTAAATTAATTCCAATAATTAAATTTTTTTTATATAATAAACAAATTGATATTTAAAAACGTTTATTGTAGCATTTAATTAAAATATATATTTTTTGAAATATTACAAGAACTATCTAGCATTTAATTAAACTATTTTTTTTTGAAATATTACAAGAACTATCTACTCCTATATGGGAGATAACTACTTCCACAACCCGGGAAGAAAACTCCCCACACATACTTGTAAAATGCGCATAGTGAGATTTGAACCCATCACCACTTATGTGGAAGGGAGGTGCACTGCCACCTCTACTAAGAAGTGATGTGCAATTAAACTATTTTTTAAAAACAGATATTGTCAGATCAAAGGGTCTATCGTTAATCGTACATGGAAATAATATATATATATATATATATATAATTTTTCTTAATTTTTTGAATTAATATAAAAGTGAAGCAAATTTAATTGTTAATATGTCTCTTAGGAAAAACTTTAAAAAAATTATGATAAAGAAAAAAGAAAAATTATATCCCGATAAATCATTATCAGCAACAAATATTATGTTTGTCTTAATAAGTCCCCAAGTCTATAATTTCTTTTTTTTTTCAAAAAAAATGTCATACTTTTTAGGGACGAATAATTTTCGTCCCAATAGGATTTCTATTGGGACCAATGATTTATTTCGTCCCAATACACATCCTATTGGGACAAATTATTTTCATCCCTAAGTGTCTGGTTATTTTTGCAATTTCTAGGGACGAATAATTATTTTCGTCCCAATAGACAATCTATCGGGACAAATATTTTTCGTTCCTAAAGGTCTCATCGGGTTTGTCCTTTTTAGGGACGGATAATTTATTTCGTCCCAATAGACGTTCTATTGGGACGAATTTTTTGTCCCTAAAGGTTTATTTAGATTTGAAAATTTTAAGAACGAATATGTTATTGCGTCCCAATAGACGTTCTATTGGGACGAATAAAATTCGTCTCGATAAATTTCGTCCCTATAGCCCAATTTTCTCGTAGTGATTCAAGATATATGACTTAGATATTATTGAATTGAATTGGCCGGATAGGCCTAGACTACATCAATATTTTTTTTTTGTTTCCTTCTTGGTGGTTAATAAAATTCTGTTATTTTAGGTTTTATATATATATATATATATATACAGTCTTTTTCCTGTCAGTGCGCACTGATAGAATTATATAAGGACATTGAATGTGAGTCACTCGTTTATAAAAGAGTTTTGACAAGTGCATACATGCCAAGTCAAAATATGTAAAATGAGTGGCTCACATTCAATGTCCTTATTTAATTCTTTCAGTGCGCACTTATTTGAAAATTATTGTATATATATACATATATAAAAGAGTAACCACCAACCGGTTGAAGTCTTTGGCTGCCAAATGCAGTCAAAGAACAGGTACTGCAGTAGAGCATCCTAATATTTCCTCTGATCATCAAGTTAAAAAAACACCACTGCCACAGTGCCACTACATTTTTAATGAATAGTCAATTGAAATTATAATATTTCTTGTCCAAATAAAAGGCTGATTAATTATTACTGTAAACAATCGTATTAAAAAGATGGAAGCACAGAACTCTCAAATTTTCATCGGTCGCACAAAAGCCCCATGTTTGAGATTTAGTCAAAAAGTTTTAATTAAATTTAGTGTTTTAATAGTCTTATAACTAAAAAGACTAATATAATAGATTGTGACATCCACTAGTTTATATATCCTTCTCTCATTATATGTGTTTTCAATGTGAAATTTATCCCATCTTTTTAAGCTTCACATATAGGTTCTCTGAACGGTATACACGAGGAATATGTGTATGACTTAGCATTCTAAATAAATGGTTACTCTCAAAGCCATTGTGTAACATTAAATAGGTTGGTCTTAAAATAATAATTAAAAAGGCTGGTCAATTGAAACATTTCTTGTTCAAATAAAAAGGCTGATAAACTATTAGTATAAACAATCATATTTAAAAAATGGTAATTAAGTACTCTGAAATTAAGCCAAGTAAGTATCTTTCGTTGGCTATAAATATAGGAAACCTAGTTGGTATTCTAATCACCAATCAAGCAAAACCACCAAGTGAATTTTCCTTGGTTTGTTTTGTATCTATCAAGAAGAGAAAAGATGGATCTTGTTTTGTATCAATACTTGTTTAAGGTTCAAACAAGTAAAAAAAGTAGAATTTGATTTTTAAAATACTAAAATGATTTTTTTTACAAAAAAAAGACTAAATGAATTATTTTATTCACATAAAATTTAAAGTAATTTCTGATCAGTAAATACGCTACATAATCATGGCATCTACTATAATTGAAGATTCATGATACAAGACTTAGATATTATTGGATTGAATTGGCCGGGTAGGCCTAGACGACATCATTTTTTTTTAGTTTCCTTCCTGATGGCTTATAAAATTCTGTTATTTTAGGTGATATATATATATATATATATATATATATATATATATATATCAGTAAACACCAACCATAAAAATATAATAATATGAACTAAATACCCCTCTGACCAAATTTTAAAAATCAAATTTTAAAATTAAAAATTGAAATAAAGGTTAAATAATAATAAAATTCTGAAATTTTTGAAAAAGAAAATTAAATAAATAGAGAAAGAAAAAAATTAAATTGATTTAACAATTATTTAAACTATTTATTTATTTAAATATCCCAAAATATAAAACCCAGATGAATATTTAAATTATTTAAGGTGAATTATCATTTAAATTATATTTATGTTATTTAAATATCCCTAAATATCACTTGTTCATTTACAATAACAATGGTATTAATAATATCAAAAACAAAAAAATTAAATAATAATAATAATAATAATAATATAAAAAATAATAACAAATTATTTATAAAAAAAACAATTTGGTAGATATTTAGATTGATCTCCACCACCCATATCAAATATTCATGGTGGTGATCAAATTACAAAATAATAATAATAATAATAAAAGAAAAATTACAAGAAAATTGGAAACAAAAATAAAAAAAATATTGATGGGTGTGGAGATCCAGGATCTCCACCATCCATCCCAAAAGACGGTAGAGTGGGCGGATTTTGATTCACCATCCAATCTGGATCTACACTAGGGATGACAAAAATCCCTGATCCACACCAAACCGACGTGTCGGGGATTTGTGAATCAAAAATAATATTACTATTATTATTTGTTTATATTATCTTTATTATTATTATTATTACTATTATTTTTATTATTATTGTTATTATTATTATTATTATTTGTTTATATTATCTTTATTATTACTATTATTACTATTATTTTATTATTATTGTTATTATTATTATTATTATTATCATTATCATTATTATTATTTTATTACTATTATTATTTAATTTTTTTATTTTTGTTTTTTACATTATTAATACCTTTGTTATTGTAAATGAACAAGTGATATTTAAGGATATTTAAATAAAAAAGATCATTTAAATGATAATTCCCCTTAAATAATTTAAATATTCATCTCGATTTTATATTTACAGATATTTAAATAAAAAAGATAATTAATATCATTGTTAAACAAATCTAATTTTTTTTCATTTCTCTTTTTATTTAATTTTCTTTATCAAAAAATTCAGAATTTTATTATTATTTAACAATTATTTCAATTTTAAATTTTAAATTTTTATTTTTAAAATTTGATCAGAGGGGTTTTTTAGTCATATTATTATATTTTTCCGGTTTGATGTAATTATGTATATAATAAAGGAAACTTAATACAATTTGCCATGACAAAAAATGGATGGTGTTACAATTCCGTCACCTATTTACCAATTTATAAAAGTTTAGAGGGTTTGATGGTAAAACAAATATAGGAGGTAAGATACAAATTCAGGCATAGTTCTGGGTATCAATGTCAATTAGCCTATTAAATAACTTGTCCTCTTTTGACCGCCATTCACAAACAAATTTTTATTGAACTCTTGCCTTCTCTGTTGAGCAACGTCTTTCAGGAAATTCTGAAGCATATACACATGGACAGACAAAAGAAAAAAATTACTTGGAGAGGTCACAACAATAAAACAAAATATATAAGGGACCTAAAGTGAATTTTTTTTTCAACTTTTAATGGTAAGTCGATAAAATTAAAAGAAACATTTTAGAATTGTTTTCCCTATGGGTTACCCTACCTTCGCATGTCAAATAGGATCATTAGAACGCATTGACTAACCATGGATCAAGTGAAAGGGAACCAAGTCCCGTAAAAAAGGGAATCAATAAAGAGTGCTTAATTCTTTACGTGGGAGAGGGAATTAAGTTCTTTTACTGGTCTAAGAAAACTTAATTCATGATTTATGTGTGAGATTCACATAATTTGATTCGATAATTCCTGATCAGTAAACGCGTCACAGAATCATGACATCTGCTATAATTGAACATTCAAGATATATGACTTAGATATTACTGGATTGAATTGGCCGGATAGGCCTAGACTACATCAATATTTTTTTTTTGTTTCCTTCCTGGTGGCGGTTAATAAAATTCTGTTATTTTAGATTATTTATATATACAACTTTTCTATTGTCAGTTCGTCTTGATATAAAATATATCAAGATGAAGAATGTTGACCATTAGATTTACATACTTTGACTCAAAGTGTATATATTTGTCAAAACTTTTACATAATATGTGGTCTATATTTTTCGTTCTGATATATTTTATATCAGGACGAATTGACAGTAGAAAGACTATATATATATATATATATATATATATATATATATAAAAATATCAGTAACCAGCAACCGGTTAATGTCTTTGGCTGCCAAATGCAGTCAAAGAACACGTACTGCAGTAGAGCATCCTAACATTTCCTCTGATCATCAGGTTAAAAAAACACCACTGCCACTACATTTTGAATTAGTAGTCAACTGAAATTATAATATTTCTTGTCCAAATAAGAAGGCTGATAAATTATTACTTTAAACAATCATATTAAAAAAAATGGAAACACAGTACTCTTAAATTTTCAGAGGTTGTACAAAACTATCGTGTTTGAGATTTAACCAACAGGTTTCAATTAAATTTTTAACATTTTAATAGTTATACAATTCAAAAGACTAATCTAATAGGTTGTGACATCCACTAGTTTATATATCTTTCTTTTATTATATGTGTTTTCAATGTAAACATATATAGGTTCTCTAACGGTATATACATGAAGAATATGTGTATTACCTAGCATATTAAATAAATGGTTACTCCCAAAGCCATCGTGTAACATTAAATAGGTTGGTCTTAAAATAATAATTAAAAAGGATGGTCAATTGAAATTATAATATTTCTTGTTCAAATAAAAAGGCTGATAAATTATTAATAAACAATCATATTAAAAAAAATGGTAATTAAGTAAATCTCAAATTAAGGCAAGTATCTTTCGTTGGCTATAAATATAGGAAACGTAGTTGGTATTCTAATCGTCAATCAAGCAAAACCACCAAGTGAATTTTCCTTGGTTTGTTTTCTATCTATCAAGAAGAAGAAAAGATGGATCTTGATTTGTATCAATACTTGTTTTACTTGATAATCCTATATGTCTCAGGTTGGGATTATCTATCTTTTCCATTTCTACAAATCTTCAAAAACCATCAACCTTCCTCCAGGAAACAAAGGCTATCCATTAATCGGAGAGACCTTCGATTATGTGATAAATGCAAAGAGAGGTAATCCTGAGAAATTCGTTAACGACAGAACCGCCAAATACTCTCCCAATGTCTTCCGAACCTCTTTGCTCTGACAAGACATGGCTGTCTTCTGTGGTGCTTCCGCCCACAAATGTCTGTTTTCTGGTACCAACAAGTACATTCAAGCTTGGTGGCCACCTTCCATGAAAAAGATCATGATGCACGATAGTAAAAACCATTCTTCCGTCGAAGAATCTGCCAAAATCCGTGTCATCTTGCCACGTTTCTTGAAAATTGAAGCTCTGCAGCGTTACATACCCGTAATAGACGCCATGGCTAAAAAGCATTAGGAGACGGAGTGGTCTCCTTACAAGGAAGTCAAAGTGTTTCCCCTGATCAAACAATTCACATTCGGATTGGCGTGTAGATTGTTAGCCAGCATTGAAGATCCTAAAGACATAGCGGAAATCACTGCACCCTTCGAACCTGTGATCGCAGGGTTGATTTCAGTTCCTATCAATGTCCCAGGTACCACTTTCTATCGCGCAGTTCAAGCAGGGAAAGTTGTTCGTGAGATCGTGATGGGGTTGATAACGAAGAGGAAGAAGGAGCTTGAAATGAATATAAAGCCGGATCAAATGGACGTGATGACAAGCATGCTTCATGATGATCTTGATGCGGTTGATATATGAACTCAGATTCCATGGTGGATCTGGCTATACATGTCTGTTTGGAGGATTTCCAGGATACAGCAGCACCTCCTAAGTGTGAACACATACCCACTAGTAGATTTTGAATCTTTCATATCAGATATCCAGTTTGCATCTGTGTATCCTTCTAGGACACCAGGGATATCTGGTATAGTACAGTCCATAATTACGAGTGAATCGTAAGTACCTCAGTACTCTTACTATTCCTTTCCAATGATCGTTTCATGGATTACTCGTGTATCTACTTAATTTGCGGACTGCATTAGCTATGTTTGGTCTTGTACAACTTGTTAAGTATATCAGACTTCCTATCACTCTAGAATATTCTAGTTGAGAGACACTCTCTCCCTTATTCTTGGATAGGTGTAGATTTGTATCTACTGGCGTTCTGGAAATTCCAGAATCATTTTTGTTGAATTTCTCAAGAATCATGTCAACATAGTGTGATTGACTTAGAATGAGTCCGTTCGATGTTCTTTAGATTTTCATTCACAACATTACATCAGTCGGTCCCATATCCTTCATATCAAAACTTGATTTCAACATATCATTGGTAGATTTCATCATCTTATCATCACTACCAACAATGAGCATGTCATCAACGTATAGGCACATAATGACATAGCCATTTGCTGTGTCTTTTACATAAACACATTTGTCACATTCGTTGATTTTAAAACCATTTGACATCATAGCATTGTCAAATTTCTCATGCAATTGTTTTGGTGCTTGCTTTAGACCGTATAAAGACTTCACAAATTTACAGACTTTCTTTCCTTATCCTGGAGCGGAAAACCTCTCAGGTTGTTCCATGTAGATCTCTTCATCTAGATCTCCATTTAAGAAAGCTGGTTTCACATCCATTTGATGTACTTAAAGATTTCACAAAGCTGCAATTGCAAGTATCATCCTAATAGAGGTTATTCTTGTCACAGGAGAATACGTATCAAAGTAATCTAGGCCTTCTCGTTGATTGTAACCTTTAATTATAAGTCTGGCCTTATACTTATCAATTGATCCATCTGCTTTCATTTTCCTCTTGAAAATCCATTTGGACCCTAGCGGCTTACATCCCGGAGGAAGATCCACTAATTCCCAAGTATGATTTTGAAGGATGGAATCAATTTCACTCTTGATAGCTTCTTTCCACAAGAGTCCTTCTAAAGAGTTTACTACTTCTTTAAAGGTCGAGGTTCACCTTCTAACAAATATGTCAGAAAATCTGGACCAAAAGATGTTTCTGTCCTAGCTCTTTTGCTACGTCTTGGTTCATCCTCGACTTCATTTTCTTGTTCTTGATCCTCACAACTATCAGCATGTGTTCGTTTCGACGAACTTGCTTCATCATTGGATTTACATGGAAATACATGTTCAAAGAACGATGCATTTCTAGATTCCATAATCTTATTTTTGTGTATATCAGGGATGTCTGATTTGTACACCAAAAATCGATAAGCACTATTGTTATGTGCATATCCAATGAAAATGCAATCAACAGTTTTCGGACCTATTTTCACCTTCTTAGTTGTAAGTACAACCACTTTTGCAAGACACCCCCACATTGGTAAGAATTTTTAGGAAGGCTTTCTTCCTTTCCATAGTTCATAAGGGGTCTTGTCTACTTTCTTTCGGGGTACCTTATTTAAAAGGTAATTGCTAGACAATATAGCTTCGCCCCACATGTTCTGAGGCAATCCAGAACTTAGCAACATTGCATTCATCATTTCTTTCAAGGTACTGATTTTTCCGTTCAGCAACTCCATTTTGCTGAGGGGAATACGGTGCAGTGGTTTGATGTATGATTCCATGTTGTGCA
The DNA here is from genome assembly GCA_033220585.1 of Dipteronia sinensis. Classification (NCBI taxonomy): domain Eukaryota; kingdom Viridiplantae; phylum Streptophyta; class Magnoliopsida; order Sapindales; family Sapindaceae; genus Dipteronia; species Dipteronia sinensis. The sequence continues at coordinate 48,120,382 of CM065639.1, forward strand.
CAGAATTCACCAAATGGTGCTTCATACTCACCACCTCGGTCACTTCTCAGTTACTTGATTTTCTTGTTTAGTTGATTCTCAACTTCAGTTTTATAGAGAATAAACTTCTCTATAGCTTCATCTTTGCTTTTCAACAAATAAACATAGCAATATTTAGTGCTATCATCAATAAATGTGATGAAATATTTGTTGCCACCTCTTATTTGAGCAAATTTTAAATCACATATATCACTGTGAATTAAATCAATTGGTTCAGATTTTCTTTCAATAGTTTGAAATAATGACTTTGTTAGTTTTGCTTCAACGCAAACTTCACACTTATGTTTGGGATCAATATTAAACGTGGGAATATGATTTAAGTTAATTAGTCTACGCAAAGTATCATAATTAACGTGTCCTAGTCTACCATTCCATAAATTGGAAGACTCAAGCAAATAAACTGAAGAATTATCTTTATTGAATGTTCTTTTCACAACAGATACATTAAGCTTAAAAAGCCCTTTAGTTACATATCCCCTATCCACATAAGTTCCATGCTTGGTTAACACTACTTTGTCTGATTCAAACACCATCTTGAACCCATGCTGATTGAGCAATGAACCGGACACTAAGTTCTTACGGATATCAGGTACATACAGCACGTTGTTCAAGCTCAGGGTTATACCAGAGGTCATCTTGAGAACGACTTGACCATGTCTCTTAACATCGGATGTGGCTGAGTTGCCCATATACAACTTTTCCTCGTTCTTCACTGTTTCAAACGTATTGAACATCTTCATGTCAGAGCATATATGGCGTGTGGCACCAGTATCTAACCACCACTCCCTCGGGTTTGACCCGATCAGGTTTGCTTCTGTCACAACTGCAGAAAGATTAATCTCTGAGACATCTTTAGAAATCCCAGCAACCACGTTTGCCTCGTGGTTCTTCTTCTTCTTTGGCAACCTGCACTCAGAAGATTTGTGACCTAGCTTGTCACAGTTGAAGCACTTCCTTTGGAACTTTGGCTTCTTGGAGACTCCTCTCTTTGGACCCAGTTTGGATCCTTTCCCAGGCTTGTTCATCTTAAATTTAGAACTTTGCCCATGTTCCATCACATTAGTCTTTGCTTCACCCAGACTAACATGTTTTTTGTCATACTTCCTGTGATCTTCTTCAATACGAAGTTTGACAATGAGATCCTCGATCTTCATCTCCTTTCACTTGTGTTTGAGATAGTTCTTGAAATTCTTCCATGAGGGAGGTAACTTCTCAATAATGGCAGCCACCTGGAAGGTTTCACTTAGAATCATCCCTTTAGCATGAATTTCATGCAGAATCACCTAAAGCTCTTGGACTTGACTTATGACTGTCTTGGAGTCTCCCATCTTGTAATCAAGAAACCGGCCCACAACAAACTTCTTGGATCCAGCATCCTCAGTTTTGTATTTCCGGTCTAACGACTCCCACAGTTCCTTGGCTGTTTTCTTTGAAGTATATACACTATACAACGAATCTGATAGCCCGTTCAGTATGTAGTTTCGGCACAGAAAATCCGAATGGTTCCATGCATCTATAGCATTCCATACCTGAACATCTCGCTCTTCACCACTATTGGGTTTAGGAGCTCCTTCAGTCAAGAACCTGGCTAGGTTCAGCGTTGTCAAATAAAACAGCATCTTTTGCTGCCAACGCTTGAAGTTCCGTCCATTGAACTTATTAGGCTTCTCCATGTGGTTCATCGGTAATGGAACCGAATTCACAAAGGGATTTGCCATCGGAACATTCCCTTGACTCACATACTGGCCTATCACCGGATCTGGCATGTTCCTCACGAAAGAACTGATGGCCGGAGTCGTTGTGGCCACATTTGGCAACACAATATGCACTTCACCCACAAGCAAAGAATTCACAGCCATATGGGTAATCCCACACTCAGATTCGAAGTCTCTTGTGGATTACTCGAGTTCACGTTTGACTTATCTGCCATAGTATCTGAAACAAAACACAAGTGTTTTAGAATCACGAAATCAGTACTGATATCGAATATCGAATATATCAAATAAATGAATCAAAATCGATTCCAGATTTCACAATAGAAATCACAATCAGTGTCTGATATTACAGACCCAATTACACAATTGAAATCACGATTGATTTCCAAATCAGTGTCTGATAAACAGACCCGATTTTCCAAAGCTTAAAACAGGTATAGATCTTGAAATTAGTGTCTGGAATACAGACCCAATTTCCCTAGTGTAATTATATTTAACCCAATCCAGTAATGTTTAATATCCAAATCTGTCAGAAAGCAACCAGGAAATAGAACCAGAAGTTTTGTAGAAGTAGAAGAAAATGATTTGATTTGAAAACAGTAAAATAAAATTGTCTTAAGATTGTTGTTTTGTTTACTAAAAACATATCTGGTACGAATCTACAAAGGACAGAGATAATAAAACACAAACCAGAACGTTAAGGGAAAACCGAGGCCCGTGTTTCACACGGTGTCCTTAAGACAATTTCGCCGGGTAACACCGCATGTGTATGACGATTGTCTCCTAGGATACAACGGTTTAACAGTGATCGTGCAAGGCACAAACACTCTCAGCGAACTCAAATCAAGTTCAAACTTACCAAGAAACGGAACCAAGAAGAACAGAAAATAAAACAATTAATTTCGTGATTTCTGTGTGTATTCTGAATGTATTTTCTGATGAATAGATTAGGGTTTTAATAAAACCGAAATCAAGAGGATTGTCAATTACGTTTTCAATGAAAAAGATATTAATTAAAAATCAATCTCCAAGAGATTTATTTCTAATTAATCACCGATTCTATTTACTTAGTGATCAAGTAAGTATCTAGAATCCAAAGCATTGACTTAGAAAAAATAAATTCCATGCAGTAGCAAAAGGTCGTTTGTCCTATGACAGTCCAATCGGAGCGGCATTCGTGTACGCGGGTCGCGCCCACACACAAGTCATCCAATCCGAAGGTTCGGGGTCGATGATTTGCACCCCCCCCCCCCCCCCGCCTCTGCGCGCCCACACACAAGTCATCCAATCCGAAGGTTCGGGGTCAATAGTTGCTCCATCGGCTGAGACATCCAACTCCGAAGCCACAGCTCTAACACTCATAATTGCCTCATCATCATGACTTACAATACAAGAAGAATTTATCTCCTCACACAGGGAACTGAGGTGATCGATCAACGCGCTGAGCTGTGGCTATGATTCGACAGCCGGCCTTGCCCAGGTCCAGACAAACCTCTCGCCCCAACCCCAATGAAGCACCTGTCACCATCACCACTTTTCCATTCAAGTCGTGCCATGGCTCCAGATGCTCGGAGGCCTGAATCGCCATATTATTTCTGATGGATATCAAAATGTCAGTAAAAATGTTTATATTTGCAGCTGGGCAGCTGGTGTGTGCTTCAGTTTTATATATATACAGTTATTTTCTCTTCAGTGCGCACTGATATAACTTATATCTGTGCGTTGCATGTGGACCATTGATTATGGAGAAGTTTTAACAAGTGCATACACTTTTGAGTCAAAATATGTAAATCTAATGATTCACATCCAACACACTGATGAAATTATATCAGTGCATACTGACTTGAAAATTTCTGTATATATATAGACTTGAAAAAATTAAATCATTATTATTTTCTACTTATAATTATCAATAAAAATTGATTTTAATTAAGGTACCGGTACCTCAAGATAATATTTATTTCTCAAACAAGATACTGAAAAAGTGTTGACGAAATGAGGTTGGTCCGGTTGTAAAACCCGTCACACCTGTACCATGAGGTTGCGGGTTTGAGTCCTCCCATCTCCCAAAAAAAAAACCCCGATTTTTGTAAAAGTGTAATATTTCAACAAAAATAATCCTGAAAAAGTATTGAAGATGCTGCTATCCATTAATTAATATCATTTTTGAGGATTTAGATCCTTTCTTAACCTAATCTTTTAAGGATTTTGAGACACGTGTCACTTAATAAATTGAATGGCCATGATTTCATTTTCTTTTTTCTTTTTCTCTTAGCCCAAACGGAAGCGTTTTAGCACAACTTTATTTTCAAAATCCCAACCTCCTTTTACGTTTTTTTCCTGTGTTTTCCTCGTAAACACAATTCTTTCTCAGATTAAGATCAATTTAAACTCTATCTCTATCAATAAGAAGGGATTTCAATCCGTCAATTTTCAGAAACCCAACCTCTTCTTCTTTACAATTTCTGTAAATTTGGTAGAAGTCAAGCAATTCAAGTTTCAAACCCTAATAATGTATGTTTTTATTCAAGTTTCAATTAAACTCTATCTCTATTAGTGGAATGAAAATTCCATCAAGAGAGATTCCGTCGAAAAAACTGAACCATTATATGTTTTTCATTATATCTGTTAATTATATAGCATAGCAAGCAAAGAGTATTGTTCACCTCAAAACGACTCAAATAGTATGGTGGTGAGAATTCGCTGAGTTTCCTCCTCTGTATTTGGAGAGAGTTATTTGACATGAGGATTGAGAAAAAAAAAAGTCAGTGAGGGAAGATAAATGAACAGTGATATAATTAAAGATAATAACAAAGTTTTAAATAATAATAAAGGTGTTTAAATAATATAATAATACGTGTAGGTGATATACACATGCAAAAATACAATACAGTATAATTAAAGAAAAGATATCATTAAGTGGGGTTTATTTACAAACTCGATTTTTTTTTTAAATTTTGATGTGTGTTATTACGAAAGGAGTGTATATATACTTTTTAAGGAATGTCATGATTACCAATACTCTTTGGATCCTCTTCTAACCTAAGCTTTGCCTAAGCTTGTAATTAAGGATCTAGAGACACGTGTCACTTAATAAATTGAATGATAATGATTTAATTTAATATATTTTTCCTTTTTTACCCACTCCAAACAACACTGTTTCAAGCAGTTCATTTCTAAGTGCTTTATTGGTTGGGCTTTATACTGCTTCAAAAGCTCTACACACCTCTATTTGAGTTTGTTTAGAGTTGTTTGGTTGGATTTTTGAGATAATATATTTTAAATTCTATAGAGACTAGTAAAGTTTAAACCTCTATTATGCAAAAACTCATAGAGAAGAGCTTCTCCAAATAGATCTTTTTTAAAAAAAAAATCTACCAACAAAACAACTATATTTTTTTTTTTACGAAAGTTCTATTTCTGATAGATCTATTATAAGTAGACCTTTTACAAATAAAGATTTTTTAAAAGCCCAACTAAACAAGCTCTAAGCCCGAATCTTTTGTGGCATCCATGGGAAAAGGAAATGATTGAGTTTTGTAACTCTTCAGTGGACCAAATATAAAATTGAAGAGGAACCTCGTTGAGTTGTTTCCAAATAAATATGGATTCCAATAGCCTTTTAAGCTGAAACATTTAGATTTTTATGTTATCCGCCTACTACATTAAAGACTTTTTATAGGGTGGTAATACAAGAAATAGCCTATTGAGAGTCAACACTTTCTCTCCTTGAAACATTCTTAAAACTACTCAAGTTGTTGAAGATTTTGCAAGACTTTCTTGAAAATTCTAAAAGCATCTATTGCATGCATTTTATAAATCTCAGCTAATTTACAACTAGCTAGAGGCATCTAGAAATACCTCTCAACACAGGGAGGGTACTCCTCTGACCAAAAACAGCCTTCATTGATACCAAATAACTTTTTGGAGAGTGTATGAGCGACAAAATTCGCATTCCTAGAAACATGGACCACAGTGCCACCTTTAACACGATGAAGATGAGAGATGATATATTCAATAACCAGGCCAACATCAGCGGATATAGGTGTTAGGTTTTGGCTTGTATTCTTAAGTGAACCCAATGTGAACCAAACGAGACTCAACTGATATGAAACTTCATGGAGAAGTGGGGAAACGTTTGGAAGTTAGAGATGGAGTTTGAGGGAGGTTTGAAGACCGAAGCAGAATTGAAGAATCAGATTTTGGAAGGAACCGCTGCATAGACCGCGGCGCGGGCAAGGGGCATGAACGGCGACATAGGGAGGGTCGATTCCAGTGAGATTAGCGCGATGCAAACCGAGACATAGGCAAGAGACATAGACCACAGTATTCTAAACGGTCGTTTCTAGTGACTTTTTACAGTGTAGGGCATGAAGTGCACACTGCGACCCAGACCGCGGTGACAGCGTATTTCGCTGAGATTAGGAATTTTGCACGGAAAAGGAAAGTGTTCTCTTGGAAAGTTCTTGTACTTGAAGGAAAAGACATACTCTTTGGATGGAATAAGAAGACTTATGCATATCTTGTGTTGTGTGATTGTTTATTTTCTCTCATCTTATTTTTCATACTATTGACGTTAATTGCTACAAGCTTATAGGCAAATATTAGGCATGTCTTTTATTCGTTCATCTGTTCAAATTCTCAACAACTAGTATCAGAGCTATGTGGTTTGGCGATGACCGTTTCAAGTCTTTACAGGAGATCGTATAGAGGACTTTGTAGTATTGGGATGATGATTCACGGTTGCTTGGTACGGGTTTAGCAAAAGGAGATTCGTCTTGAAAGCAGTTTTAAACTTAGTGGGGTTTGATGAAAGGAAGAATTCGATGGAGGAAAATTTTGGCTTGTGATGGTACGAGTCATGGAGATTAGATTTGGATTACACAAGACGTTTTAAAAAAATCAAAAACTTTGAACATTCAAAGTCTCTAGTGTGGTGTGTGGCTTATCCGGTAAAGCACTCCCCGTACTAACAGCAAGTCTTTCACCGGATTGAATGATGCAAGGATGCATTTATTCTTTTGGTAGGTTTCTCTACTTGTCATGGAAGCTAATGGTCCACAGGTTTGCACATAGGCATTGGTCAGAAGGTGATGGAAAGTGTGTGGTTGACAAGGATATCGAATGGCTGACGAACACCCTAGAAAATCTAACGTGAGAAGTTGCACCACTTTTTGGCAAGTTATTTCGATATGGTACTGGAACAACGAACACAAAAAAATAGTCTTAGGTTGGTTCATTCCTAACTTGTTATACCTTATGGTGGGGTATGGTGATTCTCGGTGATGAGTATTATAGTTGTAGGACAATGGTCTTGGAATACTTGCCAAGGAAGAGAATTGTTAGGTTTTGGCTCGTATTCTCAAGTGAACCCAATGTGAACCAGCTCAACTGACGTGAAACTTTCTGGAGACGTAGGAAAACGTTTGGAAGTTAGAGATGGTGTTTGAAGGAGATTTGAAGACTGAAGAAGAACTAAAGAATCAGATTCCGGAAGAAATCGTAACGTAGACCACGACACAAGCAAGGCTCAGGGACCGCAGCATAGGGAGTGTTCGATTCCAGTGAGATCAACGTGAAACAAACCGCGACATAGGCAAGAGACTCATACCGTGGTATTCTAAGCAGTCGTTTCTAGCGACATTTCACGGTGTTGGGCGTGGGGTGCACACCGCGACCCACACCTCGGTGACGACGTATTTTTTTGAGATCAGGAATGTTACGTGGAAAAGGAAAATGTTCTTTAGGAAAGTTCTTGTGCTTGAAGGAAATTAAATACGCTTTGTGTGCAATAAGAAAACATGTGCATAAAAGGAAATAGTCTTTTTGTGAAACAAGAAAGTCTTATAGTGGGGTATGGCGATTCTCGGCGATGAGAATTGTGGTTGTGGACAAAGGACTTGGAATACTTGCCATAGGGGAGAACGGTTATGTGTTGGCTCGTATTCTCAAGTGAACCCAATGTGAACCAAATGAGACTCAATTGATGTGAAACTTCCTAGAGATATGGAAAAATGTTTAGAAGTTGGTGATGGTTTTTAAGGGAGGTTTGAAGACCAAGGAAGAACTGAAGAATCAGATTTCAGAATAAACCGCGGTTCGGGAAAGACGCTGGACCAATACACGGGAGCGGTTGATTCTAGTCAGATTAGCGCGGTGTAGACCACTATATTCTGAAGGGTCGTTTCCAACTACTTTCTGTGGTGTAGGGTGTGGGGTGCACACCACAACCCAAACTGTGGTGACAACGTATTTTGTTGAGGTCGAGAATATTATGCAGAAAAGGAAAGTGTTCTTTTGGAAAGTTCTTGTGCTTGAAGGAAAATGAATACTCTTTGTATGGAACAACAAGACTTGTGGATAAAAGGAAATAGTCTTTTGTGAAACAAGAATGTCTTGTACGTTTAGGAGTAGGATTTCCTTTTATCTTAAAACTCTTGTAACAAATATAAATAGAACCATGTATCTAGGTTATTCTGTATGGAGTTAAAGAAACACCTATAACATTAGAGAGTCGTGAGATTCGGAGGAGACCCTAAGGAATATATGGGGAGAGACCCGAGGAGTATCAGTGGATCAAGCTAGAGATTCGTGGGTGATATTAATGGGAGACCTAGGGGATATTGGGGGTTCTTAGTGAGCGTTGTGAGCTGAGAGTCATGTTGTAAAGCTCAGTTGCAAGCTTGAGGACCTGGTAAGGCTCTACGGTTTAGGGTTGAGCTGTGAGAGAGAATACTGGGGTATATTGTTGTAAGAATTTATTATATAGTGGAACTTTCTCTTTCCTCTTAACGGCCCATGGTTTTTTCCTTGATTTATGGTTTCCACGTATATCTTGTGTTGTGTGATTGTTTGTTTTCTCTTATCTTATTTTTCCTGATATGAACGTTAATTACTATCAGTTATAGGCGAATATTAAGCATGTCGTTTCTACATTCATCGGTTCAAATTCCCAATAACTGGTATCAGAGCCCTAGGGTTTGGCGATGGCGGTTTCAAGTCTTTACGGGAGATAGTATGAATACTTGGTGATATTGGGATGATGATTCATAGTTGCCTAGTATGTGTTTAGCAAAATGAGATATGTCTTGAAAGAGGTTTCAAACTCAGTGAGGTTTGATGAAAGGAAGAATTCGATGGAAGAAAAATTTTGCTTGTAATAGTACGAGTCATGGAGATCATATTTGGATTACACAAGGGCGATTAAAAAAAAACCCGTAAACGCTCGAAGTCTCTAGTTCGGTGTGCGGCTTATCCGGCAAAGCACTCTCTGTACTAACATCAAGTCTTTCACCGGATTAGGTGATGTAAGGACACATTTATCCTTTTGGCAGGTTTCTATATTGGTGATGGAAGAGAATATGTTATTGCTAGTGATCCACAGGTTTGCACATGGGCATTAGTTAGAAGGTGATGCAAAATGTGTGGTGGACAAGGATGTCGATGCTGACGAACTCCCTAGTAAATCTAACGTGGGGAGTTACACCACTTTTCAGCAAGTTATTTCGACATGGTGCCGAAACAATGAACAGGAGAAAAAAAATCCTAAGCAGTTATAACTTGTGGTGGAGTATGATGATTCTCGGTGATGAGAATTATAGCTATGGACAAAGGTCTTGGAATACTTGCCAAATGAGAGAATTGTTAGGGTTTGGCTCGTATTCTCAAGTGAACCTATTATGAACCAAACGAGACTCAACTGATGTGAAACTTCCTAGAGACGTGGGAAAGCGTTTAAAAATTGGAGATGGTGTTTGATAGGAGGTTTGAAGTCTGAAGAAGAATTGAAGAATTAGATTCTGGAAGGAACCGCGGTGCGGACAATGTGCATGGAACACAAAATAGGTAGCGGTTCATTTTGAGGAGATCAGCAGTGGTGCAGACCACGACATAGGCAAGAGACACAAACCATGGTATTACGAGCGGTCGTTTCTAGTGACTTTTCGTGGTGTACGGCATGGGGTGCACACCACGACCCAGATCGCGGTGACGACCTATTTGGCTGAGATCGGGAATGTTACGCAGAAAAGGAAAGTGATCTTTTGAAAAATTCTTGTGTATGTAGGAAAATGAATAATCTTTGCGTGGAATAAGAAGACTTGTGCTTAAAAGGAAATAGTTTTTTTGTGAAACAAGAAAGTCTTGTATGTTTAGGAGAAGAATTTCTTTTAATCTTAAAACTTCTTGTAATTAGTATGAATAAAACCTTGAATCTAAGTTATTTTGTGTGGAGTCAAAGAAACACCTATAACATCAGAAAATGGTGAGATCCGGGGGAGACCCTAAGGAATATCCTAGGAATATCAGTAGATTAAGTTAGAGATCCAATGGTGATATTCATGACAGACCTGGGGGATATTGAAGGGTTTTAGGTGAGGATCTTATGAGCGTTGTAAGCTAAGAGTGATGATGTAATGCTCGGTTGTTAGCTTAGGGACTTGGTAAGGCTATGTGGTTTGGGGTTTACGTGTGAGAGAGAATTTTAGAGTATATGGTTATAACAACTTACTATATAGTGAAACTTTCTCTGTCGTCCTGATGACTCATGGTTTTTCCCTAGTTTAGAGTTTTTCACATATATCTGGTGTTGTGTGATTGTTTATTTTCTCTCATCTTATTTTTCCTACTACTAGACATTAATTTCTATGAGTTATGGGCGAATATTAGGTATGTCATTTCTGCGTTCATCGGTTCAAATTCCCAACAACTGGTATCAGAGCCCTATGGTTTGGCGATAGTGGTTTCAAGTCTTTACAGGAGATCGTATGGAGGACTTGGTGGTATTGGGATGAGGATTCATGGTTGCTTAGTATGGGTTTAGCAAAAGAAGATACGTATTGAAAGCGGTTTCAAACTCATTTGGGTTTGATGAAAGGTAGAATTCGATGGAGGAAAAGTTTGGCTTGTGATGGTACGAGTCATGGAGATTCGATATGGTTTACACAAGGCGATTTAAACAAAATAAAACTCTTGAACGCTCGAAGTCTCTAATGTGGCATGAGGTTTATCCGACAAAGCACTCCGCGTACTAATAACAAATCTTTCACCAATTTGGTGATTCAAGGACACGTTTATCGTTTGGCAGGTTTCTGCACTGGTCATGGCAGATGATATGTTGCTGCTAGTGGTCCACAGGTTTTCACATGGGCATTGGTTAGAAGGTGAGGCAAAGTGTGTGGTGAACAAGGATGTCGATGGCTGATGAACTCCCCGGAATATCTGACGGGAGAAGTTGCACTAGTTTTCAAAAAGTTATTTCGATATTGTGCCGGAACAACGAACACAATAAATAAATCTTAGGATGGTTCGTTCCTAAGTGATTATACCTTATGGTGGAATATAGTGATTCTCGGTAATGAGAATTGTAGTTGTGGACAAAGATCTTGGAATACTTGTCAAAGGAGAGAATTGTTAGGTTTTGGCTCTTATTCTCAGGTGAACCCAATGTGAACCAAACGAGACTCAACTTATGTGAAATTTCATAGAGACGTGGGAAAACGTTAGAAAGTTGAAAATGATGTTTAAGAAAGGGTTGAGGACCGAAGAAGAACTGAAGAATCAGATTCTGGAAGGAACCACAACGTAGACCTCGAAGTGGGTAAAGCGCATGGACCGCGACATAGGGAGCGGTCGATTCCAGTGAGATCAGCGCAGTGCAGACCACAGCATAGGCAAGAGACACCGACCGCGGTATTCTGAACTGTCGTTTCTAGTGACTTTCCGCGGTGTAGGGTGCGGGGTGCAAATCGCGACCTAGATTGCGATAACGGCGTATTTTGCTGAGATCGGGAACGTTGTGCGGAAAAGTATAATGTTCTTTTGGACAGTTGTTGTGCTTGAAGGAAAATGAATACTCTTTATATGGAATAAGAAGACTTGTGCATAAAATGAAATAGTATTTTTGTGAAACAAAAAAGTCTTATACGTTTAGGAGTATGATTTACTTCTATATTAAAACTCTATGTAACTAGTATAAATTGAACCTTGTATCTAGGTTATTTTGTATGGAGTCAAAGAAACATCTGTAATATCAGGGAGTGGTGAGATCCGGGGGTTGACCCAAAGAATATCCAGAGAGTGATCTGGGGAATATCAATGGATCAAATTAGAGATCCGTATGTGATATTGGGGGGGTTCTTGGTGACGATCTTGTAAGCGTTCTGAGCTGAGTCATGATGTAAAGCTCGGTTGTAAGCTTAGGAACTTAGTAAGGATCTATGGTTTGGGGTTGAGGTATTAGAGAGAATCATGGAGTATGTAGTTGTAACAATTTATTATATAGTAGAACTTTTTCTATCGGCCTGTGGTTTTTTACCTGATATAGGATTTTCCATGTATATCTTATGTTGTGTGATTGTTTATTTTCTCTTTCTTATTTTTCTTATTATAGACGTTAATTGCTATGAATTATGAGCGAATAATAGGCATGTCGTTTCCACGTTCATAGGTTCAAATTCCCAACAGTAGGGACCTCTACATTAACTTAACCTCCTAAAGAATAAGATTCCACAACAACAGGGACCAGTTCCATATCTATGAAGAAATCGACACCCTGTAGCATTGCCACCGCCTTTGAAATTCCTTTAACCAATTATAGTGTCAACTATACCTAGAAGGGCGGGTGAATAGGTGTATGCCCAAATTCTCGCACTTCTTTTTCACACAACCAATTCATGCACACTTAGAGAATTTAGCAAGTGAATTGCTTTAACAAGTTAATATGAATTCAATCAAGCAAGTGTTAAAACAATACAAGTTAATGTAAGTAAAGAAATTAAGATCACAACCACCGGCAAACCATAATTCACTATGATGAAAAAAAGATACACACTCAAAATGCAATCAACACATAATACACTCTCCAAGCTATCAACTCTTATTCTACCCTCGGGCCTAGTGAACCACTTTGCTTACTTCCTATCAAAGATGTGACTAACACACATCTAGGAAGCAAGTTCCTATCCAAGACAATCACGTCTCTAGGAAGATTCTTTGCTTGTCTATCCAGATCCTCCTGACCCTAGACAAGACTTTTTGCTTAGTTATCCGGATCACCCCGATCCTAACTAAGTCTCCTTGCTTAGATATCTAGAACACTTTCCTAGCCAAGTCTTCTTGCTCAAGTCAAAGCTTCACTTACTTCAACAAAAGACTTCAACCTTTTACAAGGCAATGATCTAAGTGAAGTACACACATGCAATCATGATGTAATCACAAGCAAATAGAGCAAATATATCAAACACACTCTATGAACATGCAATTAGAGAACTAGATTAGGCTTTCAAAAATCAATTACAAAGATATCTAGAAACCTAGATTAGAATGATAGAGATCACAATCAAAGTATTCTAGTTCTTAGAACATGTGACTAAACCTAGAAATCAACAATCAAGCTCAAGAACACAAAGAATTTCTAAATTCAAGTTTATATTCAACAAGATTAGCTAAGAGATGTTCAATCAAAGATCACAAGAGCTAATCTCAAAAATCAATCAAACAAGCCAAAATGTTGAATCAAAATCATTCTAAACGTTTATTCAAAATCAATGATCCATCAAGTTAATCATAAAAGAAAATGGAAAGAAGATGATTCACTTACAAATGATGAACACACGAATGAAGATTAGATAACTACGAATTCTATGGACATCATTTGACTCTGAAAATGATTGGGACTTGTTCCCCTCTTCAAGACCAACAATTTAGGCTTTTGAAAATCTAAAATTGAAGTTGATTTGAGAGAGATATCACAAAAACAAAAAATGAAAAGTTGTAACAATTTCTGCACGAAATTTGAATATATATATATATATATATATATATTGAGGGAAGATGATGTGGAGAGGGAGGAAACTCGGGCAAGCAGTGAGGGCTCGACACCTAGGATCCCTGAGGTGGCACGTGGCCATCTCGGGGGCAGAGGGTGGTCCTTCTCGAGATGGCCACGCGCCTCCTCGGGGAAGGGTGCCAAAATGGCCTTTGGCCGTTGGCCACTTCCCTCGCGCTCCTCTTCTGTGCTTCGACCATTCTCCGGCCTCAGAACTCTGAATTCGAATATGTTTTCGGATTACGAACCGTAACTCCCTCACGGACATGGACGTGTACAAAAATTTCATAAAAGATATATGAAATCAACTCGATATACAAGGACGAAAACCATGTACGATAAAGACACATAAGGTTTTGTATTTTCCATCTCAAAACTCAAAAGCATATGAATGAGTAACCGAAATGACCAAAACTCAATATGAATAATATGAGAACATATTCAAGTATGATATCATAAAAACACAAACAAACAAACACAAGAATACACATGTATGCCATTTCCTAGAAAAAGTCATAGAATATGCAATTTTACAAAAAGTTGTCAAAATTAAATCTAATACATATGCATACTTCAACAAGTGTGTGAATATGTTATACCAATTTAGCGCAACGATACAGGGACAAAAATGAATGCAATGTGTGTTTGTGCGCTTACGCCTTGCAAGAGGAAGAAGAATCTTGATACCTTAACATCCAAGTATGCACATATCCTCTTGAAGACGAACTTTGCATGTGAAGTTGCTCTCCTTCTTTAAAGCTCTATCCATCACGAACCACATAAGCAGCTAAGCAATACAAACAAAGAGCGTTTTGTTATGGATCAAGCCAACACAAATATAAAACCTAACAGTCTTTGCGCCAGAGGACTGTAAGTTGCATGAATACGCTGGGTGCTTGCAACCATAACCAATCCCTCAAAATCACGAATTACAATCCCCACCTCCACCGTCCAGTTGCTAACATCAAGAGTCGATCAAAATTTATCTTATAAAAACTATTACTCGGCGGTTGCCATTTAACAACTGTTTGACCAATAATTCATGAATTTCTCCTCTCACCACCCAAATTTGATGCATGAAATTTTTCCAAATAATCCACAGACCAAGCATACACATTGGCACTAGTTTGATGACCACCTTGAAACAGAGCTTACTGATCAGTCCCATACAGCCTGTAGTTCCTGATATACCAAACTCGCCACATTAAAATGCACTGCAAACCCATCTCTTCACTCTTCATCCTGTTATTAAAGGTTTGGAAGAAATCATGGAAACTGACATTATCAATGGTCCTAAAGCCCTTTATAAATCCAGAGTCAGTAGACACAACCTTTAACCTCTTACACCCCCCAAAAAGCTTGGACTATGGTTTCCAAGGAAACACTGCAAATGGTAACCACTTTTGACCTCTTACACCCCCAAAGAGCTTGGACTGTGGTTTCCAAGGAAACACTGCAAATGGGACATATACCATATACATAAACTTCTCTACAAGCCAACTAGATTAACCGTTATTGGAATCCAATTTTGGCAAGCTCTCATAGTTAAAGTGCTAAAAGATATATAACATGTTATTATTGGATTCTAGGCATTAGGAAAATTTACTATTAATGACTAAATTGAATTATTTAATCTAACAATCTGAATAAAATGAAGTGAATCTAAATTGTGTAACTAAACAACCGGAATAATATCAATGTAATATTATATAAAACAAACATAAAATTACATATTTTAAAAAACTATGTAACAAGAGGAATGTTTAGTATCTTGTTGTATAAGTTATTTCAAATTCAAATAATACTTTTGTCAATGTGACTGGTTTATTGTAATTTTTATTGTTATCTATTAATTTTAAGTTAAAATAGGTAAATAAAATAAATTATTCTATTTAAAACCATTTTTAGATTTTTATAAGGTAATTATCTATGATTTTTCAAATAAAAAATAGATTAGTATATATATATACAGAGATTTTCAAGTCAGTACACACTGATATAACTTCATCAGTGCGTTGGATGTAGACCATTAGATTTACATACTTTGACTCAAAGTGTATGCACTTGGCAAAACCTCTCCATAATCTGTGGTCCACATGCAACGCGCTGATATAAGTTATATCAGTGCGCACTGAGGAGAAAATGACTGTATATATATAGTTATATCAGTGCACACTGAAAAGAAAATGACTGTATATATATATACAGTCATTTTCCTGTCAGTGCGTACTGATAGAATTATATAAGGACATTGAATGTGAACCACTCATTTATAAAAGAGTTTTGACAAGTGTATACATACCAAGTCAAATTATGTGAAATGAGTGCCTCACATTCAATGTCCTTATATAATTCTAACAGTGCGCACTTATGTGAAAATTATTATATGTATATATATAGTCATTTTCTCATCAGCGCGTTACATGTGGACCACAGATTATGGAGAAGTTTTACCAAATGCACACTTTGAGTCAAAGTATGTAAATTTAATGGTCCACATCCAACGCACTGATGAAGTTATATCAGTACATACTGAGTTGAAAAAATATATATATAAATATATATCAAGACAGTCCGCCCCTGGTACTCATGACTCATGTGAAACGAGGGCCACCTCCTGCATCAACCACAAATTTCTCATGTTCAATTTATTTCCAAACCAACTCCAAAGTTTGCGTCCAAGTGTTTCGAAACGAAAATGAAAATCTCAACCATTTCATTCACCACATAAGTATGATTAACAACATATATTTTGAATCTCCACTAACGGCCCCCATCTTTCAAAAAGTGTTCTAAGGATAGAAAACTTTGATTTTATTTTGAAAACATCCCGTGACGTAACTACAACTCACAAAGCTATATCAAATAGTCCAACACCCCAAAAACTCCGATTATATTTCCAATCTGAAATTCTAGCTGCTCTAAAGGAAGCAAAAGGGTGAGAGATAACCCAAGTCTATAAGTACTTCTTGAGCTCTATGTTTATATTCTCCAAATTAAAAAAATTCAGTTACATATCTCAATTCACTTTGATCATATTAGGTCGTAGAAAAAACATGGATCTGTATTGGTTCGACCAATTATACCTACATGATCACTTGATAATAATCCTTTGTGTGTCTGTTGGTCTTATTTATCTATTCTACAATATCTATAAAAAATCATCTTCTGGCACCACCAAGCTCAAGCTTCCACCAGGCAGAAAAGGGTTCCCATTGTTTGGTGAAACCTTGGACTTCACCTTGTCTCTCCGGACTGCAAATCCGGAGAGATTCATTACCGAAAGAATGAAAAAGCACTCTGCGGATGTGTTCCAAACCTCCTTGCTTGGAGAAGACATTGCTGTTTTTTGTGGCCCTTCCGGCAACAAGTTTTTGTACTCACCTCCAAATAAGAATGTAACATCTTGGTGGCCACGCACCATCGCAAAGATTTTCTTCCAATCTGATGTTAATCAATCTTTCAGAGAAAAAATGGTTAAAACGCGGAGCCACTTGATGCAGTTTATGAAGCCAGAATCCCTTCAACATTACATACCTGTAATGGATTCCATGGCCAAAGAGCATGTACATAAAGAATGGTCTCCATACAAGGAAGTGAGAGTTTCTCCATTATCGAAAAAGTACACAATTGCATTAGCATGTCGATTGTTTGTAAGCATTGAAGATCCCAAAACTGTAGCAGAATTCACACAGCCTTATGATCTTGCCGTTGCTGGGATCATTTCAGTGCCTATTAATCTTCGCGGAACAACTTTCAATCGGGCCCTGAAAGCAAGCAAAATTTTAACAGAGAAGATAAAAACAATCATTAGAAAGCGAAAAATGGAATTAGAAGAGAATAAAAATTCAGGAAAAATGGACTTGATGACCAGCATGATTCTCGATGGAATGACTGAGATTGAAATTATTGATAAAATCCAAGGCTTCTTCGTTGCCAGCTACGATACAACAAGTAGCCTAATCACACTTGTCATCAGCTATCTTGCTGACTACCCTCATATCTACCACAAGGTTTTAGAAGGTACCACACATTTCATAGACTATATATTTAAGAAAAAAACCTTAAGAGGATTCGAATTATATTAAACTATGATTTAATTGTAAAATTTATTCTGATGTAGAACAAATGGTGATCTTAAAATCCAAAGGAGAAAGAGAGTTGTTGAATTGGGAAGATGTTCAGAAGATGAAGTATACATGGTGTGTGGCATGTGAAGTTATGAGACTAGTGCCGGTGGCTCTTGGAGGCTTTAGAGAAGCCACAAGTGAGTTCACCTATGGAGGTTATACAATTCCAAAAGGATGGAAGGTACTACAATAACACTCCATATTCTTCTAAATTATACTTACTATGACATTTTTGTGAAGGTTTATCATTCAAAATTATGCAGCTTACTGCCTTATATTCTATTTTTGAGCAGTTGATGTGGACTCCACATTCAACCCATAAAAATTCGGAATATTTTCCTGAACCAGAGAAATTTGATCCTTCAAGATTTGAAGGGAATATACCTGCACCCTATACTTTTGTACCATTCGGAGGAGGGACTCTAATGTGTCCTGGAAAACAGTATGCTCGATTTGAGACACTTGTTTACATACATAATGTGGTCACGAAATTCAAGTGGGAGAAAGTCATTCCAAATGAAAAGTTCAAGTACATTTTAGGACCCGTTTTCGAGAAAGGCCTCCCCATTTCCTTAATGCATCTGTGATACATGAATTTGAAGATGTATTCATATGGACACATTGAAAGAAGAGAAGACTCATGAACATCAATTGAAGGAGGCACATGACTTACCAAGATAGTGAAGACAAGTAATTAAATGTAATGGCTAGAAACATTATACTTCTAGTACAATATAAGAAAAATAAGAAGTTTAGAAGAAGTTTATGGAGTAAGTTTATTCATATAATAAAAGCAGATGTAAGAAATTAAAATCACAAGTTTAGAAGTTTATTGAGTAAGTTTATTCATTCTCTATTAAAAGTAATCTTTTTGTTTTTGTAATTTTTAGACTAGATACATGTACATCTAGTACTATCAATATCGTAAAAAGCGAATGTAGGAAAAATGGCAAGTTTGAGATATATTCATATAGGAACGCTGGAAGCACAAAAGACTCACAATTGAAAGTAGACATGATGTAGAAGAATGTGGAAATACATTATTAAATGTAATAGCTAGATACATTGTAGTATTGTACATCCAATACTGTATATAATTAGAAGTGTATGTATGAAAATAGTGAGTTTAAAACAAGTTTATCTTGACCGAAGTTGAGGAGGCCCAATGGTCAGCCTCTCACACTCATTACTCATTTCAATGAGGTTTGTAAATTTGAATTGTATGCGTTCACCTCCATATCCATATTTTATAAACATTCCTGTTATAAGTAATCTTTTTCTTATTGTATTTTGAGTGAGAACCCACCACTAAATGTCAAAAAATTGAAATGTGAATTAAATCATTTTGGTGGTTTCCATACCTGATGTTTGAAGTTGCAGCACTAAAAAAATTAGCATCATAATTACAATATTCTGGATTTTATCTCCTCAATCTTTGTGTTATTACAAGGACAAATTTATCAATCATTTAGGAGGGGAAAAGGTAGAAGCTTTTTCTTTCTTTCATTTTGTTTTTTTTTATACAAAACATAAAAATATTCTTCAGGCCAAAACACAATATATATTTCAAAAAACTTGAAAATCTATCCTAATTTTTAGATTATTAAATTAGTTTAAATTGCGCCCAGAAACGCTTCTATAAATTCCAACCAAACGATTTTTATCTCTCGGATTTTTCTATAAATTTTTTGTATCATTTGTTTTCAAAACAAAAGCATCTATTTGGATTACAAATCGAATGCCCCATTAATTTCTAGTTATACAAATTGCCTATGATCAAATTCTATTGGCTCAATGAAGATTCAATAAATTATTGCATAACCATGTTTTAATCTTTCTACGTATAGATTATTGGAGGAAACAAAAAAACTAGGGGAAAAAAAACCATTCCAAATCTTAGGAAAACTCCTACGACTATGAGATTTGATTTGAATATAAAGTATTGTATGGTTTCAGATTTGAGCTTCATATGAGTTTTAAAATATTGAATGCCACATGTGTTGTGTTTTTTGGCTCATCAATACCCAAGTCAAGGCTTAGGAAGGAATCCTATTTGGATAAAAAGACAATTAAGTGTACACATAATTTCCAATTAGGATTAGAAAATTAGATTTTCTCAAGAATCCCAAATCAATTAGGATAAGGAAATAAGTTAGCTTTTCTTATTCTAAGAGGATTTAGGAGTCCTATTCTAACAGGGAATCAGGAATGTAACTCAAGTCCTATATCTATAAATAGGGTTGCTGGGAATTTATTTTTAACACAGAAAAAATCAGCAAGGGGTAAAGAGATTCTAGCAAGGTTTTGGGGAATCAGCTAAGGGATTTCAATAAGTTTCTTGTAACCAAACTTGTTTCTCCAAAGTGTTAGTGATTTCTCAAGAGATATCACACGAGGACATAGACAAAGTTGGCAGAACCTCAATCAATTCTTCGTGTTTGTTTGTAGTGTGTTTTCTTTATCGTTCATATTTTATTCTTCATATTCGCATATCATTATCTTTAAGTTTATCACCGGATCTATCGGAAAAAAATATGATCAATAAGGGAGTTTAAAATCAACAACATGACCATAAATAAATTGTGTGGTCTGGATCCATTCAGTACATGCTTCTTTTTTTTTTTTTAGTTGAACAACACGTTTTGAATTAATATTATAATAAACCAATTTCTCTTTCTTTTAAGAAGAATCGTATGTGTTAAAAAAAAAAAAAGGACTACTCTTAGCTCTTTATTTTCTTCTCACATCTCATCCCAGTCCCAAGGAAAATAGTATAGTATTAGTAACGGAACTCTTGGTGATGTTAAATCAGAAAATCACTTTTAAGTCCTTCCTATAAAAGCAGTTGATATTTCCTTTGCCAGAAAGGGATTCTTTTACAAATGTATCTACTTCAAAGCATTTTCTACACCTTAAATGAATGGAAACCACTACTTTTGATTATGGTGGAAACCATTCCATGGCAGGTTAAAGGGATTTCCGTTATAGGGAAACAAAAAATAACTAAATGAAATCGAAATAAATTTGCCAAATTTTAAGCAGTTGATATCAATTTGAGCCTAATTTTTCTGACTACAGTTCCTCTAATCATATTTCTAACCAGGGCCAATCCAAATTGATCTTGTACGAGATCAGCTACAGTCATCAAATGATATTGGATTGATCTTGAAGGAGAGCTTTTATGTTTTCAAATGATTTATATAGTCGTGTACTCATTCCAAATTTCAATCCAATCAAATGATTTGCGCAGAATAGATATGGAAAAGGTGAAATTCCCAATTTCACAAAAAAAATGCCCATATGAAGTATTCTACCATCTGTCTGAATCTTGATTTCAATTCAAGTATCCAGAATTCAATTGTCTTTCAAACTGAATAAATGTCAAGCATTATAAGCTAATTTCAGAGTTCAATTGTCTTTCAAACTTGACAAATGTCGAGCATTATAAGCTAATTTATACCATTTTGACGCCTTCATTTATTACTCAAAGACTATGTAAGCTATTCTGAAAATGCAGTATGCTATTTATGGTAAGCTTCTACTCGCTGCTTGTCCGCAATATTTTGTACTTCTATTTCGTATCCATAGCAACAAAAGATTACACTAATGAACTAAAATGAAGAAAATCTACGATGACTACACCAGTTTGTTCTGCAGAAAAACTGACCTTCGTTGTAGGTTGCCACTTGATGAAAGAAAATTTTCAAAATGGCAGTCCACAAAGGATGAAGGCATGAATAAGGCTCTGCGCAGCACGCGTTTGATCTGGTGTCCCTGAAACAACAACTAAACCTTCGGTAGCCCCAGATTTTGGGTCATTAACAGCTACATTTGCACCTGAGATCTGAGGTATGGTTTCCCAGTCAAAATGAGGTTTCTAAATGACAGCAAATTGACTAAAACTTAAGAAATAAATATCAATAAGATCTTACCCACCTGTATGATGTGACCCAGATTACTGTTATTTTCTCCATAAACATGAGGCAGGTACACTTGCGGAATCACAATCTCAACAGTAGTAATAGGTGCATGATTTCCGCTGCTTGGAAGAAAATAGCCAAGAATCATAATAATGCTATAGTGGAGATGATTTTCAGTCTTTACAGGAGAAGGTTACTTTATGGGCTTCCGGCTTCCCTTAGTCCTTTGGGCTCCTCAAAATTCAAACATGTTCAAATGTTTTTTATTCAATGGAATTGGGAAGTCATCTTGTACTTAAGACTTAAGAGGGTGTACAGCATTCCACATTAATTATGAAGCTTTGTTTTTGGGGCAGCTTTTTGTATATTGAGAGGTTTCAAATGTATCTAGCCTTTGTTTTTTGTCTTATAGAAAACTGTTGTGAAGCTCCTTTATCTACGTTTTCTTGGCAGCTATCCATATTTTCTTTTAATTAGGCTTGTCTTGCGGACAGTTAGTCCACTTTCTTTGTGTATTCCTTTTTATTCTTCAATTCATTAGTCTCCGATCAAAAATTTACTTCCAAATCAAAATTTGAACCACTAGGAAATATGAACATTATGTATCGGGAAGGATTGGGGGACATAATTTTTGACACAATATTTGACATAAATTTTTAGCCATCAGATTTATGTTATGTGAATGGCTATGATTTATTGAATTTATTTCTCTTCTCTCTTCTCTATCAATCATTCATTTTGTTCTCTATCATATTTCCTAGATTTTCTTTCCTAAATATTCTCTCCCTATTAGTTTTCTCATCTCTTTACATTGCTACAGCCTGCAGTGATCCATTCACTCTTAAATTAGATCTTTCTTTTCCAAGTATCAGTTACATGAATGAATTCACATAAAACACCTCTTATTTGTTTTTTGTTTTTTTTATTTAATTTATGAAGCTGGGATATTGTATCAAAACTAAAAGAACGAAACTTATACAATATACAACCATGATGATGTTGTTATTCCAGAAATCCGTAATCTCTACAAAGAGAAACAGTCTGCAAACTTTTAGCATCATTGCATATAATATTGTTGACAAATTCTTTTTTCCTTGAATAAAAAAAACAAATAATATATTATAAATAAAGTAGTTTCTAGGCTATATATGCATTATTAAAATATATTTATTCAAAAAGAGCCAGTAAAGTCTGACGAAAATTATGAGAAAATTAATGTATTAGCTATAACAGAATGGAAGACACATAGTATATCAAAAAAAAAAAAGAGAGGACTCTAAGTAGTTTCTCTAAATTACAATTAAGAATTGGAAAAAAAAAAAACTAAGAGGACAGAAAAATAGAGAGAAAACAATTACATGGAGAAAATATATAGAGATCAAATTTAGAAAAGAAAATCTTGGAAAGGAGAGATGAAATAAATAATAATAATGATTAATAGAGGAGAGAGAAACTAAATAAATTCATTAAATCCTAACCATCCACATATATATAGGAAACTTTTCTCAGTCTCTAGCATGTGAACCATTAGATTCAATTATTTTGACTCGATCTGCAAATACTTGTCAGTGCATATCCATAATCTATCGTCCACATACAATACATAAATGTATTTTATATTAGTGCGCAATGACAATGACAATGACAATGACAATGATACTACTACTACTACTTCAATTAGGACCTCTGAAAATTTTCGTGCGGTCTCAAGAATTATCATATGTGATAAACGGTATAAATTGATGTTTAACTGCTTATCACATGTGATAATCTTTGGGACCATACGAAAAATTTCAAGTCCAGTCCTAACTAGAGAGAGACCTTTTCTACCTATATAGTGTGGTTTTTCAACCAGTGTGCACTGATGTGATTATCGTTTGATTCAATGGTTAGATTTGATTCTTTAAAAAAAAAGATTGCATTAAAGCTAATTTTTATAGTAAAAAAGTTACCAAATTAAACACAACCACTCTTCTCTCCGTACCCATGTTCTTTTGTTATTTACAGTCCATTGATATATCAAAATCCTGTCGGCTACCAAGAATATCAAAACAATCACATACTTTGTTGATTTTTTCTTGTTTAATCTGTAAAATTTATAATCAAAATATTTTAGAGTAGTGCAATCGATAAAAAAAAAAAGATTTCTAATTCATCTGGTTGTAAAGAAACTTCCTATGCATTTTCAGGTGAATCGGTCTCCCAACCAGTTTAAGAACTTCAACTCAATACTCTTAACAAACACTCACTCTTAGAGGTGACCGCGGTTCGGTTCGAACCGAAACAACCACAATGCGAACTGGGCCGGAACCGGTACCAGAACCACCAGTTCCGAACCGAACCGGAACCTTGGTCACCACTGCTCACTCTCCGTCTCTACCTCATCCTTCTGACTGATAGATATTGTACGTTGCTTCCCTTACCACTATAGATTTCTGTTGCTGAACTAGCAACCAAGAATCATTAATTGAGAAAGAAGAAAATGTTCCCTAATTTGGAAACCCAAAATTATAGATTTTCACGTATCTAACTAGACTTGAAAAAAAAAATGAATCAAATACCACTCTACAATAAAACCCAAGCAAAACTTACTTTCAGATGTTAATACATCAATCAACATCTAACAAGAAAAATAAACAAAACACGATTGCACTTAATATAATTATACATGAATATTTAAATTATTCTAGTATGTACGAATTTATTTTTTCTTCTCAGAAAACAAAACACAATATATGGATTGAATTGATCAGATATTGCAACACAAATTATAAGATTGATGATAATGGATTCTCGGATCAATATGCAATCATGTGGTGGAATGACAGCTGTGAACAATACAACGCCACTGAAAATTACAATCTTGACTTTACCCTTAAATTAGGATTACCAAATAGTCATTAGGATGAACAAAATCAAGCTCAACGACCTGATTTTGTTCCCAATATAGCACCACATTGCCAAGAAAACTCAAGGTTCATGGTCAGAATTATACTCAATTATGCATATCTATTTGGACCATGAATCTTGAGCTTGGCTATATTGTGCCAAATTAGGAACAATATCAAACCATTGAGCTTGATTTTGATCATCCTCAAAACTATTTGGTAACCGTAATTTAAGGGTAAGGTCAAGATAGTACAACTGTGATCAAAAAAACGCCAGATATTTTACAATCTTGACCTTATCCTTAAACTAGGGTTACAAAATATTCATTAGGATGACCAAAACCAAGCTCTAACACCATCTTTTGTTCCAGTATGGCACCATATAGCCAAGCCAATCTCAAGGTTCATGGTCCAAATTATACTCGAGTAAGCATATCTAATCGGACCATGCATACTCAAGTAAGCATGAACTATGGACCTGCATACATAATTTGGACCATGAACCTTGAGTTTGGCTTCGCTATATGGTGTCATACTGGGAATACAATAAGGCCATTGAGCTTGATTTTGATCATCCTCATGACTATTTAGTAACCACAAGTTATGGGTAAGGTTAAGTTTGTAATTTCCAATGTTGTTGCGTTACTCACAGTTGTACAATCTTGACCATACGCTTAAATTAGGGTTACAAAATAATCATGAGGATGATCGAAATCAAGCTCAACAGCCTGATTTTGTTCCCAATACGGCACCACATAGTTAAGACAAACTCGAGGTTATAATAACAGCAGCCTGATTTTGGTGTTATTTGATTACCAAACCCATATCAGAGCTTAGCTGACAACCATCATTAATCCATTATAATAATATATCACATTCCAGTTGGCTACCAAGAATATCAAAACAATCACGCACTATGTTGATTTTTTTTTTAAATCTTTGTAATTTATAATCAAAAACATTTTGGAGTAGTGCGATTAATAAAATAAAAAATAAAAAAGATTTCTAATTCTTCTTCTTGTAAAGAAACTTCATGTGCAATTTCAAATGAATATTTTAAAACATTTCAGGCTGGCAAGGAGCCAGTTTTTTGTAATGGTACGATAAGATAAGATAAAATAAAAAAACTCCAAGATAAATTGGTTATATCTCTAGCACAGTGTTTAGATACCCCTCTCTCTTATACCAATCTAAAACAAGTTTTAATTCAATTTGTATTGTATATGTTAGGTAGAGATGGAGAGTGAGTGTATGTTAAGAGAGTAGAGTGGAAGTTCTTAGACTGATTGGCGCTTCACTTCACGTGAAAATGGAGTTTTTTTCCAACCAGAAGTTAGAAATCTTTTTTTTTTATCGATCGCACTACGCCAAAAATATTTAGATTATAAATTATAACAATTAAACAAGAAAAAAATCAACAAATTACATGATTGTTTTGATATTCTTGGTAACCGAGTGAAATGTGATATATCAACGGACTACGAATAACAAAAGAACACGGGGTTAGGAGAGAGAGGAGAGTGATTGTGTTTAATTTGGTAACTGTTTACTATAAAAATTAACTTTAATACAAAATCTTTTTTTTTAATCTTCCTTTTTTAAAGAATCAAATCTAACCATTGAATCAAACGAACAGAAAGATTTTAATGTCCTATATTTTCATTATATCAGTGCGCACCGATAGGAAAACCAACTTTTATATATATATATATATAGAGTCATTTTCTCCTCAATAGATCAGTGCATTGCATATAGGCCATAGATTATGGATAAGCACTAACAAGTGCATACAGACTGAATCAAAGCAATTGAATCTAATGGTCCACATACAAAGGAGAAAAGTTTACATTATATATATATATCATTGCTAAGACATGAATATATGATCAGTGTTCACAAACATGCAATATCAGAGTTAAAAGACATAGAAAGCATGTGATGCAGCTGCATTTTAGTATATCTACTACCCCAGAATATCAAGTAAATTAAGTTGAAATTAAGCACAAATCAAAATTACAAATATACGGGGGAAAAGGAGTACCTGGCATACGGCCCATTTCTTGCAGAAAAACCAGAACCAACATCAACTCCCCTGAGATTCCCACTGCTAACTGCCTGAAACAAACCCATAAATACAATGATCATGATGATAATCATAACTTTGTTTAAAACAAAACAATAGTAACACACATAGTTTTAAAATGCGGTTTGAGGCGGCCGCCTCAATCCGCCTCACGCCAAAAACGCACCGAGGCGCCCTGCACAGGCTTGAATGTGTTGAAATCCCGCCTCTGCCGCGTGAGGCGGCCGCCTCATAGCCGCCTCGACTCGACTCGACTCGGCCGAGTGAGAACAGAGGTGCTTGTAATTTTTTTAAAAAAAAAGGATGTTAAACGCAGCACAAGGGTTTAACTTTAAAAAAAAAAGACCAAAATTCTCTTCAACATCACGATCTGATTTCAATTCCCACAAACCCTAACTTTTGTCTTGTGCAACATATACATTTGCTCTGTTACCTCTGTTTTGTTTTGCCTTATCATATATGTTTTCATTTAAGTTATGTTTAATATATCATAAATGTCTTCAGTTGTTGAATATATTTTATCGTGGGTTTTAATGACTATATTGATGAATGTTATAGTGTTGAAATTTCCAACACTATTCCAATCTATGAATATGACTTATTTATGAATATTATGGAATATTTGCTACTGGATAAGTTTTTTATAATTTTTTTTTTAAAATTCCATTTTCCGGGTGAGGCGGCCGCCTCGAACACCTCGAGGCACCCGCCTCGCCTCGAGGAGACCTTCTCGCCTCGAGGAGACCTTCCCGCCTCGCACCGCGTTCCGAGTTTTAAAACTATGGTAACACATCAATTAGGTTATAACTAATTCATGAAGTTCCAACCATATGCATACTTTTGAAATTACAAAGCACCAACCTGAGGTGTCCAAGATCGTGGAGATGGTGGCCTATCATACATAGGACCATGTCCATGTCTTTCACTGTCGTATGGATGGGGAACTCGATCCAAATTAGGACCCATGCGATCCATACCATGTGAAAATGCTGGCTGGTGATCGAGAGGTTGGGATGGAACACGGTCCATATTGTGAAAAGGTGCAACTGGAGAAGGATATGAACCTGGAGAGGCCGGGTTATGTCTTGGCCTAAATGGAGGGAGAGGCATTTCTGGAAAAGGAGGCATGTATGGTGGGACATTGTTTGGAAAGGGTGGTTTCAGTGGGAATATTGTCTCCCTTAATCTGCTTGTTATGTGAAATAAAGCGTCCTGGACAGAGTGCAAATTGCCAATAACCTGCAACAAATTGCCAATTTTAACATCCTAATACTGCTTCTTTATATAATAACAGAGCACCTCCAACTTAAGATCCATGGGGATGGGGGAAAGATTAAAATTTGTATTTATGGGATCACAAAACAAAAAATATTCCAAATTATAGTTTAAGACAAGAAAATGGAACACGGGCATGTCAAAACAGGAAAATGAGAAATAAAAGTTAGGAGTAAACACCTTAGTCCACCAAAATTAATAAAAGTATTAATAGTTGTTTTATTTTGATATTATTAGTTTAGGTTTGCTCTATTGTCTTTAGGAGATTTATCATGTTTTATCATTATCAGGAGTTTATTTGTCCTTCTATTTGTGTTTAGCCACTATAAAAGACCCTTTGGTGTCTTTTGTATGGAAGACTTGAATGAATAAAAGAATATAAGAATACTGTATTTTTCCAATCTCACTATTCTTCCGTAGTTTCTCCCCTTTCATCTAATTCTCTATCTTCTGAAACCATATTTCTCTATCTGTTCTCTATTCCTTCTATTGGTCCTACATCATCAATTAATTCATCATTAATTGAATGCTTATGTATCAATCCGTTATTTATTCAAAGTGATGGCATTATTACAATAAAAGGACTCAAAGAGACAACAGTGGTATTGTTTTTTCATATCTTGTGGGCTGATAATTAACTGAAAACAATTCAGAAACTCATGTCCGCATAAAAGACTAGGCTCTTTTCTTTAATCACTATTGATCCAAAATAGCAAATGCTAGAAAGAAACATCTTCGACATGAGAAGAAAGAACAGGCCAAAGCAAGGTCAGGTTATAATCATAAGTCATTGCAGTATTGAATGTTATACCCGAAATGTAGAAGAGACCATGCTAATGAGAGCTCTAGTGAATATTTTTTTATTAATTACCAAATCAGCATTTGAAAACAATAGAAAAAAAATCAAAATTAACAATAATGATTTTATTATTTACCCAAAATGAAAATCAACAAATAAAAATTAAATAACAAAATCAAAATTACCAAATACATATCTGGAAGTGCAAAATGAGTAAAGATAGATCTCAAAGTTTTGAAAAATCAAAATCACCAAATCAAGTTCTACATAGCTATAAAGCACAGACAATTCAAGGGGGGTAACGGATCACATATCGGGGCGAGTCGGAGCTTCGACACACTCTGACACACCCTGATACATATCGGATACACAATTTTATAGTATCCTAAATTTATTTTTTTATTTTTTCGGAAATGCGCGGATACGTTGAGGATGCGCTCTGATATGTATCAGATATGTAGAGTATAACTATAAATTAAAGGCCTTCCATACAACAAGAAGTAGAAAAGCAACACATGCCTGCAATTAGTAATCACCTGAACAACTTCATCATTTGAGGAACCACGCCTTGGAGATTGTTCCTTTGGAAATACACGTATGCTAGCACCAGTAGCTCTCCTCATTTCAGTAATGATGTGGCCTCCTCTACCCAACAAACAACCTATCTGCTGCGAATGCACAAGAAGCCGAGCAACAACCGCAGCACCAGGTTCAAATCCAATCTCTGTGATTCTAGCATGCACACGCATAACGCCATCCTGAGCAGGAGAGTGTCTCTGCTCTGAATTCTACAACAGGAAAAACCATAAAGAACATAAGTAAATGCTGAATTGATTATTTCATATAAATGTAAAATACTTTTATGTATACCAATCCTAAGTGTCAACCATGACTCCCCTAGTGACATGCCAATATTATAGTATTGGATTCTTTTTCACATGTTTTGTTCTCCAAGCACACAATCCAAAGACAGCATTTAGACTGACTACAAGGGAAATCTAAGAGTGATCTGTCTGATGACAGATCCCTAACTCCCAGTCCCACCCCACCATAAAGACTCACAAATCACCCAGCAATGATATATTTCTGTTCTAACTCATCCAAGACTTAACCAATAAACAGAGCCGCATCAAGGGGGAAACAATTGAAGAGTCCGACAAAGAAAGAAACGGTGCATACATTAAAATGAGTTCATAAAAGCACACTTAATATTTTCACCGGGCATAATTTTCACTTTTTAGTAAATCAAAACAAATTATACCCGACACAAATCTTGTGCACTAATAATTAAACCCAGAAAGCTCCCTAATAACCAAATATGCAAGAATTTTGCAGCTCTACACAGAATACTAAAGGATTATAATTCAACAACAGTTAAGTTTCCATGCCTCTCGTGCAGATATCACAACAACTCGTTCATCTGAATCGGGCACCACTTCTGCAATCTTGATTGATGCGCCTGTTTCGTTTTGCATAGTTCGTATAATTGAACCACCTTTCCCTATCAAACTACCAACTTTCTCAAGATGGCATAACAATTTAAACACAACATCCTCTTCAAAAAACATTCTGTTATGCGATCCAACATTCTCAATCCCCAGACCAGAGGAATATCCCCTTGAATGAAAACCAGGTCCATGACCTCTCTGAGTAAACGGCTCTCCTGGCGCAGGCTTAGGATTTCCATGGAGCCCCACTCCTGATGACTTTGTTACATTAATATTGCCTGCATCTACTCTAGGGCTATCTTGAATACTACTTGAAACCAACAAGAGTGCTTTCTTTACAGCTGAAAAGCTTCCTGTTATCTGAAAACCAGAAGCCAACATAATGAATTAGTATAATGGATACAAAAGAACTATAACAAACAATCAAATATTCATAAATATCCTCAAAGCCACAGAATCATTCCAAGGCTTTAATCATAGTTTACATTATAGCTTAAATACTATGATAGGATCTAACATAATATATTAAGCTTTTGGGTCTTACGATTACTTATAATGGTACCAAAGCATAAATGACCTAGCCATCTAAAGTTAACATTCCGGAACCCCCATTCTTTTAATTAATTACTAATACAGGGTCAGGATATCAATCCACCTGACAAGTACGAATCTTGTAAACGTCCATTCTATTAATTATTTATAATTACAACACATAGCAAACGTGGGTCCGTGCATCAATCCACCTATCAAGCCTATATCAATTAACGGTCTTAAGTTCGAATCCTACAAACCTCTCGATCAATTACTTCGCAAAATGGGTCGGGTATAAAATCCTGTGACAAGCCCAGAAATCCGGCCTTACGCGTGAGGGGTTTTCTCTAAGATCAAATATTGTTGTCAACAGTTACTGCTTAAACTTTTGGATCCGGTGGTTAGTTACTTAACGGTTTCATTCTGAATGCATCTGTTTGTACAATATCATCTGATCATCATCATCAACATTTCACAACAACAATCATGTTATCTTGATTTGCGTTCATTAAAAAAAATCTAAATCTGCAAAGAATTCAATTCACCTGAATCGGCTCATCATTAGTATCGCCAGGAAATGCAAATCCAGGTACATCATCTCTTGACAAAACTTTAAATTGAGCCCCATCACAACTCTCCTTACTCAGCTTCTCTGCCACAACACTACCCACCACCATCCTACACACAACTTCTCCATCCTCCTCCTCCCGTTGATCCACTGCTCCTCCCCTCACCGTTCTCTCGTACACCCTCACCAGCGCCCTCTGCTCCGCCGTCCACGACCCCTCCTCCCGATTTTCATCACCGGCTGCGGTGGGGTCCACAGTGATCACTATCACGCAGTCTTGGCTAGACGAGTCGTCGATGACTCGGATTCTGGCACCCGTCTGCGACTCCAACTGCTGGATAATTGACTCCGATTTGCCAATTGCGGCGTTGGCGGCGGAGGCGGAGCAGACGAGACGGAACTGAGTCTGAGTCGATGCCGCGGGTTCCATTGTCGAGTTGGACTTGGTGTTCATGCTTTCCTCCAAATAATTTTATACAAGGTCCTTAGTAAAAATAAAAGGGATAATTTCATCCACTTACATTGTTTTCGGTTAAAATAAGCGTGTTTGGTTATCCTTTACAAAACTCTACGGTAAAAGACAACGCTCTAATGCTATTATGCATTTGGAGAAAATGGAGTGCCACATAGAATAGATACTAAAGAAGTTAGAAAAACTCCTTCCAATACAATTATCTATGTTGAATATGGAGATGATATGGTAAAAAAAAAGTCAGAATATGGAGTTGTAGTTTCTAATTCTAGAAACTCTTCTAGAAATGCTGACTAAGATTTCTAACTATTTCCACCAATAATATTGAAGCACATTTAATTGTAAAATAAAAGAGGAGAGAGAATGTAATAATTGTTTTATTATGATTGGTTAAAAAATAGATACATATTTGATTTTAGATAATTACATTGGAGATGTGAATATGCATTTCTCTAAAAAAAAATTTAAAAGTTGGTCCATATTGAATAGAAATGTTGATATGTCACTATTTAGAAACTCAAAAATGCATAATAGCATTGGAGATGCTCTTAGAAATAGAGTTTTTGAAAGAAAAAAAAAGACTATAGTTTGGTTGGTAGACTTTTTTTAAAAAAAATATCTATTTGAAGAATTACCTCCCCATGAGTTTTTGCCTAGTAGAAGTTTAAACTCTACTAGCCTCTACCCAATTTAAAATAGACAATCTTAAAAGTCAAATCAAACAACTCTAAAAAACTCAAATAGACGTTTGTAAACCTTTTGAGGCAGTAGAAAGCTCAACTAAACAAGCACTAAGTTCTCTATCTTCCAATAGAGTCAAAACCCCAATTAGAATTTTTGTTACTAATTTCCTAAAATATCCTCATACAATCAAATTATCACCAAAACGTTCTTCATTTCATCAAATCCTAATTCTAACCCTAACCAGAAACTAAGGTGATGTTTGGTTACTATGGTAAAGTGGTAATTGAAATGGGAATGTAAAAGAAATAAAAAAACTAAATTTTTTTTGTTGAGGCTTGAGAATTAGTCTCTAAATCAAAATTATTTTGTTTGTTGAACAACTAAATAAAATAGAATTAACAGTATTTTGACTAAAATACCACTAATTATAAACATTTATAATAACATGATATATTTTTGATAATAATAAAAATAATATATATATATATATATATATATATATATATTATAGCTCTTTAATCTCTTTCGAGCCAAGTTCATAAATTTCTTCAAGCTTCTTATTGAGAGACCTATTGATCCTAAAGATTCTCTCATTCTCTTGAATAAGATCTTTCATCTTTTGATCTTCTAGATCAATAGGCTTGATCGTGCCAAAATTGTGTTATATTTTGGCCATATTTCCTTGTCTTTTGTCTTATTTTCGAGCACATTTTCGTGTCTTATAGGCTATTTTATTTTGTTTGCAGGCAATAGATGTAATTCTAGTCTTGGAGTAGGAAAGCGGAAAATTCATGCGCGAAACCAGTCAAAAGAAGCAAGAAAAGAAGACTGCAATGCACTGGTAGGTGCGCGGGTCCCTACCTGAGCACTACCCACGTAGTCCAAGCCTCAGATCTTTGCTGGTCCATACCAAACTGCCCAGATTGCGGGTACTGTGCAGGTACCTACCCTCGCAGTTACAAACGAACCGATGAATAAAGCAACTGAAGATTGTCAGTGTGCAGGTCATTGCGCAAGTACCCTACTCGAGCACTACCCGCGCACTACGTGCATCAGGTGTTGCCACATCAGCAAATCAGACCTAACTTTGGAATCCTATAAATACATCATCTTTTGATTTCGAAAACTCTCTTCCACCTTTCTCTCCATACGCCCACACTTACATTTTACATCATTTTCTCTCTCTAGATCTAGGAATCTAACTATCACATTATCATCCAAAAACCCACATCATTTCCTTTGATTTCTACTCATCAAGAATACTAAGAAGATTGGATTTAAAGCTTCACAGAAGGAGAATATTTACATGGGTCTATTCTCTATCTCTTCTCTTTGTTTTTACTTTGTAATGTTTAAGATCATGAGTAGCCAAATCCCCACTAAGGGGTTAATGTGATTCATTTGTGAACTTTGGGCTTTGTAATGAACTTTATCTATATTTGAATCTATCAACTATGTTTCATTCTTTGATTTAATTGATTTCAAAACAAATGGGTATTTGATTGTACACTCCTCTCTTTGCTTGTTTGTGGAGAAATGATTTGAGTGGATGACTAGGTATACACTCTATTTGGTTTTCTAAAGCTCAATTGAATGGAAGGATCAAACAAGAATACCCTCCTCAAAGTGAGATCTAGACTTAATAATCTCAATCTCTATCTAATCTCAAATGGGCAATCAATTCAATACACTCTAAGTTGATAACTTGTAAGAGATTAAGCACCAATACTATACCCTCTAGGTTGGTGACATTATAAAGAGATTAATCCCTTAATTTATGTATTCATGGATAATCACTTGTGAGTGGTCAATGCTATAAACTCTAGGTTGAGCACTCATAAGGGATATACAACCAATTCTATACCATCTAGATTGGTTGCAATAGATTAATGTACATTCATGAGAGTTCTTACTTTGCCCATTGTTTGCTTATTGGATCCATCAACTCTTTAGTTCATTATCATTGATTCGCATTCAAACTAACTTAGTTTCATTTAGTTTAACTTAGTCTAATGAGTTTAATTATGGGCTTACTTTTAGTCAATCAATTTTAGCAAATCAATCCATCATTTTACCTAATTGCTTTCTTTACTTTTATTTCATTTTAGTACTAGAGTCTAATTTAATCATTGCTAGTTAGATCGATTTCTGTGGAACGATACCCGACTTTCCACCATACTTGCTTTCATACATTTTGAGTGCATAGTTGCGGTTTTTATAAATTTTGTTTTGATATTGCATATATGGCAAATGGGGGTCATAAAAATGGCGTTGTTGCCGGGGATCGGCGTACTTAGTAGTGATTAGATTTAGCTCTAGTTTAGTTTATTTATTATTTTGTTTTCTTTTGTTTCTTTTTTACTATGTGAGGTATTTTTGTTTTAGATTTTTCAAGTTTTAGGACTCAATGGATTTCTTAATGCAAAACACAAGGCCAAACTACTAACCAATGAGCATATCAGACAAAAATGAGTTGAGAGAGCTCATGCAAAAATGTTATCGTACCAATGATTAAATTATAGCAGAGCAGAACTTCAACAAATATGTGCTGCCTACTGGCCAGACCAAGGAATAAAGTCTTTTTTGAAGAAAGTGTCAACACCTCCATCATAGCAACAAATCAAGGCTACATGGACATCCCATACTTATCAAGGGACGAAACACAAAGAAACTTTGAGGAAAGAGAAAAACAAAAAGTTTGAAGAGATGTGCAAGGAGATAATGAATGCCGGAAAAGAGTTAATGTCACTGATGGAATTGTTGAAGAAGGAAAAGGATGCACTTCACGTGAAAGTAGAAGAAGTCTCCCGAGAAAAAGATGACATGATGGAAGGCTATGAAACGAATTTACAACTCTTGAAGACGGAGCTAGAAGGCAAGGAAGCCTTAGAAACAACAAAGAAGAAAGACCTTCAAGAGCTAAACAAAGAGCTCATACTTGAAGTGAAATCGTTCAGAGTGGAAAATAGTACACTCAAGAAGAAGAATGTCGAAGTCTTTGACAAGAACAAAGAATTGGAAGTGCAAATTGAGAGACTTGAAGCTAAGAAGAATATAACATTGAAAGACTTGGTGGACTTGGTGAGGATATCGAAGGAATTTGAGGATGAGACAGCTCGCAAGTCAAGGAAAATGCAATTAGAGATCTAGCTAAAAGCCAAAGCCTTGGAGGACGTCGAAGAAGCTTTTCATAAGAAAAATGAAACTCTCAGTATAGCAACGGCGAGAGAAAGTGACTGCATCATTCAACTAGACAAGGTTGAAAAGGAGGTCAAGGGGTTACAAGTGAAGGAAATCCAAATACATCAAAGTCACTCATCAAGAGGGACTTCCTCTACTCAAATCTTATTTGCTATGTTTGTTCAAAAAGAGACCATGTAAGAGATAAAAATTACAAATTTGATAGACATATGAGAACAAGAGGTCCTAAGAATAGGAGGAGCCCACCTAAGATAAAGAAAATATGGGGAATGAAAGATTTGATTTACCAAGTAAAAATCATGGGGAATGAAACAATAGGAAACTTACCTAAATTTGTTTGGGTGGCAAAGAAGAAAGAACTTCCTAACTTGGTTAAGCCACCCTTAGTATCACATTGAACATCTTTGATGCCTGGTTGAATTGCACAATCTATTTTCTTTTTGACCTTGTGTTGCCCATTTATTTTAAATTAATTGTGCTTGTCAATGTTTGGGTGGATACAAGTTGAAGAGAAAATAAATAGTGGAATTTCTTTTAAATTTTTGTTTTGTTTTTATGTTGTTTTGTTGCTAAGAAACTATTAAGGCAAGTTTAGTTGATGGATGTGAGTTTGTATGCAAGAAATGCAGTTAAAATGCAAGGAATCCAGTAGTGTAGGGCAAGAGGTAAGTAAAAAATGGTGGGAAATGTATGCAGTGCGCGGGTCCACTACCAGCGCACTACCAGCGTAAGACCCACGCACGTGGGGAAAAGTGCAGACAATGAAGTATCTGTGTGCGAGTACTTCATGGGTGACATACATGCGTTATACCCGCACACTAGGCACGTGCTATATATATTAGTCATTTTCATGTGGGTTTCCACTACAATTCTTCCAAACAAAATGACACAAACTCTCTTCCCTCTATCTCTTTCAACCCTAAGGTATACCGTGAGCCTCACATTTTCAATTTTCAGCAACAAAGATGACGAATATAACCCAAGCATTAGCAAAGAAACTAGGATTGAGCTTGGGTCAAAAGAAAAAGAAGACACATAAAGCTCCTCCACCTCCCCCATACATGCTGAACAAGAATTTTGAGAGTCGCCTAGAATACTTAAGACGGCAAGATATAGTCGAGGAAAGGGAGATATCATTGGATAAGCTTAAAGCAACTTCAATTCCCAACATTGTGGACGGGAGAGGGTGGAAAACCTATGTCAGCACCCCTGTCAGATACTGCAGAAGATTGGTTGAGGAATTTGATGTTGGGATGGTACCAGATAACTTTGAGCGTAATTCTCATGTGATGTTCCGAGGTTTGGAAGTTCTAATGACAGGTGATGAAATCAACATGTATTTTAGGACAGAACTTACAGACGATCCAGTAGTGGTGGGAAGGATCCGAGATGGTGTGACTTGGGACGACATCTTCGTCAAGCAAAATGTGGAATTCTTCAATGATTTGGTGATCACACCAATGGACTTCTGGGTGGCCCCAATGTACCATATCAAGCATACAAGTCTGAAAATTGAGCTGGGGTTATAGAATGTCTTAATATCCCATTCACTGAAGCCGCGTAAGCACATGACTACGGTTTCTTTTGATGTGGCTACCTTCCTCCATTATATCCAGCACAACCGGCTCATCAACGTTGGATAGCTAGTGAGGTGAGAGATCATTGCACTAGGGAGCAGAAGGATTGACAAACAACCCCTCATATTCCCTAGCCTCATCAATGATTTTTACAGACGAGGTGGAGTTGATTTTGAGGATGATCGTCTTTCATGGCCTCAGAGAGATATTGGTATAACCACCTAGTCCACACTTATGACTGAGAGAAACCTCACAAGCAGGAAGAGGAAGACTGGGAAAAAGAAAAATAGGGGAAAGGCCAGTTCAAGCAAGCAGCCGCAGAAGGACCTTGATAACATGGATTATGAACAAGAGTTGATGGATTATGATCAGGTGGCCCCAGCCCCAGTCCCAGCTCTTGAGTCAGCTACTGATATTGGTGGAGTCCCATGGCAGACACTGATCAGAATGATACAGGACTTTAAGATAGACGTCCAAAAGAACAACAGTAAGATTGAAGAGGTCAGATCAGAGACCATAGAGAGTTTCGCCGATGTATGGGACAACATCACAGAGATGAGAAAAGAGCTCAGATTGGTCTCGTACTCGAGAATGAAGAAAAGGCCAGCACCCATATCATTCTAGGGAGGACCCACTATCGATCTTGAGTATCAGAGAGTTATGGAGATGTCCAGGCGAGAGGTCGAGAAGTGAGCTAGAGCTAAGCCAGACACGAGAGGGAAATCGACATAGATTGAGGAGCAGGATGAGTCCTCGGATGAGGATTGACCTTTTTATTTGCCAAGCCTATTATCCTTGTCTTAATATTTGTTAACAGAAATTTTGCTTAAAACGAGAAATCTCAGTTAACACCCTCGAGTCCACTACCACGTAGGTGGTGGCCAAGGTTGATCATATGTGTAACAGTGCTTTATGAAATGACAAGGAATAATGATACAATTCACCACCCAAAAGAAAGAAAAATATTCTCATTATTGATCATGTATGGTATACAAATCTCTCTCAAATTGCTCTCAATTCTCTCTAGGGTGTAGTCGGATCCTTGTCGTCTGCTTGTCGAATAGTAGTCTCCTTTCTTTATACAATGTCTTCCTAGGTTAAACTAATTGATTCTCCCCTTGATTTTTTCCATTCCTCCCTTCCTTATCAGACGGGATTTTTACTTTTTAAATGTCATTGACTTTGAATTAATTGCTAAATTGAGGATATCTTGGTGGAGATCAATTTGTTTCTTACTTAGACTCTATTATTTGTTCTGTACGTATGTAACGTCTGTAGATGTAATCCGATGTGTCTTCGGGTCTACCGTGGTCCCTCATTGGGGTCGTTGAATATGGTATGTATCATGGTGAGGTTGATCGGTGTCCTAACTCCGATATTAAGGAGTCTCGTCTAGCTAGGAGCTAGGTCTAGCCTCCCTTGACCTTTTGACCTTTTGAATCTAGATGCGGCCTCCTACGGACATCCTCCTGTGTTAGCGAGGTATAGGCGAGCTTCTAGAGAATTTGCGAGGTAATCTAGACTTCGGAGGGATCTCCTGGTTTTAGGTTCGATGACGCGGGCTCGATCTGACCGAGCCGGGCTCTACTCCGGGTGTTTCTGAAGCCCATCCTTATTCCTGTGGGGCGGTACCATAGCTCGGCTTTAGGTAACATGGTCTCCTAGCGGATGACCTCAAGCATGGAGCTCGGTTTGGAGGGTGGAAAATTTCCCTTTGGTCTGTAGCCAAATTTGACTATTAACAGAAGTCCCCTCTGACTTGAACACCAGTTGTCGAGCTTGGGGTTGGGGTCAGATTTTTTATTTTATTTGGGAAATCTTTCCTTCTTTACCATTACCAGAATATTGGGGAAATCTTCTCATTAACTGCATAAATGACGTGGCATGAACTGACTGATTTGTTTCCGAATTAATCCGGTTGCGTTACGACAGTCCCGAGATTCTTTACCTTTACCAGAATCTTGGGGAAATCTCCTCATTAATAGCGCAAGTGACGTGGCGTGAGCTGACAGACCTGTTTCCGAGTCAATTCGGTTACGTTACGGCAATCCCCGAGATTCTTTGTGATCTCAACCGAAGATCTCGACAGCTCGTGCTGCTACCTTCCTGCATATATATATATATATATATATATATATATATACTTGTTTATCTCAACATCTTCCTCACATCTCTCAAATTTCAAACTTTTTCCCAGATAAACTTTCTCCCGTAGACTTTATCCTAAGCCTATATTTCTCTTCATTCCTCATTCTCACCGACTTCACCATGTCGAAAACAAGTCACGATTCAGTTGATTCCCTGGTGGACGGCGAGGAGGTCCTTAGTCTTGCTACTGGGAAACGGGCAAGGAGGAGCTTAAACAGCGATGATTCTTCGCCCAATCCGTAACGTCAGCGGTAGAACAGGAATGTGTCTATTGGGACAGGGTTTTCCAACCACCCTGACCATCATTTGGATATAGCCGATGAAGATTCCGACAAAGAAGTGGGTGGTGACGCTTTTGGAGAGCATCGAGTCCCGGCTTCAGGCCCCCCTTTGGAGAGGCTCCCTCTCTATGACTTCAGGGTTGTCCCTGATTCCATCATTGATCCATGGGGGACCTCCTGGTTTGAGGTCGATATAAGTTCCTCATTTTTTGATTGGCTTATTTCGTTGATAAACCACATTGGGGATTAATTTTGTAAGGGTAAATTAGGCCTCATGGGTGTGATCAAGCTTCAAGGACATCATCTCTCTCAAGAGCACTTCAAAGGTATCTCACTTGTTTAACTCTCTTTGAAGAGATCTAGTTACACATACTCACTTGCATGCATTATGTTCTTATCTTCATGTAATTGAATGATGTATTGTATGCCACTTATCACACTCCACACTTGCACTTTTTGCATATCACTTAGTGTGTTGAGTTTGCCCCGAAAAGAGAATTTCCTCTCTTAGCGCGCCCTGGACCGCTTGGCATGACATGCTTGTACCGTGGCATACAGAGCGGTATACCTCAGTAGGGTCATGCTTCCCTTACCGCTTCATGTACAGTTGCACGTATATCGATCCAAGTTGCGGTGTTGTCTAGTAGGCCACTGTTGCCCATACCGCGGCTTGTGCACCTGTATGCATAGCGCCCTACACCGCGTTGTTGTCCAGACAATGCACTGCTGTGTGTACCGCTGTCTGGACACTTGCCTACGACGCGGTCCATCAAGCAGTATTGATGGGTTTTTTTGCCCTAAGTTCAAAACGACGCAGTTTTAACTAGGGCTCCCATATATATTCTCTCTTCTTCCTTGCTCGTTTTTTGTGAGTTCAAGAAGCCATTTTTGAGAGGCCAAGCTTCCTTTAGAGAGAGAAACTCCCAAGAACTCATCTTTACTCGACCAAACATAAATCCATGTGCATCTAACATCTTACAAGCATCATCTCATCATGGATTCTTCTTGCTTTCATTGTCAAGGTAACTTGAACATGCCCTAAATCTTTTTATATTTATTTATGTTCTTGTTTGCCTAGGGTTAGCTCTTTTGTGTGAATTTATTGCATATCTTTATGTTTAATGGCATTTATAACATGTTTGAGTTGTTGTGTGTTGGTTGAGAGCCTTGTTCATTGATAGTTAGCATTTATGACGATTTTACCCTTCTAGCTAAATCTTCATGCATTTGAATTTAGATATTGATATATAGGATTTGCATTCATTGAAATCTTTAAATCCTTAGATAAGCATTTAGTGTTGCCTAGCATTAATTGCATGTTTGAATATTTTTTTTCATACTCACATAGGTTGTTTAACCTCTTCATTGATTGTTAAGCTTTGTGACTAAGTGGATTAGTTCACAAGCTTGTGGTCTAGGATCACTATTAAAGGCCCATTGGGTAGAGTGAAAGGGTTAGTGGCCAAGTAGGTGTGACTTGAGATCAACCTAGGTTGTAAACTTTCATTCAAATAGTGGATTTGAGGACCGAATGTGGCTAGAAGGATAGCCCGTGAGTTTTGCCCAGTTGGAGGGTTTCTCACGTAAATTAATCCTTGTGTTTTTATTGTTTTCCGCATGTTTATATTATGATTGGTTGATTGCTAATATGGGGTAGGACTATTAATATTGATTAAGTCAAAAAGTTGGTAATAAATCAACTAAAACCTATTCACCCCCCCCCCCCCCCCTCTAGGTTAGTAGACACACGCTATATAGTATTTTTAATTGGTATCAGAGTGGGTTCCTAAATACACTTAGGTGATCCTTGCTCTTTGTGTGTCTTGCATTTTGTTTATGTTTGTTGCATCATTAACATTCATCTCATTCATACCCAAACACTATGAGTGGGAACGGAAGTGGTAATGAGGGAGCCTCTAGCACAAGACCCCATTTGCTCACCGGAGTAAACTATGCCTCTTGGAAAGGCAAGATGGAGTCTTACATTTGCCAAATAAATGACCGAGCATGGATGGCAATTGAAGATGGCTACACTCCTCCGGAAAAGACTCTTGCAGACGAAAGTGTAGTTCCCAAGCCAAAGTCGGAATAGTCAACTCAAGAGTTTGAAGCAACTAAGTGGAGCAACAATGCTATGCATGCCATTCTTTGTGCAATGGATGACAATCAATACAAATTGATCCAAACAACAAGAATTGCAAAAGAGGCATGAGAGATTCTAGAGACGGCCCATGAGGGAACCGAGGTGGTCAAGGACTCCAAGCTTCAAGTCCTCCAAACACAATTCGAGCAAATTAGAATGGAAGAGGATGAGTGCTTCAACGACTTTCAAGTGAAGTTGATGGACATAGTCAATCAAAGCCATCAACTTGGTGACCCCTATTCGGATAGGAGAATCAAGCAAAAAATTATGAGGTAGCTTCCAGCAAGATTTGAG
Organism: Dipteronia sinensis; assembly: GCA_033220585.1. Taxonomy (NCBI): domain Eukaryota; kingdom Viridiplantae; phylum Streptophyta; class Magnoliopsida; order Sapindales; family Sapindaceae; genus Dipteronia; species Dipteronia sinensis. Next base: position 48,162,405 of record CM065639.1, read on the forward strand.
TCAAAAGTGACGGCTCTTGAGGAGAACAGTGATTACAAGAACATGAAGCCAAGTGAAGTTATTGGAAGACTTCTAGCATATGAATCTAGGTGGACTCCTACACCTACACCTCTAAAGAAGCAAAAAAGTATTGCTCTGAAAACTTCCAAAGTAGAGAAAAAGGAAGATGACTCAGATGAGGAGATTGCCATCATGGTTAAAAGATTCAAGAAGTTCATAAATTTTGAGAAGAAGGGATTTGGATCCAAAGGAAAGGAAATGAAGAAGAAGACTTCTTTTAAGAAGTTTGAGTCAAGTGAAGACAAGCCCACAAGAAGAGGGATTCAGTGCTTCGAATATGGAGGTTTCGGACACATCTCCACGGATTGTGGCAATTGAAAGAACAAGAAGAAAGGAAAGGCTATGGCCGCCACTTGGAGTGATGGTGATGACTTGGAAGAAGAAGGAGAATCCTCGGATGATGAGGATCATGTGGCAAACTTTATTGCCTTCGCATCTTCTCTTAAGAGTAATGAAGCATTAGATGATGAAGAGGAAGAGAAACAAAGTGAAAATGACTCTAGTGATGGTGACTCTTCATCCCATTCAACAAATATGGATGTAGGAGGAATGTATCTCGAAGGGTTCATTGAGCATTTTCAAAGCTCAAGATTGAAGATGAAGAAAGAGATTCAAAGGCTAAAGGGTGAGAATCTCAAGCTATCTATCGAATTCACTCACCTAAATAAAGAAGTAAAGATAACAAAAATAAATGAGGAATTGATGGAAAAGGAGCTTGAAGAAGCAAGAGAGATCATTGCTAAGCTGACTTCAAGTACGAAGAAACTCGACCACATGTTGGGAGTTGGCAAAAGGCCAAGTGATAAGAAGGGTCTTGGCTATGAAGATGACAAGGAGACCTCATCCGCAAGTAAGACGGTGTTTGTCAAGAGCTTGGACATCATAGAGCCTCCACCCCCACAACATCCTAGGAAGAAGATCGAACTAGGAGAGTGCTCTTAGGATTCTCAAGTCAAGGTAGCACAAGGGAAACAAGCTCAAGCTCAATCAACAAGGGTGCATCAAGCAAGTTTCCCTCAACCCAAATACCATCAAGCCAAGAAGCAATTCATGCAAGGTCAACCAAGGAAGCAATCCATTCCAACTCAACAACAAAGAAGGAGAGAACCAATCCAACACCAAAGACAAGCTTAAATGCGTGGGAAAGCCCCTTTGTATCCATTAGAGCTTCTACATATGGACCTTATGGGTCCCATGCAAACCGAGAGTCTCGGTGGCAAGAGATACATTTTTGTTTGTGTTGATGATTTCTCTAGATTTACATGGACATATTTTCTTAGAGAAAAATCTGAAACATTTGAAAATTTTAAAATGCTTTGCACTAAAATTCAAAATGAAAAGAACTCACATATTAAAAGCATTAAAAGAATTAGGAGTGACCATGAGAGGGAATTTGAAAATGCTTGTTTTGAAAGCTATTGCAATAGCTTAGTCATTTCCCATGAGTTTTTGGCTCCTAGAACTCCTCAACAAAATGGGGTTGTTGAGAGGAAGAATAGGGTCCTTCAAGAGATGGCCCATGTGATGTTACTTCGCAACAATGTCCCTAGGAACCTTTGGGTCGAGGCCGTCAATACGGCTTGCTACATAGGAAATAGAGTCTTCTTAAGGCCCGGTACTAGGAAAACCTTCTATGAATTATGGAAGGGTAGGAAGCCAAATGTTAGCTACTTCTACTCATTTGGGAGCAAATGCTACATTCTAAATGACCGAGATCAACTTGGCAAGTTTGATGCCAAGAGTGATGAGGGGATTTTCATTGGCTATGCCTTAAATAGTAAGGCCTATAGAGTTTTCATTTTAAAAACTCGAAGTGTTATGGAATCATCTAATGTTGTCATAGATGATTATAGGCCTAAGATTAGAGACCATGATGAGGAGGCCATTGTGCTTGATGATTCTTCCTTGGAGAAGAATGGTGAGACTTCAATTGATATGAAATCAAGTCTTGATGAAGAGGTCATTCAACTTCTTGATAGAGATCCATCCTTGGACTCTAAAGAACCCAGTCCACGGGTTAGACATCTCCACAACAAGAATGACATTCTTGGAGACATGAATGAGGATGTTAGGACTAGGCGTCAAATAGCTAATCAAATTATCTATACTTGTTACACCTCTCAAATTGAACCTAAAAAGGATGATGAAGCCTTGAATGATGAGTTTTGGGATCTTGCCATGCAAGAAGAGCTAAACTAATTTGAAAGAAATGAGGTTTGGACTCTTGTTCCTAGACCCAAGGATACTAATGTCATAGGCACCAAATGGGTATATAAGAACAAGTCGGATGAGAATGGAAACATTGTGCGCAACAAGGCTAGACTTGTAGCACAAGGATACTCTCAAATTGAGGGTATTGACTTTGAGGAGACTTTTGCTCCGGTTGCCCATCTTGAGTCCATAAGGCTTCTTTTATCCATATCATGTTTGCACAAGTTCAAATTGCATCAAATGGATGTTAAAAGTGCCTTCCTCAATGGTTTCTTGCATGATGAGGTATTTGTTGAGCAACCTAAGGGGTTTGTGGATCCACACTACCCCAATCATGTCTATCGCCTCAAGAAAGCTTTATATGGGTTGAAACAAGCACCAAGGGCTTGGTATGAGCGCCTCACTCAATTTCTTGTTAACAATGACTACACTAGGGGTAGTGTTGACAAAACTTTATTCATCAAGAGGAACAAAGATGAGCTTTTCATAGCTCAAATTTATGTTGATGATATTGTTTTTGGCTCCACCAACAAATCCAAAGTCCAACAATTTGTTGATGTCATATCTCATGAGTTTGAGATGAGTCTTGTTGGGGAGCTCAATTACTTCCTAGGTTTGCAAATCAAGCAATTGCATGATGGGATTTTCATATCCCAAGCTAAGTATGCTAAGAACCTAGTGAAGAAGTTTGGCCTTGAGAATGCCAAACATTGTGACACACCAATGAGTACCACCTTGAAACTAAGCAAGGATGCTAGTGGCAAGAGTGTGGAATAAAGTCTTTATCGTGGCATGATTGGTAGCTTGCTTTACTTGGACCGCAAGTAGGCCCTGATATAGCCTTTAGTGTAGGTGTGTGTGCTAGGTACCAAGCGGATCCTAAGGAATCCCATCTCTCCTCCGTGAAGAGAATCATTCGATATGTGAATGGGACATCCAACTATGGGATATGGTACTCTTTTGACAATAATGCTACCTTAGTTGGCTTTAGTGATGCAGATTGGGCAGGAAATTGTGATGATAGGAAGAGTACATCGGGCGGTTGCTTCTTCCTGGGTAACAACTTGGTCTCATGGTTTTGCAAGAAGCAAAATTCCATCTATCTATCCATAGCTGAAGCGGAATACATAGTCGCTGGGAGTGCTTGCACACAACTCCTTTGGATGAAGCAAATGCTTGTGGATTATGGCTTTGATCAAGGTATTCTAACCCTTTATTGTGATAACATGAGTGCAATTAACATTTCAAAGAATCAATTTCAGCACTTTAGGACAAAGCATATAGACATTAGGCATCATTTCATTAGGGAACTAGTTGAAAACAAATGCATTGCACTTGAGCATGTGGGCACTAATGATCAACTAGCGGATTTATTTACAAAACCCTTAGACTCAACTAGGTTCAAGTCACTTAGTAGGTCTATTGGAATTTGTCATATGCCTTGATGAGTTTTGGTGATTGATCCCTATGGAACCTTGCATGTTGAAATAAGCAAAAAACTTGATCAACTTTATGCTTCTTTATTAATTGCTTGAGCATTTTTGGTTGTGCCTATATATACTCTTATATGGCTTTTTATTCAATAAGTGTGCTTTGCTTGGTTTGCAATCCATGTCACCTCTATGTTCAAACATGCATTTTTGGATTAGGAGAATTGATTGGGAACTACATTTGAATGACCTAAAATTTATCTCCATGACATGTGACTTGATTTTGACATGCTAAAATATTATGCATGAATTGTGTGTGCAAATGTATGTGGAAGCATCTTAACAAAGCTAAACTCAATAAGGACCTTGTGTCCATGCAATAAATAAGGATGTCTCATCCAATTTAGCTTTGGGTCTTTTCTTAATGGTTGAACAAGACAACAACCAATAAGGATTCTATATCCATTCAATTAATAAGGATTTTATATCCATGTCTTGATTGACCATTAAGGATTGACATGGTTGCTTGTGTGTGCTCAAACTTTTAAAAGCTATATCTTATTTAATTATGGCAAAATGGTGCAAAATGGTTTAAATTCCTTTGGAACCCTTTTGATGTTCTCTTTGCCAAATACCATTTGCTTGAACTATGATGTTACATGTCTTACATTCAAAGCAACTAAGTCACACATTTTCTTCTTAAAAATAAAACCTCAACGATTCTCTCTCAATTAATTAAGTTGCATAAAGTTGTTGTATATGATTATGCACTTATCTTGCAAATAACTCTCTTTGCTTAAGTGACCCGTTTGGGGAAAGCTCCCTTGCATATCTCGTGACATAAAGGGGGAGTAGTGTGGATTATTTAAGGGGGTTGCATATTTGGAGAGATTGTCCCGTTGAGGGGGAGTAACCTATTTAGGGGGAGCATTTGCATTGGTTGCATGTTGCATGTTTTAGTTTTCTTTTCTTATGCAAATTGCTTTTATTTATTGTCTCTCTTGATCACCTCACATACTTGTCTTGGAAAGTGTAGTCTCATTGTTTTGAAGGGAATGTGGCTATTCTACAAGAGCTTGAAGATTTGAAGACCTAGTATCTAGGTATCTATTTGTAATATAGAAAGTCTTTTTGTTGACCTCTAGTTTTTTTTTTGTGAGGATGATTTGTAAGTGATGGTTTTATCACGAAATAGCCAAAAGGGGAGATTGTAAGTTCCTCATATTTTGATTGGCTTATTTCGTTGACAAACCACATTGGGGATTAATTTTGTAAGGGTAAATTATGCCTCATGGGTGTGATCAAGCTTCAAGGACATCATCTCTCTCAAGAGCACTTCAAAGGTATCTCACTTGTTTAACTCTCTTTGAAGAGATCTAGTTGCACACACTCACTTGCATGTATTATGTTCTTATCTTCATGTAATTGAATGATGTATTGTATGCCACTTATCACACTCCACACTTGCACTTTTTGCATATCACTTAGTGTGTTGAGTTTGCCCCGAAAAGAGAATTTCCTCTCTTAGCGCGGCCTAGACCGCTTGGCATGACATGCTTGCACCACGGCATACATAGCGGTATACCTCAGTAGGGTCATGCTTCCCTTACCGCTTCCTGTACACTTGCACGCTTATCGATCCAAGTTACGATGTTGTCTAGTAGGCAACTGTTGCCCATACCGCGGCCTGTGCACCTGCATGCATAGCGCCCTACACCGCGTTGTTGTCCAGACGGTGCACTGCTGTGTGTACCGCAGTCTGGACACTTGCATGCGACACAGTCCATCAAGATGTATTGACGGGTTTTTGTGCCCTAAGTTCAAAACGATGCAGTTTTGACTGGGGCTCCCATATATATTCTCTCTTCTTCCTTACTCATTTTTTGTGAGTTCAAGAAGCCATTTTTGAGAGGCCAAGCTTCCTTTAGAGAGAAACTCCCAAGAACTCATCTTTACTCAACCAAACACAAATCCATGTGCATCTAACATCTTACAAGCATCATCTCATCATGGATTCTTCTTGCTTTCATTGACTAGGTAACTTGAACATGCCCTAAATCTCTTTGTATTTATATATGTTCTTGTTTGCCTATGGTTAGCTCTTTTGTGTGAATTTATTGCATATCTTTATGTTTAATGGCATTTATAACATGTTTGAGTTGTTGTGTGTTGGTTGAGAGCCTTGTTCATTGATAGCTAGCATTTAGGACGATTTTACCCTTCTAGCTAAATCTTCATGCATTTACATTTAGATATTGATATCTAGGATTTGCATTCATTGACATCTTTAAATCCTTAGATAAGCATTTAGTGTTGCCTAGCATTAATTGCATGTTTGAATATTTTTTTCATACTCACATAGGTTGTTTAACCTCTTCATTGATTGTCAAGCTTTGTGACTAAGTGGATTAGTTCACAAGCTTATGGTCTAGGATCACTATTAAAGGCCCGTTGGGTAGAGTGAAAGGGTTAGTGACCAAGTAAGTGTGACTTGAGGTCAACCTAGGTTGTAAACTTTTATCAAATAGTGGATTTGAGGACCGTATGTGTCTAGAAGGATAGCCCGTGAGTTTTGCCCAGTTGGAGGGTTTCTCACGTAAATCAATCCTTGTGTTTTTATTATTTTCCGCATGTTTATATTGGATTGGTTGATTGCTAATATGGGGTAGGACTATTAAAATTGATTAAGTCGAAAAGTTGGTAATAAATCAACTAAAACCTATTCACCCCCCCTCTAGGTTAGTAGACACATGCTATATAGTATTTTCAGTCGAAATACGGCATACCCGACAGCGTTTCCATCTCAATGCCCCCTAAGGGTTACGAGTTCTTCGATTCCCCTAAAGGCGTGCTTCCAATTCATGTGGCGGCTCTCGAGAATGTGGTTAGGCTTCCCCTTCATCCGACTATTCGGCGAGCTCTTAACGCCATCCAGCTTACTCCCCTCCAGTTGACGCTTGGCTTCTGGATGCATCTGATTGGCTTCCTAGTGCTATGGATGGAACAATGTTAGTTGAGCAATGGTGACGAGAGAGCCGGGAGCAGAGGAGCTGGCCTATCTTTTCTAGATCGGGAGCCTGTCTGGCGCTCCTCGAGGTCAGTTTTATGCTAAGGCCAAGAACAACCTCAACTTTGTTATTCCTGACGCTTCGAAGAAGGACCCCGCCTGGAAGGAAGAATGGATCCTCCCGGGGGATGATTGAGGGAGCTCAATTTTCATTGGGGGGCATGAGTTCGAGGTTCCCATAGCTTTCAGTGACAAACCCGCGTGGGACCGGGACTTTCTGCCTTCTGAATTTGAGACTATTTTGAAGACTATTCTAGCAAGGAACTACTTGAACCTGAAGTTCCCAACCGCTGAAGCCTTCGATCCCCGTAGGGTGAATTAATACCTGCGGATCTCAGATGCTACTCCTCGTAAGTGTCATTGAATTGCCTTGCCTTGTCTTGTTGATTAGCTTGGTTCCGACATTTTCCTTTTTGATTTGTTTACTCACAGTTTTTTGTCATTGAACCAGCTTCCCGGGAGGTCCAACGTTCTCCTCAAGCCATAACTCCTCTTCCCTTTGCTGGGATCGCACCGGCTCTTGCTCAATCTACCTCCCCAGCTGGATCCAAGATGGTGAACCTTACGTCGCGAGCTTTAGGTAAAGCTCCCCAGGATATTGGTCCGACTGCTTCTGCCCTTTCAGTTGTAGTCGCTAAAGTTGCTGCTCCATTGATTCGTCCTTCTGATTCCGCTGCGCTCCCAACCCCTCGAGCTTCAGAGGACTTTGAAAAGGGTGCTGCATGGATTCCTCCTAGCCGTTCCCGCCTTCAGTCGAGCTGGTCGGGGAAGGATGAAGACCTAGAACAATTCATTGCATCCTGTCCGAGCAGTGGGATTTCCAGGATGGCTTCAATGCTCGTGGACGTCTTGCTCACCAAGGGGTCTGCAGGTCTTAGCTGAGGTAATTATATTTCCTTCGTATTGCTTCTGCCAACTTGTTCAATCTCTAACCGTGGCTTTGTATTTTGTAGGCCTTCAAGTTTAATGTTGCCATGGGCCACTAGGTAACCCTCATTCGTGACCAGGCTACCAAGGCTGAAACCGAAGCCGAGAAAGCCATGGGATTGCTCAAGTAGGCTCTGGCCTTAGTTGAGGAGATGACCTCCAATTAAGGAAAAATTGAGAACGAGCTGGCCGAACTTCGTTGTGATCATGAAAGGATGAATCAGTCTTATGATCAAGAGCATCTCCAATCTACCCGGTAGGCCAGGTAGAGGGATTCTTTGGAAGCTAAGGCTAAGAACCTAGGACCTCGAGAATCAGGCTTTGATTAATTAGGTGACCAAGCTGCAAGCTGACGCGGAGACCTCCTTTAGCGATGGATACTTCTACGCTTCCTTTTAGGCCGCAGAAGCTCTCCCTCTTCCCTTTGATCTGTCATCTATTGCCGGCTGGGATAGACAGGAGATAATGATCAAGGCTGCTGAGTTATCTCGCCCTGATGGTGACGAGGCAGTTTCTTCGAGCCAGGCAGGAGCTGGAAAACAGCCCGTCCAGACAGATCCTCCATCTCGTCCTCCTATCTTTACTACTTCAGGTCCCGGGGAGCCTTCAAGTTAGGTTTTGTCTTCTCTATCCGAGGGAGACCAGCCAGGAGCTGGGGAAGGAGCTAAGAGCCCAGTCTGAGGAACCCCCTATAATGGAGATGGAGGTCGACAGGAGCCAAACGGGGCCCATGACTGCCCTTCTTGATGCGGCTATCCCACCTGAGGTTATGGAAGTGATTAATGAAGTTCTTGAGGAAGACCCTGCTGACCAACAGGTGGAGCCTTTGAATGGAGGGATGGTTGGCGAGGGTAACCAAGATGGATAACTACCTAAAGGAGGGGTCGATGGCGAGGATCAGCGTGAGGGAGGAGGATCGGCAAAGGAAAACCAAGAGAGTTCCGAAAGCTTGAAGCAGTATGTTTATGACTTGTCTTGATTGCCCGGAAAAGGGGGTGGGCACCCCGTTTTGCTCTTGATTGGTTTAGCTTTTTATTTTATTTTATATATATAGCCCGTGTTCTGAGGTTGGGCTCCCAGTTGGATAAATGTAGCCTTACCGAGGGATAGGCTCCTCTTGTCTTTAATGAGAAACCGATTTGCTTGGAGAAACACTTGTTTCTTTCCTGGTCTTGAATAGAACCAGAACTGCACCCACAATGATAATTTGTTCATACTTCATTCAAACTTTGGTGGGGAATTCTTATTATGATGATCTTGATCCTGCACACAAAAACAAATATTTATATTCAAATCCGTCTTAGGAGAGGTAGCCCGATCTTGGCGTTAGGAGGGCTGTTAAGCTATTTTTTTGGTCTCGAGATCTGGATGGCAACTATGCTCTTATACTCAGACCCTTCTTGGGGGTGGTAGCCCGACCAAGGCATCCGGAGGGCTGTTAAGCTATTTCCTGGTCTCGAGATCTGGATGGCAACTATGCTCTTACACTCATACCCTTCTTGGGGGTGGTAGCCCGACCAAGGCATCAGGAGGGCTGTTAAGCTATTTCCTGGTCTCGAGATCTGGATGGCAACTATGATCTTACACTCAGACCCTTCTCGGGAGTGGTAGCCCGACCAAGGCATCAAGAGGGCTGTTAAGCTATTTCCTGGTCTCGAGATTTGGATGGAAACTATGCTCTTACACTTAGACCTTTCTCGGGGGTGGTAGCCCGACCAAGGCATCAGGAGGGCTGTTAAGCTATTTCCCGGTCTCGAGATCTGGATGGCAACTATGCTCTTACACTTAGACCCTTCTCGGGGGTGGTAGCCCGACCAAGGTATCAGCAGGGCTGTTAAGCTATTTCCTGGTCTCGAGATCTGGATGGTAACTATGCTCTTACACTCAGACCCTTCTTGGGGGTGGTAGCCCGACCAAGGCATCAGGAGGGCTGTTAAGCTATTTCCTGGTCTCGAGATCTGGATGGCAACTATACTCTTATATTCAGACCCTTCTTGGGGGTGGTAGCCCGACCAAGGCATCAGGAGGTAGCGATGGGGCTTCCCCAGTCTAATCACTGGTCTTGAGGTGTCTATGTTGAATTTCCCACTCGAGGATGTAGATATTCATGTTGAACATAGTCGGAGATAAAGATGAAAAAGAAAAAATGACTTTATTGATGATCGAGATGTAGTACATCTTTATTAGGGATTCTAATGAAACCTAAATGAGGGTAGTCTGCTTGAGAACTCTCTGCTCAAGGGTAGAATTTCCTCAAGTCATCTGCATTCCAAGTGTGGTCGATGGGTCGTCCATCCATGGCTTCGAGTTTGTAGGCTCCATTTCTAACAACTAGCTTTATCAAATATGGCCCTTCCCAATTGGGGCTTAAGACTCCATCCGACCTTTTCCGAGTATTCAAGGTCACTTTCCTAAGCACCAGATCACCTTCTTTGAAATTCCAGGTTCTGACCTTTCGGTTGAAATATCTAGCGATCCTGCTCTGGTAGATTGCCACTTTCTCCGCTACACGGTCTTGTTTCTCTTCTAGGAGGTCTAGATTAGCCCGGAGCTTGACCTCGTTACTTTCGGGCTCAAAGTGTTGCACCCTGAATGAGGTTAATTTATGCTCGATGGGGAGGACCGCTTCAACTCCGAAAGCCAGGGAGTAAGGTGTCTCCCTGGTAGCTGTTCTCTTTGTAGTTCGATATGCCCAGAGGACTTCTGGCAGCTCTTCGGCCCATTTGCCTTTTTTCTGCTGTAGCTTCTTCTTAAGAAGTTTCTTGATAGTCTTGTTGGTAGATTCCATCAGCCCGTTAGTCTAAGGATGGGCTAGTGAAACGAGCCTGAGGTCGATCCCCAATCCTTTAAGGAAATCTTTGAATCGGGCGTTGTCGAACTGCTTACCCAGGTCAGCTATAATGATGAGAGGGGTTCCAAATCTACATACCATGTTGGTTTTGATGAACTTGATCGTATTCTTTTCTGATATCCAAGAAAGAGGCTCTGCCTCGACCTATCTTGTGAAATAGTCGATAGCCACGATAACATATTTCATCTGTCCGGGAGCGCTAAGAAGTGGTCCAATTAGGTCGATTCCCCACATGGCAAAGGGTAAGGTGAACTGAGAGACGATAGTCGCTCAGGTGGCTGGTGGTTCAAGTTTGAAGTTCTTTGGCATGGCTCGGAAGATTGTACAAAACTCCTCACGTCTTGGTGGATGGTTGGCCAGTAGTACCCCATACGAAGCACTTGATATGCTAGAGCTTCCCCCCGATGTGGTTCCCGCAGTCCCTATAGTGGACCTCTCTTAGTGCCCATCTGGCATCATCAGAATGCAAACATCTAAGCAGGGGGAGGGATCTGCTTCTTCTGTAGAGGTACCAATCTACCAAGCAATATCGGACCGAGAGTCTCTTAATTCTTCGGGCTTTATCGGGTTCCTCGGGGAGCTCTCCCTCTAGGAGGTAGGCAACGATCGGGTCCATCCAGCAAGGCTGGTGATCTAGGGAGCAGATTTCTTTATTTGCGGCTATGCTTGGTTGGGAGATCACTTGGAGGGGAATTCCCCGTGGTAAGGATTGGCCTCCATTTGCAGTTATCTTAGCCAGAACATCCGCCGTGGTGGTTTTGGTATCGAGGCACCTGATTGATCTTGAATCCCTTAAACTTATTTTTTAGCAACTGAGCTAGCTTTAGGTAGGCAGCCATATTATCTCCATTTGCCTGGTACACCCCAGTCACCTGATTGACAACAAGCAATGAGTAGCTCTTGATTTGTAAGTAGTTGGCCTCTAGTTCGATGGCTGCCTTCATCCTGGTTAGGATGGGCTTTATACTCTGCTTCATTATTGGTGGGTTTAAACCCGAATCTGAAACAGTGACAGAATTCAATCCCCTCCGGGTCTATTAAAACTACGCCAGCTCCTCCCTCAGCTTGCCCGGATGCCCCATCTGTAAAGAGGGTCCAGGACTTACATCCTTCCGGCCAATTGTCGATCTCGGATGTCTTTTCAGGGATCTCATTTGGTGCTGCGGGTTTCTCTTGATCTGGGAGCGTTGAAAATTCTGCCACAAAGTCAGCCAAAGCCTGTGCCTTAATCGTGGTTCGGGGCTTATACTTTAAATCGAACTGAGTGAGCTCTAGGGCCCATAAGACTAGCCTTCCAGACACGTCTGATCTTTGTAAGAAGTGGCGGAGAGGTTGGTCCTGTCACCACTGCTATTGTATAAGCTTTAAAATAGGGACGGAGCTTCCTCCCTGAGATCACCAGAGCATAAGCGAGCTTTTCCAGGAGAATGTAATTCCTCTCTAACTTGGTTAAAGCATGACTCATATAGTATATGAGTCTTTGAAACCCGTCGCCACACTCCTTAGCCAAAGCCCCGCTTACTGCAGTTTCTGAGATGACCAGGTAGATCTGCAGCTCGTCTCCAAGAACTAGCTTGACCAATAACGGTGGGCTTGTTAGGTATTCTTTCAAGGCTTGGAAGGCTTGCTCACTCCCCTGGCTCTATTTCATGTTTTTCCCTTGTTTGATGGCTTTGAAGAAAGGGAGACATTTATCGGTGGAGCAAGAGATAAACCTGTTGAACGCCGCTACACGTCCAGTCAGAATTTGTACCTGTTTGAGTGATGTTGGGGATTCCAGGTCCAAGATAGCTTTGATTTTTCTAGGTTGGCCTCTATGCCTCTCTCATGAACCATGAAGCCTAGAAACTTCCCCGCTGTTACCCCGAAGGCACACTTGGAGGGGTTCAACCTCATCTGGTTTTCTCTCAGTATGAGAAAAGTCTTACGAAGGTCTTCCCAATGTCCTTCTGCGGTTGGTGATTTTATGATCATGTCATCGATATATACCTCCATCGTCCTTCCTATCTCGGGCTTGAACAGCTTGTTAACCAACCGCTGGTATGTAGCCCCTGCATTCTTCAAATCAAACGACATTACCTTGTAGCAGTGCAAGCCCTGTCCAGTAATGAAACTGGTTTTATCCTGGTCAGTCGGGTGCATTTTAATTTGGTTGTATCCTGAGAACGCGTCCATAAAACTCAAGAGTTTATTTTCGGACGTGGAGTCAACCAGCTGATCGATCTTTGATAAAGGAAAACTGTCATTTGGACAGGCCTGGTTGAGGTCGGTGTAATTGACACACATACGCCATTTCCCATTCGCCTTCGTAACCATGACCACGTTGGCGATCTATTCGGGATAGCGCACTTCTCTGATAAACCCTGCTTTGATCAATTTATCTACCTCTTCCGGTACCGCAGTGTTCCTATTAGCGTTGAAGTGACGCCTCTTCTGTTTGATCTACCGCTAGTCGATGGACGGCCAATGATGCCGAGATTCCAGGCATTTCATCATGGCTCCAAGGGAAGATGTCGCTTAATTCTTTGAGAAGATTAACTAAACCTTCTTTCACTTCTAGTTCAAGGGTGGCCCCGACCTTGACAACCTTGGAGGGATCGTCATTTCTGATGGGTATCTCCTCTAGTCTATCTACGGGCTGCCCGCTGGCCCACTCCTTGCTCCGTTCCTCCTCACAAGGCATAATAGGTTCGCTCTCTGGAAGCTCAGGATGCTCCGCGGGCTCCATCTCTTCTGGATTATCCAGGATGTTTCCATGTCCTCCTAGACTAATGCCAATTATACGCACTGTTTTGCTAAAGCTGTAGGATTGGTAGACACTGCGTAACACTTCCTAGCTGCCTGCTGGTCTCGGCATACCTCTCTGACCTTGGTTCCAACCAGGAATTTCAGGACGTTGTGGTATATGGACAAGACTCCCTTCAAGGAGGATAGGAATGGTCACCCTAGGATGGCGTTGTAGGCCGATGGGGTGTCAACCACATCAAAGTCGGTCATAATATTCTGTTGGAGAGGGGTGGTTCCGATGATTACTGAGAGGATCATCGACCCCACTAGTATGATTGAATCTCCAGTGAACCCATAAAGTGGAGTTGTACAGCTATTGTAACACCATTGCTTCAAATTTAATTTTTCCAAAGTATCCTTGAAGAGGATATCTACACTGCTACCCGTATCTACGAGTACGCGATGGACCAGACAGTTGGCAATCTGTATTGTGATTACCATGGGATCATCATGAGGTTGCACGGTGTTGAAGACATCTGCTTCAGTGAAAATGATCTGTGCTGACCGTGAGGGCTTCATCGGGCTCTGGCTGACCTTGAAGACTCCCCGGCTTTCTTCGATGCTTGGGAATCTTCCTTGCGTAGGTTTTTTCAGGAATTATTGGAAGTGCCAGCCAGTGTGGGACCTTCGCTGATGGTGTGTATCACCTAGATCTGTTGCATTAAGTCAGTTAGTTCCCCCTTTCTCTTCTCTGCGTCCTTGTGGATCTCGGCTTGTACCTCCCTTCCAGTCCGAATGTTATCTCTGATCTGTTGTAAGAATTCAATCAAGCATCCCCCCTTATCAGGGCTTCAATCTGGTTGCGCAAATTATAGCACTCTGAAGTGTTGTGGCCTACGTCTTCGTGGAAGTCGCAGTACTTGTACAGGTTCCTCCTGTCAGCTGGGGCTTTCATGGGAGCGGGCTTTTGGAGTAGCCCTTTGTCTCGTATAGCAAGGTAGACCGTTTCCCTGGAAGCGTTCAAAGGAGTATAGTAGTCATACCCTTTCTCCCCTTGCATTATGGGGGCCACGGTCCTGGGTGGTGGCGAAGCCCGAGGAGGGATTCATCTTGCTGGATATTTTTCTTGCATGTGCTGAGGAGTGAGGATGCGATAGGTCGACTTATTGGGAGGTTTATTCTGAGTTTTCTGAACTGGCTCAAATTTAGGGGCTTCTATTTTCAGACGCTTCACCGTTCTCATGTCATCGTGTTTCATCTTGACTTTGAGTTTCTCGTCGATCTCGACCTACTCAAGAGCCCGATCGTAGGCCTCCTGGTAAGTCTCGGGAGGTCTCTTCGTGAAGGAGCGGAAAAGCTTTCCCGCCCATAGGTTCCGCCTGAAGTTGGCGAGAGTTTTTTTCTCGGTGAAAACTCCCATTTGTATGACCTCTTTGTGAAAATGTTCCACGTACGATCGAAGTGTCTCATTTCGTTCCTGAATCACATATTGGAGGTGTATGGGATCTTTCGGACGAGGTTTGACCCCTTGGAACTGCGAACAAAAATCTGTTGATAACTTCGTGAAAAAATCCACGCTACCAGCAGACAGCTTCCTGAACCAAGTTTTCACGTAGTTGGTTAGGGTCTTTGGAAACATCCTACACATAGCTGCTCTGGTAGTATTCAGGACCTCCATCTGTTGAACGAAGCTCTCTAGGTGGCTTAGAGGATCTTCCGTTCCGGAGAACTTATCTGCTGGCATTTTAAATTTTGGTGCTTCACTTCCCGGATCCTCCTAGTGAAGGGAGGGTTCATCTCGCTCAGGGGATCTTTTTTATCCTCATTATTCTTTCCTTTTCTTATCTGCTGGACCTCATTCTGTAGCTTTTCCAGTTGATCCCTTAGTCGCTTGTTCCCATGTTTCTTTGAATTGACCTCAGATTCTTCACTGTCGAGTCTCTCGGATGAACTGGCAACCTGTATCCGGTCCCCTTCATGGACATGATCCATTTGGGAAGTTTGTCTACTCTCCTCCTCTTGGGCCCGGGTGTTCCTCTTTGATGCCGTTGGGCGAGGTACCTCTTGTTGCTCCCGAGTCAAGGCATCTGCGGCAGATTTAACTCGCCTGGGTTAATATTGTGAAGGCCTTTTCGGAACTGGGGGCACGGGTCCCAGCCTATCCCGTATTGAAAGTTGGGACCCAATCCTGCCTCGAGCTGGCTCTAGAAGAGGAGGTCCCAGGCGATTAAAGGCAGGCTGCCTAGCTCCGAACCTGCTCGGTTCTCCCTCATCATTCGGGTTCGCTGGCTGGACTGTGATGCCTTCGGCTAGCAGACGGATGCAGACGGTTTCCACGAAGGCTGCCGCTTGTTGGTAGAGCGCGGCCTGGCTCAATGTAGGGTGGCCAGAAGCCGGCACATCAGCTGTTTGGACTGGAGCTTGATTGCAATATCCAGACTTCCTCCCCTTTCTTGGGGCCTTTCGATTATGCCTCGCCGACCGTTGTTCCGAAACTCCATGTTGGCCTTGGGAAGAGCGAAGCCTCATGGTTCCTGTAAACAACAAAATGTAAATGCAAATAGTTGACTTGATTAATTGGGTGTAGGGTATTCCCCTACAGACGGCGCCAGAAAGTGTTAACATAAATTTTGCTCAAGACGAGAAATCTCAGTTAACACCCTCAAGTCCACTACCACATAGGTGGTAGCCAAGGTTGATCATATGTGTAACAGTGCTTTATGAAATGACAAGGAATAATGATACAATTCACCACCCAAAAGAAAGAAAAATATTCTCATTATTGATCATGTATGGTATACAAATCTCTCTCAAATTGCTCTCAATTCTCTCTAGGGTGTAGTTGGATCCTTGTCGTCTGCCTGTCGAATAGTAGTCTCCTTTCTTTATACAATGTCTTCCTAGGTTAAACTAATTGATTCTCCCCTTGATTTTCTCCGTCCCTCCCTTCCTTATCGGACAAGATTTTTACTTTTTAAATTTTATTGACTTTGAATTAATTGCTAAATTGAGGATATCTTGGTGGAGATCAATTTGTTTCTTACTTAGACTCTATTATTTGTTCTGTACGTATGTAACGTCTGTAGATGTAATCCTGTGTGTCTTCAGGTCTACCGTGGTCCCCCATTAGGGTCGTTGAATATGGTATGTATCATGGTGAGGTTGATCGGTGTCCTAGCTCCGATATTAAGGAGTCTCGTCTAGCTAGGAGCTAGGTCTAGCCTCACTTGATCTTTTGACCTTTTGAATCTAGGTACGGCCTCCTACAGACATCCTCCTGTGTTAGCGAGGTATATGCGAGCTTCTGGAGAATTTACGAGGTAATCCCGACTTTGGGGGGATCTCATGGTTTTAGGTTCGATGACGCGGGCTCGATCTGACCGAGCCGGGCTCTACTCCGGGTGTTTCTGAAGCCCGTCTTTATTCCTGTGGGGAGGTACCGTAGCTCGGCTTTGGGTAACATGGTCTCCTAGCGGATGACCTCAGGCATGGATCCCGGTTTGGAGGGTGGAAAATTTCTCTTTGGTCCTTAGCCAAATTTGACTATTAACAATATTTGAACTCTATTTGTTTCAATAGTGTTATTTTTATTCTTTCTAGTTTAAGTTTTAGTTTTGCTTAGCGTAATAATTGTTGGATTTGGATGTTTTGGATGTTAGACTTTTTTATGGATAATTTTGATATTTGAGAGCTAGCTGATTGCATATGAGATATATTTGTGTAGTTGATGATCTTTTGGTTAGATATTTGTGCTTAAAGCCGGATTCTTTATCTCTTGGAATGGACACATCGACAATTTGCAAGTCTTGGAGGGACGAGCAAGCCAAGAGTGCTCATAAAACGGGTGAGAACTTAATCAAACATAGGATTGCAAGAAAGCAACCACCTCAGTTTCATTTCTAAATCTCAACATCGAATTATAATTTTTCTATCTTTTTATTGATTCAATTCATTGAACATTTGTCTGTATTTGTGAATGAGTGAATAGTGTGGATATACTTGTTGATACATCTTTGTGAATACTGGACATATTTTGTGCTTATAGATGAAATTTTGGTTCCTAAATTTTGCATTTATTTATTTGTTCATTTTTGGATGCTGAGATGAGCTAAAGGCTCTTTTGAATACATATGTGAGTGTACATGTCAATTTTGAATATATATAGCCCCGTTTGGTTTAGGGGGTGGTTTTGATTGCTCACATTTTGTACGGGTCTTTAAACATATAGTGAGATTCGGTTTGGGGGTCATTGTTAGGTTTTAGATTTATGTTTGCTTGATTCCATAACAAAACGCTTTTTGTTTGTATTGCTTAGTTGTTTAGGTGGTTCATGATTGGATCGAGCTTCAAATAAGGAAAGCAACTTCGCATGCAAAGTTCGTCTTCAAGAGGATATGTGCTTACTTGGAAGCTAAGATATCAAGATTCTTCTTCCTCTTGCAAAGCATAAGCGCACACACACACACATTGCATTCATTTGTGTCCATACATCGTTGTCCAAAAATTGGTATAACAAATTCACACACTTATTGCAGTATGCACATGCAAAAGAGTTAATTTGACAACTTTTGTAAAATTGCATGTTCTAGGACTATATCTAGGAAACGGCATACTTGTGTGTTCATGTGTTTGTTTGTTTGTGTTTGTGTGATATCGGACTTGAATTTGTACTTATATTATTCCTCATTGAGTTCCGGTTGTTTCGGTTACTCATTTATTAGTTTTCAAGTTCCGAATAGGAAGTTTCGAAACTTTCTGTGTCTTTTTCGTACATGGTTTTCATCCTTGTGTATCTATTTGATTTCTATATATTTTGAGAAATTTTTGTTGACGTCCATGTCTGTGAGGGAGCTACTGTTCGTAATCCGAAAACATATTTGAATTTGAGTTTGGAGGCTGGAGAACGGTTTAAGAACGCGAGTGGTGCGCGAGGGAAGATGAATGGCAAAGTGCCATTTGCCCCCCTTCCCTGTGGAGGCGCGTGGGCCCCATGGGAAGGGATGCCCTCTGCTCCCATGGAGGCCACACACCTCCATGGGATGCTGAGGTGGCAGCCCTTCATTGTTTGTTCGAATATCTCTCCTCTCCACATCATTTTCCCTTTATATATATTAAAATTTCATGCAGAAATTTTCACAACTTGTCCAATTTTGTTTTTATGATATCTCTCTCAAATCAACTCCGATTTTAGATTTCAAAATCCAAAATGTTGGTCTTAAAGAGAAGAACAAGCCCCAAGCATTTTCTGAGTCAAATGATGTCCAGACTTTTCGTGGTGATCTGATATTCATTCGTGTGTTCATCATTTGTAAGTGAATCATCTTCTTCCATTTTTCTTTTATGAGCAACTTGATAGATCTTCTTATTTGATTAAAGAAAAATGTTTAAAATGATTTTGATTCTAATTTTAGACTTGTTTGGATGAGTTTCGAAATTAGCTTTTGTATTTTGATTGAATATCATTTTGGCTAATTTTGGAGAAGATGAACTTGAATCTAGAATAACTTTGTGATTTGATCTTGATTGTTGATTTCTAGGTTTTAGTCACATGTTCTAGAACTAGAATATTTTGATTGTGATTTCTATCATCTAAATCTAGTTCTTGCTTTGTTGAATATGTTGTTGATTTCAAGTGTTAACTTGATCACTTGGTTTCAAAGCTAGATTTGTGCTATTTGTTGCAAACTTGGTATTCTAGCTTTGTTTGATATGTTTAGATTTATAGATAATTTTTGTGAATGATTTTGAATGCCTAATCTAGATCTCTAATCACATGTTCATAAGAAATAGTTACATTTGTTTGTGACCTTGATTTGCACTAATCTAATTCTTCATAGAGTTTGTTTGATCTACTTGCTCTATTTAATTGTGATTGCATCATATTACTTGTTTGCACTTCACTTAGATCGTTGCCTTGCAAAAGGTTGAAGCCACTTGTTGAACTGAGTGAAGCTTTAACTTAAGTAAGAAGACTTGGCTAGGAAAGTGCTCCGGCTGGCGAAGCAAGAAGTCATAGCTAGGATCTGGAGGATCCGGATAGCTAAGCAAGAAGTCTTGTCTAGGGTCGGGAGGATCCGGATAGACAAGCAAGGAATCTTCCTAGAGACGTGAGCGTCTTGGATAGAAAGTTGCTTCCTAGAGGTGTGATAGTCACATCTTGGATAGGAAGTAGGAAAAGTGGTTCACTAGGCCCGAGGGTAGAATAGAAGTTGATAGCTTGGAGAGTGTATCATGTGTTGATTGCTTTTTGAGTGTGTATCTCTTATTCGTCATAGTGAATTGCAGTTTGCCGATGGTTGTGGATTCAACACGTGGGTGTTTCCTCTTTTGAGGTTTTACCACGTAAAACTCTCGTGTTGATTTTTGCATTTTTAGTTTCTTTACTTACATTAACTTGCATTGTTTTAATACTTACTTGATTGAATTTACTTTGACTTGTTAAAGCAATTTACTTGTTAAAGGCTCCAAGTGTGCTTAACTTGGTTGTGTGAAAACGAAGTGCAAGAATTTGAGCATATACCTATTCATCCCCCCCACCCCCCTACCTCTAGGTATATTTTACACTATAAGTGATTAAAGGAATTTCAGTCATCAAGACCCCTTTCCGTCGATTTTGAGAAAAGGCTTGATGTTGGTTTGAGCTTAATGATGTATTGCATTTTTATTGCCTTACTTTATTTTGAGAAAACTCTCATGAATGCATATTAATTTATTGCAACCAATCTAGAGCGTATAAAATTGATTGTATATCCCTTATGGGTGTTCAATCTAGAGTGTATAGCTTGACCACCCATATGTGATTTTCACCATAATGTACATCTATCAAATTAATGGGCTAATCTCTTTATAAAGTCACCAACCTAGAGTGTACAGAATTTGTGCTTAGTCTCTCACAAGTTATCAGCCTAGAGTGTATAGAATTGATTACCCATTTGAGATTAGATAGAAATTGAGATTATTAAGTCAGGATCTCACTCGAGGAGTGTACTTTTATTTGATCCTTTCATTCAATTGAGTTTAAGAAAACCAAATAGAGTGTATACCTAGTCATCTACTCAAACCATTTCTCCACAAACAAGAAAAGATAGGAGTGTACAATTAAATACCCATTTGTTTTGAAATCAATTAAATCAAAGAATGAAACATAATTGATAGATTGAAATATAGTTAGAGTTCATTACAAAGCCCAAAGTTTTCAAATGAATCACATCAACCCCTTAGTGGAGATTTAGCTACTCATGATCATAAATTTTACAAAGCAAAAACTAAGAGAAAAGATAGAGAATACACCCATGTAGAGATTCTCCTTCCTTGAATCTTCTAATCCAATCTTCTTAGTGTTCTTGATGAGTAGAAATCAAAGTAAAATGATGTGGGTTTTGGATGATGATGGGAGAGTTAGATTCCTAGATCTAGA
Organism: Dipteronia sinensis; assembly: GCA_033220585.1. NCBI lineage: Eukaryota > Viridiplantae > Streptophyta > Magnoliopsida > Sapindales > Sapindaceae > Dipteronia > Dipteronia sinensis. The sequence goes on from CM065639.1 coordinate 48,183,095, forward strand.
GAGAGAAAATTATGTGAAATGTCGGTATGGGCATCTGGATGAAATCAGAAATGAATCCTTATAAAGGATTCCCAAAATAGGTCTGATTGCTGATGTGGCATCTTCAAAATGCGAGCAGTGGACCCGTGCACCTACCAACACACATGTAGTCTTCAGTATTCTAATCTTTTGTTCGTTGGTCACCACGATAGTAGGGACCCGCACAGTACCAGCAATATGGACACTTGGTCATTTTTGGAGGATTTCTAATCTCCGGTTCGTGCGTTGGTGCGCTGGTGTGAATCAGCAAAGTTCCAATGCTTGGAACTGCACGAGTAATGTCGTAGTGCACGGGTAAGGACCAGTACATTGACCAGCTAACTGAAGCCATCCTTTTTGCTTCTTTTAGCTAGTTTCACGCCTTAATTTTCCGCTTTCCTTAACCAAGACCAGAATTACACTTATTGCCTGCAAACGCAATAAAAAAGCCCATAAGACACGAAAAAGCGCTCGAACACAATACAAAAGACAAGGAATGAGGGCTAAAATATGGCACAATTTTGGTATGATCAAATACCCCTAACCCAAACCTTTGCTCGTCCTTGAGCAAACTCAAGACAAAACAAAAACATGACACTACAAACCTAACTCAATCTAAAATTTCCTAGACTCGACAACAAATAATTCAAATAGTTGCATAACCAACGAGTGATGAGATGCAAGGATATGTGATAGAGAGAAGTAGACATATGCAACATGTTCTAAAGCAACTTGAAGGCACTAAAGGGAAACTCGCACAATCACGAATCCCATACCTATGAGTGCTATTGTATCGGGAACTACTCACTCCCACACCCGAGTGTAATTCGTTTCGACTCTCATCCTCACGTGGAGTCACTCTCTTCTTTTCAGCTCAAAGTCCTAAGTTCACACTCAACTAGGTATGCAAAGATGGAATTTATGCAAAGGAATTTAATGCATTGCGTACATGTAAATTGAAAAACCACTAATGTTTATGAACTAGCCTAGGAGAGATTCATTATGCCAAGAACGTGGAAGATCAAGCTTCAACAAACATTCCCAATCAAGACTCTTTATGGATCAAAAAAGTCTCTTACCTTCGGTTGTAATGAGGCTATGGGGTTAGATACGGTGAACAAAGAAATATGGAAATTTGATTTCAAAAATCACCAATCATGCTCAAATGTATTCAAACACCCCATACTAAGCTCTACTAAACAACACTTTACGTACTAGAGTCTAGGCATTTAATTAAATACACATTTGTGCTACACAATTGTACTCGATTTTGTGAGTACTTAACCATTACATTACAAGGCTCTTTCTTTGCATTTTTCATTGATTTTTCTTTTTATTCTTTTTGCTTCTTTTCTTTTTGCACAGTAACATTTGACATTATTGCTCTAAGTGCAAATTTTGGCACTTTTACATTTTGATCGCATGCTTGCATATTTACATCATTGCTTAATTACGCGTTATTTCATATAAGAGCTTTCACCTGTCAACCACCTTACACACTCATACACACAACCCACATGATAGGCAATCACATGGTTGGTTTGTGTTTGGCTTATGGCAATATAGTTCATTGTGGTTCCAAAAGAAATGTAAGTGTTTGACCTCAAATTTGGCTTTGGAGCACACATAAGGGATTCAGGAATGTGTTTAGGCTTTTTAAGTAGCTAAATGCACACACATTGCCTAAGATTAATTCCACGATTAGTCTATCAAGGGAATGAATGTATCCATCAAGCAGTCCACTATATGTATGAAATGTATGTCTTATGTCATGTGGCACATATGACTAGAAAAGTGTTTTAGAATAGAAAAATTACAACACTCAATGCGCTTTTTAATAGGCTTGTGTTTGTGAACTCTCGGGTTGTCTCCACTATTATAACATGGTGCAACAGCACCGAGTCCCCTCAACTTAAGCACAAAAAGGATGGGACTAGCCCATGACGTACACTTGAGACCCTAAAGTGACAACTAGTAGCTATATAAGCTCAACATGCATACACACACTCGCCGAGAGCACATGCTCAAAGCATCACATCCAAGCTAGTTAAAGCTCGAAATCTTGGCAACGTGGCAAATTTGAACAATTTTGAACAAAAACTACTCAAAAGACACAAAGGACACAAAATATGACTCGAACAAAGGCATTTATACCCCCAAACCAAAACCCAACATTGTCCTTAATGTTGAAGACAAGAAAGCCCAGCTTAGTGGTGCGCACATAACTTGACGCAAAGCACAACAACCTAGGCACTAATCATGCACAATCAATGCCTAGCAAAAATAAAAATAAAAAACTCAAACTAGACTCAATGCAAAATAAGGCAATCATGCAATCTGACATTAAGCACAAACAAACATCAAGCAATTTTCATCAAAATTGATGGAATGGGTGGCGATAACCCCCAAACCGCTTTTCATTATATCCAAGCAAAAACCTGCACAAGTTGTGAGCATTCAAAAACAACCCCTAAACCAAATGGAACTATATATTTGCAATATTAACCTGTACACTCACACATACATTCAAAAATAGTCTACGGCTTATCTCATAAAAAATGAATAAATCAATAAATGCAAAAATTGAAGTCAAAACTTTCATTAATAGGCACGACATGTGTTCACTAACAACTATGTCCAGAATTCCAAATCCACAAAAATGTATCAACAAGTATATCCGCAATATCCATTCATCCACAAATATCCAAAAGTTTCAATGAATGAACAAGTAAAAAGATAGAAAGAATTTATAGTTCAAGAATTTGAGATTTAGAAATGAAACTGAGGTGGTTGTTTTCTTGCAATCCTATATTGGATTAGGTTCTCGCCCATTTTATGAGCACTCTTGGCTTGCTCGTCCTTCCAAGACTTGCAAGTTGTTGGTGTGTCTATTTAAAGAGATAAAGAACCTAGCCTTAAAGCACAAACATCTAACCAACAAGATATCAACCACACAAATATATCTCAAGAGAATATCCTCAAAATAGATCATCAACCACAAATATCCAAATCATCCACCAAAATTATCTACCCAAGTGATTAGACTAATCAAATATTAACTAAAACAAGGTAAAGTTCAAAAAGCATAATAAAACTTAAAAGAGATTCCACAATGCAATTTCTTCCCTAAACCTAGATCGACCCCACGTTTACATGCTCATGATAGTCAAAATCATAAAAAGCCAAAGACTTAGTCTACAAGAGGAATTGAATTGTGCAACCTAATCATGCATCAAAGATATTCAATGAGATGCTAAGGGTGGTTTAACCAAGTTTGGAAATTCACTATTTTTTTCCCACCCAAACAAATTTAGGTGGCTTCTTCTTTTTTTTCCTTACATTTGTTTTTTACAAAGTGCACTTGGTCTTTTCTCACCCATATCTTCTTCAATCTAGGTGGATTTCTCCTATTCCTACGTTTTCCTATGTCTATTAGACTTATAGTATTCACTCTTAACATGCTCTTTCATTGAACAATAATAGCACATGAGGGTAGAGTTAGGAAAACTCCCTTTTTGTTGGTGACTTTGTGGCTCTGAGAGGGAATTCTTTGATAGTGACTTGACCACTTGTTCCACTCATTCCAACTTGATCATGTACTTGTTCTTCTTGTCCTTTGCAATTTAGAGAGCTTCACCCTTCTTGTTAAGAGCTTCTTTGACTTTCTCCAAGGCATTTACTTTAAGCTCGATCTCCATTTGCAATTGGCTTGACTTCTGAGCTATCTTATCTTCGAATTCATCTGTTTGCCTTCCTAAGTCCTTCAACTCTTCCACTGCTGCACTCTTTTCAACTTCAAGTCTCTAGATTTGTTCTTCAAATTCTTTGGTCTTGTTATAGACTTCTCCATTTTTGTTCTTGAGTGTACCATTTTCCAATTTGAGCATTTTATTTCAAGTGTGAGCTTTTTGTTTATCTCTTGAAGCTCATCTATTTTTGCTCATCCTTAGGCTTCATTGCCTTCTGATTCTTTCTTTATGAGTTGCAACTTCTTCTCAACTTCTTCCCTCATATCTTCTTTTTCTCGGGAAGTTTTCTCTATTTCCACTTGAAGTGCATCATTCTCTTCTTTCAACAATTCCATTGCCAATATTAACCCTTTTCTCATACTCATAAGCTCTTTGTTCATCTCTTCCATCATTTTTCTTTGTTCTTCCCTAAAATTCTTTAGTGCTTCATCCTTAACATCCTTCGAGCTATTTGAGGAATTCCTCAATTTTGGTACTCCAAGATGGAAGCAATGGTCATTGGTCGAGTTTTGGAGTTAAGAGGGCACTTCATTCTTCAATTGACGCAAGACCTCCTTAAGCCTTTGATTGGCTGCTCTAATGGAATTAATAAGACTACCTTCAAAGATGGATTATATTGCTTGGTCTTGCAAGCAAGTTGACAAACAATAGTTGGAATTCCGCTGGTATGTAGATTAGAGAATCTTTACAGTTTTATTTTGAGAGGCTTGAATTTGCTCATTAGTCTAAAGACTATCCTTTATGAGCTCTCTCATCTCATCTTCAAAGGATTTGGATTGGTATGATGAGATGAGTATGGTACAGATTTGCATAAGGTTTGTAGCTCGGCCCCAGATTTTGGCAATTGAAATCCATAGAATCCTGAAACACAGAAAAACAAAAACTTCCAAAGCATAACTAAGAAACTAATAATATTAAAACTAATCTAATCACTACTAAACATGCCGATCCCCAGTAGCGGCATCATTTTTGACATGCATTAGCCATATATGCAATATCAAAACAAAATTTATAAATCCCAAAATGCACTCAACTGTATGAAAACAAGTATGTGGGGAGTAGGGTATCGTTCCACAGAGATCGAACTAACTAGCAATGATTAAATCACACTCTAGTACTAAAAATGAAATAAAAGTAAAATATGAGATTGGTTTGGAAAATAATGATTAACTAAAATTAAGCCCATAAGAAACTAATATTAAAACTAAAATGCTACTATGTTAGTAGGGGTGTAAATGAATAATAATGAACTAAGGAGTTGATAGATCCAAGAAACAAACAATGGGCAAATTACAAACTCTCATAAATGCATATTAATCTATTGCAACAAATCTAGAGTATATAGAATTGATTGTATATCCCTTACGAGTGTTCAACCTAGAGTGTATAGCTTGACCACCCATAAGTGATTTTCACCTTAATGCACATCTATCAAATTAAGGGACTAATCTCTTTATAAGGTCACCAACCTAGAGTGTATAGAATTTGTGCTTAATCTCTCACAAGTTATCAGCCTAGAGTGTATAGAATTGATTACCCATTTGAGATTAGATAGAAATTGAGATTATTAAGTCCGGATCTAACTTGAGAAGTGTACTCTTGTTTGATCCTTTCATTCAATTGAGCTTAAGAAAACCAAATATAGTGTATACATAGTCATCTACTCAAATCATTTCACCACAAACAAGCAAAGAGAGGAGTGAACAATCAAATACCCATTTGTTTTGAAATCAATTAAATCAAAGAATGAAACATAATTGATAGATTGAAATATAGATAGAGTTCATTACAGAACCCAAAGTTCTCAAATGAATCACATCAACCCCTTAGTGGGGATTTAGCTACTCATTATCATAAACTTCACAAAGCAAAAACTAAGAGAAAAGATAGAGAATACACCCATGTAGAGATTCTCCTTCCTTAAAGCTTCTAATCCAACCTCTTAGTGTTTTTGATGAGTAGAAATCAAAAGAAAATGATGTGGGTTTTGGATGATGATGTGAGAGTTAGATTCTTAGATTTAGAGAGAGAAAATGATGTGAAATGTTAGTGTGGGCGTTTGGCTGAAATCAGAAATGAATCCTTATAAAGGATTCCTAAAAATAGGTTTGATTGTTGATGTGGCATCCTCAAAAACGCGCTCAGTGGACCCGTGCACCTATTAGCGCACAAGCAGTCTTCAGTATTCCAATCTTCTGTTTGCTGGTCACTGCGCTGGTAGGGACCCGCGCAGTACCAGCGATCTGGGCACTTTATCATTTTTAGAGGATTTCTAACCTCCGGTTCGTAGGTTCGTGCGCTGGTGTGGATTAGTAAAGTTTCGATGCTGGGAATTGCACTGGGTACGGACTAGTGAACTGCAGCCATCCTCGCTGCTTTTGGCTGGTTTCGAGCCCTAATTTTCCACTTTCATTCACCAAGTCCAGAATTACACCTATTGCCTTCAAACACAATTAAAGAACCCATAAGACACGAAAATGAGTTTGAAAATAAGACAAAGGATAATGAATGAGGGCAAATATGGCATAATTTTGCGCGATCAGACGCCTTGTTGAGTCATCTTTTTGTTTTTGAGTCATTTTTGTTATCTTTTTTGTCTAAATTTTTCAATTTGTCACATTGGTCAAAATTTCAAGCTTTAAATAGCTTGTATGTGATGCCTTGAGCGTGTGCTCTTGGCGAGTCTATGTATGCATTATGAGCTTGTGTAGTAGCTAGTTGTCACTTTAAGGGTCTCACTTGCACGTCATAGGTTAGACCTATCCTTTTTGTACTTAAGTTGAGGGGCTCGGTGTTGGAACCCCGATCACTAGGTAATGCAAGCGGAAATAGGTTTTAAAATTTTTATAAAGATCATAAACGATCTGGGACTAGTGAACTTAGGATCGTAATTTTTCGGAACTTATACATTTAACATTATTAAAATAATAAAATATATGTGTACACAAGAAATTGAAATAAATAATCAGAAGAAGAGAAGAAATCAATTCTTCATACCTACGTAGGAGGCTCATTCACTTTACGATATGCTCCTGGTCTGTACCACCGATCTTCCTAGCTATTTCCGAAACTGGTAACTGAGTGTGGGCACATCACGTACTTAGAAACTTAGGAGGATAAAGAGAAAGGAAGAAGAAACTATTTATTCTAAGAGAAAAAAAAAACCTAGAACAACTCTTGTTCTTCAAAAAAAATATTATCAATTTATAATATATTTTTTTTCTTTTCTTTCAATAGTGCACCACATCACAATTGGCCCTTTTTTTAATTTCTCTTTGATCTCACACACTCAATTACTGATGCGTTTTTTCTCTAATAAAAATTTGACTTTTTTAAAATTCAAAATTAATATTTAATTAAAACCAATCAATCTAATCTTTTAAAATATTAAATATCTTTAAAGATATTGATTAATATTTAGTTTATTTGATTTGATTTTAATTCAAACTATTTAAATTCAAAAATTAAAAATTTAATTTTAATAAAATAAAATAATCATATTATCTTATTTTATTCAAAAACAAATATCAACAAACATTCTCCATTTAGTGATTAATAACATAATTAAATAATTTTATTATTTAATTTATTTAATCACCCTTATTCATTAATCAAATAATCTCATTATTCAATTAATTCTCGTATAAATATGTGTCACTTTCGTAATACAATTAATTGGAAAATCCAATTAATTAACTATGACCCTTGTTACCTAAATCGATCGGGCTAGTAAGCGGACCTAATGGACCCACATTATTTTGAGCTCCAATAATCTTTGGAATCATTAATTAAACTCTTTAATTAATAATCACTGATTATTAACTCCGATGTTATTCCACTAAAAACCTAAAGCTGCACTCTCTCAACTGCAGACGCTTTTACACAAACCGATACAACTCGGTGTTCTATCGATATAGCTATTACACATGGTGTGATCCTCCACAATAGTTCATAATTAAAGCTGGGTTATAATGTCAGTTATACCCCTCTAATTACATATATTCTTTAAGTACCGTTGATTCTCTAATGGACAATAAATCCTATTTGTTCAAGGAATTAGGAGAACGATCATATTGTCCAAGCCCCGAATCAACCCTTAAGGGAACTACCATTTACTTCTCACAAGAAGGAGTGGATTCCACTATTGTATACAAACCTTCCCAGCCACAAGCCAAACCGTAATCCCAACATACAGAGCATATTGATCAGGAACTGCATCCGACTTCACCCATGGTATATCAAAGATCACGATCTAACCCGAAGGAGTCGATATGACACTTAGGATTAAGATCACTTTGTAACGACCTCAATTTTATAATTGGCTTATTTCATGAGAAACCACACCACATTGGGGATGATTGTGTAAAGGGCAGCTTAGGTCCTTGTCGGCAAGCTTCTAAGCATCTCCATGACTTCAAGAGCAAAAAGTATACTCACTTGACTTTGTCTCTTAAAGAGTTTAGGTGCACACACACACACACACACACACACACACACACACACACACACACACACACACACACACACACACACACACACACACACTTCATGCATGCTTTGTTCATCTTGCATTTGTGTTCTTTATTATGTATATGTGTGCATCCGTTACACAACTCACATGAGCATGTTTTTGTTTGTCTTTACGTATGGTTGTTTTGTTTTACGTTTTCCTTGTGTGTTCGGAAATGTCCTCACACACACAATGGTGTGCTTGTGTTGTGTCCGCGCTTGCACGTTGGTGTGCTTGAGTCTTAGCACAATTTGTGACCATAGAGAGGCTCCATTTGTGCTCTCTTGGATTGGTTTTTTTTTTTACATGGTCTTATACCATGAATTTGGGGATTTTTGTTATTGACCAATTCTGACCTTTGGTCACTCTTTTGACCATAAATATTTCTACATATATCCAAATCTTGTTTTGTCATATGGAATAGAAATAAGACTTCCATACCTTTCCAACGGTTTATTATACGAAAGGTTTCGATGTCAGTTTGGTCATGTTTTGGGTCTCTCGAAACTGGAGCTGTTATGCTGTCAGGTTTTTTTACCCGAGAGAATAGCGATCTTGAAGCGACCTGACCTCCAGGTCGCCCTAAGGTCGCTTTTTGTCACCGAAAATCAACTTTTCCTTGTCCAAACTGATGTGGCTTCACTTGGATCATATAAATACATCATCTTCTTCCCCAATCAGACCTAGAGCTCACAAATTCACATCCTAGTGAGAGAAAGAGCTCCCCTAGTGAGAGAAAGCACCAAGATTGCTTCTTTAACTCTCCAAACCCAAAACTTATCTCCATCTTGCATCATTCAACATCATTTGAGCATGGGTCTTTATTGTTTCATTACTAGGTAAGCAAGAACTTCTTTGAATATCTTTTATTGTTCTTCTTACTTTAGATTAGGTATTTATTGCTTGATTAAATACCTAGACTCCACTTATTGCATATATTTATGAGTCTTTATAACATGATTGGGATTGTTTGTGATAGCTTGCATTAGTAGGTCATTTATGCCTAAATAGCTAATCCATAAATGTTCATGTATGATTAATTGTTGATTAGGTTAACTTTGTGCATCTAGTCAAGTTCTTGAATATTTACGTGTGTTTGTTTTGTGATAGCTAAATTGATTAGGTCATTTATACCTAAAAGCTAGGTCATAAACATTCATTTGTGATTCATTGATAACTAGGTTGAAATATTAGTTCCTAATCAACTAGTTAAGCTTATTGAATATTTATGCATATTTTGTGTAGCAATTAGTTTGTTGAAAATTCTCTACAAATCTAATTGAGTTTGTTTGTTGATAGACTTTTGTCTAAGACTTGCATTTATTGAATGATTAAATGTCTTGTCTCAATCACATGAATATATGCTAAGTTTATATTGAATACATTGTGAGCATATTTGTTGATTCATTGTGATTGTTTGTGATAGCTAGGGTGGTTGTTATTGATAACATCTAGCTAAGTCTTTATGCTCTGTATTTAGACATTTGCCATCTTGGATTTGTTTCTACAAACTCCTAGTTGAGCAATTTGTGTAGTCAAGCATAAATTGCATTGAGCTTCATTTCACATGATCACATAGACATTTTATACTCTTCATTGAGTCAAAGTCTTGTGGCTTCGGGGTGAAGTTGCACAAGCATTGAAGTCTTGCAACCAAGGTGTGGTTGGCAAGCATTGTTCAAGAGCCACTGTAAAAGGCTCGTGGGGTTGAGTAGGAGGTGCTCACGCCAAGAGTAGTGTATCAGAGGATATCACTAGGGATTGAACCAAGAGTGGAGAGTGGTGATCGGGCCAAATATGTACTATATTTAGGCCCTCAGATCCTTACCTTATGTTCTGCTTTTCGTGCGTTTTTGTGTCTCTTATGGGTTATTTTGTGCTTATTTGTAAGAAATGATGCAGAGACAGGCTTGGAAGCATATTGTGGTGATTCCAGCAGAAAAGGGGCGAAAGCACAGGCAAAGGAGCACAAACAGGTTTACAGTGCGGGTATAGTGCGGGTCGCAACCGCACTCCAGCCGCACTCCAGCCGCACTCATGTGCATAGCCGGGGCAGAATGCAAGTACAGAGATAAAGTACGGGTACAAGTGCGGGTCAGCTAACTGCACTCCACCCGCACTATTGCCAAACCAGAGAAGCTGCTCAGACACCTGACATTAGAGTGCGGGTGCTGTGCGGGTCAGCAAACCGCACTCCATCCGCACTTGTACCAAGAACAGAAGAACATAATCGCACCTGACATTGGAGTGCGGGCACTGTGCGGGTCATCGAACCGCACTCTACCCGCACTTGCATCAAGAACAGAAGAGCAGAATTGCACCTGACATTAGAGTGCAGGTACTGTACGGGTCATCCAACCGCACTCTACCTGCACTGTTGCTCAAGACAGAAGGTAGATTTTGCACCTGAGAGGGAAGTGCGGTCACAGTGCGATGCCAAGTGCGGGCCAAGTGCGGGTAATTCAACCGCACTTCACCCGTACTAATGTCCTGATCCGAGAACTGAAGTTGCAGGCAACCCATACAGTGCGGGTACAGTGCGGGTAAATCACCCGCACTCCACCCGCACTCCGAGCGCGCCAGTCTGATTTTCAAAGCTTAAGTGACATATTTTTGTATTTAGTATAAATAGAAAAGTATAGAAACGTTTTAAGGAGCTTTTAACTCCGTTTAGGATAGATTAAGCATTCTTAGATCTAGTTTCTCTCTCTACCTCTCATCCTTACATTCTCTACTCAACTTCAAGGAAGTTAGGAGATTGGAGCCACTTCAAGGAAGGAGATGTTCTCCAAGGGTTATTTCTTTCTCCTCTCTACTGATTTCCTAGTTGTAATGAGTAGCTAAATCCCCTCTAAGGGGTTGATGGAGTAGTTAGCTTAATATTGGGCTTGTACATAAACTTGAAATTATATTGATATTCATGTCTATCTTCCATTGATCTATTCTTGTTGTGAATGTTTATCATTGGTTTCTTGTGTAGATACATGATCTTTACAAGATGTCTTTGTATTATGTATGAGTATTGCATCTAGATATACATCATCTTTAGTTGTTTAATGCTCTAAAGAATAGACGGAAAGTCATGAATTCCGACTCTTGAACCGCGGTTTTATTCTAACCTTGATCGTATTTCCGGCACTATACATCCTAGGTCGGAATCCGTGAGAGAGTTAGAAGTCATCACTATACATCCTAGGGTGACTATTTGTAATCGGTTGAGTCAATGTTAGGTAGACGAGCTTGATTTCTAGAATCCGGTAAACAATCAACTCTATACATCCTAGGTTGGTAGTTTACAAGGATTAATCCCTATTAGGTGGTCCGCACTATACATCCTAGGTTGGCCACCTTCTAGGGATAAATAACCGACTCTATACATCCTAGGTCGGTTACCTTGAAGAGCCGTGCTATTGACAAGTTTGTTACATTGCCCAGTATTTGCTTTCGAATCCAGTAACTCCTTAGTTTCCATCATCTATATATATCCTTCACTCCATATTCCCCCTTCATTTTATTTACTTATTTAATTTAGTGTTATTTAGAGTTGGTTTTCAATCTACATTTTCACCAATTCATGTTTTGCTATTATATATATATACATACCATTGCTTTAGCTTTAACTAATTTGGCTAACTCAGCTCCCTGTGGACGACACCCACTTGCCGCTATATTTATGTTTGCAAACTGATTTAGGCTTTGTGAGGTTTCTTAAAATATTATTGACGGACTGATCTTTTAAAACGACATAAGGGAAAAACGTGACTGTCAAATGGCGCTGCTGCCGGGGAGCGGCATGTTAGTTTAATTAGTTTTGCATGAGTAAGGCTAGTCTAGTAATATTCCTGCTCTGCCCTATCTATTTCTCATTTACGTTGTGCTTTATTTGTTGTGAAATTTTAGGATTTTAGGTATATGCACGGACGAAGATCGTTGAGAGGAACATTGTTGCCAGTTATCGATAACATCAATCGGTTGGGTAGAAGAATAGAGCAGTTAGAGGGACATATGGTCAATCATAATCAGCATGAGCAGCATGATAGAGAGAATGAGCAACAGGCTCGAGAGAATGAGGGAAGTGTACATGGGGATGAAGAGCTAGGCCTCACCATGGGCGAGTACACTCTCTCGTCCACTGCCATAGTACTGGATGATGTAACAAGGCAGTACGAGTTGAAAACTATGCACATCAGCCTCATACCGTCATTTAGTGGGCGAAGTACCGAGGATTGCCTCCAATTTATGAAGCAATATGGAGCCACCCTAGAATCCTTCCCTGTAATGGCTCGCCAAGCAGTATTGACAAGGGAGCAGCTTCATCTGAGGTGTTTCCAATATTGTCTGAAAGATGCAGCCATGACTTGGTACATGAACTTGAGGCCGGGATCACTGGTGATATGGAGCCAAGTCTACAAGGTTTTCTTCAACAAGTATTTTCCGTCACAGAAGTCTAAAGACCTAAGGTTGAAGATAGCTTCCTTTGTCGAAGAGGACGGTGAACCATTCCTTGAGGCATGGGAGAGGTTCAACTTATTCTTAGCTCAAATGCCACCGCATACATACCATCCAGAACTGAAGGTTAACTCCTTCTATAGTGGACTTTCATCGATAACCCAAATGATGGTGGATAATGCATGCGGAGGTACCAGTGCAGACAAGAGGGCAGTTGAAGCTTATGACATTCTGGAGAAGATTGCCCAGAACTCACAACAGAGGACATCACATGTGAGGAGGGGTGGAAGAATAGAAGTGGGTCAGGATACCCAAGTACAAATCCAAATGTCTAGAATGAACAAGGAGCTTCAATCAATCAAGGAGGTGATAACCGGAAAACCAGGGTACTCCCAAGGAGTTAGTCAAGTCATGAGGGAGATTGAAGGGGGAGAAGGGCATTTCAGTCAAGAAGCGCAAGCCCAAGCCCTTGGAGAATTTCCAAGGCAGCCTAGGAATGACCCATATTCGAATACATACAATCCAGGGTTGAGAAATCACCCAAACTTGTCTTAGTCCAACAACAACCACCTAGGAGCAACCACTCACCAAGGTGGCAACAACAATTACCAAGGTGGAAACAACAACCAAGGGTACCAAAACCGGGGGTACAATAGATACAATCAAGAGGGAAACAACAACAATCAATGCGGAGGTTCAAGTAGTAACCCACCATCCAACTTCAATTCCCACGCTTCCGCTAGCCAACCAAAGGACAAGTCTCTAGGGGTGCGTTTGTTACGCGGGACAGGACAGAACAAGGTGGGACAACTTGTCCTTGTCCCGCGTTTGGTGCGATTTTAGGGTGGGACTGGGTGGGACAAGATGGGACAAAAATCCCAAAAAACTGTCCCACCCTACACCCTCGGCCAAGTTGTCCATGGCCATGGGACAAGTCTGGAAAAGACTTCTTTACCCTTGAAACTTTCAAAAAATTACATCTATATAAATTAAAATCCTATTTTTTTTCTCTCCTCTCTCCTCTCTCTTCTCTCTTCTCTCTTCTCTCTTCTCTCTTCTCACCAACACCAAACCGATCGATGATCTTCTCTCCAAACCGCCGCAACGACGCCGACGACGGGAAGCGACAACGACGACGATGACGATCGGAAGCGACGACGACGACGACGATCAGAAGCGACGACGACGACGACGACGACGATCAGAAGCGACGACGATCAGAAGTGACGACGACGACGCCCGTGTTGACCGGAAGTGACGACGACGACCGGAAGCAGCCTGCGTTGACCGGAAGCGACGACGACGACCGGAAGCGCGGTGACGACGATAACCGGAAGCGCGACGACGACGACGACCGGAAGCACGATTGACGACGACCAGATCTATCTCTCTTCTTCTTCTTCTTTCTCGGCTTCGGGGTGGTTGATGGTGGTGGTGAGATTGATTGATGGTGGTGGTTGGCAGCACGATTGATTGATGGTGGTGGTGAGATTGGTGGTGGTGGTGGTGAGATTGGTGGTGGTGGTGGTGGTTGACAGTGTATGGATGTGGGTTTGATAATGAATTGGTTTAATTTTGGGTTGATGATAATGAATGATTTCTGGAAAATCATGAATGATTTCTGGAAAAAACAAATTAGGGTTGATGATAATGAATATTTCTGGAAAATCAGATGATGACGATGATTGTTGTGTAATTTTTATTTTTTTTTCAATTTTTTTTTCCAGATTTTTGATGAAATACGATTTTTGATTGTTAGGTTTTTTTATTTGTTTTCAATTTTTTTTCCAGAAGTTTTGATTTGTTTTCAATTTTTTTTTTCCAGAATTTTGGATGAAATCTGATTTTTTTATTGTTGGGTTTTTTGATTTGTTTTGTTTTTTGATTTGAAGATATCTGATTTTCCAGATTTTTTGATGGAATTTCCAGATTTAAGAATAAGAAAAAATGTTTCCAGATTAATTAAAATGTTTCCAGATTTAAGAACAAGAAAAAATGTTTCCAGATTAATTGAATGTTGGTGGAGACCAATCCCAGATTGGATCTCCACCGTTCATCAATCATTAATATCTGAAATAATTAATCAATCATGGTGGTGATTGATGGACGGTGGAGATTCAATCTGGAAAATAATAAATATCTGAAAATTTATTAAGTTAATCCCAACCATCCATCTTAAATAATCTTGTAAAATTATTAATTAAAATATTTTTCAATAACAATAAGGGCACTATGGTCATTTAAACCTCTTGTCCCGTTCTGTCCCGTTCTGTTCCAGTCATACCAAACGCATAACAGTACAGTCAACAGTTCTGTCCCAGGCATTCTAAACACAATATGGAACAACTGTCCTGTCCTGTCCAGTCCTGTCCTGTCCTGTCCCGTCCCGTCCCGTCCCCGTACCAAACGCACCCTAGAGGAGATAGTGAGTACAGTTATCAAAACTGTTGGTATAGGGTCGGAAGCCCTCAAGAACACCTTGCATGCCTCTGAGCAACGAATGTCAGCTTACATGTAGTCCAATGATCAGAGAGCCAACAGTCATGGAGCGTCACTGAAGAAGATGGAAACTCAGTTGGCACATATTTTTGATGCATTGATAAAGAACAAGGAGAAGGCATCAAGCTCCGATGAACATGTTAACGTGTTAGAGGTGGTCCAGTTGGGAAGTGAGGAAACCGAAGCAAGTATGGTAGATGTAACGGATAAGGAAGATAGGGGAAGTGACATAGACTGCCCCATTAAACTTGAAGACCCCGGGAGTTTCGTCATAGATGTACAAATTGAGGATTCACCAAAGATGGGAGCGGTCCTTGATATGGGGGCTAGCATCAATATGATGCCATTAGAGGTCTACAAACAGCTGAAGATTCAGTCAATCAAGCCCACCTCCCAGACTCTCATCATGGCTGACAATTCTCCTATCACCCCAGTTGGTATTGTGGAGGAAATTTATGTGAATATGCACGGTTTGATGGTGCTTGCAGAATTTGTTGTGTTGGATTGCAAAAGAGGAGAATCCAGTGGTAGAGACTGGAAATTACTATTTGGGAGGCCATTCATGGCCACAGCAAGTATGGTGATTGATATTTGTTCTAGGGACATTTCCTTCAGCTGTGGAGGGAAGAGTGTGAACTTCAAGGTAACATCCCTCGGAACAAGCCAAGTTAGAGATTGTTTAGTCTTGGAGGCACCAAATTCTAGAAAGAAAAGAAGCCGGGTGCTCACCCTTGTGCAAGCCTTTGAGGGTGTCAAGGAGATGGAATTGGGAAACCAATACTGCATCAAAGAGAGGCAAGAATCAGAATTCGAAGAGGAGGAAGCAAATACTGAACTCTTCGATCAATTAGGTGAGCTTGAACAAGACAACACAAAGCTCAAACTGGAGGTTTATTTGCTGAAGACAGAGAATGTACAGTTGAAGACTAAATTGCATGATCTCTCATCAGTCAACAACGGGTTAACTGAGCAAGTAGTGGAGCTTGCCACCAAAAAGGAGTTAGTCTCCAAGAACTTAGATGCATTGGTAAAGCTCTCAGAAGAGTTTGAGGAAAACTATGGGAGAAGGATAAGGAAACTTCAACTAGGTGTGGAGGAGTCCGCAAAAGCGGTAAGGGAATTGCATGAACAGTTGAGCACAAAAGATGATGAGTTGAAACGGGCTAAGGTCAAGGAGGGGGATTTGATTGAGCAACTCGCCGTGATGGAAAACAATGTCAAATCCCTCAGATTCGGATAACAAAAAGTGGCCCACGCCAACGATCGAACAGGGAGTTTCCCTAACCGTCCTATTACTTGCTACTTTTGTGCCAAAAAAGGGCACACTAAAGCTTATTGCTTTAGTTTCCAAAGATTAAAAGCAAGTAGAGTTAGATCTAGGATGAACCCACCAAAGGTTAAACAAATATGGGTTCGAAAGGACCTAGTGGAACAAATGAGGAGAGTGGGGAGAGATGCAGTGCATAGGCATTTGGCACCGGTTTGGGTGGCCAAGTTGAATGTGCTCCCCATTCCGGTCAAACCTCATTTGGTTGACCGGGTCCCACTTTGAGTGCATTGCACTCGTTTTTGAATTTATTTTATTGTTTTTATTTTTATTTTTACTTTTCGGATGGTTAGTTTTGTTGTTGTAAACTTTTGAGACTGTTTAAGATTGTTTTGGTGCAGATACAGTTGCAGGGCAGAATTCAGGAGTCTGTCCAGGGGAACAGTGCGGTTAGAGTGCGGGTCAGTAACCCGCACTCATCCCGCACTCTGAGGGCATCAGGTAATAGAGTGCGGGTAAAGTTCGGGTCAGTCACCCGCACTCCACCCGCACTCCACCCGCACTTTTGTCTCGCAGTATATATATGTCTGTCGTTCTCTAGGGCTCCACTTACCACAAAAGAACAAAACCAACTGCAAACTTCAAATTTTTCCCTCTTCCCAACTAAAGGTATTCCGTGTGTGCCACGTTTTCGATTTTTCTAAAACTAAGGTATGGATTCTTACTCTAATTTCATTTCACATATCTCTAATCCAAAACTCTAACCCTCTTTATCACAATTCTTTTGCCTCTTATGCATGAACTTAAGTAGTTAGGGTTTTGACCCCTGGTTTTTGCTTTTGCTAATGTCTAAGAGAGTGGAATGATGGGTGTTATCTATTTTGCATGTGATGTATTCATTGTTAATTGATTTTCTATTGCAATTAGATTTTCAAACTATGAATTGGGTTTATATGGTTGAATGGAAGCCTATACATGAGTTAGAGTTATTTTGTTGTTGATTCGTTCTATGATGAACTGGAATTTTGAGATGTATATATGAATTGAACTCTGCATTTGCTGGTCTCTGGTGACGAGTTAGAGTGCGGGTACAGTGTGGGTCACTCACCAGCACTTCACCCTCACTTTATCCTCTTGGCAGATTTTTTTTTGTCCTTTCAAATTCCTACATCATAACCTCTTGTTTCTTTGATTTGAATATTGCCTTAAAACTGTGTTTAATGTGCAGATATCAGGAAGACCCAGGAGAACGCCTAGGCAAAGCAGTCAGGGTTCCTAACGAATACCGAGGAGAGGACCCCAAGTTCCACCACCGTGCATCAGGCACCCGGATTTCGAGGAACGTTTAGAATATTTCAGGGAGCGAGACATAGTGGTGGAGAGGGGGATAGCGGTTGAAGAACTGGAAGGCACCCCAATTCCTCTAATGATTGAAGCAAGGGGATGGGAAACCTTTGTTAGCCCCCCCGATGTATTGTCGACGTGTGGTCGAAGAGGTCTTTGCTGGGTTGGTACCTGAAACTTTTCAACGCTCTTCTTCGGTTCTGGTCCGTGGGGTAGAAGTCCGAATGACTATAGCGAACATTAACAGGTATTATAGGACTGAGCTTCCAGTTGATCCCGAAGCAGTCGGACGTCTAAGGCAAGGGGTGACTTGGAGCGAATTTTTTGTGACCCAAAATGTGGACTTTGCAAATCAGTTAGTGATCCGTCCGATGAATTTTTGGGTGGCCCCTGATCACCGTATGAAGCACACCAACATAAGGAGTGAGTTGGGTTTCTGGCATGTAATCATATCCCATTCCTTGATCCCCAGAAAGCACAGGACCTCAGTGAACTTCAATGCAGCCATGATCCTGTACTGTATACTGCAGAATCAGTTGGTCGACATCGGCTTTCTGATCAAGAGAGAGATCCTTGAGATGGGAGGGGTCAGGGTGGACAAGCAGCCACTCATCTTCCCTAGCCTCATCACCGCATTCTGCAGAACTGCCGGAGTAGATTTTGGATCCGATCCTTTCGAATGCGGTTTGGGGCCAGTTGGGCGATTCACATGGAACGACCAGGTCAAAGAGCTGGACCCCTCTGGTGTCAGGGTCCGAACAGGGAGTAGGAAACCTGCTCGAGGGGGCAGCACGAGCAGGCAGCCGGAAGACATCCCAGAACCACCAGATGTGGAGCCGGTTTACATCGATTATGGTAATTATAGGCCCGCTGCTTCCTCACCCCCGCAGGAGACATATGGAGAGGTCCCTTGGCAGACTTTGCTTACCGGATTGGAGAACCTCAGGACTAAGGTAACCGAAAACAGGAGGCAGATCACTGAGAGCAGAGCGGAAGCAAATGAGTACTTCACGGACATTTGGGGCAACCTCACAGACATGAGGGAGGCACTCAGTCTTCCGGGTTATCCACAGAAAAAGAAGAGGCCAGCTGTTTTCTCACCTCCTTCAAGGGGTCCAGACATTGACCCATATGGGGAAGAGCTCAGAGCTGCTACGGAGAGATCCAGGAGGGAGCACGAAGAGCGGATCAGATCAAAGATCGACCCCAAGGGCAAAGGGATCGCCAGCGAACCTGGAGAGGGAGTTTTCCGACGATGATTGACCATCCATTCTTGTTCTTTATTATTGATCAGAACTTTTATTGCTTGTATTTGTTTTGTATTTTCTTTTAAACGGCTTAGACTTATTTTTCTTTTCTTTTCGCATTTAATTTTCGTTGGTAGAGTTGTTGTGTGGTTTTAAGCTAGGTTATGCATCTTTTGGGAAGCACACAACAGCACGCATGGACATCGACCGATCTTCCTTCTAAAGGGAGTTTTCTACCTTCGGTTTTGTACTTAATTTTTTAATGAATGCGATTTAGTTTTTGTTATGATGAATGAGCTTGGTCGAATGTATGTCTAGATTCGGTTTGGGGGTGTTGATCCCTCATTCCGCCATTTATTGCGATTATGCTTATTCTTTCCAACAATGGGGACATTGTTGAGTTTTGGTTTGGGGGTGCATCACGCCTCCGCCGTGTACAGTTTAGTGTAAAATTTTTCAATTTTGTCGCTTGTCCATTTTTCAAACTGTAATCCAGTATGGGTATGATGCCTCTAGAGTGTGTTTTTGACTAGTTTCTTATATGTGCTCTGACCTTGTGATATAGTTTGGTGCCACTTGAAGCTTAGCTTGCACCATCATGGGTTAGTCCCACCCGTTGGTATGAAGTATTGGGGACTCATTGTTCCCATGTCTTGTTCTAATAGTGGAGATACCCGTGAGATCACAAACACAAGCATGAAAGTGCGTTTTCTGAGTGCATTATTGATTATTCTTAAACACGCCTCTCGTCATGTATGTCATGTGCTATAGGACTTGCATTATTTTGTGAATGCGTGATGGATGTTTTCATTCCCTTTTTAGATGGTTATGGAAGTGATAGTAGGGAATGCATGTTTATTGAAGTACCTCTATAGCCTAAACACCACTTACCATATTGTGTGTTCCAAAGCCGATTTGAGGCCAAACACTTACCCTTTCATTTGGTACCACATTCAACCATATACCCAATAGCCTAAACACATGCCTACCCTTCTACTAATCATGTTAGGATGGGAAATGGTAGTGAGAAAAAGGGTTAAAATGGTCCCACAGTGGGTAAAATGAGATAGATGTTGAAAATATGAAAGAAAAGGGTAAGTTATGCACTCTAAATGCCTAAGAAAGGGAAAATGGTAACAACTCAAATGGAGTACAACATTGTTATTTGGAAATTGTTAAAAGAAAATTTTAAAGAAAGATTGTACTTGAAGTGCCATAATGAGAGTGTTTTATGCTAAAAACGCCCAAACGGAATGCAAACGTTAAGGGCAAAATGTGGGTTAAATGGTTTCCTAGAGGGTTGCATTTAAAGCAAGAAAAGAACATGGTGTGGGAGTAGGGATATATTCTAGCATGATTGGTGAGTTTGAACTCCTAAATTTCCATATTTTTTGTGTAAACTCATTCAACCCCACAACCACACTATAACCGGTTGAAAAGCCTATTTGATCCATGTAAGTCTAGTTTGGGAATAGGTTGAAGCACGATCTTTCGCATCCATGGCATGGTGACTCGTTCCTAGGATAGTTCATTGCTTAAATCTTATGCAGAATCTTCTTTGCATACTTGTTGTGTGGAACTTAGGACTCTTGAGGAAAGAAAAGAGGGAATCCATGTGAGCTTTAGAATTGAAGCGAATTATGTTCAAGGTATGGGAGTAAGTAGTCCTAAATTCATGAATGCCTTTAGGTGTGGGATTCGTGTTCGTACGAGCCTCCCTTGGGTGTCTCCAAATTGCTCTTGATCTTGTGCATATGTTTTTCTCCTCTCTATCACATCTATTTGTATCATATCACACATGGGACTTGCGACATTGTTGATGTATTGTTTAGGTATATAGAAATTACTTTCAGCTGGCGTCTTACTGTTTTGAATAGATTTGCTCGAGGACGAGCAAAGGTTTGGTTGTGGGGTGTTTGATCGGGCCAAATATGTACTATATTTAGGCCCTCAGATCCTTACCTTATGTTCTGTTTTCGTGCGTTTTTATGTCTCTTATGGGTTGTTTTGTGCTTATTTGTAGGAAATGATGCAGAGACAAGCTTGGAAGCATATTGTGGTGATTTCAGCAGAAAAGGGGCGAAAGCACAGGCAAAGGAGCACAAACAGGTCTACAGTGCGGGTCTAGTGCGGGTCGTAACCGCACTCCAGCCGCACTCATGTGCATAGAGGGGGCATAATGCAAGTACAGAGATAAAGTGCGGGTACAGTGCGGGTCAGCTAACCGCACTCCACCCGCACTATTGCCAAACCAGAGAAGCTGCTCAGACACCTGACATTAGAGTGCGGGTGCTGTGCGGGTCAGCAAACCGCACTCTACCCGCACTTGCACCAAGAACAGAAGAACAGAAGAACAGAATCGCACCTGACATTGGAGTGCGGGCACTGTACCGGTCATCGAACCGCACTCTACCCGCACTTGTATCAAGAACAAAAGAGCAGAATTGCACCTGACATTAGAGTGCGGGTACTGTACCGGTCATCCAACCGCACTCTACCCGCACTGTTGCTCAAGACAGAAGGTAGATTTTGCACCTGAGAGGGAAGTGCGGTCACAGTGCTGATGCCAAGTGCGGGTCAAGTGTGGGTAATTCAATCGCACTCCACCCGCACTAATGTCCTGATCCGAGAACTGAAGTTGCAGGCAACCCTATACAGTGCGGGTACAGTGCGGGTAAATCACCCGCACTCCACCCGCACTCCGAGCGCGCCATTCTGATTTTCAAAGCTTAAGTGACCTATTTTGTATTTAGTATAAATAGAAAAGTATAGAAACGTTTTAAGGAGCTTTTAACTCTGTTTAGGACAGATTAAGCATTCTTAGATCTAGTTTCTCTCTCTACCTCTCATCCTTACATTCTCTACTCAACTTCAAGGAAGTTAGGAGATTGGAGCCACTTCAAGGAAGGAGATGTTCTCCAAGGGTTATTTCTTTCTCCTCTATACTGATTTCCTAGTTGTAATGAGTAGCTAAATCCCCTCTAAGGGGTTAATGGAGTAGTTAGTTTAATATTGGGCTTGTACATAAACTTGATATTATATTGATATTCATGTCTATCTTCCATTGATCTATTCTTGTTGTGAATGTTTATCATTGGTTTCTTGTGTAGATACATGATCTTTACAAGATGTCTTTGTATTATGTATGAGTATTGCATCTAGATATACATCCTATTTAGTTGTTTAATGCTCTAAAGAATAGACGGAAAGTCATGAATTCCGACTCTTGAACCGCGGTTTTAATCTAACCTCGATCGTATTTCCGACACTATACATCCTAGGTCGGAATCCGTGAGAGAGTTAGAAGTCATCACTATACATCCTAGGGTGACTATTTGTAATCGGTTGAGTCAATGTTAGGTAGACGAGCTTCATTTCTAGAATCCGGTAAACAATCAACTCTATACATCCTAGGTTGGTAGTTTACAAGGATTAATCCCTATTAGGTGGTCCGCACTATACATCCTAGGTTGGCCACCTTCTAGGGATAAATAACCGACTCTATACATCCTAGGTCGGTTACCTTGAAGAGCCGTGCTATTGACAAGTTTGTTACATTGCCCAGTATTTGATTTCGAATCCAGTAACTCCTTAGTTTCCATCATCTATATATATCATTCACTCCATATTCCCCCTTCATTTTATTTACTTATTTAATTTAGTGTTATTTAGAGTTGGTTTTCAATCTACATTTTCACCAATTCATGTTTTGCTATTATATATATATATATACATACCATTGCTTTAGCTTTAACTAATTTGGCTAACTCTGCTCCCTGTGGACGACACCCACTTGCCGCTATATTTATGTTTGCAAACTGATTTAGGCTTTGTGAGGTTTCTTAAAATATTATTGACGGACTGATCTTTTAAAACGACATAAGGGAAAAACGTGACTGTCAAGTGGTAGTGTCCATAGCCTGAGGTTATTGAGAGTGAGAGTCTGAGTATCACTTGAGGGTGTAATCTTTTATTTATATAGTGGATTTCTGTGATCGTATGTGGCTAGAAGGATAGCCCGTGGTTTTTTCCTTGTTGAAGGGTTTCCACGTCAAAATCAAGTGTTCTTTATATTTCCGCACTTTACTTGATTTTGTATGTTTGTTTATGTTGGGTTAATTGTTATTAATATTGACTAATCGAAAAATTGGTAATAATCGATTAACAACCCATTCACCCCCCCCTATAGGTTGTTAGACACATGCTTTAGAGCTTAGAAGTGTATTTTCAATTGGTATCAGAGTGGGTTCCTAGACATACTTAGGTGATCCTTGCTCTTTGATTGTGTGTCTTGCATTTGTGTGGATTTTGTTCTTTGCATTTCATTTGCATTCATTTACTCACTTCACCTAAACACCATGTGTGAGAGTGAAACACTTAGAGTGGGATTTGCTTTAATGACCTCTAATGTTGAGAGAAAGATAGATGACTCCGATGAGGAGATAACTCTCATGGTTGAGAGATTTAGGAGATTTGTGAAATCTCAAAAGAAGGGTTTGACCTCCAAAGTGAAGGAGGAGAAGTGTATGACCTCCAAAGTCAAGGAGGAAAAGAAAATGTCAAGGAAAAATGACCCTTGCCTTGAATGTTGGGAATTGGCCACATTACCTCCAAGTGTGGTAACTTGAAGTACAAGAATGGAGGAGTTAGTATGATCGCTAATCGGTGTGATAGCAAAGTTGAAGTTGTCGAAAGTTGTTCCACAAGCTCCGGTGGTTGTGTGAACAACTACTTTGCATTTTCGGTTTCCTACCATGAAGAAACACAAGTCATCAACAAATGTGTGTCACTTGAAGATTTCAAGATTGATGACTTGGAGTTTGGAAACCGAAGTGGAGCATGCTTGAGTGAAGCAAGCTTTGATGATATGACTCTCACAAGCACAAGTGGGAGAAGCCTTGATAGTGATGGCTCATGCTTCGAGAACTCTTGTGATAATAAGGTGGATTATCAAGAGTTGGTTGATTCTCTTCAAAAGACTTTGAAGGAGAAGGAAAATGATATCCTTATATTAGAAAAGGATAATCTTCAACTAAAAGCCAAAGTGACTCACTTTGATGATGAAGTGAGGAGAGTCAAGGAAAGTGAAGATTTGTTGAAAAAGGAAAATCTTTAATTAAAGGCCAAGTTAGATGACTCCTCAAAGACGGACATGATTGATGTGTCCAAGTACAAAAAGGAGATTGAAGATTGCCACCTAAAGGATAAAGGCAATGAAGGATGAATTTGCCAACAAAGAGAACTCCTTGAAGATTGTCAAGGAAAGAGAGATGAGGTACCTTGAAGAATTAAAGAAGGCCAAGGTCAAACAACCTCAATCTCAAGGCAAGAGCAAAGTTTCATCAAAGCAAGGTTTAACTCAAGGAAAGTCCACACAAGCCTTGGCAACTCAACCAAAGCCTAGGCAATCCAAGAAGAAAGGACAAGTCCATGAGAAGCCAACCACCTCCTCCAACAAGTTAACCATCAAGAAAGGAGGTGACAATAAGTGGCATGCTTAACTAAGAAGGCAAGATCAACCGACTCAATCACCTCAACAAGCTAGACCACAAAGGTGCCACCAATCGGCTCAAGCTCCATGGAGAAGCAAACCGATGCACCATCAAAGACAACCTCATCAACATGGTGATGCCTCGATGAGATCTCAATGTAATGGTATGAATCCTTCTTTTATACCTACTTGTCATTTTTGTGGTATGATTGGTCACTTAAGACCAAATTGCTTTAAATACATTAAGAGGTGTAGATTAGAGAGCATGAAAGAAAAACGGTTGAAAAATAGGGCAAGTTTGCATAAACCTAGGGAACCTAGAAACATGTCTATGACCACTAAAATGTTAAAGTGGAACCTAGGTGGGTTAGAAAGAATGAACCCGCATGCCTTAGTGCCCATGTGATTCCCGTAGATGCAACTAGGTCCGTTGGACTTGGTAGGTCTATAAGAGCTCATGTCTCCCATTGACTCGGTTGGATTTGACCCCATGTGGGGAGCTCAAGCAAAGAGAGTGAACTTGCATGATTTGCAATGTGCAAAAAGTTGATTAATTTTATGCTCTTTTATAATTGCTTTAGATGATTGGTTGTACGTGCTTATATGTTATTTTCTTGATAAGTGTGCACCATTGCTTTGTTTGTAATCCATGTCATATTTTAGTTCAACATTGCATTTTTGGACTAGGAGAATTATTTGGGAAAGTACATTTGAATAACCTATAATTTATCTCCATGACATATGAACTTGATTTTTATGACATGCTTTAAATGATATGAATGAAATATTTTTGATTGCTTTTATGCAAATTATGTGTGAAAGCAAATGAGAAGACTAAAAATCAATAAGGATCTTGTATCCATGCAATCAATAAGGATTTTATATCCAAATTTAGTCTTCTCTCTCTCTCTTTATTAGTTGAACAAGGCTACTATCATACGGGTATCTGACCCGAAAAAATCAAAAAGGGTGCAAAAGTCGCTCATGTCTTGTTTCGCTTATAAAGTTTGATATAGTTGTTCTTTAAATTAAAATTCTTTTGAAAAACAATATCTTTTTTGCTTTTGACAAAATGGTACAAATTGGTTTGAATTCTTATGGAAACCCTTTTGATGTTTGCTTTGCCAAATACCATTGCTTGAACTTGAATGCTATATGTCTTGCATGCAAAGCAACAAATTCACACATTTTTCTTTAAATAAAACTCATTGAATCTCTCTCAATTATTTAAGTTGCATAAAGTTTGTGTATATGATTATGCATCGTATTTGTGCTAATAGCTCTCTTTGCTAAAGCAACCCGATATGGGGAGCTCCTTTGCCTATCTCATGAGAAAAATGGGAGAAGTCTTGAGAGTTCTAAGGGGAGCATTGATTATACTTTGGGGGAGATATCATGAGAGAGAGCAACCTTTTAGGGGGAGCATTGCACATGCATTCTTTGTATTGCTTTATTTGTATTTGAGTGCAATGCTTGTTATTATTTGTTCACCTCACTTGCACTTGTTCTTGAAAAGTGCTTCTTACTATTATGTGTAGGTACAATGATAATTCTTCAAAGAGATTGAAGAAATTGAAGATTTAGATTCTAGATATCTCTTTCGTAATGTAGAAGTGATCATGGACAATAGCTTTGTTTTATTTTGTGAGGATTGTTTGTGAGTGGTTGTTTTGCCATGAAATAGCCAAATGGGGAGATTGTAAGGACCTCAATTTTATAATTGGCTTATTTCATGAGAAACCACACCAGATTGGGGATGATTGTGTAAAGGGTAGCTTAAGTCTTTGTCGGCAAGCTTCCAAGCATCTCCATGACTTCAAGAGCAAAAGGTATACTCACTTGACTTTGTCTCTTGAAGAGTTTAGGTGCACACACACATACACATACACACACACACACACACACACACACACACACTTCATGCATGCTTTGTTCATCTTGCATTTGTGTTCTTTATTATGTATATGTGTTCATCCGTTACACAACTCACACGACCATGTTTTTGTTTGTCTTTACGTGTGGTTGTTTTGTTTTACGTTTTCCTTGTGTGTTCGGAAACGTCCTCACACACACAATGGTGTGCTTGTGTTGTGTCCGCGCTTGCACGTTGGTGTGCTTGAGCCTTAGCACGATTTGTGACCATAAAGAGGCTTCATTTGTGCTCTCTTGGATTGGTTTTTTGTTACATGGTCTTATACCATGAATTTGGGGATTTTTGTTATTGGCCATAAATATTTCTACATACATCCAAATCTTGTTTGTCGATTGAAATAGAAATAAGACTTCTATACCTTTCCAACGGTATATTATACGAAAGGTTTCGATGTCGTTTGGTCATGTTTTAGGTCTCTCGAAACTGGAGCTGTTGTGCTGTCAGGTTTTTTACCCGAGAGAATAGCAATCTTGAAGCGACCTGACCTCCAGGTCGCCCTAAGGTCGCTTTTTGTCGCCGAAAATCAACTTTTCCTTGTCCAAAACGACGTGGCTTCACTTGGATCATATAAATACATCATCTTCTTCCCCAATCAGACCTAGAGCCCACATATTCATATCCTAGTGAGAGAAAGAGCTCACCTAGTGAGAGAAAGCACCAAGATTGCTTCTTTAACTCTCCAAACTCAAAACCCATCTCCATCTTGCATCATTCAACGTCATTTGAGCATGGGTCTTCATTGTTTCATGACTAGGTAAGCAAGAACTTCTTTGAATATCTTTTATTGTTCTTCTTACTTTAAATTAAGTATTTATTGCTTGATTAAATACCTAGACTCCACTTATTGCATATATTTATGAGTCTTTATAACTTGATTGGGTTTGTTTGTGATAGCTTGCATTACTAGGTCATTTATGCCTAAATAGCTAATCCATAAATGTTCATGTATGCTTAATTGTTGATTAGGTTAACTTTGTGTATCTAGTCAAGTTCTTGAATATTTATATGTGTTTGTTTTGTGATAGCTAAATTGATTAAGTCATTTATACCTAAAAGCTAGGTCATAAACATTCATTTGTGATTCATTGATAACTAGGTTGAAATATTAGTTCCTAATCAACTAGTTAAGCTTATTGAATGTTTATGCATATTTTGTGTAACAATTAGTTTGTTGAAAATTCTCAACAATTAGTTTGTTGAAAATTCTCTACAAATCTAATTGAGTTTGTTTGTTGATAGACTTTTGTCTAAGACTTGCATTTAGTGAATGATTAAATGTCTTGTCTCAATCACATGAATATATGCTAAGTTTATGTTGAATACATTGTGAGCATATTTGTTGATTCATTGTGATTGTTTGTGATAGCTAGGGTGGTTGTTATTGATAACATCTAGCTAAGTCTTTATGCTTTGCATTTAGACATTTGATATCTTGGATTTGTTTCTACAAACTCCTAGTTGAGCAATTTGTGTAGTCTCGCATAAATTGCATTGAGCATCATTTCACATGATCACATAGACATTTTATACTCTTCATTGAGTCAAAGTCTTATGGCTTCGGGGTGAAGTTGTACAAGCATTGAAGTCTTGCAACTAAGGTGTGGTTGGCAAGCATTGGTCAAGAGCCACTGTAAAAGGCCTGTGGGGTAGAGTAGGAGGTGCTCACACCAAGAGTAGTGTATCAGGGGATATCACTAGGGATTGAACCAAGAGTGGCGAGTGGTGGTGTCCATAGCCTGAGGTTATCGAGAGTGAGAGTCTGAGTATCACTTGAGGGTGTAATCTTTTATTTATATAGTGGATTTCTATGATCGTCTATGGCTAGAAGGATAGCTCGTGGTTTTTCCCTTGTTGAAGGGTTTCCACGTCAAAATCAAGTATTCTTTATATTTCCGCACTTTACTTGATTTTGTATGTTTGTTTATGTTGGGTTAATTGTTAGTAATATTGACTAATCTGAAGATGTTAAAATGCACAAGTTATAAAATAAACAACACAACAAGAATGAATTGAATTTTTCTTTTTATTTATTTCATAAATCCATTTACAAATTACATCTTTAGGGCACAAACCCTAACAATCTCCCACTTACGCTAAACCATGTGAGGCATGTTTCGTAACCCTAGACCATCTAGATAACCCGAAAACACTTTAGTCGGTAAGGTATTCGTAAATGGATCAGCATGATTGTCTTGTGAGGCTATCTTTGTGACGATCACATCTCCTCTCTGCATTATCTCTCTAATGAGATGATACTTTCTCTCTTTATTGTGGCTTCTTGGTTCTTCGGAATTAGCCACAGCACCACTGTTATTACAATAAAGTGTGATAGGCTTATCCAGATTTGGAACAACTTCCAGATCACTAAAGAACTTGCGGAGCCAAACAGCCTCTTTAGCAGCTTCACAAGCGGCTACATATTCGGCTTCCATGGTGGAGTCAGCAATGCAAGATTGCTTGATAATTCTCCACACAATGGCTCCACCACCTAGGGTGAATACTGATCCAGATGAGGATTTTTTAGAATCCATGTCTGACTGAAAATCAGAATCTGTGTATCCTAATGGGATTAAATCCTGTCCGGAATACATTAGCATATAGTTTCTCGTTCTCCGAAGATACTTGAGAATTGTCTTGACAGCAACCCAATGATCTAATCCTGGGTTAGATTGGTACCTGTTGACTACTCCCAATGCATAGCAGATGTCCGGTCTTGTGTATAACATAGTAGACATGAGACTACCTACTGTTGATGCATAGGGTACACATCTCATATCCATGCCTAGAAGGTAAATTACCTTTCTTGGAGTCTTGCATTGAACATTGCATAAGAATCTTGTCGATATACGATGCCTGAGACAGTTCTATGAGTTTGTTCTTACGATCCCTTATGAGTTGGATCCCTAGAACGTAACTCGCATTTCCCAAATCTTTCATTTGGAATTGGCTAGCCATCCAGCCCTTTACATCAGATAGCATTACCACATCATTACCAATGAATAGGATGTCGTCCATGTATAGGACCAAGAAAACTACGTTTTTGTCAATGATGCGCTTGTAGACACAAGGCCCATCGATGTTCTGCTCAAAGCCATAGGTTTTGATCACATCATCAAACCTGATGTTCCGAGATCTAGATGCTTGCTTAAGTCCATAAATGGACCTTTGTAGCTTGCAAACTTTTTGCTCTTGATCTGGGAACACGAATCCCTCTGGTTGCATCATATAGATGCTCTCATCAAGATTACCATTCAAGAATGCAGTCTTGACGTCCGTTTGCTAAATTTTATAATCGAAATAGGCAGCAATGGATAAAAGTATCCAAATAGACTTAAACATGGCTATTGGCGAGTAGGTCACTCCATAATTGACCCCCTCTTTCTAGGTATAACCCTTAGCCACTAGCCTTGCTTTGAAGGTCTCTACCTTGCTATCCACTCCTCTCTTTCTTTTGTAGATCCACTTACACCCTAGGGGTTTACCCCATCAGGTAAATCTACAAGATCTCAGATTGAGTTGGAGTGCGTAGACTCCATCTTGAGATTCATGGCTTTAAACTGTTCCTCTTTATCAGGATCTTCCATTGCATTCTTAAATGTCAATGGATTATCCACACTATCATCAGAGACAACACCTTATCCCTCACATATACTTAAATAGCATTCAGGTTGTCTTACAACCCTCCCACTATGTCTAGGTGATAGTGTATCCTGATTAGGAACCATCTGACTCTCAGATGTTTGTGGATCAACAACTCTTATTGATGAAGCACTAGTCTCACCAGGTTCCAACTCATTCAATACAATCTTAGAACAAGGTTTATGGTCACTAATATAATTGTCCTTAAGAAACGTTGCATTTTTCGATATAAATACTTGGTTATCTTCAGGATTATAGAAGTGTCCACCTCTGGTCTCCTTAGAGTATCCTACAAATAGGCAGACCACAGACTTAGAGTCTAGCTTTCTACTTCTTTTCTTCAGCACGTGTGCTGGACATCCCCATACACGGAAATGTCACAAACTAGCTTTACGACTATTTCACAACTCTAGGGGAGTCTTAGTAACAGATTTGGATGGCACTACATTCAAAATGTATGCCGTTGTTTGTAACGTATATCCTCAGAAGGAATTTGGTAATGATGAGAAAATAATCATAGATCTCACCATTTCCATCAGGGTTCTATTTCTCCTCTCCGTTACACTATTTTACTGAGGTGTACCAGGAGCTGTGAGTTGGAAAACTATTCCATGCTCGACCTATGAAGTCTTCAAACTCTTGGTCAAAGTACTCACCTCCATGATCTGATCGTAGTGACTTGATAGTCTAACCTAATTGATTCTCAACTTCAGCTCGAACTTCTTTGAACTTTTCAAATGTTTTCGACTTTCGTTGCATTAGGTAGACATATCCGTATCCTGAGTAGTCATCTATAAAATTCCACAGACGTCTGTATGTATGAGCTCCAGTGGCTCTATAGCTCTAAGCCCTTTTCCAGTAAAAGGTCTATTAGTCATCTTACCTTCTAAGCAGGATTCGCAGATAGGTAAGGTGTCAACCTTTAACTCACTTAAAGGTCCGTTTTTTACTAGTCTGTATATCCGGTCAAGCTTGATATGACTGTAAGTTCCTCACTTTTTGATTGGCTTATTTAGTTGACAACCCACACTTGTGGCTTAAATGTGTAAGGGTATTTTAGGCCGTCTTTGTTCGTGATCAAGCTCAAGTGTGCTTCAAAGGTATATCTCTTGCTTAACTCTCTTTGAAGAGACTAGCAACACACACACACACACACACACACACACACACACACACACACACACACACACACACACACACACACTATCATGCATGTCTTACATATCTTGCATTTGTGTTTCAATATTTTCTTTGAGTGTGTTCTTTATCACACTTCTCACACTTGCACCTTGGTGTTAGCTCTAAGTGTGGTTGTGGTCTTTGTTATTTGTTTTCCGTTGTGCATTCGAAAAATTCTGTGCCCGCACGTTGGTGTGCTTTTTCTTGGCGTGAAGAGTGACCTTCTTTATAGAAGGTCTCTGCTGCACGGGTAGGGCAAGGGTTACCTACCCGTACAATTACCCGTGCAATGAAAATGGGTATCCTCGGGTCTCCATTCTGGCACTGGTTTGTGCACAGGTTACCTACTCGTGCAGTTACCTGTGCACTGATGATCAGTGTCTCGGGTATATGCAACTGCACGGGTAGTGCACGGATCTTCTACCTGTGCAGTTACCCGTGCACTGATGATGAGTGCTACGGGTTGGTGCAACTGCACGGGTAGTGCACGGGTCTCTTGCCCGTGCAGTTACCCGTGCACTTAGTCTGTTTTGTGCCTGTTTTTGCCAAAACGGCGTAGTTTCATTTAGGGCTTATATATATATGTTCCTTTCTCTTCAGACTCATTTTTTAGAGCTTTAAAACCCCTTTTAGTGAGAGAAATTTTCCTTTGAGAGAGAAGCTCCAAGAAGCCAATTTTACTCAACCAAACTCATAACCATGTGCATCTAGCTCCATTCTTGCATCTATTCTTCTTGGGTCTTCATGCTTCTCTTGACTAGGTAATTAACTAGGAACTAAAACTTCTTGTTTCATCTTTATGTTCTTAGTTTACCTAGGGTTAGCAATTATTAGTTGATTAATTGCATGTTTAAATTTTTTAGCATGATTTGAGTATGTTTGTGACTTTGTTTGTTGGTTGAGATTGCATATTTATTGATAGCTATCTTTTAGGACCATTTTGTCCTTTAGCTAAATCTTCATGCATTTGCATTTAGATATTGATATCTAGGATTTGCACTCATTGACACCTTTAAATCCTTAGATAAGCATTTCGTGTAGCCGAGCATTAATTGCATGATAGAATATTATCACATATTCACATACGTTGCTTAATCTCTTCATTGATTGTTAAGCTTTGTGACTAAGTGGATTAGTGCACAAGCTTGTTGGTCTAGGATCACTATTTAAAGGCTCGTTAGGTAGAGTGAAAGGGTTATTGACCAAGTAGGTGTGACTTGAGGTCAACTTAGTTTGTAAACTTTCATTCAAATAGTGGATTTGAGGACCGTGTGTGGCTAGAAGGATAACCCCGTGAGTTTTGCCCAGTTGGAGGGTTTCTCACGTAAATCAAATCCTTGTATTTTTATTGTTTTCCGCATGTTTATTTTGGATTGGTTGATTGCTAATATAGGGTAGCATTATTAAAATTGATTAAGTTGAAAAGCTGGTAATAAATCAACTAAAACCTATTCACCCCCCCCTCTAGGTTAGTAGACACACGCTTCATAGTATTTTCAATTGGTATCAGAGCGGGTTCCTAGATATACTTAGGTGATCCTTGCTCTGTGTGTGTCTTGCATCTTGCATTTTGTTTGTTGTTTGTTGCATACATTAGCATTCATCTCATTATACCCAAACACGATGAGTGGGAACAGAGGTGGACATAAAGGAGCCTTAAGCACAAGACCCCATTTGCTTAATGGGGTGAACTATGCCTCGTGGAAAGGCAAGATGGAGTCGTACCCTTGCCAAATAGATGACTGGGCATGGATGGCAATTGAAGATGGCTACACTCCTCCAACAATGACCACCGAAGATGGAAGTGAAGTCTCCAAGCCAAAGTCTCAATGGAGCTCTCAAAAATTTGAAGCTTCCAAGTGGAACAACAAGGCGATGCATGCCATCCTTTGCGCCATGGATGAAAACCAATACAAGTTGATTCAAACAACTAGAAATGCAAAGGAGGCATGAGAGATTTTAGAAACGGCCCATGAAGGAACCGATGTAGTCAAGGACTCCAAGCTCCAAGTCCTTCAAATGCAATTTGAGACTATTATGATGGAGGAGGATGAATGCTTCAAAGACTTTCAAGTGAAGTTGATGGACATAGTCAATCAAAACTATCAACTTGGTGATCCTTATTCAGATATGAGAATCAAGCAGAAAATTATGAGGTCTCTTCCGACAAGATTTGAGTCAAAAGTGACGGCGCTTGAAGAGAATAGCGACTACAAAAACATGAAGCCAAGTGAAGTTATTGGAAGACTTCTAGCATATGAATCTAAGTGGACTCCTACACCTACACCTCCAAAGAAGCAAAAAAGTATTGCTTTGAAGACCTCTAAGGTTGAGAAGGAGGAGGAAGACTCAGACGAAGAAATGGCCCTCATGGTGAAAAGATTCAAGAAGTTCATCAAGTTTGAAAAGAGGGGTTTTGGCTCCAAGGGAAAGGAAGTGAAGAAGAAAACTCCTTTCAAGAAGGTTGAACCAAGTCATGACAAGCCCACAAGGAAAGGAATACAATGTTTTGAATGTGGAGGCTTTGGACACATCTCCACGGATTGTGGAAATTTGAAGAACAAGAAGAAAGGAAAGGCAATGGCCGCCACGTGGAGTGATAGTGATGACCTTGAAGAGGAAGGAAATCCTCGGATGATGAAGACCATGTGGCAAATTTTATTGTCTTTGAATCTTCACTCAAGAGTAAGGAAGCAATAAATGATGAAGAGGAAAAGAAACAAAGTGAAGATGACTCAAGTGATGGTGACTCCTCATCCCACTCAACAAATATAGATGTAGGAGGAGTGGACCTTGAAGGGTTCATTGAGCATTTTCAAAGTTCAAGATTGAAGATGAAGAAAGAGATTTTTAGGCTAAAGGGAGAGAATATCAAGCTATTTACAGAAGTTACTCACATATATGGAGAAGTGAAGATAGCAAAAAGGAATGAGGCATTGATGGAAAAAGAGCTTGAAGAAGCAAGAAAGATCATTGCCAAGATGACTTCAAGTATGAAGAAACTTGACCACATGTTAGGAGTTGGAAAGAGGCCAAGTGATAAGAAAGGTCTTGGCTATGAAGATGACAATGAGACCTCATCCTCAAGCAAGACCGTGTTTGTTAAGATCTTGGACATCAAAGAGCCTCCACCTCCACAACATCCTAGGAAGAAGATTGAACTAGGAGAGTGCTTTAAGGATTTCCAATTCAAGGTGGCATAAGGGAAACAAGCTCAAGCACAACCAACAAAGGTTTATCAAGCAAGTTTTCCTTAACCCAAATACCACCAAGCTAAGAAGCAGTTCATGCAAGCTCAATTAAGGAAGCAATCTACTCCAACTCAACAACAAAGAAAGAGATAACCAATCCAACACCAAAGACAAGTTCAAATGCATGGGAAAGCCCATTTATATTCACAAGGGCATGATATGTCTTCTTATTTCATTCCCACTTGTCATTTTTGTGGTGTTGATGGTCACATTAGACCTAATTGCTTCAAATACATTGAAATGTGTAGAATCAAGAGCATGATTGAAAGAAATAGAGCTAGAGCCAAAATGCATGTTTCTAGGAAATCTAAAGCCAATTTGCATGACCCTAGGAAATCTAGAGCCAATATGACTATGACCACTAGGAAAGAGAATATTTCACCTAGGTGGATTAGAAGAGATGATTATTTTTTCTATGTGGCCCAAATTGCCTTGAAGGCAAATGCCTCCAACACTTGGTATTTGGATAGTGGGTGTTCTAGGCATATGACGGGGAACAAGAGTTTCTTTAAATATCTTGTCATGGAGGATGGAGGATTTGTCACCTTCAGTGATGGATCTAGAAAGAAAGTCATAGGGAAATGAACCATTTATATTCCCAATTTACCTTCCTTGTCCAATGCTTTACTTGTTTATGGCTTGCAAGCCAATCTTATAAGCATTTCTCATCTTAATGATGATGGACTCTTCGTCTTGTTTAACAAAAATGATTGCTCTATTTTAATTCCAAATGGACAAACCTTGCTAAAAGGAAAGAGATCTAGTGACAATTGCTATTGTCTTGAAGCTAGTGCTATCTCTTGCAACATGTCCAAGTGTGAGGAAGTTGAGTTGTGGCATCAAAGACTTGGCCACATGAACTATCGAGATTTAAGGATCTTAGATAAGTTCAAGGTTGTGCGTGGCCTCCCTAAGCTTGGGAAGAAAGTTGAAGGCGTTTGTGGACCTTATCAACAAGGGAAACAAACCAAAAGTATGCATAAGAAAGGCAAGTATCTCGCCACTAAGGAGCCATTAGAGCTTCTACATATGGACCTTATGGGTCCTATGCAAACAGAGAGTCTCAGTAGCAAGAGATACATTTTTGTTTGTGTAGATGATTTCTCTAGGTTCACATGGACTTATTTTCTTAGAGAAAAATCTAAAACTTTTGAAAAATTTAAAATGCTTTGCACTAAAATTCAAAATGAAAAGAACTCACACATTAAAAGCATTAAAAGGATTAGAAGTGACCATGTGAGGGAATTTGAGAATGGTTGTTTTGAAAGCTATTGCAATAGCTTAGGCATTTCCCATGAGTTTTCGGCTTTTAGAACACCTCAACAAAATGGGGTGGTTGAGAGGAAGAATAGGGTCCTTCAAGAGATGGCCCGTGTGATGTTGCTTAGCAACAATGTCCCTAGAAACTTTTGGGTCGAAGCCGTTAATACGGCTTGCTACATAGGAAATAGAGTCTTCTTAAGGCCCGGTACTAGGGCAAAACTCCTATGAATTATGAAAGGGTAGGAAGCCAAATATTAGCTACTTCAACTCATTTGGGAATAAATGCTATATTCTAAATGACCGAAGTCAACTAAGCAAGTTTGATGCCAAGAATGATGAGGGAATTTTCATTGCCTATGCCCTTAATAGTAAGGCCTATAAAGTTTTTAATTTAAGAACTCGAAGTGTCATGGAATCATCTAATGTTGTCATAGATGATTGTAGGCCTAAGATTAGAGATCATGATCAAAAGGTTATTGTGATTGATGATTCTTCCTTGAAGAAAAATGGTGAGACTTCAATTAATGTGAAGTCAAGTCTTGATGAAGAAGTCATTCAACCTCTTGATAGAGATCCATCTTTGGATTCTAAAGAACCCGTTCCATGGGTTAGACATCTCCACAACAAGAATGACATTCTTGGTGATGTGAATGAGGGTGTAAGGACTAGGCATCAAATAGCTAATCAAATTAGCTATACTTGTTACACCTCTCAAATTAAACCCAAAAATGTTGATAAAGCCTTGAATGATGAGTTTTAGGTTCTTGCCATGCAAGAAGAGCTAAACCAATTTGAAAGAAATGAGGTTTGGACTCTAGTTTCTAGACCTAAGGACACTAATGTCATAGGCACCAATCGGGTGTATAGGAACAAGTCGGATGAGGATGGCAATATTGTGCGCAACAAGGCTAGACTTGTGGCACAAGGATACTCTCAAATTGAGGGTATTGACTTTGAGGAGACTTTTGCTCCGGTTGCCCGTCTAGAGTCCATAAGGCTCTTCTTGTCCATATCATGTGTGCACAAGTTCAAATTGCACCAAATGGATGTTAAGAGTTCATTCCTCAATGGCTTCTTGCATGAGGAAGTGTTTGTTGAGCAACTCAAGGGGTTTGTGGATCCACACTACCCCAATCATGTCTATCGCCTCAAGAAGGCTCTATATGGGTTGAAACAAGCACCGAGGGCTTGGTATGAGCGCCTCACTCAATTTCTTGTTGACAATGACTACACTAGAGGTAGTGTTGACAAGACTTTATTAATCAAGAGGAACAAAGATGAGCTTTTTATAGCTCAAATATATGTTGATGATATTGTGTTTGGCTCCACCAACAAGTCCAAAGTCCAACAATTTGTTGATGTCATGTCTCATGAATTTGAGATGAGTTTGGTTGGTGAGCTCAATTACTTCATAGGTTTGTAAATCAAGCAATTGGATGATGTGATTTTCATATCCCAAGCTAAGTATGCTAAGAACCTAGTGAAGAAGTTTGGCCTTGAGAATGCCAAACATTGTGACACACCCAT
This sequence comes from Dipteronia sinensis, assembly GCA_033220585.1. NCBI lineage: Eukaryota > Viridiplantae > Streptophyta > Magnoliopsida > Sapindales > Sapindaceae > Dipteronia > Dipteronia sinensis. The sequence goes on from CM065639.1 coordinate 48,220,461, forward strand.
GAGCACCACATTGAAACTAAGCAAGGATGCTAGTGGCAAGAGTGTGGACCAAAATCTTTATCGTGGCATGATAGGTAGTTTGCTTTACTTGACCGCAAGTAGGCCCGATATAGCCTTTAGTGTGGGTGTGTATGCTAGGTACCAAGCAGATCCTAAGGAGTCCCATCTTTCTTCTGTAAAGAGAATCATTCGATATGTGAATGGGACATCCAACTATGGGATATGGTACTCTTTTGACATTAATGCTAGCTTAGTTGGCTTTAGTGATGCAGATTGGGCAGGGAATTATGATGATAGGAAGAGTACATCGGGCGGTTGCTTCTTCCTAGGCAACAACTTGATCTCATGGTTTTGCAGGAAACAAAATTCCATCTGTCTATCCACAGCTGAAGTGGAATACATAGCCGCCGAGAGTGCATGCACACAACTCCTTTGGATGAAGCAAATGCTTGTGGACTATGGCTTTGATCAAGGTACTCTAACCCTTTATTGTGATAATATGAGTGCAATTAACATTTCAAAGAATCCGGTTCAGCACTCTAGGACAAAGCATATAGACATTAGGCATCATTTCATTAGAGAACTAGTTGAAAACAAATGTATTGCACTTGAGCATGTGGGCACTAATGATCAACTAGCGGATTTATTTACAAAGCCCTTAGACTCAACTAGGTTCAAGTCACTTAGTAGGTCTATTGGGATTTGTCATATGCCTTGATGTGTTTTGGTGATTGACCCTATATGGGGAGCTCAAGCAAAGAGAGCAACCTTGCATGTTGAAATAAGCAAAAATTGATCAACTTTATGCTTCTTTATTAATTGCTTGAGCATTTTTGGTTGTGCTTATATATATCTATATGGCTTTTTATTCAATAAGTGTGCTATTTGCTTTGTTTGAAATCCATGTCACATATATGTTCAAACATGCATTTTTGGACTAGGAGAATTGATAAGGATGTACAATTGAATGACATATAATTTATCTCCATGACATGCGAACTTGATTTTGACATGCTTAAATATTATGCATGAGCTATGTATGTGTGCAAATGTGTGTGGTAGCAACTTGACAAGGCTAAACTCAATAAGGACTTTATGTCCAAGCAATAAATAAGGATGTTTCATCCAATTTAGCATTGTCTCTTTTCTTAATGGTTGAAAAAGACAATAACCAATAAGGATTCTATATCCATTCAATTAATAAGGATTTTATATCCAAGTCTTGATTGACCATTAAGGATTGACATAATTGCTTGTGTGTGTTACAAGTTTTTAAAGCTATATCTTGTTTAATTATTGCAAAAGGGTATGAATTGGTTTGAATTAGTTTGGAAACCCTTTTGATGTTCACTTTGCCAAATACCATTTGCTTGACCTTTGATGTTGCATGTCTTGCATCCAAAGCAAAAATTTCACACATTTCTTTTCACTAAAACCTCATTGATTCTCTCTAAATTAATTAGGTTGCATAAAGTTGTTGTATATGATTATGCACTTCTCTTGCAAATAGCTCTCTTTGCTAAAGTAACCAGTTTGGGGAATACTCTTTTGCCTATCTCATGCCAAAAAGGGGGAGTAGTGTTGGTGGCTATGAGTGTTGCATCTTAGGGGAGAATTATGCTTTGAGGGGGAGTAACCTATTTAGGGGGAGCATTTGCATTGCACTTTATTGCATGGTTTATTATGTCCGTTAATGCAAACGCTTGTATTTCTTTATTTCTCCTGATCACCTCATATACACTTGTCTTGGAAAATGTAGTTTCTCTGTTTTACAGGGATGGCTATTCTACAAGAGATTAAAGACTGTAGAATTGTTCGTTGATTGGCTTTTTGATTGTAAGTTCCTAACTTTTTGATTGGCTTATTTCGTTGACAAACCACACTTGGGGCTTAAATGTGTAAGGGTAGTTTAGGCCGTCTTTGTTCGTGATCAAGCTCAAGTGTGCTTCAAAGGTATATCTCTTGCTTGACTCTCTTTGAAGGACTAGTAGCACACATACACTATCATGCATGTCTTACATATCTTGCATTTGTGTTTCAATCTTTTCTTTGAGTGTGTTCTTTATCACATTTCTCACACATGCACCTTAGTGTTAGCTCTAAGTGTGGTTGTGGTCTTTATTATTTGTTTTCCGTTGTGCGTTCAGAAAATTCCGTGCCCGCACATTGGTGTGCTTTTACTTGGCACAAATAGTGACCTTCCCTGTAGGAGGTCTCTGCTGCACGGGTAGTGCACGGGTTACCTACCCGTACAATTACCTATGCAATGAAAATGGGTATCCTCGGGTCTCCATTCTGCATGGGTTACCTACTCGTGCAGTTACCTGTGCACTGATGATGAGTGTCTCGGGTATGTGCAACTGCACGGGTAGTGCACGGGTCTTCTGCCCGTGCAGTTACCCGTGCACTGATGATGAGTGCAACGGGTTGGTGCAACTGCACGGGTCTCTTACCCATGCAGTTACCCGTGCACTTAGTCTGTTTTGTGCCTGTTTTTGCCAAAACGGCGTAGTTCATTTAGGGCTTCTATATATATGTTCCTTTCTCTTCCAACTCATTTTTTAGAGCTTTAAAACCTCTTTTAGTGAGAGAAAGTGTTCATTTGAGAGAGAAGCTCCAATAAGCCATTTTTAGTCAACCAAACTCATACCCATGTGCATCTAGCTCCATTCTTGCATCTATTCTTCTTTGGTCTTCATGCTTCTCCTGATTAGGTATTTAACTATGAACTAAAACTTCTTGTGTCATGTTTATGTTCTTAGTTTACCTAGGGTTAGCAATTATTAGTTGATTAATTGCATGTTTAATTTTTTTAACATGATTTGAGTATGTTTGTGACTTTGTTTGTTGGTTGGGATTGCATATTTATTGATAGCTATCTTTTAGGACCATTTTGTACTTTAGCTAAATCTTCTTGCATTTGCATTTAGATATTGATATCTAGCATTTGCACTCATTGACACCTTTAAATCCTTGGATAAGCATTTGATGTAGGCTAGCATTAATTGCATGATAGAATATTATCACATATTCACATACGTTGCTTCTTCTCTTCATTGATTGTTAAGCTTTGTGACTAAGTGGATTAGTGCACAAGCTTGTTGGTCTAGGATCACTATTTAAAGGCTCGTTGGGTAGAGTGAAAGGGTTATTGACCAAGTAGGTGTGACTTGAGGTCAACTTAGGTTGTAAACTTTCATTCAAATAGTGGATTTGAGGACCGTGTGTGGCTAGAAGGATAGCCTGTGAGTTTTGCCCGGTTGGAGGGTTTCTCACGTAAATAAAATCCTTGTGTTTTTATTGTTTTCCACATGTTTATTTTGGATTGGTTGATTTCTAATATGGGGTAGCATTATTAAAATTGATTAAGTCGAAAAGTTGGTAATAAATCAACTAAAACCTATTCACCCCCCTCTAGGTTAGTAGACACACGCTTCATAGTATTTTCAATGACCAAGCCTTAGATGCCAGAGATACGTGTCATTATTTGGAGAAATCTTTTTTCTTTTAGTTTTTGGTTTTTCAACCTTAAACATTTCGGTGTTGAGCAGTGTAATATGTATTAACGGTCTTAACACATACAAATTGTTTTCATTAATTCCTGAACAGATATTTAGCCCATTCTTTCTAATAATAACATTATAATTAAAAGAAACTGAATATGATTGTTCTAACAACTAAGAAACGAAAATCAAATTCCGTGTAAATCCAGGAATATAAAAAACATTGTATAATAATAAAGAATTATTATTATTGCAAAATTGCAGTCTTATTGCTCCTACTGCTTTGGCCGACACAACATCCCCCGACCCACACGCATTGAGAAGGCTCTCTCCTCTAGTTGTGTCCAAGAATCAGTCTACAGTGAAGAAGAACAAACATGGTTAGTGGCCCCCGAATCAACTATCCAGGGTGAACAATCATCTTCCACTAAACAAGATTCAAGAACAAGTAAATCATGATTACCTTTCGTGAAAATACTACTCAAGCGTGTGTCTAATAACCTAGAGGGGGGTGAATAGGTGTTAATCAAGTTAATTACCAACTTTTCTTGATTAGTCAATATTAAAAATCACCCCACAAGCAAACGTACAAAATCAAGTGTAAAATGCGGAAATTAAATAACACACTTGATTTTTACGTGGAAACCCTTCAACAAGGGAAAAACCACGAGCTATCCTTCTAGCCACACTGATTCTCAAATCCACTATTGTAATGATGTTTACAACGTAGGTTGACCTCTAGTCACACCATTCTCGGTCACTAACCCACCACTACTACCCAACGGGCCTTTATAGTGAATCCTTGATCACTTTGCTTGCCAACCACACCTTGGTTGCAAGAATTCACTTGCTTGTGCACTACACCTTGTAGTCACAAGACTTAACTCTCAAGAAGAGATTAACAACCAAAGTGAATATATGAATATTCAAAATGCAAATAATGCTAGGCAACATTAAATGTTTATCTAGGGATTAAAGATGACACTAAGTACAAATCCTAGATATCAATGTCTATATGAATGCTCATAAAGACCTAACTAGATATAGATATGCAAGTCTAAAATATAGTCATCAACCAAAGCCATATCAACACATGTTGTCACATAAAATGGCAAGGACAATAAATGCAATTAACAAATGCAATCAATGAGTCCTAATTAGCTAGAGGGCAAATATGTCCTAAATGCAAGCTATCTCAATACAAACCCAATCATATAAAGGAACTCATAAATAGATGCATTAAATAGAGTCCTAGCATTTAATCAACTAATAAATGCAATAAAAATACAATCTTGGAAAGTATGAACAAATGATAAAGATGGGGTTTTTGTTCAACTTACCAAGTCAACTAATGATGAAGACCCATGCCTTAAATATGCTTAGAAATGCATGAAGATTATGGGTTTTGGGTTTGGAGAGTCAAGTAACAAAGCTTGAGGCTTTCTCTCTCTAAGGGTTGTTCTCTCTCATAAAAATGGGTTCTTGAAGCTCTAAAACGAGTTGGGGAAGAAGATAACATATATATAGAAGCCCTAAATGAAACTACGTCGTTTTGAGAAGTTTCTAAAAATTTCCAGTGATGTGCGCACCTGTGGAGGGCGCATAGGGTGCACATGAATAGCGCATATTGCTGGAATGATTTGCGCACCTTGTGCGCACTCCCAAAGGGCGCATTTGCGAGACACTGCATCAGCTCAAGTTTCAAGCGACCAAAAACATGACCAAACGACATCGAAACCTTTTGTATAATACCGTTGGAAAGGTATGGATGTCTACTTTCTAATCCTTTTTTCAGAATGACGTTTCAATTTCTGTAGACAAAATTATGGTCATTTGAGTGACCAAAGGTCAAAAGCGGACAGCAACAGAGTTGTCCAGTTTTGGTGATCACTTTGGAGATTTCAAAACCAATCCAAACGGTCATGAAATATTACGAATAATATACCGTTGGAAAGGTATGGGTGTCTTGTTTGTACAGAAATTTTCAAAACTCATTTTGAAGCTTTGTATAAAACATTATGGTCACAAGACCATACAAAGGTCAGTGTTGAATAACATTTAAATCATTGAAATCCACTCTTTTGAAACTAGACACTTTACTCCAAACAACCAAACAAAAACAAGAAAAGAATGGGACCTTCTCAAATGGTCACTCAACACGCTAAGACAAGCACACCATCGTGCAAGCGCGGACAAAACACAAAACCACATTTAAATATAGAAATGAAGTGCATAGTGTGATTGTGAAAAGAATGCACACAAGAATAATAGGAACACATGCATAACATCACAAGTGCATGTAAGTATGTGTGTGTGCAACAACAAATGTATGACAATGCAAATGCATGTAAGTGTGTGTGTAACTAAATCTCTTCAAGAGTTAAGAACAAGTGAACTACCTCTCTTTAAGCACTTTGGGATGACCGGAAGCATGTCTTCGAGAAAACCACACTTGGAGAACCTATGCTACTCGTTACATAAACATCCCCAATGTGATTTGTCATGAAATAAGCCAATCATAAAAATTGAGGTTCTTACATTTCGTCTTCTTTTTCTTGGCTACCTCCTCCAGGTACTGAGGACAGTTCCTCTTCCAGTGCCCAACCTTGTTACTATGGAAACATTTTCCTTTGTCTTTATCGGTAGAGGTGCCATTCTTTTTGCTTTGGTTTTCTTGGCTGTTGGGGTTTTTGCCCTAAAGCTTGTAATATGTAAATGTAATTTGAACATAAATAAAAGAAGTAGTATATTCATTCATTTTGTGTCATACTTTATATAACATGTGCACTTAACATCCAAAATTGCCGGATGTAATTTCAAACTGAGTATATAAGTGTCATATATAGATGGATTTAGTTTGAAACGAGCAATCTAAAGAGTCCGTAGATAGCAAATAAAGCTGGGTACTTTATTTGTGGTTAATCTACAGCTGCGGTCCATTTCGTAGTGTACGCTGATCCTATCCTAGATCATTCATATGTAGATATGAGAATGGAGGTACCTTGTATGATATGATCATATAGGACTGGGCCATGATCTATATGAATCTCTCACTAAGATCCGTTTAACGATGAGATTCATATATATCAACTAATGATGGCTATGTGTGGGTGATCTTAATCCTGAGTGTCTTATCGACTCCTTCAGGTTAGATCGTGGTCTTTGATATACCATGGGTGAGGTTGGAGTTGCATTCCTGATCAATATACTCCATATGTTGGGATCGCGGTTTGGCTTGTGGCTGAGAAGGTTTGTACACAATAGTGGAATCCACTCCTTCTTGTGAGAAGTAGATGGTAGTTCCCTTAAGGGTTGATTCGGGGCTTGAACAATACGAGCGCTCACCTAATTTCGTAAGGAATGTAGGATTTATTGTTCATTAGAGAATCAATGGTACTTAATGGAAAGATATGATTAGAGGGGTATAACGGACATTATGACCCAGCTCTAATTATGAACTACTTGTGGAGGATTATACCATATGTAATAGCTATATCGATGGATACCGAAATTTATTGGTTTGTGTAAAAACGTCTACAGTTGAGAGAGTGCAGCTTCGGGTTTTTAGTAGAATAACACTGAAGTTAATAATCATGAAATATTAATTAAAGAGTTTAATTAATAATTTCTAAGGATTATTGGAGCTCAAAATACTGTGGGTCCATTAGGTCCCCTTGCTAGCTCGATCGATTTAGGTAACAAGGGTCACGGTTAATTAATTGGATTGTACAATTAATTGTGTTACGAAAGTGACACGTATTAATTCGGGAATTAATTGAATAATGGGATTATTTAATTAATGAATAATGGTGATTAAATAAATTAAATAATAAGATTATTTAATTATGTTATTAATCACTAAATGGAGGGTGTTAGTTGATATTTGATTTTGAATAAAATAAGATAATATGATTATTTTATTTTATTAAATTAAATATTTGAAATTGAATTTGAAATGTTGGAATTCAAAAAAATAAATATTTAATTATTTTTAAAAAAGATATGAGATATCTTTATAAAATTTTAAAAATCAAATATAAGATTTTTGGTTTGTTTTTAATATATATGAGAGATATTTTTTTTAAAAAAATTTAAACCGAATGTCGGTTTTGTTTTTAAGAGATATGAGATATATATTTTAATTAAAAAAAAGAATGAAAAAAAAATGAGAAAAAAAAAACTGACACAGGAAAAGAGATTAAAGTAATGAGATTACTTTGATAAAAGAAGAGAAATAGTGGTCGTGAACAGCAGAAAGAAAAAGCAAACAAAAGAGAGAAAAAGTTAGGGTGTGGTGAGACCACAAGGGCTGCATCTCTAGAGTTTTTTTTTTTAAGTTCTTCTCTTCTTCCTCCATACAGGTCCTGAATATCGTGACGCGCCCACACGCTGTTACCAGTTCCGGGAGATAACGAGGAAGATCACGTGATTCAAATCAGGAGCAGTTCGTATCAAAGTGAAGGAGCCTCCTACGTAGGTATGAAAAGTTCCTTCATTTTATTATTGCATTTGATTATTACTGTACAAATGGGTTAGTTTAATGATTGCATTAAAAATTAATTTAAAACCTTCCGCTGCGCAATCTGTAACCCTAGGTTCCAACATTGGCTTGGGCTTACCTTCAGCCTTCCCAACAAACATCTTCCTCTTTTTATTATTATTAGAGGAGAAAGATAGCTCGGAAACATTTGCCTCACCGGTCTTATCCTTGTTGTCCTTAGTCAAGGACTCAAAAGTAGCAAGCTCACTGAGAAACTGTGTGAGACTGAACCTTAACTTGTTCATCCCATAGTTGCTCTTAAACTGATCGAAACTCTTCAGAAGAGTCGTCAGTATGATGCTCACTTGACTGGGTTCGTCAATGGCCTAACCATTGACTTCTGCCTTGTTGAAGTAGGACATCGTGCTCAGGACATGTTCCCGAACTGATGTACCTTCCTTCATACGAGCGAGCATAGCGGAACGAACATTGTCATGTCGCTTTTGCTCGGAGGGCTTCCCGAACATAGCTTGCAATGACTCCATGATTTCAAATGCTGAAGTCATTGCTTCATGCTTTGTGATAAGCACGTCTGTCATAGAAGCCAACAGATATGTTCTGGCCTTCTCATCAGATGAGACCTATCGCTGGTATGCCTCATGAACTCTTTGCGAGACATTGGCAGTAGGCACTGGAGGACATTCCTCCGTAAGCACAAACTTGAGGTCTTTTGTGACCAATATTGCATTGATATTTAGTTTCCACTTAGTGTAGTTATCACCAGTTAATTTGTCTTTAGCAAGTATTTGTAATATCGCAGAAGACATAATTGCTGAAATAAATAAAACATTCATTCAGTCATTTATTTAAACAAGTGCGAGTGCTTTGGCATAAATTTAAACATGATGCATGAACATGTTTAACGAACTAAAACTACCCTAAAACCAGTTACTATACTGCGACAATCCAACATACCACAAAGAAGTGCCGCCTTAGGGTCGGTCAACTCTTTGCATGTTGGATTGAGACATTCTCAATCAAATGATATTCTAGAATAACTATTATTCTATATCATTCAACCATCGTTTATTTAGTCAGGTTTTTAATTAACAAAACTTAATCAAAACCTTCGTGAGTGTAACCCACTATTTCAGATCTCACGAGCTTAACTCGAGAATTGCCCCTTAGGGTCGGTAAATCCCGAAATACCCTCAGAAATCCCATCTGTTAGGTAGTCAACCTTGATATTGATCGTTGTGGAAAAGCTCCTTAGGAAGGATGAAAGTAAAGCCGTCACGAGGCCCCACTCGGATCTCACAGTGTTAAACTAATGATAGAGACTGCGGGATATATATGTCATATATCCCTCTCCCACTCACTATTGTAAAACTAGGGTTTTTTATTATCCGTTAATACACCTAGACTTTACATGATCAAACGGTTAACTTTAATAAAGTTATCTAGCACATTAATAAATTCAATATTAGAAACAAGTTCTAATTAACTAATAAATTATTAATGATTTTTAACTATTAAAATTCTAATTTATTAGTGAATAATCTAAGCTTTTGTAAAATATTTACTAAGCTCAGATTATTATGATAGTGTTTACCAAGTTTTAACTATTAAAACTCTAACACTTTATTCGGTTCATTTATTATTAGGTTATTAATCATATTAATCCTAATTACAATAAAAGACCCTATTAATCCAACTTATTAAACTCTTTAATAACTAGATTAATATAAATGAGAAATACCAAGTTTTTTTTTTATAAAAAAACTAGTCTTATTTCGTAACCAATAATGTATTTACTGATTTTAATCATATTAAAAAAATACCTAAAATATTAGGTTATGATACATGTATGATATATAAATATATTTGTGTAGGCATATCTTATCTAAATGACATACGTATGCATGTCAATGCTTTTATCATCATATAATATAAAGCATACATGAATTGATCGAGTACTGTGGATTATTTAACCTAAAAAAAATTTAGAATCTAAAATTACAAAAATACCCCCAAGGCATTCATTGGTCTTCTTGTAATTTCAGAAATCTTCTAATCTTTTCAGGTCACTGCGATTCATCTCATGAATCATTTTTTGGGATTTCCCAGGTATTCAATATAGGTTACATTTTTTTTCAATACAATAACAGTAAAAATAAAAAATAAAAAAATATAATGCAACCCATGAACCCTAACTCCACAGTACCATATAATTAACGATTAATCATGTTTTTTTTGTAAATTAACAAATTTAATATACATACAAAAACAACATACAGTCAATTTAAACAGTGCCTACACAATCATACATACAAGAACATCGAAACAATTTCCTGTTCCAAAAAACATTTGGCTCTGCATACCAATTATTGGAACCCCGATCACTGGTAACGCAGCGGAAATAGGTTTTAAAATTTTTATACATATCCTAAACGATCCGGGACCAGTGAACTTAGGATCACAATTTTTTGAAACTTATACATATAACATTATTACAATAATAAAATATATGTATACACAAGAAATTGAAATCAATAATCAGAAGAAGAGAAGAAATCAATTCTTCATACCTACGTATGAGGCTCTTTCACTTTACGATATGCTCCTGATCTGTACCATCGATCTTCCTAGCTATTCCCGAAACTAGTAATTGTGCGTGGGCGCATCACGTACTCATGAACTTAGGAAGATGTAGAGAAAGGAAGAAGAAACTATTCCTCTAAGAGAAAAAAAATACCTAGAACAACTCCTGTTCTTTTAAAAAAATATATTATCAATTTATAATATTATTTTTGTTTTCTTTTCTTTCAATAGTGCACCACATCACAATTGCCCCTTTTTTATTTTCTCTTTGATCTCACGCACTCAATTACTGATGCGTTTTTTCTCTATTAAAATATTGACTTTTTTAAAATTCAAAATCAATACTTAATTAAAACCAATCAATTAAACCAGTCAATCTAATCTTTTAAAATAGGCTTAATTGCACAAACATCCCCTAAGTTTATATGAAATTGCACTCATATGCAACATTTCAATTTATTGCACAAACATCCCCTATAAGATGTTGACTTTTTGTTGACAAAAAGGGAATGACGAAAATACCCTTATATGAAATTATCTATTACCCCCTGAGCTTTTGCCCATAAATAAACTAGTCTCTCTATTCTCTATAATAGCAAATCAACCCCTAAAAACATTTGTCATCTAATAAAAAAATTAAATGCTTTTAATAAGGATTGAACCAACAACCTAAACCAAAAGCCCAAACCAACTGAGCTACACAAGCTTAGTGATATAGAATTGTTGATTTAAATATATATATATATATATATATATATATATATAGTTATATAATTATATTTTAAGGCTTAATTTCACAAAATAATTTAAATATATTTCTTTCAATAATTTTAACAGATTTAAAATAATTAATTTCCTTTTGTTTTTTTATTTTCTTTTTCTTTTTCATAAATCAGTTTTTATATATTATTATTATTAAATATGAATCTATTTAAAACATTATATATATATATATATATGAGTTCATTTTAAATTATATAAATAGATTTAAATTATTTTTAAGACTTAATAGCACAAAATAATTTAAATCTGTTTCTTTTCATAATTTTAACAGATTTAAAATGATTTTTTTCCTTTTATTTTCTTATTTTCTTTTTCATTTTCATTAATCTGTTTTTATATATTATTATTATTAAATATGAATTTATTTAAAATATTTATATATATATATATATATATGATTTCATTTTAAATTATATAAATAGATTTAAATTATTTTGTGCTATTTCTTTTCATAATTTTAACAAATTTAAATTGATTTTTTTCCTTTTGTTTTCTTATTTTCATTTTCATTTTCATTAATCTGTTTATATATATTATTATTAAATGTGAGTTTATAAATTATGGAAAGAAACATATTTAAATTATTTTGTACAATTAAGACTTAAAATAGTTATATAAACATAAATATATATTTATTTAAATCAACAATTCTATATCAATAAGCTTGAGTAGTTCAGTTAGTTAGAGCTTTTGACTAAGGTTGTTGGTTCAATTCCTAATAAATCCAATTAATTTTTTAATTAGAGATCAAAGGTTTTCAGGGGTTAACATGCTATTATAGAGAATAGAGGGATCAATTTATTTAAGGGCAACCCTCAGGGGGTAATTGATAATTTCATATAAGGGTATTTTCGTCATTCCTTTTTGGTCAACAAAAAGTCAATGTCTTACAGGGGATGTTTGTGCAATAAATGGAAAGGTTGCATATGAGTGCAATTTTATCTAAACATAGGGGATGTTTGTGCAATTAAGCCTTTAAAATATCAAATATCTTTAAAGATATTGATTAATATTTAGTTTATTTGATTTGATTTAAATTCAAACTATTTAAATTCAAAAATTAAAAATTTAATTTTAATAAAATAAAATAATCATATTATCATATTTTATTCAAAAACAAATATCAACAAACATCCTCTATTTAGTGATTAATAATATAATTAAATAATCTTATTATTTAATTTATTTAATCACCAGTATTCATTAATCAAATAATCTTATTAGTCAATTAATTCCTGAATAAATACGTGTCACTTTCATAACACAATTAATTGGACAATCCAATTAATTAACCGTGACCTTTGTTACCTAAATCGATCGGGCTAGTAAAGGGACCTAATAGACCCACAGTATTTTGAGCTCCAATAATCTTTGGAATCATTAATTAAACTCTTTAATTAATATTTCTTGATTATTAACTCCGATGATATTCCACTAAAAACTCGAAGCTGCACTCTCTCAACTGCAAACGCTTTTACATAGACCGATACAACTCAGTGTCCATCGATATAGCTATTACACATGGTGTGATCCTCCAAAGTAGTTTATAATTAGAGCTGGGTCATAATGTCCGTTATACCCCTATAATTACATATATCATTTAAGTACCGTTGATTCACTAATGGATAATAAATCTTATTTCTTCACGGAATTAGGAGAGCGCTCATATTGTCCAAGCTCTGAATCAAACTTTAAAGGAACTACCATCTACTTCTCACAAGAAGGAGTGGATTCCACTATTGTGTACAAACCTTCCCAGCCACAACCCAAACCGCAATCCCAACATACGGAGCATATCGATCAAGAACTGCATCCAACCTCACCCATGGTATATCAAAGACCATGATCTAACCTGAAGGAGTCGATATGACACTCAGGATTATGATCACCCACATATAGCCATCATTAGTTGATATATATAGATCTCATCGGCAAACGGATATTGGTGAGAGATTCATATAGATCATGGCCCAGCCCTATATGATCACATCATACAAGATGCCTACATTCCCATATCTTCATATCAATGATTCATGATAGAATCACTGTATATTACGGAATGGACCGCAACTATAGATTAACCACAAATAAAGTACCCAACTTTATTTGCTATCTATAGACTCTTTAGATTGCACGTCTCTAACTGTATCCATCTGTATATGACACTCATATACACAGTTCGAGATTACATCTGGCAATCTAGAATGTTAAAATGCACAAGTTATAAAATAAACAACACAACAAGAATGAATTGAACTTTTCGTTTTTATTTATTTCAAAATCCATTTACAAATTATATCTTTAGGGCATAAACCCCAACACTCGGTGCTCTTGTACCTTGTTTTAATAGTGGCGACAACCCGAGAGTTCATAAACACAAGCCTATTAAAAAACGCATTGAGTGTTAAAATTTCTTCTATTCTAACACATTTTTCTCGACATATTTGTCACATGTCATAGGACATACATCTCTTACATATAGTGGATTGCTTGATGGATGCATTCATTCCCCTGGTAGACTAATGGTTGAAATGATATTAGGCATTGTGTGTGAAATTAGCTACTTAAAATGCCTAAACATATTCCTATGTCCTTTATGTGTGCTTCATAGCCAAATTTGAGGCCAAACATTTACCTTTCATTTGGAACCACAAAGAACCATATAGCCACCAGCCAAACACAAACCAACCCTTTAATTGCCAATCATGTGGGGTTTGAGTGTGTAAAGTGGTTGCAAGGTGTAAGCTCTTATATGAAATAACGTGTAATTAGGCAAAATTGTAATGTGCAAGCATGGGCTCAAAATGTAAAAGTGCCAATAGTTGCACTTAGAGCCAAATTGTCAATGTAAAGTGTGCAATATGTAAAAAGCAAAAGAAAAAGAAAAAAAGAGAAGAAAAATCAATGCAAAAGGCAAAGCAAGAGCCTTGAAATGTAATGGTTAAGTACTTATAAAAATTGAGTACACTTGTGTAGCACAAATGTGAATGTAATTAAATGCCTAGATGCTAGTGTGTTACTTGATGGTTAGTAGAGCTTGGTATGGGGTGTGTGAGTATGTTTAAGCATGATTGGTGATTTTTGAACTCAAAATTTCCAAATTTCTTTGTTCACCGCATCTAACCCCATGGCCCCATTACAACTGAAGGGAAAATACATTTTTGATCCATAATGAGTTTTGATTGGGAATGTTTGCTGAAGCATGATCTTCCATGTTCATGGATAGTGAATCCTTCCTAAGCTAGTTCATAGAAATTAATGGTTTTTTAATTTACATATATGCAATGCATTAGAATCCTTTGCATGAATTCCATCTTTGCATACCTAGTTGAGTGAGGACTTAGGACTTTGAGCTGAAAAGAAGAGAGTGACTCCACGTGAGGATTAGAGTCGAAGCGAATTACACTCAAAGTGTGAGAGTGGGTAGTTCCCAATACAAGAGCACTCTTAGGTGTGGGATTCGTGATTGTGCGTTTTCCCTATAGTGCCTTCGAGTTACTTTAGAACATTTTTCTTATGTCTACTTCTCTCTATCACACATCCTTGCATCTCATCACCGGTTGTACATACAGCCTTTTGAATTGTTTGTTTTTGAGTTTAGAAAAATTTTAGATCGAGTCATTTGTTATTGTTGTGTCTTTGTTTTGTTTTGAGTTTGCTCGAGGATGAGTAAAGGTTTGGTTTGGGTGTATTTGATCGTGCAAAAATTGTGCTATATTTTGGCCCTCTTTCCGTGTCATTCATCTTGTTTTCGAGCGTGTTTATGTGTCTTATAGGCTCTTTTATTTTGTTTGTAGGCAATATATGTAATCCTTATCTTGGAGTAGGAAAGCGAAAAATTCAGACGCGAAACTAGCTAAAAGAAGCAAGAAAGGAAGACTGCAGTGCGCTGGTAGGTGCGCTGGTCCCTACCCGCGCTGTCCAAGCCTCAGATCTTTGCTTGTCCATACCAACGCATCAAACCACGAACCGAAGACTAGAAATCATTTAGAAAAGACCAAACTGCCCAGATCGCGGGTACTGCGCGGGTCCATACCTGCACAATTACCAAGGAACCGAAGAATGAAACAACAGAAGAGTGTCAGTGCGTGGGTACCCTACTCGTGCACTACCCATGCACTACATGCATCAGGTGTTGCCACATCAGCAAATCAGACCTAATTTTGGAATCCTATAAATACATCCTCTTCTGATTTCCAAAACTCTCTTCCACATGTCTCTCTACATGCCCACACTGACATTTTACATCATTTTCACTCTCTAGATCTAGGAATTTTACTCTCCCATTATCATCCAAAAACCAACATCATTTCCTTTGATTTCTACTCATCAAGAAAACTAAGAGGGTTGGATTTGAAGCTTCAAGGAAGGAGAATATCTACATGGGTCTATTCTTTTTCTCTTCTCTTAGTTTTTGCTTTGTAATGTTTAAGATCATGAGTAGCTAAATCCCTACTAAGGGGTTGATGTGATTCATTTGTGAACTTTGGGCTTTGTATTAAACTCTATCTATATTTGAATCTATCAATTACGTTTCATTCTTTGATCTAATCGATTTCAAAACAAATGGGTATTTGATTGTACACTCCTCTCTTTGCTTGTTTGTGGAGAAATAATTTGAGTGGATGACTAGGTATACACTCTATTTGGTTTTCTAAAGCTAAATTGAATGGAAGGATCAAACAATAGTACCCTCCTCAAATGAGTTCCGGACTTAATGCTCTCAATCTCTGTCTAATCTGAAATGTGTAATCAATTATATACACTCTAGGTTGATAACTTGTGAGCGATTAAGCACCAATACTATACCCTCTAGGTTGGTGACATTATAAAAAGATTAGTCTCTTAATTTAATAGATGTGCATTCATGGATAATCACTTATGAGTGGTCAATGCTATAAACTCTAGGTTGAATACTCATAAGGGATATACAACCAATTCTATACCCTTTAGATTAGTTGCAATAGATTAATGTACATTCATGAGAGTTCTTAATTTGCCCATTATTTACTTATTGGATCCATCAACTCTTCAGTTCATTACCATTCATTCACATTCATACTAACTTATTTGCATTTAGTTTAGCTTAGTCTAATTAGTTTAATTATGGGCTTACTTTTAGTTAATCAATTTTATCAAATCAATCTATCATTTTACCTTATTGTTTTCTTTACTTTTATTTCACTTTAGTACTAGAGTCGAATTTAATCATCGCTAGTTAGATTGATCCCTTTTGAACGATACCCGACTTTCCACCATACTTGTTTTCATACATTTTGAGTGCATAGTTGTGGTTTTTATAAATTTTATTTTGATATTGCATATATGGAAAATGCGTGTTAAGGCTCATTTTCAACAATAGAAGCTATGAAGGAAAAAACTTCCTTAATCATGATTTTTCACTAAACAAACACAGACACTATAAAATGGATCTATCTAATTACTTCTAGACACCCACTTTGATATCAATTGAAATTCCCTTAACCACTTTTAGTGTTCAGTATACTGAGAGGAGGGGTGAATAGGTATATACTAAATTTATTTGACTTTCTTTTTCACACAATAATATTTTGCACACTTAAAATTTTGACAATTAAATTGCTTTAACAAAACAATTATGAATTCAGTTAAGCAAGTACAAAAACAATACAAGTCAAAGTAAATGATTAATAAAAGCAAGAAAATCAACACAATAGATTTTTTTTTAACGTGGTAAAACCTCAAAATTGAGGAAACATCTACGGGTTGATTCCACAACCACCGACAATGCTATCTTTCACTGGTTGGTAAAATGTACACCCTCAAGCGATCGAATCACATGATCCACCCTATTGGATCGTCCCATTATAACCTACCCTTGAGCCTTTGACTTGTGAGAGAATCGCCTACTTTCTATCTAAGATACCTCACATGCCTTTAGAAAGTTTCATTGCTTGACTATCCAAATCTTCACAATCCTAGCCAAGACTGTATTTGCGTAACTATTCGGATCTTCATAATCATAGTTAGGACTTTGTACTCAACTATCCGGATTTTCATAATTCTAGTCAAGACTTCTTGCAAAAGTTAAAGCTTCACACTCCAAACATGATGCAAACACAAGCAAACATGCAAACATGATGGAAACACAAGCAAATAGAGCACATTGATAAAACACACTCCATGAAGAATTAGTATTTCACAAATTAATCTTACAAACAAATGTAACTAATTCTTATGAACATGCAATAGAAAATCTAGATTAGGCATTCAAAAATTCATTCATAAAAATATCTAGATACCTAAACATGTCAATCAAAGCTAGAATAACAAGTTTTCAATAAAAAACACAAAACTAGCTATGAAATCAAGTGATCAATTCAACACTTAAAATATTGAACATATTTGCTCATATAAGAACTAGATTTGAATTATAGAAATCAAAATCAAAATATTCTAGTTCTAGAACATGTGACTAAAATCTAGAAATTAACAATCAAGATCGAAAACACAAAGTATTATAGATTCAAGTTCATGTTCTTCAAAATTAGCTAGATATTCAAACAAAAATCACAAGAGCTAATTTTGAAAACTCACTCAAACAAGTCCAAAAATGAAATCCAAATCATTCTAAACACATTTCATATTCAAATCAAGATATTCAACAAATTGATCATAAGAAAAGTATAGAGAATATGATTTACTCACAAAAATGATGAACACTTTATGAAGATCAAAGTAAATAGAAAAATCTGGAGTGCAATTATCTTTGAAACCACTTGGGACTTATTCTTCTTTGAAAGAAAATCAATTTTGCCTTTTGAATCACTAAAATCAGATTTGATATGAGTGAGATATCATAAAAAATAATATTGAAGAGTTAGGAAAATTTCTGCAGAATGTTGAATATATAAGGGAGGGATATGACGTGGAGTGACAAGGATCTCGGTGGCAAGCTTCTCCTATCCACATCAGGTCCCTGTGGAGGCCACGCGCCTCAATGGGAGAGGGGTGGTTTTGGCATTTGCCATCCTACTTCCCCTTTGCTCCCTTTCGCATTCCTTCGACCGTTCTCTGGCCTTTAAACTTCGAATTCGAATATGTTTTTGGATTACGAACCGTAACTCACTTACGACATGGATGTTTACAAAAAATCTATAAAAAAAATATGGAAATTGACTCAATACACATGGATGATTGCGCCAAAATTGTTATATATTTTGGCCCTCATATCCTTTTCATTTGTCTCGTTTTCGGGTGTTTTTGTGTATCTTATGACTCTTTTATTGTGTTTGGCAGGCAATAGGTGTAATCCCGGTTTCAGAGAAGAAAGTGGAGAATTTTGGCGAAAAGCAAGCAAAAAGGGAGGTTGATGTGCGCCTGTCCCTACCCACGCAGTCCAAGTCATCAGACCTTTTGCTGGTCCTCACCAACGCACCTACCCACGAACCGAAGATCAGAAATCCTCCAGAATTGACCAAGTGCCAAGATCGTTGGTACAATGCGAGTCCTTACCAGCGCAGTGACCAGCAAACTGAAGAATTAAGCAATTGAAGAGTCTATGCACGAGTTACTGTGTGGGTACCCTACTCCCGCACTACGTGCATCAGGCCTGCCACATCAGCATTTCAGACCTAATTTTGGAAGCCGTATATATACATATCCTTTTCTGATTTCAAAAACTCTCTTATTTTCACATTCCTTCTTCTCTCTCTTTTTTATATAAAAAAACACTAACCTTAGATTTAGATTCTCTCCACCACAAAATACAAACCTACATCATTTCTTGATTTTCTACTCAACAAAAGGAAGCAAGTAGATCATTTTGGAGCTTAAAGATGGAGGATTCTTCTATGGGTTTACTTCCATTCTTTTCTTCTTGCTTATTTCTTATTGAAAATACACAAAGTGTGTCTAATACAACCTAGAGGGGGGGGGGGGGGGGGGGTGAATAGGTTTTAGTTGATTTATTACCAACTTTTCGACTTAATCAATTTTTAATAATCCTACTCCATATTAACAATCAATCAATCCAACATAAATATGCGGAAAACAATAAATACACAAGGATTGATTTACGTGAGAAACCCTCCAACTGGGCAAAACTCACGGGATATCCTTCTAGCCACATACGGTCCTCAAATCCACTATTTGAATGAAAGTTTACAACCTAGGTTGACCTCAAGTCACACCTACTTGGTCACTAACCCTTTCAATCTACCCAATGGGCCTTTAATAGTGATTCTTGACCACAAGCTTGTGCACTAACTCACTTAGTCACAAAGCTTAACAATCAATGAAGAGATTAAACAACCTATGTGAATATGTAAAAGATATTCAAACATGCAATTAATGCTAGGCAACAATAAATGCTTATCTAAGGATTTAAAGATATCAATAAATACAAATCCTAGATATCCATATCTAAATGCAAATGCATGAAGATTTAGCTAGAAGGGTAAAATCGTCCTAAATGCTAGCTATTAATGAACAAGGCTCTCAACCAACAACCAACAACTCAATCATCTTATAAATGCCAATAAACATAAAGATATGCAATAAAATCACATAAAAGAGCTAACCCTAGGCAAACAAGAACATAAATAAATACAAAGAGATTTAGGGCATGTTCAAGTTACCTAGTCAATGAAAGCAAGAAGAATCCATGATGAGATGATGCTTGAAGATGTTAGATGCACATGGATTTGTGTTTGGTTGAGTAAAGATGAGTTCTTAGGAGTTTCTCTCTCTAATGGAAGCTTAGCCTATCAAAAATGGTTTCTTGAACTCATAAAAAACGAGCAAGGAAGAAGATAGAGCATATATTTAGAAACCCTAGACAAAACTGCGTCGTTTTGGGTTTGAGAAACAAAATCCCGTCAATACCGCTTGCTGGACCGCGTCGCAGGCAAGTTTCCAGACCGCGGTACACACAGCAGTGCACCGTCTGGACAACAACGCGGTGCAGGGCGCTGTGCATGCAGGTGCACAGGCCACGGTATGGGCAACAGAGGCTTACTGGACAACACCGCGACTTGGGTCGCTTTGCGTGCAAGTGTACAGGAAGCGGTACATGAAGCATGATTCTGCTGAGATATACCGCTCTGTATGCCGCGGTGCAAGCATGTCTTGCCAAGCGGTCTAGGCCGCGCTAAGAGAAGAAAATCTCTTTTATGGGCAAACTCGACATACTAAGAGATGTGCAAAATGTGCAAGTGTGGAGTGTGAAAAGAGGCATACAATACATCATTCAATTACATGAAGATAGGAACATAATGCATGCAAGTGAGTGTGTGCAACTAGATCTCTTCAAAGAAAGTTAAACTAGTGAGATACCTTTGAAGTGCTCTTTGAGAGAGATGATGTCCTTGAAGCTTGGCCTAAATTACCCTTACAAAGAATAATCCCCAATGTGGTTTGTCAACGAAATAAGCCAATCAAAATATGAGGAACTTACAATCTCCCCCCTTGGCTATTTCGTGACAAAACCACCACTCACAAATCATCCTCACAAGAAAGTAAAAACTAAAGGTCAACAAAAAGATATTCTACATTACAAAAAGATACCTAGATACTAGGTCTTCAAAACTTCAAGCTCTTGTAGAATAGCCACCTTCCCTACAAAACAATGAGACTACACTTTCCAAGACAAGTGTATGTGAGGTGATCAAGAGAGATAAAAGATAAAAAAAAATAAGAGCAATTTGCATAATAAAAGAAAACTACAACATGCAACATGCAAATGCTCCCCCTATATAGGTTACTCCCCCTCAACGGGACAATCTCCCCTTATATACAATCACCCCTTAAATACAATCACCCTTTAACAATCTCCCCTTAAATACAATCACCCCTTAAATACAATCACCCTTTAAATAAACTTTAAATAAACCATTACTCCCCCTTTTTGTCATGAGATAGACAAAGGAGTATTCCCCAACCGGGTCACTTTAGCAAAGAGAGCTATTTGCAAGATAAGTGCATAATCATATACAACAACTTTATGCAACTCAATTAATTGAGAGAGAATCATTGAAGGTTTATTATTTTAGAAGAAAATGTATGACTTAATTGCTTTGGATGTAAGACATGTAACATCATGGTTCAAGCAAATGGTATTTGGCAAGGAGAACCTCAAAAAGGGTTCCAAAAGAATTCAAACCAATTTGCACCCTTTTGTCATTAGCAAACAAGATATAGTGTTTCAAAGATGAATTTCAATTTAAAGAGCAACTATACCAAACTTTATAAGCGAAACAAGACATGAGCGACTTTTGCACCCTTTTTGATTTTTCCGGGTAAGATACCCGTATGATAGTAGCCTTGTTCAACTAATAAAGAGAGAGAGAATACTAAATTTGGATGAGACATCCTTATTTATTGCATGGATACTAGATCCTTATTGGGTTTAGTCTTCTCATTTGCTTTCACACAAATTTTGCACTAAGGCAATAAAAAAAAATTTCATGCATATCATAAACAAGTTCACATGTCATGGAGATAAATTATAGGTCATTCAAATGTACTTCCCAATCAATTCTCCTAATCCAAAAATGCATGTTTGAATATAGAGGTGACATGGATTACAAGCCAAGCAAGGCACACTTATTAAATAAAAAGCCATATAAGAATATATATAAGCACGACCAAGAATACTCAAGCAAATAATAAAGAAGCATAAAGTTGATCAAGTTTTTGCTTATTCCAACATGCAAGGTTGCTCTCTTTGCTTGAGTTCCCCATAAGGGGTCAATCATCAAAACACATCAAGACATATGACAAATCCCAATAGACCTACTAAGTGACTTGAACCTAGTTGAGTCTAAGGGCTTTGTAAATAAATCCGCTAGTTGATCATTTGTGCCCACATGCTCAAGTGCAATGCATTTGTTTTCAACTAGTTCTCTAATGAAATGATGCCTAATGTATATATGCTTTGTCCTAGAGTGCTGAACCGGATTCTTTGAAATATTAATAGCATTCATGTTATCACAATAAAGGGTAAGAATACCTTGATCAAAGCCATAATCTACAAGCATTTGTTTCATCCAAATGAGTTGTGTGCAAGCACTCCCGGCGGCTATGTATTCCGCTTCAGCTGTGGATAGAGAGATGAAATTTTGTTTCTTGCAAAACCATGAGACCAAGTTGTTGCCTAGGAAGAAGCAACTGCCCGATGTACTCTTCCTATCATCACAATTTCCTGCCCAATCTGCATCACTAAAGCCAACTAAGCTAGCATTAGAGTCAAAAGAGTAGCATATCCCATAGTTGGAAGTCTCATTCACATATCGAATGATTCTCTTCACGGAGGAGAGATGGGATTCCTTGGGATCCGCTTGGTACCTAGCACACACACCCACACTAAAGGCTATATCGGGCCTACTTGCGGTCAAGTAAAGCAAGCTACTAATCATGCCACTGATAAAGACTTTGTTCCACACTCTTGCCACTAGCATCCTTGCTTAGTTTCAAGGTGGTACTCATGGGTGTGTCACAATGTTTGGCATTCTCAAGGCCAAACTTCTTCACTAGGTTCTTAGCATACTTAGCTTGGGATATGAAAATCCCATCATGCAATTGCTTGATTTGCAAACCTAGGAAGTAATTGAGCTCCCCAACAAGACTCATCTCAAACTCATGAGATATGACATCAACAAATTGTTGGACTTTGGATTTGTTGGTGGAGCCAAAGACAATATCATCAACATAAATTTGAGTTATAAAAAGCTCATCTTTGTTCCTCTTGATGAATAAAGTTTTGTCAACACTACCCCTAGTGTAGTCATTGTCAACAAGAAATTGAGTGAGGCGCTCATACCAAGCCCTAGGTGCTTGTTTCAACCCATATAAAGCCTTCTTGAGGCTATAGACATGATTGGGGTGGTGTGGATCCATAAACCCCTTGGGTTGCTCAACAAACACTTCCTCATGCAAGAAACCATTGAGGAAGGCACTCTTAACATCCATTTGATGCAATTTGAACTTGTGCACACATGATATGGACAAAAGAAGCCTTATGGACTCAAGACGGGCAACCGGAGCAAAAGTCTCCTCAAAGTCAATACCCTCAATTTGAGAGTATCCTTGTGCTACAAGTCTAGCCTTGTTGCGCACAATGTTGCCATTTTCATCCGACTTGTTCCTATATACCCATTTTGTGCCTATGACATTAGTATCCTTGAGTCTAGGAACAAGAGTCCAAACCTCATTTCTTTCAAATTGGTTTAGCTCTTCTTGCATGGCAAGAACCCAAAACTCATCATTCAAGGCTTCATCAACCTTTTTGGGTTCAATTTGAGAGGTGTAGCAAGTATAGCTAATTTGATTAGCTATTTGACGCCTAGTCCTAACACCCTCATTCATATCTCCAAGAATGTCATTCTTATTGTGGAGATGTCTTACCCATGGAGCGGGTTCTTTAGAGTCCAAAGATGGATCTCTATCAAGAGGTTGGATGACCTCTTCATCAAGACTTGATTTCACATCAATTGAAGTCTCACCATTCTTCTCCAAGAAGGGATCATCAAGCACAATGACCTCCTCATCATGGTCTCTAGTCTTAGGCCTACAATCATCTATGACGACATTAGATGATTCCATGACACTTCGAGTTTTTAAATTGAAAACTCTATAGGCCTTACTATTAAGGGCATAGCCAATAAAAATCCCCTCATCACTCTTGGCATCAAACTTGCCAAGTTGATCTCGGTCATTTAGAATATAGCATTTGCTCCCAAATGAGTGGAAGTAGCTAATATTTGGCTTCCTACCCTTCCATAATTCATAGGAGGTTTGCCTAGTACCGGGCCTTAGGAAGACTCTATTTCCTATGTAGCAAGCCGTATTGACGGCCTCGGCCCAAAGGTTCCTAGGGACATTGTTGCTAAGCAACATCACACGGCCCATCTCTTGAAGGACCCTGTTCTTCCTCTCAACAACCCCATTTTGTTGAGGAGTTCTAGGAGCCGAAAACTCATGGGAAATGCCTAAGCTATTGCAATAGCTTTCAAAACAAGCATTTTCAAATTCCCTCCCATGGTCACTCCTAATTCTTTTAATGCCTTTAATGTGTGAGTTCTTTTCATTTTGAATTTTAGTGCAAAGCATTTTAAATTTTTCAAAAGTTTCAGATTTTTCTCTAAGAAAATATGTCCAAGTAAATCTAGAAAAATCATCAACACAAACAAAAATGTATCTCTTGCCACCGAGACTCTCGGTTTGCATGGGACCCATAAGGTCCATATGTAGAAGCTCTAATGGCTCCTTGGTGGCGAGATACTTGCCTTTCTTGTGCATACTTTTGGTTTGTTTCCCTTGTTGACAAGGTCCACAAACGCCATCGACTTTCTTCCCAAGCTTAGGGAGGCCACGCACAACCTTGAACTTATCTAAGATCCTCAAATCTCGATAGTTCATGTGGCCAAGTCTTTGATGCCATAACTCAATTTCCTCACATTTGGACATATTGCAAGAGATAGCACTAGCTTCAAGACAATAGCAATTGTCACTAGATCTCTTTCCTTTTAGCAAGGTTTGTCCATTTGGCATTAAAATAGAGCAATCATTTTTGTTAAACAAGACAGAAAGTCCATCATCATTAAGATGAGAAATGCTTATAAGATTGGCTTGCAAGCCATCAACAAGTAAAGCATTGGACAAGGAGGGTAAATCGGGAATGGAGATGGTTCCTTTCCCTATGACTTTCTTTTTAGATCCATCACCAAAGGTGACAAATCCTCCATCCTCTAAGACAAGGGATTTAAAGAAGCTCTTGTTCCCCGTCATATGCCTAGAACACCCACTATCTAAATACCAAGTGTTAGAAGCATTTGCCTTCAAGGCAATTTGAGCCACATAGCAAGAATAGTTATCCCTTCTAATCCACTTAGGTGTAATGTTCTCATTCCTAGTGGTATTAGTCACATTGGCTCTAGATTTCCTAGGATCATGCAAATTTGCTCTGGGTTTCCTAGGAACATGCATTCTAGCTCTAGCTCTATTTCTTTCAATCATGTTCTTGATTCTACACATTTCAATGTATTTAAAGCAATTTGGTCTAATGTGACCATCAACACCACAAAAGTGACAAGTGGGAATAAAATAGGAAGACATACCATGCCCTTGTGAGTACAAAAGGGCTTTCCCACGCATTTGAGCTTGTCTTTTGTGTTGGATTGGTTCTCTTCTTCTTTGTTGTTGAGTTGGAATGAATTGCTTCCTTGGTTGCCCTTGCATGAATTGCTTTTTGGCTTGATGGAATTTCGGTTGAGGGAAACTTGCTTGATGCACCCTTGTTGATTGAGCTTGAGCTTGTTTCCCTTGTGCAACCTTGACTTGAGGATCTTTAGAGCACTCTCCTAGTTTGATCTTCTTCCTATGATATTGTGGGGGTGGAGGCTCTTTGTTATCCAAACTCTTAACAAACACAATTTTACTTGAGGATGAGGTCTCCTTGTCATCTTCATAGCCAAGACCTTTCTTATCACTTGGCCTCTTGCCAACTCCCAACATGTGGTCAAGTTTATTCGTGCTTGAAGTCATCTTAGAAATGATCTCTCTAGCTTCTTCAAGCTCCTTTTCCATCAATTCCTCATTCCTTTTGGCTATCTTCACTTCTTTATTTAAGTGAGTAGCTTCGGTGGATAGCTTGAGATTCTCTCCTTTTAGCCTTTGAATCTCTTTCTTCATCTTCAATCTTGAGCTTTGAAAATGCTCAATGAAGCCTTCAAGATCCATTCCTCCTACATCCATATTTGTTGAATGGGATGAAGAGTCACCATCGCTAGAGTCATCTTCACTTTGTTTCTCTACCTCTTCATCATCTATTGCTTCCTTACTCTTGAGAGAAGATGCGAATGCGATAAAGTTTGCCACATGATCCTCATCATATGAGGACTCTCCTTCTTCTTCCAAGTCATCACCATCGCTCCACGTGGCGGCCATGGCCTTTCCTTTCTTCTTATTTTTCAAATTTCCACAATCCGTGGAGATGTGTCCGAAACCTCCACATTCGAAGCATTGAATCCCTTTTCTTATGGGCTTGTCTTCACTTGACTCAAACTTCTTGAAAGGAGTCTTCTTCTTTATTTCCTTTCCTTTGGATCCAAATCCCCTCTTCTCAAAATTGATGAATTTCTTGAATCTTTTCACCATGATGGCCATTTCTTCATCTGAGTCTTCTTCCTCCTTCTCAACCTTAGAAGTCTTCAGAGCAATGCTCTTTTGCTTCTTTTGAGGTGTAGGTGTGGGAGTCCATCTAGACTCATATGGTAGAAGCCTTCCAATAACTTCACTTGGCTTCATATTCTTGTAGTCACTATTCTCCTCAAGAGCCGTCACTTTTGACTCAAATCTTGCTGGAAGCGACCTCATAATTTTTTGCTTGATCCTCTTATCCGAATAGGGATCACCAAGTTGATGGCTTTGATTGACTATGTCCATCATCTTCACTTGAAAGTCGTTAGGCACTCATCCTCCTCCATCCTAATTTGCTCGAATTGTGTTTGGAGGACTTGAAGCTTGGAGTCCTTGACCACCTCGGTTCCCTCATAGGCCGTCTCTAGAATCTCCCATGCCTCTTTTACAATTCTTGTTGTTTGGATCAATTTGTACTGATTGTTATCCATTGCACAAAGAATTGCATGCATAGCCTTGTTGTTCCACTTGGATGCTTCAAACTCTTGAGTTGACCATTCCGACTTTGGCTTGAGAACTACACTTTCATCTTCAAGAGTCTTTACCGGAAGAGTGTAGCCGTCTTCAATTGCCATCCATGCTCGGTCATTTATTTGGCAAATGTAAGACTCCATCTTGCCTTTCCAAGAGGCATAGTTTATTCCGATGAGCAAAGGGGGTCTTGTGCTAGAGGCTCCCTCATTACCACTTCCGTTCTCACTCATAGTGTTTGGGTATGAATGAGATGAATGTTTATGATGCAACAAACACAAACAATAGGCAAGACACACAACGAGCAAGGATCACCTAAGTGTATCTAGGAACCCGCTCTGATACCAATTGAAAATACACAAAGTGTGTCTAATACAACCTAGAGGGGGGGGTGAATAGGTTTTAGTTGATTTATTACCAACTTTTCGACTTAATCAATTTTTAATAATCCTACTCCATATTAACAATCAATCAATCCAACATAAATATGCGGAAAACAATAAATACACAAGGATTGATTTACGTGAGAAACCCTCCAACTGGGCAAAACTCACGGGCTATCCTTCTAGCCACATACGGTCCTCAAATCCACTATTTGAATGAAAGTTTACAACCTAGGTTGACCTCAAGTCACACCTACTTGGTCACTAACCCTTTCAATCTACCCAATGGGCCTTTAATAGTGATTCTTGACCACAAGCTTGTGCACTAACTCACTTAGTCACAAAGCTTAACAATCAATGAAGAGATTAAACAACCTATGTGAATATGTAAAAGATATTCAAACATGCAATTAATGCTAGGCAACAATAAATGCTTATCTAAGGATTTAAAGATATCAATAAATGCAAATCCTAGATATCAATATCTAAATGCAAATGCATGAAGATTTAGCTAGAAGGGTAAAATCGTCCTAAATGCTAGCTATTAATGAACAAGGCTCTCAACCAACAACCAACAACTCAATCATCTTATAAATGCCAATAAACATAAAGATATGCAATAAAATCACATAAAAGAGCTAACCCTAGGCAAACAAGAACATAAATAAATACAAAGAGATTTAGGGCATGTTCAAGTTACCTAGTCAATGAAAGCAAGAAGAATCCATGATGAGATGATGCTTGAAGATGTTAGATGCACATGGATTTGTGTTTGGTTGAGTAAAGATGAGTTCTTAGGAGTTTCTCTCTCTAATGGAAGCTTAGCCTATCAAAAATGGCTTCTTGAACTCATAAAAAACGAGCAAGGAAGAAGATAGAGCATATATATAGAAACCCTAGACAAAACTGCGTCGTTTTGGGTTTGAGAAACAAAATCCCGTCAATACCGCTTGCTGGACCGCGTTGCAGGCAAGTGTCCAGACCGCGGTACACATAGCAGTGCACCGTCTGGACAACAACGCGGTGCAGGGCGCTGTGCATGCAGTTGCACAGGCCGCGGTATGGGCAACAGAGGCTTACTGGACAACACCGTGACTTGGGTCGCTTTGCGTGCAAGTGTACAGGAAGCGGTACATGAAGCATGATTCTGCTGAGATATACCGCTCTGTATGCCGCGGTGCAAGCATGTCTTGCCAAGCGGTCTAGGCCGCGCTAAGAGAAGAAAATCTCTTTTATGGGCAAACTCGACACACTAAGAGATGTGCAAAATGTGCAAGTGTGGAGTGTGAAAAGAGGCATACAATACATCATTCAATTACATGAAGATAGGAACATAATGCATGCAAGTGAGTGTGTGCAACTAGATCTCTTCAAAGAAAGATAAACTAGTGAGATACCTTTGAAGTGCTCTTTGAGAGAGATGATGTCCTTGAAGCTTGGCCTAAATTACCCTTACAAAGAATAATCCCCAATGTGGTTTGTCAACGAAATAAGCCAATCAAAATATGAGGAACTTACACTTATAATAGACATGAGTAGCTAAATACCCACTAAGGGGTTGATGTGATTCATTTGTAGACTTTGGGCTTTGTAATGAACTCGATTCAATTATTCAATCTATCAATTATGTTTCATTCATTGTTTAATTGCTTTCCTTGATTGGTTTGTCTTTGGTTGAACACTACTCTCTTAGCAAATTGATTGAGGGAATTATTTGAGTAGTTGACTAGGTATACACTCTATTTGGTCTTCGTAAGCTTAATTGAATGGAAGGGTCAAACAAGAGTACACTCCTCAAGTGATACTCGGACTTATCAATCTCAATTTCTATCTAATCTCAAATGGGTAATCAATTCTATACACTCTAGGTTGATGACTTGTGATAGATTAAACACTAATACTATACACTCTAGGTTGGTGATTTTATAAGGAGATTAGTCCCTTAATTTGATAGATGTGCATTCATGAAAATCACTTGTGGGTGGCCAATACTATACACTATATATTGGACATTCGTAAGGGATATACAACCAATTCTATACACTCTAGATTGGTTACAGTAGTTTGATGTGCATTATGTGAGTTCTTGCTTTGCCCATTGTTTGCGGATTGAATTCATCAATTCCTTTGTCCTATCATCACTCATACACATCTAAATTCTAACTTAGTTGCATTTAGTTTCATTTCTCTAGTTTAATTGTAGTTTGCATGTTAGTTTAATTTTCAAAACCAAACCATCTTGTTTACCATTATCGCATTTTCCTTTATGCTTACTAGTATTAGACATTTATTTGATCACTATTACCCGTTTGATCCCTGTGGACGATACCCTAGCTTATCACTATACTTGTTTAGAGTAATTTCAAACACATAGCTAAGGTCTTTTGTAAATTTCTTTGACGGACATTTTCTAACGACAAAACTTTTAAGTCAAAGGACGAAAATCATGCATGTTAAACACACGGAATGTTTCGTAACTTCCAACTTGGAACTCGAAAACTTATGAATGAGTAACCGAAATGTTCAGAACTCAATAAGGAACAATATTAGAACATATTCAAGTCTGATATCACAAAAATACAAACAAACAGATACAAGAACACACAAGTATATCATTTCCTAGATATAATCCTAGAACATGCAATTTTACAAAATTTATCAATTTAAATCTAATGCATGTGCATACATTAATATGTGTGTGTATGTGTTATACCAATTAAGCACAATGATGCAGGGACACATATGAATGCAAAGTGTGTGTCTACCTACACCTTGCAAGAGGAGAAAGAATCTTGATACCTTAGCATCCAAGCAAGCATTTTTCCTCTTGAAGACGAACTTTGCATGAGAAGTTGCTATCCTTCTTTGAAGCTCATATCAAACACAAACCAACTAAGCAACTAAACAATACAAACAAAGAGAATTTTTTTATTGAATCAAGCCAACACAAATCTAAAATCTAACAATAAATTCTTCTTCTTCGAAGACCACACTGGAAATGTCTTTTAACGTTGACAGGAATTTTCATCCTTCTAGCCCCCAATCCGCTGGTTTGAGTGCTTTTCTGATTTATCGGGTGGAACCCTGCTCCTCGTGACATGTTCGGGGCCATAGTGTCTAAGCAAGCCTATATTGGGGAAGACCACTGGAGTCGCTTTAAATGTGGAAGCTTCTCTCAAAGGCTTAACAACTTCTACAACAACAACGCTTACATAAGTTATTCCATCCTCTCTTTTCTAGCTAAGTTCTTGATTTCTTTTTTCTGCTTGACTCAACTTTGAGTAGATGGTTTCTGAGTTGGCCGATGCTTATCGCATGAATTATGCTCGGGCCGAGAAAATCAAGCACTTAGAGGCGTCGCTCAAGAAGAGTGAAGAGGCTCAGATCAGAAATTAGTGGTCGTGCAAGGAGAAGCTTAAAATAAACTAGGAGTTTATGGATAAATACCTTACTGCTCAGGTTGAGGCCGAGTAAAGAGCTTCACTTACTGAAGAAGAGGCCAAGTTTGCCAAAGATCTCATGGTTACGGCGTATGAGTTCATGCTTTAGGTCGACCAAAAAGTTAAAGAAGCCAAAATGGCTTAAGAGCGGTTGGCTGAGGATCTAAGATCCAATCGGTCAGTGTAAAAGTGTTGTCAAAGGAAGTCAGGTTGGAGCTGGAAGTTCAGGTTGTGGATCATTTCAAAAGGTCTCCCGTCAATGACGCTCTTCTTCTTTTGAATTTTAGCAAGGAATGTTTTCATCCGGGGAGTTTTTCAAGGTGAGAAATTGGGCAACCAAGAAGGCTAGGAACAACTGGGACTTGTCGATAAGAAAACATGTGGATAAATCCTTGGTGGTCCTTCGGGCTCAAATGAAGTAGTGGCTCGCTTATTACTAAAGTGTGGGCAATGAGACTTATCCTATGCACCTTAAGATTCCCAACGAGAGAGTATTTCCACATTCCATGCGAGCCAAAATGGTTGCATCAATAGTGAGGAGCCTGATGTCGGCCTTGTGTCCAGTATAAACTATACCCCCTCGATGAAGGATGACATAGACGTGATAATAAGGCCTACGAATGAGAGTCTGTTGTTGATCGGTCTATTTCAATACATGTTTTAGGTCACCCTTTCCTATTATTTGTGCTTTGTTCTCGAGTGAAATTAGTATTCTTATGTGTTTGTTGGGCATGTGTAGGTCACATTCAATAGAAGAGGTGTTGAATGTTATTTGGGAGAAAAGAAGTCAAAAGATGGAGAAAAGGAGCAAAAAGAAAGATGTTCCGCGGTCCAGACCACTAGCCAGGCAAGGAGCCCGAACCGCGGCATCAACCGCTAAGATTTCCAGTGAGTATCCGTGGCGTAGACCACGGTCAAGAAAGAATAGTCTAAATCATGGCTCAATCTACAGTCATTTCCAGAGGGTTAAAGTGGCATAGACCGCGGTCCAGGAGAATTTGTCCGTGCCGCGGCACAAACCGTAAGAAGGTTGAATTTTGGACAGTGCAGAACAACCATATTGCGGGTGCCATATCTCTCAGCTCAGTTTGAATTGTGTGTCCTACCACCTATGGATGGAAATCCCCAGAAGTCTAGTTTTCGGTGAACTTTTTGGATTGTAATTCCAATATTCCTAGAAGAGGTTATGCCCGTTTTAGTATCCCATGGTCAGATCAATTATAATACCGTGAATAGTGACGGGATTTATTTTGCAAGTTGTCGGAATAGGAAATATTACCTTCTTGGACATGAGTGTGAGTTTTGGAAAGCAAGTTGACACCTAATCCTTATCTTCCTTTAATAAGCTATCAATTTGGATAGATTAGGAAAGAAATAAAATCCCAAAAAGGTAGAGTTCCAAAAGGGAATTGATTTCCTTGTTGTTTAAGGACATGGTCTAGCATCTACACCTATTTAAACCCTTTGTAAACCCTAATTTCGAGAGACACCAGCCAAGGGAGGTCAAAGCAAACAAGGGGGCCGTCCCCCACCATTCCATCACCATACATCATCTCACAACTTCTATTCATCTTTACACATCGAAGATTCCAAGACGAAGAAGAATTTATCATTGAAGACTTGAAGAACTCATTAAAGGCCAAGATGAGTTTCATCTTTTCTTTCTCTTCTCTTGTTAATTTCATGATGTGTAACTAAATCCATACTTGGGAATCAATGTGAACCTCTATGAATGGTCTTTGTTAGAATTGACTATATTTTAATTAGTTCAAGTTTTGATTCATTCAATTCATTCTATGTCTCAATTCTTTATTCCTATTAATGCATGATTATACGTTGGCATGAATTTAGGGTTTTGGTAATTTAATAATTGAGTTTGGAGTGTTGATTTACTTGCAATCTTAATTAATATTCCATTGCATGGGTAAAACTGATCTTAGCATTGATTTATGCAAGTAGGTTTTGGTTCATTAGTTCATGCACTTAATGGGTTCTTGGCTATAGTTTATGCCATTGATTTATGGGTAAACTATAATTGAGAACACTTGATTCATCCCAGGATCATACGGTAACAATCATACTTAAGATAAGAACGAACTCTTAACTTGATTAATATCTTTTTCACAAGTCAATTCAAAACATTGAGTAGACATAGTATGGGAGCATTGATGACCTAGTTCTTTCATCCATTGATCACAAACAAATTTTCTCTCAATTGCTTTCTTAATTTAGTTAAATTTTGTTTTAGTTTAATCAATTCATTAAAAACCTCTAGTTACTTTTAATTTAATTAGAATTAGAATTTGTTTTAATTAGTAAATAACTTTTCCTCGAGGGAACGATCCTTGTTTGCCGCTGTATGTATCTTAACGATTCGTGCACTTGCGAGTACTATTTTTTTTAACACGATTTCACACATCAACTGTGCGAGTACGAGACTGTGCCCAGTAAGGGGTGGTTGTAACGGAAGTCAGTCTCAAGGTCCTGTTAATGAAGGTCAAGTTCCCGAGCCTCGCAACAGCTTCTATCTTCTTGACTTATTGTATATATATTTATATATATATATATATATTTGTAACTGACCCCCGCTGGGTTTTTATCTGTTAACAGAAATTTTGTTCGAGACGAGAAATCTGAGTTAACACCCTCGAGACCACTACCACAGTAGGTGGTGGCTAAGATTGATCGTATGTGTAACAATGTCTTATAAAATGACAAGGAATAATGATACAATTCACCACCCAAAAGAAAGCAAAAATATTTTCTTATTGAACGCATATGGTATATAATTTTCTCTCAAATTGCTCTGAATTCTCTCTAGGGTATGGTCGAGTACTTGTTGTATGCCTGTCGAATAGTAGTCTCTCTTTCTGAAGGAGGAAGTCCCTTCTTTATACAATGTCTTCATAGGTGTCAACTCATTGATTTCCCCTTGATTTTCTCATCCTCCTCTTATCGGACGAAATTTTTCCCTTTAAATGTAGTTGACTTTGAGTTAATTGCTTCGTTGAGGGTATCTTGGAAATCAATTTGTTTCCCATTCAAACTCTATTAATTGTTCTGCACGTGTATAATATTTATGGGTGTGATGCTGTGTATCTCTGGGTCTAGCATAATTCCCATGGGGATCGCTGAATGTATCATGGTGTGGTGCATCAACTAGGGAGGTCGATCAGTGTTCCGACCTCGATATCTGAGAAGTTTCATCCAGCTAGGAGCCAGATCTGGCTTCCCTTGACCTTTTCGAAGCTAGGTACGGCTTCCTAGGGACATTCTTCTGTGTCAGCGAGGTATAGGTGAGTCTCTGGAGCAATTGCGAGGTGACCTCGACTTCAGGGAATTTCTAGTTTTGGTGATGCGGGCTAGATCTGATCGTTCCAGGCTCTATCCCGGATGTTTTCAGAGCCCGTCCTTATTCCTGCGGGGTGGTATCGTAGCTCAGCTCTGGATAGAATGGTCCTTCTAGTGGAAACTCTCGGGTATGGAACCAGGTTTGGGAGGTGGAAAATTTTTCTTTGGTCCTTAGCCAATTTTGGCTATTAACATTATCAAATGTATTTAGCCTCTTAAGGCCCTTATGGCCTCTAACATGTACAGTTTTATAGAATGAAAATTTCTTTTCTCTAGCGTCCATTCATCTGATCTTTATTTCTAGAATAAGCATTTGGTTGCGAACTCAGATTGCTTTCAACGAATTGTCTTATTTCCACGAACCCTGATTTTGGAATTTTGGGTTGGCTTTGCTTAGATCCATCTTTGAGTGACTTTTGCTAGGCACTCGGATTTTTTTTGACCTTGTTCAGCTTCGCTTGGACCTGTTTTTGAGCGGTTCTTACTCAACGCTCAGATTCTTTAGCGGAGATGCTAATTCCCGACCATCTTGAATCTTTCGTCTTTTAAGTGCTTTACTTTTATCCTTCTTTGATTGACTTGGTTGGTGACTTGGCTGCTTGCTCAGGATAATTTCTAACCATCTTGAATCTTTGGCCAAGCAGTGTTCTGGGAACCTTGCCCCATTTACCCTGTGAAATATACAAGCACAATTAAATTGCCAAAAGCTAATCTAGAGGGGAGGGGTGAATAGGTTTTTAACCTCTTTTCAATCCCTTGAAACAAACAAAAGTTTGTCCTTCTAGAAAGCTTGTATCATAACACATTAAAGATATGAAAGCTCATATAGACTATTGAAAAGCATATTCAATTAGGCATGTCAATTAAAATATATAATTTTAAAGTGAAGAAATCAAACTAAAACATAAATCAACTAGCACTTGTATTAATATATATATATATATATGTCCATTGTGCACAAGTACAAATCAAAAAATGACTATATACAAATAAGTCAATTTATAGAGATAAATGATATATACAATTTTGATCAAATGAGTGTTTGCATCTCACAATTTACAAAGTTCTTGTTTACAAAGATATCCAGAAATGATGATCTAAACAAGATACAACCAAACACATATACAAATATAAAAAAGATAGGAATAGAGACATTTGATACACTATTTTTTACATGGTAAAACCTCCGAAGAGGAAACATTCACGGGTTGATTCTACGACCACCGGCAACACCACCTTTAACTAGTTGGATAAAAGTACACCCTCAAAAGTGACCAATCCGTATGATACACTTCCTACTTGGATATCCCTTCTATCCTACCCGAGGCCCTTTTACTAATAAAAGACTTGCCTACTTTCTATCCAAGACACTTTGCATGTCTCTAGAAAGTTTACTTGCTCGACTATCCGAATAATCCCAATCCTAGCCAAGACTTCCTTGCTCAACTATCCAAATCATTCTGATCCTAGTCAAGGCTTCATGCCTTTTACAAGGACTTCCTTAACGTGATCAAATGCATACAAATGCATATATATATATATATATATATATATATATATGCAACATATAATATGTGATCAATATATCCTATGGAAACTAGAAATGATTAATGAGCACACAATGTATATTTTTCTAGTTTGTAATCCAAAAATATGACATCACACAAATGATGAATATGTAACATATGAAATGTATGGATTAGGTACACTTCATGAAGGACTAGACATAGGCATCAAAGTACACAAGCAAAGTTGCCTAGTTCTTATACATAAACAAAAACCTACAATAGACAATTATAATCAATACACACATAAATCCTAGATATTGTTCATGCAAACGAAAGCTTGAATCATAACAAAGTCATTAAGCACATATTCAAGACTTTAAAACTAAAACCAAAAATGCTAGAATCAAGGATATGTTCAATAAAATTCTCTAGCAAGCATTTAGAGTATGTATTCACAAAATAATCAATTAAATTTCAAAAGGCTCTAAATATAAAATTTAATGTGTTAATCCTAAATATATTCAACTAAAGAGTCCTATCACACGATGAGGCTATCAATCATCAAGATAAAGTCAATTAACATACAAATAGCCCTAGATTATATGCTAGTCACAATATAACTCTCAGACATGAGAAGTTTTAGTTTTAAGAAAACCTAAATCACATTTAAGTCTCTAATAAGACAAATCTAGCTTATAATTGAAGCTCTATCTTCTAACAGCATTTGTTCAAGAAATATACACATAAATGAGAAGAAGGCCCAATGTATTTGAGTATTAGAAAGTATAAAACTCAAAAGATAATCAAATACCTTGTTAATTTGAGTGCAACCACGAAATTGATGTAGAACCACCAAAATACTTGAACAAATGACTTCAATAAAGCATAGAGAAGATAGAAAGACTTCAATATGAATTTTCTCCCTTTTGAATCACTCGATTTCAATAAGAAACGAGTGACATATGAGGTTTTGAAGTTGAGAGAAAATTGTGAAAAACTTATGCACTTGGTCTTCTTAAAATGAAAAATGAGAGGGAGAAAGTATTTAAAAGAAATGGGAGAGAAGTGACATGGAGAGAAGAGGATTTCGGCCAGCCATTTGCACCTCTCCACATCATCTCCCCGTGGAGGTGCTTGGCCTCACGGGGACAGTGGGGTTCCATTCCCGTTGGGCCCACGCACCTCCACAAGGAAGGGGTGCAAATGGCGCTTTGCCATTTTCCTCTTCCCTCACGCACCTCAAGCGTTCTTCGATCGTTCTTCAGTTTTCGAACTCCAAATTCGAATCTGTTTTCAGATTATGAACCATAACTCTCTCACACACATGAAAATTTATGAAACTTCAAC
Organism: Dipteronia sinensis; assembly: GCA_033220585.1. Lineage (NCBI taxonomy): Eukaryota > Viridiplantae > Streptophyta > Magnoliopsida > Sapindales > Sapindaceae > Dipteronia > Dipteronia sinensis. The sequence goes on from CM065639.1 coordinate 48,257,505, forward strand.
AAAAAATATGGAAATTGACTCGATACCCAAGGACAAAAACCATGCACGTAAAACACACGGAAAGTTTCTTAACTTCCAACTCGGAGCTCTAAAACTAATGAATGAGTAACTGAATCGTTCCAAACTTAATAAGGAACAATATGAGAATACATTCAAGTCTGATAAAAATAAAATATAAATAAACAAACATAAAAACATACAAGTATGCCATTTCCTAGAGATAGTCTTAGAACATGCATTTTTACAAAATTTGTTAATTTAAATCTAATGCATGTGCATACAACAATATGTGTGTGTACGTGTTATAGAAATTGAGAAAAACGATGCAGGGACACATGTGAATGCAATGTGTGTGTGTGCCTTAACGCTTTGCAAGAGGAATGAGGTTTAAATATACCTTTGATATGCAACAAAGCTTGCTCCTCTTAAAGACTTCTCTTTGCTTGATGAGTTACTAATCTTCCTTGAAGCTTGAATAACCATGAGCCTAGACAACTAATAAATACAAAGGAAATATTGTTTGATATGAAATTATGATAGCACGACTCAAAAACCTAACACCGTGTTTTTCTCATGTATACAAGTCAATTAAGATGTCTCTTGGTTTTGTCTATTACAAGGGTTTGCTGAATCGTTGGTGATGCATTTGCATACACCAACATAGCCTCACATATCTCATTGGGTCTTTCCCGTTGTGTACCATAGTGTTTTTCCAGTGAAAAAGCATCTTCAGCCCGGGTGGCCAGACTGATGACTATTGTTAGTTCGGCAGGCGCGCCGGGTCTACACCAGCTTCTCAACCTCTCGGGTTCTTCACCTACCATTGTGGGTGTCAGCGCTGCGTGCTTATCTTTGGTATCAAAGATGATTAAAATTGTTCGAACATTGATCTTGGCTTAGTAATTCTGATTTCTCTTACGAATTTTATTGATTGATCCGCAGACCGACAATACTGAAATATTCAAAATGATCAGAAAAGCTAAAACACAGTTACGAACAAAATAAAAGAAATATTCTAAACTAAGATTGAAAATGACTTAGCTATTTCTCCTAAGAGAAGTTTTTTTTTTGAATCATGCATCATGAGGTCGAGATGACTCTCGATTAAGACTTGTCTTGATTGGGGTTTTCCCCTGAGTTCCTTCTTCACTGGAGACATAAGTTCATTCTCCACTACGCACATCCGGTGCCTATCATTCTTGGTTTTGTCTCTGTGTACTGCGAGGTTGGCTCTCCTAGCCGTTTCCCAGGACTCTTTTAATATGCCTAAGCCAAATTCCGTGGGGAACTTAATCATCAGGGCATTGGTGGTTGTCACTACTTTGGTTTTATTTAAGAATGTCCTACCCAATAAGGTGTTGTATGACCAATTATCCGTGCCGATAGCTATGAAGTCCAGTAGCACATCTTTTTGGCATGTGGATGTTCCGATATTTACTGGCAACTTAATTGTCCCGAGTGACCTCACATCTGAACCTCCAAATCCTTTGGGTAGAATAGGCAAAGATTATAGATCCTTCATATTTAGTCCTAACTGGTCGAAAACCTAGGCACTCAAGATGTCGGATGAGCTTCGTTTTTAATGAGCACTCGATGAACATCTCGATGCCCTATTCAAGCTGATATAATGATAGCATCGTTTAGCCTAACATCGACCCCAAAGGAATATGCTTCTGTGAAAATGATCGGGTCCCACCCTTTTTTGATTCTCTTGGGGTCCATCTCAACCGAGTTCACATCCAGGTCCCTTTGGGCAAACATGGCATCCCGGACCTCCGTCATCCTATCTCGGCTACTTCGGCTTGTGTAGGCACCTTTAAAGATAGTGTTGATTGCCCATTCTCCTCATAATCGGCTGGGGCTCTCCCATTTGTCATGGCTCCCCTCTGGCCGATCATCTTGGCGGGGATCCTTCTACTGATTGTCTGTTCTTTTAAGGATTGAAACTCGCTTTTTATGTCGTTAGCAAATTGCGAATTCAAAAGAAATTTTTAATAAGTCCTAGCAATATGCTCTAATGTTTTCAAAACAAGTACATCGACAAGTGAGGTTATCGTCCATAGGGAAATGAAAATTAAATGGCTAAAACTAGTTAACTACTATTAAACTAAAACAAAGCATGAAAAAGTAAATATCAGTGGTTAGGTTTTGAAAGTTAATAAATACTATGCAAACTACAATTAAGTTAATTAATCTAAAGTTAAACTAACAGTTAGCAAGAATGCAGAGAGATAAGATAATGAGATGAGTTGGAGTCAATGCAATCAAACACGAATAGTGGGCAATCCATTCTTTAAGAACTAATTCGATCATTTAGGGCTTATCTTCCTAACTTGAGTTTCCAAGATGGCTTGGATTGGAGTGCTCACAATCCACCTCTTTCACTCTTGCTTTGGATAGATGTGAGGTAGTCGGGATGGTTTGGATTGGAATGCTCACAATCCACCCCTTTTACCTAGCCGGGATATATTGGATTGGAATGCTCACAACATATCCCTTCCAATTCAAATAAGCTTGGTTAAACACCTTATGTGTGGATGGTTAAAAATATAAATTGATATCTATTGTAAACCAAGAGTTGGAATGCCTACTTGGCTCATAAAGACACCACAATTCAACCTCTACAATGAGTTGGGAGTTGGAATTCCTACCCAACCCACAATGAGTATTAAATGCATTAAAGACCAAAAAAAACCACTAAGTGATATGGGAGTTGGAATGCATACCCACTTCACAAAGATTTCAATAAAAGCTTAGTTACTCTAATAAGTTAAATTTATCAACACAAATCAAGAGTTGCAATGCCTACTTAATTTAAGAGATACTTAAACATAATTAAGCATAATGAATGGAACTATATTAATTAAATCAAAGTATGGTGGAAAACCCACGTATTCATATTGAATTACATAAATCCCACAATGGGTTTAGCTACTCATGGTAAATAAAAAATAAAATCCAAGAGATAAAAGATAGATAAGACCTATGTAGAGAAACTCTTCCCTTCTTGAAGCTTAATTCCTGTCATTTAGTAGCCTTGAGTAGACAAGGATGAAGATGATGTAAGAAGGTTAGGATTTGGTAGGGAAAGATTCCTAGATCTAGGTTAGTGGTTAGTGATGTCAAAAGGGTGTGTGAGAGTGTTTTGGGTTGTGGCTCTCTGAAGAAAATCAGAACAAGATATATTTATAGGGTGCCAAATATTAGGTCTGAAATGCTGATGTGGCGAGCTGATGCAACGTAGTGTGCTGGTACATGTTTGCGGGTAGGGACCCGCGCAGTGACCTACGCACATCCTCTCCAGTAACTTTTTTCTTCTGTTCGCGACCAGCGCAGTACTAGCAAACTGGGCACTTCTTCAATTTCTAGAGGATTTCTTGTTTTCGGATTCGTGGGTTGATGTGTTGGTATGGACCAGCGAAGTTCTGAATCTTGGGAGTGCATGGGTAAGGGTACCCGCGCACACATCAGCGCACTTCATGTGTTCTTCTTGTTTCATTTGGCTTGCTTTGCACGCGAATTCTCCACTTCCTTCACCAAGACCAATATTTCATTTATTGCTTGCAAAGCACAATAAAGAGCCATAAGACACACTAAAAACACTCAAAAACGAGACAAAGGATAAGGTTATGAGTGCCAAAATATATAACAATTTTGGCACACTCAAGGATCAAATCGTTAAGGTAACCTTCTCTGATGAGTGTTTCGATGTGGTCCTTTAGCTGGTGACACTCCGTTGTGTTGTGGATGTTCTCCTTTTGAAATCTGCAGTATTTGGAAGTGTCCATTTAGGCATTAGTTGACTGCTTAGGAGGATACTTGACTAATCCTTTGTCCTATACAATAGGTAAGATTTCCTCTTACTTCTTGGCAGGAGGGGGGGGGGGGGGGGGGTGTAATTAGTGTATAAATGCTTGAACCTTTTTTCATTCCGACCATGTTTTGGCCCTTCGTCTCAGCGCCCATCCTGGTTCTTGTTATTCTCCTTATGATCACCCTTCGGGTTCTTTAAGTTGCTCTATTTTGGTTTTTCACTCTTTTCAGGGTGCCCACTATGGACGTAATTTCCTCCCTAGGATAACTCTTCTTCTTCGGGTATCGCATAATTGTCTGCCAAATCCATCAGGTCGGTATAAGTGCTCAGGCACTTTCTTCTTAGATCGAATGATAGCCTATCGTTCTATAAATTGTTAGTGAAAGCTACCACCACAACTTCGTCATTGGGGTTGTGAATTTCTGACACTTATTAGGAGAAATTTTCAAGTAATCCTTTAAAGCTTCATTTCTTTCCTGCTTGAGAGTGGTAAGGTGAGCCACTAACTTTCTTCTCTGGATGTTTCCTATGAATTTGAGAAATGGCTTTGGTCAAATCTTGGAAATTTTTAACTGTACTCCGTGAGAGTCTTCTGAACCATCTAGATCATAGATCTTAGATCCCTGAGTGTTTGTGGGAATGTCAAACATAACAATGGATCATTGTAGGTGTACTGTGTCATTGCTCTTCGTAAACGCCTCATGTGTTCCATCAGATCAATGATTGCCTTAAACTGCTCAACATGGGGCATCTAAATCTTTCTGGGAACTAGGTCTGGAGGATGCTGTTTAGCAGGGCATTTTGGCTTTGACAACATTCTAGTGCTTTGACCTTTTGGGTCAGCTTTTGTATCAATTTGTCACGCCTTCCCTCAGGTTCGCCATCCGTACTGAAACGATGTCGGATTGTGATCCCCCGCTGAATTCTTGGAGCATCTGCTTTGGTCCGGGTACTAGGAGTGCCAAACCTTATTAGGGACCTGCCTGCTTGGTGCCTTTTGCGAGGTGGTATATCACATTCCGCTGAAGAGTTAGAATAACTCAGCCGGTGGGTGCCTCTTCAAATTTCCTCTACCCCGGAATTCTCACGGTTGCGCTCTTGTCTGCCTCGACCCCTAAGTCTTTCATTTCTCATGTGCATATGGTCTGTTAGATCCCGCTCACTAGTTGGAACAACATGATCAGGTTCAGATTCCCTACTTGGCTTCAAATGTGCATATGGTGTTGGAACCATAGTCTCCGAACGCAGCCTCTGAGTTGGGCTTATGATAGGAGTGTTCAGGTCGTACGAAGAGGTCATCCTAGCATTTGCTAAGAGATTGATCCCATGCATAGCTGCATCTTTAATGACCCTCTATAACGTCGCCTGAATATGTTGCAGGGCCTTTATGGGTTACACCAGTCGGCTGATTTTGAGGAGCGACCACCGACTAGCTCTTATTGGTGGGATTTCTCGTTGGTTGGTTCTCCCTAGAATTCAAGTCTTGTGAAGGTGGGTATTGGCTTTGATCATGGTCTGAGCCATCTCCGTCTCTACGTTTTGCCATATGGTGTTATAGTTTCTTAGGTGCCTAAGGTTTTTAAATCAATAGCCCCTTCACCTTCTAGCGCCAGTTGTTGACAGCAATTTTTGGTCCTATGAAATATCAACATGCCAAAAATGTTATTTGTAGTTTTTTTATTGCGAAAAAGGAAATATTGTAAAGAGATATGATATTTTACGTGGAAAACCCTGAGAAAGGAAGAAAAACATGGGTGCCGGTGACATCGAGGAATAATCTTCACTACAAAAGTAATTTACAAAACTCTGCTCACTAATCTCTCTTGATGCTTGTTCATTTGCATTTTTGTGTGTGTTTACAATGAAAAATGGGCGAATTAGACATTCATTGTAACCCTAAACTTGTTATACAAGTAGTTGACTTGTAGAATCTCACTTGTGATTCTTCTTGCATGGATCTCGATGTTTGTCTTGATTTCCTTCTCATTTGGTGCTTATCCTGTAATAAATGTGGTTGATATTGTGCTTGATTTGAACTCTGATATCTTTGAAGAAGATATGGTTATTTCCTTGTCAAAGTGTGATTCCCAGTTTACGTATCCAAGCAGTTCTCTTTTCCCTTCGTTTTGACTCGTTAGAATAGGAAATTTCCTTACTCAGGCGATCGATAATTTCGTCGAGTAGAGATCTTTTCCGAGTCGAATCTTATTCATTCGAGCTCTTGCCCGATCTGGTTTATTTGGTGCATTAATGGGTGATTTCGTTGATGAAACTTTTGAGGTGTTCAGTTTCGATGATGTGTCCTGAGTTAAGGCTGACCGGTTGACTATTGTCCATGTGGCATAGTTATTCCTCTGCCATTTCTGCTTCTTCACAGTACTCGGGCAAAATTTACGTACAACACCACCCTTGTTTTATTATTACTAAAATATCCTTATATATAGCTATTTAATAAGTACATAAGTGTAAAACTGAAGATCCAAATTTACTTTCTACACCCATAAATTATGTACACTCGATCTATCATAAACCCCAATAATTTAGACAAAATAAAAATCCGTATCACAAACAGAAAATATAATTTTCACGTCCAATTAAGGAATTGACAAAAAAGAATTGATTTGATATGTTCCAATTATAAAAAATGTTTTATAAAGAAACAAGAATCCTTTTTTTTGTGTATTTTAATTTTTATTATTGTTTTCCGATTGAAAAACAAAATCTTGTTTCTAATCTAAGTCTTCAATTCTTCATTCTTCTCGTTTCCCATTTAATTTCCGAATTTTCCTGCAAATTAGTACATTTTATTATTTTAATAAGTAATTTTAGTACATTTAATTACTGTATATTTAATGAAAATTGGAGAAATTATAGGATTGAAGATTGGGGAAAACGAGGAAAACGGGAAGGGATGAGAATACCTCCCTCCAACCTCTCACATCTCCATTTCCTGAAATGAGGATGGGAATTGAGATTTGGATGTGGGAAGGGGTTAGGGAGTCTAGACGGGGGAACCAATATCCATCCCCATCTCTCCAATTGTCACCCTCCAATTAGGGGTGTGCAGGATCCGATCCAATCCAATAGAATCCACTGGATCCAATCCAATCCATGGATTTGATTGGATCCGAAGGGATAATGAGATCGGATCGGATCGGATCCCAAATTCTAAAATCTATTGGATCGGATCGGATCTTGGATTCAAGTTTGAAAATCCGTCAAATCCGCCGATCCGCCTAAAATATTAGATCTTATTTTTATATTGGGCAATTTGCCTATTTATACAAAAACAAAACAATCTACAAAGCAATTTATAGAAGAGTATAAAAGACCAAAGCATGCCACAACAAGCCGAAAATAAGAACACCAATACATTAAAGTCCAAAATAAAGCAAGACCCACACTACTAAAAAATAAAAATCTAGATTCAAGACAACAAAGACCACAATCTTACTAGTTTAGCTGTTTAGGCTTCTACTTTTCTTTAGACAATAAAAACCTGGGTGTTGTGTTGTTTCATATGTTTTTTAGAAGAAAATTCAGCAACTTGTGTTGATGTTGTTTGGATGATTTATTTAATGTTGAACATTTGGATGATTTTAGTTGGAGCTGTTGTTTAAAGATTATAAACTTTTTGAACTATATAAGTTTACAAGTTATGTTAAGCATTTTTTTACTGTTAATTTTATTTGAATTAATTAGCAATATTTGGATTATTTATTTAATTTGATTTATTTCAAATAATAATTTTTTATATATTAAGAACAACTTTATATTAATTCAATCCATCAGATCGGATCGGATAGGCTGTAATAGTAATTGGATCGGATCGGATCCCCGTTATAAAATTGGATCGGATCGGATCCCGTTATAAAATCGGATCGGATCGGATCGTAATTTTTTCGATCCAATCGGATCGGATCAGATCTTGGATTATGGCAAATCCATTAGATCCGATCTGCCGCACACCCCTACCTCCAATTGTCACCCTTAAATCCACCAATAGGATATGATTTTCAAAACCGAATATGTTAAAATTTTAAATATTTTAATATGGCAACTAATTAAATTTTGAGTAATGTCACTTTGTCCAAATTAGATGCTCGTGTGGCAATACTCTAATCCGTTCATTTAAATCATGCAACTCTAACACAATTAAAATAAATGGATTATAATGATGCCACATCATTTGGACACCAGATTTAATTTGGACACCAAATTTGGACAAAGTAGCGTTATTGTTAAATTTTAGATACGAGAAATGAGAAGATTTTGAAGGCAATACAAAGAAACAAATATAATGTAATGAATATTAGAGAATCAAATCCAATTTACATCTTAAAAGTTATAGATGGAAACCACTTTATCTCTACGTAATCCCAATTGTGATATAAATTTCCCATAATCCACCACCAGGAAATCCACGATAGTGAAAGCTCTCAAACTCAAAAGACCATATGGCTTCTACTCGAGTTTTTCCTCTAGCTAAGCAGACCTTCTTGCCTCTATTTTGCATCATCTTGATTTTGACATCAGGTAAAATGCTCTCCCAATTCAATTTACGTAAAATTCTAAAAGTTTATGTCAGATTAATATTGTTGAAACTCATCATAAACCTTGTCAAAATTATTGAAATTTGCTCAAATGTCTATAAATTTTTAAGAGTTTGATTTTTGAAATGTATTATACTATTTTATAATATATGTGTGACTTTAATATCCATTCATTTATTTGGTCTAAATCCAAGGGTCACCATTTAATTATCTTATTCACTATTGGATTAATACCAAATTGATGGATGAAAATTTAAGTCTCTAATTTAAGTCATATTTTAAGTTGATTTAACCTAACCAATATTTTTTTTTATTAAAAAAATGCAGGGGCAGCATGGGCAATAAACACAGAAAACTGTTTTGGAATCTGTGATAGTCCGTCAGAATGCGATAGCAGTTGCAAGGCCAGAAACTTTCAAGGAGGAGCATGTGTGGGATTTACCATAAAAGAATTGACTTGCTGCTGCAAGAAATAACATTATAAACTCTATTGTTTTGTTTTGTTACTCAACGGCTTCCTCTAGTACGTTTGTATTAACGCAGCTGGTTGAGAACAAATCCTTACATTATTATGATTTGAAATATAAATAAAGTTTGATTCTTTTGAGACAAATAGATATAATGCGTTTATGGCAAATACTATACCTGTCTTTATAAAAAAAAAAAAAAAAACAACAACAACAACAACGCACAACTTGGCTTGATGATGAGAGATTTCATTCAATTATACAATATCTCAGAGTTCAATTTGACAATAAGAATTGGAAACAAAAGGAGGCGGCCGGTTTACAAGCTCAACCAAATGAACACTAATTATTGCATTCAATTCAATAGATTCTTTTTTAAAATATATGAAAGTCACTCTTATATTTTTTTATAAATGGTAATAAATAGATTTTTTTTTTCAAACATAATAAAAAAATGGCTAATTGTCACAGATCCCCCAAGACTATATCCGAATTCGCATGTTGTTCCTTGAATTTTTTTTAGACACTAAACTCCCTGAACTGTCGGAAATTGGCAGAAGTTGACGGAATGCTTATGAAACCCTTGTTCCGTCTCATTTCTCGTCACGTGCGCTGCACATGTCTCCGTACGAAGGGCATTTGGGTCATTCCGCGCTTGGCTAACTTGCACTAATGCCCCCTAAACTCTTCCAAAATATGCATTATGCCCCTTATACTTTTTTTTCACCATTAAACTCCATGAACTCTCATTTTTGGCAAACACTTGGGTTTTTTTGCCCCCTGTCACCTATTGCAAATTTATGAGAGTTCATGGGATTTAATGGCAAGAAAAAGGTATAGGGGGCATAGTGCAAATTCAGGGTATAGTTCAGTTGGCATCAGTGTCAATTAGTCTAAAATACATGATCAATATGTTCACAAAAATATATCATCCAAATATCTCTCCACACAACTATCCCAACATCACAAAAAATATTCAACGAAAGCAAGTAAACTAAAAGCAATAAAAGTTTAGAATTTTAAAATGAAATTAAATATTCAAAACCGATGGTGATTGCTTCCTCACGAGCTTCTTCTATAAAGATATAGCTCTCGCTCTTTTTATGAGCACTCTTAGCCTGATTGTCCCCCATAGACACGCAGGTTGTCATTGTGTCCTACCAAGAGATAAAGAGCCTCGCATTGATACACAAGCTGTAAAAATTTTACTTCTTCTAGAAGCTTTAGATTATCTGCCACACTAGAACACATATCAGAAAGTTCAGGCAAGCTAAATTTTCTTAATTCATGCGGTTGCTTAACCAAAACTTACAGCACCACCTCTTAATAAAAAGAAACAAACTAAATAAGATAAACAAAAATAAAATGCACGAAAGAAGTTTCTACATTATGCACTTGTGCTAGGGGTGTCATCAACTAAATGAGACTTTACTAAGTTTGGAAATTGATTCTTTTTCACAACCCAAACAAATTGAGTTGACTTCCCCTTTTCCATGGCTTTGGGTCTAACTTGGTTAACCAAGTCTTTACTTACCCAAATCTTCCTGACCCTAGGTGGACTCTTCCTATTCCTGGGCTTTACAACCCATATCTTCCTAACATTCATATATCTCTCTTTATATTTAAAACTCTCGCGAGTGCCAGGCCTTTCATGTTTTTGGCCAAGTGGTTGAATGTGATCTATCTTATGGCAATGGTGGCACACAGTGATAGGGTTAGGAATGATACCTTGTTGGAGGGTCTTTGTTGGAGGTGGAGGTGGAGGATGTTTCCTCTTCTTGTTGGCCTTCATCCTATTTGCCTTGCTAGGACTTGGCTTTTTAGTATTGACACTTGGATTTCCTCAACTCATAGTAATCTTTTCTTCTTTTAGAAGTCAAACCTCATCCTTCATCATTGCCTCAATTTCTTGCTTAGCTTTTGAAAGCTTCGCAAAGCGGTCAAGGTTCTTCTTCTATATTATCTCCAATGCCTTGTTCCTTTATTCAATTTCTGCTTGCATGAGCTGCATCCTCTTGGCAAAGTCCTCCTTGATCTCAATAAATTCCTTTAGGGGTATACTATTTTCATCTTCAAAGGTTTCGATATATGCTTCAAACTCCTTGTTCTTGTCATTGATCTCCTCTATCGTCTTTCGGAGTGTACCATTCTCCGACTTGAGCAATTTTACTTCAAGAGTGAGCTTCTTCTTTTGCATTTCAAGCTCTTCCACTTTCACCTTTCCCAAGGCCTCATTGTCTTCAAACTCTTTTTTTATGAGCTGTATATTTCTCTTAAAATCTTCCAGCATTTCTTCTTTCTCTTGGGTGGTTTTCGCCAATTTCTCTTTAAGTACAAACAACCTCTCTTCCATTTTCTTGCTTCGCTCTTGACTCTTCTGTTTTTCTTCTACGGTTTTTGCATCCTTCTTAAATGCTTGTACAAGAGCACATACCCGGTTGCTTGTCTTCCCTTGTGTGGGATTGTTTACTACGAAACAACTCTCATGAACATGTCTCTCCTCTGTGCTATTTGAGGATTCCACCGGTTTGTTCACTTTTAACTAGTCATAATGCTCATTGGTTGAGTTGTTGAGGTACTTTTTTGATGCAGACTCCATTGATTGGTCAGGCCAGCTAGGTAACACATGGTTCTTGATTTTCTGCTCATATGTTTGTTGTGTGGATTGGAGTATTTGCATGGTTCTCCGTTGAGAAGCTTGAATTTCCTCATTTTCCATATACCTTTTTCTTCATCAACTCTCTTAGCTCATCCTCCAATGAGATAAAGTCTTGTTTAGTACTCCAATCCATGCTGCACATACTCTCATAATGTGTGTAGCTTGACCTCGGATTGTCAAAATATCCATATGGTCCTCACATATATCCCGTATATTGTCTAAAGAAATCCATAGAACCTGAAACAAGAAAAACAAAAAACTGCCAAAGCGTAAAAAGGAACAAGAAAGACTAAAAATAACTAAGAAACTAGTTAGAAAACTAGGATTAGCCACTCAATTGACACATTTCCCCGGCAACGGCACCATTTTGAAACTCGCTTTTTGTGTCGTCAGCAAATCACAAATTCAAGAGAAATTTATAATAAGACCTAACAACGTGCTCTAATATTTTCAAAACAAGTACAATGACAAGTGAGGTTATCGTCCACTGGGGAAAGGGAAATTAAATAGGATAAAACTAGTTAACTAATATTAAACTAAAACAAAGCACGAAAAAGTAAATATCAGTGGTTGGGATTTGAAAGTTAATAACTACCATGCAAACTACAATTAAGTTAAATAATCTAAAGTTAAACTAACAATTAGCAAGAATGCGGAGATATAAGATAATGAGATGAGTATGAGTCAATGCAATCAAACACGAATAGTGGGCAATCCATTCTTTAAGAACTAATTCGATCAATTAGGGTTTATCTTCCTAACTTGAGTTTCCAGGATGGCTTGGATTGGAGTGCTCACAATCCACCCCTTTCACTCTTGCTTTGGATCGATGTGAGGTAGTCGGGATGGTTTGGATTGGAATGCTCACAATCCACCCTTTTACCTAGCCGGGATATGTTGGATTGGAATGCTCACAACATATCCCTTCCAATTCAAATGAGCTTGGTTAAACACCTTAGGTGTGGATGGTTAAAAATATAAATTGATATCTATTGTAAACCAAGAGTTGGAATGCCTACTTGGCTCATAAAGACACCACAATTCAACCTCTACAATGAGTTGGGAGTTGGAATGCCTACCCAACCCACAATGAGTATTAAATGCATTAAAGAAAAAAAAACCACTAAGTGATATGGGAGTTGGAATGCCTACCCACTTCACAAAAATTTCAATAAAAGCTTAGTTACTCTAATAAGTTCAATTTATCAACAAGAATCAAGAGTTTTAATGCCTACTTAATTTAAGAGATACTTAAACACAATTAAGCAAAATGAATGGAACTATATTAATTAAATCAAAGTATGGTGGAAAACCCACATATTCATATTCAATTACATAAATCCCACTATGGGTTTAGCTGCTCATGCTCAATAAAAAATAAAATCCAAGAGATGAGAGATAGAAAATACCCATGTAGAGAAACTCTTCCCTTCTTGAAGCTTGATTCCTGTCTCTTAGTAGCCTTGAGTAGACAAGGATGAAGATGATGTAAGAAGGTTAGGATTTGGTGGGGAAAGATTCCTAGATCTAGGTTAGTGGTTATTGATGTCAAAAGGGTGTGTGAGAGTGTTTTGGGTCGTGGCTCTCTTAAGTAAATCTGAACAGATTTATTTATTGGGTGCCAAATATTAGGTCTGAAATGCTGATGTGGCGAGCTGATGCAACGTAGTGCGTCGATACATGTTCGCGGGTAAGGACCCGCGCAGTGACCTACGCACATCCTCTCCAGCAACTTCTTTCTTCTGTTCGCTGGTAACTGCTCTGGTAGGACCAGCGCAGTACTAGCAAACTGGGCACTTGGTCAATTTCTGAAGGATTTCTGGTGTCCGGTTCGTGGGTTGATGTGCTGGTATGGACCAGCAAAGTTCTCAATCTTGGGAGTGCATAGGTAAGGGTACCCGTGTACACACCAGCGCACTTCATATGTTCTTCTTGTTTCAGTTGGCTTGCTTTGCACTCGAATTCTCCACTTCCTTCACCAAGGCCAAGATTTCACCTATTTCTACAAAGCACAATAAAGAGCCATAAGACACACTAAAAACACTAAAAAACGAGACAAAGGATAAGGTTATGAGGGCCAAAATATATAACAATTTTGGCACGATCAAGGATCAAATCCTTAAGGTAACCTTCTCCGATGAGTGTTTCGATGTGGTCCCTTAGTTGGTAACACTCCGTTGTGTTGTGGCCGTTTTCCTTTTGAAATCTGCAGTATTTAGAAGTGTCCCTTCAGGCATTAGTTGACTGCTTAGGAGGATACTTAACTAATCCTTTGTCCTATACAATAGGTAAGATTTCCTCTTACTTCTTGGCGAGGGGGGGGGGGGGTGTAATTAGTGAATAAATGATGGAACCTTTTCTCATTCTGACCGCGTTTTCGCCCTTCGTCTCGGAGCCCATCTTGGTTCTTGTTATTCTCCATATGATCACCCTTCGGGTTCTTTGAGTTGCTCTCTTTTGGTTTTTCACTCTTTTCAGGGTGCCCACCATGAACTTAATTTCCTTCCTAGGATAACTCTTCTTCTTCGGGTATCGCATAATTGCCTACCAAATCCATCAGGTCGGTATAAGTGCTCAAGCAATTTCTTCTTAGATCGAATGATAGCCGACCATTCTGTAAATTATTAGTGAATGCTACCACCACAACTTCGTCATTGGGGTTGTGAATTTCAGACACTTCTTAGGAGAACTTTTCAAGTAATCCTTTAAAGCTTCATTTCTTTCCTGCTTGAGAGTGGTAAGGTGAGCCACTAACTTTCTTCTCTGGATGTTTCCTATGAATTTGAGAAATGGCTTTGGTCAAATCTTGGAAATTTTTTACTGTACTCCGTGAGAGTCTTTCGAACCATCTAGATCCTAGATCTTAGATCCCCGAGCGCTTGTGGGAATGTCAAACATAACAGTGGATCATTGTAGGTGTACTGTGTCATTGCTCTTCGTAAACGCCTCATGTGTTCCTCAGATCAATGCTTGCCTTAAACCGCTCAACATTGGGCATCTAAACCTTTATGGGAACTAGGTCTTGAGGATGCTGTTTAGCAACGCATTTCGGCTTTGACGACATTCTAGTGCTTTGACCTTTTGGGTCAGCTTTTGTATCAATTTGTCACGCCCTCCCTCTAGTTTGCCATCCGTGCTGAAACGATGTCGGATTGTGATCCCCCGCTGGATTCTTGGAGCATATGCTTTTGTCCGGGTACTAGGGGTGCCAAACCTCATTAGGGACCTGCCTGCTTGGTGCCTTTTGTGAGGTGGTATATCACATTCCGTCGAAGAGTTAGAATAACTCCACCGGTGGGTGCCTCTTCAGATTTCCTCTACCCCGGTATTCTCACGGTTGCGTTCTTGTTTGCCTCGACCCCTAAGTCTTTCATTTCTCATGTGCCTAAGGTCTGTTAGATCCCGCTCACCAGTTGTGACATCATGATCATGTTCAGATTCTCTACTTGGCTTCAAATGTGCATATGGTGTTGGAACCATAATCTCCGAACGCAACCTCTGAGCTGGGCATATGATAGGAGTGTTCAGGTCGTATGAAGAGGTCATCCTAGCGGTTGTTGAGAGATTGATCCGATGTATAGCTGCATCTTTAATGGCCCTCTGTAACGTCGCTTGAATATGTTGCAGGGCCTTTTTGGGTTACACCAGTCGGCTGATTTTGAGGAGCGACCATCGAATGGCTCTTATTGGCGGGATTTCTTGTTGGTTGGTTCTCCCTAGAATTCGGGTCTTATGAAGGTGGGTATTGGCTTTGATCATGGTTTGAGCCATCTCCGTCTCTACCTTTTTTCATATGGTGTTATAGTTTCTTAGGTGCCTAAGGTTTTTAAATCAATAGCCCCTTCTCCTTCTAGCGCTAGTTGTTGACGGTAATTTTTGGTCCTATGAAATATCAACATGCCAACAATGTTATTTGTAGTTTGTTAATTGCGAAAAAGGAAATATTGTAAAGAAATATGAGATTTTACGTGGAAAACCCTAAAAAAGGAAGAAAAACATGGGTGTCGATGACAACGAGGAATAATATTCACTACAAAAGTAATTTACAAAACTCTGCTCACTAATCTCTCTTGATGCTTGTTCATTTGCATTTTTATATGTGTTTAGAATGAAAATTGGGTGTATTTATACATTCATTTGTAACCCTAAACTTGTTATACAAGTAGTTGACTTGTAGAATCTCATTGTGATTCTTCTTGCTTGGATCTCAGTGTTTGTCTTGATTTCCTTCTCATTTGGTGCTTATCCCGTAATAAATGCGGTTGATATTGTGCTTGATTTGAAATCTGATATCTTTGAAGAAGATATGGTTATTTCCTTGTCAAAGTATGATTCCTAGTTTACGTATCCAAGCAGTTCTCTTTTCCCTTCGTTGTGACTCGTTAGAATAGGAAATTCCCTTACTCATGTGAGATAATTTTGCCGAGTAGAGATCTTTCCCGAGTTGAATCTCATTCATTTGAGCTATTGCCCGATCTAGTTTATTTGGTGCATTAATGGGTGATTTCATTGATGAAACTTTTGAGGTGTTCAGTTTTGATGATGTGTCCTGAGTTAAGGTTGACCGATTGACTATTGTCCATATGGCATAGTTATTCCTATGCCATTTCTGCTTCTTCACAGTACTCGGGCAAAATTTACGTATAACACAACCCGTGTTTTATTGTTACTAAAATATCCTTATATACAGCTATATAATAAGTACATAGGTGTAAAATTGAAGATCCAAATTTACTTTCTACACCCATAAATTGTGTACACTCGATCTATCATAAACCCTAATAATTTAGACAAAATAAAAATCAGTATCACAAACAGAAAATATAATTTTCACGTCAAATTAAGGAATAGACAAAAACGAATTGATTTGATATGTTCCAATTATAAAAAAAATGTTTTATAAAGAAACAAGAATCGTTTTTTTTTTTGTGTATTTAAATTTTTATTATTGTTTTCTGATTGAAAAACAAAATCTTGTTTCTAATCTAAGTCTTCAATTCTTCATTCTTCTCGTTTCCCATTTAATTTCCGAATTTTCATGCAAATTAGTACATTTTATTATTTTAATAAGTAATTTTAGTACATTTAATTACTGTATTCTTAATGAAAATTGGAGAAATTGTAGGATTGAAGATTGGGGAAAACGAGGAAAACGGGAAGGGATGAGAATACCTCCCTCCAACCTCTCACATTTCCATTTCCTGAAATGAGGATGGGAATTGAGATTTGGATGTGGGAAGGGGTTATGGAGTCTAGACGGGGGAACCAATATCCATCCCCATCTCTCCAATTGTCACCCTCCAATTAGGGGTGTGCAGGATCCGATCCAATCCAATAGAATCCACTGGATCCAATCCAATCCATGGATTTGATTGGATCCGAAGGGATAATGAGATCGGATCGGATCGGATCCCAAATTCTAAAATCTATTGGATCGGATCGGATCTTGGATTCAAGTTTGAAAATCCGCCAAATCCGCCGATCCGCCTAAAATATTAGATCTTATTTTTATATTGGGCAATTTGCCTATTTATACAAAAACAAAACAATCTACAAAGCAATTTATAGAAGAGTATAAAAGACCAAAGCATGCCACAACAAGCCGAAAATAAGAACACCAATACATTAAAGTCCAAAATAAAACAAGACCCACACTACTAAAAAATAAAAATCTAGATTCATGACAACAAAGACCACAATATTACTAGTTTAGCTGTTTAGGCTTCTACTTTTCTTTAGACAATAAAAACCTGGGTGTTGTGTTGTTTCATATGTTTTTTAGAAGAAAATTCAGCAACTTGTGTTGATGTTGTTTGGATGATTTATTTAATGTTGAACATTTGGATGATTTTAGTTGGAGCTGTTGTTTAAAGATTATAAACTTTTTGAACTATATAAGTTTACAAGTTATGTTAAGCATTTTTTTACTGTTAATTTTATTTGAATTAATTAGCAATATTTGAATTATTTATTTAATTTGATTTATTTCAAATAATAATTTTTTATATATTAAGAACAACTTTATATTAATTCGATCCATCAGATCGGATCGGATAGGCTGTAATAGTAATTGGATCGGATCGGATCCCCGTTATAAAATTGGATCGGATCGGATCCCGTTATAAAATCGGATCGGATCGGATCGTAATTTTTTCGATCCCATCGGATCGGATCAGATCTTGGATTATGGCAAATCCATTGGATCCGATCTGCCGCACACCCCTACCTCCAATTGTCACCCTTAAATCCACCAATAGGATATGATTTTCAAAACCGAATATGTTAAAATTTTAAATATTTTAATATGGCAACTAATTAAATTTTGAGTAATGTCACTTTGTCCTAAATTAGATGCTCAAATGGTGTGGCAATACTCTAATCCATTCATTTAAATCATGCAACTCTAACACAATTAAAATAAATGGATTATAATGATGCCACATCATTTGGACACCAGATTTAATTTGGACACCAAATTTGGACAAAGTAGCGTTATTGTTAAATTTTAGATACGAGAAATGAGAAGATTTTGAAGGCAATACAAAGAAACAAATATAATGTAATGAATATTAGAGAATCAAATCCAATTTACATCTTAAAAGTTATAGATGGAAACCACTTTATCTCTACGTAATCCCAATTGTGATATAAATTTCCCATAATCCACCACCAGGAAATCCACGATAGTGAAAGCTCTCAAACTCAAAAGACCATATGGCTTCTACTCGAGTTTTTCCTCTAGCTAAGCAGACCTTCTTGCCTCTATTTTGCATCATCTTGATTTTGACATCAGGTAAAATGCATCTCCCAATTCAATTTACGTAAAATTCTAAAAGTTTATGTCAGATTAATATTGTTGAAACTCATCATAAACCTTGTCAAAATTATTGAAATTTGCTCAAATGTCTATAAATTTTTAAGAGTTTGATTTTTGAAATGTATTATACTATTTTATAATATATGTGTGACTTTAATATCCATTCATTTATTTGGTCTAAATCCAAGGGTTACCATTTAATTATCTTATTCACTATTGGATTAATACCAAATTGATGGATGAAAATTTAAGTCTCTAATTTAAGTCATATTTTAAGTTGATTTAACCTAACCAATATTTTTTTTTATTAAAAAATGCAGGGGCAGCATGGGCAATAAACACAGAAAACTGTTTTGGAATCTGTGATAGTCCGTCAGAATGCGATAGCAGTTGCAAGGCCAGAAACTTTCAAGGAGGAGCATGTGTGGGATTTACCATAAAAGAATTGACTTGCTGCTGCAAGAAATAACATTATAAACTCTATTGTTTTGTTTTGTTACTCAACGGCTTCCTCTAGTACGTTTGTAATAACGCAGCTGGTTGAGAACAAATCCTTACATTATTATGATTTGAAATATAAATAAAGTTTGATTCTTTTGAGACAAATATATATTGTTTATGGCAAATACTATACCTGTCTTTATAAAAAAAAAAAAAAAAAAAAAAAACAACGCACAACTTGGCTTGATGATGAGAGATTTCATTCAATTATACAATGTCTAACAGTAGTTCAATATGACAATAAGATTTGGAAACAAAATGAGGCGGCTGGTTTTCCCAATGAATCAATGGATCAGTTATAATGATAATGTTAGGGTTTTGGTACTATTTTGAAAAATTACATGATTTATTCGAAAATTTAAGCTACGCAAACCTGTTTTCCATTACATGATTCAAATATTCAACTAAAGTTGGATTAGAATGACATTAATATTTTTTTTATAGATAAGCATATTTTAATAAGTTATAAATACCAATTAAGCTATTAGAATGGACATAGAGCAAGGTTGAATCTTCTATTTATGAAAACGATTTCTCTAATATAAACATTCTGAAATTTTACATTTATTGTAGACATGTGGTCCAAATACCAGTTAAAATATAGAAAACCTTTATCATAAAAAAACTAATCCAAAACCCTATCGTTTTAATGTTGTCAGACATATTACAATAGAGACCTTTCGTACTTCAAAAGTACAAAACAATTACAGTATAGTTCCTAAAATCTTAAAACTTTGCAGAAATAAATTAGAAACAAAGATTTCTCCATACCAAATTTCGTAATTGTTTGATAAAAATTACTGCATCTATATCCTATACAATAAACGAGGCGAATAGGTTAGTGCTGCAAATACATGCAGGCCCGGTCCAATTCAGCACGGCCCGCCAGGCTCATTTTCCAAAACGGGCCGGACCTGGCACGTGGGCACGGCTATGGCATGCCGTGCCGGCCTGCGTGCCGGCTTAGACGTGCCAAATGGGCCGGCCCAATTTTTATTTTTATTTTTTAAAATAAATTTGTTAATAATAACATTATAGAGTATGGACATCATAGAGTATTGGATTGTGGCCCATAACCCTTGTCCAAGTAAGTATGTTTTCCTTTACTTTTTTCTCATTTTTATATAGGTTATACCTCTTTTCATTTCTCTTATTTATCCAATGTGGGATATGGGATTGAATTTCGATTTCCATTCATTGATATAACATAATGATATTCTTTTGTGTCCATTTTTTTTCTTTAAATATGGAAAACATGGAGAGAGTTGGGAGATCTATTAAAATTAAATAATGGTTTTGTTAAAAAAAATTTAAATAAGCCATCTATTGATGTTATGCAATAATTTCCATCTATGAACAAAAAACATATATATATATATATATATATATATACATACATATATATATATGTAAATAAATCATTAAATCTCTTTCACATATTATTCTTCCCCAATATTGGTCATAGTAATTGCTTATAACCATGGTTGTATTCAATCTCACATCTTACATCGGATAAATAAGAGCATTGAAGAGATGTCTAACCTATATAAAAAGGAGGGAATGGTAAATGAAAATTTACATTCCTAAACAAGGGTTATGGACTATGGTTCAATACTCTACAATGTCATTTATATTTTAAACATTTTTTTAAAATAATTTTTTTTTGAATTTGTTTTTTAATAATTTGGCGGGCCCACCGTGCCGGCCCGCGTACCAGCACATTGGGCCTGGCACACCGGCCAGGCATGCCATGCCGGGCCGGCACGGCATGCCTGGATTTAAGGCCTGGCACATTGCCAGGCATGTGGGCTGGGCCTGGCCCGGCACGCCCCACTTGCGGGCCGTGCCAGGCACGGCCTGCCATCCTTGGCAGGCCAGCCGGGCCGGGCTTTCGAAGCCCGGCACATATTTACACCACTAGAATAGGTGTTATATTTTCCACACAAGCAATCCATAGCAAATTAAGAATAAAATGTTTTTGTGTTTTATATATTAATTAATTATCACATATGGACATTCGTTACAAAATATGTGGTAAAAACAGATTTTTTGTCCAGACAAGACGAGGTTTGTTCAATAATTTACCCTACACATCTACATCATAAAGTTGTGACTTTGGAAACAAAAACATGAGACTGTTTTTAAATAGTATTCAAACATTATGATAATTTGTTAACGGTATTTTTTTTATAACTTAAAATGTTTATGAGGAAAACGTCGTTTCTTAAAAGATTGTGTTAATGATATTTTCAATGCAAAAATTGTGAATCTATATCTATATAATATATAAAAGCTGACACTCATAGCGCCACATGTCGCTGTGAGAGAGCTTTAGACTTAAATGCTATATATTAATTTCTATATATATGTAATTATATATCTATATATAAATCTCCTATAATTTAGCCATTAATTAGTTTTTTTTTAAAATTTAATCATTATCCTTTATTTCAATATTTTAACTTGCATTTATTTCCTTATCTGTTTAGTAATTTGAATTAGTCATTATAAGCTTATAACATCTATCTAATAATTGGTGGAGTTTTGACATTAAATGCCCTCTTATTGGTTCATCTCCCTTGCATAATATGAACTGCCCTATTTAATATATATTGTTAAAAAAAATTGACAAATAATATATATTGTTAATTAGTTATATACTTATTATAAAACGGTAATATGAAAAGTCTCAAAAAGAATTAATTAGCATCTTCTGCTCTTCTCTAATATTTTTCTATATATAGCATACTACTTCAATTATTTGATTCATTTCAACATTCTTAAGATTCTCCCTATTTCTCTTTCTCACTCTAGCTGTTCATTGCAACATTTTTAAGGAAAAAAGATGTAATCCATGTTTTTCTCCTATTTTATTTTTCTTTATCAGGCAACCTTTTCTCCATTCCTTAAAAATTTGCATTTCTAATATTGCTATATTATATTGTGTAAATTAACTTATGTCTTTGTATGTTGATTTGCAGATTCTGGTTTCCGATGAAGAGTCAACTTTTTAGGATCAATTATGGTCAAGCTTGTCAGTGTCAAAAAAAGGTCATCGATTTCTTAAGTGCTAATAAGCTCACAAAAGCAAGAATTTATGATACGAATACGCAAATATTGTCATATTAATAACATTGGTAGGTTCTAGCGACGAGCTTATTGTAAATAAGAGATTGGTTATGGGTGTTTTGTTCTTTGGAGTATTTTGTGAATGTGAGAGGATAAAGAGATGGTTTATAACAAATTTTTTTAGATCAATTTTACTGTGTTCCTTTTAATGCATTTTTATGCATCCTCCATCTTTTTTATTTTATATTTTTTTTGTGTTTTTTTTAATATAATGCAAGGGTGTTTTGGAATTCTTATAATTTAGACATGGTAACTTGATGGATTCTTCTATTAAGACTGTTGACGGTGATTTCTGGATTAAGTGAAGTTGATCACTTGTCACACAAAATATGCAAAGTTTGATGATCATGTAATAAATAGAAAGGGGTGAAAAAGACTGTGAAAGCAAGATTTTACGTGGTAAAATCTCAAGGTGAGGAAACATCCATGGTTGCCGGTGACAGTGAAAGAAGAATTCATTATGTATAACACGATTACACACTCAGCCTTACTTGCTATCTTCAATATTTAATGATTTGTTAACCCTTGCTGGGTGTTTTTAGAGTCTATTTATACATGCATAGAACCCTAATTCATGGAATACAAGTATAAGTGAAAAAATTAGTGGCGATCATTTAATGCAACACAAATAACTCTGACTTATATGAGTCGTGATGATCTTCTTGTCGTTTTTCTTTTAATCATATCAGGTCTTTTGCCTATTTCGAACTTTTATAGCTCTAAGGAAATCTGTTTCCTTATCATAGTATGCTTCTTGAAACATTGTTTGAGGAAAACTTTTCTTTGCGTATTTAAGTCGTGATTGCATTGAATTCAACGTTATCAGCATGTTACACATCTGAGTGTATCTGGAAATTGCCCAGGTGTTGCTTAGTCGACCATCCTTCAAACCCGATCAAATCTCTTTCACCCCCGACCAGGGATCTACACCCGATCATTTTCTTGCTAACCCGATCAATCTGATTACCTTGGTCGGATTTTTCCAACCCGGTCATCTAAGTAACTTTGATCAGTATTGTGGGGTTATTTTCTGATCATTTTAAGTTGGTTCGATATAGTTGACATTTGTTGACATGTCACTCATTATCCCAATGTGACACGATGTTTACGCTGACGTGTTATCTCTCCAAATTGTACCAATAACAATACCCCCTTAAACATTTAAACCGAGTATCTTACTCAGTGAAGATGACTCACTCGGTGAGACATGTTTAACGCAAGAGTCTTTTGTCGTGTAGCTCATAAATGCTAGCGGCTGGCCTTTAATCTCACCCACAAACGTTTAATTTGTCTATGTGATTTGACATGAATGACACAACTATTGACGGAGGTTCAAATTTCAAACGGCGCGTGATCTTCGGGATTCGCACACCAACCACCACTCTCATGATATCATATTCATATATTTATTTCAAAATCTCTCTACTTCCCCTCTCACTCAATCTTTTTTCCTTTGCGCCCCTTTGTCTTCTCAACACTATTTCAGATTTCTTCGTCTTTGTGGATCTTCATCACTCACAGAGTTCTTCTCTCTCTTCAATCATCAGGTATGGATTCTGCTACCCGCCATCGTTACGTTGAATTGCTGATTCATTATATCAAGATAGGAGATAGAGAAATATTGCTAGGGTTGAATCTATATTAGGAGGATTTTTTCAAGATTTCTCTCTTCCACCTCAACCCACTCCTCTTAACGTTGATTATTCAAGGGTTATTCCTGAATTCCAACCTTCTCCTTTTGAATTGAATATTGTTAATCCTTCTGTTTCTTCTCCAAATGCATGCCCAGATATGTCGAAGACGTCAGAATCTGGTCGGGAAAACAGACCAGCTCAAAAAACTCACCACCAATAGATCTAAAAATTCCATCACAACTGTTGAAGATGGAAGACGTTCCTAGAAGGCGACGAGAATTCTTAATGAAATTTTTTGCCGAACATCCCGGTGCTTTCGATTCAGAAATAAATGCTGTTGATACACCATAACTAGTCAAGTACAGAGAGAGATTCGATCTTCCTCGCTCGGTAAAACTTTTCTTGGATGAGGGGCGCGCTATCTGGAACCCCCCTCATGGTGCTGTGGCTATCTATGGGGCAATGCTCACATCAGGGGTCACACTTCCCCTCCAGCCCTTCATTGCCCGGTTTTTGGTCGAGGTTGGAATTGCTCATGCTTAGCTTTCACCAAACTCCTACCGGGTGCTGATGAGCTTATAGCATCTGTGGAAACAGATCGGTGCCAAGTACCCCCTAACCCCATAAGAAATTCGTAATTCTACACCCGGGGGCAATCAGATAATGGGGGTACATTTTACCTTCAATCTCTTTCCATGAACCATTAGAAGAATAACTGGTTCTTCGTTCAAGGCGAATGGGGTGAAATAGTGGTAGCTGATGGTCACCAAGAGTTAGATAGAAACGCAGTTCCCCGACTTTTCTATATTCCCGAATTGTGGAATAAAACTCTTGCTACGCTGACTGAGTCTCACGCTCAGAATGTTGTCAAGGCTGCTCAAATAACGTGGGAGGCCAGAGACCGATGCGTCTTGTTCGTTGAAAAGGCTCTTTAAGACCTAGGATTATTTCCTCTAATTTCAAGTCTGCCAAAACGCTGTGAGTATTCCCTTCTCTGAGTCTTGGTTTTATTTTGAATTGAACTTCGTTTATTCTGACGCACTTTTGTTGGCTTCAGTGTACGAGATGGACATTGTAGCTGACGAGCAGGCTGAGAAGATTAAAAATGTTGACAAAGTCAGTCGGGCTGAGGCTACTTCTCAAATAGCTCAAGGGATCCCCCCCCTCCCCGAACAAGTTATGGTTATGGTTGAACATGTTTATCAACATGACCCCAATACCCATTATTCCTCCAAACTCTCTTGATGAAGAAATGGGAAATTAACCCCCTGACCAAGATAATGAGCAGAAAATACCTCCTAGAGGTTCAAAAAGGAAACATACCAAAGAAATGGTTGGTCGTCGTTTACCCAAACCTTCGGTGATATCACCAGTCAGCAAAGTGACCTAAGACTGTTGTTGGCTCTTCTGCTCCTGATGCTGCTCGGGGAAGGGGGAATGCCAAATCAATAACGAACCTAGGAGCTCATCAGACTGGAGTCAAACCAGTTATTATCGAGGAAGATGAAGAGGATCAAGATTCTCTAACCGATCTGATCCGAAGGGAACATCGGTCGAAAAAAGGAAATGACCATGCCTCTGCTCCATCAACAGTTCTACCTCCTGATCATTCCCGAACTGATGATCAAACCAACATATAGGCTACTAAACAGTCCTCCCATCAACAGGCTCACCCTCCAATTTTGACTGAGTCAGTTTCTCTTCAAACTACTAATTCAACTGATCGTGATCTTATAGGGCTTTTATTCATCGAAATGGTAAAGCTCCAATGCAACTCTCTATTAAGCGTCAGATAGTCTTCACTGACTCAGACTCTGATAATGGGCAAGCCAGCCCTAACAGGGTATCAGCCTATCCATCCGTTCCTAAAGATAATCTACCTGACCACGAGGTGGATCGTTCCCGTAAATTTTCTATGGGGCCATTGCCTGATGTAGCAGGGACTTCCCTTGCAGGAAGTACTGAAGTGGGCCCCATCGTAGGATTTCTGGTTGGGAACAACCTGTCGCCACACCTTCAGTGGCTATTCCTTGGTCCGTTCCCATCGTAAGTCCAATCTCTACCGATCAACAGCCTCACTGCCCTGAAGTGATGGAATCTCCCACTATTACCAAGGCCCTTCGGCTCAAGTGAAACATCAGCCGACCCCCTTGGTATGTTAAAATCTATGTCTGCTGGAAGGGGCTACGTCGGTAAAGGCTACTGGACTAATTTTTGGGACGCAAGCGATTGGGAGCGAGTCCGTGCCATTTATAACAATGGCGTATATGTACGTGCTTTTCATTCTCTTACCAACTCTTTTCGTTTCAAGTTTAGCTATAACCCTTTTTTTAAGGCTGTAAAGGAGATGGCTAGAGCTATGGTGGCTCAAAGGAAGGAGGCTACCGAAATTTCTCGGCTGGGAGAAGAGCTCGACAAGAGAAAAGAAATGATCAATTCCGTTTCAGCCTCTGAGTCAAAATTGAAAGTATTCTTCGAAGAAAAGCTAAGACAGTGTGACAAGAAGCTTTCCTTGGCTGAACAAGCTGCTGCTGACTAAGAAATTGAGGCTCGAGCTACAAAGCAAACTCTGACTGCCTCTTAGCAATCTATGCTTGAAGCTCAGCATGCATCTGAAGAGGCCAAGCTTCGTTATTAGAGGTTAATTGAAGACTGAAAACAATAAAAGGTCAGCGTGAAAGTTCTTTCTCAGGAAGCTAAGCTGGCCCTTGAAGTTCAAAGTGTTGATCGCTATAAAAGATCTCTACGTTTGAGGCGGTCATGCTAAGAGAGCTTGAGAGAGGGCTTGCCACTGCTCCGATGTTCTTCGGAGGTAAGAAGAGGGCCACTAATGAGGGCTCGCTTGAAATGGGATCGGACGATCAAAAAATACAAGGCTGAGTCTCTGAATGCCATAAGGAATCAAAGGATGAGATGAAGGGCTTATTGCCGATCCATAGGGAAGGACCCCCATGCAATGCATCTGGAACTACCTTCTAAATTCTCCCTGATTTCTTTCCACTAGGATGATTCGTCATCCAAAGGCGTGGACGTTGGCCCCTTGCCTGAAATAGATTATCCTTCTTTTATGGCTGAAAACCGTGATGATGACATTTGTTGGCCTGATTTTGGTGATCTGACCAAGGGCTATGAAGAAGAAGACCAACCGCTGAGTAGTTCCGGTCTTGGCGGTCCCTCGAGCGTCTCTAGAGCTTAACTTTCCTCCTGTCAATGAGTGTATCACATGTTTTTGTAAATTTTTGTTGTACAAATGATTAGATCATTCTTAATGATACAAATTTTAGTTCGCTTGTGTGATTCCTGTTGCCAACTATTGACATTTGTTATTCGATCAATTGTCTGATTAACTGATCACGACCGACCCATTTCTTGGTCAATCAGCTTTAAATGATACATATTAACCCGTTCAGCCATTTTATTAACTGATAGAACTTAGTTAATCTAATTATCATCTTCCACTGGTTTGACTGCTATCTAATTTCTGGCCATCCTGATCTATTATCTGATGAACCGACCGGATTTATTTTAGCTTTTGGTCATGTTCGGGTAGTGTTCTTTCGCTGGACTATATACATGGTATCTTTTTTATAGACTCTTGTCTTTTATATGGCAACTAAGTCACCGGGACGTCTCCCAGTAGTTTGTTACTCAAGATTCGTTGCGATGAGGGTTTTGTTTATCCCATTAACTTATCTTAACCGAGCATCTGATTAGCTGGTGTTAAAGTATGAGAAGTTACAGATTGCCCCATCTAACTTTCTGCGCATCCCATCAGGTATATCACCCGAAGGTGCTCTAACAGTGCTTTTATCGCACCCGGTTAGTTTTGGTGAAAGTGCACTGTCTTTGTAACGTGTGCGTTTGGCCCTATCACTGGGCCCCTCGATAACCTGTTCAGGAATTTAACGAGATTTGGCTTTCGTAATGGAAAGCACAATCAGAACACTATTATTCAAACAATGCTTTCCCTTGAAGGGCTTTTATTAATATCTTTGACAGACCATAAGAAGAGACAAACAATTAACTATAACTGGAATATGTAATTATTCTAAACTATAATAAAATATCTAAAAATTCTGAAAGAATCAAAATAAGAGAAATCCCTTAAGGGTAAAATGTCTTCAAATATTGAGCATTGCAGGGTCTGAGTAACTCTCCTCCTTCTGGTCGGACAAGGCGATATGCTTCATGTCCAGCTAATCCGACCACCTGATAAGGTCCCTCCTATTTGTCTGCTAAAGATCTAGTCGCCTTATCCTTTGTGTTTGGTGATACCCTTCTGAGAACCAGATCCCCAAGTTGGAACTTTCTCTCCCGAACATGTGAATTGTAATATCTAGCAACCTTTTGATGGTAGGCTGCGTTTCTTACCACCGCCATATCCCTTTTTCCTTCCAATTCATCTAAGTTTTGTTCTAGCATCCCCACATTTAAGTCTTGTTGATAAAGCTGGACTCTGGGAGAAGTATAAGTTACTTCGATCGGGATAACAACTTCAGTTCCGAAGGCTAGGGAATAGGGTGTTTCTCCTATTGATGTTCTCTGAGTTGTGCGATATGCCCAAAGCACCTCATGCAACTTATCTACCCAATTCCCTTTCTTTCCATTGAGTTTTGCCTTCAAGGTGTGCTTGATGATCTTATTGACTGCATCGGTCTGACCATTGGTCTGAGGGTGAGCTGGTGTAGCATGATAGTTCTTGATGTGGAATTTTTGACACATTTCCCTGAAATTGTCACTATCGAATTGGGTCCCATTGTCTGTGACGATTGTATTTGGGATCCCAAATCGATAAATAATATTCTTTTTCACAAAGCTAGTGGTATTGGCTTCGGTTTATGTACCAACGCTTGCACTTTAGCCCACTTTATGAAATAATCTACTGCCACAATGGCATGCTTCGCACCGCCCTTAGTTGCTGTTGGCATGGGGCCGATCAGGTCCAATCCCCACATTGCAAATGGCCACATGGAGGTCAAATTCTTCAAATGTTCGGGTGGTTGTTTGATGTCGTTCCCAATTCCTTGACTGGTACTGCACTTCTCTGCCATCAATCTGGCATCCTGAAAAGTGTTGGCTAGTAAAAACCTTGCCAAAGGGTTTTATGAGATAAACTTTTTCCCCTAGTATGGTTTCCATATACACCTCTATGCACGATAGCCAGAATTTTATCTCCTTTATCCCTACTAACACATTTCTGCAGGACCTTAGAAAACCCCCTTCTGCAGAGTTTGCCACCTATTATTAAGTATCGGGCTGCCCTGTATCTGACACGTTTTGCCTCAGCTATGTCCTCGGGGAGTATTGTTTGATCGGGGTAGCCCATATGATTGGCCCTTCTTCCAATATTTCTACCATCAGCTTTCCTTCTTCTTTAATGCTCGGTTCCTTAAGGTGAGCTACTGGAATCATTTTGGTCCGGATACCGGCGGTTACCGATGCTAATCTTGATAGTGCGTCAGCCTTCTCATTCTTCTCTCTCGGGATCTGAGTGATTCTATAGTTTTTAAATCTTCCGAGGAGCATCTTGGCTATCTCCAGGTAAGCTATCATGTTGGAATCTTTTGCCAGGTACTCGTCTAGGACCTGGTTAACCACAATCTGGGAATCACTGAATATTTCTACTTCATCTGATCCCAATGCAGTACATACCCTGAGTCCAGCCAACAATGCCTCATACTCGACCATATTGTTGGTAGCTTTGAAATCAAAACACAAGGCACATTCCACCTGATCACCTTCTGGGGTCGATATTACTATGCCTGCCTCGCTGCCATGCGTGTTTGATGACCCATCGACGTGCAGCTTCCAGCTGAATGCCCTTTAATCCTTTTACTTCAGTACCCTGATTACCTCACTGTTTGGCTCAGTGAACTCGGCGATCAGATATGCTACTGCCTGATCTTTTATTGCTGCCCTTGGCAGGTAAATGATATCGAACTCACTTAGTTCGACTGCCCACTTTGTTAATCTTCTCAACACTTCCGGCTTAGATAAAATCTGCTTCAAAGGGCAATCTGTATATACTTCAATTGTGTGAGCTTGGAAATAGAGTCTTAGCTTTCTTACAGCTGTTACCAATCCCACTGCCATCTGTTCGGCTGCCGAGTATCTTGTTTCTTCTGGCAGCAAAGCCTTGCTACTGGCTTCTGTATTCCGCCGTCTAGTCTTATCAGAACTGATCCCGTTGCCACGGTTGTGACTGATAGATATAGGCACAACGTCTCCCCTTTTAGGGATTTTGACAGGATAGGGGCCTTACCCAAATATTCTTTAATCTTCTTAAATGCTTGCTCACACTCCTCGTTTCATTCTACTCCCTTACCTTTCCTTATTGCTTTAAAGAAGGGCAAGCATCTATCAGTTGACTTACTGATGAATCGGTTTAGTTAGACGAGACAGCCTGTCAATCTTTGGATTTCTTTCAAGGTGACTGGGGATCTCATCTTTTCCAGGGCCTTTATTTTTTCAGGATTCGCCTCAATTCCCCTTTGATGGACTTGGAATCCGAGGAATCTTCCCGTCGGTACCCCGAAAACACATTTGTTCGGGTTGAGCTTCATCTCATACTGTCTCAATACTTCAAACGTTTCCTAGAGGTCTGTTGCATGTTTATCTGCTGTAACGCTTTTTGTCAACATATCATCTATGTAGACTTCCATGTTTCTACCGATCTGTCAAGCTAATATCTTATTTACCAGTCTTTGGTAAGTTTCACCGGTATTTTTGAGACCAAAAGGAGTCACTTTGTAATAGTAAAGACCTTGATCTGTTATAAAAGCTGTCTTTTCTTCATCCAGCCCAAACATCCTGATCTTGTTGTATCCTGAATATGCATCCATGAAGCTCAGCAACTCGTGCCCTGCAGTTGCGTCAACTAACTGATCTATTCGGGGTAGAGGGAAGCTATCTTTCAGGCATGCTTTGTTCAGGTCCGTGAAATCCACACACATTCTCTACTGTCTATTCCTCTTCTTGACAAGCACCACATTGGTAACCTACTCGGGGTATTGGACCTCCCTGATTGATCCTGCTGCCAATAACCTATGGACTTCTTCTTTGATTGCTTGACTTCTTTCAGGATTGAATCGTCACCTCTTCTGTATTACCGGCTTTTGCTCGGGGTCAACGGTCAGAGCATGGACGATTATTTTAGCGTATATTCCTGGCATGTCTTCATGCTTCCAGGAAAATACATCCATGTACTCTTTCAACAGATTAATTAATTTACCTTGTACAAGATCGATCAAATGTGCCTCTAATTTGACTGTTTTTTCTGGTCTTTCGTCGTCCATCACGACCTCAATAGTTGATTCGTCCTCCTGATTTTTCCATCTTCTGGTGATGGCTCTTTCTTTTTCCTCGATCTCATCCTCTTTCAAGTATTTATTTTGCTCGGTGAAATCAATCTGCATTACGTCCGGCTCGACCTTTTCTCTGTAGACCGCAAGATTAGCCTTCCTCACCCATTCTTGGGATCTCTTTAGTACTCCAACTCCAGCATCGGTTAGGAACTTGACGGACAGGGCATAAGTTGCTGTGACCGCCTTTGTTTTATTCAAGAATGGGCTTTCTAATAAGGAGTTGTACAGGCCAATTTTCGGTGTCTACGACCATGAAATCAAGCAGTACTGTTTTCTGGCATGGAAAATTTCCTATCTCAACCGGCAGTTTGACCGTTCTGAAAGATCTCACTTCTGCTATGCCGAATCCTCTAAGTGGAATTGCTAGCGGCTGCTGATCTTTCCTTTGGTCAAATACTGCAGCGCTTAGGATATCTGCTGAACTTCCATTATCGATTAGCACCCTTCTTACCTCACGGTGACTGATATGAACTGATACAACAATTGCATCGTTTGGCTTGATTTCTAATCCGTGAGCATTTGCTTCGAAGAAGGTGATTGTATCCCAACCCTGCTTGAACTTCTTTTGGTCGGGGCCTACCAAGTTTATTTCCAAGCTTCTTTGGCCGTCTATGGCCTCTCGGACCTCTGTCATTCTCTCCATGCTACTTCTCCATGTATACGGCCCACTAAAAATGGTGTTGATAGCTCCGACGTCTGAATTTTCCTTTGGACCATCCTTTCTATCCTAGTCGGTTTTCGAGGGGTCATTTTGCCCATCGTCTCTCCCTTTGAGGATCACATCCTTTAGGTGTCCTTCTCTAATTAATTTTTCAATGTAGTCCTTTAACTGGTAGCATTTGGAAATTTCATGGCAATTCTCTCGGTGAAAACAGCAGTATTTAGAAGTATCTCTTCGAGCAAAAATAGATTGTTTTAGAGGCTTCTTTTATAAGCTCTTCTCTTCAATCACATTCAGAATTTCTTCCTGCCTCTGAGCCAAAGGAGTATAGTTCGTATACTGCTTCTTATAAGTCGTGTTGCTCTTCTGATCATCTTCCTTGCGATCTTCCTTACCTCTGCTAGAATTACTTTTCTGGTTGCCTTTGGGGTTTCCCTTCGGGCCGCTATCTTTGGACTTCTGATTTTCTCCTGGTCGGCCTCCATGTATCAACTCCCCCTCCATAGGCTGTCTGTTATTCTTTGGCCCATTACATATCCTCCTACATCATCCACTAGATTAGCATAAATGATCGGGCACTTTTGTCTTAGACTGAGTGACAATTGGCTATGCCTGTTGATGAATGCCGCTACAACCGCATCATTATTGGGGTCCTGCACTTCTGAGACTTCCTGTGAAAAACGGGCAAGGTAGTCCTTTAACTTCTCATCCTTCCTTTGTTTCATGGTTGAAAGGACAGATATTAACTTCCTGCGTTAGATGTTTCCCATGAACTGCCTAGTGAAGGCATGTATTAATTCCTCAAAATTCCTGATCGACCCACTTGAAAAGCTACCAAACCATCTAGACCCATGATCCCCCAAAGTTTGAGGGAACATTCTACACAAGAGTGCGTCATCATAATCATACTGCCCATAGAGCTCTGGTATCTTCTTATGTGTTCTTGGGGATAGGTGTTGGCCTTGAACTGCTCCACATGAGGCATTCTGAATTTTTCCAAAAAATGGGTTTGTCTTATGGAAGCGGTGAATGGACTTCCAGAATTACCGATCAGCAGGTTTCTACGTCCTTGTCACAGTTTCAGTGCTTCTATCCTTTTTAGCAGAACTTCTCATTCTCTTTCTGGTTCTCCCCGATGGTCAAACTTCTGACGGATGACAAGGCCATTGGGATCTTTTAAAATCCGTCATGTGACTTGAGTGTCACGAATGTTATGCCTGGGTGATATGTCAGATTTCATCTATGCGTGACCCCATTTTTTCCCATGTTTTTCGCTTATTTTCCTGAGCTTTAACCCTATATTTAATTTATTTCTCATATTTCGCAGGGTGTCTTTAGTTTTGAGCTCCCGGTATGTTTTTGTCTGATTAAGGAGCGAAACGAAGCAAAGTTGTTGTATATGTGTTAAGGCTTGATTTTGGACTACTAGAGGAAGAGGGAACATGGGAGGCGACTTGCCCATGTCGCATACGATGTCGCCTCTCACACTGTCTATTTTGTAGAATTGCTCCAGAAGAAGTGGCGACATAGGAGGCGACTTCCCCATGTCACCAAGAAAGTCGCCAAATGCACTGTGAGGAAATGGTCTAGGAGAGGCGACATGGGATTCGAATTCCCAATGTCGCCTGTTACACTGGGAAATTGATCCAGAAGAAGTGGCGACATGGGAGGCGATTTCCCCATCTCGCCTATGATGTCGCCAGATGCACTGGGAAAACAACCAGAAGAAGAGGCGACATGGGAGGCGAATTCCTCATGTCGCCTATGATGTCGCCAGATACACTGGGAAAACAACCATAAGAAGAGGCGACATGGGTGGCGACTTGCTCATGTCGCCTATGATGTTGCCAGATGCACTGTGGACTTGTCCATGAGAAGTGGCGACATGGGAGGCGACTTGTCCATGTCGCCTCACATGTCGCCTTTTTGCCAAAGAAAGGTTTTTGGACCCTTTTGCCCCTCAATTATTGGTTTTCTCCTATATATTTCCCTCATCTTTATCTCTTAATTGGATCTTCTTCCCAGCAAAAAAATGACCAACCCTTCCCATAACATTCCAAGACCACATTTCACCTTCTATAAACACAAACTATTACATCAAACCTTACATCCATCATCCAAACCTCATTTTCCACCATCAATACCTATTCTTGGAATATTATAGGGGAGCATAAAAGGGGAGATCAAAGCAAGCACATCAAGCCATCAAGGAGGAGTTCTTAACATTTGTTTACTCTAAACTTTTACCTTCTTATTTATTGCATTGTATTTGAGATGGCTTGTTTGATTTATATATTTTTTGTAGCCATTGATTGTAGTATGAACTAACTTCATCTTGGCTAAAGCCTAGATGCAGCCTTATCCATGATTCATCAATGAAGACCATCACATTATTTCCATTGCATTGTGTTATGTATGTGTATTTCTTATGCTTAATGCTTCTAGGTGCTTAGCTACCACTTAGATGATGTTTTGGTGGTTGTGTGAAGGACCGAAAGGTGAAGCACACCACGTGCTCGATGAAATGCCCGATACAAGTCTAGTAAGATAGAAATATGCAATGCTAGCTTGTAGGATTCTATTGTATGCCATAGCTCTTAATGAATTTGTATGTAGATCGGATAACCATGTAGAAATAGGTTGTTGGTGCATATAAATGTTGTCTTTATTCACATGACAGAGGTTAGAGACAATTTCCGGGCATACGAATCTATGTAAACACTTGCATAATTTATCCAAATGAATGTCTGAGTAAATGATAATTGGGAAGGTGGATTCGAAGCCTTAGCCTCATTCTCATACGTTTTACAATCTCGAGTTCAACTGTGTTGCTTGCTTATTTCAGTTTCCATTTATTACTTAGTGATTATTGTGTAGTTAGATTTAATTTCGTAATCTTGAAATGCCAATGATTTGTTTGTCTGAATAGCGGATAAATCAGACAATTGTGATACTCAATTCCTCATTCCCTGTGGGAACGAATCTTATTTACTGTTGTACTACACCACGGCCTCGTATTATTGCGAGCGCGTATTTTGGTGCGGTCAATTTTTGGCGCTGCTGTCGGGGAATGAGCGTATATTG
Source organism: Dipteronia sinensis (assembly GCA_033220585.1). Taxonomy (NCBI): domain Eukaryota; kingdom Viridiplantae; phylum Streptophyta; class Magnoliopsida; order Sapindales; family Sapindaceae; genus Dipteronia; species Dipteronia sinensis. The sequence continues at coordinate 48,292,188 of CM065639.1, forward strand.
ATATCACTACTAGTTGGTTTATTGCTAATTTAGACCTTTTACTTTGTGTATTGTTTTCTCTTGACTATAGGCGGTTGCTCTTGTATGCACCGACGTACAAGGAGTAACAGTCCACAGGACTTGCAATTCGATCCGGATATTGAAGGAACCGCAAGGAGGAATCGCTGGAATCAAAGACAAATTTGAGCTATGGAAAATCAAAATCAAGCACCACCAATAGTTCAAGTACCATATCAAGAACAAGATGGCACTATTGACGTTGATGGGAGGACTCTGCATGATTATTTTATGCCTAGGGTGGATCAGACCATATCCGCCATTAGAAGACCGACAGCAGCAGCAAACAGCTTTGAAATTAAGCCGGCACTTATTTGGATGATTGCTGCTACGGTTCAGTTCTACGGGTTGCCCCAGGAAGATCCAAACTCCCATCTTCAATGAGATATGTGATACCTTCTGGTATAATGGAGTTTCAGAAAACTTCATCAAGCTAAAGTTGTTTCCTTTCTTCCTGAAGGATATAGCGAAGGCATGGTTACAGTCATTACCGCCAGATTCTCTTGCGACCTTCGACCAAGTGGCTCAGCAGTTCTTGAACAAGTATTTTCCACCGGGGAAAACTGCACGTCTTCAGAATAAAATCACCAATTTTGCCCAATTTGAAAATAAGAATCTCTATGACGCTTGAGAGAGATTCAAGGAACTCATTCGAAAATGTCCACACAATGGACTGGCAAAGTGGCAAGTTTTGCAATCTTTCTACCAAGGAATGTTGGAATCAACAAGAAACTTGGTAGATGCAGCAGCGGGAGGCTCATTACTGAAGAAAACCACGGATGCGGCCTTTGAGCTAGTGGAAGAAATGGCCATCGACAACAGCCATTGGGGTGGTGAGAGACAAATTCTGAAAAAGGGTCCCGGAGTGCTTGAAGTGGGGGATATGGCAAGTATGAAGGCTCAAATTGAGGTACTCACCAAGCAAGTACACAAGATGAATGTTGGAACTAGTCAAGCTAGTGTTGCTAGTTGTGAGTTGTGCATGGGTCCGCATTTGAGTTCGGGTTGTCAAGACAGGAATCCATTTACTTCGGAGTCTTCGGATCAAGTAGCTTATGTCAACTACAATAGGAACTTCAACAATCAAAAAAACTAACCAAAACCCGTAAAATAATCCATACTCCAATACATACAACCTGGGATGGAGGAACCATCCAAACTTTTCTTGAAAAGACAACCAACCCCAACAAAGACATCCCCCCGATTTCAAAAATCAGCAGCAACCTCAAGCATACAACTGACAAAATCCCTGTTTTCATAACCAAAATGCCAACAACCAAGCGAAACGGAAACCGACTCTAGAAGATCTGCTCTCCAAATACCTTGTGAAGATAGATAACCGCATGGATACTCAAGATGCAACAATGAGGAAGCTTGATTCAAAAATGGATCAAATAGCTCAACATAGCCAAGCCGCCATTCAAAACCTTGAGGTCCAAGTTGGCCAGCTAGCGAGGGGTGTCCAAGAAATACAACAAGGGACCTTGCCTAGTGATACCATCATAAACCCAAAAGAACAATGCAAGGCAATTTCGTTGAGAAGTGGAAAAAAAGTTGAACTACCGGAGAACTTTGGAAAGACTGAGGAAGTTGAAACCGAGAATGGTGAGATTAGGACCGAGGAGGAAGAAAAGGAAGAAGAGGCCGAGAAATAGAAGATTGAAGAAGACATTATTGTTAAGAAGAAGAATGATAGTGAGTTACCAACACCGCCCGTAGTGAAAGCATATGTGCCACCAATTCCCTACCCACAAAGACTTAGGAAGCACAATGACTCTCATCAATTTGCAAAGTTTTTGGAAGTCTTCAAAAGTTGCATATCAACATTCCCTTTGCCAAGGCATTAGCTCAAATGCCCAAATATGTAAAGTTCTTGAAGGAGCTCTTGGCAAACAAAAAGAAACTTGAAGACTTCGAGATGGTGCCACTTAATGAAGAATGTAGTGCCATCCTCCAAAACAAGCTCCCACCAAAGTTGTAAGATCCGGGTAAATTTACAATTCCATGCTCTATTGGTGACAGGGAGTTTGGGAAAGTTTTGATTGACTCAGGTGCTAGCATAAACCTCATGCCGTACTCGGTATTTGAGAGGTTGGGTGTAGGGAAAGTTAAGCCAAGTAATGTAACTTTGCAATTGGCCGACCGATCTGTGAAGTACCCAAGAGGAGTAATGGAGGATGTGCTAGTGAAGGTGGAGAATCTCTACTTTCCAGTTGATTTTGTGATGCTTGAGATGGAGGAAGATCAAGAGGTGCCTTTGCTCTTGGGAAGGCCATTTTTGAAGACCACAGGTGCTTTTATCAATGTCAAAGATGAGAAGATGACTTTTAGAGTGGGGGACGAAAGGGTGGTCTTCGATATGTCCAAAGCTATGAAAATACCAATGGTGTCTGAGGGGTGTTCTAGAATTGACAGTGATTGACTCTCTTGTGGAAGAATTTGTGATGAGAGGTAGTCCCAAGGAATCACTAGAGGCATGCATAATACATGATGTGATGGACGAAGATGATAGTCCAGAATTTGAAGAATATGCCAAGCAACTCAATTCCTTACCAACAAGGAATGCTTACAGGAGAGTACACTTTGAAGAAATTGGGTTGGGAAAGCCCAAACTCCCTCCATCTATTGAGAATCCACCGGAATTGGAACTTAAACAACTACCATCACACTTGAGGTATGCTTTCTTGGTCAAATCGTTGTCTTTTCCGGTGATCATATCGGCGTCATTGTCCAAACTAGAAGAGGAAAAACTGCTAAGGATCTTCAGAGATCACAAACGGGCAATCAGATGGTCAATTTCAGACATAAAAGGTATTAGTCTAACACTTTGTATGCATGAAATTTTAATGGAGGATGACTACAAGCCTTCAATAGAGCATCAAAGGGGATTGAATCCCAACATGAAAGAGGTTGTGAGAGCAGAGGTATTGAAGTTGCTAGATGCAGGAATCATTTATCCCCATATCGGATAGTCATTGGATTAGTCCGGTGCAAGTTGTACCAAAGAAGGAAGGGATCACGGTGGTCCCTAATGCGAACAATGAGTTGATTCCTACAAGAACCGTCACGGCGTGGCGAGTGTGCATCGACTACAGGAAACTGAATAACGCAACAAGGAAAGATCATTTCCCACTGCCTTTTATTGATCAAATGTTTGAGAGGCTAGCAGGGCATGAATATTACTGTTTTCTAGATGGCTATTCGGGGTACAACCATATTCAAATAGATCCTGAAGACCAGGAAAAGAAGACATTCACTTGCCCATATGGTACTTTTGCTTATCGGAGAATGTCGTTTGGGTTATGTAATGCACCGGCCACCTTTTAGCGGCGTATAATGGCAATCTTTTCTGATATGGTTGAACAATTCATTGAAGTCTTTATGGATGACTTCTCAGTGTTTGGATCCTCCTTTGATCATTGTTTGAAGAATTTGGGGTTAGTTCTCAAGAGGTGTGAAGAGACAAACCTAATGCTCAATTGGGAGAAATGCCACTTTATGGTAAATGAGGGCATCGTGCTTGGACACCGCATCTCCAATCAAGGAATAGAGGTAGATAGTGCTAAGGTGGAAGTGATTGAGAAGCTACCTCCACCTATTTCAGTTAGAGGCATTCGAAGCTTTCTAGGCCATGCCGGATTCTACCGGCGCTTTATCAAGGATTTCTCCAAGATCACCAAACCCCTTTGTGCCTTGTTGATGAAGGACACACCTTTCAAGTTTAATGAGCAATGTCTTCAAGCCTTTGAAACATTGAAAAAGGAATTGACGTCCGCACCTATCATGACAGCTCCGGATTGGGAGAGCCCCTTTGAATTGATGTGTGATGCTAGTGACTTCGCTGTGGGGGTTATTTTGGGATGAAGAAAGAGAAACGACTCCATGTGATCTATTATGTGAGTCAAACTCTAAATGAGGACCATGTGAACTATGCCACAACAGAAAAGGAACTATTAGCTATTGTTTTCGCTTTTGACAAGTTCTGATCTTACCTTGTGGGTTCAAAGGTGGTAGTTTACACAGATCATGCGGCGATTAAGTATTTGATGGCAAAGAAGGATTCTAAGCCGCGGTTGCTTAGATGGGTGCTTTTGCTCCAAGAATTCGACTTAGAGATTCGAGATAAAAAGGGATCAGAAAACTTGGTGGCAGACCATTTGTCTAGATTAGAGAGGGAAGAAGAACTTGAAGTCACAAATCCGATCAATGAGCATTTTCTGGATAAGCAGCTGCTGGTAGTGCAAGAGTTGATTGTTCCGTGGTTTGCCGATTTTGTGAACTTCCTAGCAAGCGACGTAATGCCGGTGGGGCTGAACTTCCATCAAAAGAGGAAATTCCTCTATGATGTCAAGTCGTACTTTTGGGATGAACCACTTCTTTTCCGGGTTTGTAGTGATGGAATAGTAAGAAGATGTGTTCCCGAGGAAGAGATGAGGGACATCCTCATGCACTGCCATTTGAAAGAGTGTGGATGGCATTTTGGGGCAAACCGGACTGCTAGGAAGGTGCTTCAATCGGGGTTCTTTTGGCCAACACTTTTCAGAGATTCGAGAAGTTTTGTGGTAGCATGTGATAGGTGCCAAAGAACCTGGAAACATTGGAAAGCGGGATGAGATGCTGATCGTGCCTAAATTGTTGTATATTTTGGCCCTCATTCCTATTCCTTTGTCTCATTCATGTGTGTATTTTCTATATATTTTATGTCTAATAGGCTCGTTTGTGCTAATTGCAGGCAATAGATGTAATTCTGGTGTTATAAGCTAATTGCAGTGGTTCCGGCAGAAAATGGGCAAAAGAAAAGACAAAGGATCATAAGCAGCTCTACAGTGTGGGTCAAGTGCGGGTCACAACCGCACTCCTTCCCACAGCCGGGACCTGAATCATGAAGGAAAGATAAAGTACGGGTAAAGTGCGGGTCATCCAACCGCACTCCACCCGCACTATTGCTCAAGACAGAGGAGCTGATTTGCACATGACACTAAAGTGCGGGTAAAGTGCGGGTAATCCAACCGCACTCCACCCGCTATTGTTGCTCAAGATAGAGGAGTGGATTTACACCTGACACCAGAGTGCGACTACAGTGCAAGTACAGTGCGGGTAAAGTGCGGGTAATCCAACCGCACTCCACCCGCAGTGTTGCCCAGATCAGAGAACTGAAGATGAAAAAAACTCATATAGTGTGGGTACAGTGCTTGTAATTCACCCGCACTCCACCCGCACTCTGCGCAGCGACAGTTTCTGGTTTCAAGCTTAAGTGACCTATTTTTCCATCCTCTATAAATAGAAAAGGATGGGAACGAACCAAAATATCACCATATCTCCCAACACTTGTAGACTAAGCTAGAAACACATCTCCCTCTCATCCAAACCATCTCTACTCAATCAAAGGCAACTAGGAGACTTGGATTCAAGCTTCAAGGAAGGAGATCAATCTTCAAGGGTTCTCTCTACACTCTCTCTTAGTTTATTTGTTTGTAATAGAACATGAGTAGCTAAAATACCCCACTATGTGGTTGATGTTATTTGTTTGATGGATATTTGGGCTTTGTAAATAAACTCTATGTGTTATATTTATTCTATCTCTATGTTTTATTCCATTGCTTTAATTGATTTCCATTATTGATTTGCTTGGATACACCCTCTTTGCATGATTGATTTGGATTACTTGAGTAGACAATTAGGTTGTCTAATGCTCAATTGAATGGAAGGATTTTCGAAAATCTGGCTCTACAACCATGCCGTTAATCTAATCTTGAATTAGTGGCTTTCACTATACACTCTAGGTTAGCCACTTGTGAGAGAATTAGAAGCCTCCACTATACACCCTAGGTTGGCTACTTTAGTGATTCTACGAGAACCAACCTTCGAGTAGAATTCGGTTGATAACCTAAAGCCTCATCCAATCTCAAATGGGTGGCCTTCACTATACATCCTAGGTCGGCCACTTGTGAGGGAATTGGAAGCCATCACTATACACCCTAGGATGGCTACATTAGTAATAGGTTGAGCCATAGCTAGATAGATGAGCATTCATGGAAAAAGTCCCGACTGAGTAACTAGCCATTGTTGGTTGCTTAGGAGGGATTAATCGCTAGTAGGAGGTCTTCACTATACACCCTAGGTTGACCTCTTGCTAGAGATATATACCAAAACTATACACCCTAGGTTGGTTACATTTGTCAATACATGCTTAATTGAGAGTTTGTTGCAATTGCCCCAATATTCAATTACGAGTCCATCAACTTCGTAGTTCCATCATCATTCATTCATCACTCCATTGTCATCCCATTTTATTTGCTTTCATAGTTTAGTTTATATTGTATCTTCATTCACCATCACTTTACTTTTATGCATGCTAGTTATATTAATCATAATCTTATCACCGATACCTGATCTCAGTGGACGACACATGTGCCTACTGCTTTACTTGTATTCTACTTGTGAACGCATCGCATAGGTTTTATAAATTGTTTTGACGGACAGGTTTTCTGACGGCAAAAACCTTTTCATCAGATGCCCATGGTTAACAAAATGGAGATAGAGCTATGTGACGTGTGGGGCATCGATTTCATGGGCCCGTTCCTAAGCTCTTTCAGAAATCAGTACATCTTGGTGGCAGTTGACTACGTGTCAAAATGGGTGGAAGCTATTGCTTCTCCAACAAATGATAGTAAGGTAGTTAAAAAGTTCTTGATGAAGAACATTTTCTCCAGATTTGGCACACCAAGGGCGATTATTAGTGATGGGGGGTCACATTTTTGTAATAAGCTTTTTCAAGCTTTATTAAAGAAATATGGTGTCAGACACAAAATTACTACACCATACCACCCCCAAGCCAATGGCCAAGCTGAAGTCTCCAACCGGGAGCTGAAAAAGCATTTTAGAGAAGACGATTGGGAGCAGGAGAAAAGACTGGTCCTCGAAGCTTGATGACGCTCTATGGGCCTTACAGAATAGCTTACAAGACACTGATCAACATGTCACCTTTTCGCATTGTGTATGGGAAGGCATGCCACCTTCCTGTGGAGTTAGAGCATAGAGCATATTGGGCGGTGAAAGCCTTGAATTATGACTTTCGAGCAGCTGTAGAGAAAAGACTGCTGCAACTTAATGAAATAGATGAGTTTCGGATGGATGCGTATGAAAACTCCCGGATTTACAAGGAAAGAACCAAGAGATGGCATGATAAGCTCATAGTAAAGAAAGACATCCAAGTTGGACAGTTGGTGCTCCTTTTGAATTCTCGACTCTGGTTGTTTCCCGGAAAGCTAAAGAGTAGGTGAACGGGACCTTTCAAAGTAACAGAAGTTTTCCCGTATGGAACCGTCGAAATTGAAAAATGAAGCCAAAGTGCGCTTCAAGGTAAATGGCCAGAGGTTCAAGATCTATTGGGAGGGGGCGTGTGAGGAGCCCGCTACCAAGGTTCACTTCGTGGAATCTCACTAGATCGGATGGGAGGTACCACAATTTTGATGTAAATAGTGTATTTCGGTTTGTATAATTGCACTTTCATTTTGATGTTTTCCAGTTCTAGATTTAGGGGTTTTGATATTATTTTACAAGTTTTTGATGTTTACAGGTATGGAGAGCAAGTTTTGGAATTTTTGATACAGGTATGAAAAATCTTGGCAGTGTATTAGGCGACTTCCCCATGTCGCCACTAAAGTCGCCTTTACTTGGTTGAATTCTTGGCAGAAGATTAGGCGACATGGAAGGTGACTTCCCTATGTCGCCTACAATGTCGCCTCTACCTGGTTGAATTTTTGGTAGTATGTTAGGCGACATGGGAGGCGATTTCCCCATGTCGCCACTGATGTCGCCTTCGCCCAGTAATTTCTTAGCAGTGTGTTAGGCGACATGGGAGGCGACTTCCCCATGTCGCCTCAAGGTAAGTTCACTTATCCAAACAGGCACCGTTTCAGGCCAGGCGACATCCATTTTAGGCGACATCATGTCGCCTATGATGTCGCCTGTAACTGAAAATTTTGGTTATAAACGAATTCGTGAGCCATAACCCTAAATCACTTCAAAAACTTAATTTTTTTTGCTCTCTAGTGTGGAATCAAGTGTGGGTCTTCAATCAAGGTAATTCTAATCCCTAATCTCCATTTTGCACTTATGATTGAAGCTTGAAGTTGCCTTGTTTCTCTTATTCTCATTTGAGTTCTTTGGAGAAGTTTTAAAGTAATTTTGTTGATTATTGGGTGTGTTTTTGGTTGGATTTGATTGTAAGTGTTGTTTATTTCGGTTTAGAGAAGATATTTAACGGTTAGCTTGCTTTTTGATTGAAAATCATGTAGTTTCTAGTGCTAATCTTGCCTTGGCCGAAACTTTTGGGAGTGACTTTTGATGATGGCCGAATTTTATGATTGTTTGTGGTGTTGTGGCAGATTTTTTTAGAAGTTTTTGTAGTTTTTTATGGGCAACATTTTGATGTTAAGATGGAAGTAGTGTTTATTGTTTGTATTTGCAAAATTTTTGAAAGTATCATAATATTTTGCTGATACAATTTTGGTGTAGTGTTTGTTTGCTCGTGTGACAATGCAGAGAAAACGCTCCAGGACTGTTGGGCAGGGTTCTACCAAGGGAAATAAATCGGGCAAAGGTCAGAGTTCTAGGTCCGGCCTGGACGACGCCATGACGGATGTTGCTCTGGGCACTCCGAATCATGATTTTCCGATCAGATTGCTAAGGTTTTCTAGGAGGAGGATTCGCCTGGAGCGAGGAATTGATTTAGAGGTCCTAGCTTCGACTTTTGTCCCCCACACTGTCTGAACCATGGGTTGGAATGGATTTGTGTGGACGCCGAATCAGTATGCACATGAGCTTATATACGAATTTTATGCTGCTATGGTGCCGACATGGTTTTCAGCGGGGCACCCTGTTATGGTTCAGGGCCGTGAGGTTGTTATCACTGCGGCGAGGATCAATGCATGGTATGGCACGCTTGGCATCTCTTCTCTTGTTGAGGGATTGCTGGGACATAAGAGCTTCACTCCGCACAATGGGAATTTGGCAGCTGATTTGAGAACATCCGGGAGTTCTAAGTGGAATCCAAATCAGGTCCCCCTACTATACTCGCAGCTGAAGATCGACGCAGCCTTTTAGGTACTTGTTTTTCAGCTTCTCCTTGACCCCGAGCTTGCACCGCACCGTGGTCCACTATGAGCTGGCCCGATATGTATTTTGTGCACGAAATGAGATCCTAATGGACATCGGGCAGATCATTGTGAAGGAGCTTTATGATACAGGCCGCTCTACCAGAGGTGCGCTCCATTTTCCGTGCTTGATCACGCATTTCTGTGCAGAGGCTGGTACTGATGTAAAGAATGGCGGATGGTCGATATGCTATCCAACTTCCAACTATGGCAAAAAGGTGTACAATGCGATTGCAAGAAAAAGGGGTGGTGTTTTGATAGATGGAGGGGCACTAGATGATAACTTTGAGTTGGACACGGATGAGGAGGCTGATGTGGATTATGACGGGCAGGATTCAGAGAACGACCCAGATGTTGAGACTGATGATCCAGAGCCAATACCACGGCAGGTTATGCAGGCAGTTCAGGGCATGAGGATTCAGATGGATGCTAGCCAAGCAGAGAACCGGCAGGCATTGCAGTCGATGAGGACTCATATGAGTGCAGTCATTCGAGGACACGGCGAGGCTGGCGTCAACATACCATTTGTTCGCTGTGAGCAGAGCACATCTAGGCCAAGCGGGCTGTCTCATCAGGGTGGCATCTATCCATCTCAGCCTGAGCAGGACTTATAGTTTGTTGTTCTATTTATATTTTCCGTGCATTTGTCTATCGCAGTTTATGAATGTTACATTGTAGTAGTCGGATTTTAGAATTGTTACATTGATTTTTAGTTTTTAGTTTCGGATTGTTTTTAGTTGGTAACTTTTGCGGATTTATTTACTTTATTGCTTTCTTATGCTTTATTACTATCTCCCTTTTATTTTGCATAACCTAATTTTTTGATTAGAACTAGGTGTGCGGAATTGTTTGTGCCTAGTTAGGTTTGCTTTTGGACTGAATTTTGCGAAAGTTTTATTGTCGTTCCCCTTTGCTTTAAGCATTCGTTGTCCGAAATTTTCAATTGTACAAACATTGGGACAATGTTTGATTTAAGTTTGGGGGTACGGTTAGCTTACGATCATTGAACTGTGTATAGTTGTTTTTAAATTGAATTTCCTAGATAAAATTTTTGAAAATTTCTGCTAATGGGGCTAAAATCGTTGAGCATTTAACTTTGGTTATTGAGATGATTTTGGGTTGTGCTGTGGTATAAACTGTAGCATGATTTTGCTTTCTTGAGTCTAGGCTAGGGTGGTATTGGGCAAAGCTGCACCACATGGCTTGCACACACCTTACCAGACCCTGCATGTCTTGGCTGAAAAAGGGTAGCGCGCCTGAGATGTTTAGATCATTAGTAGAGGCTACCCGTGTGAGTTTCAGAGCCAAAAGTGCTTTAATAGAGAGTGTTTTTTATAGTTGACTCTTGTACTCATCATGTAGATATTATGCTTTTAAAAGGGTCTCCTTTCGCTATATTGAGCATTAAAGAACAGTCTTTTAAAATGCCCTCGTGTTTCCCTTGTTTGCGTGTTGGACTCATTCCTTTAGAGATGATGTAGGCAATGCGTGTAGTCACTAAAATCACCCAAACACGTCCCTTAAACTTATGTGTGAATGCATTAATGTCCAAAATAAATTGACCCACACACTTAGCAAAATCACCATATCAACCCATGTTACTTCAACACCACATTTAAGCTAAACACTTGGCCATCCCAAAGCAATGATCATGGCTAGAATACATGAAGAATGAACAAAAATTGAAGCCCAAGAAGATTGTGCCGAAATGGTTGCAAGTAGCGTGTACTGAGGCTCGTTTTGTATTTTTGTATTAAAGATGTAGGCTGCACCAAAGTTATATGTGCCAAATTATAAAATGTATAAAAGCCTTCATAGTTCATTGTTAAAATTGTTGCCCAAATATAAGCAACTACAAATTGTACAAGTGTTTAATAATTGTTTTAAAATGCCTAGACGCTAAATGAGGGATTACAAATGTACCAACTAGAAGAATCTAGCATGATCATTAGCCAGCCCATAATTCTGTATCCACCTGGTCTCTCCATCACCTCCTTATCCAAAACCTGTGCTTGAACTTAAAAAGAAGTCCTAATTGATCCTTAGGAGGAGTCTAACTTGTAAACAAGGGTGTTCTTAATGTTTGATTCCATTCTTGAGGTCCGTTTGCGTGCAATCATGAGCGGTCTTAAAAATTTTCCATATGCGTGTATTTTTTGTACATAAACTTCATCCCGCATATGTTTGGTGAGTGAGCCTAGGTTCGGAGTGATAAAATGAGAGAAATCTTGTGAGGCTTAGAGTCAAGTCGAAATGTTATCACATGACTCTTGTGTTCGATACTTTCGAAGCCAAGTTTGCTATGTTGTTTGGAATTGCAATCCTTAGTGTTGTAGCATCTTGGCCTCTATATCTCTAGCTTTCACTCGATGGCCTTAGCATGCACATGTCTATGCCTTAGTTCGCCTAACGTCGCATCTCATTCTTTTGTTGGCTCGGCAGAATTTTAATTTTGGTTTAAGCTTGCGTTGTGACCTCAATTGTAACTAAATTTCCTAGGCCCATGGCAGTTTATTTTAGCTTTGGTTTTGCTCGGGACGAGCAAAATCTAAGTTTGGGGGTATTTGATATGTCATATTTCATATGTGCGTGACCCCATTTTTCCCATGTTTTTTGCTTATTTTCCGAGCTTTAACCCTATATTTAATTTATTTCTCGTATTTCGTAGGGTGTCTTTAGTTTTGAGCTCCCGGTATATTTTTTTTTCCGGTTAAGGAGCGAAACGAAGCAAAGTTGTTGTATATGTGTTAAGGCTTGATTTTGGACTACGAGAGGAAGAGGCGACATGGGAGGCGACTTGCCCATGTCGCCTACGATGTCGCCTCTCACACTATCTATTTTGCAGAATTGCTCTAGAAGAAGTGGCGACATGGGAGGCGACTTCCCCATGTCGCCTAGAAGGTCGCCAGATGCACTGTGAGGAAATGGTCTGGAGAGGCGACATGGGAGGCGACTTCCCAATGTCGCCTGTTACACTAGGAAATTAATCCAGAAGAAGTGGCGACATGGGAGGCGACTTCCCCATGTCGCCTATGATGTCGCCAGATACACTAGGAAAACAACCAGAAGAAGAGGCGACATGGGAGGTGACTTGCCCATGTCGCCTATGATGTCGCCAGATGCACTGTGGACTTGTCCAGAAGAAGTGGCGACATGGGAGGCGACTTGTCCATGTCGTCTCACATGTCGCCTTTTTGCCAAAGAAAGGTTTTTGGATCCTTTTGCCCCTCAATTATTGGTTTTCTCCTATATATTTCCCTCATCTTTGTCTCTTAATTGGATCTTCTTCCCAACACAAAAATGACCAACCCTTCCCATAACATTCCAAGACCACATTTCACTTTCCATAAACACAAACTACTACATCAAACCTTACATCCATCATCCAAACCTCATTTTCCACCATCAATACCTATTCTTGGAATATTATAGGGGAGCATAAAGGGGGAGATCAAAGCAAGCACATCAAGCCATCAAGGAGGAGTTCTTCACATTTGTTTACTCTAAACTTTTACCTCCTTATTTATTGCATTGTATTTGAGATGGCTTGTTTGATTTATATATATTTTGTAGCCATTGATTGTAATATGAACTAACTTCATCTTGGCTAAAGCCTAGATGAAGCCTTATCCATGATTCATCAATGAAGACCATCACATTATTTCCATTGCATTGTGTTATGTATGTGTATTTCTTATGCTTAATGCTTCTAGGTGCTTAGCTACCACTTAGATGATGTTTTGGTGGTTGTGTGAAGGACCGAAAGGTGAAGCACACCACGTGCTCGATGAAATGCCCGATACAAGTCTAGTAAGATAGAAATATGCAATGCTAGCTTGTAGGATTCTATTGTATGCCATAGCTCTTAATGAATTTGTATGTAGATCGGATAACCATTTAGAAATAGGTTGTTGGTGCATATAAATGTTGTCTTTATTCACATGACAGAGGTTAGAGACAATTTCTGGGCATATGAATCTATGTAAACACTTGCATAATTTATCCAAATGATGTGTCTGAGTTGATGAGAATTAGGAAGGTGGATTCGAAGCCTTAGCCTCATTCTCATACGTTTTACAATCTCGAGTTCAACTGTGTTGCTTGCTTATTTCAGTTTCCATTTATTACTTAGTGATTATTGTGTAGTTAGATTTAATTTCGTAATCTTGAAATGCTAATGATTTGCTTGTCTGAATAGCGGTTAAATCAGTCAATTGTGATACTCAATTCCTCATTCCCTGTGGGAACGAATCTTATTTACTGTTGTACTACACCACAGCCTCGTATTATTGCGAGCGCGTATTTTGGTGCGGTCAACTTGGGGGTTGTCTACTTGCGCCTCCTAGGAGGTGTATCTTTATCAGATGAAGCTGATTGTGATTTCCTCCCGAGTCCATCATATCTGTCATTATGATCATGATCGTCTCCTCGCACATTCCTCCTTCTTTCCTCATGTATGTTGTGCTCCTCATGTCTTCTGTCGTCTCGACTCTCACTCTCTTTGTAGCTTTGGTAACCTTGACGATCGTCACGCTTTTGGGAGCGTTCTCTTTTCTCGTGATGATCAGTCTTATCGCTACTAGTTTTTTACGACGCGTCTAGGGTCGGGATCACTACCTCAGACCGTACCTTGGGATCTCAAGCCACCGGTGGCGCAGCCAACTGGAAAGGCAAGGTTAAATTGGCAGTTACAGTTATTTCGATTCTCTGTCTAGCGGCGTATTCGATGACTCCCCGGAGGGATTCCTGCACTTGCCAAAAAGTGTCTGGGGAGTTGTTGGGAAGGGTATCCACAGAGGTGGTTATGCTTTGCCTAACGGAAGGTGGAGTCCTAGAGGGTGGATCTCTTTAGATGTTTGTTGGCCTTGAACTGCTCCACATGAGGAATTCTGAATTTTTCCAAAAAATGGGCTTGTCTTATGGATGCGGTGAACGGACTTCCAGAATTACCGATCAGCAGGTTTCTACGTCCTTGTCTCAATTTCAGTGCTTCTCTCCTTTTAGCATAACTTCTCGTTTTCTTTCTGGTTCTCCCTGTTGGTCGAACTTCTGACGGATGACAAGGCCATTGGGATCTTTTGAAATCTGTCCTGTGACTTGAGTGTCACGAATGTTATGCCTGGGCGTGGGGGTTGTCTCCTTGCGCCTCCTAGAAGGTTTATCTTTATCAGATGAAGCTGATTGTGATTTCCTCCCGCGTCCGCCATATCTGTCATTATGATCATGATCGTTTCCTCGCACATTCCTCCTTATTTCCTCATGTATGCTGTGCTCCTCATGTCCTCTGTCGTCTCGACTCCCACTCTCTTTGTAGCTTTGGTAACCTTGATGATCATCATGCTTTTGGGAGCGTTCTCTTTTCTCGTGATGATCAGTCTTATCTCTGCTAGTTTTTTCGACGCGTCTAGGGTCGGGATCACTACCTCAGACCGTACCTTGGGATCTCAAGCCACCGGTGGCGCAGCCAACTGGAAAGGCGAGGTTAAATTGGCAGTTGCAGTTATTTCGATTCCCTGTCTAACGGGGTCTTCGATGACTCTCCGGAGGGATTCCTGCACTTGCCGAAAAGCGTCTGGGGAGATGTTGGGAAGGGTATCCACAGAGGTGGTTATGCCTTGCCTAACGGAAGGTGGAGTCCTAGAGGGCGGATCTCTTTGATGTTTATTATTCCAGCATCATCAGTATCTTGAGGAGTGCCAGTTTCACGTGGCGATCTGCTTTCATCCCTATTGTCAGCCATATCACTGTTTCTCAAGTTCGTCGACGTTAGTTTCTGCACAACACACACCCCTCCTTCTAGCGCCAATTGTTGACGGTGATTTCTGGACTATGTGAAGTTGATCACTTGTCACACAAAATATGTAAAGTTTGATGATTACGTAATAAATAGAAATGGGTGAAAGAGACAGTGAAAGCAAGATTTTACGTGGTAAAACCTCAAGGTAAGGAAACGTCCACGGTTGCTGGCGACAACGAAAGAAGAATTCACTATGTATAACACGATTACACACTCAGCCTTACTTTCTCTCTTCAATATCTAATGATTTGTTAACCCTTACTGGGTGTTTTTAAGGTCTATTTATACATGCATAGAACCCTAATTCTTGGAATACAAGTATAAGTGAAAGAATTAGTGGCGATCATTTAATGCAACACAAATAACGATGTTTACGCTGACGTGTTATCTTTCCAAATTGTACCAATAACAATGACCTTCATTTCTTAAGGTTGTTTCAGCAAAAAAAAAACATTTTGGCTCATCTTTGATACGATAATTTTAAAAGTCAAAACCCTAGAATTTTATCAAATATTTGATATATTTATTTTGCTATCATATTCCCCAGATTATAGATTATAAGCTATATATTAATTACAAAAATTACTCATCTATATCTATATATACATTTTAAGTTTTGTTTTCTTTTTAATTGTTTAGAATGTATTAAATATGCATTAAATACATTATGATTATTTCTAAAAATAAATGTTTTTGAATTTTAATTATTTTTATAAATGGTAATAAATAAATATTTTACAAAAAAAAATATCTATATTATAATTTTAAAATAGCTTTGGTATGAGAAGGCTTGACTATTAATGAGTTTTTTTAAAAAAAAATAGATTCAATCCTTCGGTTTTATATTCAACTCTTTTTTTTCAATTGATAGTGGATATTCTAAATTTAATAAAAATTATTACTATCAATAAATCGTATATATTTTCTTTAATGCTTGATGAATAATATATTATCATTGTGCCTTAACATGCCACGTGTCAACATGAGAAGGCTTGACCATTAATTAATATTTTTAATATTATATTCAACCCTTAAGTTTTTCAATTCACAGTTGATTTTCTAGATTTAATGAGAATTGTTACTATTATTAAATCATATATTCTTCCTTTAATGTTTGATGAATTATGTATTATTATTACATATAATATATATATATATATATATATATAATATAGTATAATGGAGTCTCAAAGAGCAATCAAGCTTTTGCTATTGAATAGTTATTAATAATTGCACAAATGTTAATAAAATAAATTATTTTTCACAAATAACATATCAATTGATAATTAAGAGGCAATCTCGTAATTAATATAATAGTGAATAAATTCTCTAAACCAATATCATAATTGATTTTTAATTATTAATTATTATTATTATTATCATTATTATTTGGAGTATTACATTATTAGGTAAGTTTAAAAGACAAACCATAAATTCTTTTTTTTTTATGTATTACATTATTTAGTTATTTAAGTGTAATAAGTTTTAATAATATAATCATTTTTCATAAATCACATATCTATAGTTAATCAAAAGACAATCTTATAATTAATTGAATAGTAAATAAATTTATTTTTAAATATTAAATATTATGTTTTTTTTAAGCATTCCATTATTTGGTAAGATTAAAAGACAAGCCATAATTGTTTTTTGCCAACAAGCCATAAATTCGTATTAATTAGTTTTTTTTTAAGTATTGTTAATTATTTAACTATATAATATATATAATATTTGGTAAGTTATTATATTTTATTTTTGGTTCATTAAGAAAATTTATTCCTTATCTTATTAGTTATGCAATTAACTCTTCATTCTATTCATTATCTCATTAATTATAGGATTGGCTCATGATTTTTCTATACTATTAATTATTTTATCTTACTTTGCATAGTTGAACACCGGAAAGATCCCCTGGGAGAAATGAATGCCCCCTTCTCTAGGAGAATCAGGGAGGCAAAGTTACCCCCCAAATTTAAGATGCCAACCGACAAGTATTCTTGAACTGAAGGTCTTTTGAGCCACCTGGAGAGCTTTGTTCAACAGATGGAAGTCCAGAATGCTACCAGAGCCGCCATATGCAGAATGTTCCCTACCACGCTAACTGACCACACTAAGACATGGTTCAAGGAAGCTGTCGGCTGGGAGTGTCGACTCGTTCACCAAGTTGACCACTAACTTCTACACTCAGTTCCAAGGTATCAAACCATGCCACAAGGATCCCATTCATCTTCAATACGTGATCCAAGAGTGGGGAGAAACGCTCAGGGCCTATGTGGAGAGGTTCCACAGAGAAGTGATTGAGATGGGAGTCTTCGCAGAATAGGAGACCATGGCAAATTTCAGGAGAAACCTGTGGGCTGGCAGGTTATTCAGATCTTTCGCTAAACATCCACTTAGACCTACCAGAAGACCTGCGACAGAGCTCAGGAGTAGATAGAAATAGCTAAACAGCTCCATGTCAAGATGGAGTACGATGACATGAGAGTAGCCAAGCGCCAAAAGAAGGAGGTGCCCAAGCCTGCACCTATTTAAAAGAATCAGAACAAACCACCCAACAAGTCTACGTACTGGTCGCCACCCTACCAACCCCAGCGGAACCGGTACCTGGTCAGGCGGACTCCTCCCAGAGCTACGCCCCCACCCAATGAGGTAGCGCGGGTAGATAGAGTACAAAGGGGGTACTCCCATTACCCCCCTCCCTCCCGAACGCATCTCGTGAGATGATTTACCTAGCCATCTGTGATAAACGATTGCTCAGGAAGTCGGGTCCAATAAAGGCACCAGTCGACCAATGAGCCGTTACAAGTATTGTGACTTCCACGAGGACGTAGGTCATAATACCTCGGAATGCTACAGTCTGTGAAACCAGATTGAAGCCCTGGTGAGGGGAGGTTGCTTAGAGGAATTCCTCCAACAAGTGCGGGATAACATTCACACCGGAAAGGAGGTGCAAGCAGACATTAAAGCATTTGAAAAAGGAAGGAAGGCGATCTTACCTTGGTAGGGACTACCAACAATTCTAGAAAGAATCATGCCAAGAAAGTGCCCAGGGTAGACGCCGGCCAAGATGTTTTCAAGGTTACCAGGGGACTTCCCTAATCCCTTTCTTCAGCACATATTATCTTTACTGATGAAGATGTATATAACACTTTGCAACCCCACGATGACCCCATGGTTATCATTGTTCAAATAGCCAACAATTTGGTACATCGTGTCCTGGTCGATACAGGTAGCAGCGTCAACATTCTCTTCAAGGGAGCTCAGAGCAATTTAACTTGAAAAATCCTTGTTACAACAGCTGCACTACCCCGCTATATGGGTTCACAGAAGACTCATTGATCCAGTACCGGGTCCCTCATCCTACCGGTAATAATAGGAGCATCACCTCTCCAACAGAATATCATGACAGATTTCATTATGGTCGACACCCCAACGGCCTACAACGTTATTCTTGGTAGGCCTTTCTTGTTGGCCCTCAAAGGTGTCATGTCAATCTACCATAATGTCTTGAAATTCCCTGTGGGAGACAAGGTAGGCGAGGTGCGGGGAGACTAGTAGGTAGCCCGCAAATGTTATGCAGTGTCCACCAACCCAGCAATGCTCGCCAAGCAATGTGCGCAGATAACCATTGTATGGGATCAGGAATTATCAGAATAAGACTTTGAAGACAGAATAGACTCAGTTGAAAAGGGATCCACGCCAGAACTCCCCGATATAGAGATCAGGGAGGAGGAAGAAAAGGGATAGGCCAGTGGCCATCCTGTAGAGAAGTTAGAAGAGATACCTATAAGGAAGGACGATCCTTCCAAGTTAGTCAGGATAGGTTCAACATTTGAGGGCTGAGGTAAAGGAAGATCTGATAAAGCTCTTATAAGAATATAACGACATCTTTGCATGGAGTCATAAGGAGATACTAGGGATACCAGTCACCTTAGCAGCTCACAGGTTGGCCGTAGACCCCACCTTCAAGCCGGTTAAACTAAAAAGAAGGCGTTCAACTCAGAAAGAAATGTCGCAGTGCAAGAGGAGGTAGACAAGCTGCTGAAAGCAAAATTCATCAGGGAATCCCGATACCCTGAGTGGATTGCCAACGTGGTCATGGTAACCAAAGCAAACGGGAAATGGCGCATGTGCGTTGACTACACGGATCTCAATCGTGCCTGCTCGAAAGACAGTTTCTCGCTACCAAAAATCAACCAACTGGTAGATTCAACTGTAGGTAACAAGCTCTTAAACTTTATGGACGCCTTCTCAGGATATAACCAGATTATGATGCACCCAACTGACTAGGACAAAACCAGTTCATAACCAGGGCTACCTACCAGTGCCTGGTCAACGGTTTATTCAGGGGACTGATAGGAAAGTCAATGGAGGTATACATCGATGATATGATCACAAAGTCTCAGGATGCCGAGCATCATCAGGACCACCTCCGTCAGACTTTCCAGATAATCAGAGAAAATCAGATGCGATTGAATCCTGATAAGTGCGCCTTCGGAGTTGCAGCCGGGAAATTTCTCGGATTCATGGTCCATGAGAGGGGGATTGAAGTTAATCCTGAGAAGATCAATGTCATCTTAGATCTTGAATCTCCCACCTCACTCAGACAAGTGTAAGGTTTGACTGGACGAATTGCAGCCCTGAACCGCTTCATATCACGATCCACTGACAAGTGTATCCCATTCTTCAAGGTAATCAAACAAGGGAAGAACATGAAGTGGGACCAAGATAGCGAGCTAGCTTTCCGATCGTTGAAGAAATACCTCGCTAGCCCGCCCCTACTAGCTAGCTCGGTACTATGAGAAGAACTGTAGTTATACCTAGTAGTATCTAAAACCGCTGTCTGTGGAGTATTGGTCAAAGAATGCGGATATGGGGTCTGGCACTCTGTCTACTATATGAGCCGCACCCTGACCAAATCAGAAAAGAATTACACTCTACTGGAGAAACTTGTTTTTGCTCTAGTTACCGCCAGGAAGCTCCGGCCCTATTTCTTAGCTCACACCATCGCGGTGGTCACCGATCAGCCTCTATGCCAGTTTCTTTAAAGACCAGATGTGTCAGAAAGACTGGTACTATGGGCCCTAGAGCTCACCCAGTTCGACATCAAATACAAAGCCTGAACTACCATCAAAGTCCAAGCCTTAGTAGATTTCGTGGTAGAGCTCAGTACAATGCCTGACCAAGGTACCTCCCCCAGCGCAGATCCGATCCCTCAGAAAGAGCAAGAACATGCAGATTGGACTACCAATCGGGAAGCTTGGATCATGTATACGGATGGGGCATCCTGTCAAGCAGGAAGCGGAGGAGGAATTTTTTTGACCGATTCAGAAAAGGTTGAATGCTGTCACTGTTTCAGATTTGAGTTTAGCACCACTATTAATGAGGCAGAGTATGAGGCCCTACTAGAGGGGATGAAGGTAGCAGCAGACCTTGGAGCAGATTATCTCCACGCTAAGTGTGATTCGCAGCTGGTGGTCAACCAGGTAACGGGTTCCTACCAGGCAAAAGAAGATAATATGGCAGATTACCTCGGTAAGGTCCAGAAGCTTATAACCAGTTTCAAGGAGTTCAAAATTGAGCAGGTACCAAGACAGCAGAAAAACCAAGCCGATATCCTAGCTAAGATAGTCGCTAGTGGAGGACACGCTCTACCAAAAGGGGTACCCCTCTAGATAATCCCCGTACCTAGTATAGTGGAAGGAAAAGAAGTCAACCCTGTGGAATGACTTCCATGTAAGATGGATCCCATCGTAGATTACCTCCGAGAAGAAAAGCTCATTGAAAATCCTAACCTAGCTCACAAGATCAAGAGAACCACAGTCCGCTATTGCCTGGTAGAGGGACACCTTTATCGTAGAGGAAGATCTCTCCCCCTCCTCAGATGCATGTACCTTGAGGATGCGAGTTGGGCACTTAGAGAGGTACACGTAGGGGACTGTGGAAATCATACCGAGGGAGAAGAGCTAGCCTACCTGGTGTTGCGCATGGGATATTACTGGCCAACCTTGCATCATGACGCTAGGCAGTTCGTACAATCATGTGAACCATGCCAGAATACGTTCAATCTACATCACTTACCTCCAGAACTGATTGTCTTCCATTAGCTCTCCATACCCATTTGCCTTCTGGGGAGTAGACTTGATTGGACCACTCCCAACCGCGCCTGGTCAACAGAAGCATGCAATTGTTGCAATTGATTATTTTACCAGAATGGGTGGAGGCGGAGCCCCTCTCCAAAATTACTGAGGCAAACACGACTGAGTTCATCAAGAAGAATGTGGTCTGCCGGTTTGGGACCCTGATGGTCGTTATCACAGATCTGGGCAAACAGCTTGACAACGCCAGATTCAGTGGCTTCTGCAAGAACCAAGGAATCGAGCTTCGTTTTGCATCAGTTGCACACCTCCAAACTAATGGCCTGGTAGAGGCCATAACTAAGACTATTAAGAGGCACCTGAAGAAGAAGCTTCAACAGAAGAAATGGAGATGGGCAGATGAACTCCCCGTCGTGCTTTGGGCTTACCGCACCACCAAAAGGACTGCTATTGGGGAAACCCCCTACTCACTAGCTTTCGGGGTAGAAGTTGTCCTTCCTATCAAGCATAAGCTCACCTCTTTTCGGGTTCAACATTTCGACCCCGATGGGAATGAAGACAAGCTGAGGGCCAACTTTGACCTCCTGGAGGAGAAACAGGACAGGGTAGCAGAAAGGGTAGCAGTTTACCAGAGCCGGATTGCCCGTTACTGTAACAAGAGAGTAAGAGCCTGAAACCTCAAAAAGGGGGACTTGGTTCTCAGGAAGGTTACACAGAGCACCCGGATGAGATCTAATAGAGTGTTATCACCAAATTGGGAGGGACCCTACCAGATTAGTATGGTGATCCAGAGCGGGTCCTATAAATTGGAAGATATGGATGGACATCTGATAGACCACACTCAGAATACTGATCACTTGAAGAGGTTCTACCCGTAAACTATGTAGGAAAGATCGATCAGGATCGCCTTGAGGTTGACACTTATGAGTATTTGTATTCCTCTTTTGATTTATCAATAAAGAAGATCTTTTTCTCCATTTTTCTACATGTGTCTACATCTGTCTGCATCTACCCATGCTATATCACCATAATTAGCCACGTTCACCATAAAACCATGATAGCTACATAGTTATCCTGATGCCCTGGACCAGGTAGACCCCTCCACGAGGATCGCCTTAAAGACCTGGATATCAACAAAGCTGTCTGAATGCCCTGGATCAGATTAATCCCTCCAGGAGGAGCTCCTCAAGACCAGGAAAGGCCACATGACATTCCCTCTGCCCTGGCCGGGCACCACCCCCTACCAAGAAGGACCTGGATCGTAAAACCATAGTTGCCCGACAGGTTGAGACCTCGGCCGGGCACCACCCCCCGCTGAGAAAGGTCTGGATAGTAAGAGCATAGCTGCCTGCCAGATCAAGGCCTTGTCCGGGTACCACCCCCCGCTGAGAAAGACCCTGGTGCTAAAGTGGCCTTAGTTGCCTACCAAGGATCTTGTTGCCAACGGCTTCGCCAGATCATTTCGCCAAAGTACCCAGATTCCTAGAATAGGAATAAAATGTACCTGGATTCTCCAGACTGTTCCGTCAAAGTACCAAGATTCCTAAAACAGGAATGCGAGGTACCTGGATTCAACAGATTATTCCACCAAAGTACCAATGTCCTCATAAGAAAGAGGATCTCCGATACCCAGACTTCTTTCGACTAAATCTCCGCCAAGCTACTAAGGTTCCTTGAAATTGAATGCCAGCTACGTCGACTTACCTGCATACAATGATCACTGATAACAATGAGCCACATTGAGCCTCGGGTAAAGGGTCTTGAGATTCTTCGATTGGGTACCATAGTACCGGTCACCCGTTGTTTCCCTACTTTTGTTCTTATCAGGTTCTAGTGTTACCAAGTATTGATTAAGTCAAGTTTTATGCTGGGGCCTATTGCTTGAGTTTATGTTACAATCGGAAGCATGCGGCAGAATTCAGTCAACAGATATAGAGGGAAATGAGTTTTTCTTCATTGATCAAATTAGAGAACCCAACTATTTTACGATACATACGAGAAAGAAACGAGGGTATCTCCCCTGATCAAATCAGGGAACCCAGCCTTTATTTCAAGCTACATATAAGAAATAAGAAAGAAAATGACAGAGAGTAAACTGGAGATTCAGAAATGTCGGCTTCATCTTCAGTTCATTGCCTACTTTCTCAATCTGCCTACCTAACAACGTTATTTTCAACCAAGACATATGTCAATGATTCTATCGCAACCCCCGAAGGTATGAACAGAGGCCGTGTTGGAGTCATCGAACATAGGAGGGCAACCTTGAAACCCTTCATATTCAAGATGCAACTAGATACAAAGCTGGGACCTGCCTAGGTAATGTCTACACCATTGGCAAAGGTGCAACGCCGTGATCCACCTTTCCTCTTGATCCAAGAAATCATAACCAGTTATGATTCCCCGGTAATTAAGTCCATCTCACACCATTCTATCTACAATACCAAGCATCCTACAGTCATAGAACTTTCATCTCCTCCTCCTCCAACAGTGTTAACTAATACGATGATCATTGATCGATCTGCTGGGATTTGTTGCCCCGCTTAAAGAGTAAATAGATAGTATGAGGATCTGTTAAGCATGTTGAGGTATATATAGAAGGAGAGATCCAATATCGGGAACGAGAGGATAAGGTCATTAATGGGACACAACATTCGGTGTATGGGAAAGGACAGCTTCGCAAAGCATGCCCCCCCACCCCCACCCCCACCCCACCCCCGAAGTTTGATGTTTGAGGCAATCAAACTTGTCCTAGACTGACACATGGAAGGACAATTGAATATAGAACTCAAACCAAAAATTCATGCGCAGGAATTCCAAAAAAAGAGGTTTTTAATCAGGATAACCTCGAAGGTAGCATGGAACACAGCAATCTCGATTTCCAGGTACCATGATCCGTGATACCACTTCTAGACCAATTATATCAATGACTGCATCCTATCTGGATTAAATAAAGGATAGATGGCCAAGTCTACACCTAGGCATCGGGATTTATCTGAAGACAGGAATGTATGGGATCGAAATTACATTGGGGACTCTACTTCAGATTATGGCGAGGTTCAACCAAGAGTTTAATAAACTACACATGCATGAAGCTAAGGAAAAAAGAAAACACGTTCTCATTACTAAAGCTAGGGAGCCCATTCCCGGATTGCGGGCTAAAAAATATAAATAAAAAATAAAAAAAATAAAGTTGACTGGATAGAAGTTCAAACTGAGTCATGCATCTTTCGCCTCCTGGTTGGCCGTCTTCTCTCCAACCCCGCCAGTTAGATTTTCTCCCTCTTCGGTGCCAGATAGAACCCCGTCTGCTTCCTGGGAACCCACCGCAACCGGAAGCTCCACTTGAGACAGATCACCCTGAAGCTCCTCTACTGCCTGGTCAGAATTTTCTCCAACCTCCTTGGTCGAAGCAGTCTGATCCTCCACTACCTGGGCAGGATCAGAAGAAAAGATAGGCAGGGCTTATTTTCCATCATCAGAAGTAGGCTGATCCCTTACCTCCTTGACGATATTTGGTGGAGAAGCAGAAGGGGCAGAAACCCCTCTTTCAGCTTGAGCCATTCCAGATGCCGGAGCCTTCAGAGTGAGATCTGCTCCAACATTGTTTGGTGGAGGAAGGGAGATAAAACTCTGGTCTTCACCTCCTACCACTCCACTGGCTCCCGTAACATGGGAAGGTCCAACCACATCGGAGGGCATTGCTCCAGCAAGTTCAGCAGCCTTTGCCATAATCTCCTCATATTTTCATAGTTCTAGGAACCATAAAATTATCTAGTCATAGTTTCCTAGTGGCTCATTCAATCTCGCACTACTCCCTTCACAATACCAAGCATTCTGTCAGTCAGAGAAATTGCGTATCCTCTTCCTCTCACATTGCTAACCACGGCGACGAAACCATCATTGGCTATGCCTCCCTGAGATCCAGAATCATCACCGAAGCTTACCCTGACGATCATCAATCGACTTACTAAAATTTTCTATTACCCTGAAGAATAAAAATCAATGTGAAGAACAGTTAAGCAGGTCATGGTATCTCTTAACAAAAAATCTATTCAGGAAACGAAATTTCAAATTAAAACCATCGTCCCCTACAGGTAAGTGGTAGCGAGATAGGTACCTTCGATACCGAGGTTCCTTCTTATGTAGAAAATTGATGCAGACAAGTATAGAGGAACCAAGGAGGTATAAGAAATATCATTTTATTGAATAAAAACTTGCATAATGGTTACAACACTCATTCTTTACTCTCTTTAACATAAAAAATGGAGATGGGGAATGTCGTTTGTGTCGATAAGTGGCTATTACACTACCAATGATTGTTTATGAACCCTCACTGGCTTCAGAGAAAGCTAGAGAAGTCTCTCTGGATGAGGGTGTCTTTCTTTTTCCCAAACAATACGATTCTTGGCCCCTCACTTTGTCCTTCGAGGCCGTATATATAGATCTCCAATATCCTCACGATCCGGTCGTATTAATGAGGATTATTTGGAGTCATTTGTTAGGCGTTGAAAGGAATTGAGTGAGGCTAAAGGAGCGGGATTTGATCCCGTTAATCTCTATTGTATTTAAACTCTGATTTAGTTGACCATTTGGTCTCATTTATGGCGCTTTAACTGGCGAAGGAGTCAACTTTCCTGTATTGCGTTGCCTAGAGAGGTACACTGATTTTAAGACCTGATGGCGTAGTACACTGGTGTACTGTTCTGACTTACTAGCGTGGCACTTGTTACATCATGTTCGTGACTTGGTGGCGATCCTCACCCTACTGGATAAGCAGGTTACCTATCTTGGTTAGATTCTGGGTTGATGTTGCAGCGATTTAGGATACTGGATGCACGTCGCGGCACCGGGGGCCCGGGTAGGAAATGCCGGGTACATGTTCTTCCTGGTTCGTATTTCTAGTGCTTTGTCTAGGTAGCTAAGGTCCTGGCCTCACTAGGTAGTGATTCTTTCTAGGTTGCAATGTCGATCCTGCTAGGTACATGGGAACCGAGGTTGGTCCCTACTGGGTAGGTACCTGCTGAAAAATTCTTCTTTGGTCCCTTGCCAAAAAACCATGTTAACAGAAGTCCTCTCTGACTTGAACACTGGTGCCATGTTGGGGTTGGAGTCAGGATTTAATACACATGGAGAATTTTTGTAAACGTCTCGTGGAATGGAATCTTCCTCTTACATGATGACTTAAAGGGACCTTCCACATGGCTGGTTGGGTAGGCTGAATTCAAAATAGGAAATATCCTGGAAACACGTATTTCTAGAAACCGTTTTCCCCAAGTTACCTATTATCCTGAGACATTGATGACCTTTTCTGCCCGTTACAAGTAACTGCTTCTATCCCTATTTAAACCTTGCTTCTCCATGGTGTACTCATTCTTTCTCCGAGCATCTTCTCAAACCTGTACTAACCCTAGTCTTCTTTCTCTTCATCTCTCAATCCCAATTTCTTCTATTTTGAAAAAAGGTTCTTGCTTTGGTTCGGATATAATGTCTTCTCCAGATAAGAACAGTATCGAACAATTCTTCACCAGTGATGTGTCTGCCAGCGGGAACCTCGCCCATAGGAAGAGGACCCCGTGTCGATGATGATAGTGGGGATGATGTCCCTCTTCAACAACACCTCCAGTCAAATAGGAACGTTGCAATCTGGACCGGTTTCACAAACGACCCTTGTAAGAACCTCAGTTTTATGATTGGCTTATTTCATGACAAATCACATTGGGGATGTTTGTAATGGGTAGCTTAGGTTTTATTGTGGTTCTTCATCAACAAGCTTCCAAGATCCCATAGTGCTTCAAGAGAGGTAGTTTACTTGTCTTGACTCTTTTGAAGAGATCTTAGTTGCACACACTCACTTGCATGCATTATATTCTTGATTACATGCTATTGAATGATGCATTGTATGCCTCTTTTCACACTCCACACTTGCACATTTTGCACATCACTTAGTGTGTTGAGTTTGCCCAGAAAAGAGAATTTCTTCTCTTAGCGCGGCCTAGACCGCTTGGCAAGACATGCTTGCACCGCGGCATACAGAGCGGTATACCTCAGCAGGGTCATGCTTCCTATACCGCTTCCTGTACACTTACAAGCAAAGCAACCCAAATCGCGGTGTTGTCCAGTAGGCCTCTGTTGCCCATACCGCGGCCTGTGCACCTTGCATGCACAGCGCCCTACACCGCGCTGTTGTCCAGACGGTGCACTGCTGTATGTACCGCGGTCTGGACACTTACCCGAGCCGCGGTCCAGCAAGCGGTATTGACGGGATTTTGTTTCTCAAACCCAAAACGACGCAGTTTTGTCTAGGGTTTCTATATATATGTTCTCTTCTCTTCTTAGCCGAATCAGAGCTTCATGAACCCATTTTTATGAGAGAGAACAACCCTTAGAGAGAGAAAGCTTCAAGCTTTGTTCCTTGACTCTCCAAACCCAAAACCCATCACCTTCATGCATTTCTAAGCATCTTTAAGGCATGGGTCTTCATCATTAGTTGACTTGGTAAGTTGAACAAAAACCCCATATTTATCATTTGTTCATACTTTCCAAGATTGTGTTTTTATTGCATTTATTAGTTGATTAAATGCTAGGACTCTATTTAATGCATATATTTATGAGTTCCTTTGTATGATTGGGTTTGTATTGTGATAGCTTGCATTTAGGACATATTTGCCCTCTCGCTAATTAGGACTCATTGATTGCATTTGTTAATTGCATTTATTGTCCTTGCCATGATTAATGACAACATATGTTCATATGGCTTTGTTTGATGACTAGAGTTTAGACTTGCACATCTATATCTAGTTAGGTCTTTATGAGCATTCATATAGACATTGATATCTAGGATTTGTACTTAGTGTCATCTTAAATCCCTAGATAAGCATTTAGTGTTGCCTAGCATTATTTGTATTTTGAGTATTCATATATTCACTTAGGTTGTTAATCTCTTCTTGAGAGTTAAGTCTTGTGACTACAAGGTGTAGTGCACAAGCAAGTGAAGTCTTGCAACCAAGGTGTGGTTGGCAAGCAAAGTGATCAAGGATTCACTATAAAGACCCGTTGGGTAGTAATGGTGGGTTAGTGACCGAGAATGGTGTGACTAGAGGTCAACCTAGGTTGTAAACATCATTACAATAGTGGATTTGAGGATCGTATGTGGCTAGAAGGATAGCCCGTGGTTTTTCCCTTGTCGAAGGGTTTCCACGTCAAAATCAAGTGTTCTTTATATTTCCGCACTTTACTTGATTTTGTATATATGGTTGTATTGGGTTAATTGTGTTTAATATTGACTAATCGAAAAGTTGGTAATAATCGATTAACAACCCATTCACCCCCCCCCCCCCCCCCCCCCTTTAGGTTGTAGACACACGTTAAGAGCTGTATTTTCAACCCTAGCGCTCCGGTTGATATAGACCAGGAATCGAGTAGGGAATCGGGAGCTATCAAGGCCTGTGGAGATCATACCGGTGAAGTCACGGATACTGTGGGGATGGTGCTTGCCCTTCCTTACGAATATCGGTGTATCCTCGATTCTGCTAGTACCAACGACACTATCAATCTAGGATATTACGATATTCATACCCCTGCATGGGTATGATATGTATACTCCCAATCTTGGCAAGCTTCTGATTCATACGGCAGCCTTCGACAGTGGAGTCAGGCTACCTCTCCACCCTACCTTGCGTAAGGCGTTGTACGCCTTACAGCTTGCTCCCCTCCAGCTAACAACAGGGTTTGGGAGGTACCTGGTAAGGTTTCTGATGCTGTGGAAAGAACAGTGCTAGAGAGATAACATCGATCGTGAACCGGGGCCAAACGAGTTCGGTACCGCACCCATGAAAGCCTCAATCGATAGGAGGAACCAGTACAAGTATTGCGACTTCCATGAGGACGTGGGCCACAACACTTCAGAGTGTTATAACCTGCGCAACCAGATCAAAGTCCTGATAAGGGGAGGATGTTTGATTGAGTTCTTGCAGCAGGTCAGGGATAATATTCAGACTGGAAGGAAGGTACAAGCCGAGATCTGCGAGCATGTTGAGAAGAGAAAATGGGAACAAACTGATTTAATGCAGCAAATCCAGGTGATACATACCATCAGAGGAAGGCTCACACTGGCTGGCACCTCCAATAATTCTAAAAAAAACCATGCAAGGAAGATTCCTAGTGTAGATGAAGGTCAGGTTATCTTCAAGGTCAGCCAAAGCCTAACTGGACCCTCCCAGTTAGCATAGATTATTTTAAAAAGCAGATGTCTTTAACACCATACAGCCTCATGATGATCCCATGGTGATCACGGTACAGATTGCTAACTGCGTGCTTATTGACACGGGCAGTAGTGTAGATATCCTCTACAAGGATACCTTGGAAAGGCTGAATTTGAAGCAATGGTGTTACAATAGCTACACAACCCCACTCTATGGATTCACAGGGGACTCGATCATACCCGTGGGATCAAAGATCCTCCCAGTGATCACTGGAACCGCACATCTCCAACAAAACATTATGATAGACTTCGTTATGGTTGACATCCCATCGGTCTACAACGACATACTTGGGAGACCATTCCTATCCTCTTTGAAGGGAGTCCTATCTATCTACCATAATGTCCTGAAATTCCCGGTAAGAACCAAGGTAGGAGAGGTACGTGGGGACCAGCAAATAGCCAGAAAGTGCTACGTAGTGTCTGCCAATCCGACAGCTTTAGCAAAACACTTTGTACAAGTTACAACGATCCAGGATGTGGAAGCACCAGGGATGACCCAGGAAGATATGGAACCCGCAGATCATCCAGAGAATGAACCCATGGTACCAGATAAGGAAGAACAGAGCAAGGAATGGGCCAACGGACAACCCGTGGATAAACTGGAGGAGATACCCATCAAAAATAACGATCCCTCCAAGGTTGTCAAGGTCAGAGCTACCTTCGAACCGAAAGTGAAAGAAGGTTTGATCGAGCTTCTTAGAGAATTTAGCGACATTTTCGCTTGGAGTCATGACGAAATGCCCAGGATCCCAATATCATTGGTTGCTCACCGATTAGAAGTGGATCCAACTTTCAAGCCCGTCAAGCAGAAAAGGCATCACTTTAACACAGAAAGAAATGTTTTTGTTCAGGAGGAAGTGGACAAATTGATCAAAGCAGGTTTCATCAGAGAAGTGCGCTACCCCAAATGGATCGCCAACGTGGTTATGGTCACGAAGGCGAATGGAAAATGGCATGTGTGCGTCGACTACACCGACCTCAACTGGGCATGTCCAAAAGACAGTTTTCCTCTACCAAAGATCGATTAGTTGGTCGACTCCACATCCAGGAATTAGATCCTGAGCTTCATGGATGCGTTCTCGGGGTACAACCAGATTAGGATGCATCCAGCTGACCAGGATAAGACCAGCTTCATTACTGGACAGGGTCCGCACTGCTACAAGGTGATGTCGTTTGGCCTTAAGAATGTGGGGGCTACATACCAGCGGCTAGTTAACAGACTGTTCAGACCTGAAATTGGAAGGTCGATGGAGGTATACATCGACGACATGATCACAAAATCCCTGATCGCAGAGGGATATCATGACAACATTCGCAGGACTTTTCTGATCATAAGGGAAAACCAGATGAGATTGAACCCCTCCAAATATGCTTTCGGGTTAACTTCGGAGAAGTTTCTAGGCTTCATGGTAGACATGACGCCGGTTCCGGTTCCGGTTCCTCCGGTTCCGCCGGTTCCTTTTTTTTATCATATTTCATTAAAAAATTAATCATATAAAAATATAATTGGTAAATGTATTTTATTGTGTCACCCGTAAAATAAAATTAAATAAATAAATGACAAATTAAAAAATAAAATAAAATAAAACAAAACCAAAAAAAAATTTAAAAAAAATTAAAAATGAAGAACTGGCCGGTTCGAACCGGAACCGAACCGCCAGTTCTAGTCCGGTTCTAACTGGCCAGTTCCCCTCTAAAGCGAATCAGAATCGGTTTTTTCCGGTTTCGATTCTGGTTTTTGGACGCCGGTTCCGGTTCGGTTCTCCGGTTCGAACCGAACCGGTGTCATGTCTACTTCATGGTTCATGAGAGAGGCATAGAGGCCAACCCAGATAAGATCGAGGCTATCTTAGACCTAGAATCCCCCACATCACTTGAACAGGTATAAGTCTTGACAGGATGTGTAGCAGCGCTCAACAAGTTCATTTCTCGCTCCACTAATAAATGCCTCACTTTCTTCATAGCTATCAAGCATGGGAAAAACATGAAATGGAACCAAGAGAGCGAGCAAGCCTTTCAAGCCTTAAAGAAATACCTCATAAGCCCTATATTGTTAGTCAAGCCAATTCCCGGAGAGGAACTGCAAATCAACTTGGTGTTTCAGAAATTACAGTAAGTGGAGCTTTGATCAAGGAGTGTGGAGACAGGGTTCAACGGCCTATATACTACGTGCGTCATGCTCTAACCAAGCAAGAGAAAAATTACACTCTTCTGGAGAAGCACATCTATGCTTTGGTGACCTCAGCAAGGAAACTTCGTCCCTACTTTCAAGCCCACTCAATAGCAGTGGTGACGAACCAACCTCTCCGTCAATTTTTACAAAGGCCGGACGTATCCGGAAGGCTAGTTTTATGGGCCCTAGAGCTCACCCAATTTGACTTGAAGTATAAACCCATGACCATAATCAAGGCCCAGGTTTTGGCAGACTTTGTGGCGGAATTCTCATCACTCCCGGGCCAAGCAACCTCCTCAGCGGCGAATATAGCTCCTGAGAAGATTTCAGAGATCGACAGCTGGCCAGAAGGTTGCAAGTCCTGGATCCTCTACACAGATAGAGCGTCCGGACAAGCTGGGGGAGGAGCTGGCATAGTTCTAATAGACCTAGAGGGGACCGAATTCTGTCACTGCTTCAGATTCGAATTTAAGGCCACCAACAATGAGGTGGAATATGAAGCCCTCCTAGCTGGGATGAAGGCAGCCATCGAGCTTAGGGCCGACTATCTGCAGATCAAGAGTGACTCATTGCTTGTAGTCAATCAGGTTTCCAAGATTTACCATGCAAAAAGGGATAGCATGGTAGCCTACCTAAAGCTAGTTCAGCTACTTAAGAATAAATTTAAGGGAATCAAGATCAAGCAGGTGCATCGACACCAGAATCACAGCGCAGATGCCCTAGCTAAGGTAGTTGCGAATGGTGGCTAAGCTTTACCAAGGGGGGTTCCCCTCCAAGTGATCTCCTAACCAAGTAAAACAGCGGGAAAGGAAATTTGCCCCTTGGATCGTCGCTTATCTCCTAGAAGAAAAGCTTCCCGATGAGCTCGATCAATTCCGAAGAATTAAAATGATCTCTGTCTGATATGGCCTAGTAAATGGATACCTCTACAAGAGGGGAAGGTCTTTCCCTTTACTTAATGTTTGCATCCTGATGATGCCCAATGGGCATTAAGAGAAGTTCATTCTGGGGATTGCGGGAATCATATCAATGGTGAAGCTTTAGCATATCAAGTGCTCTGTATGGGGTATTACTGTCCAACTATCCACCGAGACTGCGAAGAGCTTTGTACAATCTCTTGAATCGTGCTAAAGGACCTCGAACTTGTGTCACCTCCTACCGGAGTGGCTATCGTCTCTCAGTTCACCCTACCCTTTTACCATGTGGGGGTTGACCTAATCGGACCACTTCCCACTGCTTCTAGGCAAGCTAAGTATGTTATCGTGGCAATCGATTATTTTATAAGGTGGGTCGAAGCAGGACCTATTTCCTAAATATCAGAAGAGAATATGACGAGGTTCATCAAAACCAATGTGGTTTGTAAATTTGGGACCCATCTCATCATTGTAGCCGACCTAGGCAAGCAATTTGACAACGCCCGATTCAAAGACTTTTGCGAAGGTATGGGAATCGACCTCAGGTTCGCTTCAGTAGCCCATCCTCAGACTAACGGGCTGGTGAAATCCACTAACAAGACTATCAAGAAGCTGTTGAAGAAGAAATTACAACGGAAGAAAGGAAAATGGGCCAAGGAACTTTCTGAAGTTCTCTAGGCGTACCAGACTACAAAGAGGACAGCTACCGGAGAGACACCCTACTCTCTAGCCTTCGGAGTTGAAGTGGTCCTTCCCATCGAGCATAAATTGACCTCCTTCAGGGCATATCACTTTAAACCTGAAAGCAATGAGGTCAAGCTCTGAGCTAATCTAGATCTCCTGGAAGAGAAACAAGACCAGGTAGCTGAGAAAGTGGCGATTTACCAGGGCAAGATAACTAGATATTTCAACAGAAAAGTCAGAGCCTGGAACTTCAAAGAGGGGGATTTGGTTATCAGAAAAGTGACCTTGAATACACCAAAAAAGTCGGATAGAGTCCTAGGACCCAACTGGGAAGGGCCATACTTGGTAAAGGTAGTGGTTCACAATGGGGCATATGAGCTCGAAGACATGAATGGTCGACCCATCGATCACACCTAGAATGCATATCACTTGAGGAAGTTTTACTCCTAAGCAGGGGACTCTTGAGCAGATTACCCTCCATTTAGGTTTCAATAAAATCCTCGGCAACAATGTACTACGTTTCAATCATCAATAAAGTCTGCTATTTATCTATCTCCGGCTATGTTCTACATTAATTTCTCCATATCCGACTAGGTTCTCCACGAATAAATTCACCGTAATCGCTTCAAGACCAGGGATTATCCGGGGAAGCCCCCTCGCTGCCCCTGATGCCTTGGCCGGGCACTATCCCCAGCTAAGAAAGGTATGAGTGTAAGAGCATAGTCGCTAGCCAGATCTCGAGACCAGGGACTAGCCGGGGAAGCCTCATCTCTACCCCTGATGCCTTGGTTGGGCTACCACCCCCAAGAAGGGTCTGAGTGTAAGAGCATAGTTGCCATCCAGATCTCAAGACCAGGAAATAGCTAGACAGCTCTCATGATGACTTTGTCGGGCTACCACCCCTAAGAAGGGTCTGAACATAAGAGCATAGTTGCCATCCAGATCTCTAGACCAGGAAATAGCTAGACAGCCCTCATGATGCCTCGATCGGGCTGCCTCCTCCGAAAAGGATTCAAACATGAATAACAGTTTCGTTTACGGAATTGAGGTCGCAGTGATAAGATGCCTTCCCGAACGCCGAAAAAAATGGTATTTAGGTTGTAATGACATAGCTTTCGCCAAAATATTAAGCACCTTATTGCTATTACCTTTATTCTTTCCTATACCTAGGGTCTTCTACATCGCCAATTTAAATTTTTAACTAGTGATCATCAAAGATGCATGATACAATATGACCCTTTCCCAAAGATAGGAATTCCTGCCAAGTGCTGAAAATTAGAAGCTGAGTGACCACCCAGCTAGCGGTTTACGTTTAATGAATTCAAAGTTTCTCCTTACCAAATTTCATTAAGTCAAAGTTATTTCGAAGGTCGCAACATGGTCGAGATTAGGAATGAAGCCAGGAGTTCTCAATCAAGTTGGAATCTCATAATCAGGATTAGTCAAGACAAGAGTGAAGGAAATCATAGCAGATTTTGATTAATGATGAGGGAGCCTATCCCCTAAGTAAGGCTACATTCATCAAGCAAGAAGCCCAATCCCCAGTTCTGAAAAAAAAAATGAATGAAGATTGAATAAACTGGTCATGAGTAAAATGGGGTGACCACCCCTCTTTTCTAGGCAATCAGAGCACTTCATGAATAGATCGCATCAAGCTTAGGTATCCTTCTAATTCCCCCCTGCTACTCCTCCTCCATGATGATCCTTGCCCCCAACTCCTCCGTCGGGTGGGTGCCCATCTTGGTCGCCCTTGCCAGCTACCTCTTCCTCTGGAGGTTCCTCGATTGCTTGCTGCCCAGCTGGGCCCTCCTCCAAGAACTCATTGACTACCGCCATAACCTCTGGAGGGATGGCCATATCAAGAAGGGTAGCCATGGACTACGTCATGTTTCATTCAACCCCCTAACTCTACTCTAGAGGGTTATTCCGGGTGGTCTCTTGCCCGCTCATGGGCTTCTGATTGATCTCCCTCGGGCTGTACGGGCAGAACCCCACTTAAGGATTTTCTAGGAACATAAATGGGGGAGATGGAAGGAGGAAGGGGAGGATCTGCCTCGACAGTTTGCTTCTAGGCTCCAGCCAAGGCCAGAAGGAACTGCTTCATCACCCTCATAGTGAGACATTTCTGTGACCTTGGCCAATATCTCCTCTCTATCCCAACCAGAGATAGTCAATAGGTCGAAGGGAAGAGGGAGAGCTTCTGCAACCTGGAAGAAGGCATAGAAATACCCCTCGCTGAAAGAAGTATCCGCCTCAGCTTGCAACTTGGCCACATGAGCATCCAGTTCCTGGTTCTAGATGTCTAACTTCTTGGCATCAGCTTTCCAGGAATCCCTTTGCCTAGCCCGTCATTTAGATTGGAGGATTTCTTGATCAAAGGATCATTTTGTCCTCTCCTAATGACAGCGGAGCTCGGTTAGCTTATCCTCCATCCTCATTTGACTGGAAGTCATCTCCTGTACTGGTGTCCTGAGCTCGCGTGAGTAATCCCATGGCCTTCTCAGCTTCGGCCTCAACTTTCGTAACCTGATCATGGAGGAAGGCTACTTGGCAACCCATAGCTACGGAGAATTTGAAGGCCTACGGGATGCAGAGCCAAGGTTAGGAAAAAATCAAGCTAACAATTGCAGAAAAAATACAAAGGAAATAGTTACCTCAGCCAAGAAAGCGGACCCCTTGGTAAGTAAAACGTCGACGGGCATTGAAGATATCCTAGAGAGCCCACCACCCAAACAAGACGCAATAAATTGCTCCAAGACCTCGTCCTGCCCCACCGAGCTCGACTGATGACGGAAGTAGGTAAGAGGAATCTTTGCAACGCCAATCTCGAGGTCCTCCAAGGCTCGAGGAGTTGGAAGGGCTGAGACATCGGGTAGGTTAACCGTGAGAGCAGCAGTAGTAGTGGTAGCAGCAAAAGGAACAGAAGGGGCATGTGTGGTTGTATCAGCAGCCTGGGAAGTAGAGGCTCCCCTATTTAACACCCTGGAAGCCCGCGATGCTAGGATGGCCATCTTAGAAATGCTATTTGTCTAAATTTGGTGTTCAAATTTGTTGTTTAAATTTAGTACCCAAATGATATTGCAACACTACAGTCCATTCATTTAAATCATGCAAATCTAATCCTAATCCAATTTAAATGAATAGATTGTAGTGTTGTCACATCATTTGTGCACCATATTTGAACACCAAATTTGGGCTATTATTGTTTTTTTTTGGTTATTTGTAGTTTTTGTTTCTTTTTTGTTTTTAAAAAAATTTAAAGATTACTGGTTTTTTTATAAATAAATGTATTAATTTTTTTATTTCAAAGATATTTTAAGGCTACAAGAGTAATTTTACTTAAAGATAATATTGGAATTACAAGATAATAGTAATATGGGGTGCTAAAACAATTTTAGAGGGGTGCTAATATCACAACTCTTCAACAAAAACTCTTCAACAAAAACTCTTCTACTAAATGAATCCTAATGAAACCCCACATTCACGTATGATTTGTTTGCAACCTCATAAGGCAATCGAGATTAAAACCAAATATGTTAAAATTTTGGGCTAATGATTTCTAGAGTCACTAATTTGGTGTGGCTGTCCCTAAATGACCATTAATTTTTTTAAATGGTTCAAATTAACCATTTTATAGAAAGAATGTATCATATTAGAAATAGAGATCAAAATAGTAAAATATGTTTTGCACTAGTTTTTAAACTGGTTTTTAACAAGTTTTTGACTAGTTTTTTATCTGTATTTTGACTATTTTTTTTATCAAGATTACTTTATAAAACAGAAAATATTTCCCATAAAATTTTTATGATCAAATCATTACTTTATATATATAATTAAATAATAAATTAATAATGAATAAGTTTGATGTCACCCTAAAATAATCAAAAAATTAATCAGGGAATAATAATAAGTTTGATGTCATCCACAAACAGAAAATATTGCCCATAAAAATAATAAATAAATCAAATCATTAATTTATATATAATTAAATAATCAAAACAAATAAAATATTACCTATAAAATTCTTTATAGGTGTCATGTCACAGATAAAGGCAGTTTTCTGTTAGATTTTAATAAAATGACCGCCAATAAATAATGTTTTGTCAAAATAATGTTTTGTCAAAATTGTGATTTTGGAACAATATTTTGTCAAAATAATGATTTTGGAACAATTTAAACAGTGAATTGCCTTTTTGGGATTCCACCCACCAATTAATGGTGCCTAGTGCTATTTTCTCTAAAAATTTAAATATCCCAATATGGCAATCAATTAAATGTTATATATGAGATTTCATTTGATATATTGTTATTAGTCATAATAAAATGAGAAGATTATAAAGGAAATAAAAAGTAACAGATAAAATCTAAAAATAATGCAATTTTGTCCAAATTTGGTATCCAAATGATGTGGCAATACTCTAATCCATTCATTTAAATCATACAAATCTAATACAATATAAATGAATGGATTCAAGTGTTGCTACATCATTTTGGCACCAAATTTAGACAAAGTAATATTATTGAAAATCTAAATCCGATATTACATCTTAGCAGCTATAGATGGAAACTACTTTTTCTCTAAGTAATCCTAATTGTGCTATAAATTTCCCATAATCCACCACCAAGAAATTCACTGTATGGCGAGAGCTCTCATAATACTAAAAAAGAATGGCTTCTACTCAAGTTTCTCCTCTTGCTAAGCATTCCTTCTTGCCTCTGCTTTGCATCATCTTGATTTTGACATCAGGTAAAATGCATCTCTCAATTCACACAAAATTCTAAAAGTTTAATGTCAGAATATTGTTGAAATTCATCAAAAGCCTTGTCAAATTATTGAAATTTGCTCAAATTCCTCCAAATTTTTAAAAGTTTGATTTTTGAAATCTATTATACTATATTCTTTTTGAATAATGCAAGACTGCCTAAACTGTATTGGAAAATAAATTTGGACATGATTTTGGTGCAAATATTTTGGACAGTTTAATATTACTTATTTTTTTAATAGTTAAATTTTTTCACTAATAATTTTTATTATTATTATTTAAAATAAATGCAGGGGCGGTATGGGCATTAAACGTACCAACATGTATTGGAAAATGTGATAATCCGTCAAACTGTGACAGCAGTTGCAAGGCCAAAAACTTTCAAGGAGGGGTATGTGAAGGATTCAACACAACAGACTTGGCTTGCTGTTGCACATAACATTATAAACTGTATTGTCACACATGGCTTTTATTTAAGTTTGTAATAACAGAGCTGCTTCACAACAACTCCTTACATTAAGCTTTTGTAATATGAATAAAGGTTTGATTCTTTTGATGCAATAGATATAATGTGTTTATAGCTAATACTATACCTACTTTTATAAAAAGGAAAAAAAATCACCATCCAAATTAGTTTAAGAGGAAATGGTAAGAGTGTTCATTCTGATAAATAATGTCTTAAGTTCGACTAACCAAAATGGTATATTAAAACAAAAACAAAAGAAAGAAAAAACCAGATATAGGAAAGAAAAAAAAAATTGATCCCCAATGGGAATCAAAACGAGGTGACTGGCTTGCTCAATGGAGTTACAATGATAATGTTAGGGTTTTGGTAGTTTTATGTGCACTGATGACGCACTGATGAAGTAATGAGTATGTAGATATTGTAACAACTATAGACGATATGTCACATGTCAGTAATTATATGATTCAAATATTCAATTGAAATTATTAAAATAACATTAACAATTTTTTTAAGATTAGTATATTTTTTTTGAAGTACTATCACATAAAATTTTGAAGAGAGGGGAGGACTTGAACATATAACCTTGTGGTGCACGTATAAAGGATTTACCACATGACTAATCTCATCTCGTCAAAGATAAGTATATTTTAATAAGTAAATATGTAATTACTAAGTTTTATTTTTCTTCATATTTTCTATTTATTCATTTCAAATTTATTTGTATTATTTTGGTAAGTGCAAATTATATAAACTTATCCTGATTATATGAATAATTACATAACGACTGATAAAAAATATATATATTTACCTCACTGGTAGTCAACCACAAAAAATATCACTTGCTCTAGTATTTCGAAAATGTAAAATATTATATTAAATAAATTAATGAATTAAAAAATTCAAAATAAAATTAAAAATATGTATATTAAAAAAAAAACCAAATGACTGTCAAAAAGAAATCATAAAATTTTGAAAAATAAAATATAAAATTAATAATTTAAATATATATATTAAAAAAATCAAATAATTAAAAAAAATCAGAAAACCTTTTTTAAAAAAAAGCATGCTTTCTAGGTTGAAAAATATGCATATAAATGGAGAAAAACAGAAATGGTTGGATAGTGTGCTGATTATGTGGGGAGAAGCATAACAAGACAAAATAAGTCTTGAAAAAGAAAAGAAAAGATGGATTAGTAACACTTTACACATACAATACTCGCATGAATCTATATCATTCCTTTGTTATAATATGGTCATAAATTGGTTTGACTTGTTGAGGAATTCTTTTTGATATGTGCCTTGCATGATCTCATACTCGTTCTAAGTTTACCACTTCTTGTGGAATTCTTTTTGATATGTGCCTTTCATGGTCTCATACTTGTTCTAAATTACTTCATGTATTATACTCAAGGCAACTCTCACACACAATAATTTTGAACATCTCCGTGAATCCCTCATTTAAATTGCTTGAGTTGCATATTTTAATTTGATATATTGGATTTGCAACATATTTGTGACTAGCCTTAACTTCTTTGCCTAAACAACCCAAAAAGGGGAGCTTCTTTGTCTATCTCATAACAAAAAAGGGAAGTAGTTTTGGGTGAATAGGGGGACCATTTCAATCATTGTTTCATGCATAAAAGGGAGGTAGCTACATAGGGGGAAGTAATCTTTTTAGAAAAACATGCATGCATTGCATCGTTTTGAATTTCTCACATGTGCTTGGTGCTTGGAAAAGTTGCTTGTTATTATATCTCACAAGTGTGCTCAAGAGATTGAAAACCTTGAAGATTAGTTTTTTAGGTATCTCTTTATAATAGTGAGAATGTATTCAAATGCTGACATTAGCTTCTTTTTCTTTATTTTTTGTGTGAGAGTGGTTTTGTCACGAAATAGCCAAAGGGGAATACTGTAAGGTTTTTCATTTTGTAATTGGTTTATTTCTATGACAAACCACATTGGGATGCTTTTGTAATGTGTAGATAAGGTTCTTCATGTGTTATTCATTGAGATATTTGCTAAAGGATTGTTGTTACAGGATTGAGAGGTGTAAAGCACAGTTTGTTGCTAAAGGATTCACCCAAATTGAAGGAATCGATTACAATGAGATATTTGCTCCAATGGCAAAGATGGTTATAGTGCGATGTTTTATTACCATAGCTGCCATCAAACGGCGGTCTCTGCATCAACTAGATGTCAATAATGTCTTCCTTAATGGTGATTTTGATGATGAGGCGTATATGAAATTACCTCTTGGTTATTCAAGATAGGGGGGAATCGTGTTTGTGTAAGTGATTCGATTAACACACTATCAACATCCATAGGCACATAATTAATCCGAAGTTTAACTTAAACATGTTTCTAAATCATGCTTAATCATGCTTAATCAAACCCTAAAATTCATGTTCCTAACCCATATCAATTCAAGAGAAAGAGAGATAAGAGAAAGCGGAAGCGTACCTGAATTCATTGCCGGAGTTTGGTGAACGGGTTGTGTTATCAAGATCCTGGGACACAAAAGCGTCTCTCTTGTTCTATTGATGGGGATACAGACAAGCCAAAAGCAATCATGTAATTTGGGGACCATAACCCTAAATATAATAAACATATTA
Organism: Dipteronia sinensis; assembly: GCA_033220585.1. Taxonomy (NCBI): domain Eukaryota; kingdom Viridiplantae; phylum Streptophyta; class Magnoliopsida; order Sapindales; family Sapindaceae; genus Dipteronia; species Dipteronia sinensis. The sequence goes on from CM065639.1 coordinate 48,333,170, forward strand.
TTATATGTTTTGCTATTTCTAATTCGGAATTCGGCCATCAAATTAGAAATAGCACTCTGGTATCTACACATTAACTCCATGACAATTATACCCTTAAGCCTTAAACTTTAAATCTTAATTAAATCAATTTAATTTAGGCTTAACCAAAAGATAACAAACACATTTAATATTTACATATGTGGCCCCATATGGTGGAATTTTTCCAACAGTTTGTTGACTCAACAAATCATTGTACGGGCTCAAACAAGCAAGTCGTAATTGGTTTGCTAAGCTCACAAATGTTCTACACTCTTTATGGTATAGTCAATCTAACGCAGAATACACTTTTTTTTTAAACATACTGGTTGTGGGTCAGTTTTTCTGTTAAAAAATGTGGATGACATTCTGGTGGCGAGTGACAATATTGATGAGTCTTTGAAAAAGTTGTTGAATTCCAATTTTTGCACATGGCAGCTCTTGAGGGATAGAATCCCAGTGAAATTGTAATGCAAAAATTAAGATTTACTCCAACTTCGAACATGGATTGTTTACTTTGTAACTCGGCTCATCAATCCTATGACCACCTATTTCTTCACTGTAGCTAGACTTGAGAGTTATGGACTAGATGTATACGTTGGTGGGGGTGTTTTGATGTGCTTCGATCAAGAGTTGGTGGCAGAATTGGAGTGGTCTGTGTCTGAAACCTTTCTATAGGAGAGCTTAGGGAACTCTATTTTTTACGGTGGTGTGGACAAGGTGGGAGACGAGAAATCAGCTGGTTTTCCAAGGCAAAAGTCCAAATTTAGAGCAAGTGACAAACATGGTCAAATTTAGAGTGGTATGGTGGTTCAAATACCATAAGACGGGTTCTACAATTCCTTTAACAACTTTCTTTCTCAATCTTAAAGAGCGCTGCACAGAGGTTAAGCTGATCAAGAGAATCAGAGTCGAAGATTTGGCGCCCCTTACCTCAATTGCTTTGGAGTTTAATGTAGATGGGTCGGCTGGGGGTTCTCCAGGTCCGGCAGGTATGGGATGGGTTTAGAGGGACTCAAGAGGGAAAATTCTTTTCTTTTTTTCCTTTTCTCTAGGAATTCAAATTTCTAATACTGCGAAATCTTAGCCATCTACAAGGCTTGTGAATTGTGTGCTTTGAAATATAATTTTCTTGGTAGAGATATTACAATTGTGTATCATTCTAAGGTGGCGGTGTCCTAGGTTAATAATGAATGAGTTGGAAGCTTTAAGCACGTAAACACTATCTATTGTTGGAACCCCGTTCACTGGTAACGCAGCGGAAATAGGTTTTAAAATTTTATATAGATCGTAAAGGATCTGGAACCAGTGAACTTGAGATCATAATTATTTTTCCGAAACGAATACATACAATATGTAAACACATGAAATTGTAATCAATAAATATAATAAAAAAATTAGAACCTTACCAACGTTTGGAGGCTCCTTCACTTTAGATATGCTCATGGTCTGTACCAGCGATCTTCCTAGCTATTCCCGGAACTTGTAATGACATGTGGACGCGTCACGTATTCAGGAACTTAGGAGGATACAGAGAAAAGAAGAAGAAATAATTTCTTCCAAGAGAAAAATATCTAGAACAATTCTATTTGTTCAAAAATAAATAATGTTTTTTTTTTCTTTTTCAATAGTGCTCGTACTGCACAATTGCCTTTCCACTTTTTTTTAATTTGTTTATCACGCATACCAAATGCTCACCATGGTATATCAAAGACCACAATCTAACCTGTAGGAGTCGATAAGACACTCAGGATTAAGATCACCCACATATAGCCATCATTAGTTGATATATATGAATCTCATCAATAAACGGATCTTGGTGAGAGATTCATATAGATCATGGCTCAATCCTATATGATCACATCATACAAGGTGTTTCCACTCTCATATCTCATATGAATGATTCAGGATAGAATAGCCGTATATTACGAAATGTACCGCAGCTATAGATTAACCACAAATAAAGTACTCAGCTTTATTTGCTATCTATGGACTCTTTAGATTGCACATCTCTTACTATATTCATCTGTATAGGACACTCATATACACAGTTCAAGATTACATCCGGCAATCTAGGATGTTAATATATGCACAAGTTATACATTAAACAACACAACAAGAATGAATTGAACTTTTCTTTTTATTTATTTCATAAATCCATTTACAAATTACATATTTAGGGCATAAACCCCAACAATCTTCCACTTGCACTAAAGCATGTGAGGCATGTTGTTAGGCGATAAATGTTGATATTTGAGACCCCTAATTCCAATGTTTTATGTTATGTTCTTGAGTGAAATTGAATATTTTAATGTGTTTGTTGAGATTGTGTAGAAGATAGCTCTTGGAGTGGCTTTGAAGACAAAAATGTGATTTTAGGGGAAAATGCGATGTTCTGTTTCGCAAATCCGCGAGTGAGCTGTTTTCATTGCTTGTTTTCACACTTTTCCAAATTGATTTTTGAAATGTTTTCTAAATGAAAAGTGTTTTTTTACATGTCTATTTTCATGTGCTAAAATATGAGAAAATTATTTTAAGTATTCTGAGAGATATGCGCCAATTGATAGATAAAGTTCTATTTCGAAAGTCACCAGTTGTTGGAATTTTTGTCCTCCATATTAAGATGCTTCTTTTGTGTGCTTTAAGAGCCGTAATGTGTGCTTTAAGAGCCGTAATGTATGCTCTATTCACTGAGTTTAGACTAACATCTTGCCACTTAGAGTAGTGCATTGCATTTTTCAGAACTTATGACATGCTCTTGATGTGATAGTGGATATGATGCTTAGTTGGATTGCCATGATTAAAAGTGGAGACTACCCGTATGAGTTCACTAAACCAAAAAGCGTTCATAAATGACATTATATGAGGGTTTGTTGTTTCTACTCCTAAACACTTGTTAGGTTCTTAGTATTAGAATTGATCTCAATAGGATATGCATTGGATATTAAAGAACATTCATCATAAAAAGATATCACATGTGGACTTTGCTTTTGTTTTGGTTGAACCATTAGAAGTGACATAGGCAATGTGTGTTTAACCTACAGAAAAGGCCTTAAATTTCCATACCCATGTGTGTGCTCCATTAGCCCTTTTGAAGCCAAACACTTATGAGCATTTTTCTTTCATCACCCACATAATCCTTATCCCTTATACCCAATATATATTGGCCGTACCCTATAGCTTGGGATCATGTCGACTGGAAAAAGTTCAAGAGGAAGATGAAGAAAAGAAGAAGAGAACCATAGGTAAGTTTTATGGAATGCATGTATTAAGGTATAGAAAGGAATAAAAAAAAACCATAAAAAAGCATATAAAAAATTTGAAGAAGAGCAAGTCAATGAAAATAAAGAAAGTAGAATGATAGAAAAAGAAGATAAATGCAAGTTAAATATTTACATGAAAGAGAAGTTGAAGAAATTGATGAAGAAGCTTGGATACAATTACAAAGAAAATTCAAATGAGAGATGTCCACGCATCGACATATCATGATACATCTCTTGGCATGATTTAAGCTCTTTGAATTCTTTTTTCCGCTCTTTCTATTAACCTTTCACCCAATGGCCCCATTACAACCAAAGAAAAGACCTAATTGATCTTTTGGGAATGCTAGCTCGAGAGTAAAGGTAAACATGTGCTCTATATTGTTCGTAATGTCTGATTCCGTTCATGAGATCTTTTGCATATAAATCAAACGTTCTTTTAATGATATATTCATATGCGATTATAACTTGAAATTTCTTGTGCATAACTTCATTCGCATATGCTTGATGAGTGTATTTGCCTAGGTTCTGTGTGAATTAATGAGCGACATCTTGTGAGAATTAGAGTCGAGGTGAATTATATCTAAGGCATTTGGCGATGTGTTTTTGAAGCTAGAGTGTCTTGAGTATGGGCTTTTCATTCAAATGAAGCAATGCATTCAAATTTATGGCATAATTTTAGTCTTTATTCAGTGGCTTTAGCATGCATTGGCTTTGAATGGTACATTTGAGTTGCATCTTGATTATTTGATTTTTCCCATAAATATATGTTTGTAGGTAGCATTGCTGTAAACCCTCAAGAGACTATAACTCCTCCTACTAGGGACACCTAGAGGTTTAAAGGTTTGTAGCATACGCTCAATGTTATCGTGTTTCCCTACGAAAATAGCCTAGTTTAGAATAGTTTGTTTTTATTTTCTATTTCAATTTTGCTCGAGGACTAGCAAAAGCTAGGTTTGGGGGTATTTGTTAGGTCGATAAATGTTGATATTTGAGACCCCTAATTCCTACGTTTTATGTTAGAGGTGCCCACAGTTTGGTTAAACCGTGGGTACCAAACCGAAATTGGGTCTAAAAAACCGTAACCAAAACTGTAACTGTAACCATAACCGTCGGTTACTAAACCGGTTTAAAACCGGTTCGGTTACAGTTAAGGTTGGTCAAAAACCGACCAAAACCATCGGTAAACCGACGGTTTTGGTCAGTTTTTGACATTTAATATATTAAAAAAATTGTCGCAAATGACAGCGCGTCACGTGGACAAAAATGGAAAAAAAAATTATGAGTGGGTGAAAATTTGTTGGATTCGTTTATTGATTGATGAGTTGGATTACTTGGATATGGATTGGGTTTATTACTATATAAAATGTTAAATATCCCACAAATTTTCTTAATTTGTCAATTTTTTTTTTGTTGTTGGGACAGTTTTTTTAAATTAAGCTTTGTAAAAAGAAAATAAAATAAAACCGAAACCTAAAAAAACCGAAACCGAAACCGGCCCAAACTGAAACCGAAACAGAACCGCCTAACCGGTGGTTCGAAACCGAAAACCAAACCGGTTTTCTCGGTTCGGTTATGGTTTCGGTGACCACGGAACCGAAACCGCCTCGAAACCGAACCGTGGGCACCACTATTTTATGTTATTTTCTTGAGTGAAATTGAATATTTTAATGTTTTTGTTGAGATTGTGTAGAATATAGCTCTTGGAATGGCTTTGAAGACAAAAAGGTGATTTTAGAGAAAGTTTGGAGAAATGCCTATGCAGCACATCCAACTTGTGAAGACCATCTCTCCCTACTCAAATCGATCCAGGTTTCAATCTACATGTTTTCAGAAAGCCCCAGATGTCTAGTTTTCGGTGCACTTTACAGTTCATCAATCCGAGTTTTTTAGAGGAAGTTATGGCTGTTTTAGTGACTGGTGGTCAGAGCTGAAAAGTCTTCCGCGGGTCTAGACGGAAGAGAATTCCGAATTTGTTTAAAACTAAAAGAAAACTTCTCACATAAAATCCTAATTACTCTAGAAGATCAATACATGTTTGGGAAACTGTCTAAACTCAAATTAGGAATCAATCATCAAAGAAGGAAATCCAAGTTAGGAAAGGATTCTCATTCCTTGTTTAAAATTGATTTCCTACTTGGTGTGTTTCCTACAACAAAGCAAATTGGGATTCTACAAGAAGTAGTCACCTATAAATACCAAGAGTTTCTTCAAGGTAGAGAGTTGAAGATTGAACATTGAAGACTCCATCAACATTCTTTTCTTCTACCTTACTTTAGATTAGATGTTTTTATTTATTTTTCTAGTTTTTATTTCTAGCTAATTTTCTTATTAGTTAGGGCTAACTTGAAGCCCTAGACATGATTTCAATTCCATAGACAAGTTGTGATTTAATGAAGCATTATTTTTCTTATATTATGATTTCAATTTCTGATGTGGATCGGATTGCAAATTCGTTTTTGGGTTGCTTGAAGCACCCAAAACGGGCCTAACTTTGGAGGGTCATAACTTTTGCGTACGGGCTCAGATTCGCTATTATAATATGTTTTCGGAAAGCTCGGGATGTCCACTACAATTTATCACTATGTTTCCAAAGACCAGGCTTGGAAGGGGTCAAAAAAAGGCCGTTTAGATTGTTTTACGGGCAGTTAAAGTTTCTTGCGCGACAATTTACTAATTTTTCGTTTTTATTTGGTTTTATGTTTTTAGATAGGATTTCTTTTTTTGATTTTGTTAGTAGTTCTAGTTATCTAAAAGACCTTCGATTCCTTGTGGAAGTCGAGTTATTTCTTTTCCTATTTAACTAGTTTGTTTTAGGTTTTAGAAGTCAGTTTTTGGTGAAATAAAATTCATTGAGTTTTTTACTCAGTTTTTCCTTTCTTTTTTCCTGGTATTTTTTTGGAAACAACAGGATTCAAGAACACAGGTTGTTCAAAATCGTGTGATTGTCTTTCTCAAAGCTTCCGTCTGCATCAGTTTGGTATCAGAGCTAGGTTGAAATTTCGTAGTCATGCCACCAAGAAGACGTCCGAATTTCCCGAACGCTCGCGAGGCCCCAGTTGACGAAGTTTATGAACGTGACGAGATCGCACAATTGCGACAACAGGTGGAAGCGTTAACGCAGCAGTTGGCTGCCATGGCGCAACGGCATCAAGAGGCTCTGAATCCGCCCACTGTTGATGATGAAAACCCGTTTGCCCCTCTTCAACCGAGACAGAGAAGACCTGTGGTTGATGATTCGAGGCGATGGGAGTCAGGATTCAAGGTCGACATTCCAGAGTTTCATGGAGGTATGCAACCAGAGGAGTATTTCGACTGGATCACTGCAGTAGAGGAAGTTATGGATTTCAAACAAGTTCCCGAAAATAGGCGTGTTTCACTGGCTGCAACAAGACTGAGGGGACGTGCAGGGGCTTGGTGGCAACAATTGAAATTAACCAGGAATATGCAAGGAAAAACCAAAATCGAGGCTTGGGAGAAGATGAAGAAACACATACGAGCAGCCTTTTTGCCACACAATTATGAACGGCTCATGTTTCAGCGGTTGCAGAACCTGAAGCAAGGCAATCGCTCAATAGACGACTACACGGCAGAGTTCTATCAGTTGGTTTCAAGGAACGCCATCGTAGAGTCGGATGATCTGCGAGTTTCGCGGTACATTGGAGGGATGCGAGTTCAGTTTCAAGATGTTCTCAACTTGTTTGATTTAGTGACCGTGTCCAGAGCCTATCAGAGGGCAATACAACTGGAGAAACAATTCGTGCGAAGAAATATTAGTGGGGGTATTTCGGGACGGAGTAGCAACAGCAACGGCCGTACAGCAGTTCCGCCAACCATGGTCGCAAGACAAGTTGTACCGCCACCAGCAGCATCACCGGGTTCGCGTCTTCACTGTTTCAGTTATGGAGAGACGGGGCACCGATTTGCGGATTGCACAAAAGGGCCAAAGAAGGGATTGTTTATAGATTCCGAAGAGGTACAAGAAGAGTCCAACGACTTTGAAGTCTATCCAGATTTCGATGACACCAGGGTGATCGGAGAAGAGCGCTTGGAGGGCGACAGTGGGCCATTACTGGTGATCCGTCGTAGTTGTCTCGCGCTCCGTGGCACGGAAGATGATTAGCTGCGCACCAACGTGTTTCAATCGACCTGTACAATCGGCGGAAAAATCTGTAAATTCATTGTCGACTCAGGGAGTTGTGAGAATGTTATATCTTAGGAGGTGGTAAAAAAATTGCAACTGACAACCGAGGCTCACCCGCGGCCATACAAGCTGACGTGGTTAGACAAGAAGAATGACGTAACGGTGTCTCGGAGAAGTCATGTCTCATTCTCAATAGGAGCAACCTACAAAGATAGGGCTTGGTGCGATGTGGTTTCTATGGACGTCTGTCATCTGTTACTGGGAAGGCCATGGTTGTATGATCGAAGAGTAACTTATGATGGATTCCTAAACACATGTACCTTCTCTTTCAACTTGACCAAAATTGTGCTCTTGCCAAGGAAAGAAACAGCAGAAATTACCCAGCCAAGAGAGAATAGTAATTTGTTATCAATGGCCAAGTTTGAGGCAGAGGTGAAAGAAACTGGAATCATGTACGTCATGATTGGGATAGAGGAAACTGAACCTAGTTGTGTTCCTAGTGTTATGGAACCGATTTTAGAGGAGTTTAAGGACTTGTTTCCAGCAGAATTACCTAACAGCCTACCCCCGTTGAGAGATATTCAGCACCAAATTGACCTTGTGCCAGGTGCAACCTTACCTAACAGACCTCACTATCGCATGAGCCCCAAGGAACATGAAGAATTACCGGCACCAAGTAGAAGAACTGTTGGTAAATGGGCATATTAGGGAAAGTCTCAATCCCTGTGCAGTTCCGGCTCTTTTAACCCCAAAAAAAGATGGGTCCTGGCGGATGTGTGTTGATAGCCGGGCAATAAACAAGATCATTGTGCGTTATAGGTTTCCAATTCCGAGGTTAGATGATTTGCTGGATCAATTGAGTGGAGCCGTGGTTTTTACTAAGTTGGATTTGAAAAGCGGGTATCATCAAATTCGTATTCGTCCGGGGGATGAATGGAAGACAGCTTTCAAAACTCGGGAGGGTCTTTTCGAGTGGCTAGTAATGCCTTTCGGGTTATCGAATGCGTCGAGTACGTTCATGCGGGTGATGAACCAGGCTTTGCGATAGTATATTGGTAAATGTGTGGTGGTTTATTTTGATGACATCCTGATTTATAGTGCTAACCCGGAGACGCATCTGCTGCATCTCCGAGAAATTCTTTTGATTTTACATAGGGAAAAGCTTTTTGCAGCAGCCAAGAAGTGTGTATTTATGACAAAGCAGGTCCTTTTTCTAGGGTATATTGTATCTTCGGAAGGGTTATCGATGGACCAATCAAAGATTGAAGTAATCCAACAGTGGCCGCAGCTGTGTACAATTACTGATGTGTGTAGCTTCCATGGTCTGGCTTCATTTTATCGGCGCTTTATTCCTCACTTCAGTAGCATTATGGCTCCAGTGACCAATTGTATGAAGTCTGGTCACAAATTCATATGGACAGCTGAAGCGGAACAAGCATTCCAGGAAATAAAGAGGCTATTGACGACAGCCCATGTTCTTGTCCTACCAGATTTTTCAAGTCCTTTTGAACTGTACTGTGATGCTTCAAAACTGGGGATTGGGGCGGTTCTGAGCCAGAATGGAAAGCCTGTGGCTTACTTCAGTGAAAAATTGTCAGGAGCTTAGCTGCAATACAGTACATATGATGTCGAGTTCTATGTTGTGGTACAAGCGGTGAGACATTGGCGTCACTATCTTTTCTTGTAGGAATTTGTCCTTTACACAGACCATGATGCCCTGAAGCATATGGGCAGCCAAGACAAAGTGTCTTCTCGACATGCTACTTGGGCAGCGTACCTTCAGCGATTTACATTTGTCATTAAACACAAGTCGGGCGCGCTGAACAGAGTCGCTGATGCACTCAGCCGGCGTAGGAACTTGCTACTCGACATGAGAGTGAAGGTATTGGGTTTCGACACTTTTAAGAGTTTATATCCGTCTGATCACTATTTTGCTATTGTTCTAAACAACATCCAGGAGGACCAAACATCTGTCTTTGTGCTGCAAGATGGCTTTCTTTTCAAGGGGAATCAGTTATGTGTCCTGGAGTCTAGCCTTCGGGTTAAAATAATTCAGGAATTACATGAAGAGTGTCATGTAGGACGTGATCGGACTTTCCAATTAGTAGCTGCAACTTATTATTGGCCTACTATGTGGAAGGAAATGGGTCGATTCATAGAAAGGTGTCGCGTTTGTCAAGTTTCCAAGGGCAGTGCCACGAATGCTGGATTATATATGCCTTTACCAATTCCTGATCAACCTTGGTCGGATATCAGCAAGGATTTCGTATTGGGATTGCCACGGACACAGCGGGGTTTCGACTCGATCTTTGTGGTGGTTGATCATTTTTCCAAGATGGCGCACTTCATTCCCTGTAAAAAAACTACAGATGCCATCAATGATGCCCAGCTTTTCTTTCGAGAGGTTTATCGTCTTCATGGATTGCCAAAGTCTATTGTTTCCGATCGGGATACACGCTTCCTCAGCCATTTTTGGCGAAGCCTGTGGAAGAAAATGAACACAAAGCTGGATTTTAGCAGTGTTTACCATCCACAGACTGATGGTCAAACCGAGGTGATTAACAGGTCCTTGGGAAATCTTTTGTGAGGTTTGGTGGGAGATCAGTTAAAAACGTGGGATCAGAAGCTCAGTCAAACTGAGTTTGCTCATAACCATGCAGTTAACCGTAGCACCAAGTTCAGTCTTTTTGAAGTTGTTTATGGATTCCTTCCACGATGCCCACTAGATCTAGCTTTTCTGCCTACCGGTGCAAAGGTCCATCATAAAGCGGAAGATTTTGCCACTCAGCTGCGGAACGTTCATAAGACCACGCGCCAGAATTTGCTAGAGTCCATTGCTCAGTATAAGCTAGCTACGGATCGCAAGCGACGACACGTCAATTTTAATGTGGGAGATTTTATGTGGGCGGTGCTAACCAAGGATCGTTTCTCTGTGGGTGAATACAATAAGTTGTCGACGTGCAAGATCGGACCAGTTGAGATTATTGAGAAGATGAATTCTAATGCCTATCGTCTCAAATTGCCTAGCCATATTCGTACGGCGGATGTGTTCAATGTGAAACACTTGATTCCTTATCGTGGGAATTCGTTCGATGACGAAGAGGGGCTGAATTTGGGGTCGAATCCTTTCCAACCTGGGGAGGATGATGTGGATCGGATTGCAAATTCGTTTTTGGGTTGCTTGGAGCACCCAAAACTGGCCTGACTTTGGAGGGTCATAACTTTTGCGTACGGGCTCAGATTCACAATTATAATATGTTTTCGGAAAGCTCGGGACGTCCACTACAATTTATCACTACGTTTCTTATGACTAGGCTTGGAAGGGGTCAAAAAAAAGGCCGTTTAGATTGTTTTACCTGCAGTTAAAGTTTCTTGCGCGACAATTTACTAATTTTTCGTTTTTATTTGGTTTTATGTTTTTAGATAGGATTTCTTTTTTTGATTTTGTTAGTAGCTCTAGTTATCTAAAAGACCTTCGATTCCTTGTGAAAGTCGGGTTATTTCTTTTCCTATTTAACTAGTTTGTTTTAGGTTTTGGAAGTCAGTTTTTGGTGAAATAAAATTCATTGAGTTTTTTACTCAGTTTTTCCTTTCTTTTTTCCTGGTATTCGTTGGAATCAACAGGATTCAAGAACACTTGTTGTTCAAAATCATGTGATTGTCTTTCTCAAAGCTTCCGTCTGCATCAATTTCTCCATAAGAATTATTTTTCTATTATCTTTGTTTCTTTGATTGGCCATCTTAGGAGCGTGATTTTAGGATCTATGTTGTAGGATAGAGTTCGAATACCTGACGAACATATTCTTGTATGCAACAATTAATTGGAATAAGACCTAATTAAGGGAAATTGATTCATGAATAGCCTAGGATAAATACCATGTTTTAGGGTTCATGTGATATTCATATTCTCTTAGTTCTTAATGGGTTCCGATTATTAAATCTAGTAAATACCCATGCTAGGTTATAATTTGGAATACAAGTATTTATGCAAATACCATGCAATCTACATACTAACTAAGAGAGAATTGATACAACTTGTGTGGAATACCCACCGCCTTGTTGTGAATATCTTCATCATATTTGATATCTTTAACTTCATTATTGTCTATCGATTGGATGATTGTTTAGTGGTAGATAGAAGGTCTTAACTACTGTTTTTCCATATATTTTTCTTCATTAGATTTTATGCTGTGTTTTATTTATTGTTATTTAATTTTCTTTAGTTTTAAATAATCAATTCAAAAACCCCTATTCGTGTGTGTGCGTTAAGTGATTTTGTTTTCTTATTTTTAGTTAGATAAGAGTCCTAGAGTGTCATAGATATAAACTTATTATTTTAGTAGGTAATTAATTTTTCGTGGGAACGATCTTTGCTTTTCTGATGTGCTATTATTTATGATTGGTGCACTTGCAAGGTTTTTATTATTTTTGTTTGCCTATTTTGCAACCAACACATGTTTTGTAACCATAGACCATCTAGGTGACCCGAAAAACACTTTAGCCGATAAGGTCTTCGTAAATTGATCAGCATGATTGTCTGGTGAGGCTATCTTGGTGACGATCGCATCTCCTCTCTACACTATCTCTCTGATGAGATGATACTTTCTCTCTTTATGCTTCCCTCTCTTGTGGCTTCTTGGTTATTTGGAATTAGCCATAGCACCACTGTTATCACAATAAAGTATGATGGGCTTATCCAGATCTGGAACAACTTCCAGATCACTCAAGAACTTACGGAGCCAGACAGCCTTTTTAGTAGCTTCACAAGCAGCTACATATTCGGCTTCCATGGTGGAGTCAGCAATGCAAGATTGCTTTATACTTCTCCACACAATGGCTCCACCACCTAGAGTGAATACTGATCCATACGTGGATTTCCTAGAATCCCTGTCTGATTGAAAATCAGAATCTGTGTATCCTAACGGGATCAAATCCTGTCCGGAATACACTAGCATATAGTTTCTCGTTCTCCGGAGATACTTGAGAATAGTCTTGACAGCAACCCAATGATCCAATCCTGGGTTGGACTGGTACACGCTGACTACTCCCTTTGCATAGCAGATATCCGATCTCGTGCATAACATAGCATACATGAGACTACCTACTACTGATGCATAGGGTACACGTCTCATATCCTCAACTGCTTGAGGTGTCTTAGGACACTGTTCCTTAGACAAGTGAACTCCATGCCTAGAAGGTAAATTACCTTTTGTTAACGGAAAATTTGCTCAGGTTGAGAAATTTTGATTAACACCCTCAACCCGCTACCCCGGAGGTCACAGCGGGGGGTAGGTACTTCGTACCTTGGTTCTGGTAAGGTGAAAGCGAGATAGATGCCATGGTAGGAGAACAGTCATCCCTCCCATCTAGTGCAGTAGGCTGGTACCTAGTCTTGGTATCTAATCCTTGTACCTAGTGGTACATGAGAGCTAGGACCAGCATGGTCGGTGCCTAGCACGCATACATGCATTCATAAAAGAGAGATAGATGGGAGAATGACAACTCTTTTAGTAGTGGTGGACTGACCTAGGGGGAAAAAGCATCACGATTGATCACATGCTGAAAAAACCCCCAGGTAGTATCCATAGGAAGGAGAAAGACCCTTCTTTATATTTACATATTACGAGAGGTGCTCTAGAGAGCTTACATTAATACAAACTGAGTCCTGGTAGGTCACAGTTAGAGGGGTACCAATTGGTACAGGTACATTCATGGCGAAAACTGACATACATAGCAGTCGATACAATGGTGGTGTAGACGGAATTCGGGTAGGGTCTCTCTTACACTCCAGGCGATGGGGAACTCATATTCCTAGTGGAGAAGTGGGCGAAATCTAGGATCGGAGACATCTTGGAGATATTGAGATGTAGGAGAGCTGTTGGAGAATGTTGGAGAGAATGTCGGAGAGAATGTCAGGGAGTCGAAATGTTGGGGAATCCACCCTTTTCTTGGAGAGTCACTTGTTATATTTATATCTGTTCATCCATGTTGCCCACTTCATTGGTTTATCGACATTAATGAGTTGAATATCCTCTCATTGATGGAGTTGAATATCTTCTCATTAATGGAGTCTGATTATCTTCATTAATGAAGTTGACTGCTTCCTTCATTAATAGCGTTGTGAATGGCCATTAATGGAGTTGACTGATTCCCTCATTAATGGAGTTGTGAATGGCCATTAATGGAGTTGATTGATTCCCTCATTAATGGTGTTGATTATCTCCATTAATTACCAGAGAGGTCAACTTTCTCTTTTACGTTGCTTGAAGGAGAATTCTGACTCTGTATCCCGGTGGTATGGTACACTGGTGTATCGGAGTGCTCGCTGGCATGGCAGTTGTTCTAGCATGCTGGTACCTCTTCCTGGTTCCATTCTTCTTACTTGGCGGGTAAGATATACATTCTGGTTAGATCCTGGACTGATATCGCGGTACTTGGGTACCTGGTAGATGTCACGGTACCTATGTACCAGGTAGGAGGTATCGTGGTACCTAGGAACCAAGTAGGAGGTATCATGGTACCTAGGAGCCAGGTAGGAGGTATCATGGTATAGCCTTGCTTTGTACCTGGAAGACTGTGAGACGTGGTACTGACTTCTTTTCGGTTCATGGTGTAGAGCATCTCCGGTATCTAGGTACCGGTCCCGATTTAGGTCCTACCAGGTACCTGCCGGATGGAAAATTCTTCTTTGGACCCCTGCTAAAAATGACTGTTAACACCTTTCTTGGAGTTCTGCATCGAAAATCGCACAAGAATCTTGTCGATATACGATGCCTGAGACAGTGCTATGAGTTTGTTCTTACAATCCCTTATAAGTTGGATCCCTAGAACATAACTCGCCTCTCATAAATCTTTCAATTGGGATTGGCTAGCCAACCAACTCTTTACATCAGATAACACTCACACATCATTCCCAATAAGTAGGATGTCGTACATGTATAGGACCAAGAAAACTACCTTTTTGTCAATGATGCACTTGTAGACACAAGGCTCATCGAAGTTCTGCTCAAAGCCGTAGGTTTTGATCACATCATCAAACCTGATGTTCCAAGATCTAGATGCTTGCTTAAGTCCATAGATGGACCTTTGCAACTTGCAAACCTTTTGCTCTTGATATGGAGACACGAATCCCTCTGGTTGCATCATATAGATGCTCCCGTCAAGATTGTCATTCAAGAATTCAGTCTTGACGTCCATTTGCCAAATTTCATAATCGAAATAGCCAGCAATGGATAAGAGAATCCTAATAGACTTAAAGATGGCTACTGGAGAGAAGGTCTCTTCATAATCGACCCCCTCTTTCTAGGTATAACCCTTAGCCACTAGCCTTGCTTTGAAGGTCTCTACCTTCCCGTCTACTCCTCTCTTTCTCTTGTAGATCCACTTACATCCTATGGGTTTTACCCCATCCGGTAAGTCTACAAGATCCCAGACTGAGTTGGAGTGCATAGACTCCATCTCGAGATTCATAGCTTTAAGCCATTCCTCTTCATCAAGATCTTCCATTGCATTCTTAAATGTCAATAAATCATCCACACTATCAGCAGAGACAACACATTGTCCCTCACATATGCCAAAATAGCGTTCAGGTTGTCTTACAACCCTCCCACTACGTCTAGGTAATAGTGTATCCTGATTAGGAACCATCTGACTCTCAGATGATTGTGGATCAACGACTCTTGTTGATGAAGCACTAGTCTCACCAGGCTCCAACTCATTCAATATAATCTTATAACGAGGTTTATGGTCACTAATATAATTGTCCTCAAGAAATGTTGCATTTGTCGATACAAATACTTTGTTATCTTCGAGACTATAGAAGTGTCCACCTCTGGTCTCCTTAGAGTATCCTACAAATAGGCAGACCACAGACTTGGAGTCTAGCTTTCCACTTATGTTCTTCAGCACGTGTGCTAGACACCCCCATACGCTGAAATATTGCAAACTAGCTTTACGATCATTCCACAACTCTAGGGGAGTCTTAAGAACAGATTTGGATGGCACTACATTCAAAATGTATGCCGCCGTTTGTAACGCATATCCCAGAAATAATTTGGTAATTATGAGAAACTAATCATTAATCTCACCATTTCTATCAGGGTTCTATTTCTCCTCTCCACTACACCATTTTGTTGAGGTGTACTTGGAGCTGTAAGTTGGGAAACTATCCCATGCTCGACCATGAAGTCTTCAAACTCTTGGTCAAGGTACTCACATCCACGATCCGATCATAGTGACTTGATAGTCTTACCTAATTGATTCTCAACTTCAGCTCGAAATTATTTAAACTTTTCAAATGTTTTCGACTTTCGTTGCATCGGGTAAACATATCTGTATCTTGAGTAGTCATCTATAAAAGTGACATAATACTCATAGCCGCCCCTAGCTCTAACATTCATTGGTCCGCAGACGTCTGTATGTATGAGTTCTAATGGCTCTATAGCTCTAAGCCATTTTCCAGTAAAAGGTCTCTTAGTCATCTTACCTTCTAAACAGAATTCACAGACAGGTAAGGTGCCAATTTTTAACTCACTTAAAGGTCTGCTTTTTACTAGTCTGTCTATCCAGTCAAGGTTGATATGACCAAGCCTTAGATGCCAGAGATACGTGTCATTATTTGGAGAAATCATATGTCGTTTAGTTTTTGGTTTTTCAACCTTAAACATTTCAGTGTTAGGCAGTGTAATATGTATTAACGGTCTTAACACATACAAATTGTTTTCATTAATTCCTGAACAAATATTCAGACCATTCTTTCCAATAATAACAGACTTATTATTAAAAGAAACAGAATACGATTGTTCTAACAATTTAGAAACGAAAATCAAATTCCGTATAAACACAGGAATATAAAAAACATTGTTCAATAATAATAAAAAACTATTATTATTACAAAATTGCAATCTTATTTCTCCCACTGCTTTGGCCGACACGACATCCCCCGACCCCACAAGCATTGAGAAGGCTCCCTTCTCTAGCTATGTTCAAGAATCAGTCAACTGCAAAGAAGAACAAACATGGTTAGTGGCCCCCAGATCAACTATCCAGAGTGAAGAATCATCTTCCACTAAACAAGATTCAAGAACAAGTAAATCATATTTACCTTTCGTCTTCTTCTTCTTGGCTACCTCCTCCAAGTACTAATGACAGTTCCTCTTCCAGTGCCCGGCCTTGTTACAATGGAAACATTTTCCTTTGTCTTGGTCGGTGGAGGTGCCCTTCTTTTTGCTTTGGGCCTTCTTAGGTTTGGGCTTGGCTTTGGCCTTTCCAGAAGACCTCTTCCTCTTTTTATTATTAGAGGAAGATGGTTCAGAAACATTTTCCTCACCGGTCTTACTTTTGCTGTCCTTAGTCAAGGACTCAAAAGTAGTGAGCTCATTGAGCAACTGCGTGAGACTGTGTAAGTTCCTCATATTTTGATTGGCTTATTTCGTTGACAAACCACATTGGGGATTAATTTTTGTAAGGGTATATTAGGCTTCATTGGGTGTGATCAAGCTTCAAGGACATCATCTCTCTCAAGAGATCTTCAAAGGTATATCACTTGCTTAACTCTCTTTGAAGAGGTTTTAGTTGCACACACTCACATTCTATGCATTTTTAACATGCATGTATGGTAGCACACACACACTTCTTGCATTTTGGAGTTGATGGGCTGCATAGTAGGTTAGGCGACATGCAAGGCCACTTGTGCATGTCGCCTCCAATGTCGCCTTAGTCATGTTTCTTTTTCTCCAGTGTGTAAGGCGACTTCATAGGCGACTTGAGGATGTCGCCTTACATATCGCCTCTGACATCTTATTTTTTCCACAATGTGTAAGGCGACTTCATAGGCGACTTGGGGATGTCGCCTCACATGTCTCCTCAGGCAACGTGTTTTCTCAAATTGTGTTAGGCAACTTCCAAGGGGACTTGCTCATGTCGCTTTGCATGTCGCCTTTTTCACCCAAACTGGGCATTTCGGGTATTTCACACTAGTTCGTTTTTGGTCTCTATAAATACATCTTGTTCTCCTTCATTTAGACCTAGAGCTCTGAAAATATATCCCTAAGTGAGAGAAAGTAAATCCAAGAGAGAGAGAGCTCCAAGAAATCCTTTTTACTCAACCAAACTCAAACCCATGTGCATCTAAGCTTCATTCTTGCATCTATTCTTCATGGGTCTTCATGCTTTTCTTGACTAGGTAATCAAACAAGTCTTAGAACTTCCTTTTCATCTTTATGTTCTTGTTTATCTATGGTTAGCAATTATTTGTTAATTAATTGCATGTTTATTTGGTTTAGCATGATTTGAGTATGTTTGTGATTATGTTTGTTGGTTGAGGTTGTATGTTCATTGATAGCTACCATTTAGGACGTTTTTACCCTTCTAGCTAAATCTTCATGCATTTGCATTAAGATATTGATATCTAGGATTTGCACTCATTGACATCTTTAAATCCTTAGATAAGCATTTAGTGTTGCCTAGCATTAATTGCATGTTAGAATATTTTTACATATTCACATAGGTTGTTTAACCTCTTCATTGATTGTTAAGCTTTGTGACTAAGTGGATTAGTGCACTTGCTTATGGTCTAGAATCACTATTAAAGGCCCGTTGGGTAGAGTGAAAGGGTTAGTGGCCAAGTAGGTGTGACTTAAGGTCAACCTAGGTTGTAAACCTTCATTCAAGTAGTATATTTGAGGACCGAATGTGGCTAAAAGGATAGCCCGTGAGTTTTGCCCAGTTGGAGGGTTTCTCACGTAAATCAATCCTTGTGTTTTTATTGTTTTCCGCATATTTATATTGGATTGATTGATTGCTAATATGGGGGAGGACTATTAAAATTGATTAAGTCGAAAAGTTGGTAATATATCAAGTAAAACCTATTCACCCCCCATCTAGGTTGTATTAGACACACTTTGTGTATTTTCAATTGGTATCAGAGCGGTTCCTAGATACACTTAGGTGATCTTTGCTCTTTGTGTGTCTTGCATTTTGTTTGTGGTTGTTGCATCATTAACATTCATCTCATTCACACCCAAACACTATGAGTGGAAACGGAAGTGGTAATGAGGGAGCCTCTAGCACAAGACCCCATTTGCTCACCGGAGTAAACTATGCCTCTTGGAAAGGCAAGATGGAGTCTTACATTTGCCAAATAAATGACCGAGCACGGATGGAAATTGAAGATGGCTACACTCCTCCGGAAAAGACTCTTGCAGACGAAAGTGTAGTTCCCAAGCCAAAGTCGGAATGGTCAACTCAAGAGTTTGAAGCATCCAAGTGGAACAACAAGGCTATGCATGCTATTCTTTGTGCAATGGATAACAATCAGTACAAATTGATCCAAACAACAAGAATTGCAAGAGAGGCATGGGAGATTCTAGAGACGGCCCATGAGGGAACCGAGGTGGTCAAGGACTCCAAGCTTCAAGTCCTCCAAACACAATTCGAGCAAATTAGAATGGAGGAGGATGAGTGCTTCAACTGACTTTCAAGTGAAGTTGATGGACATAGTCAATCAAAGCCATCAACTTGGTGACCCCTATTCGGATAGGAGAATCAAGCAAAAAATTATGAGGTCGCTTCCAGCAATATTTGAGTCAAAAGTGACGGCTCTTGAGGAGAACAATGATTACAAAAACATGAAGCCGAGTGAAGTTATAGGAAGACTTCTAGCATATGAGTCTAGGTGGACTCCTACACCTACACCTCCAAAGAAGCAAAAGAGTATTGCTCTGAAAACTTCCAAAGTAGAGAAAGAGGAAGATGACTCAGATGAGGAAATGGCCCTCATGGTGAAAAGATTCAAGAAGTTCATCAATTTTGAGAAGAGGGGATTTGGATCCAAAGGAAAGGAAATAAAGAAGAAGACTCCTTTCAAGAAGTTTGAATCAAGTGAAGACAAGCCCACAAGAAAAGGGATTCAATGCTTCGAATGTGGAGGTTTTGGACACATCTCCACGGATTGTGGAAATTTGAAGAACAAGAAGAAAGGAAAAGCCATGGCCGCCACGTGGAGCGATGGTGATGATTTGGAAGAAGAAGGAGAATCCTCGGATGATAAGGATCATGTGGCAAACTTTATTGCTTTCGCATCTTCTCTCAAGAGTAAGGAAGCAATAGATGATGAAGAGGTAGAGAAACAAAGTGAAGATGACTCTAGCGATGGTGACTCTTTATCCCATTCAACAAATATGGATGTAGGAGGAATGGATCTTGAAGGCTTCATTGAGCATTTTCAAAGCTCAAGATTGAAGATGAAGAAAGAGATTCAAAAGCTAAAAGGAGAAAATCTCAAGCTATCTACCGAAGCTACTCACTTAAATAAAGAAGTGAAGATAGCCAAAAGGAATGAGGAATTGATGGAAAAGGAGCTTGAAGAAGCTAGAGAGATCATTGCTAAGATGACTTCAAGCACGAAGAAACTTGACCACATGTTGGGAGTTGGCAAGAGGCCAAGTGATAAGAAAGGTCTTGGCTATGAAGATGACAAGGAGACCTCATCCTCAAGCAAGACTGTGTTTGTCAAGAGCTTGGATAACAAAGAGCCTTCACCTCCACAACATCCCAGGAAGAAGATTAAACTAGGAGAGTGCTCTAAGGATTCCCAAGTCAAGGTGACACAAAGGAAACAAGCTCAAGCTCAACCAACAAGGGTTCAACAAGCAAGCTTTCCTCAACCCAAATATCACCAAGCCAAGAAGCAATTCATGCAATCTCAACCAAGGAAGCAATTTATTCCAACTCAACAACAAAGATGGAGAGAACCAATTCAACACCAAAAGCAAGCTCAAATGCGTGGGAAAGCCCCTTTGTGCTCACAAGGGCATGGTATATCTTCCTATTTCATTCCCACTTGTCACTTTTGTGGTGTTGATGGTCACATTAGACCTAATTGCTTCAAATACATTGAAATGTGTAGAATCAAGAGCATGATTGAAAGAAATAGAGCTAGAGCCAAAATGCATGTTCCTAGGAAATCTGGAGCTAATTTGCATGATCCTAGGAAATCTATAGCTAATTTGCATGACCCTAGGAAATCTAGAGCCAATGTGACTAATACCACAAGGAATGAGGACATTTCACCTAGGTGGATTAGAAGGGATGACTATTTTTGCTATGTGGCTCAAATTGCCTTGAAGGCAAATGCCTCTAACACTTGGTATTTGGATAGTGGGTGTTCTAGGCATATGACGGGGAACAAGAGCTTCTTTAAATCCCTTGTCTTGGAGGATGGAGGATTTGTCACCTTTGGTGATGAATCTAGAAAGAAAGTCATAGGGAAAGGAACCATTTCCATTCCCGATTTACCCTCCTTGTCCAATGCTTTACTTGTTGATGGCTTGCAAGCCAATCTTATAAGCATTTCTCATCTTAATGATGATGGACTCTCCGTCTTGTTTAACAAAAATGATTGCTCTATGTTAATGCCAAATGGACAAACCTTGCTAAAAGGAAAGAGATCTAGTGACAATTGTTATTGTCTTGAAGCTAGTGCTATCTCTTGCAATATGTCCAAGTGTGAGGAAGTTGAGTTGTGGCATCAAAGACTTGGCCACATGAACTATCGAGATTTGAGGATCTTAGATAAGTTCAAGGTTGTGCGTGGCCTCCCTAAGCTTGGGAAGAAAGTCGATGGCGTTTGTGGACCTTGTCAACAAGGGAAACAAACCAAAAGTATGCACAGGAAAGGCAAGTATCTCGCCACCAATGAGCCATTAGAGCTTCTACATATGGACCTTATGGGTCCCATGCAAACCGAGAGTCTCGGTGGCAAGAGATACATTTTTGTTTGTGTTGATGATTTCTCTAGATTTACATGGACATATTTTCTTAGAGAAAAATCTAAAACATTTGAAAATTTGAAAATGCTTTGCACTAAAATTCAAAATGAAAAGAACGCACAAATTAAAAGCATTAAAAGAATTAGGAGTGGCCATGGGAGGGAATTTGAAAATGCTTGTTTTGAAAGCTATTGTAATAGCTTAGGCATTTTCCATGAGTTTTCGGCTCCTAGAACTCCTCAACAAAATGGGGTTGTTGAGAGGAAGAATAGGGTCCTTCAAGAGATGGCCCGTGTGATGTTGCTTAGTAACAATGTCCCTAGGAACCTTTGGGCCGAGGCCGTCAATACGGCTTGCTACATAAGAAATAGAGTCTTCCTAAGGCCCGGTACTAGGCAAACCTCCTATGAATTATGGAAGAGTAGGAAGCCAAATGTTAGCTACTTCCACTCATTTGAGAGCAAATGCTACATTCTAAATGACCGAGATCAACTTGGCAAGTTTGATGCCCATAGTGATGAGGGGATTTTCATTGGCTATGCCCTTAAATAGTAAGGCCTATAGAGTTTTCAATTTAAAAACTCGGAGTGTCATGGAATCATCTAATATTGTCATAGATGATTGTAGGCCTAAGACTAGAGATCATGATGAGGAGGTCATTGTGGTTGATGAATCTTCATTGGAAAAGAATGGTGAGACTTCAATTGATGTGAAGTCAAGTCTTGATGAAGAGGTCATTCAATCTCTTGATAGAGATCCATCTTTAGACTCTAAAGAACCCGTTCCATGGGTTAGACATCTCCACAACGAGAATGACATTCTTGGAGATATGAATGAGGGTGTTAGGACTAGGCGTCAAATAGCTAATCAAATTAGCTATACTTGTTACACCTCTCAAATTGAACCCAAAAAGGTTGATGAAGCCTTGAATGATGAGTTTTGGGTTCTTGCCATGCAAGAAGAGCTAAACCAATTTGAAAGAAATGAGGTTTGGACTCTTGTTCCTAGACCCAAGGATACTAATGTCATAGGCACCAAATGGGTATATAGGAACAAGTCGGATGAGAATGGCAACATTGTGCGCAACAAGGCTAGACTTGTAGCACAAGGATACTCTCAAATTGAGGGTATTGACTTTGAGGAGACTTTTGCTCCGGTTGCCCGTCTTGAGTCCATAAGGCCTCTTTTATCTATATCATGTGTGCACAAGTTCAAATTGCATCAAATGGATGTTAAGAGTGCCTTCCTCAATGGTTTGTTGCATGAGGAAGTGTTTGTTGAGCAACCCAAGGGGTTTGTGGATCCACACCACCCCAATCATGTCTATCGCCTCAAGAAGGCTTTATATGGGTTAAAACAAGCACCTAGGGCTTGGTATGAGCGCCTCACTCAATTTCTTGTTAACAATGACTACACTAGGGGTAGTGTTGACAAAACTTTATTCATCAAGAGGAACAAAGATGAGCTTTTCATAGCTCAAATTTATGTTGATGATATTGTTTTTGGCTCCACCAACAAATCCAAAGTCCAACAATTTGTTGATGTCATGTCTCATGAGTTTGAGATGAGTCTTGTTGGAGAGCTCAATTACTTCCTAGATTTGCAAATCAAGCAATTGCATGATGGGATTTTCATATCTCAAGCTAAGTATGCTAAGAACCTAGTGAAGAAGTTTGGCCTTGAGAATGCCAAACATTGTGACACACCCATGAGTACCACCTTGAAACTAAGCAAGGATGCTAGTGGCAAGAGTGTGGAACAAATTCTTTATCGGGGCATGATTGGTAGCTTGCTTTACTTGACCGCAAGTAAGGCCCGATATAGCCTTTAGTATGGGTGTGTGTGCTAGGTACCAAGCGGATCCCAAGGAATCTCATCTCTCCTTCTTGAAGAGAATCATTCGATATGTGAATGGGACATCCAACTATGGGATATGGTACTCTTTTGACACTAATGCTAGCTTAGTTGGCTTTAGTGATGCAGATTGGGCAGGAAATTGTGATGATATGAAGAGTACATCGGGCGGTTGCTTCTTCCTAGGTAACAACTTGGTCTCATGGTTTTGCAAGAAGAAAAATTCCATCTCTCTATCCACAGCTGAAGGGGAATACATAGCCGCCGGGAGTGCTTGCACACAACTCCTTTGGATGAAACAAATGCTTGTGGATTATGGCTTTGATCAAGGTATTCTTACCCTTTATTGTGATAACATGAGTGCAATTAACATTTCAAAGAATCCAGTTCAGCACTCTAGGATAAAGCATATAGACATTAGGCATCATTTCATTAGAGAACTAGTTGAAAACAAATGCATTACACTTGAGCATGTGGGCACTAATGATCAACTAGCGGATTTATTTACAAAGCCTTTAGACTCAACTAGGTTCAAGTCACTTAGTAGGTCTATTGGAATTTGTCATATGCCTTGATGAGTTTTGGTGATTGGCCCCTTATGGGGAACTCAAAGCAAAGAGAGCGACCTTGCATGTTGGAATAAGCAAAAACTTGATCAATTTTATGCTTCTTTATTAATTGCTTGAGTATTCTTGGTTGTGCTTATATATTTCTTATATGGATTTTTATTCAATAAGTGTGCCTTGCTTGGTTTGTAATCCATGTCACCTCTATGTTCAAACATGCTTGTTTGGATTAGGAGAATTGATTGGGAAGTACATTTGAATGACCTATAATTTATCTCCATGACATGTGAACTTGTTTTTGACATGCCAAAATGATATGCATGAAATATGTCTTGATTGCTTTAATGCAAATGTGTGTGAATGAAAATGAGAAGACTAATCAATAAGGATCTTGTATCCATGTAATCAATAAGGATTTTATATCCAAATTAGTCTTCTCTCTCTTCTTAATTGTTAATCAAGAATACTATCATACGGATAATTATCCGGAAAAATCTAAAAGGATCTCTTGATCCAATGTCTTGATTTGCTTTTAAGAATTGCTATAGTTTTGTGTGCGTTGAAATTTCTTTTCAAAATACAATATCATGTTTCATTATGGCAAAAGGGTGCAAATTGGTTTAAATTCTTTTGGAACCCTTTTTGATGTTCTCCTTGCCAAATACCATTTGCTTGAACTATGATGTTACATGTCTTACATCCAAAGCAACTAAGTCACACATTTTCTTCTAATCAATAAACCCTCAATGATTCTCTCTCAATTAATTAAGTTGCATAAAGTTGTTGTATATGATTATGCACTTATCTTGCACATAGCTCTCTTTGCTAAAGTGACCCGGTTGGGAATACTCATTTGCCTATCTCATGACAAAAAGGGGGAGTAATGTGGTTTTATTTAAGGGGGTTGCATATTTGGAGAGATTGTCCCGTTAAGGGGGAGTAACCTATATAGGGGGAGCATTTGCATGTTGCATGTTGTAGTTTTCTTTTATTATGCAAATTGCTCTTATTTATTTATTTCTCTTGATCACCTCACATACACTTGTCTTGGAAAGTGTAGTCTCATTGTTTTGTAGGGATGGCTATTCTACAAGAGCTTGAAGATTTGAAGACCTAGCATCTAGGTATCTTTTTGTAATGTAGAATTTCCTTGTTGACCTCTAGTTTTTATTCTTTTGTGAGAGGTGGTTTTGTCACGAAATAGCCAAAGGGAGAGATTGTAAGTTCCTTATATTTTGATTGGCTTATTTCGTTGACAAACCACATTGGGGATTAATTTTTGTAATGGTATATTAGGCTTCATTGGGTGTGATCAAGCTTCAAGGACATCATCTCTCTCAAGAGCTCTTCAAAGGTATATCACTTGCTTAACTCTCTTTGAAGAGGTTTTAGTTGCACACACTCACATTCTATGCATTTGTATTGACATGCATGTATGGTAGCACACACACACTTCTTGCATTTTGGAGTTGATGGGCTGCATAGTAGGTTAGGCGACATGCAAGGCCACTTGTGCAGGTCGCCTGACAAGTCGCCTAAGACTTAGGTTTTTCCCACAGTGTGTTAGGCGACATGCAAGGCCACTTGTGCATGTCGCCTCCAATGTCGCCTTAGTCATGTTCATTTTTCTCCAGTGTGTAAGGCGACTTCATAGGCGACTTGAGGATGTCGCCTTACATGTCGCCTTTGACATCTTATTTTTTCCACAGTGTGTAAGGCGACTTCATAGGCGACTTGGGGATGTCGCCTCACATGTCGCCTCAGGTAACGTGTTTTCTCACATTGTGTTAGGCGACTTCCAAGGTGACTTGCTCATGTCGCCTTGGATGTTGCCTTTTTCACCCGAACTGGGCATTTCGGGTATTTCACACCAGCTCATTTTTGGTCTCTATAAATACATCTTGTTCTCCTTCATTTAGACCTAGAGCTCTGTAAATATATCCCTAAGTGAGAGAAAGTAAATCCAAGAGAGAGAGAGAGCTCCAAGAAATCCTTTTTACTCAACCAAACTCAAACCCATGTGCATCTAAGCTTCATTCTTGCATCTATTCTTCATGGGTCTTCATGTTTTTCTTGACTAGGTAATCAAACAAGTCTTAGAACTTCCTTTTCATCTTTATGTTCTTGTTTATCTAGGGTTAGCAATTATTTGTTAATTAATTGCATGTTTATTTGGTTTAGCATGATTTGAGTATGTTTGTTGGTTGAGGTTGTATGTTCATTGATAGCTACCATTTAGGACGTTTTTACCCTTCTAGCTAAATCTTTATGCATTTGCATTAAGATATTGATATCTAGGATTTGCACTCATTGACATCTTTAAATCCTTAGATAAGCATTTAGTGTTGCCTAGCATTAATTGCATGTTAGAATATTTTTACATATTCACATAGGTTGTTTAACCTCTTCATTGATTGTTAAGCTTTGTGACTAAGTGGATTAGTGCACTTGCTTATGGTCTAGAATCACTATTAAAGGCCCGTTGGGTAGAGTGAAAGGGTTAGTGGCCAAGTAGGTGTGACTTAAGGTCAACCTAGGTTGTAAACCTTCATTCAAGTAGTGGATTTGAGGACCGAATATGGCTAGAAGGATAGCCCGTGAGTTTTGCCCAGTTGGAGGGTTTCTCACGTAAATCAATCCTTGTGTTTTTATTGTTTTCCGCATATTTATATTGGATTGATTGATTGCTAATATGGGGTAGGACTATTAAAATTGATTAAGTCAAAAAGTTGGTAATATATCAACTAAAACCTATTCATCCACCCCCCCCCCCCCCCCCCCCCTTCTAGGTTGTATTAGACACACTTTGTGTATTTTCAGACTGAACTTTAGCTTGTTCATCTCATAGTTTCTCTTAAACTGATCGAAACTCTTCGGAAGAGTCGTCAGTATGATGCTCACCTGACTGGGTTCATCAATGGCCCCGCCATTGATCTATGCCATGTTGAAATATGATATCATGTTCAGAACATGTGCCAGAATAGATACGCCATATTTTATCCGAGCAAGCATTGCGGAACGAACAGCTTCGTGCCGTTTTTGCTAGAGGGCTGCCCGAACATAGCATGCAATGTCCATGATTTCGAATGCTGTAGTCATTGTTTCGTGCTTTGTGACAAGCACGTCTGTCATAGAAGCCAACAGATATGTTCGTACTACAAAATGTGTGTCTAATTAACTTAAGGGGGTGAATAGGTTTTAACCAAATTAATTATCAACTTTTCAGTTAATCAAAATTAATCACTCAACCTTTAAGTACCAATGTAAATAATCATTGTCATAAGAAGTGTAGAAAATAAAATAAACATACAATGATTTGTTTTACGTGAGAAAACCTCAATATGGTAAAAACTCAAGGGCTCAAAAGCCACTCAAACCCTTAAATCCACTATTTACAAATACGATTACAACCTAGGTTGACCACATCACACCCAATCGGTTACTAATCCATCTTTGCTACCCGCATGCCTTTAATAGTGATTTTAGGCTCTTGATTGTACACTACCAACGGTACATACAAGACTCAACTCTCAATAGAAGAGATATACAACCTAATGCGAATATGAAAATATTCAAAGTGCACAAATGTTAGGTCAACACATTTGATGCTTATCTAGGAATTGATGATGACATTTAAAACATCCCTAGATATCATATTGCTATATGGCATGCATACAGCTTAGTTATATGAAATAAAGAGCATTCCTAGATGCAATAGCTATCACAATACAACAACCCAACAAACCAACATACAAAAACCTTAACTTGTAATTAGAATCGTAGCATAAGTGCAAACAAGCCATAAAAGAGGTTTCTTGTTAAGCAAGAATATGAATATAAATGAAGATGATGTTCTACTTACCAAGTCAACTATGTAGATGAAGACCCATGCTTAGAAACATCCTAGATGAAGCTAGATGATGCTTGATTCATGAATGGATGATGGGTGTTTGGGTTTTGGTTAAGAAAAATGCAATCTTTCTAACTTTCCTTGCAAGTCACTCTTAAGCTTTTTAAAGATAAAGTAAGAATGAATTCTTAAGCCCTGAGAACGAAATAGGGATGAAGAGATGTATATAAAGCAACCCTAAAAGAAACTACGTCATTTTGGAAAAGTTTACAAAAAAACAAAGCAAAACGAACGTAGTGCACGGGTCCATGTGTGCAGGTAGGAACCGGCGCACATGGGCTTTACAAATTCGTGACCAGCGAACACACCAGCGAACCGGGAAACAAAATGCCCAAGGCCAACTGCGCTGGTCTACTGCGCTGGTAGGCACCCGCGCACTGACCAGCGCACAAGGACTTTGCTGGTTTGAGACCGGTGAATCAACCAGCGAACCAGGGGATCAAATAACGCACGAAGGTCAACTACGTTGGTGTCTGGGCGGGTAGCAACCCGCGCACAAGGACCCGCGCACTGTCTTAACAAGCACACACACATACAAAATGTAACAAAACGGTGCACGTGTGAAGTGAAGAGAATGCACACATGCAATTAACACAAAAGCAAGAAATCTAAGGCATGCATGAGAAGTGTGTGGGTGCAACTAAGTCTCTTCAAATAAGAGTAGAGTCAAGTAATCTACCTTTCTTGATGGACTTAGAGTCCAATGCCTTGATGATAGGAGATCTTCAATTTCTAATCTACCCTTTACAACATTTGACCACAAATGTGATTTTGTCAACGAAATAAGCCAATCATAAAATGAGATACTTACAATAATAGTAATGATGATGATGATGATGATAATAATAATAATAATAATAATAATAATATAATGATAATAATAATAATCATAATAATAATCATAATCATAATCATAATAATCATAATCATAATAATAATCATAATCATAATCATAATCATAATCATAATCATAATCATAATATAATCATAATCATAATCATAATAAAAATAATAAAAATGATGATAATAATAATAATAATAGTAATAATGATTTAAATGATAATTCCCTTAAATAATTTAAATATCTCTTGTTATCATCAGGGGATTTAATGGCGAAAAAAAAAAAGCATAAGGGGTAAGGTGCAAGGATATTTAGGGATATTTAAACAAAAAAGATATTTCAAATGATACTGGCTTAAAAAAGTATAGGGTATTTAAATAATAGTCAATATTATTATCATTATTATTATTTTATTATTTTATTATATTAATTTAATATTTTAATATATTATTATTATTATTATTATTATTATTATTAAATATTTTTTGACATTATTAATACTCTTATTATTGTAAATGAACAAGTGTTATTTAAAGATATTTAAATAAAAAAGATAATTTAAATGATAATTCTCATTAAATAATTTAAATATTCATCTGGGTTTTATATTTAGGGATATTTAAATAAAAAAGATAATTTTAATGATAATTCCTAGTAAATGTTTTAAATATTCAACTGGGTTTTATGTTTAGGGATATTTAAATAAAAAAGATAATTTAAATCATTGTTAAATCAATTGTTAAAAAATAATTTTATTTTTCAAATAAGATTTTTAAAATTTGGTCAGATGGGTATTTATGTCATATTATTATATTTTTTCCGGTTTGATGCAATTATATATATAATAAAGGGACCCTAATGCAATTTGTCATGGCAAAAAAATGGACGGCTTTACTATTCTGTCACCTATTGCAAATTTAAAAAAGTTCAGGGGGTTTAATGTCTAAAAAATAAAATTTAGGGGATAACAAGTGAATTCGTTTATAGTCGAGGGGGCATCTGTACCGATTACTCTAAAACAAAATAAGAATCTGATCTGGTTTACAACAAGATCTTGGTCCAGAAATGGGGAGGGTCCCCATTGCCGGCGTCAGATGGAGCACCACTCCCTCCACCGGTAATGACAGCTTTGAAAAAGACGAACACAAAGAGAGCAGCAAAGACAAACACTGTAGGTGACGGAGGAACTCGGCATGATAGGAATGCAATACACAAGGCAGCTCTGCCGCGTCAAATAGAGTGGTGCTCCATTCGCCAGTGATGACAACATTGAGGAAGACGAAAACATAGGGAGGGGCAGAGACAAACGCAGACAGCCGACAAAGGAACTCGGCAAGGATGTAATACATAAGGCAGTTGAGAAACACTAGGGTGCCAGGGATGGAGGTGTCTACGATACATATTTACTCCATTTTTCATGTTGAAGTTCTGGTGTTTTTTATTTTAGAAATTGATGTGGTTTTGATTTTTGTTTTATTTTTTGCATTTTATTTTTGGCTGTGAATCGGTGGATTTGATTGAATGAATTTGGATTGTGTTTGGGAAGTTAAAAAATATATTAAATAAAAAAAAAGGAAAAATTGGAAAAAGAGGATTTGATTTTTGTTTTTCTTTATTTTCTTTATTTATATTTTAAAATAATAAAATAAATTTAAAATATGGTGAACTTTATAAGTAACCAAAAAATTAGGAGGGTTATTGTTTTTAGCTAAGATTAGTATTTTTATTGTTTTTACCAAAAAATCCACTTTTTGAACATAATTACCCTTCTTTATAAAAAATAATTATTTATTTTCTTTTTCTTTTTCTTCCCAGAAAAAAGCAACTTTTTTTTCTATTTCTTTTTCTTTTTCTTTTTCTTTTCTTCTTCTTCTTCCCTGACCTCTAGTATTATTCGTTTTCTTCCCAGATGTGTTTAATTGTGTTAGACTTGGCGTGTTTAATTTGGAGTTGCCCTAGTGTGTTTAATTGGACTGTTGTGGTGTGTTTAATTGATTTACACCTGGTGTATTTAATTGATTTACACATGGTGTGTTTAATTAGTCTGCCTTTGTGTGTTTAATTGGTTTGGTGTGTTTAATTGGGTGGTCGTGGTGTGTTTAATTGATTTAAGCATTGTGTGTTTAATTGATTTAAGCATTGTGTGTTTAATTGATTTCGCCTGATGTGTTTAATTAGTCTGCCTTTGTGCGTTTAGTTGGTCTGCCTGGTGTGTTTAATTGGGTTAACATGGTGTGTTTAATCGGTTGCCTGATGTGTTTAAAGAAATATGGAAAAATGTCCAGATTTAAATAGATTTGGAAATTTTCCATATTTCTTTATACAAAAAAAAAATTAAAAATATTTGAAACAATGGATCTCTAGTAAATGTTATTTTTTTTAAGAAGGAATTTTTGTTTCAAAAGAACAAAATCTAGAAATTTAAAAAAAAAATCTGGAAAAAATATTTGACAAACATAATCTGGAAATTTTTCAAAATAAACATTTAACAAAAATTTTAAACAAACAAAATCTAGAAAAAAAAAATTAACAAACATTTTAACAAACATTATGAAAAATCATTTAACAAACATTTAACAAAATCTAGAAAAAAAAAATTCCAGATTTTAACAAACAAATTTTTTCAGATCTGAAAAATCATTTAACAAACAAAATCTGGAAAAAAAAAATTTAATAAACATTTTAAACAAATAAATTTTTATGTAAACAAAATCAATTCTAGAAAAAAAATTAACAAATATTTTAAACAAAAAAATCAAAAAAATTTAAAATATGGAATTTTTTTAAACAAAACGAAATCTGAATTTTTTTTAAACAAACAACATCCCAAGCTTAAATACAACCACAACCACCCTTAAAATCAACAGATAACCAAAAAAAATTCTAAAAAAAATCAACAACCAGGCCTGCAAACCAAGGAGAGAGAAGATGAACAAAAAAATTGTTGGATTAAATAGGAGAGATGCGTGAGAGAGGAGATCTGATTGAACAAAAAATTTGTGGTGAAGAGAGGAGAGAGGCGTGAGAGAAAGAGAAAGAGAAAGAAAAGATTGAAGGAATAAAAAAATAAGAGGCATGAAAGAAATAAGAGAATGAAGAGAGAAACAAGGAAGAGAGAGAAGAAAAAATAATGAGGGGCATAGTAGTCTTTACAGTCAAAATTTAGGTAAAAACAATACAAATACAAATTCTGGGTAAAAACAAAACAATATCTAATTTTTTAACTAAAAAGGCATATTTGCTCTTTAAAATAAATAAGGGGAATTATCACTAAAGTCCCTACTTTTTCATGAATTGTTGCCTTTTTAAAAGTCTTTACTATATTAGTCACTTTAGTCCCTTGTTTTTTCAAAATACATCACTTTAGTCCATTTGACCAAAAACTAACGGTCAACTATAACAGAATATATAAAAATACAATTTTACCCTTATTATTATTTTTTAAATTTTTTCTTTTAATCCCTCTAGTTTCAATAATAGCTGGTCAACCCTTAAAAAATTTAAAATGACCCCATCAAGGTTTGAACCAAGGTTGAAACTTGAAAAACACAAGCTCTAACCAACTAAGCTACATTAGCCCATTGTTAAAGATTTATTGATTTAAATGTGTATATATATATATATAGTTATATAATTTGTTTAAACTAATTTAAATCTATTTATATAATTTAATATAAACTCATATATATAATTTAAAATATACTCATATTTCATAATAATATATAAAACATATTTATGAAAATGAAAAATAAAATAACAAAACAAAAAGAAACCTAGAAAATCCAAAAAATCAAAGCCTGTAATTTTTTTTCTTTTTTCCTTTTTGTGGATTTTTTTCCTTTTCAAAAAATAAATTATTTTAATTTGATAAAAAAAACCCAGAAAATTAAAGCTCATAAATTGAAAAGGGAAAAAATCATTAACAAAAATAGGAAAAAAATAAAAAAAATTTTTACTTTTTCTTTCCTTTATCCCCTTTTGTTTTGTTATTTTCTTTTTTATTTTCATAAATATTTTTTTATATATTATTATCATATATGAGTTTATTTTAAATTATATAAATATGAGTTTATTATTATTTTTATTCTATTTTTGTTGTTGATTTTTTTCCCTTTTCAATTTATGGGTTTTAATTTTCTGGGTTTTTTTTATCAAATTGAAATAATATATTTTTTGAAAAGGAAAAAAATCCAAAAAAAGAAAAAAAGAAAAAAATTACGGGCTTTTATTTTTTGGATTTTCTAGGTTTCCTTTTGTTTTGTTATTTTCTTTTTCATTTTCATAAATATGTTTTTATATATTATTATGAAATATGAGTATATTTTAAATTATATATGAGTTTATTTTTAAATTATATAACTATATATATATATATATATATATTTATATCAACAAATCTTTAATAATAAACTAGTGTAGCCTAGCTGGTTAGAGCCTGTGTTTTTTAAGTTTCAACCTTGATGGAGTCATTTTAATTTTTTTAAGGGTCGACCTGCTATTATTGAAACTAGAGGGACTAAAAGAAAAATGTTTAAAAATAATAATAAGGGTAAAATTGTATTTTTATATATTCTGTTATAGTTGACCGTTAGTTTTTGGTCAAATGGACTAAAGTGATATATTTTGAAAAAATAATGGACTAAAGTAACTAATATGGTAAAGACGTTTAAAAATGTGACAATTCATAAAAAAGTAGGGACTTTAGTGATAATACCCCAATAAATAATCATGGCTACTTGCCTACTTTAGTCATTTCACACTAAATATGTTGTCAATCGTTAAGAGACTTGGATTTAACGAAAGTAAACTGAGTCAACTGACATGGGATTTTTGTCAAAGTAAAAGTTGCATATTCGTAGGTTTGTACAATTCACCTTATAAATAAGCAAACCTCACCAAGTTCGGTGTAATTACTTTAAAAATATTAATATCAACCATAAAAAGAGAGATCGTGTGGCTTTAACAAAAAACACAAAAAATACAGATGGTAATATACCTCTTTTTCTCATGTTTATGGAAAGTTTTCTCCCGATTTGATGAGAGTAGTTTTTTATATCGTCTATATATTGTCTGATCTTGATAGACCTCGATAATCATATTAATGTAATAGTTGTAATTCTTTCAAAAAAAACATACAAAAATTAAAAATAAATCATTCTCACACAAAACAGGTCTCACTCAAAAAATACATAAATAAATAACATAAACAAGGTAAGATGAAGTTGGTTTTGTGGTAAATCTTTTAGACATATACTACGAAATTACGGGTTCGAGTTATGCCTTCCCAAAAATCCCCAAATTTACGTAACAGTGTAAATGGGCATGTTTGGCAGTTGTATTGTATAGTATTGAATTATATTGGATAGTATTGCATTGGACTGTATTATTATTATACAATCTTGGGCAATTACCAATTGGGTCCTAGATTTTATTTAAAATTCCAAGTTGTTTGCGACTTTTACAAAAGTGACCAAATTGGTCCTTACATTTTTCCCAAGTGTCCAAATTAGTCCCTCTAACTAAGTTCTATCCGTCAACTTTAACTGTGTAGGGGTAAAATTGTATTTTATTCCTAAACAATATAATATTGACATATGCACCGTTATTTTAACACATGTATATTTTTGTTTATTTTATTTGTGTGTTTTCTTAAAAATAATTTTGAAAACATCATTTGTATAATATTAACAAAAAAAAACAATATTATATAAAAGTGATAAAAAAGACTAAACTGAATATGAACGGTAACTTTGTTAACAAAAATAAAAGTATAATTGACATTGTCTTATTAAAATATTTTTAGAATTTTTTAGATAATTTTATATAATAAAAAAAGGTACAAATGGTGTTTTATTAATAATATTTTTATATTTTATTGCAATTATAATGGAGAATTTAATGCACAGAGACAAAATAACTTTACTATAATATGACAAATAAAGGGTATTTATGTACTTTAACTAAAATTATTAAAGTCAACTGTTATATTTAACTACCGTTAAGTCATTAGAGGGACCAATTTGGTCACTTCTAAAAAGAGAGGGACTAATTTGACACTTGAAAACAAAGTGAGGACCAATTTTGTCACTTTTATAAAAGTCGCAAACAATTTGGAATTTTAAAAAAAAAATCCAGGACCTAATTGGTAATTGCCCTACAATCTTTTGGTGATATTTCGTATTAGACCAAATTAAGTTATACAATGTTTGGATATGATTTTTTTTTCCAAATATTTTGTATACAAATAAAATTAATATATGTTTTGAATAAGAAATAATATTATAAAGTATATATTTGTTGTATTATATTTTTTTAATAATATTTTTATTATAAAATTTAATTTTCGAAATTATATTTTGATTAATTTTAAATTTTGTGTAATTTTTATATTTATTTAATTATTTTAATCCTTTATACAATTTTATTTGAAACAAAAATTCATCTTCAAATTTAATATAACATAAACCTACCATTTCACCAGGTATTATCTAATATAATGCTTTTTCACCAGGTATTATCTAATATAATGTTTTTGTATTAGAAGTTCTATCGGTATTATTTAGTACAATACAACGTGTCTTATAAAAAAACATATACCGTATTGTTTAAAACATTTTAGTTCTCTTACACTATACAATACAAGCAAATAATGTCAGTACCCGAGTTTCTAAATGTAATGCTTAAAAAAATATATATATAAAACAAAAAAACAAAAAAAAAAACACGCCATTCCCGTGGAACAACAACCGCCAGGTACTTCGCAGTCTACCGTAAGCTGCCACATCCAACCTCCTTGTTCACGCCAGGTGTCCGTCGTGCCTCGGTGCCCATTCGATTTCTCTCGCCCCTTTTGTGGTTGATGCAATTCTGTGGCTGATGCAATTCTGTGGCTGAGAAATCAAACCACATAGTTTAATCAGTCGACGGATATGCCGCCACGTCACTGTTACTGTGTACTCGGGCCCCACTGTTGCTTTAATGCGATGAATGTTCTCTCACGCGACCCACCGTTTTCTTTTTGGACATAGCGACCCACCGTTTTTGAATGTTGCAAATTAGAAGAAAACATTCAAAACAAAAGAAATGGTGTCAATCTGCAATTACTGAAATAGCCTTTTGGTTGCTTCAGAAAATAATAGGCTAATTGTCACATATAGCCTTAGAGTATATCTGAATTCACATGTTGCCTTCTAATTTTTTTTTAGACACTAAACATCTTGAACTATCGGAAATTGACAAAAATAGACGAAATGCTAACGCCATCCACTGTTCTGTCATGGCAAAATGCACTAAGTACCCTTATTATAAACATAATTACATCACATCAGAAAAAGTATAATAATATGACATAAATACCCATCTTACCAAATTTTTAAAAATCACATTTTAAAAAAAAATTTTAAATTTAAAATTTAAATATTGGTTAAAAAATAATAAAATTATGAACTTTTTGATAAAGAAAATTAAATAAATAGAAAAATTAAAAAATTAAATTGATTTCACAATTATTTAAATTATCTTTTTTTAAAATATCCCTAAATATAAAACTCAGATGAATATATAAATTATTTAATATGAATTATCATTTAAACTATTTATTTTATTTAAATATCCTTAAATATCACTTGTTCATTTACAATAACATGGGTACTTAAAAAAAGATAATTTAAATGATAATTCCCCTTAAATAATTTAAATATCCATTGTTATAAAAGTTATTTGTTTAATGGCGAAAAAAAGTATAAGGGGTAAGGTGCAAGAATATTTAGGGATATTTAATTAAAAAAGATAATTTAAATGATAATGGCTAAAAAAAAGTATAGGGTATTTAAAGTATTATTATTATTATTATTTTATTATTTTACTATTTTATTATTTTATTTTAATTTTTTTATTATCATCATTATTATTATCATTTAATTTTTTTATTTTAATTTTTTTGACATTACCAATACCCTTGTTATTGTAATTGAACAAGTGATATTTATAGATATTTAAATAAAAAAGATAATTTAAATGATAATGGCGAAAAAAAGTATAGGGTATTTAAATTATTATCATTATTATCTTTATTATTATTTATTATTTATTATTTTATTATTTTATTATTTTATTAGTATTATTATTATTTAATCTTTTATTTTAGTTTTTTAGAAAATACTGCTCAAACGTGTGTCTACAACCTAGAGGGGGGGTGAATGGGTTGTTAATCGATTATTACCAACTTTTTCGATTAGTCAATATTAAACATATAACTCAATTAAATCAAACATACAAAATCAAGTAAAAGTGCGGAAATATAAAGAACACTTGATTTTTATGTGGAAACCCTCAAAACCGGAAAAACCACGGGACTAGCCAAGCTAGCCACTTGAGCCACAGAAATCCACTATATGAAAAGAAAGTTACACCCTCAAGTGATACTCGGACTCTCACTCTCGATAACCTCAGGCTTTGGACACTACCACTAACCACTCTTGGTTCAATCCCTAGTGATATCCCCTGATACACTACTCTTGGCGTGAGCACCTCCTAATCTACCCCACGGGCCTTTTACAGTGGCTCTTAGCAACCAATGCTTGCCAACCAACCTTTGGTTGCAAGACTTCAATGCTTGTGCAACTTCACCCCGAAGCCACAAGACTTTGACTCAAGAAGAGTATAGAGTCTAAGTGAACAATCAATGAATGCTCAACACAATATATGTTAGACCAAACATACAATGCTTAACTATATGTAGATAATGCAATACAACATCCTAGTTATCAAATAATGCCTACATGTACACTCATGAGGTCTCAATTAGTTGTAGAGAAATTCTAACAACCTAATTGTCAATTAAATTCACATAAACATTCATAAACTTGACTAGATGCACAAAGTCAACCTAATCATCAATTAAGCATACATGAATATTTATGGATTAGCTATTTAGGCATATATGACCTAATAATGCAAGCTATCACAAACAAACACAATCAAATATTCATGAACATTAACTAGTTGATTAAAACACAATTTCTCAACCTAGTTATCAATTAATCACACATAAATATTTATGACCTAGCTTTTAGGCAAAAATGACCTAATCAATTAAGCTATCAAAATACAAACCCAATCATGTTATCAAGACTCATAAATATGCAATAAAGTAGAGTCTAGGTATTTAATCATTCAATAAATACCTAATCTAGAGTAAGAAGAACAATAAATGATATTCAAAGAAGTTCTTGCTTACCTAGTCATGAAACAATGAAGACCCATGCTCAAATGATGTTGAATGATGCAAGATGGAGATGGGTTTTGGGTTTGGAGAGTCAAAGATGCTTTCTTGAAGCTTTCTCTCTCTAGGAGCTCTAACCTCTCTCTAAAAATGATTTTCTGAGCTCTTGGTCGGCCAAGAAGAGAAGAGGAAGAATATATATGAAGCCCTAGTTAAAACTACATCGTTTTGAACTTAGGAAACTGAATCCCGTCAAAACCGCTTGCTAGACCGCGGCTCAGGTAAGTGTCCAGACCGCGGTACATACAGCAGTGCACCGTCTGGAAAACACCGCGGTTGGGACCGTTGTGCGTGCAAGTGCACAGGTCGCGGTCCACGTCGCGCATGACGCACTGGAGAATACCGCTCCGCGCGCCGCGGTGCAAGCAGAGCCTGCCGAGCTGTCTAGGCCTCGCTAAAGGGAAAAATCCCTTTTTAACACTCAAGACAAATGTCTATCTTACATGAATGTTGTGCAAGTGTGAAGTGAGTGAGATGCACACAATGAAGCACAATTAACATGTCAAACATGTTTATCAAATGAGATACAATGCAAGCTAGTGAGTATTTTTGAAAAGGATGCACACTTATATAAACAATAAAGAACACAAATGCAAGATAAACAAAACATGCATGAAGTGTGTGTGTGTGCACCTAAACTCTTCAAGAGACAAAGTCAAGTGAGTATACCTTTTGCTCTTGAAGTCATGGAGATGCTTGGAAGCTTGCCAACACGGACCTAAGCTACCCATTACACAATCATCCCCAATGTGGTGTGGTTTGTCATGAAATAAGCCAATCATAAAATCGAGGTCCTTACAATTATCTTTATTATTATTTTATTATTTTATTAGTATTATTATTATTTAATCTTTTATTTTAGTTTTTTACATTATTAATAACCTTGTTATTATAAATGAATAAGTGATATTTAGGGATATTTAAATAAAAAAGATAGTTTAAATGATAATTCAAACTAAATAATTTATATATTCATCTGGATTTTATATTTAGGAATATTTAAATAAAAAAAGATAATTTAAATCAATTTAATTTTTTCATTTCTCTATTTATTTAATTTTCTTTATCAAAAAGTTCAGAATTTTATTATTATTTAACTAGTATTTCAATTTTAAATTTTAAATTTTTATTTTTAAAATGTGATTTTTAAAAATTTGGTAAGAGTGGTAATTATGTCATATTAATTGATTTTTTCCCATTTGATGCAATTATATATATAATAAGGGTACTTAGTGTATTTTTCCATGACAGAACAGTGCATGGCGTTAGCATTCCGTCCACTTTTGCCAATTTCCGATAGTTCAGGGGGTTTAGTGCCTAAAAAATAATCAGGGGGCAACATGCGAATTCAAGTATACTCTGGGGGGATCTATAACAATTAGCCAAAATAATAATAACTAACAAATTTATTTGATAGGTTCATGTCTTCATGATCTTCATAAAATTGAAAACAAAAATATGAAAAACATGTTTAATTTTCCTAAAACAAAAATTATAAATTTTCTTGTCAAAATTTACTAAAAAAATTAAAATTGATATTAAACTAGGAACTAAATTTTATTACTTTTTAAATTATATATATATATATATATACACACAAAAACATTTATAATAAATATCATAAATAATTCAATTGATTGTAGTTAGTTTTTTAAATTCAAATATCATAATAATTCAAAAACATTCATTCAGTTGTAGTTAGTTTTCTAAATTTATAATAAATAAAGTAAATGAGAATATTTCTAGAGTTATAATTCAAT
The DNA here is from genome assembly GCA_033220585.1 of Dipteronia sinensis. Classification (NCBI taxonomy): domain Eukaryota; kingdom Viridiplantae; phylum Streptophyta; class Magnoliopsida; order Sapindales; family Sapindaceae; genus Dipteronia; species Dipteronia sinensis. Next base: position 48,372,572 of record CM065639.1, read on the forward strand.
TGATTGTTATAGTTTTTTTAAATATATCATTTGAATTCTTTGAGGGAATGTTTTAAAAATAATTACCATTGTATAGTATTCAACTCAACATCTGTCATATAATATACCAAAAACAAATTGTTAAATTAATAATTTGTTATTATCAGATCCTTATATAGTTGTATATAAACAAAATATTTTAATATGGAATTTTTAATCTAATTTTAAGCATATTTTCTTATTATTTATAATAAAAAAAATTGTTGAACTATTTTTAAAGTGTAGGTCTAACTTAAACACATTAAAGATCTAACGCAACTTAAAATTGTTATAACAAAACAGAGGCTCAATTTGGGAATGCTTCACAAGCTGCTTTTAGAACCAAAAATGATTCTAGACTAGTGATAGGGTGTTTTTGACCACTTTTAGCTTCTTCCAATTGAGTTTTTGAGAAGCTAAAAATTGATGCTTTTGGAAAATAGCTTCCTAGGGAAGAAAAAAAGAAAACGTGCTACAATATCAACATTAATGAATTTTTATCGAACTTTCTATTTTATTCGTTACCTTTCATGAAATTTACCAAATAACAATCCCTATTCTCACCTTCAGCGGCCAACGGTTGATTGCGTGGAAGAGTAGAGTTGGAGGGAGATCCACAATCGATAGAGGACATCTGAAGGACGGCGTGATCGTCGACAACAACGGACGATATTTGCGTCCTCATTTGCCGTGAAACTCTTTTTCACTACCTTCGATGTCTCCGTGATCCATTTTAGGATCTTTTGTTCTAATTCTATCGACGAAAAGAAATGCAAATTGTAGAAATTGCAAAGAGATCTGAGAAACGAATTTGAATGGAGATTGGAGAAGAGAATGAAGACTTGTTTTTGTTAGAGGATTATCTGTCGTGCGATGGCGCTGCTGTGTTGGCTGATTGCCACTACTAGGGGTGGACACTAAGTTCGGAACCGAACCGAACCGAATCGAACCGAACCGAACTGAACCGAAAAAAGGGTGTTCGGTTCGGTTTGGTTCGTATAATTAATTCGGTTTAAACTGGTTTAAAAATTGAAAACTGAAAAAGTTTTCGGTTCAAACCGGTTTGCTTTTCTGAAAACCGGTTTGAACCAATTAAACCCCCTATAAAACTATATAAAAAAAACCCCTAACATTTATAGTGTTCTTTCTCTTACACAACCATACAACATATCAGTTCTATTTATTTTTGGGAAGGTATTATTATGTAGTGTACTATTATTAACAGATTTTGAACTTTTATTTACGAGTTCGGATTTTGGAATGTATTAATATGTTTTTTATATTTTGGAACGGATTTGTTATTAACTTATTATGATGTATTAGTATGTTTTGGAATGTATTAATATGTTTTTTATATTATGTAATATGTTGTTTTGGCTTTGGGCTATTCAAATGGCCAAAATTATGCCCATTAAGTTATTCATTAATTTTAAAACAAATTAAAAAGACTCATTATGCTATCCGGCCCATTATGCCCAAAACCAAATTGAACCGAACCGATTAAAATCAGTTCAGTTCAGTTCGCTTCTCATTTCTTATTCGGTTTAAACCGGTTTAATTTTGGATGAACCGAAATAGTTTCTGTTCAATTCGGTTTTGCCCAAAACCGAACCGAACCAAACCGCGCCCATCCCTAGCCGCTACTAGCTTTTTCCTCTATTGTGTCTGTTTGTCATGTTCTGTTTATTTTTTTTTAATATAATCCAATCATTTCAAAAAAAATGGAGGTTTTTACTTTATTTATTTATTTTATTTGTTTGAAAAATCAAAGAAAACAAACGCTCCCGAATTTGTTAGATTATATATATATATATATATATATATATATATATATATTGATTAATTGGAAGCTCATAAAAGAGCAATAACACAGGCACTGCCCATTGAGCAAACCCAGAAATACAAGGAGAACAAAGGAAGAGAGGACTGATATACAGCACCAAAACAAACACAAAAACAGGGCACCAGCTACCTTTGAATTCGTCATCCACCTCTCTTCTGACATTCTGAGGGAAATCCTCCATCCAGTAATTATCATCCACCCTCTTGAGAGCCTCATTAGCAAGACCAAAGGCCACCTTGTCACAACCAAAAGGAACCCAGTTGACTCCCAGTTTACCAAACATATTGAAATTGCTTTTGGTTCTCACAACACTCTTAAAAATCAGTTTACTAAACACTCAGCTGATTCTCCCCACAGTAGATCCAAAAGTAATTCCCCACACAGCACAGTAATGCCAAACTGAGCCAGAGTGATGTTATTGACGGTTTGACACCTTTGACCTATTTATGTCCACTTTTAAAATTATTTAGTATTTTATTTTTTTCCTTTATCAAAATTACTTAAAGAGATATACAATTTTTTTGAGGCAGAATTTCACATAAGTCCTGTCTTTTTGGTGATTTGTCACTTTTATAAATGTCTTTCTAAATTCATCACTTTAGTCTTTACTTTTTCCAAAACTCATCACTTTAGTCCATTTGACCAAATATGTGAAAGTCAACTATTTTAAAACCCATGAAAGTACACTTTTGCCCTTATTACTATTTAATTTAGCTAAATGACTATATTAGCTTTAAATGATTTTGAAAAATAATAAAATTCTTAATAATAAAATCTTGAATAAATATATTACAAAAAAAACTTAAATAAATAATAATAATAGTAATATCGATTAATTTTTTCTTATTTTGTATTTTTTTTCACAATGGATATTTATTTAACTAAAATAATTATTTTAGCTTTAAATGATTTTGAAAAATAATAAAATTCTCAATAACAAAATCTTAAATAAATAGATTATAAAATAAAAATTATAAAAAAATCATTTAAAGTTAAGATAATCAATTTAGCTAAATAAATATCCATTATGACAAAAATACAACAACAAAAATTAATGGATTTTATTATTATTATTTATTTAATATTTTTTGTAATATATTTATTTAAGATTTTATTATTGAGAATTTTATTATTTTTCATTTTAATTTAAAAAAGCTAATATAATCATTTTAGCTAAATTAAATAGTAATAAGAGTAAAATTTTACTTTCACGGGTTTTAAAATAGTTGACCTTCACATATTTGGTCAAATGGACTAAAATGATGAGTTTTGAAAAAAGTTAGGACTAAAGTGATGAATTTGGAAAGACATTTATAAATGTGACAAATCAACAAAAGGACAGGACTTATGTGGTAATCTGTCTTTTTTTAAAATAATTCTTTTATAAAGCAAATCTAATGAAACACAACTTTCCCTTACAAAAAAATCAAAAATCAAAAACTCCACGTTCGATATTCGCTGGTAATTTGTTTTCTTGATTTTTTTTTCTTCACTCTTAAAACCTAAAATTTGCTTCTATTTTTTTTTCTCAACCCTTAAACCCTAAAATTCGTTTCTTATACACATACAAAATATTATGAAAAAACCTGAAAATGATAAAAAAAAATCTGGAAGAATTGTGTGAGAAAGATATCATGCATCTGGAAGAATTGTCTGAGAATGATATCAAACATCTACAACCAGAAGAAAACGGCACCACACACACCAACACAACCAAACAACAAAATCACATCAAGAATCGCAACCAAAAAAATATAATCTATGACGAAATGAAACCACACAAAAACCCTAACTCAATCGCTAAAAAAAACCATCAGAGACGATCAATACCACACTCCTAATCTACCACTATCAATCATATCGACTATAGAAACAAAAAAAAAATCGCATCCAAGAAGGATAGTTTCACCATCAAATAATTTGAAAAAACAAGTCCTGCGATAGAGGTGAGAAACTGTATAAAGAGATGATATGGTTTTTTTTTACCGAAAAAAAGATGCAGTGTATTAAGTTTGAAAAATAAATAAAATGGTAATTCCAAAATAAATCAAAAAAATTAATAAAAATATTTAATTTTATAAAATTAAATTAAAATTTTAAAAAGTGAGCTATAAATAGTTCAGTAGAATGGATGCCAATTATAAAAAGGGATATAATCATTTTCCCCCTTGTAGTTTGTCTTATTAGACATTTTGCCCCATCTAGTTTCAATAATGGTCATTCTCCCCTCTGAAAACCAAAATATTAGACATTTTACCTCCTCTAGTTTCAGCAATGATCATTCTCCCCCCCCTCCCCCTGAAAACCAAAATATTATACCATCACTGAAACTAAAGGAGGTAAAGTGTCTAATATTTTGGTTTTCATGGTGAGAATGATCATTACTGAAATTAGATGGGGCAAAGTGAATGATTATATCCCTTAGGCATAATTTCACATAAGTATCATCTTTTTGGTGATTTGTCACCTTTATAAATGTTTTTCCAAATTCATCACTTTAGTCCTAACTTTTTACTAAAACTCATCATTTTAGTCCATTTGACCAAATAGGTGAAAGTCAACAATTTTAAAACTTGAGAAAGTATATTTTTGCCATTATTACTCTTTAATTTAGCTAAAATGATTATATTAGCTCTAAATTAAAATAAATAATAATAAAATTATCAATAATAAAATCTTAAATAAATAAATTACAAAAAAATCTTAATAAATAATAATAAAAAAATCCATTAATTTTTTTTTTTGTATTTTTGTCATAATTGATATTTATTTAGCTAAAATTATTATCTTAGCTTTAAATGATTTTTTCATAATTTTTTATTTTTTTGTAATCTATTTATTTAACATTTTATTATTGAGAATTTATTGTTTTTCATTTTAATTTAAAGCTAAGATAATCATTTTAACTAAATAAAAATCAGTTATGAAAAAAATTCAAAATAAAAAAAATTTAATGGATTTTTTTAATTATTTATTTAAGTTTTTTTGTAATATATTTATTTAAGATTTTATTATTGAGAATTTATTGTTTTTATTTTTAATTTAAAGCTAAGATAATCATTTTAGTTAAATTAAATAGTAATAAAGGTAAAATTGTATTTTCATAGATTTTAAAATAGTTGACTTTCACATATTTGGTCAAATTGACTAAAGTGATGAGTTTTGGAAAAAGTAAGGACTAAAGTGATGAATTTGAAAAGATATTTATAAATGTGACAAATCATTAAACAAAAATATGATTTATGTAAAATTATGCATATCTCTTAAAAAAAAGATATGACGAAGTGGCTGAGGGGTATAGTTGGAAACTTAAGACATCGCTTGAACATGTGAAACAGTTGTCGTGTGTGAAAGACACGATTTCAAATTTTCAATGACGACGACGTGGTCGCACGCCGCCACGTGTTGGTCTATGGAGATTCTCTTCGAATTGGAGGCTGTGATTTGCCAAGTTGTGTTTTGTGTGGGACCCACTCTTTTTTATTCTCACACACACGCTGTCTCTGACGCAATTACAACATAACACACCATGACACCTGATATTTTTGATGACTTATTCCTTTAATAAAGCACTCCACGTAATTTACACCCCACCCTCTTCAATTTTCTTTTATTTATACTCAGTGCCATGTAATTTCATGTTTTGTTTTCTTCGTCACTGTTAGTTTGTTACTCTATATTTAACCATTCAATTTAATTAGCTCCATGAGTATGCTACTTAAGGATAAGTACACATTTTTTCTACCGAAATGGTTAACTTGATTGAATCTTTTTGTTTCAATAGTCCTGACTCGTGAGTCTCGATTAACATCAAATTTTATTAAATTGTTGGAGTGTTTTAGTATGAATTGCAGACGTTTAGACTTTGATAATCAAAGTTGATTCTTCAAGGTAGAGAGAAAAATCTAGAGTGGAAGAGACATGATTCCAATTAAAACTTGAATTTATCATATAAATTTGATTAACTTTTTTATTCATAGAAGATGTGTAAAGTGAACAAATGAGATATGTACAATGGCAAGACAAGTGCCTTATCTTGTAAGTAAAATTAGAGCCCACAAGGGTGAAGATGTCTCATACGTGATAAGTCATAAGGCAAGTCTAATGGTCAACCAATGTGAATTAAGTATAGCTCAATGCCTTATCCTACCTTGACGAGATTAGGTTAGAAACAATGTTACATTAAATGCACTTTTGTTAGTGGATGGAATCTAGCTGTTTTGCTTTAATATGAAGTTTACAATATTAAACCGATGACTCATTTTCTTTGTTGAGAGATGGTTCATTGATTTGGCTCATCACAATCTTTGGTATTAAGATTGAACTAGAGCTTTAAGTAGCAACATAATTTTAGTGATAAGACATGAAATATGATTTGATAACACCGTCAAACTAGTGTGAGTTACCAATTTCACATTGCTAGTTAGGGGTGGGCACGGTTCATTGAACCGAACCGAACCGACCAAAACCGAACCGAAATATGGTGTTTGGTTCGGTTTTAAGGTTGAGTTCGGTTCAATTTGGTTCGAATCGAATGAACCGTATAGAATATGGTTCGGTTTCGGTTTTGGACCTTCCAAAACCGAACCAAACCGACGAACCGAACTATAAATACAAAAAAAATATAAATCTTATTATGGATTGTATGTTAGATTATTTATGTATGATCTTATTTTATTTTGGACTTCTATCATTCTATGTAATGTATTGACTGAATTTGGTATAATAGTAACTATTGAGCATGTACTTATGATTGAATTTGACTAAATTTGATTAGTTAAATAGTAATGTGGTCTATTTAGATATGTTTTGAATGTAAGAGATTGTTAAAAAAAACATAGCCCAAAGTCAATTGCCCAAAGACCAAAGGTCTAAATACAAAAATAGGGTTGTTAAATGATACAAAATTGAAAAAATATGTAAAAAAACCTCAAAGCCCAATAGGCCAAAACTGAATTGAACCGAACCGAGATAAAGGTGTTCGGTTCAATTTGGTTTTGTGGTCCAATACGGTTTAAACCGATTCAAGTTTTCTAAAACCGAAAATATAACGGTTCAATACGGTTTTGGCCGAAACCGAACCGAACCGAACCGTGCCCACCCCTATTGCTAGTACTAGTTTTAATATTATGTTAAGCAACATAAAATGTAGACCTTAATGTCCAAAACATATAATGAATACTTTTAAAATTTTTATATCTCAATCACTAGTTCAGATTATAATATATGTATATATATATATATATATATATATATATATATATATATATATAACACTTTTAGGGTGTGATTGAAGATAGACCTTGTAAAGGGACAACCAACAAAACAACCAAGACTTGAACACTCAAAACACAAATATAAAACAATAAGAGTCCAATATTGCAAAACATCTAGGTATACAATAATAACAATAAGAAGAATCGTGAGTAGTTTGAGGCCACCAAGGTTTATGTGGACAGACGATGTGCATTTTGTTTTTTAAAAAAACAGAACACAATTCCTATTATCGATTACCACAAAATCACCATAAAAATCCAAATCCAAATCCAAGAACCACACAAACAAAAGAATTGTCATTCCAAAAAAATAAAAATAAAAATTATAAATCACCCACCAACGCCACTCTCTTTTTTCCCTCTCATTTTTTTTTCCAACCTTTTTCCTCCTCAAATCTCTCCTCTCTCTCTCTCTCTCTCTCTCTAAAAACACACACACAAAATCTTTTTCTCTCTTTCAATTTGATTTACCACAAGAATCCTCATATGGTCTCCATGGTCTCCCTTTGATCTCTCACTCACTACAAAATCTTCAACATTTCAACACAAAACTGATAGTAATAACAATAAAAACAGTAAATCTCGAGCACTCGTTAGATCAACTCAGATCGAACAAAAATTATAGAAAAATAGTTGATATAAGAAACCACCAAAGATGGCCAAAGCTGGAGGAGGAGCGACAACTTGCGAGCTCTGCGGTCTCCAAGCGTCAATCTACTGCGACTCGGACTCCGCCTTCCTCTGCCGGAGCTGCGACGCCGCCGTCCACCAGGCCAACTTCCTCGTCGCTCGCCACCTCCGCAACTCTCTCTGCTCCAAATGCAACTCTCTCGCCGGAAGCTTCGTCTCCGCCGCCGCCGCAGGAATCGAGTCTCCGAAGCAGCCTCTCTGCAAGTCCTGCGCGGAGGAGACTCAGGAAATTTCCTCGTCGTCGTCGTCGGATTGTGTTTCTAGCACTGAGAGCTACGCCGGTACAGGTTTCGTCGATAAGATCAAGCCGACCGGATCGAAACTTAAAAGAGAGGATCATAAACAGATCGCAAGCTCATCGAGCTCCGTATCGGATGTTTCCGGTGAGAATCTGAACGTTCTGGTGAGATTGTCCGAGAAAAAGCGCAAAACGGCGTCGGATTCGAGAGCCGAGGGCATTTTCGTGATTTGGTGCAGAAGGCTGGGGATAAACGGTAATTCGGTCGTCTCGGCGGCGTGTCGAGCGTTAGAGTTGTGTTTGGAGAAACTGACGACGACGGTATTGTTGCCGTTTCGAGTCTGCATAGCGGCGTCCTTTTGGCAGGGTTTGAGAATGTGCGGTTATGATACGTCGTCGCTAGCAACGTGTCAGAATCTTAAGAGGCTCGAGACGATCTCAGGAGTGCCGGCTAAGTTGATCGTGGCCGTTGAAAGGAGGCTGGCGCGTGTGATCAGACTCCGGAAAGTAAAGGTTGATTTGGAGGAGGGTTCGGCCGAGTGCGATGTTTGATGTGGCACGTGCGATTCACGAGTGTTTTTATTTATAAAAAAAAAAAAATGTAAAATGAAGAGCAGGTTTTTTTAATGTTCGTGAGGAGCCATTGATCGGTGGTTATTTTAAGAGGGAGAGATGTACCTAGTAGAATTTAAATAATAACTGGTGATAGGTATAGGGACCATATAAAATGAATAATTATTCAACTCTTAATTTGATTTATGATGGTGTTTGTAGGATCTCATGCATGCCTAATGATTTCTCTTGCCTTTAATCAATCTTTTAACAAATAAATTTGTATAATTGTATCATATCAGCGATTTACGGATTAATTTAAATGCAAATATTTGTAGAGTTTAAATGTATGGAAGTGCATTCGTGTAAGGAGCATTATATTGTATATATACTGGTTGAATGTGAGTTGCATGTAATTATATCAAAAGTTAAAATAATATATGATTATAATGGATGTATCATACATTAAAAGGGATTCTTTTGAGTTATACTTCAAAGCTAAATATATATATATATATATATATATATATATTAATTTATATAGTTTAATTTGTTGAATCGGATAGCACCTTTAAAATATATCATATCATAAAATTGCATCCTTTATTTAAAGATATTTGTTTTTATATATAAACAAATAGATACTATTTAAAGTTATTTTTCTTTTATAAAAAATAGATTTAGCTACTATATAGTTATTAGTTTAGCTGTTAATTATTGGATTTCAATATCAAGGTTTGCGAAAATTAAATATTTAAAATAAAATAATAATCTAAAAGATAATAACTCTCTCCCATAACTATCCCAACAAATATATCGGTTCTTTATTTTATTTAAATAGTTGAAATAATTTTTTTTTTTATCTCTAATTATTAAAATGATTTTTGATGGGACTATACATGTTCTGTATTTTATTTAAGGGAAATTTACACAAACATACCCCGACTTTAACACATATATGAAGCATAATCCAATTTGTAAAAATACAAGAACATACCCCTTGACTTAGGGGTTGACCGTTAAATCTAACGGTGATATAAAAGTTTAGAAAAATTACACAAACATACCCCGACTTTAACACATATATGAGACATAATCTAGTTTTGCAAAAAATACAAGAACATACCATTGACTTAGGGTTGACCGTTAAAGTTAACGATGGTGTTAACCATTGAAGGGTAGCATTGTCATTTTCTAATTGATTAAACAATTAAAAATTAAAAAAATTTCTATGACCCCTTAATAGAGCCATATTTGTTTGTTTCCTTCAAAATATAGAGGGGATCAGTCATCAGTTCGATCTCTTCTATATTTTTTAGGAAATTGAACCAAATCTCCTCCAAATATCGAGTAGATGAGCTTGCCATGGTGGGAATGGGAGATGGAGAGAAATGCGAAGAAGACTGCGGCGGCGGTGCACGAGGAATGGCCGATGACGATGACGGTAATGGTTTTGTGGTTTGAAGAGTTCTCTCCAATGGATTCTTAATCTCTTTTGAGTTTTTTTCCTTTTCAATATTTATTTTGGTATTATCTTTGAGTTGCAGAAATTGAATTAAATTTTTTGATAATTTTTTTGAGATGAAAAGATATCATCCAAGTTGAACCATATCTCATTTTCTAGTGATGTTGTTTTCTTTAAAAAAAATAACCAGAATTTGGCGATGTTTTTTTTAATAATTATTTTTTATTAAGCAAACCAAATATCCGTTGGAATGGATAATAGGAGATTTGGTGATTTTTTTTAATAATTATTATTTTGATTAACTAAACCAAATCTTTTTTTTTTGAAAAGAAGTAAAACCAAATCTCTCCATTGGAGATCTGGTGACTTTGAGAGTTTTGGTTGTTTCTGTTTTTGGGTCTTTTGCTGGTCTTTGCTAGGGGGTTTTCCATTGAGTGAAGTGGAATTTAGTTTTATTTTTGAGAGTTTTGGTTGTTGGTTTTGTCTTGAGTGGAGATTTAATCCATTGATTGAGAAAAACATCATGTTTAATGGGTGATCTCAATTGGAGATCTGGAGTCTCGATGGTGATCATAGAGATCTATTGATTTTTTTATAAAAAAATATTAGCATAAGGGTATTTTGGTATTTTTAAGATAAAAGTTTATATCACCGTTAGATTTAACGGTCAACCCCTAAGTTAAGGGTATGTTCTTGTATATTTTGCAAAACTGGATTATGCCTCATTTATGTGTTAAAGTCGGGGTATGTTTGTGTAATTTTTCTAAACTTTTATATCACCGTTAGATTTAACGGTCAACCCCTAAGTCAAGGGTATGTTCTTGTATTTTTTACAAAACTGGATTATACCTCATATATGTGTTAAAGTCGGGGCATGTTTGTGTAATTTTCCCTTTATTTAAATAGTTGGAATAAAATTTTGCTTTTTGATCTCTACATATTAAAATGATTTGTGATACCAATGGCCTATTGCCTTGGTGGTTGGAATCTCTCAAGTGTGGTTCCACCACCAAGGTCCAAGCCTTGGTATGTACATAATTATTGTTCCACCTTTGGTTATTAAATCTCAAAGTGTGAGGAGCCTTCTCCCGATATAATGGGAGCAGTCCTCTCTTCAATTGATTGTGAGAGTTGTAGTCCAGTTGTAACTTCTCCCCGATAGTAGGAGTAGTATTCCGGGTTGTGCTTGTAGAGTCTAATCTCGCTAGGTCTCGGTTGTAATTGTACTTCAAAAAAAAAAATTATTTGTGACTGGTTTAAGAATCTTAGCCTCTTAGGATTGTGATGTATGGAGTTTTTGTCTTCTAAAAATCAACATGTCTTCAAGGGGGAATAGTTGCTTGTCTTATCTTTTAATCGAATCTTATGATGTTAATTAATTGTGTTGGGGAAGTTAACGATTCACAATACATAACACAAAACGAATATGAACAAACAACTTACAATTTACAATTATGTTGGATTAATTCAAGACTGTTATAATATACGTGGTTTTTGCCACTTGTACAGTGTATAAAATATCTCCCTAAATTCTTGGATTAGTGGAAGATGATGTAAGTAGTGATCCCTTTGCTTTTGTCTATATATATGTGACCATTTCCTTGAAAAATCTCTGATCACAAAGTCAAATAAAATATCAAGGTTTCTCTCTCTCTTGTTGTCTCGTTTTCTCTCTCAATTTCTCTCTCACTTTAATTCCTCTCTTCACCTGTGTTATTCATCTGATCTTCAATTTCTTTTCATATGTTCTTCATATGTTCATACATAATTCTTTATCTATCATTATTTATATTTTATAACACGTTATCAACACGATTGTATGTAAGTAGAAAGGATCCCCTGATGGATGATTTACTTATATCTCAATATTGTGGATCCATATACAGTTTCGTATAACAAGAAGACTTATGCCGTCAACGGAACCTATATATATATATATATATATACTGAATCTAACTATAACTCTGACTCTGACTTTGACTCTGACTCTGACTATGACATTTATTTTTATGCAATATATGAGACTGGCTTAAGCTGTGTCTCGAGACTGGCTTATGCTGTGTCTCGGGACTGGCTTATGCTGTGTCTCGGGACTGGCTTATGCTGTGTCTCCAGATAAACTGTTTAATTCATTATGTTCTTTAATTATATTCACACTAAATTAATCTATAATTTAATTACAAAAAAAGAAGTTGTAAGCATGGCTAAACTTGCAAATCTGAAGTTTGATACACTCGAAGTTTCGGGAGATAATTATATGTCTTAGGTTATTGATGCGGGATTATACTTAAAATCCCAAGGCATGTATTACACCATTGATGATGGTAGTGAGGCTAATGAACATGATAGATCCACAGCAATGGTGATAATTCGTCATCATTTACATGAAAACTTAAAAGCTCAGTATCTTACTGTCACAGAACCTAATGAACTGTGGAAAGAGCTTAAAGATCGTTATGATCATCAGCATGATGTAACATTACCAAATGCCAAATATGAATGGCAGCATTTACAATTCCAAGATCACAAATCAGTTTCTGAATATAATTCTGCTCTGTTTTGAATCACCACAAGGTTGAAATTATATGGTGAAGAGGTGTCTGAAAAGGATATGTTGGAAAAGACTTTCACAACTTTCCATGCCTCAAACATAATATTGCAACAGCAATATCAAGAACCCAGGTTCTCAAAAATATTCAAAACTTATCTCATGCCTTTTAGTAGCAGAAAAAAATAATGAGCTACTAATAAAAAATCACGGATCACACCCGACTAGTTCTACAGCATATCCGGAGGTGAATGCTAATACTGTCTGAAATAATGGTCGTGGTTGTGGCTGTGGGTATGAAATTCTAATCGTGGTCGCGGTAACGGTCCTAATCCTGATCGCGGCCATGGTTATGGTCGTAATCCTAACCGGGGTCAGGGCCGAAGTTTTAAAAGATCAGGTGGTTATAAGTATAACGCTCAGCAAAAGTGGAATACTTATGAGGCTAAACAGTACAAATGAAAAAAATGCTCAAAATAGGCCCAACGCAAATAACAGTGTTTGTTTTAGGTGTTTATGTGACAATCATTGGTCAAATGAATGTAACACACCGAAACATCTGGTGGATCTGTATCAAGCATCAATTAGATGAAAGGGAAAGAAACCGAAAACTCATTTCATTGAAAATTCATATCCTAGAGATATTACTCATCTCAATGTTATAGATTTCTTCCTAGACCCGAAAGATATGTCAGCTGCTTCAATTGGTGATGTGAATGTCCATACCAATTAAATACTACCTACAGTAGTATTATTTTGTAATTTTGTTCATGTAAAATATATCTTTATGCAATATATGTTTTTGAATCACTTTGTCTGATACGTACTTTATTTTTCTTTATGAAGCATACAAAATGAATCCAAATGATAAAATGGGGATTATTGAAAAGCTAGAAGCAGGAGATATATGTCTAGTTGATAGTGCAACAACTCATACAATTCTACGGAGTCAGAAATATTTTATAAATTTAACTTTGCTCAGAGCAAATGTTAATACAGTATCAGGTCTAGCGGATCAAATAGAAGGCTCTGGAAAAGCCACGATATTGTTACCAAACAATACTAAAATATGTATCGATGATGCATTATATTCAAGTAGATCCAAAATGAATCTGCTTAGTTTCAAAGACATACGGAGGAATGGATATCATATTAAAACTATGAATAGAGATAATATTGAATATTTGTGCATTACTTCTCATAATTTAGGCCAGAAACTCATTACAGAATAGATGCGTGCTTTATCTTCTAGATTATATTACACTATTATCAAAAGTGTAGAAACTTATGTAGTTCTGAATTAGAAGTTATTAGATCCAAAAGTGTTTGTACTTTGGCATGACCGTCTCAGTCATCCAGGATCTACAATGATGCGTAGAATCATTGAAAATTCTCATGGACATCCATTAATGAACCAGAAGATTCTTTTAACACATGAGAATTTGTGTACTGCATGTTCTCAAGGGAAATTAACAATAAAACCATTTTTTTTTCTAAAATTGGTTTTGAATCCCCATCATTTTTATAAAGAATTCAAGGGGATATATGTGGACCAATTCATCCACCAAGTGGACCATTTCGTTATTTTATGGTTCTAGTTGACGTATCTGTAAGATGGTCACATGTATGCTTATTATCAACACGTAATGTTGCTTTTGCAAGATTGCTTGCACAGATTATCAGGCTTCGGGCTCATTTTCCCGATCACTCAATTAAATTCATACACCTTGATAATGCTGGTGAATTTACTTCCAAAGCATTTGATGAATATTGCAAAGTGGTTGGGATTGATGTTGAACATCCAGTTCCACATGTTCATACTCAGAATGGATTAGCAGAATCACTTATTAAACGTGTCCAGATAATTGCAAGGACGTTATTATTACGAACGCAATTACCTATTTCTTTATGGGGATATGCTGTTTTACATACTGCTGCATTAATCCGGCTTCGGCCCACTGCTTATCATCAATATTCACAAGTACAACTTGTAATTGGTCATCAACCAAATATATCTAATTTACGTACTTTTTGTTATGCAGTATATGTCCCAATTGTGCCAACACAAAGAACTAAAATGGGACCCCAAAGGCGTTTGGGAATATACGTTGGTCTTGATTCACCATCAATCATTAGATATCTGAAACCTTTGATTGGTGATCTTTTCACAGCACGGTTTGTAGATTGTCATTTTGATGAAACAAATTTCCCATCATTAGGGGAAAGAAAAACTTCTTCTGAAGAGAAGCATGAACTTTCCTGGAAAGTTCCTAGTCTACTTCATTTAGACCTATACACGTCTCAATGTGAGAATGAAGTACAAAAGATAGTACATCTTCAAGCAATAGCGAATCAGTTACCAGATGCTACTAGGGTAACAAAATCATATATCCCAGCTGTTAATGTACCAGCATTGGGTGATTGTTCCAGAAAAACAATCTAAACAAATGATAGCAAAAGAATCTTCCACTGCACGCCAGAAGCGTGGTAGACCTGTTGGCTCAAAAGATATTGTTCCTCGAAAAAGGAAAATAAATAAATCCACTTTCTCTAAATTAACTCCAGAAGAGTTAAATGTCCCTGAAGAGACACAAGTTACTAAAGTGACAAAATCCCTGTAGGGGATGGAATCTCTGAAGAGATACAAGAATGTAGAAATGAGGAAATTTCTATAAATTATACAAGAGAATTGTGGAATCGTGAAGAAACAATCATCAATGATGTGTTTTCATACACAGTGGCAACTGAAATTATAAATGATGATTATGAACCTCACAATCTCGATGATTGTAGACAGAGGTTTGATTGGCCTAAATGAAAAGAAGCAATTCAAGCAGAATTGACTTCATTAGCCAAACGTGAAGTATTTGGATCAATAATCCAAACGCTTGAAGACGTCAAACCTGTTGGGAACAAATGGGTTTTTATACGAAAACGTAATGAGAAAAATGAGGTCGTGAGATATAAGGTACGCCTCGTAGCACAGGGTTTCTCGCAGAGACCTGTCATCAATTTTGATGAAACATATTCACCAGTGATAGATACAATTACGTTTCGATTTCTGATAAGCATGGCTGTATTGGAAAGACTGGAAATGCATCTGATGGACGTAGTGACCGCTTATCTATATGGTTCACTGGATTCAGATATTTACATGAAAATCCCTGAAGGATTTAAAATGCCAGAATCATGTAACACAAGACCTCGTAATTTGTATTCGATAAAATTACAAAGGTCCTTGTATGGATTAAAACAATCTGGACGGATGTGGTACAACCGTCTTAGTGAATATCTGATTAAAGAATGATATATTAATAATCCTATATGACCATGTGTCTTCATTAAGAAATCAGAATCTGGATTTGCTATCATAGCAGTTTATATTGATGATATGAACTTAATTGGAACTCCTGGGGAACTCCTGGGGAACTCCTGAAAACTACTGAATACCTGAAAAGAGAATTTGAAATGAAAGATCTGGGAAAGACAAAATATTGTCTCGGCCTCGAGATAGAGCATAGATCAAATTGAGTACTTGTCCATCAATCAACATATATTGAAAAGATTTTAAAAAGATTCCATATGGATAATTCTCATCCATTAAGTACTCATATGGTTGTTAGATCTCTTGATCCTAAAAAGGATCCATTCCGTC
This sequence comes from Dipteronia sinensis, assembly GCA_033220585.1. Classification (NCBI taxonomy): domain Eukaryota; kingdom Viridiplantae; phylum Streptophyta; class Magnoliopsida; order Sapindales; family Sapindaceae; genus Dipteronia; species Dipteronia sinensis. Next base: position 48,388,857 of record CM065639.1, read on the forward strand.
CAAAGGAAAATGGTGAAAAGATACTTGGTCTTGAGGTACTGTATCTTAATGCAATTGGTGCCTTATTATATCTGGCTTAGTGTACTAGACCAGATATTGCATTCTCTGTGAATGTACTGGCTAGATTCGGTTCAGCACCAACTCGAAGACATTGGAATGGGATCAAACATCTTTTTTGTTACCTTTGTGGAACGAAAGATTTAGGATTATTTTATACAAAATCTAACAATCTTTCAGGTTTACTTGGTTATGCTGATGCCGGGTATCTGTCTGATCCCCACAAAGCTCGTTCACAGACGAGATATGTTTTTACATAAAATGGCACATCAATATCATGGCGCTCCACAAAACAGACTTTGGTTGCTACATTCTCTAATCATTCTGAAATCATCGCACTTCACGAAGCAATTCGAGAATGTGTTTGGCTAAGGTCAGTTATTCATCATATTCAAAATACTTGTGGATTTTCATTATCTATAGAAATGCCAACACAAATATTTGAAGATAATGCGGCTTGCATTGCTCAAATTAGAGGGGGTATATCAAATGAGATAGAACCAAACATATTTCTCCTAAATTCTTCTATACTCATGAGCTCCAACAGAGTTGACAAATTGATGTTAAGCAAATACGGTCTACAGATAATCTTACAGATCTGTTTACCAAAGCATTGCCTACATCAACTTTTGAGAAGCTGGTATATGGAATAGGCATGCATCAACTCTGTAAAATACAAGATTAATGCTGAATTTTTATGATGGGGGAGCATTCAATCAAGGGGAGCAAAGTTTTGAATGGACATATGTACACTATACTCTTTTTCCCTTCAATTAGGTTTTGTCCCACTAGGTTTTCCTGACAAGGTTTTTAATGAGATAGTTTATAATGTCTAACCCCACTAGATCCAGAAAGATCATTGTATATATTTTTCTCATATTTTGTCCCATTAAATACTAGTGGAAAAAAATCCAAGGGGGAGTGTTATAATATACGTGGTTTTTGCCACTTGTACAATGTATAAAATATCTCCCTAAATTCCTGGATTAGTGGAAGATGATGTAAGTAGTGATCCCTTTGCTTTTGCCTATATATATGTGACCATTTCTTTGTAAAATCTCTGATCACAAAGTCAAATAAAATATCAAGGTTTCTCTCTCTATTGTTGTCTCGTTTTCTCTCTCAATTTCTCTCTCACTTTAATTCCTCTCTTCACCTGTGTTATTCATCTGATCTTCAATTTCTTTTCATATATTCTTCATATGTTCATACATAATTCTTCATCTATCATTATTTATATTTTATAACAAAGACATCATCATATGTTTTGACCTTCGATATTTATTCATTCGTAAAATCTTCACATGAAATTTTATAACAGTTTAATTAGCAAATAAATCCCAAACATTTTGCTTAATTATAAGTTGTTTATGACTTTTTCATTTTTGAATAAATTAGTACCCATATTTTTCAAAAGTATTAAACGAATCACTGATTTTTCAGAAGTGATCAAATTAGTCCCTCTCACAGTCAAACCACTATTAATATAATAAGTATAACATTTGACTCTAACATAATTTGTGAAAGTACGTTACTATCTCTAATTTGAGTGATTGATTTTTGTTTTTGTGCATATATAAGTATTGTTTTACTCTTAATTTACCAATATAGTAACAAAAAAAATTTAAAAATATTATAGTATTGAAATGTTAATTTTACCCTTTATTTTATTATTTCATTTAGATCATTTATATTTTAAAGGTTATTTTTATCTTTTTGCATATCAAACATCGTAAACTTGACATTCTTGACTAACAAACGTTAGTACGAGGGACCAATTTTGGATTTGTGTAAAACATGAGGATTAATTTGGTCAAAATAACAGATTTTCATAAATTACTTGAAATTAAGAAAAAAAGTTTGGGTTTTATTTGGCCATTGCTATTTACAATATTTATAGAAATCCTCTGATTCCTCTCCCACAAGATAAATTAGCCAATGGAAATCAAAATCCCTAAAAGACTCATATTAAGGGGTATGGGTTGGTTTTGACTATACACAAACCAAATCATTATTTAATCGGGTTAGTTTTTTACAATCCAAACCAAACCAATTATAATGTAAAAACAGACCAATAAAAATCGGTTTGGTTTGACGGTTCATGGAAAATAATTACCATAATACTAGATTTAACTCAAATGCGGAACTATAATCGTTAAAAAAAAAAACTCTTGTAATCGTTACCATTTTCGGATACATATAGGAAACAAAATAAAAACAATTATTATATATAATTTCGTTAGAGAGTTTGGTAGAGCCGAATCATACAATATGAAGAATGAACATAATCATACAATTATGAAATACATATTTGTATGAAACATTAATATATATATATATATATATATATATATAAACTAATACTTTGAAAAATAAGTATAAAGAAATAGTTACTTACCCTTCAAAAGAATAGGTTAGTGTCACCAACTTTGAATGCAGTAGCTTTGAGAAGAAACAGTGAAGTTTGAACTTAGTTATAAAGCGGCAACTTGGAAAGAAATATAATATGAACTTAGGTTAAGTTTAGTTTTTATTATTTTATTTGATAAAATTATATATATATATATTGGGTTCAAAAATTAAATGACACTTTTTCAAGGTGTAATTTTAAGAATATAATCGGTTTAATAACTTAAATTTAAATAACACCTAAAGTGTGGATCTGACAAAAATACCCTTAAAACACACTCACAAACATAAATTGCGCACTTATTTGTGTTTTCGACTTATTCATGTGTTTCCAAGATTTATTTTCTAATTTTCGAGACATTTCAAATAGTTTCCTAGTCTTTTTAATAGTTTCTGAGACTTTTTAGTAATTTATGAGACTATTTGGTAGTTTTCGAAACTTTTTGGTAGTTTTCGATATTTTTTTAGTAGTTTTTAAGACTTTTCTGAGTCTTTTACAATTTCCGAGGCTTTATGGACACAAATGAAATTTTCTATTTTTTTTATCATCTTCTTCATTGAAACCTCCATTGGAGAGTTCGACCTCCATTGGAGGTCGAATTGACCTCTAATGGAGGTCTTTCATCTCCACTCCATTAATGTAGGATTTTGAAAGAAAAAAAACCTAACAATGGCACAAACGTAATAAAAGAAGGACATGATGGTATTTTAGTCCTTTGATGACCTGTTAAACTTAACTTATTAAAAAGGTGAAACTCTCAAAATTCAACCTAAAAAGAGTGATATTTGATACTATTTCAGATATATATATAGTCTTTCTACTGTCAGTTCGTCCTGATATAAAATATATCAGGACGAGGAATGTAGACCACAAATTATGAAGAAGTTTTGACAAGTACATACACTTTGAGTCATGTAAATCTAATGGTCCACATTCTTCGTCCTAATATATTTTATATCAGGACAAATTGACAATAGAAAAATTGTATATATATATTGCTTGAGTATTTAATGTAATGGTTTGGGTTGAGTTATACAATTTGATAAATTACAAACCAACCACTTAAATTGGTTTGGTTTTGACGGGTTGATCGGTTTTACGGTTGGGGTGCCCACCCCTACTCATATTCATTGAAGATAAATAGTAAGGGTTCTATGTAAAATCACCCCATCACCTTTATATGATTTCAAGTTCACATTAAATTTGCAATTGAAAGTTTATTTTTTGAAATCTGACATTGAACAATTTTACAAGGTCCGGATATGTACTCCCACAATCGAAAGAATGTACTCTACAACAAGGGATAAAACACATCATTCATTTCTATAAAATGCACATGATGAGATTCGAACCCTCACCAATAATATATAAAGGGGCTTGCACATCATGTGAACTAAAAATGATGTGTGCAAGTTACAGTTTAAAGTTGGTAATTAGAGAAAAAAAAATTGTAATTATTTTTTAGTATACCACTTACAGTGGCGGCAACTTGAAATTGAATCACGTCAAACTAAATGATATATATATATATATATATTTATATTTATATAAGGCTAAAATGGTTGGTACATTCAAATTTCAAATAGTGTTGAGATTGTAATGGCAGTTGGTATGTTGTTTAATATCATTCACTTCATGATGATGAGTGGTAATGAGTTTAAATAAAGCATTAGAAGAAAGTACCATTCATTCACCCACCCGATCTTTTGCTTGTCACCACAAGATTTAAATTTTTTTAACTTCCATCCTCGATCACAAATAGTAAGACTAGACTACAAACATTAACCCTCTCAAGACTCAAGACTCAAGAGTAATAATGTTAGGTAGATTACAACCTTATTACATTATTCAATGTTGGTTTAATTAATTGAAACTTCAATTTTATTTAAAATTTGAATACTTAGTATGTGGGAATGGTGAGAAATGTCATCTTTTGGGACATGAATTGCACCGACGTCACTGCTTTAATAAGTTATGTTTAAAAGACACCTATTATGGTGAACTACCAAAATTGCCCTTAAATAATCATTTTTCTATTGTCTTTGTACTTTCATCTCCATACATAGAATACTGAACTCGTCTGTTTCTCTCTCTACAATAAACTTGTCTGAAAATAAACTTCTCGACATCCTTCAGCACAACAAGATAACATACTTCTGAAATACTTATTTTTTATCCTGCATTTCTGAGTATGAGTCTTGTAACACTTTAACCTTTCCTTTTGTAAACATGAAGATCGTTTTGTGAAGTTTGAATCTGGGAATTTTGAATCTCCGAGCTTTTTCTAAAGGCTCCGAGCTTTTTTAAAAAAGCTCGGAGCCTTTAGTAAAAAGCTCGAAAGAAAGTTAAAAAAGCTCGGAGCAATTTTTAAAAAAGCTAGGAGCAATTTTTAAAAAAAATGCTCGAAATTATTTCTAAAAAACCTCGGAGCCTTTTTAAAAATGCCTCCGAGCTTTTTTAGAAATAATTTCGAGCATTTTTTTTAAAAATTGCTCCGAGCTTTTTCATGAATGCTCCGAGCTTGCTCCGAGCTTTTTCATGAATGCTCCGAGCTCTGGGGGCACTGCCCCCTGCCCCCCGCGAGCTGACCGGGCAGCTCGACCACCGCGAGCTCTGCGGGGAGCTCGACCCCCAAATGCGTCTGCGTAGCGCCACTCCATCACCGTTCGAGTGATTGCCTGAGTTTCAACCGGACTTTCTCTCTCAACTTCACAACTTTGTCACTGTAAACTGAATGAAAGAAATCTAATGTGAAACAACTATTGGGGGTATTTTTGTCCGTTCACCATAATAAGGTGCCTTTTAAACATAAGTTATTAAAGCAGTGACATTGTTGAAATACCACCTCCAAAAAGTGCTATTTATTTTTTGAGCCCGTATTAGTATTATTCACTTCGAAATTGCCAAATTTATAATATCTAATCTAATACTGGTATACAAAACACCATCCATTTACGTGGAAGGTGATTGAGATATACTGCCGCTTGTGCCAAGAAAAGGTGTAAATAATTTTCCAAATATGATCCAATTAAACAACTTTCTTTTAAAGAGTACGGATATTGACACTCATAAATATGATAAACACACCTATATTTATAATTACACCCATGTCCAAAATTTAAAATTAAAACATTACTAGAAGCACACATCTTAATCCCAATAGTACCCTTATTTAAATAAATGTTTTGATTTCAATACAATTTATTTATAAACCCTCATAAGTTATTAACACACCCAATTTTACAAAATATAAATTTTTAAGTTCTCCAGACTCGAAAACACAGTCTTGAGAGTTCTTAAATTATTAAATTTCAAGAATCTCTACTTCAAGTCAATTTCAAGCTATGTATTTACTTAACACTTTGTTTGGTAAGAGGGAGAGATGGAGGGAGGGAGAGGGTAGGAGGGAGAGGGATGGGAGGAGAGCTCCAATCCCTTATTTGGTTGGAGAGAAAAGAGAGGGGAGAGGAGAAGAGGAGGGAGTTCTCCTCCTTTTGGGCCCACAAAAAAGGATCCCTCCAATGATTGGAGGATGAGAGGGGGGAGGAAAAATTAGAGAGAAATGACAATAATTCCCTTCAATTTTTTATTAACCTCCAATTTATTAAAGGACAATATAGTAATTTTTTAAATTATATACAATCCATCCATTCAACCCTCTTTTCAATACCAAACAACATGAAGGATATATGCTATCCTCTCCATCCCTCCTACTCTCCCTCCCTCTTAATTCATCCATCCTTCCTACTCTCTCTCCCTCCTACCAAACATAGCCTAAGGCATGCTTATGATATATATATTTTTTGAACATGTAAAACTTCTTTAAGCCAAAAAGGCAACAGATGGAAGCCCCTAGAATCGGACCAAATCAAGGATACATCAAGCAACCACATCAACAAAAAAAAAAAACAAAGAACAACAGGCTCCATTGATAATTGCAATTTTAAGTTCCGAGACTTATTGTCTCATTTGAGACTTGCAATAAGTCTCAATCAAAACTTACTCCAAGTAACAATTGAATTTCTTTTTCCAAAAAGTAAATAAATATCAACCAAAGGTTTGAAAAAAAAAGCTCGACACTCGGTTGATGTTTGAAGGGTATTTTTACAAGAAACACTTTTTTTTATACTATTAAAATTTAAGTCATAAAGCGGGTACTAGTCTCTCAAAATGAGCACAAAAATGTGTTACAAAATTTTAGAATTCTTATTTTAATGATGATAATTTTACAGTATTTGATCATATATATTTTGATGAAACTTTGATTTTAAATATTATCCTCATCATGTATGCTGTATGCATGAGTCCACAGATCAAGATTGCTGCTGTGGTGATACATGTCCTCAACTTTAGTATTCCATAACCACCATAATCAGAAAGAGTTTGTGGGGAGTGTTGGGCTGGTGGCATGCGTCACCATGTATGGTTCTCCACTTGTGGTTATGGTGAGTACTCAATTATATATCTTCAATCGTCAGGCTATTCGATCTATTATATATGATCTGTAAGTAGTCTGTAACTATATATAATATATAATTATATTAACCCAACCCAACAAAACAAAGATAGGAAAAACCACAAAAACAACATCAACCTAACAAAACAGAGGCATCAGCTCAGAATAGAGCAACACCAAAACACTGACAACCAAGACACTAATAGAATTAGGGAATAGAATTAGGGTTTAGCGGTTTCAAAAAAAAATAGAATTAGGGTTTGATTTTTTTTTAATAAAGTGATATAGTTGAAGACATGTGTGTGGGTGTAAATAGTATTTTGTTTATTTTTAATTAAACTAATTTGTCCTAATTGTTAAATTCCTATTGGGATATTTATATAATTAAATTTTTTATTAAAATATGGGTGTGCATATCATATTTGGGGGGGTGTCAATATCCGCTCCCTCTTTTAAAAACTGTGGGTCCTATACTTGCTAAAAATGAACCGTACACCTATATATAACAAATTAATCTATATATTCCATGTTGGAAAATTACGCTCAAGTGATAAAAAGAGTCTGGTAATTAATTATTAATTGACCAGATAAAGATACCACTTGATTGTTTGAATTTGAATTATAATGATAATTCAATTAGATTCAAACAATCAGATAAAATGAGATATTTGATTGTTTGAATCTAATTGAATTATCAATATAATTCAAATTCAAACAATCAAGTGGTATCTTTATCTGGTCAATTAATAATTACTTACCAAACTCTTTTTACCACTTGAGCATAATTTTCCAACATCTCCCACTCGTACAATTGGAACATTGCAAACTTTACAGAATCATGTTTCTCAAACTTTTGGGTTTGATCACAGATCATTCATACAAGCAAATGCACAATGTGACCGATGAACAACTTTTTTAACTGTATTGGAGCATGAAATTTGATATCCCATATATCAACATTATTGTTCATTTGTGTCTCATATTTAATTTTCATTCATTAGTCCAAGCATGCTTAACCCCCTATGTATACAAAGTTATGCGTGATTATTTCAAATTTCTATATACTCACAATTGTATTTTTATCTATCATAGACAATACAATTGGTCGACCGGTGAATACAACAAATTATGAAGAAACATTAAATCTTCCCATCAAACACTTGTATCTTAGTTCAAAACAATTGCTATTCTAGTCGTGTCTCATAGACTGTGTCTCATAGACTGAATAGTACCATAGCCATAGAAAAAAACACTAAAGAACCTAACATTATTCTATTACCTTGATACAAAGTCAATGGTCACAAGGACACCATTTGAGGTTTTATCAATCCTTAAGGAACTTACATAATGAGGAAGTAGAAATTTATTCACTCATTTTCCTTAATGGTCACATATCACACGTTGTATGAGGCACATGCTATAGTGATTTCATTCTTTACAAAGAATGCATATGTCTAAAATAATATTCACTGTACAGATCTAAGTTCAGTCGCTATCGAGTGCCTAACTGAGTCCATAAAAGCTTGCTTACTATAGGCGCCAAATAAGATCTCACATCTGGCTTAATCAAGTTTCATGATTATGGGGTATATCATGATTGATTCTAAAATTACGAAAATTTTAAAACCAACCTCATCTTGACCTAGTCAAGGCGATATACTCATATATATAAGCTCCATGAGAATAAAAACATCCATTTTATTCTCTTCTATATATGTGTCTCATTTTAGCATCTAAGGCGATCGCACATATAAGAATGTCAGTCTTAACCTGACGACATATTTTCGTCACCTTATGTGTGTAATTATGCTAGCATGATAAGTAGTTTGCCGTACTTTTAAAGTATGTCATAATCCTCTTGACAACATTTCGATATTTCAATCTAGGATTATATTGGTATCCACTTACCAATCTTATGGCATAACTGATATTGGGCCTTGTACACATCATAATGTACATGAGACTCTACATCATAATAACAAGAGGAACTTGTCATCAATGTCTTGATCTTATAGAGTTTCAGGGCACATATCGAGACTAAGAGATTGTGATTTTGCAATAGGAGTATCTATGAGCTTATAACTGCACATTTTAAATCACTTAAGAATCTTTCTAATATATAACTCTTGTGACTGAGGTACACATTTTCTTAAGTAATTTTACCCAACTTTCACTCCTAATATATAAATGACTTTGCTCATATAATGAAAATAAATATTTCATTATGGTTTTACAAACTCTTCATTGTTTCTAGCCAAAACATATCATCCACATATAAAGATAATATCAAAAATTATCTTCAACATGTCTGATGTACTTATGGATTTCTTTAGTCATCATGAATCTGTAAGACATTACAGCTCGATGAAATCAAAGATACTATTTTCTAGAGGATGGTTTCAAACCATATATTAACCGTTTAAGAAAGCATACTTATGTGCTTTTGGCCTTTTGAAACAAAAATTTACATTCTGTTACGTGTATATTTCTCCTTCTTAACTTGTTCTCCATTGAGAAATACAATCATTACATCCATCTGATGTAATTTCCGTTTTATATGTACGACGAGTGCTAGAATAAGGCATATGGAAGAAAACTTTACTTCATGAGAAAAATTTTATTCATTTGCGACTAATCGTGCCTTATATATCTCAATAGTGATATCCGTCTTACGTATGATATATGGAACCCATTTGTTCACAATGGTCTAACAACTAGGCGGTAAGTCAATCAAGTCCTAAACATGATTACTTTTTCTAGACTTCATCTCTTCTTCCATTGCTTTCATTCATAATTTCCTAGTAGATGAAGTGATAGCCTAATTCAAAGAAACTTTGAATCATCACTATCAAGTGAAGCAATCATAAAATCTTCCTTTTCAATCTCCAAAAGATTACATGGGATAACTTTACGATTATTTCGACGAGTTGGTAAATTATCACAATGGTTGATTCAACAGTCGTTCCACTCCCACTAGGGATGTAAGATCCAAATTTACCTGGTAAATTATCATGGTAGTTGATTCAACAGCTATTCCACTCCTACTAGGGATGGAAGATCCATGTAAACCACTCCCACTATGGATGACTGATATAATTAGATCTCAATTTACCTCTGCTCATGTATTAACACAGATCATCTTATTCATAAATCATATATCTATATCAATTGCATCTCTACTAGAAAATCGATAATCTAAAATAATGACTTTTTGTGACTCTAATTCAGTCACACTTCTATCTAATTATACACAATTGTTTATATATCCTTTGAATGCATAGAATATACAATAAAGATGCACTTTCTCTTCTAGCATCCATTTTCTCATGTCTATGAGATGGATTATAAACATAACATGCATACCCCTAGGGTTGGAGATTGATCAGACCAGGTTATCTACCTATCCAAAGATCATAAGGTGTAGAAGTGTCTGATTTAGTGGAACAAGATTAAGTATGTAGGCAGCAGTTAATTAACATATCTTCTAGTAAGATACTGGATGATTTACTTGTGCCATCATAGACCTAACCATTTCCAACAATGTTTTATTCCTTCTTTCTGCCACACTATTTTGTTGCGGAGTCCTAGAAATAATTAAATATCTTTCTATATCTTTCTATATCTTTCTATACCTTTCTTGTTAAACAATTCCTTAAACCATTTAGAAAGATATTTACGTCCTCGATTTATTCTTAAGATTCAACTTTATCATCTAATTGATTCTCAACCAAACTCAAAACAATCTAAAGCAATCCGATGCTTTTGATTTATGGGAGATCAAATAGACACAACCGAGACGTCTAAAAATATTAATGAATGTTACCAGATATGACGTTTCATGTCTGTTCTTTACATTCATTCGATCACAAATGTCATAATGAATTAATTTGCAATGGAATTTCAGATCTAGTTCCTTTACTAAATGGTTTTCAAGTTATTTTTCTTTCTAGATAATTTACATGACTTTTAGACTAATGAGCTTAATTAGCCCTCTCTAGTCTATCTACTCATTTTTTTCTATTCCAACATGACTTAGTCTAACATGCCAAAATACCAGCATCATTATCATTATCATAAGATGCATTGATTGAAAAACAAACATAATTATAACCGTCCAAACTAATGTATAATATTATAAAACCATTCAACAACTATCAAGTACCTTGAATATAATTAGCCAAATAATATTCCTACAATCATCATGATTATTAATGATAACTTGAATCAAGCATGACATCTGCAAAGACTGTAAGGACCTCGATTTTATGATTGACTTATTTCATGACAAATCACACCACATTGGGGATGATTGTGTAATGGGTAGCTTAGGTCCGTGTTGGCAAGCTTCCAAGCATCTCCATGGCTTCAAGAGCAAAAGGTATACTCACTTGACTTTGTCTCTTGAAGAGTTTAGGTGCACACACACACACACACACACACACACACACACACACACACACACACACACACACACACACACTTCATGCATGTTTTGTTTATCTTGCATTTGTGTTCCTTATTGTTTATATGTGTGTGCATCCTTTTCAAACACACTCACTAGCTTGCATTAGATATCATATCTTACATTGTATCTAAATTGCTAACATGTCTTGCATGTTAATTGTGCTTCATTGTGTGCATCTCACTCACTTCACACTTGCACAACATTCATATATGTTGGATCCTAGGTGTAAGTTCCTCATATTTTGATTGGCTTATTTCGTTGACAAACCACATTGGGGATTATTCTTTGTAAGGGTAATTTAGGCCAAGCTTCAAGGACATCATCTCTTTCAAAGAGCACTTCAAAGGTATCTCACTAGTTTAAACTTTCTTTGAAGAGATCTAGCTACACACACTCACTTGCATGCATTATGTTCCTATCTTCATGTAATTGCATGATGTATTGTATGCCTCTTTTCACACTCCACACTTGCACATTTTGCACATCTCTTAGTGTGTTGAGTTTGCCCAGAAAAGAGAAATTCCTCTCTTAGCGCGGCCTAGACCGCTTGGCAAGACATGCCTGCACCGCGGCATACAGAGCGGTATATCTCAGCAGAGTCATGCTTCGTGTACCGCTTCCTGTACACTTGCACGCAAAGCGACCCAAGTCGCGGTGTTGTCCAGTAAGCCTCTGTTGCCCATACCGCGGCCTGTGCACCTGCATGCACAGCGCCCTGCACCGCGTTGTTGTCCAGACGGTGTACTGCTATGTGTACCGCGGTCTGGACACTTGCCTGCGACGCGGTCCAGCAAGCGGTATTGACGGGATTTTGTTTCTCAAACCCAAAACGACGCAGTTTTGTCTAGGGTTTCTATATATATGCTCTATCTTCTTCCTTGCTCGTTTTGATGAGTTCAAGAAGCTATTTTTGATAGGCTAAGCTTCCATTAGAGAGAGAAACTCCCAAGAACTCATCTTTACTCAACCAAACACAAATCCATGTGCATCTAACATCTTCAAGCATCATCTCATCATGGATTCTTCTTGTTTTCATTGACTAGGTAACTTGAACATGCCCTAAATCTCTTTGTATTTATTTATGTTCTTGTTTGCCTAGGGTTAGCTCTTTTATGTGATTTTATTGCATATCTTTATGTTTATTGGCATTTATAACATGATTGAGTTGTTGGTTGTTGGTTGAGAGCCTTGTTCATTAATAGCTAGCATTTAGGACGATTTTACCCTTCTAGCTAAATCTTCATGCATTTGCATTTAGATATTGATATCTAGGATTTGCATTTATTGATATCTTTAAATCCTTAGATAAGCATTTATTGTTTCCTAGCATTAATTGCATGTTTGAATATCTTTTACATATTCACATAGGTTGTTTAACCTCTTCATAGATTGTTAAGCTTTGTGACTAAGTGAGTTAGTGCACAAGCTTGTGGTCAAGAATCACTATTAAAGACCCGTTGGGTAGATTGAAAGGGTTAGTGACCAAGTAGGTGTGACTTGAGGTCAACCTAGGTTGTAAACTTTCATTCAAATAGTGGATTTGAGGACCGTATGTGGCTAGAAGGATAGCCCGTGAGTTTTGCCCAGTTGAAGGGTTTCTCACGTAAATCAATCCTTGTGTTTTTATTGTTTTCCGCATATTTATGTTGGATTGATTGATTGTTAATATGGAGTAGGATTATTAAAATTGATTAAGTCGAAAAGTTGGTAATAAATAAACTAAAACCTATTCACCCCCCCTCTAGGTTGTATTAGACGCACTTTGTGTATTTTCAATTGGTATCAGAGCGGGTTCCTAGATACACTTAGGTGATCCTTGCTCGTTGTGTGTCTTGCCTATTGTTTGTGTTTGTTGCATCATAAACATTCATCTCATTCATACCCAAACACTATGAGTGGGAACGGAAGTGGTAATGAGGGAGCCTCTAGCACAAGACCCCCTTTGCTCACCGGAATAAACTATGCCTCTTGGAAAGGCAAGATGGAGTCTTACATTTGCCAAATAAATGACCGAGCATGGATGGCAATTGAAGATGGCTACACTCTTCCGGTAAAGACTCTTGAAGACGAAAGTGTAGTTCTCAAGCCAAAGTCGGAATGGTCAACTCAAGAGTTTGAAGCATCCAAGTGGAACAACAAGGCTATGCATGCAATTCTTTGTGCAATGGATGACAATCAGTACAAATTGATCCAAACAACAAGAATTGCAAAAGAGGCATGGGAGATTCTAGAGACGGCCAATGAGGGAACCGAGGTCGTCAAGGACTCCAAGCTTCAAGTCCTCCAAACACAATTCGAGCAAATTAGGATGGAGAAGGATGAGTGCTTCAAAGACTTTCAAGTGAAGATGATGGACATAGTCAATCAAAGCCATCAACTTGGTGATCCCTATTCGGATAGGAGAATCAAGCAAAAAATTATGAGGTCGCTTCCAGCAAGATTTGAGTCAAAAGTGACGGCTCTTGAGGAGAATAGTGACTACAAGAATATGAAGCCAAGTGAAGTTATTGGAAGAATTCTAGCATATGAGTCTAGATGGACTCCCACACCTACACCTCAAAAGAAGCAAAAGAGCATTGCTCTGAAGACTTCTAAGGTTGAGAAGGAGGAAGAAGACTCAGATGAAGAAATGGCCCTCATGGTGAAAAGATTCAAGAAGTTCATTGATGGTGTAAATCGTGTTATTAAAAACTATACTCGCAAGTGCACGAATCGTGAAGATTAGCACAACAGCAAGGAAAGTTCGTTCCCACGAGGAAAAGAGATTTAATAATTAAAACTAATTCTAATTAAAGTTAAACTAAAAGTAACAAAAGATTTGTTTGAGATTTGAATTAAACTAAACTAAATTAAATTAAGCTAAGAAAACAATTAAAGAGAATATGGATGTGATCAAGAGAAGGAAAGCACTAGGTTATCAATGATCCCCAATTATGAACACTCGATATATGGAATTAATTTATAAACAAGATTCAATCAATTCTAGGGTTCATTCTTTGTCTTTAATATGACTATTACCGTATGGTCATGGGATGAGTCACGTGCTCCCAACCACTATTCACCCTTGGTCTATGGTATGAACAATGATCGGAAACCCTTTAAGTGCAAGAATTAAGAACCAAATTCTATACTTTGCTTAGCCTATGCTAAAGATAAAATTCATTCATTCAAAAGAGCATTAATTAAGATTAGGTTTGGTCTATACTCTAACCCTAATTCTCAGATAGTCTTAACCCTAAAATCATGCCAAATAGTTATTCACCCTTGGTCTATGGTGTGAATAAATATTAAAACTAATGAGGAGTTAAGCAATTAAGAACAATGAATAAATCAAGAATTAAATTGATGAAATAATAATTAATCCATATATGAGCATTCACAAAAGGTTCACATTGATTCCCTAGTTATGGGATTAGTTACACATCATAGAAAAAGAAAAGAAAAGAGATTGAGTAGAGAAAACCCGATATGATCATCAATTCTTCTTCGTCTTCTTCTATAATGGATGGATGGGTCTTGAGGTGATGTGTGGTGACGGAGTGATGGGGGATGGCCCCCTTGGTGGCTTGGGACCTCCCTTGGCTTCCCTCTTCTTCAAGAAACTCATGATATTTATAGGTGATAATTCCTTGTGAACTCCCAATTTGCTTTGTTGTAGGAAACTCACAAAGTAGGAAAGTAGAATGAGAGAAGGAATTGGAATCCTTTCCTAAATTAGATTTCCTTTCTTGATAATTGTCTCCTAATTTGAGTTTAGGAAGTTTTCCAAACATGTTTTGATCTTATAAAATCATTAGAATTTAATTTGGGAAGTTTTGGAACAGTTCTGGACCAATTCGGAATGCAATCCGCCAAAAGTACGTCAAAACCGCTGCCTAGGTCGCTCTGCAGGTCACCCTGCAGGTCGCCCGCGGTCAGCACCGCAGTGCTGTACTGATATGTACCGCTATGTAGACCGCTACGTATGAAATTGCACGAATCGCGGTCTGTCCCGCGGTCAGCTTCTCCAGCTCGACCTTTGGTTACTAAATTGGCCATAACTTCTTCTAGGAATATCGGAATTGTGATCCGAAAAGTGCGCCGGAAACAAGACTTCCAGGGCTTTCCATCCATAGGTGGTAGGACACACAATTAAAACCGAGGAGAGAGATATGGGGCCCGCAATCTAGGTGATCTGCACTGGCCGAAATTCAGCTTTTTGCTCCTTTTTTTCAAAATAACTTCTAACACCTCTTTCATGGAATGTGACCTATAAATGCTCAACAAACACATAAAATACCTAATTTCACCCAAGAACAAAGCACAAATAATAGGAAATGGGGGCCTAAAATATGTATAGAAATAGACCGATCATTCATCAATTTTGAGAAGAGGGGATTTGGATCCAAAGGAAAGGAAATAAAGAAGAAGACTCCTTTCAAGAAGTTTGAGTCAAGTGAAGACAAGCCCACAAGAAAAGGGATTCAATGCTTCGAATGTGGAGGTTTCGGACACATCTCCACGGATTGTGGAAATTTGAAAAATAAGAAGAAAGGAAAGGCCATGGCCGCCACGTGGAGCGATGGTGATGACTTGGAAGAAGAAGGAGAATCCTCAGATGATGAGGATCATGTGGCAAACTTTATTGCCTTCGCATCTTCTCTCAAGAGTAAGGAAGCAATAGATGATGAAGAGGTAGAGAAACAAAGTGAAGATGACTCTAGCTATGGTGACTCTTCATCCCATTCAACAAATATGGATATAGGAGGAATGGATCTTGAAGGCTTAATTGAGCATTTTCAAAGCTCAAGATTGAAGATGAAGAAGGAGATTCAAAGGCTAAAAGGGGAGAATCTCAAGCTATCCACCGAAGCTACTCACTTAAATAAAGAAGTGAAGATAGCCAAAAGGAATGAGGAATTGATGGAAAAGGAGCTTGAAGAAGCTAGAGAGATCATTGCTAAGATGACTTCAAGCATGAATAAACTTGACCACATGTTGGGAGTTGGCAAGAGGCCAAGTGATAAGAAAGGTCTTGGCTATGAAGATGACAAGGAGACCTCATCCTCAAGCAAAATTGTGTTTGTTAAGAGTTTGGATAACAAAGAGCATCCACCCCCACAATATCCTAGGAAGAAGATCGAACTAGGAGAGTGCTCTAAAGATCCTCAAGTCAAGGTAGCACAAGGGAAACAAGCTCAAGCTCAATCAACAAGGGTGCATCAAGCAAGTTTCCCTCAACCGAAATACCATCAAGCCAAAAAGCAATTCATGCAAGGGCAACCAAGGAAGCAATTCGTTCCAACTCAACAACAAAGAAGAAGAGAACCAATCCAACACAAAAGACAAGCTCAAATGCGTGGGAAAGCCCCTTTGTACTCACAAGGGCATGGTATGTCTTCTTATTTTATTCCCACTCGTCACTTTTGTGGTGTTGATGGTCACATTAGACCAAATTGCTTTAAATACATTGAAATGTGTAGAATCAAGAGCATGATTGAAAGAAATAGAGCTAGAGCTAGAGCTAGAATGCATGTTCCTAGGAAACCCAGAGCAAATTTGCATGATCCTAGAAAATTTAGAGCCAATGTGACTAATACCACTAGGAATGAGAACATTACTCCTAGGTGGATTAGAAGGGATAAATATTCTTGCTATGTGGCTCAAATTGCCTTGAAGGCAAATGCCTCTAACACTTGGTATTTGGATAGTGGGTGTTCTAGGCATATGACAGGGAACAAGAGCTTCTTTAAATCCCTTGTCTTGGAGGATGAAGGGTTTGTCACCTTTGGTGATGGATCTAGAAAGAAATTCATAGGGAAAGGAACCATCTCCATTCCCGATTTACCCTCCTTGTCAAATGCTTTACTTGTTGATGGCTTACAAGCCAATCTTATAAGCATCTCCCATCTTAATGATGACGGACTCTCTGTCTTGTTTAACAAAAATGATTGCTCTATTTTAATGCCAAATGGACAAACCTTGCTAAAAGGAAAGAGATCTAGTGACAATTGCTATTGTCTTGAAGCTAGTGCTATCTCTTGCAATATGTCCAAATGTGAGGAAATTGAGTTATGGCATCAAAGACTTGGCCACATGAACTATCGAGATTTGAGGATCTTAGATAAGTTCAAGGTTGTGCGTGGCCTCCCTAAGCTTGGGAAGAAAGTCGATGGCGTTTGTGGACCTTGTCAACAAGGGAAACAAACCAAAAGTATGCACAAGAAAGGCAAGTATCTCGCCACCAAGGAGCCATTAGAGCTTCTACATATGGACCTTATGGGTCTCATGCAAACCGAGAGTCTCGGTGGCAAGAGATACATTTTTGTTTGTGTTGATGATTTTTCTAGATTTACATGGACATATTTTCTTAGAGAAAAATCTAAAACTTTTGAAAAATTTAAAATGCTTTGCACTAAAATTCAAAATGAAAAGAACTCACACATTAAAAGCATTAAAAGAATTAGGAGTGACCATGGGAGGGAATTTGAAAATGCTTGTTTTGAAAGCTATTGCAATAGCTTAGGCATTTCCCATGAGTTTTCGGCTCCTAGAACTCCTCAACAAAATGGGGTTGTTGAGAGGAAGAATAGGGTCCTTCAAGAGATGGGCCGTGTGATGTTGCTTAGCAACAATGTCCCTAGGAACCTTTAGGCCGAGGCCGTCAATACGGCTTGCTACATAGGAAATAGGGTCTTCCTAAGGCCCGGTACTAGGCAAACCTCCTACGAATTATGGAAGGGTAGGAAGCCAAATATTAGCTACTTCCACTCATTTGGGAGCAAATGCTATATTCTAAATGACCGAGATCAACTTGGCAAGTTTGATGCCAAGAGTGATGAGGGGATTTTTATTGGCTATGCCCTTAATAGTAAGGCCTATAGAGTTTTCAATTTAAAAACTCGAAGTGTCATGGAATCATCTAATGTTGTCATAGATGATTGTAGGCCTAAGACTAGAGACCATGATGAGGAGGTTATTGTGCCTGATGATCCTCTCTTGGAGAAGAATGGTGAGACTTCAATTGATGTGAAGTCAAGTCTTGATGAAGAGGTCATCCAACCTCTTGATAGAGATCCATTTGGACTCTAAAGAACCCACTCCATGGGTTAGACATCTCCACAATAAGAATGACATTCTTGGAGATATGAATGAGGGTGTTAGGACTAGGCGTCAATTAGCTAATCAAATTAGCTATACTTGCTACACCTCTCAAATTGAACCCAAAAAGGTTGATGAAGCCTTGAATGATGAGTTTTGGGTTCTTGCCATGCAAGAAGAGCTAAACCAATTTGAAAGAAATGAGGTTTGGACTCTTGTTCCTAGACCCAAGGATACTAATGTCATAGGCACCAAATGGGTATATAGGAACAAGTCGGATGAGAATGGCAACATTGTGCGCAACAAGGCTAGACTTGTAGCACAAGGATACTCTCAAATTGAGGGTATTGACTTTGAGGAGACCTTTGCTCCGGTTGCCCGTCTTGAGTCCATAAGGCTTCTTTTGTCCATATCATGTGTGCACAAGTTCAAATTGCATCAAATGGATGTTAAGAGTGCCTTCCTCAATGGTTTCCTGCATGAGGAAGTGTTTGTTGAGCAACCCAAGGGGTTTGTGGATCCACACCACCCAAATCATGTCTATAGCCTCAAGAAGGCTTTATATGGGTTGAAACAAGCACCTAGGGCTTGGTATGAGAGCTTCACTCAATTTCTTGTTGACAATGACTACACTAGGGGTAGTGTTGACAAAACTTTATTCATCAAGAGGAACAAAGATGAGCTTTTCATAGCTCAAATCTATGTTGATGATATCGTTTTTGGCTCCACCAACAAATCCAAAGTCCAAAAATTTGTTGATGTCATGTCTCATTAGTTTGAGATGAGTCTTGTTGGGGAGCTCAATTACTTCTTAGGTTTGCAAATCAAGCAATTGCATGATGGTATTTTCATATCCCAAGCTAAGTATGCTAAGAACCTAGTGAAGAAGTTTGGCCTTGAGAATGCCAAACATTGTGACACACCCATGAGTACCACCTTGAAACTAAGCAAGGATGCTAGTGGCAAGAGTGTGGAACAAAGTCTTTATCGTGGCATGATTGGTAGCTTGCTTTACTTGACCGCAAGTAGGCCCGATATAGCCTTTAGTGTGGGTGTGTGTGCTAGGTACCAAGCTGATCCCAAGGAATCCCATCTCTCCTCAGTGAAGAGAATCATTCGATATGTGAATGGGACTTCCAACTATGGGATATGGTACTCTTTTGACACTAATGCTAGCTTAGTTGGCTTTAGTGATGCAGATTAGGCAGGAAATTGTGATGATAGGAAGAGTACATCGGGCGGTTGCTTCTTCCTAGGCAACAACTTGGTCTCATGGTTTTGCAAGAAGCAAAATTCCATCTCTCTATCCACAGCTGAAGCGGAATACATAGCCGCCGGGAGTGCTTGCACACAACTCCTTTGGATGAAACAAATGCTTGTGGATTATGGCTTTGATCAAGGTATTCTTACCCTTTATTGTGATAACATGAGTGCGATTAACATTTCAAAGAATCCTGTTCAGCACTCTAGGACAAAGCATATAGACATTAGGCATCATTTCATTAGAGAACTAGTTGAAAACAAATGCATTGCACTTGAGCATGTGGGCACTAATGATCAACTAGCAGATTTATTTACAAAGCCCTTAGACTCAACTAGGTTCAAGTCCCTTAGTAGGTCTATTGGGATTTGTCATATGTCTTGATGTGTTTTGATGATTGACCCCTTATGGGGAACTCAAGCAAAGAGAGCAACCTTGCATGTTGGAATAAGCAAAAATTTGATCAACTTTATGCTTCTTTATTATTTGCTTGAGTATTCTTGGTTGTGCTTATATATAATCTTATATGGCTTTTTATTCAATAAGTGTGCCTTGCTTGGCTTGTAATCCATGTCACCTCTATGTTCAAACATGCATTTTTGGATTAGGAGAATTGATTGGGAAGTACATTTGAATGACCTATAATTTATCTCCTTGACATGTGAACTTGTTTATGACATGCTCAAAATGATATGCATGAAATTTTTTTTTATTGCCTTAGTGCAAAATTTGTGTGAAAGCAAATGAGAAGACTAAACCCAATAAGGATCTAGTATCCATGCAATAAATAAGGATGTCTCATCCAAATTTAGTCTTCTCTCTCTCTTTATTAGTTGAACAAGGCTACTATCATACGGGTATCTTACCCGGAAAAATCAAAAAGGGTGCAAAAGTCGCTCATGTCTTGTTTCGCTTATAAAGTTTGGTATAGTTGCTTTTTAAATTGAAATTCATCTTTAAAACACTATATCTTGTTTGCTTATGACAAAAGGGTGCAAATTGGTTTGAATTCTTTTGGAACCCTTTTTGAGGTTCTCCTTGCCAAATACCATTTGCTTGAACCATGATGTTACATGTCTTACATCCAAAGCAATTAAGTCATACATTTTCTTCTAAACAATAAACCCTCAATGATTCTCTCTAAATTAATTGAGTTGCATAAAGTTGTTGTATATGATTATGCACTTATCTTGCACATAGCTCTCTTTGCTAAAGTGACCCGGTTGGGGAATACTCCTTTGTCTATCTCATGACAAAAAGGGGGAGTAATGGTTTATTTAAAGGGTGATTGTATTTAAGGGGAGATTGTCCCGTTGAGGGGGAGTAACCTATATAGGGGGAGCATTTGCATGTTGCATGTTGTAGTTTTCTTTTATTATGCAAATTGCTCTTATTTTTTTATCTCTCTTGATCACCTCACATACACTTGTCTTGGAAAGAGTAGTCTCATTGTTTTGTAGGGAAGGTGGCTATTCTACAAGAGCTTGAAGTGTTGAAGACCTAGTATCTAGGTATCTTTTTGTAATGTAGAATATCTTTTTGTTGACCTTTAGTTTTTACTTTCTTGTGAGGATGATTTGTGAGTGGTGGTTTTGTCACGAAATAGCCAAAGGGGGAGATTGTAAGTTCCTCATATTTTGATTGGCTTATTTCGTTAACAAACCACATTGGGGATTATTCTTTGTAAGGGTAATTTAGGCCAAGCTTCAAGGACATCATCTCTTTCAAAGAGCACTTCAAAGGTATCTCACTAGTTTAAACTTTCTTTGAAGAGATCTAGCTACACACACTCACTTGCATGCATTATGTTCCTATCTTCATGTAATTGCATGATGTATTGTATGCCTCTTTTCACACTCCACACTTGCACATTTTGCACATCTCTTAGTGTGTTGAGTTTGCCCAGAAAAGAGAAATTCCTCTCTTAGCGCGGCCTAGACCGCTTGGCAAGACATGCCTGCACCGCGGCATACAGAGCGGTATATCTCAGCAGAGTCATGCTTCGTGTACCGCTTCCTGTACACTTGCACGCAAAGCGACCCAAGTCGCGGTGTTGTCCAGTAAGCCTCTGTTGCCCATACCGCGGCCTGTGCACCTGCATGCACAGCGCCCTGCACAGCGCCCTGCACCGCGTTGTTGTCCAGACGGTGCACTGCTGTGTGTACCGCGGTCTGGACACTTGCCTGCGACGCGGTCCAGCAAGCGGTATTGACGGGATTTTGTTTCTCAAACCCAAAACGACGCAGTTTTGTCTAGGGTTTCTATATATATGCTCTATCTTCTTCCTTGCTCGTTTTGATGAGTTCAAGAAGCCATTTTTGATAGGCTAAGCTTCCATTAGAGAGAGAAACTCCCAAGAACTCATCTTTACTCAACCAAACACAAATCCATGTGCATCTAACATCTTCAAGCATCATCTCATCATGGATTCTTCTTGTTTTCATTGACTAGGTAACTTGAACATGCCCTAAATCTCTTTGTATTTATTTATGTTCTTGTTTGCCTAGGGTTAGCTCTTTTATGTGATTTTATTGCATATCTTTATGTTTATTGGCATTTATAACATGATTGAGTTGTTGGTTGTTGGTTGAGAGCCTTGTTCATTAATAGCTAGCATTTAGGACGATTTTACCCTTCTAGCTAAATCTTCATGCATTTGCATTTAGATATTGATATCTAGGATTTGCATTTATTGATATCTTTAAATCCTTAGATAAGCATTTATTGTTGCCTAGCATTAATTGCATGTTTGAATATCTTTTACATATTCACATAGGTTGTTTAATCTCTTCATAGATTGTTAAGCTTTGTGACTAAGTGAGTTAGTGCACAAGCTTGTGGTCAAGAATCACTATTAAAGACCCGTTGGGTAGATTGAAAGGGTTAGTGACCAAGTAGGTGTGACTTGAGGTCAACCTAGGTTGTAAACTTTCATTTAAATAGTGGATTTGAGGACCGTATGTGGCTAGAAGGATAGCCCGTGAGTTTTGCCCAGTTGAAGGGTTTCTCACGTAAATCAATCCTTGTGTTTTTATTGTTTTCCGCATATTTATGTTGGATTGATTGATTGTTAATATGGAGTAGGATTATTAAAATTGATTAAGTCGAAAAGTTGGTAATAAATAAACTAAAACCTATTCACCCCCCCTCTAGGTTGTATTAGACGCACTTTGTGTATTTTCACTTGGGTTACAGATTGCGCAGCGGAAGGGTTTAAAATTTTTTATGCAATCATTAAACTAACCCATTTGTACAGTAATAATCAAATGAAATAATAAAGTGATGAAACATTTTCATACCTACGTAGGAGGCTCCTTCACTTTAATACGAACTGCTCCTGATTTGAACCACGTGATCTTCCTCGCTATCTCCCGGAACTGGTAACAGCGTGTGGGCGTGTCACGATATACAGGACCTGTATGGAGGAAGAAGAGAAGAACACATACAAAAAACCAACTCTAGAAGTGTAGCACTTGTGGTCTCACCACACACTAACTTTTTCTATTTGTTTGCTTTTTGTTTTTGCTGTGTACGAACACTTTTTTTCTTCTCTCTTTCAAAGTAATCTAATTACTTTTTATTTGTTGTGTCATGTTCTCTCATTCGGTTTCCCTTTTTTTTAATTGTTGTGTACGAACACTTTTTTTTCTTCTCTCTTTCAAAGTAATCTAATTACTTTTTATTTGTTGTGTCATGTTCTCTCATTCGGTTTGTCTTTTTTTTTAATTAAATATATATCTCATATATATCAAATGAAAACAAACCAAAATCTTATTTGATTTTTAAAACTTTTCAAAAGAATATCTCATATCCTTTTAAATTAAATATTTATTTTTGAATTCAAACATTTTAAATTCAAATTCAAATATTTAATTTAATAAAATAAAATAATCATATTATCTTATTTTATTCAAAATCAAATATCAACTAACACCCTCCATCTAGTGATTAATAACATAATTAAATAATCTTATTATTTAATTTATTTAATCACCATTATTCATTAATTAAATAATCCCATTATTCAATTAACTCCCGAATAAATACGTGTCACTTTCGTAACATAATTAATTGGACAATCCAATTAATTAATCGTGACCCTTGTTACCTAAATCGATCGGGCTAGCAAGGGGACCTTATGGACCCACAGTATTTTGAGCTCCAATAATCCTTAGAAATTATTAATTAAACTCTTTAATTAATATTTCATGATTATTAACTTCGGTGTTATTCTACTAAAAACCCGAAGCTGCAGTCTCTCAACTGTAACGTTTTTACACAAACCAAATAACTCTCGGTGTCCATCGATATAGCTATTACATGTGGTATAATCCTCCACAAGTAGTTCATAATTAGAGCTAGGTCATAATGTCCGTTATACCCCTCTAATCATATCTTTCCATTAAGTACCATTGATTCTCTAATGAACAATAAATCCTACATTCCTTACGGAATTAGGAGAGCGCTCATATTGTTCAAGCCCTGAATCAACCCTTAAGGGAACTACCATCTACTTCTCACAAGAAGGAGTGGATTCCACTATTGTGTACAAACCTTTCCAGCCACAAGCCAAACCGCGATCCCAACATACGGAGTATATTGATTGGGAATGCAACTCCGACCTCACCCATGGTATATCAAAGACCATGATCTAACCTGAAGGAGTCGATAAGACACTCAGGATTAAGATCACCCACATATAGCCATCATTAGTTGATATATATGAATCTCATCGTTAAACGGATCTTAGTGAGAGATTCATATAGATCATGGCCCAGTCCTATATG
Source organism: Dipteronia sinensis (assembly GCA_033220585.1). Classification (NCBI taxonomy): domain Eukaryota; kingdom Viridiplantae; phylum Streptophyta; class Magnoliopsida; order Sapindales; family Sapindaceae; genus Dipteronia; species Dipteronia sinensis. The sequence continues at coordinate 48,413,373 of CM065639.1, forward strand.
ATCACATCATACAAGGTGCCTTCATTCTCATAACTACATATGAATGATCCAGGATAGGATCACCGTACACTACGAAATGGACCGTAGCTATAGATTAACCACAAATAAAGTACCCAGCTTTATTTGCTATCTACGGACTCTTTAAGTTGCTCGTTTCAAACTGAATCCATCTATATATGACACTCATATACTCAGTTCGAAATTACATCCAGCAATTTTGGATGTTAAGTGCACATGTTATATAAAGTATGACACAAAATGAATGAATAATACTACTTCTTTTATTTATGTTCAAATTATATTTACATATTACAAGCTTTAAGGCAAAAACCCCAACAATGTAAGATAGGCATTTTTCTTGAGTGTTAAAAAGAGATTTTTCCCTTTAGCGTGGCCTAGACCGCTTGGTAGGCTCTGCTTGCACCGCAGCGCATGGAGCGGTTTTCTCCAATGCATCATACGCGGCGTGGACCGCGACCTGTGCACTTGCACGCACAACGGTCCCAACCGCGGTGTTGTCCAAACGGTGCACTGCTCTGCTCTATGTACCGCGGTCTGGACACATACCTGAACAGCGGTATGCAGAGCGGTTTTGACTGGATTTTGTTTTCCAAGTTCAAAACGACGTAGTTTTAACTAGGGCTTCATATATATTCTTCCTCTTCTCTTCTTGGCCGACTAAGAGCTTAGAAAATCATTTTTAGAGAGAGGTTAGAGCTCCTAGAGAGAGAAAGCTTCAAGAAATCATTTTTGACTCTCCAAACCTAAAACCCATCTCCATCTTGCATCATTCAACATCATTTGAGCATGGGTCTTCATTGTTTCATGACTAGGTAAGCAAGAACTTCTTTGAATATCATTTATTGTTCTACTTACTCTAGATTGGGTATTTATTGCATGATTAAATACCTAGACTCTACCTTATTGCATATTTATGAGTCTTTATAACATGATTGGGTTTGTTTGTGATAGCTTAATTGATTAGGTCATTTTTGCCTAAAAGCTAGGTCATAAATATTCATGTGTGATTAATTGATAACTAGGTTGAGAAATTGTGTTTTAATCAACTAGTTAATGTTCATGAATATTTGATTATGTTTGTTTGTGATAGCTTGCATTATTAGGTCATATATGCCTAAATAGCTAATCCATAAATATTCATGTATGCTTAATTGATGATTAGGTTGACTTTGTGCATCTAGTCAAGTTTATGAATGTTTGTGATTTTAATTGACAATTAGGTTGTTAGAATTTCTCTACAACTAATTGAGACCTCATGTGTGTATATGTAGGCATTATTGATGTTGTATTGCATTATCTACATCTAGTTAAGCATTGTATGTTTGGTCTAACATATTTTGTGTTGAGCATTCATTGATTGTTCACTTAGACCTTATACTCTTCATTGAGTCAAAGTCTTGTGGCTTCGCGGTGAAGTTGCACAAGCATTGAAGTCTTGCAACCAATGTGTGGTTGGCAAGCATTGGTCAAGAGCCACTGTAAAAGGCCCGTGGGGTAGAGTAGGAGGTGCTCACGCCAAGAGTAGTGTATCAGGGGATATCACTAGAGATTGAACCAAGAGTAGCGAGTGGTAGTGTCCATAGCCTGAGGTTATCGAGAGTGAGAGTCTGAGTATCACTTGAGGGTATAATCTTTTACTCATATAGTGGATTTCTGTGATCGTGTGTGGCTAGAAGGATAGCCCGTGGTTTTTCCCTGGTTGAAGGGTTTCCACGTAAAAATCAAGTGTTCTTTATATTTCCGCACTTTTACTTGATTTTGTATGTTTGTTTATGAGGTGAATTTTTAATATTGAATAATCAAGAAAAAGTGGTAATTAACTTGATTAAAACCTATTCAACTTGATTAAAACCTAATCTTTTACTCATATAGTGGATTTCTGTGATCGTGTGTGGCTAGAAGGATAGCCCGTGGTTTTTCCCTGGTTGAAGGGTTTCCACGTAAAAATCAAGTGTTCTTTATATTTCCGCACTTTTACTTGATTTTGTATGTTTATTTATGAGGTGAATTTTTAATATTGACTAATCAAGAAAAAGTGGTAATTAACTTGATTAAAACCTATTCACCCCCCCCCTCTAGGTTATAGACACACGCTTAGAGTAGTATTTTCAAAGACTAAACTAAGTTAGATCTCAAGACTATATTAGAACATAATGGAGTACAAAACCAGTTTGTAGGTACTTATTCCAAAATTGTTCTCACACATATATACCTTGTTTTTGTTAATCTAACTTTACTCCACATATGCTTTGTAGTTTCTTGCTAAATGAACTATTTTCACTTATCTATAGTCCACAAAGGACGAGATTCATAAAGAAAATATTTAGCCGGAAACTTAAGCATAACTTAACAGATTTAGGAGTTTGGGTTTTACTCTTTTCGACTCAATGCATTTATGAGCGAAAATGACCCAGCTTGTCACAATTGTAACAAGATCTCTTAGTCTTGTCCTTCATCAATTAAGTACCCACATTCCTCTAGCATATTCTGATCTAAGATTTATTGTGGCTATGACTAGATCCTCTTCCCTTTTGAAAATATCTATTTCCACTAATTCGCTCAAAACTAAAAGTTTTGTGAAAGTTGGAATATGTCATATTAAATGGCTTGAAGCCTAAGCCACCTCGAAACGCTCATAATATGTCATATAAAATTGAGTAGAGGTCTAAGCTACCTATAAGCGCTCATCTTCCACTATTAAAATAGTGCGTCGGTATGCGTAAAAAATTTATATGTTCCAACTATTAGAAGAGATCAGATCATTTAGTTCATGCATCTTGTTTTATATCTTTTTCGGAGGCTGCCACTTATTGTGATTTTGCCGCTTCCTATAAGTGCTCAAAACTTGATGTTGAAACTATTAAAATTTTGGTATTCTAAATACTACCAAAATTGCCCTTGATGCCAAACCCTGAAGGAAAGCTACATCACTTAAACCCTTATGTACTTATCAAACACACATATGAGGTCACTATTCAAGCTACTCAACAACATAATGCTAGTAATTTAATTTCTAGCTTGATAAACCTTCACATCTTATATGTCAAGCAAAAGTACTATGCCGAGGTTCAATCATGGTTCGTATTATAGTCTCAAGAGCCTCTTGCTCAATAAAGACATACTGAATCTTATAGTGTCAAATCTTATAGATTACACAATTCAGTTTATCACTTTCAATTTTGGCCACAATATTTTAGATATCAAAGTTATATCTTATACTGATCTATGTAGAGACATACAATCTACTATACAAGCATATTACTTTCCAAAAATACACATTTAATTTTGCCGCAAACACTAACCGAACATATGATAAAATAATTTAAAGAGCAGAATCGAAAAGTCGTCAAGGATTTTAATCATCATCCGTTTCCAAAAATTTAATTATCATAAATTTAGCACTTTGCTTCAAAATTCTAATTCTAAACATTGTACTTAACAATTTAGAATTCTCATTGTTTGGTGATCATACACCAGAAGAATACATACAAAGTCCCATATTTTAGAAAATATTTTAAAAAAAACCTTTATTTAATAAATATTTTTTAAAAATCAGTTTCATCCTTAAAATATTGATAAGAGTATGGACCCTATAAATAGCAGAGCTTGCTATTTATTTGATTATCCTATCTGACTTTTACAGAGCGTACAACATCATAGAGTGATATACACGGAGTGTGTTTCTTTAGTTTTTCTTTTGCTGGTCTTTTCCGATGAACAGTAAATTGTACAATGAATTGAGGGAACTTTCTGGATTCCGATCCGTGATCGTTCTTCAACCAATGATACAACCCACTCACGATCCTGCTTCCACCCCATGATTCAGATTTCCAACAGTGAAAGGTATTAATGAGAATACTATATAATTCTTTGATTATATATTTATTATTAATCGTAATAATCCACATTCCAACTATTTAAATATAAAGAAAATAGAAGACAGAAATCCCACAAATTGATAACAATCATTAAAAGGTTAGGGTTGATACATGTTGATAAATTATGAAAAAGGAAAAGAAAAGGAAAAATCATTGCTACAAGGTTGATATTAAATAATAAAATGTGAAGACTAAAAGTGCTTCTCAAACTTGAGGTACTCAAAACATGCAAGTAGTTTGATGGGTGGGGATATATGCTTGTGGATGCAATTTAAAGCACTTGCCAGAATCAAATAGAGAGAGAAAGAGAAAATTTAAGAGTGAAAGTAGGGCTTCAAATATGATTAGATTCTTTAAGATTTTTGGTGAGAAAAAAGTTGTAGGTGTTGTTTAAAGTTTAAACCATATGTTTTTCCTTAGATAATAGTCATACTTATTATTATTACGTTGGTGATATATTTTAGGTGGATAGGTGTGAGGCTCTCATTCACACCATAAGTACTTTATTTGCTCTTTATTGATTAGTAGATATGAATCATGATTTTTGATTGATTATCAATTTATCATTAATTAGCTACCACCTAATATATTTATAAACCAATAATTGTGATATTTTTGTGGGTTTGTAGGGTAGCTTGCTGGTCCACTGTCCAAACAAATTATACGATGGAAATGGTGGAAAATAACACTTTTTTTATGTTGAATTTTAAGAGCATTACTAGTTTAATAAGTTAAGTTTAAATGACATCAATAGATTAAAATACCCTCATCCCCTTTTTTTTATTACGTTTGTGACATTTTTAGGGTTTTTTTTTCGAAAACCTCCATTGATGGAGGATCAATGGAGGTCCTCCATCAATAGAGATGAAAGACCTCCATTAGAGGTCAGCTCGACCTCCATATGAGTTCAAAATCGGCCTCCAATAGAGGTCTCGATGAAGAAGATGACCAAAAATTATTTTGGAAAATTTCATTTTTACCCAATAAATCTCGGACACTGCAAATATACCTAACAAGTCTCGAAACACAGAAATAAGTCCCGGAAACACCAAAAAGGGCAAGACTTATTTTTATGAGTTTGCTTTTAAGGTATTTTTGTCAGGTCCACACTTTATGTGCTATTAAAACTTGAGTGGTATTGTTGGCACACCCCTACCGGTCTATTTATGCCCCACTTTTTTAATTATATAGTATTCTTCTTTTTTTCCTTCATCAAAATTACTTAAAAAGATATACAATTTAAGGGAAAAAATCTTCTACAAAGTAAATCTATTAAAAACCCCCCACATTCTTTTTTCAAAAAAAAAAACCACGCTCTTGTAATCTCTTTCTTGAAAAACAAATCTTAACTCTTAAACCCTAAAATTTGTTTCTTACACACATACAAAATATTATGGAAGAGTCTGAGAAAGATATCAAGCATTTGGAAGAACTGTCTGAGAATGATATCAATCATCTGGAAGAATTGTCTGAGAATGACATAAAGCATCTGTAAGAATTGTTAGACAATGATATCAAGCATCTGCAAAAATTGCCTGAGCATGATATCAAATATATGGAAACAATTCATTCTCTAGAAGTAGGTTTGAAGTTTACTTTTTCTTTATAATGATATCAAGGAAGAAGAAAAAAAAACTCAAAAAATAAAGAAATAAAAAGAAAAAATAAATCGTTCAATGGAAGAGAGAGATACGTATACAGATATCAGAAAGGGCCAAAAACTTAAATAGCACTTTTTTGGGTGGGGTTTGTGGAAATAGCACCACATTAATAAGTGTTGTTTTAATAGCACTAAAGATGGGATTTGGACAATAATACCCCCTCTCTTCTATTCTTTTTTCTTGTCAGTTCTTTTCTTTTTTCTTTTTTCTTTTTTTCTTTTTTTTTAATTTAGAAACCTCCATTGATGGAGCTCAGAGCTCCATCAATGGACTTTTCACCGCCGACCGGTGAGTTGACTGTCATAACCATCGGAAAAACATTTGTCCAGTGCCAATCGTTGTAACCGAAGTATTTGTTTTCAATTTCGAGCTGTGTGGAGAGAGAAACGAAGACAAACCCGACCATGGTCGAACCTTCATCGTCAGATCTGTGACGATCCATCGTGAATCTGACTAAACCGATGGCGCCAACGAACTCGGCGTCGTCCAATCTTCCAGATCCGACTATCTCCGGAGTCAACGGACGTTGTCGTCTGCTTGTCACTGTCACCATTGATAGAGGTCGAACAGACCTCCATCACGATAAAGAAGAAGACGCATGAATAAGTCTCGAAAAAGCATGAATTAAGTCTCGAAAAATCATGAATAAGTCTCGAAACACATGAATAAGTCTAGGGTATTCATAAATAAGTCTCGAAATTGAACAAATAAGTATTCATAAATTAAGTCTCAAATAACCGGAGTCAACCAGCGCCGTTGTCGAATCGTCAATTTCACCATTGATGGAGGTCTGTTACCATCACGAGGAAGAAGAAAGACCAAAAAAAAAATTTGTATTTCACTCCAGTAAGTCTCGAATTTTCAAAATAAGTCTTGAATTTACCCCAGTAAGTCTCGAAAATTTGTGAGTAAATCTCGGGTATCCATGAATTAAGTCTCAAGTAAGTTTAATAAGTCTCGGGTATTCATAAATAAGTCTCGAAATGGAACAAATAAGTCTCGAAATTAAAAAAAAAATCTCAACTTCGGCTACTGTTCATCTTCTCCGATTTGACAAACTCAAACACAAACCCACCAATTCAAGATTCAAACAAACCCCCATTCAGATTCAACAAACTCACCATTCACATCAAATTGACAACAAATTCACAATTAAAACTAAATTGAAATCTCAAAATCAACCAAAACGAAATTAATATCTCAAAATCAACAAAATCTCATTTGAAAACTTAAGAAGATATGGTCTACTGGTTAGTAATTAGTACAAATCATTAAGTGAGAACAAAATAAAAGTAAGAGAGCTTGAGAGAAATGTGTTCGATTGAAATGAGAGAAAGAAATTCGTTGAAATGGGAAGAAGAAAGGGAGAGAGAAAGACATAAAATAACAAAGTTAAAAATATATATATAATAAGTGGGGGTATTTTTGTCTCACCACTTATTTTGGTGCCATTAAAACAAGAATTATTAATCTAGTGATAGTTCTAAAAATTGAGATGGATTTAGTGCCATTTAGGCTCATTTCCTCTATCAGAAATGGGGTGTATTAAGTTTGAAAAATAAGTAAAAATGGTAGTTTTGAAATTAAAAAAAAATTAATAAAAATCTTTAATTTTATTTAATTAAATCAAAATTTTAAAAAGTGATGCATAAATTGACCGGTAGGGGGTGTGCCTATAGCACTACTCAACTTAAATTTTAAAGTCGGTGATAGTCTTAAAATTCACTCTTTAAAATGTGTGCTATTACTTTTTTTTGAAACCCCACAGATATATGGGATCTCCCCCCTTTTTGTGTGTGATCATATTAAGCTATTGTTCTTCGGCCATGTCTTTGGTTGGTGGGATATTTGTTCTACACTTATACAACACCCATTTGCAAATTTTCTGCTGCAATATTAAAAATTCAGAAACCAAAATAAAGAGAAAAACAAATATTAATATTTTTTTTTTAGAAACTAATTTTCATAAATCTACTAAAAATCACTTTATAAAAAGTATTAAGCTAAGTAATTTAAATAAATATTGTAAATATCTAAAATTTAAGCTATATTTTTAAATTTTTAGTGGTATTGATATAATAAATATCGTTGAAATATCAGAATTCCGACGATATTTTCTCTATATTTCCACTAAAATTTTCCTAAGTTTGGACCCCAATATATTTTATCGAAACCGATATTTACTTCCTCGGAAACAAGATATGTTTTTGGTGATTTATGAGTAGAAGAAAACCAATTCATCAAACAAATCATGTGATAATGATCTTCATTTGTTTTTGTTGTTCCTCAAAGAGTTGTGCTAAACATTCTCATCTAAACTAATTTGGAATTATGAACTACTTGTATTTGTATTATACAAATCATACTATGAACTTACAATATGAACAAGGCAAAATTACAAATCCTCAATAGTTAAAGAATTTCTTCAGTAACTAACATTTCAAAACGTTATAATTGTTGCTGACACTGAGTAGTCTTTACTCTTCCATTTTCAATAAGTTTTGAGAGTAAAACCCTAAGCTTGATGCCATAAGAACTCGGCTTGACAGCATCAATGTTCCCTTTAGTAGAACATAGCTCTTCCTTATCCTTTGAGCTCTCATCCATACTCTTGTTCAACATTCCCTGGCCCAAACACCATTTTCCGGGGGCGATTCCGTTGGCTGTTCGATTTAGGACGTTTTCGTCGATCTTTCGTAGCACTGGATCGTTTTCTTCGAATGTTCTTCCGAAAGCTGAACCACTAGCTATCATTGTATCATAGTGAGAGATCTTCAGCAGTTGGGGTTCTCCAGTACTTGTGGGGGTGTCCCAATTAATGTACCTTAGAGTGCTATTGATTGTGGTGTTTTGGAACTCAGGAGTGTTGCATATGACTGTGTGGAAGTATAATTCTAGAGGGTATGCTGTATTTGTTAAGTACATTAGCAGTTTTCTAGGGAAGTTGTCCCATCCATGGACACAATACTCCATGAAATCTCTGGTCAGAATCATCCATGGTGACCCTAGATAATGAAAACTATAGTTAGAAGAAGAAAAAAAAAAAGTAAATCCTAGATGTTGTGTGAACTAAAGTGATCATTTGGAGTAAAAAAGGTTTTACAAATTCACTACACGGTCTGTTTAGAAGTGCTTCTGTTATTGTTACTTTTCATATGTTCTGTAGTGTTTGATTAATAACAAGTGAAGTTACTTTGTGGGCTTAAAAAACACTTGCACTCAATTTTTGGATTGAAATTTTTTTAAAAAGAACTTTCTATATACACTCCCAAACACATATTTTGAAAGTACTTTTTAGAACCTACGAAGCACCAAATGATTTTTTCTTATTCCATGAAACAGTTTTTATGTATTAACTTTGGGTTAAACATTATCACATCAACAGAACAGAGAACCTTTAGCTATTTAAAAGTGCTTGTAATGTAGTCACACACTCACTCACGCTAAAATCAGTTCCAAACACACCAATGGAACAAAAGATCCAATTCACTAATTGCTTATGAGAATAAGTACATATAAGAAACTGCAAGGAAACTGACCTCCAAAGATCTTGAAGGCATCTGGGGTTGTTCTGGTTTCTACAGCGTGCATAATTGGAGTGTTCTCTCGATAATATAAGTTGGGATCTATAACAATTTGGTCAGTCTTCAGTCTCCTGCACTAAATCAGCTTCAATGCGAGTAGGTGGAGCATATTATGACATAATAAGGCAAATCGTATGATGAATGATGAAAATTACAAAATAATTGTTGATCTACCCGATTCATTGAAGACTTTTTCTTATTCACTGAACTAGAATTATAATCTGAACTATTAACCAGGGAGGTTGACAAAAGCAATGCATCAATTTTGTACTATTCCAATTTTAATGTGGTCTAATTGGGCACAATAAACTCCTTATTCACTAAAGAAAATAAAGAAGAAAAAAATAACATATATTGATAAATATTCCTTACTCTTTCCAGCCATTGTTGCTACTATAATCAATAAAGTTGAGATCCCTTGGCAAGAAAGTAAAAGCATGGAGTAGATCTGCAAGTAAACAAAAGATTTTCAAAATTTGTCTCATAAGTATTAATTAATTACTTCAAAATGATTACATTATATAATGTGCAGAAGAGTTTAGCATACTAACTAGATGTCTACATATTTGTTAAATTGATGCATTTGACAGTGTTTTTTATATTATTAAAATGCTTTTAAGAATTCAAAAACACCATTATATCTACTTCATAGTGTTTAATTGAAGATAAATAAAAGTGCTTTTTAAAAATTAGAAAATATTAGGAGTTTTTTTTTTCTTATAAGAAGTACTAATTAAAACATTTCTAAGAAGTGCTTCGCAAGTAAACAAAACATCTGAAGTACTTTTCCACCTTTGAGGTCCTCATGTCAACTTGATTTACATTTTCTACCACATTATATAGTTATATACATATAGATCAAATCACAAAACTAAATAGGTTTGATTGTATACCAATTAGCAAACTTACCACCTTGGCTTAAATCACATAACTAAATGCTTTTACAGAAAACCCGTATTCGAAAGTGCGTTCTACAGAAACTATCCTAAACACAACTTTGCTGTCCTGACACCAACTTGAATTCCAATTTTAACTACATTATATACACATACATCAACTTACAAAACTATTTTGGGTTTGATTGTATAGCAAACTTACCATCTTGGCTAAAATCACAAAACTAAGTGCTTTCACAGCAAACACATTTATCCAATAGTGCTCTCTACAAAAACAATCATATACACAACTTTTAATGTCCTGATAGACACCAACTTGATTAAAAATATTTCTACCATAGGAAAATTATCAAGTGCGGGATCCAGGATCATTGATTATTAGAAGTGATAATATTTACACCGATTATCACCTCCGAGATCCCACATTTGAAAGTTATTATTCTACCACACTATATATATAAAAGATCAAATCACAAAATCAAGTAGGTTGAGCTGAGATTGAACAGCAAAAAAACACTTACCATCTTGGGTGACAAGAGGATAATCTGAGGGGGTCAAAGAGATGAACCAATCCCAATCTGCTCCGATCTTGAGAAGCAAAGCAGCAGCATGAAGTGTAGCAGAAAGAGCAGAAGATCCCATCTTGTCAACTGCATAGCTTTTCCCAACAACATCAACATTTCCAAAAGCACCAAAAACACTTCCATCAGATTGGAGTGAGAAAGCCAGCTCTGCTCTCTCAGATTCTGATGCAGCAGCATCAAGCTGCAACAAGTAGTGGTTCCTTGGATGATAAATTGCCTTCAAAAGCCTCAGCATTCTCTGGCTTTCTCCATTGCTTCCACAAATCCAATAAGCCAGGACTGGTGGGTACCCAATTCCCTTTGATGGAACTCTGATTTGAGAGTTGTCACTCTTGTCTGAGAACTTGTCTCGAACATTTGATGGTCTTGATAAAGATGACAGTAACACTAGACCAATTAACAAGCCTAGAATCCATCTGGGGTGGCTTGAAAACTTGGAAGAAATCTTGGACATCTTCATTTTTATATCACAAAAATGTTAAAATAGAAACTTTCCTTCAATTCTTTTAATCTCAAATATGTTTTTCGATCTATTTGTGGCTGTGGCTTTTGGATTGATAACAAGCTATAGTACTGAAACTAATGAGAGAGAAAATGATGATGATGCAGGAATGAAGAAAATTATAATGTGTTAGTGAAAATGAGTGAATGTAAAATGTCAACAACCAGAAACCAACTTCAAGAAAACAAGGAGAGTGAGAGGAAGAATTTTCAAAGGTAGAATCCAACCAAAACAAGGAAGAGAAACTACATTATAAAAGCACGGCATTTAGAAAAGGACCCAAAGAGAGAGAGAGGAGATGGCTCTTTATTACAGGTTGACATGTTTTTTTTCTAGCTTTCTTTGTTCCATCTTTTTTAATTAACTTTCTTTTTGGTCGGGTGATAGCCGATAGGTAGCTTGCAATGCAGGTTTGTTTTTATTATTATTATTTAATTTATTTAAGGCAGCTATATATTTTATCTTCGGTTACAGCAATGCTATCGATGTACCAAAGATTTTATCTAAATCCTCGCGGTTTGCATCTAGATAACTGCTCTTATAATAAATAAGATGTATTTTTATATGATTAAGATGTGACTCCAACCTCAATCACCAATATACAGATTGAGGCCCATAGATGATACCTTTTCATATTTTTTATTTTTAAGTAAAATGAAAGGCAAACACCAATTACAACCAATATGAAGAATACACAACCACTCAACTGATAATTTATGTATTTTTTATGGGGTTTTCATGGTTGGCAAAAATGACTTTTCTTTATGGTTGAAAAGAGATGGAGTTTTGGTTTCTTCTTCTTCTTCTTCTTCTTCTTCTTCTTCTTATTATTATTATTATTATTATTATTATTATTATTATATGAGGGGTGATTAGAGTATTAATTGGTGGATTATTTCAACAATTATGCCAAACCCAAGCCACCTGCACTGGTCAGTTTATGTGTGACACCCTTTTTGTCTCTTCTCCTACTTTTTTGGTTTTGTATCATTCATACACGTATATTAGTAGTTTTTTTTTATTAAAAAAATATTTAGCATTTTATTGTTATTAGGATATTTTTTTTTAAACTATAATTTATTAAAATAAATTAATTTAAATATAAATAAAACTAATTAGGGTATAACGGTCATATCCTAATTAGAAGTGACTTTTGATTTTTTTAATTTTTTTAATCAAACAAGTTTAAAAACTCTTCTAATATATACTATCTAAATGGCAAGCGAAAAACTCAAACTTTTAATCCTCTTCTTCTATTGTCAAAGTCAAAAATAAAAATTATCTCAAACAAGTTTATAGTTTCATAATACTGCTATTAATCCAGGAGTTATAAATGTATTCAAATCTCAATCATTGGATTAAGAGCACATTAGTGATTGAGATGTTGAAATTAAAATTTTAAGTTACAAATTTAAGTTAATTTAGCCTTACCCAAATTCATGATAATATAGATTTGAGCAGAATCACACCATTTAATTTTATTAGGCTAATTATTTTGTCAGGGGGGTAAAATCACGCGAAAGTATAGACTAATTGTTATTAAACACAAATGACAAATCTACTGGGCTTCAAGCCTTCAACGTTAGACGGGCTCAATATTGGCTCTTGAGAAGCGATCAAGTGACAATCCATACCCATTTCCATTGCAATTGATTTAAGACTCTTATTTATATGAGTAATGTTAGGTCCCGTCCTGCAGCTGTTTTTTGTTTTGTTTTCGTTTTTGTTTTCCAAAAACGATTTCGAATTCGCGTTCATTTAACCGTTATTCATTTTATTTTCGAAAAACAAAATTGAAAAACATAGTTAGTGTTAAAAGTGAAAATTTTGAAAAACATTTGAAAGTTGTTTTTCATTTTTCTTTTTTCTTTTTCTTTTTCACTTATTTTTTTTTTATAAAAAAAAATCATTTTTTTCTTACTTTTCTCCATCTTCCCGTCACTATTCTTCTTCATCTTCTTCCAGACTCCTTTTCTTCTTCTTCTTCGCCGCCGATCGACTTCTTCTTCTTCTTCGCCGATCAGCTTCTTCTTCTTCTTCTTCGCCTCTTCGCCGCCAATCGGCTTCTTCTTCTTCTTCTTCACCGCCGATCGGCTTCTTCTTCTTCTTCTTCTTCTTCTTCTTCTTCTTCTCTTCTTCTTCTTCTTCTTCTTCTTCTTCTTCTTCTTCTTCTTCTTCACCGATTCCACTTATTAGCCATCCAGCGAAGTTAAAAATTTCTTTTCCTTGAAATTTTACTGAACTTTGTTTGAATACCAGCTTTTCAATTTCCTTTCCTTCCACTTCCAGTGTAAAAGACCCATTCAAACTTAAAAATTTCAGCCTCCCAATGACATCTATGGCTAGTGAACCTATTCCTTCAAAAGTTGTATATACACTATTCGATAGAAGTCCTAAACGAATTGGTGTTTCAACAATTGATTTCAATTAACTACGCTAGATATGTGATTGATGTTGAAAATGGTGTGGTTAAAAATGGTTATTTTACAAGTAATGGTACTTCTCATGATGATTGCAGTGAAGATGTGCGTACTAATGATGCCCCTACATATTCTTCTTCAGGGAATTTACTAGATAAGCGTTTTGTGATTGGTGTTTTAAAATTTTGTAGCAATGAAAGATGTCTTGAACTGGGAAGAAGATACCATGCATTGATTATCAAGAGTGAAGTTAGTGTTAATCAGTTTGTAGGAACTAGTCTTGTTGGTATGTTTGCTAAATGTGGAGATATGAGTTTACTGGTAGCACGTTTAACTCCAGATTTTGTTAACTTAACTCCAGTTTACTGAATTTCATGTGTAATGTTCTGGTGACTCACTTTTATTCAAATTATATATATATATGTATATGTATATATGTATGTATTCGGTGAATCAATTTTCTACTCTGATTAATTATTATATTTTTCTCTTTATTTTTACAACAATTTTTAAATTATGAGTTATTTGATAATTATTTGGGATGAATTATTGACTCCCTTTTATTCAAATTAAAAATTGCAATAGAAACAATATAAGAAAAATTATAATTTTTGATATTTTTCAGTTATTCTACCAGAAGAGTTTTTACTGTTTTCATTTTCAGAATTCAGCTTTTAGTGAAGCTACCAGACGCGTTTTTACTGTTTTCAATTTCAGGATAGAGTTTCCCGTATATGCTACCAGACGAGGTTTTCAGAATTCGAAAAACAAAAAAAAACACTGTTTTCATTTTCATTTTTATTTTCGAAAAATAGTCACTGAAAAAAGCTTACAGGACAGACCCTTAGATTTTCAAAACACTTTCTTTTATATATATATATATATATATATATATATATATTTATATATATATATTTATATATATATATGGTCTTTTTCTCCTCAGTGCGCACTGATATAACTTATAACAGTTATATCAATGCGTTGCATATAGACCATTGATTATGGAGAAGTTTTGACAAATGCATACACTTTGAGTCAAAGTATGTAAATCTAATGGTCCACATCCAACTCACTGATGAAGTTATATCAGTAGCTCAATGCGTACTGAATTGAAAATTTATATATATATATATATTTTTTAAAAAAAAATTGAATGTTGACCGGCCGAAAACCAAAGCCCAAATCCAATATTAAGCTGTGGAAATGGTGAGAAATGTCACATTTTTGTCTCGCTGTTGCACCAACATCACCGGTTTAATAAGTTATGTTTAAAAGGCACCTATTTAGGTGAACTACCAAAATTGCCCTTAAATAATCAATTTTTAATTGTCTCTGTACTTCCATCTCCACACTTGAAACACTGAAGGCAGTAACTCCTCTCTTTCTCTCTCTACAATAAATTTCAAAACTACTCAACTTTCTTCAGTCAGCACAACAAGGTAATATGTTTGTCTGAAATACTGTTTTTTATCTTTCATTTTTTAAAAACGTTCCTTTATTAAACATGAAGCTGGTTTTGTGAATATTGAATCTGTAAAATTTGAATCTCCGATGCTGTTAATAAAAAGCTCAGAGCCTTTGAAAGTGCTCGGAGCCTGTTTGAAAAAGCTAGGAGACTTTGAAAAAGCTCGGAGCCTTGGAAAAAGCTCGAGCCTTTAGAAAACAAGCTCGGAGACTTGAAAAAAGCTCGAGACTTTGTAAAACAGCTCGAGCCTTTAGAAAACAAGCTCAGGACTTCGTAAAAAAGCTCGGGACTTTGTGAAAAAGCTCGGGACTTTGTAAAAAAACTCGGGACTTTGTAAAAAAGCTCGGGACTTTGTAAAAAAACTCGGCTCTTTTGGGAAAACCCTCGGAATCTTTGGAAAAAAGGTTGGAACATTTACTAAAAGCTCGGAGATCATAGTAAAAACCTCGGAAACTATTTTAAAAGGCTCTGAGCCTTTTCCATAGCTTTTATGTTTGTTATAATGGTTTGTGGTGATGAATGTTACAGGAGAATGAATCGGGTGAGAATAGTAATATCTTACAACGGTCGATGGGAGCAGTTACCCGACGGAAATCAGAGGTTTGTTGGATCCTACAACCAAGGAATGTATGTGTCAAAGAATATGACTTACGAAGAATTGGTGTCGATCGTGCATACCGTTGTGAAGGATGTAAACAAATACAATGTTGATCTACAGTCAATATCAATCATTACTGGCTCTACATGTCGCACATTTGTAAGAAATGACAATGATGTTCAGTTTATGCTAGAGGAAGATCGGGTGATCCCTCAAGTATGTGTTAGTCTAATTGAGAGGGCAACTGGAGATGTGATACGAATGATATTACTACTCCTGAAAATATCCAACCATTTGGATCCGCTAGCGGTAGCAACCAAGTGTTCACACTAAATGAGTGCCACTGAAGGTGGGGAAAACATATGTGATGTCCAACCGGTAGTGGTCGACCATGCAGATGTTGGTGAATCTCAATTCGACGATGTGTTTGGTTGTCGATTTGAGATGAATGATGGGCGGTACAATGAGATGTATAATGAGGAGAACACTGAACCGAACCTTGGGCCGAACCAGGAGGTGGATAATGAAGCAAATATTGATCTGGTAGATCATGTAGAGAACACTGATGAAGATCATGTCCAAATTCAAAGACGTGGAAGACGTGTAGAAGAAGTTAGTTGCACTGGAGCAGATATGCCTGGTACTTCCGAGGTCCGGCATAATGTATCTGCAGATGATTTTGATAATACCACAACGTGGGTTATTCCCGGAGCATATTCATACTAGTTTGGGATTGGTAGAAGCACAACCTTGGTAGCAGAAGAACCTACAAGCATGATTTATAAAGGTCAGTTCTTTCCGACTAAAAAGGATTTGAAGAGACTAGTTGGCCTTTTTGCAATGCGGCGAAACTTTGAATGAAAGGTGAAAAGGTCCAATAAGACAACGTTACATCTTGTTTGTTTGATTGACAACTGTACATGGAAATTAAGAGCGGTGAGAAGAGATGAAGGGACGTACTTCCAAGTAAGAAGTTTTGTCAATGAACACAGTTGTCCATTGGAGGAGATTCACCATCGCCACCGACAAGCTAGTGCAGTTATAATTGGAGAAGTGGTTGCACCTAGACTTCAACAACAAGATGGTCGTCTCATGCGTCCCAAGGATATAATCGCCGATATGAAAACAATGTATGGCATCCAAATCATATACAGTAAGGCATATCAAGCCTTGCATTATGCATTGTCACTGACCTATGGGAGATATGAAGAAACCTTCCAACTACTGCCGTCTTTTGGTTAGGTGCTAGAACAACAAAATCCCGGCACAATCACTGATTTATAGTGTGCTGACGACGGTAAATTCCTTTACTTTTTCATGTCGTTAGGGGCCTCAGTTAGAGGTTTTTAGAGGTGCATGCGTCCTGTTATTGCAGTTGATGGTACCCATTTGAAAGGAAGATTCGGGGGTACAATGTTTGTTGCAACTGCCCAAGATGAAAACGAACAGATGTATCCAATTGTTTTTGGGTACGGCGACTCCGAAAACAACCTTTCATGGGAATGGTTTTTGGATTGCTTGAAGGGTGCCCTTGGTCATATAGATGATCTGGTTTTTATTTCCGATCGACATACAAGCATTGAAGCAGGGATTTCTAAAGTGTTCCCTTATGCAACACATACCATATGTTGTTGGCATTTTGCTGAAAATGTGAAGAATCGATTTCACAGAAAAGATGTTGCCAGCTTAATGGACAAAGCCGCTAGAGCGTACACTGAATTCAAATATAACCGGTACATGGGTGAGTTACGTAACCTGCACAAGAATGCTTTCGATTATGTTGAATCTGTCGATCCACACAAATGGTCTCGTGTACACTGTCCCCAACGAAGGTTCAGGGTGATGACAACAAATGTTGCAGAGTGCATAAACTCATGCCTTAAATTCGCACGACAACTCCCTATGTTGACATTGGCAGAGTTCATTAGGAATATGTTACAGCGTTGGTTTCACGTTCGACATGGAGCTGCACAGTCCATGCGTTATCAGTTGACCGACGCATCACATCTTGTGATGCTACAACGGGTCGAGAAGTACGGTTATATGACCGTCAATCCAGTGGACTGGAATATTTTCTCTGTCAAATGGTCTGGAAAGCAGTGGACTGTTGACTTAGCCCGTAAGACATGCACATGCAACAAATTCCAAATGGACCATTTTCCGTGTTCTCACGCACTCGCAGCGGCAAGGTACATTAACAGTATACAATTATACGCTATATTAAGCAAACGTGATTGTCACTTTTTTCATTGCTTTTGCAGGGAGCGGAACTTGGATTTCACATCGCTGTGTTCGGACTACTACAAGAGATAGACACTTATTGATGCATACTCAGTTCCTATTATGCATGTTGGCCATCCTTCTTCATGGGTAGTGCCGTCCGACATCGCTGAGCGGGTGGTTTTAAATCCAAAGACCAAGAGACAATCAGGTCGCCCGATGGAGGGTCGATATGCATCGTCTTCCAAGAGGACAACCACCCAATCGTGTAGAAGATGTGGACAATCAAGTCATAATAGCAGAAGGTGTTCTAATCCGCCCTTGATTAATGAAGGTCCGAGCAGAATTGTTCCCGAGGAATACCGTCGCAAGTGTAGTGTATGTCATCAAGTTGGACATAACAAACAGACGTGCCCATACAAGAAATCTGCCGAGGAGTGAATCGAGTCGTTCATACTGATTGTTTAATTAAGTTGGGGTGTTAATTATTACTTGTGTTATTGTATGAAATGTGTGTGTTGTACTTGTAAATGCAAATGCAAACACTTTAAATTTTAAACAAAAAATTTGAAATTTGAAAGTTCATTACTATAATTGTTTGTACATCGACAACTACAACATCTAATGGGGCTTGGAGTTACAAAAAATCTCCACAGCCATCTTCTCCCGTATGGTGCACATATCTTCTTCTGACCAGTCGAACGTCTTCTTGTTCGCCAGTATGTACTCTATCAATCTCAAGGTATGAGCACCACAGTTACCCCTGCTACTCAGCACATGAACAACCGTTACAATTAAAGTTTAATAAAACAAACTTAAAGTTTAAATGATGTTCATACAGTCATACCCTCTAGTCTGTTGGGGCACATATGTTGTAGACACCATGCTTACCCCAAAGGGCCTATTCCGCTTCTCGTACTTCGCCTCGCCCATTGGTCTGGCATCGTGAAACCCCATCTGATGCAACATCGAGGGTAGAAACCACCGCAATGGAGCGATCTGCTCTTTCCTGATCTGTTGGGGGACTTCCTATCTGAACGGGTCTAGCAGGTGGATCTTGCCAACAGTAAGGTCGACGCTGGCCACGAGCCAATGCTGGCCACCAATGTTGCACGGAATAAGGACCTGTACCAAGTGTTCAAGATATTGTTATGGTCAAAATAAGAATTTTTAATTAAACACATTGAAACCATAACTGTATTTTGCTCACCGCGTCAACCTCGTGCCATGGTCGGTTCCCTACCGGGAGCAATCCACGTACCGTCATCAGATCTTCAGGGGACCTGTACTTCATCACAGTCTAGTTTTTCGGGGCTTTGCCCACAGCATCACGAGGCATGATTCTCCGCCACTGAAACTCCAGCATTGACTGAAAATAGATAATGAATTGAAACATTAGAAACAGGATGAAACACAACAAACAGACGTGCGAAAACAGTACATTTGAAACACTTATATAGAACTGAGAATCTAGTTGGTTCATCCTCTGAATGTAGACAGTGGGGAATGCTCACTGACGCTTCCGTAAAATATGCAGGTACGCGTCCATATGCTGACAATATAAACATTATACATTGTTAGTATTCTTCCATAAGTTAAACAAACTTAAAAGACAATCGAAGTAAGGAAAGTACCGTGTCCTCCAACTCCATAAAGTTGGTTTGCAACCGGTGGAACCAAGTCATAGGCACGGGGGTCATCAGATCCACATCACGTCTGCGTAATTTTTAATTATTTAGGAAAACAACGAATTTAACTTAGGTGTTTCAAAATAAATTCACAATATTATAATACTTACAATTCCCCCGTCATGTTCCTTTTGTAGGCTTTGTAAGCCTCAAGCTGGTCAGCGTCTACCAAATCATTGGGCCTGAATGTATGTGCTGATGACATAGGCAGTGTCCTTGGCCTCTTCGGCCGACAAGGGTCAGTGTATGGGCTCACCAACTGCCAGCCTCATTTACGAATCCGTTGCTGCCTATGCTGACTGTGGACCACTGGGGGGTGTTGGAAGGAGGAACTCTGTCCCCGTGGATCACGTCGAGGGCTCCGGTGGGATGGACTGTGTCGGGATGGACCGGCAGTGTCACTAGGGGGTGAGGAGTGACGGGATCGAGTAGAGGAGAGCGGTGTCGGATGGACCGCAGGGGTGCTCCCTATGGATCGCCTGGTTAGGTCACGAGTGTGGACTGTACGGGAGGAGGGACTCTGACCCAGTGGACTGAACGGGTCCACTGTGTGGTCCTGGATATGAATAGGAGGATCCACATCCTGTACCTCCATAAGCAGCGGATACTCTAATATCGCCTGGGTAACTGTCTCCCCTAATACTCATGTATCCGTGCCACCAGGGACTTGCATCTGCTGGTCTCGTACTGTATCTCCAGCTATTGGACCCTGCGTTTGAGGTCCATCAGCCTCCGTTGTAGGTCCGGTGGCTGGGTCTGTCCCTCCTTCTCTGTCTCTACGGGGAGAGTCTCGATCATGAGAGGGTGGACCATCCTTGCCTGACTGTGATGTCGAAACCTACCGCCCCCGGAGAAAGTCCATCACCTCTATATGCTGCTTATCCCGTTCCTGATCACTCTTTCGGAGATCCTCCCGTAACGCAGCGACTGCATCCATCACATCTTGGATTTTTCGTTCCAAACGGTCCTGAAACAAAATCATTATTGTCAGTACTAAAACCCAACACTTGTTTCAACATAAATAATGCATTACACCATTTTTGACATACCTGGCGATGCCCTCCAACGTCTTCTCGTGAATGTACTCCACCGGGCATCGCAAATCGAACCTGTCTGCGCCTAAGAGGACTCCCAGCGACAAACTCCGGGTCCGAACCCTCCGTATCCGGTCTGTGCCTGAGGGGACTCCCACCGCCAAACTTCTGGTCGGAACCTTCCGTATGACTGGGTCCGGCAGTCGTATGATGTAAGGGATCCGGTACCGAGCCGTCGTGTCCATCGGCAGCCATATATAGACTGCCTCCCTCATTTATGCCCTCGTAGTACCGTGCAACCCTCTCAGCTGCTATCGGCACCAGTGCAGTCCTCGCAAACATCTAAAATCGTTGTTAGATCATTGTATTTGTATAATCGTAATATGTAAACACTTTAACACAATAGATCCTTACCCTGGCTAAGAAAATTTTGTCCAACTTGCCCGACCTTGGTTGCTTTTGCAACTGCCATTTCAGCATACGGGGGGACAACTCAATCCTCCTACGAGTCCCAAATCGGGTCCCAAGCTCGGGGATAACCTCATACGCAAATACCTATGTAAAAGAACAAGTTATTCAGAATCCAATCATTTATTCCGTAACTTATGTAAAAAAATATTCAGGTTTTCAAACAATACAAATTCTAAATTCTCACCAACAGTGCGTGAGCTAGACCGTAAATGTTGTACGACTCCACCGTGTGAACGTCAGCGCCATTTTCCTGCTGTCGTCTCTCATACCGCACACGTCGACCAGTTTAAGGCATTCTTAAATCCAATAATGGACTGTCTATACACGTGGGCACCCCACGGGAATGCATCAAAAGCGTCCAAGTCCTCGACTAGCCTGATCTGCCATAATGGAACTTTCTCTCTTTCGTCCAACCTCATCAATATCCAGTTTAGCATATAAGGAGGCACAGCTTCACAGCATCGTACTGCTCTTCAAATACACCGATCCGTAGAACAGCTCTCAGCTGTTCATAATCCACCTCAGCTACACCATTGAAATACTGTTGGTGTATCCCGTTCTGAACCATCTCATACCTCGTCGTGTCGGGAATCACTCCAAACTTCAATCCGGTGATCAGACAGAATTCAACCTTGGAGAACCGGACCGAACGAGGACCTAACATAAATCTCATCTCATCCTGCGGCCCATTGTGATGTAGCTTGCGCAATAGCAGTCGATGGACTACACTACTCGAAAACTTCATCCCCCGATCCATCCTAAGGAAATGACCAAAACAAGACTCTGTATACCGACGTCGCTTTTCGACCTTGAATTGTTCTGGTACACTGTCCAGTGCGACGTCGATATCTTTAAGGTCGCTGAAATGGTCATGTCGAGTGATTTTTCCATCGTACCATTCATCCTCTAGAGTTTTAAGCAAATCCTTTAGTTCACTACCCATCTGCATTTTCACAGAAAGAATGCATCAGTAAACTGTAAAAGGCTCAGACATAATAATATAAAATAGCAGGGAAGCAGTTTCAAAAAGCTCGGACTCATATTGAAAAAGCTCGGGAAGTTTGAAAAAGCTCGGGCAGGGTGAAAAAAGCTCGGATGCGTTTTGAAAAAGCTCGGACACAGTTTGAAAATGCTCGGACTCATTTAAAAAAAGCTCAGACTGTTGAAAAAAGCTAGGGCACTGTTTGAAAAAGCTCGGGCACAGTTTGAAAAAGCTCGGACACATGTTGAAAATGCTCGAACTGTTTAAAAAAGCTCGGAAACTGTTTGAAAAAGCTCGGACAGTTTAAAAAAGCTCGGACACTGTTTCAACATGCTCGGACAGTTTCAAAAATCTCGAACACTGTTTCAAAAAGCTCGGAAACTGTTTTAAAAAGCTCGGCCACATTTTAAAATAGCTCGGGAACAGTTTCAAAAAACTCGGGCATTTTAAAAAAGCTCGGACTCATTTCTAAAACGCTCGGATACCCAGAAAAAACTCGGAACCAGTTTGAAAAAGCTCGAAAACCCCGAAAAAGCTTGGAAAACGTTTTAAAAAGCTCGACAAAAGCTCGAAAAAAGCTCGAAATCACCTTGAAAAAGCTCGGGAACCTAGATCTTCAACAGATTTACAAACCGTAGTCTAACCCACAACCATTCTCAGATCAACAAACAAACATAATCTATAAGTTTAATCAACAACCAACATCAAACATGAACTTATTAAAAACAAAATCAACAACATAATCTGACTCAACTTACCACAGTCGATTGAAGATGCTCTCGTCTGAACACCCGAAAAAACACTGTTGTCCTACCGCCGGTTACTTCGACGTCTTTTTCAGACGGAAAACCACTGATCTTCCAACGCCGGTTCTTTTTCCAAGAGATGTTTTCTCTCTCTGGTTTTTCTCACTAGGTTTGAAAATGACAAAAACTCACTTGGAAGGGGTATTTTTGTCTGGACACCTATATTGTTGCCTTTTAAACATGAATTAGTAATGTGGTGATATTTGCACAACACCCACCCCAAATAGTGCTATTTATTTTTTGACCCCATATTAAGCTCAGTCTGCAGTCTGAACCAACATGAATAGTGCAATTACACACTTAAACATTAAATTTATATTATATTTATCAATTATTTAAAATAATAATATTAAAATAATTGATAAAATATTTTATTATTTCTAACATATTTCTATTTCATTTTATTTGCACTTATTACAATTTAAAAACATATTATTCATTAATTCTTAAATTTTATATATTTACTCATCAATTTGTGGTTCTAAAAATCGAAAAATTATTTTTAGATTTTTAATCAAACATTTTATAATTGGTCACTTTTTTACTACATAAGAAAAAAAAATTCACATGTTTTTCTTATTGAATCTCACTCAACCATCAAAATCGTGACATTAAAGTACCACCAAAATCGTGACATTAAAGTAGAGCATGATTTTCAGATGAAAATTAATTCATGTTCATTCTATTTTAGTTTCTTTGCTATAATCAAGAAAATTGTTATATTATTTCTCTATAAATATGCCTATAAGCATGTTCATCAAATTATCACAAGGGACGCATTTATTAATGAGGGATGAAAATCGAAGAGAATCGCTTTCATTGGATAATGAATCATCAAGGAAGGAAAAGAAAAAAACCTTTTAACAGAATTAATTATCGATTTATGTATGAGGTTCATATAACTTGATTCCTAAGTTTTTTTTAGTAAATATTGTGATCACAAATACGGAATTAAATTTCCTTCCCTCAGTGTGATTCTTGATTACTAAAATGCACCCGATAGAATCAAAATATGTAGATATTTTATAAGATATTGATGAAAATAAAAATAAAAAATAGTTGTGAGTCGTGACTAATGCTTCTGTCGAACTCACTGAAGCTTTGGCAATATTATATGGTCATGAGCTGATATGAACATATTTTAAAGAGATGATCTCCTTTATTGGATGCTGTTTCATTATCTCAGTTTTGGATAGTTGTGTTTCCAACCGCCAATCATTTATCAAAATTCAGATTTTTCTTCATTAGGCTATGTACTATTTGGTGTTCTGTTTGTTCCAGTTCTAGTAAATCAAAAAAGTGGAAAATTACCAAATCATAAACATTCTTGAAAATTCCTTTTTTATTACAATTGAAGATAAATAAACATTATTAATTTCATTAATCAAACACACATATATTCAACATATATCGTAACATAAACATAAACATCAATAAGAGCAAGCAGAGATTTGATAATCAGTAGGTTGACATAAGAATTTAGCCTCAGCATATATTGTCGTCACTGCAGTTCAAACAAGGGTGCTGATGGACCCTTTTTTCTTCCAAAACCTTCTTAGCCATAATCACAACTCCTCTATTGCTCAATGCCTCTAAATTCTACTTCAAAACTCTCTCCACCGCATCACTGAAAGCTTCCGTACGCCTTTCCTCCACCCTCCACCGGATTCATATCCGCAAACGTTCATTGACTCGGCACCCACTCAATAGAATCCCCTCATCGTGAGGCTTCAATGATTCTAACGATTATAATTTATGCTTGTTAGTGATGAGAGGTGTTCGATAATGGATTGAAAAGGAATAGTTTTCGGGTTGGAGAAGCAATTGTTGAGAATTTGAACTGATGAACGGGGAAACGACATGCCTAATATTCGTCCATAACTCATAGCAATTAACGTCTATAACAGAAAAATAAGATGAGAGAAAATAAACAATCACACAACACAAGATATATGTGGAAACCCCAAAATCAGGGTAACAAACTATTGGCCGTCAGGACGACAGAGAAAGTTCCACTATATGATAAATTATTAGTACCATATACTCCACTACTTTCTCTCACATCTCAACCCCAAACCATATAGCCTTACCAAGTCCCTAAGCTCACAACCGAGCATTACATCGTGATTCTTAACTCACAACGCTTACAAGATCCTCACCAAACCCCCCTCCCCCCCCCCCCCCCCCCCCCCCCCCCCCCCCCCCCCCCCCCCCCCCCCCCAATATTCCCTAGGTCTCCCCTGAATATCACACATGGATCTCTAACTTGATCCACTGATATTCCCTAGATCCCTCTCTAGATATTCCCAAGGGTCTCCTCCGGATCTCACCACTTTCTAATGTTACATGTGTTTTTTTGACTCCACAGAAATAACCTAATTACAAGGTTCTATTTATATTAGTTACAAAGAGCTTAGACCAATAAGGAAATTCATCTCTTATGCGTACAAGACTTACTTGTTCCACATAAATACTATCTCCTTTTATGACAAGTCTTCTTATAAAGAGAATCTTTTTCCTTCAAGCACAAGAACTTCCAAAAGAATTATTTTCCTTTTCTGCTAAAGATTTCCCGTTCAACGCATGCTTATGATTGACTATGATTCTAGTCACGGTTGGCCACCCACACCCTACACCGTTACAAGTCATCTGGAATGCACAACGTTCTAGTAGATCGCTGTCTACTGCTGTCCACTGCGTTCTTGACAATGTCTTGACCGATGTCCTTACCGCTGTCAAACCCACAGTGCAAGGCACATCGCTTTTATCTAGACTTGACCACTGTGGGGACCATTGTCAGTACCACATCGTTACCCTACTGATCTTCAACCGTTGTGACAATTGCTTTCCATGCACAACGGTATACACATCGCTATTCCCGTTTCCAGTTTTCTTCAACTTCTTCTTCAGTTCTTCATGTCAAACCTCCCTCAAACACAACGTCCAATTTCCAAACGTTATCCCACGTCTCTAGGAAGTTCCACATCAGTTGAGTCTCGTTTAGTTAATATTGGGTTCACTTGAAAATACGAGCCAAAACCTAACAATAATTTTGAATGATGGAAGAAGAAGGTCCAATTTGCTGTTTTTCCCTATCAATAAGGCCTCCACTATGGCATGAATCTAATAGGAATGTGAAACTTGGGCCCTTTGGTATGCGATTCACTAGTTGTCGGAAGTCCAAATCTGCACAATTTATTTCATATTGTTTATTTATTTCATAAATAAACCATAATCCAAGCTTCGTATTGAAATCAGACTTAATTACATGTGATGAGATTCAAATCAATAGGCACAATAGCTTCGTCCTTTCTAAATGGACGTCCAGGTTCCATATTTGCACCTGTAGGCATCACAAAGTTGGGCCCTGGTCTTGGTGCATCAATCAGCAGCTCCATTCCGCTAGGCTTAAACCCTAACCTCTTGATCAACACCTCATTCATAGCAACCACGTCGTTAATGCAACCACACAGCTCGTTTTTGGTGTTTGGATAATTGCATCCAACTTGAACTACCATTCTCTGCTTTCCCTTCTCCATTTAATTTCCAGACAATTAATTTGCAAAAGTTTTTGATAGATTTCATATAGTTTGGGGTTTTCAGATGCTTTTATATATAGTTTCCTAAGGGTGTATTTGGTGCGCGGGATAGAATTTAACTATTTTTAAGAGATGTGATTGGATTTGATTAATTATAGTGTTTCCCGTGTTTGGTACAATATGGTATTGGAGTAAAAATAATATTTTCCTATGTTTGGTATGTAATGGGATTGTAGAAAAATAATGAAATAATAAATTGTAAAAATTTAAAAATTGTTTAAAAAAACTAAGAATTTTTCTCATTCTCTCTCCTCCATCTCTTTCTCTTCTTTCTCCTGTTACCACATTCAAACCACATAACAAATTAGGGGGTCGTTTGTTTTTTTTTGTTTGAAAACTGAACAGTCCTGAATTTTTCTGAAGACTGAATAGGGACTGAAATTTGAACTTAAATGACATTTTTTTTTCCTCACATCTGAATGTATTGTCAACATGTTTGTTTTTTAAAGTAAAATTGTCTGGAACTAAGTAATTTTACATTTATGCCCACGTTAAACAATTATACATGTAATATGGAATAAAAACAATCTAAAAATAATAATTATATATAAACACATATGATCATGATCTTCTTCTTAAATTACAAATAAACTTCATTTTTATTAAGAAAATAAATGTTTTTTTTTCAAAAAATAAAATGGGCAATAGGAAAACTCACACAAAACACTCTAAAAAAATAATATATAAATACACCACTCTAATATCATAATAAAGTATTTATATTAAACACCAATATGAGAAGTGATTAGGGTTCTTTTTTATTTTTAAAGTTATTTAAAATAAGCAATATATTAAAATAAAGATTTTTGTACCATATATAATTATGATGAAATTAGAAATATGTTATATATAGGGGATAGTATCGGAAGAAAAGATTTTGGATTGCATTTAATGCAATTCAGTGATTTGCAATTAAGTGAAAAGTCAGGTTTTTTTACTTTTTATTTTAAGTTGTTTTTTTGTATTTTTAAGTTGTTTGACCACTTATAAAAACAAACAAAACAACTTAATAATTATGATTCAGACGCATTAAGTTTTAAGTGGAAAAAACAAACGACCTCTAGATCTCTCCCTTCTCTCTCACCCCATCTATTTCTCTCCTTTCTCTGACGTTATCCTTCTCTCTCCTCTCATCTATTTCTCTCCTTTCTCTTTTACAACGATGGTGGAAACAAAATTTAAATCTTCCCCTTCTCTCTCCTCTCATCTCTTTTCCATCTTTTTCTCTCCTTTCTCTGTTTCAAGAATGATGGAAAAAATTTCAGATCTGCTATGGTGAGAGGAGATCGAACCATTATGTGTCAGAGGTGGTGGTCGCGACGACGGTCGGAGCAACGATAGTGAGAGGCACACGGCGGCCGACACTGATCTGTGTTCATCTGGGTTTTTCTCATCTCAAATTACTTATTTCTTTTTCTTTATTTATTGTAATAATTTTTTTTATAGTGAGAAACAAATGTTAATATGACCAATATAAAAAATCAATTTTTTTTAGAAACAAATTAAAGATTGATGAATGTGTGTTTGAATCTGAAATTGTTTTTTCTAGGTTTGGTTTAATTGATTGAAGAAGAAGAATAGTCAAACTTGGAGGTGATAAAAATAATCCCATTGATTTGGAGGGGATTATTTTATCCCCTTTTTATGAGATAAAAAAAACTATGGACTAAAAATAATACCGGTTTCAAGTCTCACAAAACATAGGATTAGACTAAAAATAGTCTAATTTTAGTCCAATCCTGGCCAACAAACACACCTTAATAGTATGACATTATTTCTCCCTTGCAACTTAGTTCAACTTACATATGCTTTGGATTACGTTATAATTGGCTTTCAAGCGTTATATAGCTTGCTACTGCATATACACGGCTACAGTCATTTTCCTATGAGCGCGCACTGATGAAATTGTATAAAAATATTAAATGTGAGTCACTCATTTATGAAAGAGTTTTGACAAGTGCATACATATCAAGTCAAAGTATGTAAAATGAGTGGCTCACATTCAATATCATTATGTAATTCCATCAGTGCGTACTTATGTGAAAATTTTTGAACACGACAATCAATTATTTGCAAAGAAATAAATATTGGTGCTCTTGTGTTTGACATTAATAAGATAAATTCTATACTTATGAGAATTGAGAATTCAAATTTAATATATACATGGGGTATTATCAATATACTCCCTAAGTTTTGGTGAAAGATCAACATTTAGTCATATTTGATGGTATCTGGCACGTAAATCTAACTTCGAAAAATATCTTGCTCCATGGAGTTCATCAAGCAATTCATCAATTACCGGTATCGGGTATTTATCTTTTACCGTAATTTCATTTAAAGCTCGATAGTCGACACAAAACCTCCACGTACCATCGCTTTTCTTAACCAATAACACCGGAGAAGAAAAGGAACTGTGACTCGGCCGAATAATCTCGGATTCTAAAAATTCCCGGACCAATTTTTCGATCTTAGTTTTTTGATAATGAGGCTATATGGGCGAACATTAACTGGACCTTGATTCGCTTGTAATGGAATGCAATGGTCATGCATATGTTCATGTGGAAGTGCTGTTGGAGTGGAAAATACATGTGCAAATTTCTCCAATACGTTGTGCAATTCAATGGGATGTATAAGGTGATCCACTGATGTTTGTACAGGTGCCACATGTAAGAATAATCCCATACCTTGCAAGTGTAGCATTTCTTTGTCTGACATGGGTTGAAGGTAGGTTCGTTGCAATCCATGAAGAGTATGTGTTCGGCTGGACTGGTTGAATGACATTGTAAGCTGCTTAGTCTTGATCGGCCCAAGAGTCTCTAGCCACTGTACCCCTAATACCGCCTGACACGCTGCGACCGAAAGGATGTAAAAATTAGCCTGAACCGTGTTCCCTTGGATCATCAAATTGAGCCCCAAACATCGACCGGTACAATCGATTTTTTCTTTTTTTCTAACCATCACCTGGAACGTTTTGTCATTCACCACGGTAACCCAAATTTGGTAACTATGGCCTAGTCTATGAAATTATGTGTGCTACCTCCGTCGATTAAAATTGTGATTTCCTTGTTTTTCACTCTTCCATTGACACGAAATGTTTGTGGATGAGTAGTGCCTGCCATAGCATGGAAGGATATTTCAGGCAGAGTTTCCTGAGTACCTGGGTCACAGTCCATGTCCACGTCTTCAATTTCGTCACCTGGCAGTACGTCTTCTAGCATGAAAAGTTACGGACGGGAGCAGCGATGTCCGGGTACGTACTTTTCATCGCAATAGAAACAAAGCCCTTTTTCCCGTCTCTCGCGAGCTTCCTGACCCGTAATTCGCTGAATAGAACCTTGATAGTTACCTGTAATTGGACTGGCCTTCTGTGGTGGAGGTGGTCCAAGAAGACCGGCTGTGGAGTTTGGTCCAGTCTTCTGTGCAGCAAAAGCTGATGGAGGCCGACTTGAACTACCTGGTCTCCGCTGAATGTAGTTCCGCTCTTCAATCAAGTGAACAACACTAATTGTCTCAAAAAGAGTCTTTGGTTGTTTAATTTGGATGTCGAGACGTATTTCGTCCTTGAGTCCTGCTATGAAACACCCTATCAAGAATTTTTCAGGCAATTCATCAACCTTATGTGACAATTTCTTGAATGTTTCCTGGTAGGCAGTAATTGTGGTTGTTTGTTTAAGTCGTGACAGCGCTTCCGAAGGATCATCAAAGTCCATTGGTCCAAACCGATGTAGCACGGCCTTGGTAAATTCGTTCCAGCTCAAGGGACCTCGGAATTTTGTGTACCAACGGTACCATTGTAGCGCGACACCCTCCAAGTGGAATGACGCCAATTGCACATGTTGTTGGGAAGCAATACCTTTGAACTTGAAGTATTGTGCGGCCTTGAAAATCCACCCCGTTGGATCATCACCACCATAAGTTGGGAAATTTAGTTTCAAGTTGGTGTGGTTTTGGTCATAGTTGGGAATGGTAGTAACGGACTAACTGCCCTGGGACGATTCCCCGGTTACGAACGGATTTTTTTCCTTCTCATTGACGACCAGAATCTGTTCGGTAAAAGGTTGGGTTTGATGTAGGCGTAGGGTTTGCAGTTCGGTGAGGATTTGGTTGAACCGTGTTTCGTTGCTGGCGATGATTTGGTCGAATTTTTTTTCGTGGGTGGCAAGGATTTCGTGAACTTCACTGCGGAATTCCGCATTCGATTTCGCTCGAGTTTCCATGGATGTAGGCTTTGATACCAATGATAAGAATGAATTTTATAAGTAAAGAACAGAGAACTTGGGACGAGAAGAGAACATTAGAAGGAGAGAGATAGAAAGATATTGGGTTATAATATTCTCGATACCTTTATTAAATTCAAACTGGCTATTATATAGCCAATAAAAAGAGAAATAAAAGAGACATTAAAATAGGAGTAAATCAGGAACTGGTTCCTGATTTAGAGCTTGACATTATTAACAGCATAACAACCATAATTGAAAAAGTCCTAACAACAAGTTGCTTATAACCAACGAGATCCATTCCTTGACTTGGTCTGCACACCAGCCAACGCATGTTTTGCCATGCATGACATGCATGATCGGTTAAGTGTATAAGCACGTTCCATATCACCTTCACTTCTCTTAACTTGTTTTTTTTCAATCCTATAACAACAAACCCAAACCCATCTCTCTAGTACTCGAACCCAAACTCATGTCTTCTCCTCCAATTTTCAGTTTCACAATTCAACTTCTCACCCAACAAATTCCATCCTTAACACAAAATAAAATTCCATCAAACACTGAATAAACACAACATAAGTGGGGATGTTTGATGATTTCTCAAAGATCAGGGGAGCAATCGACCGGATAAGGAGCCATCCAGTCCATCTCTGACCAGAGATGGAGAGGTCGGATCGGAGATGAAGCCGTCCATCTTCCAAATTTGGAGCCACGCTACATATCTTCATCTGTCCAGTTTGAAATTATTACTATTTTTTTTGTAAAATGTTGAAGATAGAGAAGTTTTGGACCTATGGAGAAGTTTTGACAAGTACATACACTTTGAGTCAAATTATGTAAATCTAATGATCCACATTCTTCGTCCTGATATATTTTATATCAGGACGAACTGACAATAGAAAAATTGATATACATATATACAGTCATTTTCTCTTCAGTGCGCACTGATATAACTTATATCAGTGCGTTGCATGTTGACCATTGATTACGGAGAAGTTTTAACAAGTGCATACAGTTTGAGTCAAAGTATGTAAATCTAATGGTCCACATCTAATGCACTGATGAAGTTATATCAGTGCGTACTGACTTGAAAATTTCTGTATATATATATATATATATGTATATATATGTATATGTATATATAATTATTTGTTTTAATTTATAAATGAGTTTTTTGTTCCTAATAAATTATTTATTATTTTTTTATTAGAGTTTTTAAATTTGTGTTCATATTAAAGCTTTATCTTTAATATTTTTCATTTTTAAAAATACATCAAATTTAAATTTGTGTTAATATTAAAGCTTTTTCAATTTTCAAATTAATTTATCTTTTTTAATGGATTTTCATTTTAAAAATCAATAAATAGCTTTTAAGTATTTTTTTTAAAATAATTTTTATAACACATGTCAATTTTATATTGGCTAATCTAAATTGGTAAAGCTGTCAAATCGTAAAAGGTTGGAGGGCAAAAGTGTTACTTTCATTCAATAATTAATGCAAAAGGCAAAATGGTCCATTTGTATTTTCTGTCACATTTGACCGTCAAAATGAAGGTTATAGGGACCAATTAGATGAATTTGAAACAATAAGGGACCAAAGATTGTAAAAAAAAAAAACTCGTTTAAAAAATTGATCTTTCCCTAAAATTTATGGACTAAATTGATAATACCCCTATATACATATATTACATATATATTGGGAATTCAAATAAAAATAAATTTACACATACCCTTTTCAAATAAATAAATTTACACATACCGGTATACTTATAAATCAAAATAATGTAAATGTTATAAATCAAAGCATAAAAACATAGAAAGTAATACTAGCAGAAAAGAGAAAGAATGAAAACAAACCAATTGTATCAGTTTATTTCTCTATATATTGAAAGCTTATACAATGAGCCTATATATAGGCATAGGAAGAATTGAATCTACAATGAAATAGGAAATAAGATCAAGAGAGGTAATTTCCCTATATTGAAATAGGAAATGAGATCAAGAGAATTAATTGCAAACTATTTTCTAGGTGGTGAAAGTCAATTATTTCACAACACTCCCCCTTGGACGTAGGCCACCTAGATACTAATTTATGAGATTCTTCTAAAAAAATATTGGACGTGCTTAAACATTGCCTCATTAAAAACCTTACCAGGAAAACCCAGTGGGACAAAACCTGATCAAGGGAAAAAGAGTGCATTGCACAAATGTCCAAATGAAGAATGTTCTCCCCCTGAAAAATGTTTCATTCTTAATCTTGTAGTTTGCTAAGTCGACGCATCCCAATGCCATATATCAATTTCTCTAATGTTGCAGTTGGTAAGGTCTTCGTAAATAAATCTACAAGGTTATTTGTAGACCTTATCTGCTTCACATCAATTTGTTGACATTCTTGAAGTTCATGAGTATAGAAGAACTTTGGTGATATGTGCTTGGTTCTGTCTCCCTTGATGTATCCTCCTTTGACTTGTGCGATACAAGCTGCATTATCTTCATATATTATTGTTGCTGAATCTGTGATTTGGAGCAGTTTACAAGTACTCTGGATATGATGAATAACGGACCTCAGCCATACACACTCTCGACTTGCTTCATGAAGCGCAAAAATCTCAGAATGATTAGAAGAAGTAGCAACGAGAGTTTGCTTGGTAGAGCGCCACGAAATTACTGTACCATTATATGTGAAAACATATCCAGTCTGTGAACGTGACTTATGAGGATCGGAGAGATAACCAGCATCATCATAACCGACGAGTCCTGAACTATTTGACCTTGAATAAAACAAACTCAAGTTTATAGTTACTCGAAGGTATCGGAAAATATGTGTGATCCCATTCCAATGTCGTCGAGTTGGCGCAGAACTGAATCTTGACAATAGATTCACAGAAAATACAATATCTGGTCTCGTACATTGTGTTAAATATAACAAACCACCAATTGCATTAAGATACGGTACTTCTAGACCAAGTATCACTTCATCAATATCCTTAGGTCAAAATGGATCTTTCTTGGGATCTAAAGACCGAACAACCATATGAGTACTCAAAGGATGAGACTTATCCATGTTGAATATGTTTTTAGAATCTTCTCGACGTAAGCTGATTGATGAACAAATATTCCATCTGATTTATGCTCGATCTCCAGGCCAAGACAAAATTTTGTTTTCCCCAAATATTTCATTTCAAATTCTCTTTTCAAATATTCAGCAGTTTTTAGAAGCTCTTTAGGAGTTCCAATTAAATTCATGTCATCGACATATACTGCTATTATGGCAAATCCAATTTCTGATTTCTTTATGAATATACACAGACATATATGATCATTAATATATCCCTCCTTTATAAGATATTCACTAAGACGATTATACCACATTCGTCCAGATTATTTTAAGCCATATAAAGATCGTTGTAACTTTATTGAATACAAGTTACGAGAATTTGAATTACATGCTTCTGGTATTTTAAATCCTTCAAAGATTTTCATGTATATATTGGTATCTAATGACCCATATAAATATGTTGTCACCACATCCATAAGACGAACTTCAAGTCTTTCGGAGACTGCCAAACTTATTAAGAATCGAAATGTAATTGAGTCCATTACAAGAGAATATGTCTCATCGTAATCAATGCATGGTCTCTAAGAGAACCCTTGAGCAACAAGTCATGCCTTATATCTCACGATTTCATTTTTGTCATTACGTTTTTGAACAAATACTCATTTGTATTCAACGGGTCTGACGTCTTCAGGCGTCTGGACTACTGGTCCAAAAACTTCTTGTTTGGTTAATGAAACCATTTCTACTTGAATTGCTTCTTTTGAATTATATGCTTCTTTTGAATTATATGCTTCTGGCATTTTTGAATCATTCAAGGATTATTCTGATCATAGAAATATTAATTATGTAATAAAATATTTGCATATGATCAATACTAGGTTTTTACAGTAAACCCTTAGTTTTGAGGTATAAGTTATATATCGATATCTTAATTTTCGTACGAATAATCATTTTAACAAAAACCGTTTGACGTCTTCAAGTGTCTACACTATATGTCCATGAATATAGCTTTGTCTTTTGGACAATAGTATTATGTCAACATTCATCCACAATTTTGTGGTTCAAGATCCTCACAATTTCATAATATGCAGAACAACATTATAGAAGATCTCAATTTTTGTTTACAGTACATATGCCTCTTCAAGGGCTATTGTAAAATTTTACAGTGGGGAGCTGTAATATTTGTATACTTCCAGTATACGTGTCTTTGCATGGACAATTGAGATCCCTTTAATTTATGAGTCTCGGAGGGGGAGATCACATTTCATTAATTTATACCTCTTCAAAAAGGTTTTTGTCTCTTCAAAGACATTTAACTCTTCGGGAGTTATGATGAGGATTACATATAGCTCGAGCATTAGTCTTAACTAACATGATCATGATCTTTCATATTCACTTCAGGAAATAATAACTTTTAAGTAAAAGTCAAATTTCACACTTCTAGTGTGCCACAAATAATTTATTTGTTGCCATTTGCATAAATTGTTCTTCAGGAACAATCATCCGGGTTAATATATTGGCAATTAATAAATTCATTTGAATAAGCAATTTGCAAGCGAATGATCCTTTGAACTTCAAACAATGATCAATATAAGATAAATATGATGCATGCCAACTACAATTTCACGTCGTTGATTTTTCGCATTTGTATTTTTCTCCCCCTAATGGCGTGAATTTATTTGTTTGTTGGCCTGATTTTGTTATCCGTCATGGATTTATTTACACCATCAAAATTTCATTTTCAGACATATGTATACCGTCATACCATTCTTCATTGATATATTGTACTGTCATATTGTCATTCATGGACATTCACTAAAGAATCTGCATATTCTATATGATAGACTCAATTATAAGAATGGAATATCATCCTTCTGGCATGAGATAATATAAAATAATACAACATGTATTTATGATGTATATATTTATAACTAAATAGATTCTTCTGCATCTATTAAAATAACAAAGTGTCACATATATGTCATTTTGTTTTTCACTTTGTAACATACAATTAGCTCTCCCGGAACATTGATATATACTTGGTAAAATATCAACATGATATTTATGTATACTTCAGGTACACCACTATTTCATCACCAATAGTAAACATTTTCTTACTTTGTTTTGGTGTGATTCCATTTCTGGTGATTAGATTTTCTTATTATGATCATCAATGTCATAATAATTTTAATTGACCAAAATTTCTACCATGACGATTAGATGACTTAACACATAATTTCCCCACATAATCATTTTTAAGTGTAAAAGGCATAGCAAATTTAAAGAAGTCAATATAAACCATGAATATATGATAATTAACCAAGATGATGTGGATAATGTATATAACAAAGTATTTTTCGGATTACATACCGTTCACTAAGGATTCGAATTTTACAGCTACAGCTGAAGCAGAATCCTCTACTAGTTGTATCATCGGTCGTAAGGTGATCCTAAATTTGGAAACAATTCACAAACGCAAATCCCTGCAATATGTATTTCTTTGTACTTTTTTCACTGTGTTTCTATCATACGTACACAACACATATATTCGCTATGTGTTTTTGTTGGCATCAAACATTCTCCCATCGATACAACCAAAATCATTGTTCTTCGTATGGTTTTGGTTGGATAATCCGGAAAATGTGCTCTAAGTCTAATAACCTGCGTCAACAATCTAGAAAAAATAGTATTACTTGTAGACAATAAGCAAATATGTGACCATCGTGCAGATGTGTCAATTAATACCATAAAGTATCGAAATGGTCCACTCGCCGAGTGAATCAGCTCACATATTTCTCTTTGAATTCATTGTAAGAAAGATGAGGATTCAAAATCAACTTTTGTAATGGATGGTCTGATCACTAAATTTCCTTGTGAACAAACAGTACACATATTTTCATTGGACAGTAGAATCTTCTGGTTCTTTAATGGATGTCCATGAGAATTCTCAATTATCCTACGCATCATTGTAGACTCTGGATGGCCGAGACGATCATGCCAAAGCAAAAAGGTTTTTGGATTTGTGAACTTCTGGTTCATAATCGCGTAGGTTTCAACTGGTTTTATATTTATATAATATAATCCAGATGAATAAGCATTGAGCTTTTCTAAGATGAGCTTCTGGCTCGAGACCTGTGATGTAATATATATATATATATATATATATATATATACACTCTCTATTATTCTCACTTATAGTCTCAGTATGATATCTATTGTTGTGAATATCTTTGAAACTAAGTAGATTCCTTCTGGATCCACTAGAATATAAAGTATCATTTTTGCTTATCTGTGTACCATTTGTCAATATAATCGTGGCTCTTCCAGAGCCTTCTATTAGGTCTACAGGACCGGATATAGTGTTTACCTTGGCTTTCACCAAGGTTAAATCCAAGAAGTATTTCCTATCTCGAAGAATAGTATGCGTCGTTCCACTGTCGACCAAGCATAGATCCCTAATTTCCTTTTTGGAACTAGATTGTTCATCCATGTTCCCAAAAAGAGAAATCTAATTTAGAACTTTAGGTTCTAAATAATTTCAAGGGTAGAATTTCAGGTTCTATATAATTTCAAAGATTTAGAACTTCAGGTTCTAAATAATTTCAAGGATTTAGAACTTCAAGTTTTTAGAACTTCAAGTTTTTTTTTTTTTCGAATCAAGAACTTTAGGTTATGATCTTTTTTCGAATCAAGAACTTCAGGTTCTAATTTTCCTAATCAAGAACTTCTCATTTTTTTTTCAATTCAAGAACTTCTGGTTCTTATTTTCGAATCAAGAACTTCTGGTTCTTATTTTTGAATCAAGAACTTCTGGTTCTAATTTCAAATTCAATATTCTTGTTGTAAACCTTTATTATTAATAATAAGAAAGGAAGAAGAAGAGATAATAAAATAAAAGCATTTGTGCTGATAACGTGTTATAAATCAAAGCATAAAAACATAGAAAGTAATACTAGCAGAAAAGAGAAAGAATGAGAACAAACTAATTGTATCAGTTTATTTCTCTGTATATTGAAAGTTTATACAATGAGCCTATATATAGGCATAGAAATTATTGAATCTACAATGAAATAGGAAATAAGAAATAAGATCAAGAGAGGTAATTGCCCTATATTGAAATAGAAAATGAGATCAAGAGAATTAATTGCAAACTATTTTCTAGGTGGTGAAAGTCAATTATTTCACAACAGTAAATAGATTAAACTATGCTACATTAAAAGTATGGCCAAGCTTCTGGTACATGTTGCCCTAGCTAGTCAGGCCAATGCCATATAAAATGATCATTAATCGAAATGACAAGCTAATCAAAAGAATAGACAATAGTCATGAATGGGAAATTTCTATGAAAAATAGTTGAACCTAAATAATAAATATGCATACGCTATCTGTCCTAAAACATGACTTTCCTTGTTCAGATTTTGCAATGAAAACATGGTAAAACATCAACAAGTAATTGGTTGAAAAACAGACCCGTGAAACTTTTGTGAGCCAAGCCAAGTCAAATTAATACCAAAGTCGTAGGATCAAAACAAAGTTATTGTTAATTCACTTCTGAGCAAGAACATCAATTGTCAATTGCTCAAACAATAATTCTCTCAATTCAAGTATTCAACCCTCCAAATTGTGACGAGGACCTGGGATCATTCAATACATATCTCTCATCTAGATTCCAGAACATTTTGAGACAAAAATTGTCAGCAAGTGACCAACATTATATACTATAAAAATCAATAATAGAAATAAAAAAGATTAATTGCATACCTCATGAGGACCACCTGGATTGTGACTTGCATTCATTATAAATTCCGCTGACGTGCCTTGGATCCCTGGTATTAAACTAGTCAAAAGATGTCATGATTACTTTTATGTTTGTGTATTATTTAAATTTAAGACCCAGCTTCCACTCACATGTCAAAAATTAATTTGATATATTAGTAATTAGATCAACTATACCATATGCTTCCTTCAAAAATAAAATAAAATAATAACTATACCAAATGCTATCCAAATTAAAGATCAATTTTGATCTTCCATCTCCAAAACAAAACAATATTTATGGTGAGGCGCAAGCGACGATGATGACTAGACATGGTGGGTTAAATGAGATCGTGAGAGAGATTTCAGTTGTGTGTGAGATGGTGAGATGGTGAGATGGTGAGTACTAACTGCGTAAGTTAGCAATGAGAGTTAGCAATGAGAGCCAGAGATGCGATGATTCTAGGGTTTTATCAAATTAGTATTAATCTATTTTTATATATATATTTTAATATATATAATAAATAAGACTATTTCCAATGTATATGTTAATGCCGCCAATGTCAAATTTGGTATAAAAAATAGTAAAATGTTATATTTGGCACACCAATTTAATATTATACTCCAATGTAAAATTCTATATGATATGCTATTTTTTATTTTTTTTTATTATTTAAGATTATAAAAGTCAACAAATACAATTATACATTGAATTTTTTTTAGAATTATTTCAATCTCAATTTTTCATATCAAATTTGTTAAATTATTAGAGTGGTGCTACTAACAACCCACTAATGATCTAATAATGCCACAGTTTTTAAAATTTAAAAATTTATTTTATGTATTTCCAAAACTACCCTTTATATTTATTTTCCAAACTTAACCCACCCCATAAATGCTCTTTATATATTTTTCAGAAAAAAAAATGCTATAATTAAATTCTAATAAAACAACACATCCACAAATAACATGTTTATCTAGAAAAAAAAGTTTTTTTTTTCAAGTTTAAACCCTAAATTTATTTGTTTAATTTCTTACAACTCATATTATTGAAGAAACCGATAATATCATCCAACGCAATCATTATTCAAAATTAAGGGTTTTTTTTCTCTCTCTAATGAACACAATATGATTAAATAAATTTTTATTTTCTTATTTTTATCCTTCCTAAACGAAACGACATGACCGAAAAAAAATATATAATAAATGCTGGATGTTATTAAAAAAAATGGAGGGAAAAGATACATAACTTAATATATATATATATATATATAGAGAGAGAGAGCAGTTTTTTTTTTGAAATATATATAGAGGGCATTTATGGGATAAGTTAAGTTTGGAAGATAAATAAAAATGGTAGTTATAAAAATAAATCAAATAAATTTTTAAATTTTAAAAACCTGACATTATTAGATCATTAGTGGTTGTCAATGTCACCACTCTT
This sequence comes from Dipteronia sinensis, assembly GCA_033220585.1. Taxonomy (NCBI): domain Eukaryota; kingdom Viridiplantae; phylum Streptophyta; class Magnoliopsida; order Sapindales; family Sapindaceae; genus Dipteronia; species Dipteronia sinensis. Next base: position 48,453,259 of record CM065639.1, read on the forward strand.
TTTATTATTTAAAATTTTTTAAAAGTCAACAAATACGGCTGCATTTATTGTTGTGTTAAATTTGGCACAGATTATGACACTGTATTATGTATGCTTTTTTTACTTTATATTAAATTATAGCATTAGCACAATGATTCAACATTGCATTGGAGATACTCTTATAATGAAATCCAAACTAGCTACGTATCAATATGAGAGAAGTTTGACATTAAATTTTGTTAACTATTATTCTTTATTGATTGTTTTCTTTCTTTCTTTTATTTCTATTCAAATTTGTTGTTGAATATTCACCTTTTACGGTTGTCATTCTTATTTAAATCAAAGTTTTGTTTTTTCAATGGGTGTTATGTTTATTTAATTTATATTATCATGACTACAATTATAATGTCATCCTTTTTACTCCTCAAACATCCCATTCATATCAGAGAAAAATCTTTTATTGATGACAACTCAACTGCTAAAGCTACTATTATGATATCCTTTTCACTCTTTAATTTAATATTGTAACTATTACAATTCCTTCCTATATTCATAAATATCATGTAGATTCGTGATAAGGTTAAATGTGATCTTCAATTCTATACGTTTGTATCACAATGGTGCATGATGATTAATTTATTATCATAATGACTATCCATAATCCTTTATTGTAGAAGTGAATTGGAATAATAATTACATTTGGTTCTCCCCTTTGTGGTTATAACCGTGAATGAATATCTATAGTCTCATTTAATTTTCTCAATCTTTCTCTAATATCCTTTCACCATTTTCTATAAATTTAACTTCTATATTGAAAAACAATTGTTTTATTTTCATAAGAGGAAATTAAAGTATAGGTCAATCAGTGTATTTATTGTCTTATTAAAATAAATATAATGCTTTAATTTCCTCTTATAGAAATAAAGTAGTTGTTATCATAGGTTAACACTACCCTTTAAATAATCCTTCATTTTCTATCCCATTTTCTATAAATTGAAATTCTCCATTGAAGAATTTTATGTGAGTTCTTTTGCAACATGGAGACAGAAGTACTTAAGTTTTTGAATTTTGAGATGAGCACTCTTACAACAAACAATTTTCTCATGTGAGATTAGTATCAAAAAACAGAGAAAATCTTATATGCACCCGGTGTAATACATTAGTCCAATGGGTGCATGCAAGATTTTCTCCAAAAAGCATTATGCTGTTGAATTTTTTTTTTTTAATTCTCTCATCTACAGGATCATAATAAAATATTAAAATCACAACTAATGCCATCTTTGATGCTTGAATTGCAGTGTGTTCATAAAAGCAACTCAAGAGAACGGCAGAGTAAGCAAATGCGCTATCCATTCTTCTCATATTCAATTTTTCTTCTGTTAGTGATTTCATAATCTTTTTGTTCCACAGGCTGCTGATCTACAATTTGAATTCTTGTGCTGCATGTTATCTTGCAAAACTAAGTTTGTTAGATTATGAGTGTGTGCACTATTTACCTTCACTGGTTGCTGCATCTACTATTTTTCTTTCACGATTCGTGATTCAACTAGTGGTGGCAAAACGGGCTGGCCCGGCCCGTTTGGCACGGGCCCATATGCTAAACGGGCCGGGTCGGGCATGGAAAAACCGGCCGGGTCAGGCCGGTCCGTTAGACGAAAGAAGGAGGCCGGCCCGGGTCCAAGGCCCGTGTGAGGCAGGCCGGGCCAGGTCGGGCCTTAACGGGCCGGCCTGTTAAGGCTCTAACGGGCCGGCCCGTTAAAGGCCCGTCGGGCTTCCAAATTTTTTTTTTAAATTCAATACCCTTCAATTCAAATTTTAAAAAAATTTTGAAATTTTTTCCTGGCGGGCCCTGACGGAGCCACCCGTGGGCTCGGCCCATCAGGGCCCGCCAGAAAAAAAAGTTTGAAACTTTTTTTTGGTCGTGGGCTTGGCGTTTGAAATGGGGGCCCGGCCTGGCCCGCTAGCTAAACGGGCTTGGGCCTGACCCGTTTAGCTAGCGGGCCGGGCGGCCCGCTTGGGCCCGGCCCAAATTGCCACCACTAGATTCAACCAGAGAGGCATATATATATAGTCATTTTCTCCTCAGTGCGTACTGATATAATTTATATCAGTGCATTGCATGTGGACCACTGATTATGGAGAAGTTTTGACAAGTGCATACACTTTGAGTCAAAGTATGTAAATCTAATGGACCATATCCAACGTACTGATGAAGTTATATCAGTGCGTACTGACTTGAAAATTTCTGTATATATATTATATATATATATAGAGAGAGAGAGAGAGAGAGAGAGGAACCCCTTTAAACTAATATTCTTGGGACGGGTATTAATTTAGAGGGGTTATTAATTTGAAGGGTTTTACATTGTACAGTGTTATTTTGTTTTAGAAAATATGTAAAAGTCTGTTTTCTTATTTAAGGAATGTTCCTTTTTGAGATTCCTTGTTTAGTCGGTTTTCTTCTTCAGGGAAAGTTTTTTTTTTTCTTTTCAAGATTCCTTATTTATGAAAGATTTATTAAGAAAATTTCCAATTCTTTTTAAGAATGTGATTACTTAATAACCAAGGATACTCACCTATAAATAATGAGGCTTATTTTTTTGGCTGTATATAATAAGAGAGATCTCATGATATACCTAAAAATTATATTCCTAACTGCTCTTAAAAATTCTCTCTTTTCTATCCTCTTGGTTATAACAAAAGGAAAATTCAAAAGATGAAGGATGAAGTCAAAAATATCAAACATGGTAGCCTTGTGAAAACTAGCATCTAGAAGTACTTTTCCAGTTCTTGATTATTATATAATATATTTTGTAATTTTATGAAATTATTAATTTATGTGACAGTCGGGACCGAAACTTTACACTGGGTTTTAAACAGAATTTATTAATTATTACGACAGAGAGGTTTATTAATTTTTTACATGGCCCGAGTCGGGACCGGGAATTTTTATTAATTTAGAGAGGATATTAATTTATATGAGATTAATTTAAAGGGGTTCTACTGTGTGTGTGTATATATAAATATATATATATATATATATATATATATATGGGGTTAAAATTTAAAAATTGAAACTAACCATATAATTAGAGGATTTTTTATTTTTATCCGGCATTAGTGTTTTGATTGTTTTTATCAAACTTTCCACTGATGAGACAAAAATACCCTTCAATTAAACACACTCAGTTTTCTTCAATTAAACACACTCTTCTTCAATTGAACACACCACCAAACTTCTTCAATTGAACACATCAATGTTCTTCTTCAATTAAACACACCACCAATTAAACAACTAGTTTTAAAAATAAAAATAAAAATAAAAATTGTGTGTGGCAAGTGGTGGGGGTAAATTTGTCTCTTCAGTGAAGAGTTTGAAAAAAACAATGAAAGCACTAATTTCGGGTAAAAATAAAGAGAGGATATAAGAATATATAACATTTTTTCAATTTTGACTTGCGCAACTATTACCACTTTAATAACTCTTGTTTTATTAGCACCAAAATAGGTGGTGAAACCAAAATACCTCCCCTTATTCTAAAACTTTTATTTTTCATTTTTAATTTTCTCTATTTTTCTCTCTCCTTTCACAACTCATAAAAATTTCTCTCTGGATTTTTTTTTGTTCTCACTTCGTTGGTAAAATTTGAGACCAAAATCAAAATCCAAACCGAAGTCCACCCAGTTTTTTCTTTTGTATTTTTTCTAGCAAATTCGAGACTTATTTGTAATTTTTAGATTTATTAGGTACAATTCGAGACTTATTTTGCAAATTCAAGATTTATTGAGACCAATTCAAGACTTTATTGGGGTCAATTCGAGACTTATAGGGTATGTTCGTAAATTCGAGACTTATTGGGGTGAAATACAAATTTTTTTTTTTATCTTTCTTCTTCCTCACGATGGTAACAGACCTCCATCAATGGTGAAATTCACGATTCGACAACGGCGCCAGTTGACTTCGGAAAAAGTCAGATTTGGAAGATCGGACGACGCTGAGTTGGCTGGCCCAATCGGTTTCGTCGGATTCGCGACGGATCGTCGAAAATCTGACGATGAAGGTTCAAAGACGATTCTGGTTTGTCTTCGTTTCTCTCTCCACACTATGCGAAACTGAAAACGGATACTTTGATTACAACGGGTGGCACAAGACGAACGTTTTGCCAGTGGTTTTGTCTATCAACTCACCGGGATGACGTCGGCGGTGGAGCTCGAGCTCCATCAATGGAGATTTTGAAAAAAAATAAAACAAAAATAAAAGAGGACCGGTAAGAGAAAAATGTGGAAGATGGAGAGTATTTTTGTCTCAATCCCATCTTAGTGCTATTTAAACTAGATTTATTAAAACGGTGTTAATTGCATAAATCATTACCCAAAAAGTGCTATATAATTTTTAACCCAAATAGAAACCCCTTTAATTTTTTTGGTTAAAAGTACTATTTCCTCATTTATTTATATATATATATATATACCGGTATTTTGTTTGTTTAAATTATGAGAATTTTGGTTAAAAATTGCGAATTTGTTTCCGGGTTGTTTTTGTTTTTTGATTGAAAGAAGAAAAAAGTTTGTGTGCCATGGATGCTAGATAACCGGCAAGGGAAAAGCAATACTCAGCTGATAACATTGAAGGTAATACAATTTTATATTTTTTTGTTGTTGTTGTTGTTTCACGGGGATCTTTATTTTGATTTTTTTTTTCTTTTCCAATATTCTTTATTTGATGAGATATGATTGTATTGTTTGCACTTACTAGGAATACCTCATTGAAGACCAACAATTACAATGATCTATCCCTATCATGATAAAATTCAAAGATTACCCGGACCGGACCTATAGGTTAAGACTAAAGACTCGTTGAATATATCAATGTAGCACGTGTGGCACAGAACCTTTAAGGGCACATTTAAGGATCAATTCATACAAAATATATGAGTATGCATCATCGATGGGTAGGACAAACGATCCTCTTTATACACAATTTAAAACATTGTATCAAAGAAACGAGAGTGAAGCGAAGCAAACTTCGGATAGTCTAGATGATCAATTTAAAATTTTAATACAAAAATAAAAATAACAAAATGAAAAGACAATAAAATTTGAATTAACTTTTTTTAAAATGTGTAGGTTAGGAGGGCCATGACCTCCACATCACAAGGTGACTTTGCCCTTGAATATATTTAATTTATATGTAATATGGAAATAATTGTCATTTCAATATTTCTTACTAAAAAACAAGTTCATGTTTTTATTTTTATGCACTTTTATATGAATTAATGTATTTTCGTTGATGTAATTTGTCATTGTTAACAATTTCGTTTGAAAAATTTAAGAGGAACCAGCAAGTGATTGTGTTTATCAAGTTAGGATACTTTGTGTTGGATATATATACATTTATTCTCCTTTCCTTGTAAGAATAGACGCTGATTTGTAAGCTCCATATATTTATGTATATTTGTCTATTTTTTTAAGCAATTTGTATGTGTACGATTTACATTTTACGTTTCTATATAAACAGTGCTCCCCATGGCATTTTTTCTATTTCTTGCTCAACTCAATTTTATGCTATGAAGCTTCACCCCAAATCAATCTGGTATTAAATTTGGATACAATATTAAGTTTGAGTTCAACGTATGCTCGAAACAGTTTCGGATTCTCAACTATATATCCGTCGGTGCTTTTTTTTTTTTAAAAAAAAAATTCAAATATATTATTGAGCATGCTTTTATAACTTATATCATCGAACAAACTTGGCTTATTCATTAATGTGCACAGAGAAAAATTAATCATATTATATTTGGTTTAATAAATTAACACATTTATATTTTACAATGTAGTATATTAAATAGAACAATATCTATTAATTTAAATCAATATAAATATAATATTTAATAAAATAATATATAAATATGTATAACTATTTAAAATAAACCTTATATTTTTTATATTTAGTTTTATAATATATTATATAATATTTAATCAGTTTATTCGGTTCGGTTCGGTTTTTGACAAAACAAAATCATTAATGACCTGTTTAAACTCGGTTTTCATATTTTTTTGAATCTGTTTGATTTGATTCGAATAAGTAATTTTGGTTTGGTTTATCACGGATTGTAAAACCGTACCCACCCCTAAACATAATCTTTTTTTTTTGATATATAATCTTTTAATTTTATAATTAGTAACCTATATAAAAATCAATTATTTCTTCCCTTTAATCCTCCGTTCAAATCAAGGTTAATAAAAGATGACACAAATTAAGAAATTATTAAAAAACAATGGAGGATTTTCTTCTTTTTTTTCGAAATGGAAAAACAACTGTATATTTTTAATCGAATGAAAACATAATTTCCAATGGGTCAAAAACTTAAATAGCACTTTTTTGGATGGGATTTGTGCAAATAGCACTACATCAATAAGTCTTGTTTGAATAGCACTAAAAATTGATTTCAGACAAAAATACCCTCATATTAGGGCAACAGATATGAAAAATTGAATTTACTTTTAACTTTTCCTCCTTTGAAATTTTTTACTTCATTCACTGAGGAAATTGTTTCTTCAACGACAAACCCATCGACGGCCGACGGCGACGAACAAACAGCAACGAGAATCCATTGACGACGGCGACGAACAGTACGGCACCGGCAGACAACCGTGAAGACTTCGACGGCAGCGGTTACACGCCAGCGACAAGTAGATCGAGAAACCCATCGACGGCGACAAACAAACAGCAACGAGAATCCATTGACGACGGCGACGAACAGTACCGCACCGGCAGACAACCTTGAACACTTCGACGGCAGCGGTTACAAGCCAGCGACAAGTAGATCGAGATCCCGTCGATAGAAACCAGCTTCGATTTGAGGTATTTTCGTTTGGGTTTTGTTTTCAAATTTGATATTGTTGATTTTTGTTTCTTTTTTTGTTGATTTCGATTTAGTTTTTTGTGAATTTGATTTTCAGTGGTCATGTTTTGTTGTTTGAATGAGTGGTGGTGTTATTGATTTCGATTTTGTTGTTTTGTTTTGAATTTCTTCTACTGTTTGGTAGATTTAGGTAGGTTGGGTGATTTCGTTTAATTTGTTGAATTGTTTAGATAGTTTGGGTGATTCAGGTAGTTTGGTAGATTTAGGTTGTTTGAATTTGTTCTACTGTTTGAATTTCTTCTCATAATCAGTTTCAGTTAAATTAGCATAAGGGGTCACTTATTTGACATGTATTCTGGACTTTAATTATGTGTAAGAGACTTAATTCTATATAATCTAAACTCATTTAACATGTATAAGAGACTTTAATTCATGTGGAATGGAGAATTAATTCCTGTGAAATCGATACTTATTTATGATGTATTCGAGACTTAATGGTATATATTCGGGTTCGGGACTTAATTGTGTATACTTGAGACGTATGTAACTTGTAATCGTGACTTAAATCATGTTTATTCGTGACTTAATTCATGTGTGTTTGAGACTTACTGGTGTATATATAGAAATAATTGTTTCATCGGAGAGTTAATTGTTTGTAATATTATATATGCAGATGGTGAATCTTAAGAGGCTACTGAAAACTCCCGAATCGGATTGGTATAAAGGAACAATTACTCGCCACAATCACATCGAAATCCTTAAAGTAATAGACGATGCACTTTCCGACATAGATGATGGGGGGGGTCCAAAAACAGAGATTCATGGACTCATGTTTTGGACATTTCTTACGTATGCATCGAACTATGCAGTTTTCTGGGACGATTGTGCATAGCTTGCTTTTGCGGGAGATACATCACGATGGCAGCCCAGATGAGATGCGGTTCTTGTTGGGAAATGTGAGTGTCCGTTTTTCAAAAATCGAGTTTTGTCTAATTACAGGGTTGAAGTTTGGAGTCGTGCCTGACACGACAGAGTATTTAGAGGTGGAGAATGGCATACACCAAAGGTGTTTTGGTGGTCGGAATGAAATAAAGTTTGAGGAAGTGAAGGAAAGGGTACAACAAGGTCAGTGGACAGAAGAGTTTGACGTTGTGAAGTTGTGTTTGTTGTTATTGCTTCATGTATTTTTGATCGGAGCGGATGAGAGAGGTAGCGTGCCTATATGGCAGGTGCGGCTTGTAGACAACTTGGACGCATTTGATAAGTTCCCATGGGGTTGCCTTGTCTACAGTTACTCTATATATGGGTTCAAAACTGCGTTGTCCGGTCGGAGAGGGCGATCCAAAGGAAAGGATAAGCACTCGAAAGAGAAGTACAACATGTGGGGGTTTTCGTACGCTTTATTGGTGAGGCTTACAATATAATTATGAAACATTTTAGTTATAATTTTTACTTATCTATTATTATATTTGCTAACCATTTTTTATTACCTGAATGTTGTAGATATTCGCTCTAGAAGTGATTCCAGCATTGGCTAGGGAATTCGCCATTCATCATAACGTTGACCCATTTCCACGTATTCTGAAGTGGGAGTTCACGAGGCGACCCCGGCCGGATAAAGTCAAAAAGATTATTAAGAATAGGGTAATTTGTTTCTAACCTATTGGATATTATCATCGATTCGAATATTTTTTTTGGTTGTTAATGTTTGTATCTTGTATTTGATTTTTGAATAAATTCAGATGTTTGCGGAACCGGAAATCACCCCTACGAATCAGGAGGTTGGAAAGTGGTACTATGAGGGGGTACAAAACGTTGAGGATTTGTATCCGGCTCCCGGTGCGTTAGAAAATATGTTAGATGAGTATGATGCACATCAAGGCGATTGTAGCACAGACAATCGTACACCTCGACAGACTAGACCCAGCAGCGCTGCTGAGCCTAGTGGGACTGCTATACCTACACCTACCACGGGTGTAGGTGACATTCCTACCCCTCCACGTCGACGTTTCAGAGCAGGAACTGTAGGGGGGGGACTAGTGGTACGTATAGTGGTACTGTGAGCTGGATTTTATGCATAATTTTAGTTATGTAATTTATATTAGTAACTTTTAAATGTTCATTTCAGGGACCACCTGGAGTTCATACGCATCGTTTGGAGTCAGTGATGCAATCATTCCAAGAGTTACGAGATGAGGTTCGAGATAGTGAGTCACGTATACAGGAGCGGCTTCAGATAGTCTTGGATGAGGTTCGAGATAGCAACCGACGTAGAGAGGAACAACATGCTGAGATGATGCATATCATTCGTACATATAGGCATATCGATGAACAACACCATACTCCTCTAGGTGACTCATTTTACATGCCCCATCATGCTCGGTCTGATCCTCCATGTATGGACCATGGTCATCCATTGGATCCTCCAGTGATGGCCCAACAAACTTCAGAGGTCCAGAATCATCCATTCATGGCCCAACAAACTCCAGAGGTCCAGGATCCTCCAGTGATAGCCCAGCAAACTTCAGAGGTCCAGGATCCTCCAGTGATGGCCCAGCAAACTTCAGAGGTCCAGGATCATCCATTGGTGGCCCAGCAGACTCCAGAGGTCCAGGATCATCCATTGGTGGCCCAGCAGACTCCAGAGGTCCTGGATCCTCCATTGGTGGCCCAGCCGACTCCAGAGGTCCAGGATCCTCAACTGATTGCTCAAAAGGGTCAGGATACTTTGGCTAGTACAAGTATGGAGGAAAGACCAGTACGCTTGCGAAAACGGGGCTGGCAGTTGACCACTCCATATACTGACCCATGTAAGCCTAAGAGGGCTAGGTCAGCAGCCCATAAATTCAAGCCAAATGAACCGGTCGCTGCGGAAATGTTGGCGGAGTACGTAACATTTAAGGAGGACCCAACTGGGAGGTAATTTTAAGATACAAGTTTTTTACATATAGGTGTACTAAAATGCTGGCGGAGTAAGTAATATTTATTTTGTTCACAGACGCGACGTAGACGTAAAAGTCATAGTTGATGTCCCTTGGTTCGTTCAATTTGAGTCCAACAACACTGTTTTGGAAGACACGGTATAAAGTATACAATTATTCAAGTTCTCCTTCATTGAAACTATGAGATTACATTGTCTAACAATCATGTATATGTCCATATTTTTTACAGCATCTGGAAGCCTATTTGAAGATAGTAAGGAAGCGTCAACGCATGTTTCCAGAAGTGTACCAGCAGAACATCAACATCATAGATCCGTATCTTTACGTAAGTACTTAGTTTTTCTATTACTATACAATTTAGCATATTTTTACTCTACCCATGCTCAAATTACAGTTTTACATGCTAATTTGGTGGGAGCAATTAATGCCTGCTGGAACAACGGATAAACCTTTTCTAGAATGGCCAGTAATATCTTACAAATGGACCAAAGAACAATTAGCATGGGCCAGAGGGAATAAAGATGACGGCTGTCGTCCGTGGAAGGAGGTCGATACGGTATGATAAGGATGGCATCTATTTATTGTTTTTACATCGGATAGCTCGCATTGTTATTTATCCTCTTTTGTTTGTGTTGGATCCAGCTCTTGATTCCGATGAATGTTGGAGGCGGTCATTGGTTAATGGCTAGCGTGGAGCTAACACTACGATCCATCCGTTTGTATGATCCGTGGCAGCAGGAGGTTCAATACGAAATCCGGAATCAACAAGTTGCTTGTTTACGGTATTCTCTGCCTTTGATGCTGAATCAAATTGGTTTTTACAAAAAGAGGCGGGGGAAGAACACAACGATGTCTCCGGAACCGTTTCATATGGTTGTAGTAAGCAAACATAACATTCCCCAACAAAAAACTGGGTAAATAGCACAACTTTAATGATTATATACGGTATTGAATTCCTTATTATGTTTATAAGGTAATTAACAGTTTCTGTACATCTTTATAGTGGCAATTGTGGAGCACACACTTTAGCTTTGATTGAGCATATTGTGGCAAAGAGAAAGAAGTTCAATTGGACTGATGACCAAATGTCACAGATGCGACAGAAAATGGCTGTGGAAGTATTTTCCAACTCCTCCATTGTTGAAGACCAGTGAAGTATGTTATGTATGAATGGACTTTTGAATGGTTATTGCAAATGTTATTATGGATGGATTTTTTGTTGATTATGAATGTTATTGTATGTTATGTATGGATGGACTTTGGAATGGTTATTGACCCAACGTTATTATGGATGGATTTTTTGTTAATTATGAATGTTATTGAACGAAATTTGGGGTGGATTTTTGGTTAAGTTCTATTGACAGTTGATTACATTTATATTGAATTGATTCTGATTGATGTCCCAGTAAGTCTCAAATTGATTATAAATAAGTCTCGAAAATTATATAAATAAGTCCCGAATTTGATAACATTAAGTCCCGGTATTCAATTAAATAAGTCCCGAAATTGGTATAAATAAGTCCTGACAATAAAATAATTAATTATTCACCATATCAAAACTAGTCAAACAATAACATTAATTCTGATTGATGTCCCAGTAAGTCTCGAATTGATTATAAATAAGTCTCGAAAATTATATAAATAAGTCCCGAATTTGATAACATTAAGTCCCGGTATTCAATTAAATAAGTCCCGAAATTGGTATAAATAAGTCCTGACAATAAAATAATTAATTATTCACCATATCAAAACTAGTCAAACAATAACATTAATTCTGATTGATGTCCCAGTAAGTCTCGAATTGATTATAAATAAGTCTCGAAAATTATATAAATAAGTCCCGAATTTGATAACATTAAGTCCCGGTTTTCAATTAAATAAGTCCCGAAATTGGTATAAATAAGTCCCGACAATAAAATAATTAATTATTCACTTGCAAAATGAAAGCATTACAAGTTGTTGTCTCCAACGATCTCATCCCTTTTTGGGCAAGTTTGTTTGTTATGCCCGATTTCATGGCATACACTACATTTTCGACGATATGCATCTGGAATAGTACTACTGGAGCTGGGGCCAGGATTCGGACACCTCCTGGAATTGTGACCCTGTGTTCCGCATTTTTTGCATTTTTGTTTGCTAGGCCTCTCAGAGACGGACTGAAAACGACTTCTTCGGGGCCGACCAGATTGTGTTCTGATATCCGGAGTTAAGACAACCCGATTTTTGATGTCTGGAGGAATTGCCCAAGTATTTGGATGGCCCACCGGCATGATCGGTATAGAATATGCATCGGCAAGGACTTCCTTTTTGTAGTAATCCGCACATAATGAAGTGTAATCCAAGCTTCGCTCCCTGTGAATTTAACAACAAATAACATTCACCGTAAGTGCAATCATAAAATGTGCATGTATTTTCCGAAAACAATATATTACCTAGCAGCTGTGAGTGCATGAGCACAAGGTAGATGATCAAGATCGAAAACCTTGCATGTGCATGTCTTTTCCAACAGGTTTACTGTCCACTGGTCTCCCCGTAGCTTCACTAGAAATATGTTTCAATCAACGTGAGTCGCAGTCATATGATTACACTCGGCTATTCGCTCCAAAATCTCTGCATGTGCAGCGTCAGTGAGTTGTGAACGCATGTTTACTGCAGCTTGGTGACGATTGTAAAACCATTTCTGGAGCATGTTCCTAATGAACTCTGCTAATGTCATCACTGGTAATTTACGGGCAAATCGTAAGCATGAATTAAGACATTCAGCAACATTGGTTGTCATCATGGAAAATCTCCTCTGTGGACAATAAACACGTGACCATTTATGAGGTCCGATTTCCAAGACATATTCATATGCATTCTTATGCAGCTTCTTTAACTCTTCCATCTCTCGGTCATAATCCACTTGCCTGTATGCTCTGGCAGCCCGTTGAAATAGTTCTGCAACATCCTTTCTATGGAACTTTTTCCTTACATTCTCGGAAATGTGCCAAATACAAAATACATGGGTTGCATTTGGTAAGATTTTCTGTATCCCAACTTCAATGCTTGCATGACGATCAGACACCAAAACCAAATCGTCGATATGGCCAAGGGCATCCTTCAATGTCTGTAGAAACCACTCCCATGAACTGTTGTTTTCGGAATCCCCATAACCAAACGCTATAGGATATACTTGTTCATTTCCATCTTGTGCTGTGGCGACAAACATTGTACCTAAGTATCTCCCCTTTAAATGTGTACCATCAATGGCAATAACAGGACGCATACATCGGCGGAAACCTCGAATTGAAGCTCCAAACGACATGAAAAAGTACAAAAATTGATTATCATCTGTGCATTGTATATCCGTGATCGTGCCATGATTTAGTTGTTCCAAAACATAAGCAAAAGATGGAAGCAACTGGAACGACTCCTCATGTGTTCCATATGTCAATGACAATGCATACTGCAAGGATGCATGTGCCTTACTGTACAAGAGTTGGATCCCATACATAGACTTCATATCTCCAATGATGTCTCTAGGACACATGATACGTCCGTCGTTATCTTGAAGTCTAGGGGCTATAACTTCACCAATGATGACTGCACTAGCTTGTCGGTGGCGCCGGTGAACCTCTTCCAATGGACAACTATGCTTGTTTTCAAAACTTCTTACTTGAAAGTATGTCCCCTCGGACACCCTAACTGCTCTTAATTTCCAGGTACAATTTTCATGTTTGCAAACCAAATGTAAAACGGATTTGTTGGACCGTTTCACCTTCCATTCAAAATTCTCTCTCATCGCATAAATGCCTACTAACCGTTTTAAATCCTTCTTCCTTGGGAAAAATTGTCCCTTGTAAATCATAGTGTTAGGTGTACTAGAACCCATGGTGCTCATGTCGCCAAACGAAAATGACTCTGATCCAGGAATGACCCACGTTGTTTGATTGTTCGAACTAGAAATGTTATGCTCTCCTTCCACGCGTCTTCCTGATGCATCATGTTGTTCAGGACCATAAGCAATATCAAAGTGGTCGTCTAACTGCGGTTCCAAGTCACGGTCAAAATGAGGTCCGGTATGAGGTGCATCAAGGTCAACTGCCTCGTACGAATCATGGACAACATTATTATCAGATTGCCGTGTTTCTATGGGAGTTTGATTGATTTGAATGTCTTCACCCATGACCCGTTCCTCGTATCTTCTTTCAACAAGTGAAACACACACTTTCGGAATTACCTTGTCTTCCCCTAATAGAAACTGAACGTCATCATCATCCGCTATCATAGTGCGACATGTACTGTCTGGACCAACAGATATTGATTCTATGTCAATTTCATATCTGTTCGGATCATGTTTGACAATGGCCTTCACAACCCCCAGCAGCTCTTCATATGTCAAATTCTTCTGGACATATACACCTTTATTAATGGCGCCGACATATCTTTGGCTTCCATCCGGTAGTTCATTCCATCGTCCATTATATGATATCAATATTCTAACTCGATCCATTGTCCTAAAAACAAATAACAATATCAAATCAAATTGCTCACCATATGAAAACTAGTCAAAAAATAAAAGTAATTCGGATTCATCCCAGTAAGTCTTGAATTAATGGAATTAAGTCTCGATAATGATATAAATAAGTCTCGAAAGAGATAGAGTTAATTATTCACCATATGAACACTAGTGAAACAAACAACAATAATAGTAGTTCATACCAGTAAGTCTCGAATTAGTGGAATTAAGTCTCGATTTAATATATATAAGTCTCGATAATGATATAAATAAGTCTCGCATGTGATATAAATAAGTTTCGATAACGATATAAATAAGTCTCGTCTTTGACATAAATAAGTTCCGAATAAATAAGTCTTGCTACGAGTATAAATAAGTCTCGAACATTATTTAAATAAGTCTCGAAAGCGATAGAGTTTATTATTCACCATATAAAACTAGTGAAACAAACAACAATAACAGTAGTTCATCCCAGTAAGTCTCGAATTAATGGAATTAAGTCTCGAATTTAATATATATGTGTCGAAATCAAGACTTAGTTTCTGGAAAACCAGTTTTCCAGAAAAGACAGTTTAACAACAAAAGACAGACTTTTCCACAAAACCAGATCGAAATGGAGAATTAGCTTCACTTTAACATATAGATCTAACAAATTGAAAGTGAAAGTTTCCATACCACAATTGAAATGGAGGAAATTTACCTTTTCAACTCTTCAATCTTCAAACCTTGGCATAAACTTATTGGATCTACTCTTCAAATCTGGGCATTTTTGAAAGATTACCTCAAAAATTGAATGAAAAATTATCAAACAGCAACGACAATCTACAAATGAATGGAGAGAAAATGATAAGTAGAAGAACGGTTGAAAGAAGAGAAAAAATAGAGAAAACGTTGATGGGCCAAAAACTTAAATAGCACTTTTTTGGGTGGGATTTGTGCAAATAGCACCACATTAATAAGTGTTGTTTTAATAGCACTAAAGATGAGATTTGGACAAAAATACCCCCTCTCTTCTATTCTTTTTTCTTATCTGCCCTTTCTTTTTTCTTTTTTCTTTTTCTTTTTTTATTTAGAAACCGCCATTGATGGAGCTCAGAGCTCCATCAATGGAGTTGTTGCCGCCGACTGGTAAGTTGACCGTCAAAACCACCGGAAAAACGTTCGTCCAGTGTCAATCGTTGTAACCGAAGTGTTTGTTTTCAATTTCGAGCTGTGTGGAGAGAAAAACGAAGACAAACCCGACCATGGTCGAACCTTCATCGTCAGATCTGTGACGATCCAACGTGAATCTAACGAAACCGATGGCGCCAACGAAATCGGCGTCGTCCGATCTTCCAGATCCAACTATCTCCGGAGCCAACGGGCGTTGTCGTCTGCTCGTCACTGTCACCATTGATGGAGGTCGAACAGACCTCCATCACGATGAAGAAGAAGACGCATGAATAAGTCTCGAAAAAGCATGAATTAAGTCTCGAAAAATCATGAATAAGTCTCGAAACGCATGGATAAGTCTCGAAACGCATGAATAAGTCTTGGGTATTCATAAATAAGTCTCGAAATTGAACAAATAAGTATTCATAAATTAAGTCTCGAATAACCGGAGTCAACTGGCGCCGTTGTCGAATCGTCAATTTCACCATTGATGGAGATCTGTTACCATCACGAGGAAGAAGAAAGACCAAAAAAAAATTGTATTTCGCCCCAGTAAGTCTCGAATTTACCCCAATAAGTCTCGAAAATTTGTGAGTAAGTCTCGGGTATTCATGAATTAAGTCTCGAGTAAGTCTAATAGGTCTCGGATATTCATAAATAAGTCTCGAAATGGAACAAATAAGTCTCGAAATAAAAAAAAAAAATCTCAACTTCGGCTACTGTTCATCTTCTCCGATTTGACAAACTCAAACCCAAACCCACCAATTCAAGATTCAAACAAACCCCCATTCAGATTCAACAAACTCACCATTCACATCAAATTGACAACATATTCACAATAAAAACTAAATTGAAAACTCAAAATCAACCAAAACGAAATTAATATCTCAAAATCAACAAAATCCCATTTGAAAACTTAAGAAGATATGGTCTACTGGTTTAGTAATTAGTACAAATCATTAAGTGAGAACAAAATAAAAGTAAGAGAGCTTGAGAGAGATGGGAAGACATTCGTTGAAATGGGAAGAAGAAAGGGAGAGAGAAAGACATAAAATAAAAAACTTAAAAATATATATAATAAGTGGGGGTATTTTGGTCTCACCACTTATTTTGGTGCCATTAAAACAAGAATTATTAATCTAGTGATAGTTCCAAAAATTGAGATGGATTTAGTGCCATTTAGACCCATTTCCTCAAACGTTGACTGAGGAAATGATAAGTAAAATTTGTAAGAGTAAAAGGAGGGGCATTTTCGTCAGCACACCCTTTTAGGTGCTAATAAAACAAGACTTATTATAGTAGTGCTAGTTGCACAACTCAACTTTCAAATGGTGCTATTTTGAACCATTCCCTCATTTTCCAATGAGGGCGGTTTTTCAAAAAAAAATAAGACAACAAAAAAAATAATAATTAGGAGACAGAATCTATCTCTTAATGAAAGCTAAAATAGTAAAGTAGCATCTTTACAATTTGGAGTCTCTCTCCATCTCTTTCGATCAAACTCCTTTTCGTTCTCAGAAACCTCAAAAACCAAAACCAAAACCCCAACAACTTTTTGCCTACACAAACAACACTTTTAAGTTTTAACACTTTCCCTCATCAACCCCTTTTTAATTTATAAGCAAACCAACTCTTCTTCACTTGTCATCAAACAAACCCTCTCTTTGTTTTTCAATGGAGACCCTCTCAAATTCTGTTTTCAACACTCCTTTGCCTTCCTCTTCCTGTTCTTTAATAAGTTCATCGAATAAGCGAATTGGGTCCCTGAAATTCAGCGAAAGCTCCAATTTTTCCTGTCCTGGCCTCCGTGTGCGTGCCCTGGCACGAGAGGAGCCCAGTGAAGGGGAGGAGGAGGTGTCTCTCAGTAGTGGGTTTGGCTTGGTTTCTGGAGATTGTGTCTCTTTGTCTCAGGTATCTACATATGGATACATGTGTGCGTGTCTCAACTTGTGTGCATATTCGTGTTTTGTATGTATTGGTTTTACTAATCTGTTTCTCATGTTTGTTTGTTTGTTTATGTTTGGTATGTAATTTGGAGTTTTTAATGTGTTGATGATCGGTGCACTTGTAGTGGAACTCTTAGATACAGTTAACTGATTCGGTTGTCGATTGCGAACATATGTTATTGTGCCTTAAGAGCGTAAAGAGATCAATTTTTGTGTTTGAAGACAAGCAAATTTTGTTAAAGAATGCTAATTGAAATAGGCCTTAGATTTGTTGGTCTTACTTTTCCAGTTACTTGTTCATAGTTTAAACCATGTTACCAACTGTGGTTTGTGTAAAGGTAGAAGCATGAAGAGTTCTTAGGTTATTGATTGAGTTAGTTATGATGTGATCATTGACAAAAGACATATGAGATGACATAGGGGAATCGATTGTTGTTATAAATGTAAATCAATGAAACCAAAATTGTGAATTTAATGGGTTTGATATGGTATCCTGTTGAAGTTGAATCGATTGGCAATCTTACGTGTTGCTGCTTTTGGTTCTGGGGCTGAGAAGATTAATGGATTAGGACATTGAAAGAACTTCTTGTTCCCACTTCCATGCAATGCTGTGCAACAGATCGCAGCTGAAGATCTACTGAAAAATTAGCTTTGGTGGTAATAATTGAGTCTAGTACTGGTCAAAAGTACACAAAAGGATCTCTTTGTCCTTTAAGAGTTTCACCGAAATAGGACATTATTGACGTTTTTTTTATACATTTATTGCTGTTGCTTTCTCTGGTTGATTTCTAGTTACATTGTGTGCCTCCGTAATATCTACACCATCTTTTTATCAGTGATATAGACAATTAATGGATGTATCAAATGGCTACTCCAGCTTAGTATTGATGGCTTCTCTCATGTTTTGAAGGGTAATCTGAATCAGAATCAGAATCAGAATAGTGATAAGGATGCAGAAAAAATATTAAAGATGGAATCACCTCCTTTGGTCCCTCATGGAATAACAGGTGGGGGAACAAGGGCTGGGCTGTTTAGAACCCCAATATCTGGTGGAGTTCAGAACGCAACCTCAGCTCATGGCTTACCTCGACCAGCCTTAGCAGTCCGCAATCTGATGGAGCAGGTATTTTGTTGCTAAATCTTTTCATCTGTAACTTGTTTGCTAATACACTTTGAAGTAGCAGATTTTAGTATATGTGATGATATCCATGCACAATTATTGTATTTTGTTTTGTTGGAAAAATATTTAAAACATTTTTTTATGTAATTAAGGCCAGATTTGCTCATCTATGCACTGTAATGTCTCGGATGCACCACCGGCGTGAAGGATACCCATTTGGGTCCCTAGTAGATTTTGTACCTGATCCAATGGGACGTAAGGATTTGGATTTTTATTACCTCTTTTATTGGATGTTTATTACCTCTTTGATCAGATTCCCGCTTCTTCAGTAAGATGTTATTGCACTGTTACTTGTGCATTTGGGTGCCAGATGTGAGATATTGTTGTGTATTCTATTATTATATTTGCAGATCCAGTATTTTCATTTTCACCATTGGCCATCCACACGCGAAATTTGTTAGCTGATCCTAGGTGCACACTAGGTGTTCAGGTTAGTTATATGTTATTTTACTTTATACTGAGGATTTCTGGTATAGTTTTCAATTTATGGTTTTAAGTGACGGTTAAATTTAATAGGTTCCTGGATGGAGTAGCTTATCTAATGCAAGAGTAACAATATTTGGAGACATCTTCCCACTTCCAGAAGATCAACAGGTGGTTACTTCTTCTTCCTTATTTATTTATCTTATATTAAACTTTTTTTTAATATATCTTTGGGTGTGCCACATAAAATTAGCTCTCTTCTTTGGCTGTAGACTTGGCACTGGAACACAATGCATAGTATGCATTTTTATTGTGCCAACTATGTTCCACCTTGCTATCTGGCTATTAATATGATCTTAGTAGTGTTTATAGGATCTGTAAGAGTTCCATAAATTCAGTGGTGAGTATTATGAGACTCATTTGTCTGCTGCAGTGAAGGTTTGAGCATAGACTTTGATTGAATTTTTTTTTGAAACTTGGTTTTGGGCTAGACATTTTCTCTTGTATGATTTTGTTGGGAAGAAATGATTTTCTGCTTCTAAATTTTAGGCTAAACTTTTGTTATCCCTGTTATATGTTATGCTGTGTTAATCCCACCATCAGTCATGGTCCTCATGGATCGCTTATGGAACCCACAAATATTGCAATTGCAATAGTGGTGGTACAGACGAATGCTGAGATTTGCGTTGTTTGTGGGGAAATATGCATCTCCTATACTGGCCTGTGAAGGTTCTATTATTACTCCTGTTTTATATACAGTAAAATTTTGGAATAATATTATTTGGTTGTTTTGTCAGGAGTGGGCTCATAAGCAGTATATTGCTAAACATCAACAATGCCCTTCCCAACAGTGGGGGAATTTTTACTACTTTAGGATGCAGAACATAAGGTTTGTTTTTAGCTTATTTATTTATAGTTTTAGCATATAATATAAGTATATGAATGAATATGTTTGTTTGATTAAACATTTTATAGGTATATTCCCTTTAATCACAAGTTGATATGCTAAATTTCTCCCCTCTGCATTGCTCTGAAATTTTTGAAGCTGCTAAGATTCCTTGGATTATTAAGTTTGGACACATCTTATAGCTTCTGCTCTGTATTTATATTTATTATCAGTTCTTTAAGTATTAAATGGGCGATTATGGAACTTGTTGTATTTTATTTATTGTCAAACTTGATCTTCCTAATCTGGATCCCTTTAGAAGCTCCTTCAATTGGCTGCCAACGTTAGATTTTTAAATACCCCGGATAAAGTGCATACTGCAAGCCATTTGATGGCATCTTGCATGCCACTGGTCAATGCCTTCCCTGTACCTTGAAGTCAAGACTGCTGAAGAAGTTTTTTTTTTTTTTTTTTTTCTCTAATGACCATCCATGAAAAAAAGAGGCAACCGGTCCTAATGTCCTATGAAAGTATTGATAGCGTGATGCTAATAAATTGCTGTAAATGTTGAGAAAGCTACTTTTGTGAAATTATGAATTTAAAGGTACCTGGCTACTAGCAACTGTTGGCAGTGACATGACCAACTTGGGTTCAAGTCTGTTCACTGTTCACAGCCAAAACATAATATTGAACTTCAGCCCTTTCCTAGAGTTTCAAACAATCTTTGTGATGTAGGACTGAATAGCTAGAACCACCAGATGTGATCAACCTCATAAAATTTGATTGTAATATCATTATTTGGCATCAATTCAATATAAAAACGGGGTACATGGAGGAGAAAGCTAGTGTTATTGAATTCGAGTTTCATAATAAAACTTTTGTGGAGGAAAAGCTAGTGTTGTTGCATATGGCCTTACAAGTAAAGAGTAGGCTGGTTTTAATAGATACATGCAGAAAATTGAGAGAATAATACATGGTTATAAGTGAAGAACATGAATTATCCTTATTACTTGTGAATAATACATGGTCAATAAGAAGTATACAATATACATGAATACTTTCTAAGTTTTAACTCATTTCGTTTTGGGCTTTGGCCAGTGCTATAAGTTGCTACTGCTTGTATTTCTTTTAAATTTTGTTTTATCTATACAATATTTTCAGTAGTTGATATACAATGTGGAATACTCTTTTTTGTACTCATTGCTATAATTTATAGCGGTCGTATGGAGTTTTGGATCAGCTATATGCATCCCCTATGAAGCACGCACCCCGATACATGCCGGATCCACTTTTTTGAAGTTTTCTGATGTTTTTTTAATTTTTGTATTTCCGATACTTATCGGATAAATTGCTGTCAGAAAACCTCCATGCAAACACTAAGCATTCAATTATTGATTTATTTGAGAATTCAAATTTAAATAAGATAAGAATTTATAAATATTTGCACTTTAAGAAGGCAAATGCTTTGACTTTGTATTGCATGTGTAGAATATTAGTTACTAGAAATTGAGAAGTTAAATTCTCAATTAATAGCCGGCGGTTACCCACATTGGAAACCCACATGGCCAATTAAATTAACAATTTCAATTTTCAAATACTTAAACAATGCTTTGAAAGAAAAAAAAATGCAGAGTTTCTAAAGAATAAAAAACAGAGTATCGAAAAGAGAAAAGAAAATGGCTGCTGTGTCTAGTGTTAGTCCAACAAATGGCGAAGATTTGACAAAGCCACTTTGGAGATATGTTACCAGAAGTGATAAGACGTTATAGTATTTTATGTTTATTTTTGTTGTTAGACTGGGACTGTTTTAAATTTTATGTTTTATCTATGAAATTGTTTTCGGGGACAGTTGTTATTTAAAGATGCTAATTCCTATATATATATATATATATATATATATATATATATATCCTAAATGTATCCGTATCCTATTTTTTTGAAAAACGCCGTATCGACGTATCCGTATCCGTATCCGCATCCGTATCGTATCTATACTCGTATCCGAATCGGTGCTTCCTAGGCATCAAGAGTTAGATAGTTTTTCTAGTTCAATTCTTTTTACTCGTATCATTTTCATGTCAACATTTTATGTTAGTGATGAAGATAATTGTTTTACCAATTTGTTGCCAGTGACATCTATTTTATTGGAGGCTTTGGCACTGTTGCTTGGGTAAATGTCAAGGAATACGAAGCCATCCTGCCTGATAAGATTGCAGTCGATGGAGGCGAGCAAAATCTGAAGGTGAACACTTTTGTATAATCAGTAGTTTTAATAAAGATGATAATACCCAAATGTCTTATCCTTTAGTTTTGCTTTGTCGCATGTGAACAAATCCACATTATTAAAGTGTTTTTTTCGATAGGATTGCCTATTGTGCTTGTGCCTATAACGATCTGTTCAAAATTTGCTTCTTGTATAGTTGTTCTGATTCTTCCATAGAAGGCTCTTTCTTTTGTTAATAAAAATTTCTTTTGTTTCTATCAATAATTACATTTTCACATGTTAGTAAGGTGCTTCCATAATAATAGGGTTCAAAATTTGGTTTCATTATAGGAGCTCAATGCAATGTTTTCAAAACCAATCAAAGAGCTCTTATCAGCTGAGGCTGAGATTGATGATGCAGCCCTCATATCAATAGACAGCAAGGGAATTGATATTCGGGTTCGTCAAGGTGCTCAGGTATTCATTTCTACAAAACATCCAGCTTTTATCCATTTTGTAGAACAACCATTCAAAACTTGTGTTTGCACGCGTTTTTATTTTTTTTGCACCTTTGTTTATGTGGGTTTGTTACGTGTTGGCAGTTCAATATACAGAGGTTATCCTTTGACGACAAGCTTGGTGTTGAAACATTAGAGGAAGCAAAGGCTGCTCTTTGGAAAGTAATAAACAAAGGCCAAGTACATAATTTGCATTAATAAAACAAACTTGTTTTGCTAATGCATTCCCCTTTTTCTTTTTTCACATCCAAATAGCATCAACTAAGATTATGAATTGCCAGAATATGTAACTTATAACAGTTGAGAAATCTCAAATTTGTCTTCCTTTTTGTTTTTCCTTTTGGCTTTTCTTGTTTTGTTTCTTGTTGGTTTCTCTTGTGTGTCACAATTAACTTATATGGTGTAGCTTTACTGTATATGTAACAATAAACAAGGCTATGCCCTTTCTCTCCAGCAATTCTTTTGTCTGATAATCTGATCTAATTTTGCTGCCCTGTATGTATGTTTGGAGTCTTGTTAACTTATTATTCAAAAGTAAATATAGAAGATTGAACAGGGTTTCTATATCAAGCTTCCCAAAGGTGTTTTTTATTGAAAAAAGAAGCCAAAACTTAATAGAGATAAATGCATACCGACTAAAACTCAAAGTAGATAGGGCCGTTAGTTGGGAAACTCAAGTTATTGTCAGGTATGCATCAAGGAGAAAAAGAATATATATATATATATATATATATATATAATTGTCTACACCAAATGCATAAGTAGAGCTACTGAGTACTGAGTGATATTTGGACCACATAATTAATGATGCAGTGTCTTTTAGTGGGGGACTGTTGTATGTACTAAGTGAAGGATTGGTGTGCGAAATAGAAAGTTTGAATTCAACAGCATTTTTCCATTTATTGTTTTTGTTTTTATTTTTGTTATTTTTGAAATATTACAATAATTGGTTTAGGGAGAGGAACACACTCATGGTTCAGATATAAAGGACAAACAGCTAGGATTAACTTTATCTTATCCCCTTTGTTGTCGTTTGCTTTTTACTTGGTACTTTTGACCTTATCCCCCTTTATTTGTCTTTTTGTTTTTACTTGGTACTTTTGATTCCATTTCTTATTTGGATTTACATTTGCTTTCCTTTTCTCTTTTTTAATTGTTGTTTTATGAGCCATCACTTCATTTGTATTTATCACTTGTGGAGGAACCCATTAGTGGCCTAATATTTTTTCTAATTGGTTTTTTTTTTAAAATAGTGACGATATTTATATTTGTCTAAAATTATATATATACCTTAAATCAATATATTTTTAAAATTTTAATATTATTCTTAAATAAATTTATTAAAATTATTAAGATAAATATATCTTGTATATCATATTAATAAAATATGTAATATTTTTGAATACTTAACAAGTATTATAATTATTCACACGAATATAAAAACAAAAAATATTTTGATTAAAATATTATTTATTAATTAATTTAAATTTAAATTGTGATGATTTTGAAACTATAAATATTAAGTTATTGTTATAATTTTTCTCAAAAAAAAAGTAAATGTTATAAAAAAACTATTTTTGAATTTAATTCAAAAAACTAATTTAAAAAGTTAAAAGAAGAGTATAAGAAAAATAAAAAGAAAAAAGCCGCCACCTCTATTTTTTTTAAGGTCTCCTTCACCATCTTCAATCCGGAGAAAAATCTAATATGGAGAATGGAGATTTTTCGTTTCTGGGAGCCTGAGAGGAGGTGTCCTTCATACTTTTTTTTTTCAATTTTCCTTTTAATTGTCTTATAACTTATAATTTAAAACATTTATTCAAAAAATAAGAAGGACATATTGGGTAATATGCGGGTGTGTTTACAAAATATAATATTTTTAAAATTTTTAATGGGGTGTATTAGTGTATATATAAAAAGGGGTGCACATATGTTTTTTTAGGGGTTCAAATATCACTACTTTTTTTTAATGGCGAAGAAAATGATTTTGGGTTTTGTATCATGATTGGAGAGGAGCTTGGTTCTTAATTTGGGAGGAGTTGAAGTGAATTGTTTTTTTTTTTTAAAGATATAATATTTTCACTTATTAAGTGTATATAAAATTACAAAATTATGATTACTTATTTAGAGTATTTGGTATGGCTTTTTAAGTAGAGCTTCTAGAGTAGATATTTTTTGTAGTAGAGCTTCTAATGAGTAGAGCTTCTAACAAAAAAAGCTTTTAGTTGTGTAAATTACTAAAAAGGTGTGTTGACAATGTATTTTTAAAAATAGCTTTTAGTTGTGTAAATTACAAAAAGGGTGATGACAATGTATTTAATGAAAGAATTGTATAGTGGAATATTTAAAATTTATAAAGGGTAGTTGAGTCAATTCATATGTTTTAAAAAAGCTCAAAAAAAATCTTTTTGGAAAAGCCCAAATTTTGTGCTTTTCCAAATAGACATAAAATGACTTTTATAAAGGGTAATTAAGACAATTCATACATTAAAAAAAACTGTTTTCAGTTTTGCCAAACAACTAAAAAAAACTCTCAAAATAGTTTCTAGCTTAAAAAAACGCTTTTGATCCTTACAAAAGTCATACCAAATACACACTTAGAAATGTTGATTTGTTATAGGAGGTTTTTACTTGTTTTTAAAACTCATGGAATCCCTTTGAATCTGTGCCTAATTTTATGGGAACTAGGTGAATTTTCAATCTTTT
Organism: Dipteronia sinensis; assembly: GCA_033220585.1. NCBI lineage: Eukaryota > Viridiplantae > Streptophyta > Magnoliopsida > Sapindales > Sapindaceae > Dipteronia > Dipteronia sinensis. The sequence goes on from CM065639.1 coordinate 48,478,558, forward strand.
ATTTTCTTTTATAATTTAAAAATAACAAAGAATAGTAAATAATTGAATATTGAATGAATATTATGTATAAAATTAAACAAAATAATCAGGTGAATGACATGCTATATTGCTATTAGTAAATATCATATCACATGTTAATAAAAAATGATGTAAAACTTTTTGTTAAAAATTAATTGTATATTTTTTTTGAAAATTTAAAAAATTAATTGTATATTGATATATAAAAAAATAGTTATAATTATTTTTTATAATTTGTTTACTACATTAATATGATACCTAGGGCACATATTAAAGATGCGTATAATCTATACATAAAGATATACTCTTTTTCAATGGCCATCATTCTATATTGATAAATTTATTTGGATATGATTTGTGAGTTATTTTAAGTAACAATGCACCTTAAAAAAATGTTAAAATCCTTAGAAATCACGGATTCAACAACCTGAAGCTAAAATCTTAGCTTGAGCATTCACAAATCATAATCATTAAATCGACTACTTGATTTACAAAATAATCTAATCGTTAAAGACTGGATTTGCATTCATCATGTTAGATTGTGTGGAAAACACTCATTCTTCAATAGTTTTAGTGATTAATTTGTTGTTGATTTGCATCTTAATTTTCTTTGATTTCACACTAAAAATTAATGGTTGGAGTTGTAAACATGCATCAAGTGATGAAAAAATATTGTCTATTTTCTTTGATTGTGACTTTTTTCCTTTCACCGTAAACTATTTCTTTGATTCAAACTATTTTCCTTTCACTGTAAACTATTTTCTTTGATCGTGAACTATTTATTTTTATGTAATCTGTTTTTCTGATCAATACAAGACACTTTTGAAAGATTATGAAGAAGACAAATAATGTCAGATTTGAATCCAAAAGGGTTGGTATTGAATAGAGGCATGGGGCCCACCCCTATGCTCCAATTTCTTAAAAATATATTCGTATTTTACATTTTAACCTTTGTAATTTTAGATTTTTATAGAGTCCATAATATATCAAATTCAAAAGTTTTGCTCTCCTCTTTTTTGTTTTTTCATTTTGACAGTATAAATTTAGGATGTCTTATATATATATATATATATATATATATATATATATATAATTTGTATGTCTTAAAAAGGCAAAAAAGGAAATAGAAATAGAAATGTTGCCAGAAAGAAAAACAATGGTAGGAGAAGAATGCAAAATTGAATGTCATAAAATACAAATAAAAAAGTTGAAAGTTGAAACATTTTTCTAGAAGTAGAGGGAAGAAAGAAGATAGATGATTTCATTTTCATGAAATAGACTGGACATGGGAGTATACAGAATGACAAAAATGAATCATGTTCTGCTCAAGTTCAAAATTTCACAAACCAGACAAATCAAATTTGCTGCCCCCACCAATCTATCACTTTCACTCTATGCACACCATTTACCAGATGCCTTATAAAAAGAAGAAATTTGTTACTTCATTTTACATGCTATGAAATTTTCATATAATTGATTTTTTTTTTCTTTATATCTTATACCAAGAACAATCTCCAAAAAAGGGAGACAAGGTTTGGATGTGTAATTGCATACACAGTGTTTAACTAACTTATGTCATGTGATATGACTATTGATTTATGTAGCATACTAATCTTAGAGTATCTCCAACCATGACTCCTTAGCCAAAATAGCTAGTGAGGATTGTCTTAGAGCACTCCAACCACTCCCTATTTTAGAGAACTACAAAGGCACTCTTCAAATGTAGAGAGTCATTCCTTACTAGCTATCTTCTTTAAAATAGCTAAAAGTTTACTAAAATTTAGAGAGCATAATTGGAGATGCTCTTGCATAACATTGATATGATATGAGTGGATTGAGCACATTATTTATTCACTTATATTATAATATTTTATTTGTTATTTTTAAGGTCAATATTCAATTCAAAATAAGATGAAGTTGATTCAGTGTTAAGCCTCTTACATTCATATCCAAGAGGTTGTGGATTTCGGTGACGTGCCCTTCCACATCCAAAATATTATAAATTTGTAATTGTTCAAAAAAAAAATACCATGGTTTGCATTAGCCCATCATATTTAAATCAAAATTTGGAGAGACATGTTTAGATTAAGAGTAATGCTACTTGATTTGGCATCCCTAAAACTTAATGATTTCAATCATCTAATTCTAATATAGAGAAATTAATTATCAACATCATTTAAGTACCAACTTTAAACATTAAATTTTGATAAAGTAACATTATTGATATTATTAATACAGTTTCAATAATTAAATATTATTAATGCAGTTTTAATAAGCAAAAGCAATAGTTTAAATGTATCATTTTTAATAATTTTCATTTTTAATAATTAAATATTATTAACATAATTTCAATAGTTACTCTCAATACTCACATAATATATATAGGTAGTGTGGTTAATATAGTTAGGTGGTAACCACACTACTGCTTTGACTCCTGACTTCAAATCCCCCTCCGCAACTTAAAAACAATAGTTACTGTCGGAAGTTGAGAAGATCAAACCCCAACCCAAATTAAAAGGGAAGGATCCTCCAACTCTACTATTTTTATTTTTTATTTTTTGACAATTTTTTTAACCATTTCTTTGGAGATGAGAATGAGAACCCAACAAAACATACTTTATTTTATTTTATTATATTTTTTTACGATTTTGTTTTGACATGAAAAAATAAAATCCCAAAAACCCCATTTTAGACACACAAACACCTCTTTTGGTTCATGAGATGGCTCACTCACACCCCACCCAGTAGTAACCAATAACCATAGCCATAAATCTCCAACAATCAATCACTCTTTCCAACTCCAAAGCATACACTGTTCATGGCAGAAACCAGTTACAACAACAGTGGATCACCAATATCTAACTTAGCTCAAGACCATCTCTTGACTGTCCTTCTATGTCTTCCAATAGATTCAGTTCTATCTTTTGCTATGACCTGCAAGAGATTCAGGTCACTTGCAAGCTCTGACACTTTGTGGGAGTCCATATGCAGGAGGGACTGGGGCCCGTAAATCAGTAGAAGCCTTCAAGTCTTCTTCAAACCAGTATCGTATGCTTCCATGGATGAGGTTGTATAAGCAGTTGTGTCAACTTGAATCTGTTTTTTGTCAAAAACTGTCTGACCCAGATGGTGGATTGTTGTTGCCAAACCCTAGAGCTTCTCACTCACTCAACTTTGTGTCTGATTGCGTGGTCTTGTTTGGTGGTGGCTGTGAAGGAGGTCAGTCACTCTTCTTTGATTACAAGTTATCTGCTTTTGATTCTTTGTGCTTTTGATTATGTTTTATGGTATTAAATCCTGTGTTTTTAGTTAGGATCACTTTCAGTCTGGAGACCAATTTGTCTAAGTTTGGTGGTTTCTAGCTCCAAACTTAGACAAATTGATGTTTATTTATGTTAGCTCATTAACTCATCTTTCAATTTGATTCTTTGAATCATTAAGCTTCATGGAAGAAATTTGAAGGGTAGTTTGGGGGGTTTTGTTGCATAAAAAGTTGTTTCATCTTGTCACAGAGATTATTCTTTTAATAGAATTTCCATAGGGATATGTTATTGCCTCATCAATTAGCAACGTTGATGCTAAAATTACTTATGCATACTGCATCCTAGATATACAATTGGGAGGAAAAAAGAAAACAAAATATAATAACAGCATTGCAGGAGCACTGTAATGAGCACGGCTCCTTCTGAACAATCGAAAATCCCAAAAGGATTATATAAATGTCAAATATACTTAAACGTTAATGAAATGTTTGAATTGATTCCTCAATATGTACCCTATACAAAGGAAAGGGAGGAGATAAAAATTAACAAAATGACTGAGATAAGAGGTACAGTTCCAAGATGTGTATTCCTATAATCTGATGTCAAAATGAATGCTCATTGAGTTGCACAGAATGCTGACAGTTACGGTTTTGTCAAATTTTGTGAATGTTTCTGTAACACCTGTAAATTTTTTAAAAATGTAACACCCCAAATCGGATACCAATGGACTAGGATGATACTCGGTTAGGATTCTATAAAACTTCTAAAACCTACAAACTATAACGATTAAACATTCTCCAAAAGAAAAGGGTTATTCAACAATACTTTAAATGTAACCTCCAATGTAACCATTTAATAAAGATTCAATCCTTACAATTGGAAAGTCCAACAAATGAAAAACTAACAACTTTCTCTTTTAAATAAAATATATCAAGTTCTATCGATCAAATCCTCCACTGAAGTAATTCCATGACTCTAATTACTCATCTCCTATAATCTGGTACTGCTCTGCAAAATAGTGATGACGAGGGGTGAGCCGTCAACTCGGTAAGTAAATTCATACATATCATTTGATATTGATGGAAAAACATTTATAAACAATAATATAACCTTATAAAAATATAACAATAATTTCAAGTACTAAAATCAGTATCATGCTCATAAGCATTGATAATGAATAAGAAAAATAAAACAGTGAGTAAATGCTTTATAAAAATATGGTATAAGCATTTATATACAATAACAATAAATACAGTAATTAATAATCAACAAATCAGTTAGCTTATTATAATACGATATAAACATATCTGTACGGTGACAAATAAGTAAATAAATAAAGAGTAATGCTAGGCGTCCCAAATTTCTTTCCCAAATTCTGTCCCAAATGATGTGGCACGTGAGGTGTTAGCATCTTATAAATTATGATATTATACGGTAATTGATGTGATGTTGACACCTCACGTGCCACATCATTTGGGAGAGAAATTTGGGACGTTTAGCATTACTCATAAATATATATATATATATATTAATAATTAACAAATCATTTGGCTCATGTCTTGTAGTGTCACAAGCACCGTGTGACGCGGCAACAGTATATCACAAGTACCCGTGTGATGCGGCAATAACAGTATGTGTGCACATAGAAACCCAGCTGGACTAGTAATAATAACAGTAACTACGGAACAATGAGCCAATAAAGTTTTATAAATTCACATATAATCAAATCAGTAATATACTAATATTTTGTATAATCATAATAGTATAAACCAAAATATTAATATTTCGTAGCACAATAACAGTGTATGTATAACGGTAGTCATT